>OW052001.1:10000000-11435019 GCA_932526365.1 Lobophora halterata
CTCAAAAAAAATTATAAAGTTTTCATTTGTAGTGTTTTAAAAATAAATAAATAAACGGGTCTCAGCTTTCGCATAAATAAAAACTAACCGTATATATTGATATATTTTTTATTTTAACTTACAGTTTGATGTGATATCTCTTCTGCCGTTGGATGTACTCTACATAGCGTTAGGCCCTGAAATGGTGATCCTCCGCTTCCCGCGACTGTTCAAGCTGCAAACGTTCTGGGAGTTCCATCGGGCTGTGGACCGCGTATTGTCTTCTCCGTATGTGGTAAGTATTTCAATTAACCACATTAATGCCTACTTGCACCAATATGTCAAAGTTCTTAAGCAATTACTTTTCTCACTTGGTAGATCTTAACTGTCCAGATGCTAACCGTTAAGTTCTGTAAGTGTGAGTAAAGTAATTGCTTAAAATCTTTGACAGTTTGGTGCAAGTGGGCATTAGAGCATTACTAGCTGAGGCCGACAACTTCGTTTGCCTGCGTATTCTTAAAATTCCTTTCTTAGTAAATGAAATGAGATGAAATATTTCATTTTTATTTCATTTATTTATTTAATCACATAATACATATATATATACAATGGTCTATTTATCGATGGCCCCACACTAGGCTCTGGGCCTGTTACGTGGGTGTCGTCGTGTATATTGTTAATTTGCTAGAACATATTTTATTAGAACTCACTTTTAGCTTTCGACAAACTCATCCTCCATGTTTCATTGTCTCTACTTTCTCTGGTTTTCCCTGTACATTGTCTGTCAGTCAGTCAGGTCCAAGCCTTTTATATACAAGAAATTTAAATACTATCGACCACCCTCTGAGGGAAAACTCTAAACGCCTATACCTAGTTATGGAAAAATGTGATTGGGAGACACGCGCTCGATTTTGATAAAAATAAGATTATTTTTCATATTTTGATTTTCATATTTTGTATTGAAATTTCTATCTGATAACAATCAAATACTGTTATTATTTGTATTTACTATTGATTTCTATGTATCTAAATAACGCCTAAAACAATAAATAAACTTAGCTGGAAGATGTGTATGTAGGTATTCAAGTATATTTATAAATATTACATAATATAAATATTTTTCTTCTTCTAATAATTTAGCCATTATTATTTAAATTAAAGTACACGCCCCCACGTTTACCATAGCCTCTATCTAGCCTCTAAGGTTTGCTGGAAAAAAACTCTTGTTAGGGTTAAGCTCGCCTTTGTACATGTATTTTCTTTTATATTTTATACTATATCGTGTTTTTTGTGTACAATAAAGAATTACAGAAGATTTAAAACATTTTTTTCAGGTCCGAATGGGCAAGACTCTGTTCTACATCTTCTTCCTGATCCACCTGAACGCGTGCGCCTACTACGCCATGAGTCGGCACATCGGGCTCGCCTCCAACGGCTGGGTTTACGACAACGAAGGTACGGAAATAACAGATTATAACACAACATCTGAAAGATGAAATAAATAAGATTACAAACCACAATTGTAGATTAAAATCTAAAATCAACCGTTTTTATGCTTTTGCTTTATCTCGCATCCTTTACGAGATAGGTGGCAACGTTACAAACGTTACAAACTTGAAAACAAGAAAATGACTTGATAATTTGTTTAAAGTTTATAAAAACTGAAAACCCGACTGTGAAAATATTATAATTAAATTGATTGCCAATTCATTATTCCATTAAATTTAAACATATAACTTATGTAATTTTTTGTAAACTCTTTCTAATTTCCTTCATATTGATACACTACTCGATAAGTTTAGTAAACAAAATTTTATTAGCGACCTACTATTCAACGCCAAAAATCCGCCATTTTGATTTTTATTTTTTTTAAACCTATCTAAGAACACTCGGGTTATTGAAACGAATCTAGCAATACCTTAATAAAATTGAAATTTTTACATATATATGTACAGTGGGCTCTCTAATTGACCTTACACCCAGCTTACGCCTGTGTTTAAGCAACTCATACATACACAAATGCACTGGTTTAATTATCTACAGCTATTCGATAAAATCATTAAATTAGTCATTCAAGTTATCGCTTGTTGTGGCGCAGCGGTAGCAATGGCTGGATATATTAAAATTAAGTTGAACGGACCGGGTTCAAACCCAGATCTAAATAATAACATATTGTTATTTTTTAAATTTATTATTTTATATTATAAGATTTATTTCAACGTTTTCTTAGTTTTACTTTAAATATTATAGATTTAAAGTAAAATAATACACATTTTTTTATAAAACAAGTTCTTCATTTTATTTATAGAAATTTTAAATACCTAATTATAATTATGATCATCATCCAATGTTACTAAGTAGGTAATTGTCGGCGGTGAATAAACATGTTATTACCTTATACTTAGGAGATAACAATTACATCACTCGATTTCCAATTACCTACTTACTTACTTACTTCTACCTACTGTTTTCAAAATCACAAAATCTAAATTTTGATTGATCTAATTATTCTATTCGCGTAGTGACTTTCCGAGAGCTGTATCTTCGGCATGTTGACAAAAAAGGACCAGTTGAATGGCCTGCAATAATTGCCCTATGGCGCTCAGAAGCCGGTGTATCTTATCTATACGCCCGCGCGCCCTTTCGGCTCTTTATGTTCCAAGCTGCCACTACTGTTTTCATTCCGATGAACCCTTTAGTTAGCTGGATCGTAATTCTATGTTGAATAATAATATGTTGGTATAATAGGGAATAAGGGAAATGTTCAATGAGTTAACAAAAGCAATACAATCATTATTATACGTCAGTAAGATACTTCACAGTTACGTTAGTTAACAAATATATTTTAACTTACTGAAATTTGTAAAAGTGAGCATTTTCACTAATGCTCACATTATTCTCACGAACAACAATTATTTGTGCGTATTGGATTCTCCTTAAAAATTGCATAATGAACACAAGTAGCAGTTAACACATCTAAAAACACTTTGTTGTTACGTGTTTATTGCTCTGAACTTCTCACCAATGATGCAATGACCAAAGAGAACAAAGAATGAAAAAAAGAAAATAGAAGAGGGTAGGATATAAGTTCAAGCTTCATCTTTGTCAGAGAAAGCGCAAATGATTACAATGCAGTGTTTATTGTAAAATAAAATATGCAAAAATGATGCCGATGACAGGGATCCGAACCACCATGTCTTACAACGTCAGACATTGGTTATTACTATGATAATATCACTGGGCTATCATACACTTCCGTGAATTGATGAATTAGATAGTTGCACTGATCGATTTTCTGTCGTAATAATTTTAACCAATAGAATAGATTGTTATGAAGCTTGAATACTACACACGCTTACTATTGGGTATTCTGTAGCTGGGTGTAAGGATAATTAGAGAGCCCACTGTACATGCATATATCCCTTTCTTGGCAGTCTGGTAAATATAGTTTTAAATGATGCCCTATGCATACAGGGTGTAGGTGTATTGTATAAATGTATATTGGTACACTTAAGGAATCCACTACTAATGTACACGCTCTACTTGTGGCAATAAATAAATGAATACTGAATACTGCATGTAGGTAACGCCTACATTCGCTGTTTCTACTTCGCCACGAAGACCGCCACCTCCATAGGCAAGAACCCCAAGCCGGAGAGCACGATCGAGTACCTGTTCATGACCGCGGCCTGGCTCATGGGCGTGTTCGTGTTCGCGCTACTGATCGGACAGATCCGGGACATCTTCGCCATCGCCACTCGAGCTAAGGTTAGAGAACTTAGAGATCTACACCGAACATTTTTAATCACCAGAAAAACAAATACGCACAATCAGTTGCCGTTACTGAACACATATGTATCTTTAAGGCAAAAAAATTGATTGTCTATAAAGTTGGTTTACGGACGATAGTTTAACGTGACTACCAGTGTAACGGGACAATTGACGTTACCGGACCGTAACGGGACAATGAGCGTTACCGGACTATGACAATGGGTTCGTGCATGCAGCCGGCGGTGGTGGTGTTTATGGAGAATTCAGAGCGGTTGAAAAAGAAATGAAGCTAATGCTAGGCTCCTAGCATTAGCTTCATTTTTTTTTCTCGGTATTTCAGACGGAGTATCAGAAAAAATTGGACAGCTGCATTCGTTACCTGCGCCAGCTGAATATGCCCGCGCGGCTGCAGTGGCGCGTCACCTGCTGGTTCCAATACACCTGGAGCAAGCAGCGCTGCTTTGGTGAGTGTTCCACAGACAGCTGCATTTGTTGCCTGCACCAGCTGAACATGCCCGCGCGACTGCAAATGCGCGTCAACTACTGGTACCAATACATCTGGAGCAAGCAGCGCTGCTTTGGTGAGTGTTCCACAGACAGCTGCATTTGTTGCCTGCACCAGCTGAACATGCCCGCGCGACTGCAAATGCGCGTCAACTACTGGTATCAATACATCTGGAGCAAGCAGCGCTGCTTTGGTGAGTGTTCCACAGACAGCTGCATTCGTTGCCTGCACCAGCTGAACATGCCCGCGCGACTGCAAATGCGCGTCAACTACTGGTACCAATACATCTGGAGCAAGCAGCGCTGCTTCGGTGAGTGTTCCACAGACAGCTTCTTCAACTTCTGCTGAACATGCCTCATCTAATGCCTCATACCAGTGTTTACCAAGCCGCCCTTACCTCCTTAGCATTGTGTTAGATTAGTCAGTGATATATCGACACGACAGCTAACCTTTTAAGTACACGAATGAAGATGCCTTGTAAAGGAAGATTGTCCTGATTTCAGACGAAGAAAAGATTTTGGACTCTCTCCCTTTCAACATGAAACGAGACGTGGCTCTTGCTGTTCACATGACGACATTGAGCAAGGTAAGTCAGTGATCTTTTGTATTTATAAGATAAGCGTTTACGCCACCCTTAGTGTAACGACACATCTGCGGAACGTACGGCGCCGATCGTTCGGTTGAATACAAAATACAAAATAGTTTAATCAAGAAGTTACAAGTATGGTGTTGCTAACAATGGTTTTTACAAAATCTTAATGTAAGGTAGTACACAAAAAAAAAGAAAGATAAACAGATTTATTACTAAATACGAACTACTTAATAGTACAAATTTTTAAAGAAAAACAAAGTCCTACATATTCAGTTAGACAAGTTAGACTTTATACCCTCGCAGTGTTTCTCAAGTTCCTTATATTATAACACATTAGCCAAAATTACGTCGCGTTCGGCGTAGCGCTGAACCTCCCGTCGAGCGATTGTTTCAGCCAAAACGCATTCAATGTATTTTGCATAGCAAGCGACACATCACGCGACCGAAACTAGTGCCAACACCGATTAACGATGACGCCACGTAAGGGGGCATTCATTAATTACGTGAGGCTTTTAGGGGGGTGAAGGGGGTCGAGTCAAACCTCACTCAATCTCACAGGGGGGAGGGGTGGTCTCGTAAAATCTCACGTAATATTTTCCGCAGGAAAAAGTGTAATGCTGTGAGAAAAGGGGGTGAAATTCAGTAAATTATTCTCCACTAAAATACGACAAAAAATCTCACGTGAGATTAAGAGGGTCGGGGAGGGGTCGAAAAATCGCCAAAATTACCTCACGTAATTAATGGATGTCCCCTAATTTTCCGTCGCGTAGCGCACTGAACGAGACGCCGCGTTCTGAGCGTTTGGTTTGTTATACCAACGGAATATTACAACAGGAACTTCAGCCGCTGAACTTTCGGCGCCGAACCTTCACTGATGTGTCGCTACACTTTCTGGAGGATTGTTTATAATTAAAAGTTTTTGAGAAAGCATGACGTGGAAAGTCTATGTGACCGCTTGAAATCCTGCTAAGGTCAAAAAAGTAAAGCACAAATTGCATCTAGACCACTTGTTAGTGATCTCTGCTTAACTTGATTTGAACTTTAACGTATTTAAAACTATAGTAATAAATAAAACGTAGGTGCAACTATTCCGCGACTGCTCAACGTCCCTACTGCGAGACTTGGTGCCGCAGCTGAGGCCGGTGTCGTTTCTACCGGGCGACCTGGTGGTGCGGCGCGGAGACGTTGGCTACCACATGTACATCATCGCGTCTGGGCAGTGCTACGTGAGTGCACATGTGAAGATAGTTTGTCATTGGAGCATCTATGCCGTGACTGCTCGATGTATCTACGAGACTTGGTGCCGCAGCTGAGGCGGATGTCGTTTGTACCGGGCGACCTGGTGGTGCGGCGCGGAGACGTCGGTTACCACATGTACATCATCGCGTCTGGGCAGTGCTACGTAAATACTCTGTAACCATTGCAACATCGTCAGCTTCCATTCTTCTTCTTATCATGTCACTACTTATTTCAAACCAGGGCGGTGAAAAGATTTCAAGTAAGCCTTTCGTGCACTTGACAGTCGTGACACATGTTTTCGAACTTCATAGGTTCTATGACATGCCGGTTTCCACACGATGTTCTCCTTCACCGCTAAGCACTTAGCACTAGAATTTATACATTATTCAAACAGATAAATCTATTGGTGTACTGAAATATTGAAGCCACGACCTTCGGATCGAAAGTCGAGGCACTTCGACACGACTTTTTTTTTAGTTTCTATGTAGAACACTGTAGAAGAAATACCTACATATTGGCACTCAACGTGGGGCAATATTGTCAATTCATTAATCTCACTCATTGACCTTATGTATTTCAAATAATAACTTATTGATTATTTTTATCAACTTCTGTTTGTTGCAGGTAATGTCACCAGATGAGTCCGAAGTGCTGGCTACGTTGAAAGAAGGGTCTGTTTTTGGAGAAGTTAGTCTTTTGGGAATAGACGGACTGAGACGACGTACGGCCACTGTGAGGTAATATAACAGTAATATACTGCTTAAAAAAAAATAGATTTGAAAGTAATAAATGTAAAGTTCTGCTGTTGACCCACGTTGGGCGCCAATTTTATAGTTTGTGAAATCACAGTATTTCCACGTTGGACGTCAATGATTTTTTAAGATAATTGATTGATTCAGGCGTTACTTTGCGGAAATCCATAAATATCAACAAATTATATAAATATATTTAGTAATAAATCCGCTTAATTTCAAAGTTTAAAGATACGACACGTGTTTCGCCTCTACACGAGGCATCATCAGGAGGAAACACGTGTCGTATCTTTAAACTTTGAAATTAAGCGGATTTATTACTAAATATATTTATATAATTTGTTGATAATGATTTTTTATATTTTTTATGTTTGTTACCTCAGAAGTTTGTTGTTTATATACCGATTTGAAAACTTATTTTTTTTTATTGAGAGGTCAGATACTACTCGGGCGAATGAACATGACACCTGGCTGATACTCCCGCTCGGAAATTGATGCGTCCCCCGTTGCCCCGCGCGGCGCCCTCCGAGTTTGTTATTCCTCTAATTGCGAAACCTTATCATTTCTTATCATTACCAAGTATTACAGGACCTCTTCTCTATCAAGATTATCCAATTCCACGTTGTACTTTGCACAAACGTCATTCGAGCCAGGTGTCATGTTCATTCGCCCGAGTAGTAAGTCAAAACCAACTCAGGCGTTTAGTTTTAAATCAAAATAACTGAAAATAATAACTTGTCGAAGTAAACGAAATTGCGTATTTTGCTTCCTTGTGACAATCCAGTGGTGTTTACAGTCACTAAACAGTCAAATTGAAGTCGGTTATAGTATGTTTTTGTACACCTTGATTATTATTTCATAATATTGCCCAACATGGTACAACTGCATTTTTTTAAATATATTTCCTTTTCACTAGGTCTAGAGGCTACTCCAATCTTTTCGCATTATCTCGCTACGATTTGAACGCAGCTTTGGAACACCACAAGACGGCTGCTCAAATTCTGAGACTACGAGCGGATCAGATCATCAGAGAGAATGCGGCTCGCCACACCAAACAACGGCTCGCTGAAAAGGAAGCTAGGAAAGCTGCAGTTGCCGCTTCCGCAGGTTATTAAATTTAATAAAAACAAATAGTTATTTGTACACCAAGAGTCTGTAGCAAGCCATTTTATATGAGACTTTTACTGCTCGAACCTAAGGCGAGGGCAGATATTCAAGTCGAGTATAAAATGGGCTTCAGGACCGAGGTAAACACAAGATTTTTCACTTTAATTGCGAGGAATTTAACTTAAACTGAAATGAGCGCCCATTTCGTAATTCAAAATCAGAGACAGCCATCCAATGTTATCACGATATTCCTAATTCGAAAATAGTTATAACCAAGTCCCTAATAATACCGTGATATTATGTATTATTGAGTATTCGAAGTTCGAAATATAAATAAAGATGAAACCTATTACAAACTGAACCTCTTTGAGATTTTCTTAGGGTCTAAAACGCGGTTTTACTCCCTAAAGCATGCACGAAGTTGAACTCTACGAGCATGAGAAGTGATAAAATATGTGTAGGAGACGTAGTAGCCGAGTGGATCATACCATTGCCTTGCGATCCAATGATCGCGGGTTTGAATCTTAATGGCAGTCATGCGTAGATGGTTTTTTTTGTCGAAGAAAATTTATGTATCCCACATTCTCACAACGGTGAAGGAAAATATCGCGAGGAAACCAGCATGAAAAAAAGAAAAAAAAATGTTCTGTGGAATGTGATATCATAGATGAATAACAGTATTCCTATAGAACACCAAAATGGAGTCATAACTTCATAAGACAGGATCAAAAAATTTCAGACACCTCGTCAATAAATATTAAATATCGGATCGCATCGGAAGTTAGCCAAATTGGCTTCTTTTATTGGTCGCATTTTCAATGTACTGCATTGTGTTTCTATGCTTTAATACTTCTGTGCCTAAAAGTTACTACATGCTAGACTCTGCTCTGCTTTCTACACGACCTCAATCGGGAGCGCAATATCTTTTGGCTATATAAACGTAATTTATAAATTTACGGGTTTTATTGAAGATATAACAAGTAGAAAGAGTAACTCTTTGATATTTATCGCAAAATAACTTATAGTTACCCGCTGTTAACAGCAAGCAGTGAGGAGAGGCCCGGGTCCCGCAGACGCCGCGGATCCAATACATCCAGCATTGGTCTGAGAGACGGCAGGCGACATCGCGCTGCCAGCTCTTTGTCCAGGAGACGACTCTCAATACTATCGGAAGATAAGGTAAGCATTACACATGTTTTATCCTAGTTTCGATCTACCTATTATCTAACTATCCGAGTCTGGTTGTTTTCTATTTATTCTATTAATGTATTTGCAAAAAAAAAATATTTAAGTATTGTAACAGTTATCTGGTTCCCATAGTTTTATAAGCTCTGCTTTGTTTGGGGCTTTAGGACGTTGTGTGAAGTGTCCAAAATTTATATAAAGGGTAATCTTCAAGGCAAATTTCCGTACAAAATGTTACGGACTGATATACGGACGGAATGATACTCAAAAAGTACGCCGTATTATAGTAATTTATTCACATTATTCGTTTCGTCTTTGTTTTCCGATTGTGTCAACAAAAATTTGTAAGGTTTCATACTTTAATTTAGATTTTATACGTGTTTTTAAATTAGTAGTGTTAATTTTAAAACACTTATAAAATTTAAATTAAAGTATGAAACCTTTCACTTTTTTTGTTGACGAAATCAAAAAACACGGACGGAACGAATAGTGTGAAGAAATTACTATAATACGGCGTACTTTTTGAGTATTTGTCCGAAACATTTTGTATTATTTGGAAATTTGCCTTGAGGATTCGTTTGCAACCATCCAAAGAACCCAAAGATCGTTTGCAACGGTCTATGGGTGGCCCAATTGTTTCCTTTTGTAAATTTTGTAATATATATATGAAGATTGTAGTAATTAGCTTATGCTGTAATAAAATGTCATTATTATATAGTTATACTAATGATAGGAATATATACATATTTCTATTAATTTATCCATATACGAGTAAATTATATCTATCTAGTTTGTTTTGTAATAAGAAAATAATCAAATGTTTGTTTTCAGCGTTCATCTAATCGGTCCCTGCCTCAAGACGGTACCTCGCGAGTGGTGGAGTGGGTGCGCCACAGCCAGGAATCAAACCTGCAACCCGTGCCCACCATCGTGCTGTCTGGGGAATAAACAAGCGACTGAATTATATACGAAAACTTCGGAACGACAAAAATATTTATGCTTTATTTTGAATAAAAATGAAAAAAAAATGAGTAATGGATTGTAACTTTTTCGAATTATGTCTTATTGTTACTTTGTATTGTGAAGTATCTAGCTCAAAATAATAAATATTAGCAATATTCGATGTCAAATTGTAGGTAGTTGGTTTTTTTATGTTGTGTTACCTTTACTGTGGTAACAAAATTGCTTCTTGTGTTACTATCCGAACTTTAACCTTTGTTATGGAAAAACAATTGACAAAAATACTAGTCTTAGTAATAAATATATTTTATTTATTTATATTTATGTTACCAGAAGTTAAGAAAAAATAAGATAATAATTATTTTTTAGCTATCACAGATCTTAATGATCCATAAATAGATAAGAAACATATGTACTTACTTAACTAATGTTTTTGGTGTAAAATATATTAAAGCAATTTATGAGTGTCTTTCTTTTATTAATTATCTTAGTACCTACCTCTCTTCATAAAAATATTTTCGATTCGCAAATAGGATTTTTACAGTAAAAAACATACGCGTCGAATTGAGAACCAACCTCCTTTTATGAAGTAAAAAATTGCATAACTCTAAATATAGACTACTACATGGGGGTGTGCGTGCAAATTCGTTCCACTGATCCACATTTCCATTAATAACAAATTCGTCCCCATTTCCATTTAATGCATTAATTATACGGGTTGCGTGCATTAAAATCTGTGACAATATTAATTCGCAAAATAATATTTTGATAAAAAATATAATTGTCAACCTTAAACTGTTGAATATAAGCGCTCTTTTAGTAAAACATTGGTGTTGTTTGGTATTGAATCGTTTCATGTCGAAAATTGCAGCGGCTCGGCACTTCCTTGTTATTTGATTAGTTGTTTGCTTACAAAGTTAGCGAGCACGATTATGCGGAGGCACTTATTGGTACGTAAATAATGTATCGAACCGAACTATTTCACTCTGCGAAGTAAGAACTTAGCGATTTGCTTTGATAACTAGACAGGTTCTTATGTTATCGCAGGTTAGGTATCTTTCAGTCTAAAAATGCACACTCCAAAATCGTCGCCTTTTAGTACGATGACAGACGGCGTTTTTACACGCTACACGCCAGCGAGCGGCTTCGCTTGTAGCGTGTAGAGTCGCCCACAGTGTCATCGGCCTTTTTACAATGTGCTTTTTTACAATCCTTCCCAAACGGTAACACGCTCACATGCTAGCGTTTAAAAACGCCAACAATCAGCTTGTAAAAACGCTTATGTGTCATCGACGCTTTAGTGCGGTTTCAGATTGACGGATTACTTTGGCGGATTCGCTGCTCGTAAATAGTACGCTACGTTCCTATCAAATCGTCTATCTAATACGTACTACCTAACTGATCCAATGAAGGAATTTAGGTATAATATTCGGAATATTATACCTAAATTCCTTCATTGGATCAGTAATATTCCATTATTTTTGCAGAACGCTCTGTTCACAATTATTAGCCAAACCATTACAGACTTTGATATTGCGTGCTGTTGGTTATTCGTAGCTTTATTGAAATAAACACGTACACTGTATCGCAGAAAAAAAACAAATAGAGGCCTCATTTAGGAAGGTCGTTTTTCAAAATCTTTTTAGCATTTTTTTTTAAGTTTTTTGGAAATTACACTCGCTCGAGTTCATGAGGATTGATGGATGGATGAATGTTCTTTGTAGCTCAAATATTATTAATACCTATCTTGACACGGATGGTCGAGTAGCATCTGCCACGCCAGTGTCGCGGTTTCAATTCCCGATTCAAAACAAACATTTTTTTTATGAACACCAGTGCTAATTCTGAGCCTAGGTGGCATTTATAAAAAAAATATGTAGGTATATCTGTCAGCTAATCAGATTTATTATCAGTTATCTGGTTCCCAATTTCCCGTAGTAAAAGCTTGCTTAGTTTGGGGCTAGATAGCGTTGTGTGGAAAATCCAAACATTATTAAGTATCGAAATATCTACTTACATTTCTTTTAACTAGTCTCTGATTTCACCAACTGGGAATCGTATACTTATGTGCTGTGCCGGTACCTAACCCTATCTCCGTTTATCGGTATCGTGCAACCCTTCATTAGAAGTAACTCGAACCAGGTAGCTAGCTCAGTCTGCAATCAACCCCGAACGCGAGTCAACCCTTTATTGGAAAATTAATTAATAAAAAAACCGCTTTCAATTTCGTAAATGTAAAATGGAATTTTGCAGTGTATGGACTTTTGAAAAGTGGAAGTAGCCCGAATAATTGGCGACAAAAGCTCTTTTAAAACTTATTAAAAAAATTACAGATAATTTTGAAAAAGGTAAACATTTTTGATACGTTCATTCAATCATTATCAATGATAAATTATTTATATATATATATATATATATAGATAGTTAAATTCATTTATTAATTGTTTCTACACGAGTAGGCCAAATAATGCATTTTAGTCTAAAAAACGTGAAAGAAATTGTGTCGATCCGATTCTCTTTAGAATCTTTACAGTACGTACGTACCTACAACTTAAACTAAGATGTTTATTTTTTTATAACCTTGCTAATGGAATAGCCATACGAGTTTGCTAGGAAATCCTCCCTATAAATTTTCCAATGAAGAAGTGCTACGAAGCTCGTAGCACCTGCTCAACTTAGATAGAGTTTTTGGTTTTCATTGTGAAAATATGTAGCTCATAACTATGTACCTAGTAGATAATACCCAGAATCTATAGAAACTCTGGCTATCTTCAAATATCCAAAACTCCTATATAATTTATGTTTTATCATATTCTGACGAGCGGACGGTATGAAACTTTCATGAGAAAAATAATCGTTAATTTCATTATTTCTGCGGTCGTAAAGCCTTTGTACTGTGGCTTCGCGTGACCACGACTCTGATACCGATGTAATTCACTAAAATGTAAACCATAAAATCCGCTTTCATTATAGGGAAAGCATTTTTTTTTTCAATTTTTCCAATAAAACATAATTTGTTTTACTTACGAGTATGTAGGCTAGATAATATCTTAAAGCTGCCTCTAAGATATTACCTAGCATACATACTGAGTAACGGTGCTTCTAAGACTTGGTGGGAGCATTCTGCAGCGCGAGATTTTCTTTTTTAAATCTTTTTGTAAATGTAAGTGACAAGACGAACTAGAAGCTTTCCTGATTGTAAGAGATCACACCTGCCCTATTCAGTCTGTATAGCCCAGTAGTTTCACTACAGTACCCTTCAAACCGCAACACAGTGATGCATACACAAAACTGCATTGCAGCAGAATATCGGACACTTTGGTATCTGGACTGAATCCTGCAGGGGAGAGGACGCCTCCCAACGGTAAGTTACCTATAGTAGAGTTTTAAACTTGCCATGTGCAGAACGTAAAACATAGGCTTAGAGCCCTAATAACTACAAAGCGCATTTATCTACACCCGAAACACATAACTCTTCCTTCGCAGTCGGGTAATAAATGAACAAAAACACTCAAATATAGCGAACTAAAAGCTTACAAAATAATGTAAAGGGCCATTAATTTGTTCATAATTATGAACAGCCACGCGAGTGCACCTGCATTATGGCGGCATGTCGTGTGGCAGACTTGCATGAATAACTTTTTGGTTAATGAGGGCTGATGCCGAAGTTATGACAGTTCGATTAGCATAATTATATGCTTGGCTACGAATGTTTTATGAAAAGAATTCTTTAAAGCCGAGTTCTTTTTACATTTATACCTTAGATTTGCAATATGTAGGCAGTCCGATTTAGCTGGATTGAAATGTTTACAAGATCGAATAGATATCTACCAAATGGTAGAGGTTAACAATACTCGTATAATAGTTTTTAGTAGGTAGACGTAAGTAGGTACGTAAAGGAGAGCAATAAATAGAAGATACTGGAAAGAATTGGAGGAGGCTTTTACCGCAAGAGGCGGACCCTACACTTAATAATATGCTAACCTACATAAATTTTACATATTTAACTTCTGTAGGGAAGGTTTTTTTATTTTTTATTTAGGTAGGTACTTAGTTTGCCAGACAAAAGCGAAAACAAAGTTAACTTACACGAGCTTATTATATTTTTTTTATAAGTAGAATTTTTATACTACTTACGATTCACAGTTTCTTACAGCTTTTTGCAACCGATACGCCTACAAGTTTGCGGCGTAATCCTACGCCAAAAAATACTTTTCTTCAACTTTAAAGTAATTTATGCACCCCGAAATACCAGAGTTCCAATAATGTCATTGAAGAAGTCTGGATAGCCGCAGAGAAATAGTGTTTGATCACGGAAGCGGGGTTGTTTGGTTATCAGATCATGCCAAACGGAACCATCACATCGGTATTACCATTTGCCATGGAAGGATTAAAGTATGGAAGTATAGCAGGGCTCGCAGTATGGGGAATATGACAAAATATTAAGACAATTTAGCCAACTTTTAGTAGAACATATTTGTGCGATGTTTACCTAAGTTATTAATATATTATACTTATGGAGATCGCTAGGCTCCTTTCATTATTAGTTAGGTATAAGTACATAATAATCAAGGTTTTATAAAAACACAACAACCGCGATTTCAATCGGACTGTTCTAGTGACCGTACACACCACACCAAAAGTCACAGGGAAGCAAAATACGCAATTTTTGTTAACTTCAACGACTTTTTTTTTTCAGCTATTTTGATTTCAAAACCAAGGTACTGAACCGACCGATAAAATAAGAAGTAATCCTTACAAAAAAAAATGATTTTTTTTCCTTATGTTTATTACCACAGAACTTTGTTGTTTGTAAACCGATTTGAATTTTTTTTCTGAAATTGATCCCATAAAAAAATCTTGAAAATCGGTTTAGTACCTTGGTTTTGAAATCAAAATAGCTGAAAAAAAAAGTCGTTGAAGTTAACAAAAATTGCGTATTTTGCTTCCGAATTGATAACTTTCTCATTTTTTGAAGTCTGTTGAAAACAACTCATAAAAAAGAACTCAAAAATATTTATTAGTCGAATTCTATTATTAATTTTGGACCTAATTCCGTTACGAAATAAATGAATTAGAAATGAGAATTTATGACGTAATTTTCGAGGCTTTCTTTCTTTGGTATCTGTGTGCTCTATATCAAAAGCATATTAATCTACCTATGCCATTAGCATACAACCCCGGTTTTGCGGTCGGCAGCCTTCATCAATGTAGGCTTTTTGGTAGAGGCAGGGTAAATGTTTGTGTAATCCATCGCCGATCGGAAAATATTTGGGGTGGCTATTAATCTTTTGGTTTTATTGCGTTTTGGTCAAATACAGGCACTCCCTAATGCGGGAATTAGATAATAAGCTTTCATAATAAAATACTTATGTATATTATAAACAGTCTTGTGGCGAAGAGGTTCTCATGTTGGTACTTACCAAGATTTTAATATTTCAGTTTACAATTATTATTATTCAGCCATCTGTGTCCCACTGCAGGGCAAAGGCCTCCTTCCTCTCCTTCCACTCCTTGCGGCTAAGGGCGTCAGTGGTCCATGTTGGCAGGTATGCGTCCAGCTCGTCCCGTTATTTCCTTCTGGGACTTCCACGTCGTCGCTTCGCGTTTGGTGGGCTCCATTCGATAGTGGTCTTTTCTCACAAGTCGCTGGACATGCGACAAACGTGTCTGGCCCACTTGAGGCTGGCGGCTTCCTGACCAACATCAGCAATTTGTGTTTTGGAGCGCAGTATGCTGTTCCGCACGCGGTCTGACAGCTTTATTCCTAGGATACTGCGCTCCATGGCTCGCTGGCATACCCCAAGCGCGGACTTCTGATGATTAGTCAAAGACCAAGTCTGGGCACCGTACGAGAGGATGGGAAGAATGATTCTTCCCATCAGTCTACAAGACAATAAAAAAAACGTTAGTAAATTTCTCTAGCCCCAAACTAAGCAGAGCTTATTACTATGGAAATCAGTTAACTGATATAATATTTATATATTTTTTGTTAATACATACGTACATAGAATACATAGAAAACACCCAGATTTAGGACAAATACCGGTGTTCACACACAAATGTTTTTCCGGTATCAAAACTACATAAAATACCAAACAGAATTCCCATATCTATCAATCCAATTTGAAAGGAATGCGAAAGCAATTAAACCAACGGAAATAAAATCTTACAGAATGGGTCGCAACAAGGAACCAGAGCAACCGATCAGCAATCCGGTGGAAGCGAAGAAGTACCGCGACGAGTCCTTCCGCTACCTGAAGAATGGGGACTTCGACCGGTCCCTACATTCATTGAATAAGGTAGTATCATCGGTGGGTCCCAACGAGTATCACTGATGCAGACTTGCCCCAAACTTTCAAAGTTCCTAAGCAATTATTTTACTCGCGTGGCAGTTCTTAACGGTCAGAATCTGGGCTGTTAAGAACTACCAAGCGAGTAAAGTAATTGCTTAGGAATTTTGACAGTTTGGTGCAAGTAGGCATTAGAACCGTTATTGGGAACCCAATTTTTTCCCAACGATTAACACTCAGTGTCATGGTGTTACTCGGTGGGAAGAAAATATTACAGTTATATTTGTATCTATCTAGGTATCTATTCAGCCGTTAACACCCACTTCTGGCGAAAGGGCTCTTCTCTATTACGCCATTCTAGCCGAATTGTGCAATGCCACTGTGGGCCAGCTGAATGGTTCCTATTATTCAGACTCCTTTGAAGTCGATTCCTGCCACGTCGACTCTCGTTTCGTCGGCGTCTTTCTAACGCGTGGCTATTTTTGGCGTGGCGTTGGAACCGCGTTTTACCAGATCGAGGTATCGTTACGTCGACTGCAGGACGGCGAGCCAACTTTGTGATTATTCTAGTTAAGTTTTCACGAAGTACCTACAGTCGGAAAAAATAGCTCTTGCGATCGGAGATTTATTTAAAATTTAGTATTTTGGGGATATATAATTAAATAAATTATATTTTAAGAACTCCTTGTTTTATTATGATTATTACTTAAGTGTTTAGTGAGTCCCTTTCATGTTTGTCTGTCTGTACTTCCAGTTGAATCTTGCAACACAAATTTCGAGCACTTCCGATTGGCGATCTAGCTGCAACTTTCAGGGTAGCTCACAACTTAATGAGACTGCATTCTAAATCTATTTATTACCATGCAATATCAACCTAACCCCAAAAAACATAAAAACCGCTTTAACTCGTAAAGGAAGCGAGATAGAGCAAAAATAACACGTTTTACGGGTTTCCTAAAGGGATACACTTATTCATGACAAATCGATCGAAGGGTTCGCAAACCTGAAAATATAACCTAAAATTTTCGTTTTTCGTTTTTGGATTTGAAAAATCTTCGTGAACTTTATGAATGATAATCTTTAAAATTTCAAAAGTGTAGAACACGCCTTGTTCGCCAAGACGTGGGGAATATCCCCCTTATAGGGGCATTAATATTCAGATAGTTTATAATCTCAATAAAAATATTATGTTTTTCTAGTACTTTATTCGATTTTTTTTACATTAAATTTTTACAGTTCTATCATCCTCATAACAATAAATATTTATATATAACTGCCGACTGTACACCCTCGCTCTAAAAAACTCGACGACAAGAGACTGGAGCGAGCTCGACATTATGAAGCTCGCTATCAAGAAACTCGACGTCGGAGAACTAATACCCAAGATTTGAAGCGTAGTCGACGTGCCGGTAATCAGACGGTGCTCTGCGTTAAACTTAATTTAATTAATTAACGACTTAAAAGGAGTCGTAATGATAGGAACCATTCGTCCAGCTGCCTTAACGATGTCAACTGACCATCGGGCTGGTGGGAGGGTCTGCCCTGAGGCCGCCGTACCAATGCCCCTCGACCGCCACTCTGTGAGTGCTTGATCCACCGATGGTTTACCCGCCTGGCCAGTGTCCTGCCCATTTCCACTTAAGCCTCGCAATCCGTATGCCCACTTCTTCATCTTCGACCTTAGTTCGACGTTAGGTATACGATCTACGAGGTGTATATAGGTACCTAGCATGTTTTTGTTCAGTAGAATAAAATAAGGCTATTTTTCCTACAATAGATCAACTGCCCGCGACTTCGGCTACGTGGTATCACGATATAAGACAACTTAAGTCCTTATTCAGCTCATAAACTGGCAAAGGTCAGTAGTTTTGGCGTGAATGAGAAGCAAATTTAATCATTCCCATTAAAATAATTGAGCCATATACAACATTTAAACCTTCATAGCACTTAAATTAAGAACCTTCAAAAAATAAGTTAAAAACCAGTCTTGGAACTTTATGTGAAAAACTGATCATGTGGCAACAATTTTTGACTCTATTTGCCTAAATACTGGAGACGCATATGTTTGCTATAATCTGCCTGCTTTGCCAAACTGAAACAAACGCTAAAATTATACCTATTCAATACATCGTCTGCAACAGGACCTGTTCAAATTGTAAGCATGTTCAAAACACGTGCAGCCTACAGCTCGTTTCGAGCACCACTAGTGTGAACATAAAGTGGGTGCTAAAACACATTCAGTCACCATGACGACCACGGCTCGGGCGTCGATACTGACGCCTCTTCACACACCCCACACGTTACATAACACCCGTGGAAATGGAGAGCACTGACAATGCGAAAGCTCACGCCCGGTCCATCCTAGGGCCTACGAAAGACGCAGAGTTTCTCCAGAGTTTCGTAAGAGTCGGCGTCGGCGATGAGGAGGAAGAGGAGGAACCGGCGGTGGTTAAAGCGTCCATCAGCAAACGAGCTCCGGGAGACAGGGGTCATGAAGAAACGGCGGAAGAGAAGCTTGCGGCTAAGGAGAGGAAGGAGTCCTTAAAGCCAAAACGCAGACGGGAGCGAAAGCCGAAACGAGAGCGCAGGCGGCGGGAGGAAGAACTCTACACAGATAAGGATAGGGCTGCCGCAGTCGTAATGGGCTCGAAGGACATAAAAGCCTCGCTGAATCTCAAGGATAAGGCGGAAAAGAACAGTGCATTACAGTTGCCGGATGAAGCGGACGCCGGAACGCTGCTCGCGCTGGCTCGCGCGGAGCTGATGAGGGAACGGTACCGGACTGCTGTCATTTTCGTTAACAAGGTAGTCGCTCATTAGCCAACCTATCTATGGTTATTTGGGTACTTCAAACCATGTTCAAGCAAGTATATGTAGAGTTCAAGACAAGGGCTGCTTTTTATCTCGATACCACGCGGCTGAAGCCGTGGCCAACTACTAGTCCTAAAACATTCATACTATTTTTTCCCTATTGACGTTTGACCTATCCGGATCTTTTTTCACATCTCTTAACATTATTTCAAAGAATTTTATTATTTCAGGCCATCGAGTTGGCTCCCGAAGAGAAAGCAGCGTACGTGGCGCGCAGCAAATGCTACCTCCTCCTAGGCGAGCCGCGTCTCGCCCTGGCTGACGCAGAGGCGGCCTTGAAGCTGGATCATAAGGATGCTAAGGCACTACTGAGGAAGGCGGAGGCGCTGTACTACTGCGGGGAATTCGAGATGAGCCTCGTCCACTACCATAGGGGGCTAAGGGCCAGGCCTGACTTGAACGACTTCAGACTTGGTGTCCAGAAGGCACAGGTACCTATATTCATTGATCCATTTGTTATTTATTAGCTATGACCGTCCCACTGGGCAAAGACTTCTCTTCTCTCATTTCATACATCTCGGCATAGGGATTTAGTACTCCAAGTTTTAGAGAAAAAATCAAGTTCGTCCTGCCATCTTCTGTATCGCGTCGGTCTAAGCAGCTCATAACCCTGGACTGCATTGACCTCACAATGGCGCACATTGGGAGAGGTCTATATGTCTAGTCTAGCAGTGAACTTATAGCTGAGATTGTGATTAAATGAAAATTTATTAACATTAAAAAAACTGCGGTGGGACAACGATTATGATGATATATATAAAAGCGACGTGAAATATCCAACATTCCTTTACAGGAAGCTATCGAGAACACCATAGGGTCTGTGAAACCAGTGGAAAAGCCAACGAAGAAGAAGCCACCAACCGCCCAACGGTCCACGTCAAAATCATCCAAACCGCCAGCTCTAGGTCTTCTTATAACCGACAAGATATACCTTGAAAACCTGCTGAAAAACCCGGATTTAGCCATCGCAGACAAAAAGAACGGGATCGTGATGAAGCAAGCAGAAGAAGCTATCAGGTTCCTCGAGAACAGAGAGGAGTTCTGGAGGCAGCAGCAGACACAGTAGGATGATGAGAAAGTGGACAGCATCTTATAATCCCAAAGTGCTATGTTACCGCTTTTAGATCTCTGGCCGGACGAGTCACTCAATTTCTATCAACTGGCTTTAAGATCACAACCTACCTACCAACTTTATACGCCACATTGAAATTGATGAATTCGTTCAAGCGAAAAACTATAGAGCTCTTCTTCGATTTTATCGATCTTTCGGATCTGCATCTGATGACGACTGTGCATACGTCAACGTGGTTTGTGGTCCAAATCGATGGATTCAAAAATATTATCCGGCGATTGGGTCTACGGTCCCAATACCTAGTGGTCCCAATCGACGAAAGCCTCCTTACTATATAACAGCTAAGAAAACTATTAGCTTTGTATCTTTAGTTAAAGTAAGAAAGAGAAAGTATGCATTATTAATGTTATCATTGTTAGAGAAATAAAAAATAATTTAACTACCTATTTATAACATGAAGAAGTAATAAAGTTTATTGCCTACGTGATACCTAAATCAATTAGTTAGGAATGTTATGGTTTATATTTATTTTGTTGACTAAGCTAAGAGAAACATATTTTAGAATCATTGTTACATCATGAAAAAAATACTTTCTATATTATGTTCGTTTGCATCTCTGGTACGTAAAATATAATAAATGATTGGATAATAGGAATGTACCTACCTAGATTTTTATTTAATCTTAAATTTTTGTAGGGGATAATTCAGGGCTACTCGCACTTACCTCCCAACGTCTCCAGAGCATGCAGAACGATTTTCAACCCCCAGGTAATGAAGTATAAAATGTGAATGATATTATATTTTAAGACTGTTTTATAAGAAATCGGTGTATAAAATCCTTTCAGTTTTTAACAACATCGTGTTGCAAGCAAACAGACCAGTTTGTACGGTACATTAACGAATGTAGAGGGTCGGATACCACAATCACGGTAAGAAAAAAAATAATAAGAATTAGTACCTATGTAATGTAGAGCGCGTAAAGGATATTGTATCGGTATCCTATGATCCAGCAGTTGTGAAAAAAGCCAATATTTTACATGTACCTCTGGGTGTAAACGAGACCCGTTTTTATGTTACCTTAAACATTATCTTAACTAACAAATCTTTAAAATTTAGCTCCAAAATTGGTGTGTTAGACAATAATATTAAAAATATATTTTAGGTAGATTTTGTACTTTTAACGTCTGTTTATATAGTAAGTATATTTTTGTGATTTTAAAATTTTTTAAAGCAATTTTAGCAAATTCACTAGAAAATAATATGTAGGCAACACTAACATTGTTCCATCAATTCAAGACATGCGATCAAGTCAAGTGCGTAGCTGGGAAATTTGACCTTATCGAAAACGGTAAAATAATATTCAATAAAGCCGTGCTCCTTCTCAAAGTGTTGAGCAAACAGGACGAGGTGTCAGCGTCTATTAACGGCTTGATCAGGAAATACTGCGTTCAGCAGGACTACAGAGCATTCCCGT
Organism: Lobophora halterata; assembly: GCA_932526365.1. Classification (NCBI taxonomy): domain Eukaryota; kingdom Metazoa; phylum Arthropoda; class Insecta; order Lepidoptera; family Geometridae; genus Lobophora; species Lobophora halterata. Next base: position 10,021,801 of record OW052001.1, read on the forward strand.
CCAAAATAACCAACTGTATGCCGTGGAAATACATGAACTGTGCATTTTACGCCTACAGATTGGTACGTATCTAGTACTCGTTTACACTAATTATTAGTTAGTTGGTGATCTTTTACTACCTATCAAATGAGCGCCTAACTTGTCTTATCACTTGAAAAGTACTTAAGTAGGTATATCTCGGTCGTCGCCTTTTTTTTAGGTGTAGGTACCCTATCGAGTCCCGAACTAAGCTAGCTTGTACCATACTCGCACTATGGAAAACAGATAACTGATAGAATACTTATACCTACAGGTAGGTACTTATTTTTTGTAAATATAATACCTACATAGAAAACACCCAGACTCAGGACAAACACCGATGTTTATCGCAAAAATGTTTGTCCCGAAGCGAGATTCGAATCCGCGACACAGGTGGCGGGCATGGCAGTCCAACACACTTGCAACTCGACCATCCGTCTCGTCATATGAAATAAAGCCATAGTTTTTTTTTACATGTAATGTATGTTTTTTTTTCTACATCAATTTTTCTCCAACTTTTCCTAATTATACAACTGAGCTGGTGAAGATAGATATTTTTTTTCACGATTGCTCATCTCGTCACGTGTAATGCATATAATAACTAAAACATTTTTTTTTATTTTCAGGCTTGTGGTAATTTGGATCCCAGCGCCACCTGTAGGAAGATAAGGCAATACGTTGATGAGTGCAAGCCGTATCAAGAACAATTCGTAAAGAAATTGAATAGTCAATATCGCAGACTTTGTTCCGATGAAATGTAATGTTTTCCAATAAATACCTATTCACATGAGTGTAACATAATTTTAATATTATGCATCTCCCAAACCCTTTTATACCAACAACTTGCCCTCAGCAAATAACCCTCAATTTAGTTTGGGTTAAGAAATTCGAAAATCCTTTTTTGGTACACACTTTTTCAGCATCTGATGAAGACATATAGTTCAAATTTTAAGTCTACGTCTGCCGGTTTAACCTGTAGACTATCCGTTGTCAGTCAGTCAGTCAGGCTCAGGATCAAGCCTTTTTTAAATACCTATTGATTTTACATTTAGCGCCTCTACCATTTCTCCTCCGCGGCTCACCTTCCCCTAATTAGTTTAACGCTAGTGGCTAAGAGTATCAATATAATAGGCTATTGTAATTCGAAATCCATGGCTAAATAAAGAATAGGGATACCATCGACGACACGGATGGTAGAGTGGCCAGTGTGTTAGATTAACACGCGCGCCGGTGTCTCGGGTTCAATTCCCGCTTCAGGACAAACATTTGCGTGATGAACATCGGTGTTTGTCCTAAATCTGAAATCTTTTCTATATTAGGTAGATATCTACCAAATAAATAGTGTTGAGATGCAACCGATAAATACGAATGGAGGAAGGAAACGTAACACATAAGTGAAAAAGAGTTAGAAGATAATTGCTCGATGTTTTTTTTATTATTTATCATCAATATACATATAAAAAAGGCATCGTCCCGACTGACTGACTGAATGACAGACAACGCACAGGCCAAACCACAGGACTTAGAGACTAGAAACTTTGAAAGTAAGTTATCTAATAAGTGTAGGCGCGTACTAAGAAAGGTATTTTGTTAAGGGGAATCCTCAAATCCGAATTCCATACAAAATGTTTCGGACAACTACTCAAAAAGTACGCCGTTTTATAGTAATTTCTTAACACTATTCGTTTCGTCCATGTTTTTCGATTTCGTCAACAAAAAAAGTTAAGGTTTCATACTTTAATTTAGATTTTATACGTGTTTTTAAGTTAGTAGGGTTAATTTTAAAACACGCATAAAATCTAAATTAAAGTATGAAACCTTACACTTAACATAATTAAACAATAAAATTATGGTCGTGTCAAAGATATACATAAAATATATTATCATCGGGACGTGAAATTAAAATTTTGCTGTATTTGCTAATTTATCACTCTCATTCTATTGACTAAGTGATGAGGTAAGGTACTCAACAATGAAAATGATATTCAGCGCTCTCACACTAAAATGATAACAGTACTTCATACGGTGATTTTGTTCGCTTCATTGGTACGTAGAAAAAAAAATGTTTTTACTTATATTATTATAATAAGCCTTACTAATACAAAGAGGTGTAGATCATTTGCAACGGTCTATAGTTCATAGATCGTTTGCAAGTCTATTAATTGTTTCCTTTTGTACATTTTGTAATGTAGATTATAGTATTAACCAAGTGTAAGAAGTATCATTAAAAACTTACATATTTTTTTTATTAACATTTCTTTAGTTTTGGCTTCAAATCAAAGGTCAGGCCAGTGTGAAGTAATTGGAAAAAATATTTTGTCATAAGTCAGAGTCGATAAGTCAAGACAAGTAAAGTAGTAAGGTTGCGACTTTACTATGGCTTCTATGGAGTTTTGGAGGCAACACGAAAAGTCACGTTTTACAGCATTACACTATTCACCAACACTCATACACGTTCACGAGCACTTAATGGATAAAATACCACCGTTTTTACACTTAAACACTCAAAGTTATACAAGTTTTGTCAATTAATTTAATGCCGCCAATGTGCCATTTTTCACGTTCCCGCCAAAACTCCTTAGTAACATTCATAATTGTATTTTGTTTGTTTTAGAAAACCATTCAGGGCAGCTCGGATATATCTCCAAGCGTGGCCAATGCATGTAGACAAATTTATGATCCAGAGGTAAATCCAACTTTTAGTTGTACCTAACTAGCTTTTACCCGCGACTTCGTTCGCGTTGACTTTCAAATTGGGTTATTCATTGATAGTTCCACAGGAACCTAACACTTTTCCGTGAAAAAAAGTATCCTAAATCGTCGATGACACAGGGCTAGTTTACAAGCTACAAGCCAGCGAGTTTAAAAGCTAGCGAATGAGCAAGTTAGCGGTCCGGAAGGATTGTCAACTAGCAGATTGTGAAAATCCGAACACACGGGGCGAGTTGACGAGCTACTATCGAACTCGCTGGCTTGTCTGTTAAAGTGATTTTCTTATAATAAATAAAACTCATTTCAGGCTTTAGCAACATCCTGTTGCTTGCAAACGAATCAATATGTGCAGAGAATCGCGGCATGTAGGGGATCATATTCCACCTTGAAGGTAAGATCTCAACAATTCGATATCAGTACCTAATTATTATTATAAATTAATAAGACTATAAAAATGTATTGCACCTAAATGCAAAAATATGTTACGATTGATGCTCTCCTGATGTTAACAGGACTTTAATTCACATAGGCATGTGCAACACTGCCAGAGAGTTCGTCCACTTTCAGACATTTTGATGGCCTCGAAAGCCCCGCAAAATCTACTAAATCGACTGATTGAGCTGTTGTGTTTGAGGAATGAACTAACTTTATAATATCACGCACGTTTTGATCAAGTCAGTCTTTCTCGTTTGTTTGTCTGTCTGTCGTTCCGGGTGGAATTTTGCAACTCAATTTTCGAGCACTTCCCTATTACCTAGTTTTTCAGCAGAATCTTTTGGGGTAGCTTACAAATCGATGTCAATGCATTCTTAATCCATCTAAGAGCATACAATGCAGACCCAACCTTAAAAAAATATAAAAACCGCTGTATCTCGTAAGGCTGCTACAATACATATAAAACGTGGTTTTTAGATTTAAATTTACATGCTTGTTTCAGACATGTAGCCAAGTCAGATGCGTTACTGAAAAATACGGCCTCCTTACCAACGGGGAGATAGATTTAAAAAAAGCACGTGTAGTTCTCGTAGCATTAAACAAAATCGACAGTGTAACCAAGTATCTAAACAGCTTGATTACGAAATACTGCATAGAGCAGGATTACAGAGCATTCCCTTCGGATATTGCGGACTGCCTGCCGTTGAAATACGTGTACTGCACATTTTACGCTTACAGAGTGGTAAGTAAAGCTTACAGTATAAAAACATAGAATACTGGACTCAGTCGCGCAGTATTGTGAAGAAACCGATCCCGCCGCGAAACATCTACAATATCTAAGGCTTTACAAATACATAGTTCCTATAACCGCCTTCAATTCAACTGTTTTAGTGACCGTAAATACCACTGAAAAGTCACAGAGAAGCAAAATACGCAATTTCGTTTACTCTGACATTTTTTTTCAGATATTTTGATATAAACACCAAACTACTGAACTGATTTGATTAAAAATTCTATGGGACCAAGCTGAAAGTATATCGTCTAAAACAAAAGAATATTTTTTTAAATCGGTTAATAAAGAACAAAGTTCTAAAAAAATAAACAACCTAATTGAGAACCTCCTCCTTTTTTGATGGCTGATAAAAATCAATAAGGATTGTTTATAGCATAGATTCGAACCACTTGATTTAAAAAAATCCCTAAATTATAGCATTTTCATAGTATGTATTCATAGAGCCACTCAGGTATTTGGACCAAATTCTGGGAAGTAACGTTTGTATTCACAGTGCAAGCTTTGCTTTGTTTGGGGCTAGATGGCGTTGTGTGAAATGTCCAAAAATATTTATTTATTTATTGAATGAAGGAATGAATGAATGAATCATTATTTGCGTAATACAGGTACATTGTGGTCTTACTTTAAATTAGAATCACTGCATCAACTTTTGTCGTGCAAATACTTAAAATTAGTGCTAAATAATTGTTAATAATTCTTACATAAATTGCTAATAAAAATACCATATATTATATTGATAATATAATTGATAGGTACCTTGTCAAATGCTCTTGTCAAAGAGAACTAATCTCACTGCTACATTACACGTATATTTCAGGGTTGTGGTAACGTAGACTGCACAGCCACTTGTAAGCAGATCAAGAAGACAGTAGACACTTGCAAACCATTCATGGACCAATACGTACAGATGTTAAACAAGCAGTACAGAGGGTGAACGTAATAAGAAATAAAACCAAATTAATATAAAAGAAATATTTTATTTGTTCATCGGACTCCAACATAGCCAACATGGCGCATTCAAAGCTAACAATTTTGCATTTATCTCAGTTCAAGTCAAGTTTCCTTAAATTTATAAAACAAAAATATTATATCGGTACACATTTAACTTGGTATTTACACTAATATTTACAAAATCACAATAATGAGATTATTATCTCTCGTTGAAACATAATTCACGAATGCATAACCAAAATATTAGTTTAACTTTACAATTTTCAATATAAATCTAAAGCATTGATTTTTGTTTGTCTAAATTATATATTTTTTCGAAACCGATTAGGGGTGGATTTGTCCCTCTTTGAAATCCTTCAAATAAAAAAAAAAATACTTAAAAGATAAACATTCATGTTTTTATAGGGGCTGCGTAAACGTGTGTGATGTGTCTGACGTAAGACAAGACACCGGCAACTGCAGTTTTTTTTATAAAAACAGTTGCCGATACAACTAAAAAGTAGCGCGTTGCATCCACTGTTTTGAATGAAAATCTACAGTTGCCGATGTCTTGTGACAGACACAAGACACTCGTTTGCGCAGAGCCATAACTAAAACAAAACCAAAATCTTGGAAGTTTTTTTTAATTTGTATCATGAAATAAAGATGTGATGAAGTTTTTTTGGATTTCATAATTATTTTAATATTTACATTCTTCAGGTCGTACAAAAATAAAAGCATGTTTCACTACACAACACGAATAAACTATGTATTTGTATGTAATACTGAGTTTATCTTTTCCTACTTCATATTCGAGAAACATTACAAGCCCCACGCATAGAGATCATAATGCAATGAATAAATACATATATCACCTCTCTGTGATACAACATAAAAGCTAAATTAAAAAAAAAGTAAATGTATTTCATCTCTAGTAAAAAAAAGGGCAGCTTATAACTACATAGGTACATTCAATCTAAATAAATAGATCTGTATTTACAATATTTCTAAACACATTTATTTTGGAAAATATTTAAAGCGGCGCGCAAACAACGGTGACCGATGTGATCATGTAAGGTCATGATAGTTTTAATAATGCTTCTGTGCGTAAATGGTAACACAAAATCTCATACTAAATTAGAGCCTGGAGATTTGTAAGCGAGTCCAAAGCGAGGCGAGTGCTCAGCGAGCTCGCTGCCAACACGCCGCGAGCTCGCTACGCACGCGCCTCGCCATTCGACGCCATTTTAACAGCTAACAGCAGTGTTCTCGTCAGAATCCATTCTGTTAGTGAGTGTCCAAAACGCGATAGCACGTCGCGAGTGCGGCGTGTTCGGGCTCATTCCGAACTCGCGACAAACTTGCTGCGTACTCGCCACGCTTTGAACTCGCTCGCAAATCGCGAATGTGATACGGCCCTTAGCTGACGAGACGTAAGTGTAACGGAGAAAGTTAGATTTTTTCCTCGCACTAGCTTCCCTTCCCTTTAATACGTTTCATGCTTGCAAGTGTTAGTGATCTTGAGTGAACGTGATCGCCCCAGATTGCGAGCCGCTATACACACACACATTTTCAACAAGCTCAATCTATACTCGGAAAATAAATATTGCGTTCATATTGGATCATGGTACTACATATAAACTACAAATACTATAGATACACAAACACTGTAGATATACGTATCAAATTCCGGGATACCGACTTGGTAAGCTCATCTCCCAACCTTAGTTCTTATAACCTTAGTTCTTAGTTCTCTGGGCACCACTCAGTGGTTCTCCTAGCTCACAACTCGTCTGACATCCGACAAACGTGGCCGGCCCAGTCCCGTTTCAGTTTTTTTTATGAATTTAATTTTTTTTTATTCATTTTTGATGAAAATTATATTTTTAAAACATGTAAATTTGGAGTTGTTTTGTTTGGAAGACAAGCTTAATAAATATTACTGCTATCTTATGTCATAAATGTGATCGAACACTTGTGCAAATAAGGTAGCGAGAGATGCAAGTCAGCATCGTAGCTCAGAAAAGATCGTCTCCATAATAGTATACCAGAATATTTGTAGCACGGTCATAGAGATAAAGAATGAAAATTGAGCAACAAGTAATTGAAGAGCGGACTAAAAGCAGGTGAAAAATGTTTACGACACACGTACTTTAAGCACCAAACTGAAGTTTATAACATAAATATAATTTCCAATACTTGACTTATTACTTAATTATGTCTGGCGTATAACTAATACATACCCGTCGTTATATGACTCAAGTAATCATTTTGACTACCACGACATTTTTTTTATTACTGACACCTTATTGTCATAAGTAGTACTACTTATCATTATTATAATTTTCATTCTGAACTAGTTTTGACAACTTCTACTTAAAAACTGTGATAGTAGTGATGATTTATGAAGAACTGGAATAAGTATCCCATATAACTTGAAATCTGAAGAAAGTTTGAGTTTTTCCGAAAGTTCAAATGGCAGGCCCAAAAAGGAAGTACTTTTGAAAAATCTTTTTTAAAATTTCCGTCTTTACTTTACCCACCACGCTGTAACTTTTTTGAAGGGTATAATACTAAGAGTTTCATTCATTTGATCCTCCAAACAATCAATCGATCTGTACTGCTTAGACTCGTTGGTAAGGGCCTCTAGCTGATCCGTTTCACCCTGACTTCAATTGAGGTGGCAAAAGTAGGTCAAGAACGCTATCTAGCACTCCCAGATAGTCATGAGCGATATAGAGACAAAATATACAGATCAAGAGCACTTGCCTTCCCAGCAGTGCTGTTCCCATCACTGTCATCCGTTCTTGTTAAAATGGACCAGAGGGATCAAAAATGACGTCATTTGGGGATTTTAGCCCGATTGATCCATTGAATTTTGGTGGTGGTCCACGATTTAGTGCTAAAATTGACGTACCATTCGATAACGAGAACCGATGACAGGGAATTAGGAGCTCAGATTTAAGTAGTTTTAATGTTAAGGCTTATCCTCAAATCATAAAAAAACGTGAAAGGTTTCATACTTTAATTTAGATTTTATACGTGTTTTAAAATTAACCCTACTAACTTAAAAACACGTATAAAATCTAAATTAAAGTATGAAACCTTTCACTTTTTTTGTTGACGAAATCAAAAGACATGGACGAAACGAATAGTGTGAAGAAATTACTATAATACGGCGTACTTTTTGAGTATTTGTCCGAAACATTTTGTATGGAATTTGGAATTGAGGATTCCCCTTAATGTTGTTTCTGCAATATACTAAGACTCCATTAACGCACTTTGCTGGATTCAAGCAATATACCTTAGTGTGTTTCATAGTACTTATTTCGGTTAATTTGTTGGTAGCGTCTCTAACGTACTTTACCTCATATAATTCACTATAAACCGTCGACGCCAAGAGATCTCGTGATCGCGTGGTAAGGGCCTTGGGCTGACGCCATTCACCCTGACTTCACTCTTACAGGAAAAAAATCAAGAGCCCACACCATTCCTGATTCACGCAGCTCCTTAGTTCTTGATTTCTTGGTAGCGTCAATAACGCATTTTCTTCACATAATTCATTATGAAGATATCACGTGATCGCGTGGTAAGGACTTCGAGTTAACGCCATTCACCCTGGACCCTTATAGGAACAAAGATTCACAAGTCTCTTTGAAAGCTAGTGTACTTAGTTTCTTGGTAAGTTAACGCACTTTGCTTCACATAACTCACTATATTAAACTTGTCAAGAGAAAACGTGATCGCGTGGTAAGGGCTTCAAGCTGACACTACTCACCCTGGCGCGATATTCAACGCTAGCGTCCCAGTACTTATTTTCTTGGTAAGTTAACGCACTTTGCTTCACATAACTCACTATATACTCAATGTCAAGAGATCACGTGTTCCCGTTTGGGAAACATCCCGGTAAAGGATAAGTGACTCACAGTAGCGGTCGGTCCAACCGCGAGTATTCGTTAATCGGCCTCCTCAGCCGGTCTGCTATACACCGGTCCAAACTTCGCCATGTACTTCTTAACGAACATCTTCGCCTTGGACCGGACGGAGTCGGTGACCACTAATTCGTCCACAGAGCGGCAGTGTTTCAACTCTTTTAGCATCACGAAGTGAGTTAGCTGGAAAGAAAAATAACAAGACTTCAGAAACGGAGGAGGTTCACAATTCCCTTTTTTTTCAACTGTGTTGATTTTTAAACCCCATCTAAACGTAGTATTAAAAGAAATCAGAATCCCGAAAACCGTTTTGCAGGGGACGCCTCGTGAAATGTAATAAGTCATAAGTGAGAAAATATGAATAAATATTATATTGTGATGAATAATAATATGTGACGAGTGAGATCTGATAAATGATATATGATGTGATGTGGGTGTTGTGATTAGTTATGTTATGGGTGAAATATGATGTGGTGAGGAAGTTGTGATGAATAATTTTTTTTTATTTATTTATTTATTAAGGCAAATGCCAACAGCACACACAATTCACATTAGTTACAACACTCAAAAACATAAATATCTAAAATGTGGACCAGTTACTAGGCTTGCACAACACTCAAAAACATACAGACAACAGGTAAAACAAAAATACTTCTAAAAACTTAATCTGTGTCTTCTAAAAAATTAATATGTGATGAATGAGATATGATGTGATGTGGGAGTTGTGATGAGTGAGATGTGATGAGTGGGGTGTAATGTGTGAGATGTGATAAGTAGGATGTGATGTGATGAGTGTACGTACCTTCCTGGCGAGGTGCTTGAAGTCTGCGGTGCAGGTGATGCGGCCGGCGGGCGCGGCGGCGTGGCGGTACGGGTTCAGGTGCTGCACCATCACGCGCGCCATGCCGCTTCGGAACTGCACACAGACAATTACATTTTATTATACACCACAAAATTAAAATTACCAAAAAAAACTTAAATGGACAATGCAGAAGGAGTACCACGTTGTATCTGTGCAGTCAGAACTTTGGATTTATACAAAATAGGCGAGTGACAGAGGATCGAGTGCGTCGCCCGAGCCGAGCTTTTGCGAGCTGGCTCGAGATAGATACCCGGGTTTGCGAAATGATGAATGATACATAAACATAAACATAAACATTCACACACTCATACCCCTGCACTAGGATTCCCTGTGTCGCGGGTGGCATGGACACATACAACACATCACAACATCCAAGACCCGAGAACAAACATTTGTGTTCGTCACAAATATTTGCCTCGGCCGGGGATCGAACCCGGAACACCAAGCTTCGTAGGCAGGGTCACTACCAACTAAGCCACGGTGTCGTCGATACTTGAATTATTATTATTAATGTTGGGTACTGCCTGACGCAAATCCATAGGAAAACGACTAACGTTAACAGTCCAATTTTTATCAAATTTATTATGTCTAAAATTCAAATTAATTTATTCAAGTTTTTCTACCATATCTGTGTTCAGTAACGGCAACTGATTCTGCGTATTTTTTTCTGGTGAAACTTAAGATTGATCAAGATGAATAATGCAGTATACCTGTTCCTTGATCTTCCTGGCCAGGTCTGCGGTGTCGGCGGCGGGGGGAGCTATCTCCACCGCCTCCAGCTCGGGGGAGGCCGCGGGCGGCGGGGACGGTAGCGCCGGGGGGAGGGGGACCTTCTCAGGCTCTTCTGCTTCCTCCTCCTCTTCGGAATCAGAGTCGATCAGGTCTACCAGCTGTAGAAGGAATAATTATAATATTTGGCGTGGAGTGAGTCGGGGGAGACTTTTGCCCAGAAGTGAGACAAGACATTTGAATAAAAAAATACTTTAAACTAGTAATTTGCCCCAGTTCCCTCGTTTTCCGCCTGTCTCTGAGTGTCAAGTTGAGATTTCGAGCACTGTGATTGGTCAATTTACAGCCCGCTACTCTCCACCCGCGTCAGTGAAAACGCACCCTAAAACCTATATGTGTCATCTTAGAACTCGAAAATTATATTGAGCTTACCAAACCACCTGCCAAATTTACCATAATACCAGCTCCTCCTCAGTGTCAGCTGGTCTTCTTTTTTTTATTTATGTTAACAAGTGAGCGAGACTAGCTAGGCATTCTCCTTCTGGTAAAAGATCAAGCCTGCCCAAAACTATTACAGTGCGACACAGGGTTTTGTATCCGATAGGGCGGTGCAACACTACTTTAGCGTTTCTACCTTGAAAAATTTTGATAGTCAGTCTGGAAAGCCCAGTAATTTCAATAGCTACAATGCCCTTCCAACCGAAACAGTAATCCTAACAAAAAATCAAGGTTATAAAAAAATATACTATTTTAGTGTCAACACGACTAAATAGTCACAGGGAAGCAAAATATTCAATTTTGTTTTAAAAAAAATGAAAAAAATATTTAAAATTAAAGAATTTTTAATTCGGTTCATAAACAACAAAATTCTAAGGTAACAAACATTAAATTTAAAAAAAAACAGCCGAATTGAGAACCTCCTATTTTTAAATCGGTTGGTTACTGCATTGCTTGTTTTGACGACACAGTGGCTTAGTTGGTAGTGACCCTGCCTACGAAGCTTGGTGTTCAGGGTTCGATTCCCGGCCGGGGCAAATATTTGTGACGAACACAAATGTTTGTTCTCGGGTCTTGGATGTTGTGATGTGTTGTATGTGTCCATGCCACCTGCGACACAGGAAATCCTAGTGCAGGGGTGTGAGTGTGTGAATGTTTAATGTTTATTGCGACAGAATAATCTGGCAGTGTTGGTATTGGTACCCATCTAGACGGCATCCTGCAGGGGACTCCTCCCAACCGTACAGCCGTGGTACCTTGATATCGGCGTCCCTGTGCCGCAGCCTGCCCTTCCCGCGGCCGGCGGCGAGCTCGCGAACCCGCTGCATAATCCGCTCCTTGCGCCGCCGCAGCTTCTCCTTAGTTTGTTTGTACCGCTTCACTTCCAACCTTCCTGCCAACTTGTCTTCCTCCGTTCGGGGCTGCAAAACAAACCGAATCATAGAAAAGGGAAAAAAAAGCCGTGTTGGCGGAGTGGGAGTTGCCTCGACCTTCAATCCAAAGGTGTCGAATCCGGTCGAACACCAATGGATTTTTCTGTTCAACAAAATCTATGTTTAGGAAACCGGCATGTTTAGAACCTAAAAAATTTGAAAACATGTGTCAAGTGCACGAAGTTCGAGGCGCACTTGAAATCCTTCCACCATACTGGTTCGAAAGAACTAGTGACACGATAAGAAGAAGAGAAAATGGATAGAATTTAAAATATTGTCAATTCGATCCCCCATGCATAAGTGTAGCGACACATCTGCGAAACGCACGGCGCCGAAAGTTCAGCGGCTGAAGTTTCGGTCGTAATATTCCATTGGTATGACGAACCACAGGCTCAGAAACGCTGCGTCTTGTTCAGTGCGCTACGCCACTGAAAATTACATGGAGTCGTCGTTAGTCGGTGTTGGCACTAGTTTCGGTCGCGTGATGTGTCGCTTGCTATGCAAAATACATTTTCACACCACCTGCTCGACAATATCCAATTACATATCAAGGTAAAGCAAAGCATTACCTACCAAGGGAGGTAATGTTGTATGAAACTCCCAAGGGTAGTAATGTGATTTGAATTTGGAACGTCAAATTCGTGTGGAAACTCGTGGAAAACTAAAGAACGAAAAAGTAAAAGAACGCCCATATGGCATTGTAAAAAGGTTTGTTCTAAAATCGAACTGGCCGCTCATAAATAAAAAGAAAAAAGGCGCGACTTCAAAGATTGTGAAACAAAAGACGGTGTTGGCTGCTGAGTTCGGAGCCCTGGATTTTTATTGCCTCGCAGGTGTGAAAAGTAGAGTATGCTCCTCTGGGTTAAAGCCTGTCTTCGTCTTGGGCAGCTTGAACCCCTCGCGTCACTCAGGACTATATAACTCCCTCGCTTCGCTCAGGAGTTAACTGAGTCCCTCGTTAGCTCAGGGTTCAATATGCCACCCGCGACATAAGACACTGCTTTATCCCCTTAGTGCATAATCTACTATGAATGAGTTTTGGCTGAAACAATCGCTCGACGGGAGGTTCGGCGCTATGCCGAACGCGACGTAATTTCGGCTGATGTGTTATAGGGAACTTGAAAAACACTGCGAGCGTATTCAACGGAACGATCGGCGCCGTACGTTCGGTAGATATGTCGCTACACTAAGGCCACAGCATATTTCAATTGTAAACAATGTACAATGGATGTACTCACGCTTATTGGTCTTTCGGACACGAGTCCCGGTCTTCGTTTCCTCGGCTTCACTGAGACCAGAGCGTGCTCGGGAATTAGCCCGTTGTGAGGCTCCTTGTGACTCACTGGAAATAAATAGTTATTTGTACACCAAGGGCCTGAAGCAAGCCATTATATGCGAGACTTTTCGGATATTCAAGTGGAGGATAAAATGGGCTTCAGAAAAGAGGTATACACAAGATTTTTCACTTTAATTGCGAGGAATTAATTAAAACAGAGCCACCCAATGTTACCACGATATTCGAAAATTGTTACGTTTAGGTTCCTCATAATACCATGATCTACGGGTATTATGTAGGACCAAAGTAACTTAAAAATAATTCTGTTTCTTTTTATTTATTCAATGCGTAAAGTGTGTCGTTTTTTGGCGTACCTTCACAGATCCCATTAACGCCCTCCACGAATCTGCTGCCCTTCACCTGGCGCCGCACCACGGGGCTGTCAAACTGCGACGCCGGTTCCTCCTCCTCAGAAGATGAACTCTCTTCTGCAACATAAAACAATTAGCTTGAACTAAAAACATTCATTCGTTTTATCATCATTTTTACCGTTGGTAGGCGTCCCCTGCAGGTTACACAGCGCACGCCTTAAAGCCAGACATACATTTATCAATCTATAATCAATACACCACCACTTTTTAATTACATAAAAAATTTAATGGGCCATGCAGACGAGGTACTACGTTGCATCTGTGCAGTCAGAATTTTGGATTTCTACAAAATAACTGAGTGACAGCGGCGCCCGAGCCGAGATTTTGCGAGCTGACTCGGGCTAGGTACCCGGGTTTGCTAAACGATGAATTAAACTTAAATTACTATCAACTAAAGGTACCGCCTGACGCAAATCCATAGAAAAACGACTAACGGTAACAGTTATCCAATTTTAATTAAATTTATTTTGAACAAAAATTCGACTTATGTTTTTCAAGTGTATTTGCCATATATGTGTTCAGTAACGGCAACTGACTATGCGTATTTTTTTTATAGTGATTAAAAATTTACCGCGTATACAGGGTGGTTTTTGGAGAAGGGCACTGATGGCCAAGTCCGAATCTTTTACTTTTGACGGAAATCAACCCGAATGATTTATTCAAAATTGCGGGCGTCAACTAATTATACATAGAAAGCGCGCTGAGGTCATGTTTCCGAGTTTAGGCCCTCGTCGTAGAAATTACTAATATCTATCCATGTTACCAGGCGAGGGCGGTATCGGCGGCGGCAACCACTGCGGCTTCCGTATCTTCACGTGGTAGTAATACGTGCGGCCTCGGGGATCCTTCGCGCTGCGCCACATCGACGGAAGAATTACTTCTTTGGTCACTGGGTCTATTGTAGGTTCCTGTATATTCAAAATAATTTATGAATCTGAAGATACGCAGAAAACAAATGGCTTGTACTTGATTTTCTTAGTACGGTCGAAGGCTAACTAATGGGCTAATAATATTTTTTTTTTTTTTTGGCAACTTATTATTTCAAAAAAAATGATTTAAATCTAAATCTGATTAGGATAAGAGGGTTTTTATAAGTACGCTTATAAAATTTCACTTATTCAGTACCTTTTGCCACCTTATTTTACCATGAAAGATTTAATGGAAACATGTAGAAGTACATGCATTACGCAACATGTGAAGCGAACAAACTTTAAACTAATTTTTTGGTTCATTACTCGAAATACCTTACTCTGTAAAGCGAGCTGCAAATTTTTGACAACTTTTTTGGTTCATTATTCAAAATACCTTACTCTGCAAAGCGAGTTGCTAAACTTAAACAACTTTTTTTGGGTCGTTGTTATTTTTATTATCTTACTTTGGTTTATTTTTATTTTTATTGTGAACTTACCGGTTGTGCCTCAGCGTGGTGCGCGGGCGCGGGCGGGAAGGTCGGCGGCATCTGCTGCCCGAACATGAACCCGCTCACGCCCATACCGAACCCGCCCATACCCATTATACTGGAGAATATAAAACATTATCAATCGCCTTATAATATTGTTTTTCAACAAACTTAAAAAAGGAGGAGCTTCTATTTTCGGTTGAACGTCAGAACTTATATTTTTAAACACCAAAAAAAAAAATGGGCAATGCAGACGGGGTGCTACGTTGTATCTGTGCAGTCAGATTTTTTAATTTCTACAAAATGACGGAGTGACAGCGGCGCGAGTGCGGTGCCCGAGCCGAGCTTTTGCGAGCTGGCTCGAGCTAGGTACCCGGGTTTGCCAAACGATGAATAAAACTTAAATGATTATCAATAAAGGGTACCGCCTGATGCAAATCCATATGAAATCGACTAACGGTCACAGTTATCCGTTTTTAATAAAAAAAAAATAAACAAAAATTTGACTTCATTTTTTCATTTTTTTTTTTTGCCATAACTGTGTTCAGTAACGGCAACTATCCATGTGTATTTTGTTTGGACATATTGTCAGATTGGCAGCATAGAAATTTCATCAAAATCATTTCAGTACAAAAATCGCTATAAATATTTGTATTTGAAAACTAACCACCATTTCAAAATCTAAGCTCTAATTAAAGAAAATACACATTATATATCAAATAGTCTCAAAGTAGATGAGCGCAATACTGCACTGGCCTATGTGAATCTTAGTCGCGGGTAGCACTGTTCTGGTCATAGGCATGCCTAATCTCTTGCCATCAGGAAAACGCATACATTATCTTGCCACTTGTTTACATATAAAAAAAAAACATTTCGTGGACTGTAAAAAACTACCGTTGTTTTTTTACATTAAAATAAAATACTCACTTGGGCTGTTGCATACAAAACTGCTGGCTTGTCTGAAATGGCGGGCAAAAAGGTGGTCCATTTGAGTATTCTGACATCCATTCGGGCGGCATATCACTAGGAGGCATTCCGGGCATCATTCCCGGCATCATGTTACCGGGCGGCATCATACTACCCGGCGGCATCATGCCACCAGGCCCCTGCATCATGCTGCCAGGTGGCACCATATTAGATCCTGGCACCATATTGGTTCCTGGCATCATATTGGTTCCTGGCATCATATTGGTTCCAGGTATCATGTTATTGCCCGGCATCATATTGTTACCGGGTATCATATTGTTGCCCGGAATCATATTGTTGCCGGGTATCATATTGTTACCGGGCAACATGCTGTTAGGCGGCATCATGTTGCCGCCCGGCATCATCATTGGCATGTTGTTGGGGCCTGGCATCATTCCTGGCGGGAACATCTGTGGATGAGATAAAGATAAATTAGGATATTTAGGCTATTTCAATTCATATCCTACGCGCTACTTACTAGGGTGGGAAACCGAATACCAAAATGAGAGATAGAGCAAAAGCATAAAAACGTTGTTTTAGATTTTAATATACATTAATATAAATAAATAAGTATAAATCTCTCTGCGAAATACGAAATGCAATGGTAACTAACTTAGCTTTTATTTTTGCATGTAAGGAACCCCTCGAGATGGGTACCAGATATTCCGCGCAATATCTGGTACCCATCTGGGCCGCAAAGCAGTAATGTGTAAGCATTACCGTGTTTCGGTTTGAAGGGCACTGTAGCTGGTGAAATTACTGGGCTTTCAAAACTGACCATCAAACGTCAAAACAATAATTTGTTATTAATATGACTGTAACAAAAGCAAAAGCTTGGATATTCAAATCCAATATTCCTTCTTAACGAAAATATGCATAGTCATACACGAAATTATGGTAGTTGAGTAGTCGCTGAGTCTTTTCATAAGCGTAAAAACTCCAGAGAGCGCGGATAAAATGAAGGCATGTCCTTGCAAAAAGTTGCTTGCTGAAAAATGTATTGTATTGCGTCGTATACACTGTCAGGTGCACGCACAAAGACTCGCAGGGTGTGAGCTTGGATATTAAAATCCTATAAAATCTACCACGCGTGGCTTTCGCGAGTAGTTTGGGATGAGTCCTCGATTTTAGTTTTTCGAACGTAAATAATACGATATTGGAAGAAGTTATTCTATACAAACAAAGAATTGCAGTTATGACCTTATTTCAAGTAATGGTGTAAAGTTGAAAGTTTTAGGAGTAACCAAGCCCAATACGATATTGGCTGCCGGAGTGCTGGATAACTAGTTCTTGCAAAATTCTAGTAAGCTTGTTTTTGATTATGAGTTAATCTCTGCCTGCGCAGTAAAAAGCGAGTTGTATTTCAGAAAATACTAAATTATCCTGTTTATAAAGTGTTATTGATAAGGGTGTCATCGCTGTTGCGTGATTCCCTAGTATCGGCTTGGATGGTGTTTTCGGTATTGCTTACAATCCTGCAGGCACGGGTCATATCCTAGAGGTACTAGGTTCCTAGAGGGTTACAACGGCCTAATGCGTGTAGATAAAATACCTATTATACCTACCCGATGACAACTGAGTCGGATGTGTTATCCGCCTATGCCTACTTCATTGTTAAATGAACCCAAAATATTATTTTGGAATTTTTAGTTTATTCCTTTTTCGGTCATACAACTTAATTAACGAACTATTAGTCCTAAACAAACACAAAAATAAACGACAAAATTTTCATAACGCCTCTTAACGTATTCCGTAAGGGTGTTTCAACGAGTACCTAGCCGTTGTCTAACATACCGATCGTGTTAATACCACAGCGTTTCTAAAATGAAATAATTATATAACGTACTTATTCAAATAAGGCATATTAGTTCATAATTAAGATCCATTGATCTTTTCCATCAATCCTTTTTGTAAGGCCTTTTAACAGTGCCTACTTATGTGAATTTTCAGCTATTTATTTAGCAAATGTAGATATATATTATAAAATATAATTATTTTAAATTCTAAAGTAATGTTCATGATATGATTAATTATGAAATACCCATCAGGTTCCAAATTGTAATAATATACCTACCTATAAAACACTTTAATTACCATATGCAGCAATCTTAATTTTATTAATTAAATTATAGGAATTGTTGTTAAATTTAATCTAATACATAAACAAAAACTTTGTGATGTAGGTAGGTATCCGTTTTTAATATGTCCAGAAGTTCTTATCAGTTTGTTTAATATAATTAAAGTCTGTACTAGTTAAATAATAATAATATTGGAAGGCACTTTTTACCATAGTACAAGTTTTTTCAAACTTAGTTTGGTAACTAGGGCTTATACTAAAATGTAAGTACCTGAGAGAAATAAATAATTTTATTTATTTATTTAAATCACGTGGTTCTTAAGTTCATATTTTCTATATGCTCATCATAAATTCATATTTTGAATTTTCTTTCTTGCTCACCGTTACCTACATCAATGCATCAATGTGGACCCAACATTTTTATCATAAAAAGATGTTTGTGTTTTAGGTTGAATCGGTAAAAGCATTACCATCCTTACGAACGGAGTTATACAAATGCTTATAGAATATTGACACACAGTACAGAGTGAAAACAGAGTGCACCATGGGGTGCACTCAAATTCAAATTCAAATTCAAATATTTTATTCCATACCTTAATCGTAGTTTTACATATGGGTAAGTAGTTCCCTTTTAAGTATGAGAATACCTGTGTTAGGGAACCACGCTCTTCCGTTACAAGTACAATATTGATTAAGTACAGGAATAGGTAACTTATTAAAATAAACAAAAACAAAAACAGTAGATCTAGTAAGATAAATTCAGTAGGTAAGTTACTAGTTTGTTAATATATTTTATAGGCAGGGTTGTAATGTGTGTGTGTGTGTGTGTGCAGGCTCTCAAGCTACGCCAGTCTCTTAAGAGTCTGGTTTTGCAAGAGTAGCCTAGAGTATGTGATGTGATTGTGAGTGAGTGTAAGTATTCTGTATTTTGTTAATATAAGTTTAATCGGTATGGTGTCACGAGACAATCTCTAGTAGTTTTTCAACTTCATCATAATTTAGTGTTAGTAGCCAGTCATTTAGAGTTTTCTTACATTTATAATAATTCATAGGGTAGATATTCATAGTTTTATCGATACTATTATAGAGGTAGGTTGCTTGTGTGGTGTATTGTCGGGATGCAAATTTAGAATGAACATATAAACAAACATTAAACATTCACACACTCACACCCCTGCACTAGGATTCCCTGTGTCGCAGGTGGCATGGACACATATAAGACATCACAACATCCAAGACCCGAGAACAAACATTTGTGTTCGTCACACTAATATTTGCCCCGGCCGGGGATCGAACCCGGAACACCAAGCTTCGTAGGCAGGGTCACAACCAACTAAGCCACGGTGTCGACGGTTCTGTTCTGAGTACATTGTATGTACGCTGAGACAGATGAACACGTTTTGTGCTTAATGCCTCAATGTATTATTTGTAAGTTAATAATTATTCTACATTAACACGATGAAATAAAGTTCTTTATAAGTTAATTGGCTGCAATCAATCATGTTCCGCTCTTAGCGCGAAATATAATACTTTATCTTATTAATTGATTGATTCAGGCGTTACTTCGCGGAAATCCATAAATATCAACAAATTTTATAAATATATTTAGTAATAAATCCGCTTAATTTCTAAACAAAGGTTTTAATTAACTTAACTTTAGTTCAACTAAACCAAAGAGTCAAAGAACAGAAAACCAAAGTTTAAAGATACGACACGTGTTTCGCCTCTACACGAGGCATCATCAGGATGTGTGGACTCGCCGAAGTTTGAAACGAGAGTGAATAAACATTTTTTTTTTTTTTTTTTTTTTTCGGATGGACGTTTAATGCAGTTAGCCGCAGATGGCTGTTACTGCGTCACCGGACTCTATAGTGAATAAACAACGTTGCCCGGCCCGTATTTATACCCGTTGTGGAGATGAGTCGCTTGTCGTATGATCCGACGTCACAAAAATCCTCAACAAAGGAGACCTTGGAATACTCGTATTTAAATCATTCAACAGCGTAATATTTGTTGTATTGTGTTTTAAAATTTCTAAACACTCCAAAATATTTAACCTAAAACCTTTTTCACATGTATGTAATATATTAAAAGTATTGTATCGTTTAAAGAATGACCAGTGTCTATTAAGTGCTTTGCAAAATGTGATTTTTCTGGACAGTTATTTCTATACGCTGAAACATGTTCTTTGTATCTTGTCTGAAAACTACGACCCGTTCGACCTACATAAACAGCATTACAATCATCACAAGTTAATTTATAGACACCAGATTTTTTATGATTCTCTAATTTATCTTTCCCGTTACAAATTGAACGCAATGTATTGTTTGTTTTAAAAGCTACCCTCACCTTATTTTTAGATAATGTTTTTGAAATCTTTTCAGTAAATGTTCCCATATAAGTAAGACTACCTAAATATTTCTCAGACCTATCCGGTGGCAATGCATACAATAATGAACGAACAATGTTTCGACGTTTATTTTTGATCAAATTATCAACCATGTTTTTATTGTACCCGTTATTTTATCCATACATACAAACTTTCGCGTTTATAATATTAGTAGGATTACACCCCGGAGAAACATACACATAGAAACAAAAACGTATGCTAAACAACCCAAAATAAAAGAGGTTACAATGGGCGGTTACCTGTTGAAAGTGTTCCGGTTGTGGCCAGAATGATGGCCATGAGTTGTGGTCCCTCTGCCGGCGGGATTCGTCCGCGGCCGCCGCCGCTTCCGCGAACGCTCGTCGCCGCTCCTCCTTACTCATGGGCGGCACTGCCGCTAATACTCTTTCGCTCAGCCTGTAGGAAAGGACATCGTGAAATCAAGTATTGTTTATAGTAAAAGTTTGTGTGTTGGTGTGCAATCATTAATTTTGGTATTGCCGTAAATGCCGTAAATTTTACCATGAAAATGCTAGTAATTTCTATTGAAACTGTTTTTTAAGAGTTATTTAAGTTTTAGTTGTTTGATCCCGTCGACATGGGTATTGTCACAGTGCCAGATCTTCTTTTTCATATCGTGTCACTAGTTCTTTCGTACCAGTGTGGTGAAAGGATTTCAAATGCGCCCCGAAGAGGCTCCTTTCGTGCAAAGTGCCAGATATTCTGCCGCAAAGCATTTATGTGTAAGCATTACTGTGTTTCGGTTTCAAGGGCACTGTAGCTAGTGAAATTACTGGGCTTTCGAGACTGACCATCAAAATGTCTCAAAGTGGACGAGCGCTAACAGCAGTGTTGCACAGGCCTTTGTCATTGTGTGATCTCTCACCATAAGCGGAACATCTACATAGCGCTTCCCGTTCTTGATTTACATTAAAAAAAAAGTTCATAAAATTCAGTTCATGCTTGACTGTTCATCGTGTGAAGTGATTTCAACTTAAGTTTAGTTATAATTCCTTTTAACTGGCTCAAGTAATATAACATCGCAGCAAGATCTAACCAAATGAGACATGGCAGTGAGGCCGTTGGACCTAACTAGCCTAATTTATTAAAAAAACCAAACCCTTTACCAAACACCAAACACCGCATGCAAAGAAAAAAAAAGATCTCATTCTCACCTAATACTCCTTCTGCCGTCGGGACTCCTTCGTTTCCTCCTATCTCTATCCTCCCTGTCTCTCTCCCGATCTCTATCCCTCTCCCGCTCCCGATACCTATCTCTGTCCCGCTCTCTCTCTCGATCTCTATCGCGGTCCCGGTCTCGGTCTTTGTCCCGATCCCGGTCTTTATCCCGGTCTTCCCGGCGGTCTCGCTCTCGGTCCCGGGAGCCGCTGGAGTCTGCGGCCCTTCGTTCAACGTTGGCCTGTCTTTCGTGTTCTTTCATTTGCTGTATGCGCTCTTTCTTTGGGATTTTGAATACCTCCTGCAAAATATGTCACTTATAACAAGAAAAGTTGACGACGCGATTTGTCGAGTGGTAAATAGTAATGCCTTGATCACACGTACCGAGCAAATACAATACAATACAATACAATCTCTTTATTCCATTTTGAAACATTTTGGTACACTTGGATACGTCAAAATATAATAATAATAATTTTAACATTTAGGTACAGTCAGAACTAAATTTATCCGCAATAGCTTCGTCAATAGTATAGTAAGATTTTTCAATTAATAATTTTCTTATTTTAATTTTAACGGCCGAGACAGTGCTCTCGGCCGAGTACTCAGTACGTATAAACATAGCGCCGAGTGCGGCTGAGCGAGTGATGTAAGCTACTTGCTTTCATCACTGTCTCGGCCGAGAAACATTTTACTGTCTCGCCCGTTTGCTCAGTACGTGTGATCTAGGCAAGTGTTTGGACTGCTACGCCGGTGTCGTGGGCTCTATTCCCGCTTCAGGACAAGCACTTATGAGATGAACATCGGTGTTTATCGTGAGTGTTTTCTTAAGTGTAAAAAAAGGTGCTGACAGTAGCTAATTAAATTTCTGAGCTTTCAAGCTTTTTGAACCTTGTAGGATGATGGTTTGTTAATTAAATAACAGCGTAATCGCGGAACGCGTGTATTCGTAAAAACTACATCTTTCCCACTGACAATACGCCAGAGGGCGCTTTAAGCTAAGCGTCCACAGACCGGCATCGGACGTATCGTACGCATCGTACGTAACGGATTAATTAGACTGCATCCACTGTATCGGCAGCGATCGGATTGCCGACGCGAGTATTAGCAATCGGATTGCCGATGTCACCTTCATTCGGATTTTTGTAATGCCTTCTCGCTATAAAATGATAATCGCGATAACGTTTCGCGACAAATGGCCGACGATGCGGAGCGAGCTTGCGGGGCGCGTCTACTGATCGGCATTCCGTATGATGTCATCGGTATGCATCGCATGTAGGCATTGCCGATGAGCGGTCCATACGGTGCGGATCAGTGGACGCTGCTGTATGAGTTTTCATACAAGACAACCTAAAATCCGTTACGTGCGATGCGTCCGATACGTCCGATGCCGGCCTATGGACGCAAGCCTTTATACGGCGCGCAGTGCTGCCAACTAGCATTTTATAAAAAGGTTGATACGCAGATCGAATAAACTAGGTAAGCAGTAAGTAATCGAGGTTGTCTCCTACAACCTTCAAAATAAAATATAAATTAACAAGTAATTTACAAGTTTAGTTACCTTCAAACTGGACCATCTCTCCAGCAGTTGACTGGACAAGTCCTTGACTTTATCCAGGATGGCTGCGCAGTCTTTAGACTTCTCAGGACTCTCCAGACTTCTATTGGGTATATCTATTGGCAAACCTGGAAAAGAATGATAACTTGTAAGCTACACTCATAGCGAATTTCAGCCCAATATATAATAAAAAAATACATTATAAATGAATTGATGATTGAATGAAAATGCTTCAATGTACCTACACTAAAAAAAACATCAATACAAGGTAAATACTTTCGACCGCCTTCTGAGGGAAAAATCTAAACGGCTATAGTTATAGAAAATTGTTTTTAGGAGTAACCTCTAGGAGAACTCATGTCTGCCTATACATTTTGCAAGAAAACTGATATTAATATAATATAACATTATATACAAAATATATACAAAGAGGCAATGCAGCTAGTATCCTCGGCACGCTGCCATCGGGTATCGAGTTGGAGCAGTTGAGCTACCTATAGATCGTTTGCAACGGTCTATGTGTGGCCCAATTGTTTCCTTTTGTAAATTTTGTAATATACCTATATATAGATTGTAGTAGTTAGCTTATGCTGTAATAAAAAAAAATATAACATTAGATTATTGTTATTTTACAGTATTAAATAAGTATTTAAATATGGATCAAAATTGGCAAAAAAAAAATCGGAAAATAAACGACTTGTTTCTTATTTTTATATCAAAATCGAGTCTGTGATTCCTGACAACATTTTTCCATAACTATAACCGTTTAGATTTCCCCCTCAGATGGCGATGACAGTATTCACACTGTATATGAAGAAGGTGAAGGAAAACATCGTGAGGAAACATGCATGTCATAGAACCTAATAAGTTTGAAAAACACGTGGCACGAAAGGAGCCTCTTCGAGGCGCACTTGAAATCCTTTCACCACACTGGTTCGAAATAACTAGTGTCACGATAAGAATACCCTGTATACGAATCTTAACAGTTTATACAATGGGCGGTCTTATCGTTTTGAGGGATTTTTTTTTATTATTAAGAATAGACAAGCGTTTAACCAATACCTCACCTGGTGGTAAGTGATGGTGTGGTCGAAGATGGAGCACGCTTGGCTAATATGAACTTATTCACTCTAGTCTTAAAGACTCCAAGATTATAGTGGTCCGGAAATACAGACGCCGGTGGCGAGTTCCACTCCTTGCTAGTGCTCAATATAAAGGTTGACGCAAAACGCCTGGTAGTGAGTACATAGTACATACCTGTAGCTTCATCGATGAACACATTTTCATTGGGCACTGGCGTGGAACACATCCAGCGCTCGAGAGTCGTGACGAATCTACTCTCCTGCACGATCGTCTTGTTGGGGATGGGCAGCCGGTCCACGGTTTGAAGCATTTCCAGTCTGGAAATAAATAGATTCGTCAGTAAATGGTGCTATAAGTGGGAAACATACAAGATACAAACATACACAACCCATATGCTCGCTCTCTCTCTCTCTCTCGAATCAGAATAAATTGTGGGAGACAGATCTCCTACTACATATTTTTATCTCCTACATTAGGTAATAAGTATCTTATTTTTCTCCATTTCTTTCTCATTCTCATTCACAATCCAGTTTGGGATCCAATCTGTGATCATTTTTCCTCACTAGACGCACACTTTCGTAGACTTTGGCGCTAAAATCGAAAGAGTAAACGCGACAAAACCCTATAAGAATCTAATAACTAGACACACAGGTATACCTACAGTCTACAGTACACTAGACTCACTTGAAGTCGAGCGAGGCGTCCGCACACCACGGCGCCAGCAGCCGCAAGCCGCGGTAGTCGAGGAACAGGCGGCGGCAAGGCAGGTCGGCGTCGCGCAACAGCCGCAGCAGCGACACTTGCGCGCGCCGCGTCTTCGCGCGGACTACTGTACGCGACAGGCGGAGCGTATGGCATTGGTTCTTTACACCCGTGCGGCTCAGAGCTTCTAGATCCTCCTCAATCTACAAACAAAACATTGAACACTATTGCACCTCTCTTTATTATGTTTTAAAAAAAAGCCGTGTTGGCTGAGTGGTAGGTGCCTCGACTTTCGATCCGAAGGTCGTGGGTTCGAACCCGGTCGGGGATTTTCAGTTCAAAAAATCTATGTGTGCATCAAAACAAGTGCTAAACGGTGAAAGAAAACACCTTGAGGAAACCGGATTGTTTTAGAACCTAAAAAAATCGAAATCATGTGTCAAGTGCACGAAAGGAGCTTCTTCTAGGCGCACTTGAAATCTTTTCACGACACTGGTTTGAAAGAACTAGTGACACAATAAGAAGACGAATTTTTAGAGGACTGAAACTCGTGTTTTGGCTTGAGACGGCCGATTAGCGCGCAAAAGGCATGTTACGCCAATATATGAGTGGGAATTATGTTGCCATAATGAGACATACGTCAAAAACGTTATCCTTAATGCCCACACTATCTTCTCGTAGGCCTGCAGGTGGATCCTGCTAAATACTAAAAAACTTGAAATCATGAGTCATTGATATAGCCTTGAAAAAAAAACTCCTTTATCAAAATGAAGAAGTACTCA
This sequence comes from Lobophora halterata, assembly GCA_932526365.1. Classification (NCBI taxonomy): domain Eukaryota; kingdom Metazoa; phylum Arthropoda; class Insecta; order Lepidoptera; family Geometridae; genus Lobophora; species Lobophora halterata. The sequence goes on from OW052001.1 coordinate 10,047,484, forward strand.
CATCGGCGTCTTGGACTAGGTCAGGTGCTTTGGGCTTGTACTTTCGTGCCGTCTTCGCGCGGCGCGGTAGAGGCCGGGTTATCTCGGCAGTGGTGGTGGTAGACTCTTCTGCCGGGTCTGTCGTTCCCGCTTTGGAGGTCGATACATCTTCTTCCTCCTTTGAGAATAACACAAATAAAAAATTCATCACTACTTAAGAATTATTGGATGAATAACGGTGCGCACGGCGCGGAGGCTGTTAGAGAGAATTTTAAATGTACACGCTTTTTGCAAGATATGAGCGAAATTCCAGCAGTCGATGAGCAGAAATCGGAGATGAGGTTTATGCTGTTGGATCACAGTAAATTCAACCTTAAACAGAGGCAATAGAGTCGTTACCTCTTCGTATTCCTCATCGTCGGAGTCAGGTTCGGCGCCAATCCAGCCGCGACAGTTCTCAGCGCCGCAGTAGCACCGCTGCGCTACTTTCCTGCACACAAACACATCATTCAATCAATAGAATCTACTACTGAAGTTGTTTCGTCCAATATCTTAGGATCTAATATATTTGATGCTGAAATTGTCTAAAACCTATACTGTTAAGAGATAAGTACATTCACGAGGAGATCGCTCTAGACGTTTGAAGTCAGTTATTCTGCTTTTAAGAATTATATTAATTCAAAAATGTTTTAGGCTCGCCTAAGTTCGCAAACATCATAACAACGTATTCTCACGTTTGCGATTTTTCATAACTTAAAAACTGTTTTTGACTCCTTTGTGTGTCGGATATCCTGGCTAAAACTCCGCCCAGAAGCACAGAAGTTTCCAGCACAGAGGGTTCTACGCAGGCTTAGCGGAGCGACCCCGGGTTTTTGAGGATTCCTTTTCGTTGTTTAGCGGCAAAAACTAGGTACTTTCTGAACACTAATTCTTCGACTTACCCAAACCGCTGGAACTGATAATCGAACGTAATCTCTTCCCCGCCACCAATATCCCGTTTGCTGAAGAACCCTATCCTGAGCTCCCCGTTCACTGTCCACTTCTGCGTCTCCGCGTTAGGATCGCATGAATGGTTGATGAAGCGCGATATGTTGCCTTTAGCCGTCGCATCGATAACTGTGTCTCCTTTGAGCGACATGAAGTAATGGTGGAGATTGTTGTCATCGGAGTACGCTTGAGCCCGTTTGTAGAATAGCTCGTAGTCTAACACTTCACCAACATACTCCATTAGGAATTCACCCCTGGAAAAAGTTGTATTGTCAATATAAACATAAACATAAAACATTCACACACTCCTACCCCTGCACTAGGATTCCCTGTGTCGCAGGTGGCATGGACACATACAACACATCACAACATCCAAGACCCGAGAACAAACATTTGTGTTTGTCACAAATATTTGCCCCGGCCGGGGATCGAACCCGGAACACCAAGCTTCGTAGGCAGGATCACTACCAACTAAGCCACTGTGTCGTCAATATACATGTTGTGAAAACTATGAAAACGCTAGTACACCCTAAGCCGGCTTCTAAGCATACATTTTCGGTTCCATTCAACCTGTAGTGAGTTACATTATGTATAATACACAAGTGGAATATACTGCCGGAAGATGTTGTTTCTGCAGCTTCCACAAACTTGTTCAAGAAAGAACTCAACACTTGGTAACAAACCAACAAGACTATGTTAAAAAGCGTGACACAGAGATATTAAAAAATCTAACACTATGTAATAAAGACACATCAGCAAAAGCTGCTAGAGCTTGTCTATCAACAAATAATTAAATTATGTTGGTACTTTTACAAAAATCATCATCCTGAAGAAGTCTACATGGCCATTCCTTTCCACATACAATACAACCAAATGCACTGAAAGTTTCCTACACTACAATAATTAATAATTATGCCAAAATATCTACACCATAGCTTATCTTAGATAAACCATTGCTGAGTATTGTTTTCTGCACTACGCAAGCTGCATTGCTATTGCACAGCAAAGACATACATAGACATTCGCCTTGTTAAGTTTTTTTACCGTGGGTACCAACACAGTGCCAGATATTCTGTCGCAAAGCAGTAATGTGTTAGCATTACTGTGTTCCGGTTGAAAGGGTACTTTAGCTTGTGACATTACTGGGCTTTCGAGACTGACCATGAAAATGTCTCAATGTGGACAGTATTTCACCGGCATATGGGAATCAAAGCCCTGTGTAGCACTGATATGGTTATGAGCAGGCGTGATCTCTTACAATCAGGAGAGCGCCTAACTAGTCTCTCCACATATTAACATAAAAACGTTAGTCACATAACTATCAAAATTCTACTAAATCTATACATATAATAAAGCAGAAGACCCCTTTTTTTATTGGAAGACTTTAATTTGTTTGTTCGTGGGTTTGTGTGTTCGTCCATCACGTAAAAACTACCGAACGGATTTAACTGAAACTTTATGATACTATAGCTACTAAGCCTGAAATGGTTATAGGCTATATAATATTACGCTACATTTTTTCAGAGGGTAGATATAAAAGTTTAAAGTTTGTATGGAAACAGTTTTTTTTATGAGTGTATACATCTCAAACTTTGTAATTATATTTTACAAAACAAATAATTAGATACGGGTTTCACCGATTTTCAAAATTAAAGTTAAAATATGTAAAAGTACGGATTTAAGGTGTTATAAGACCAAAAGTTGACCCTATCTCCTCAGGTAAACACAATATTTAATTGAAAGTTGCATTTTTATAACCTCCGAAGATAAGTACCGCTAGGTTTTTCAGTTTTCTACTAAATTCAATGTTTGAGTGGTTAAAAAGAGGGTTTGAAAATGTGCAAGTTTTGATTGACTTGCTTAGTACTGACACTTTGCTATTCTGTGATATTTATTTCGCGGGTGGAACAAACAACACCGACTATAAATAATTCGTCCACGGGTGACGAAGTCGCACGCGGGTACAGCTAGTACTAAATAAATGTAAATAAGAAACTGAAATTGCTCTGCCGTTATACATATTACTTACATAGTAATATCAGTTGCAGCCTCCACGCCACAACCTTTCTTATCAGCATAAAATACTTTTAGGGGTCCATTTTGCCGTTTCTGGAACCTTCTGTTTGTACATCTATCCCCCACTGGACAACGGGAGTTACTGAAAAAAAAAAAGAAAATAATTAAATTAATTAAAATAACAATATGCTTGGTAACAATATGGCAGTGGCTAGCTTCGTCTACAATAAAACGAAGGAGGAATCCAATCAGTAATTTCTTTGCTTAGCTGTTTCATTCTCGAGGGCACTATTAGTTAGGTAAATTTCTAGGATTTTTAGGTCAAGATCTATCAAATCAATATCAATGTGTTTTACAAGACTCTTTGTAAATCTAACAAAGTTCTGCGTAACACTGTTGTAGTCCTGGGCAGACATGATATCTTACCTTGCTCCCAGTTTTCAATTTACACCACAAATTCTTAATTACCAAAAAACTTAAATGGGCAATGCAGAAGGGGTACAGATATTCGATTTCATGACGAACGCTTCGCCTTGGTTGTAGTAATGACATGTACAGATGCATCGCGTCATTCGATACCGCGTCGCGATCGTGACTGAATGCTCCCGAGGTTACGCACACTAACTCAATGTGCATGTACACGGCCAACAACAACTAAGATCAAATCTTCATTGTAATATATTATATTTAGTTATAATTACCATTCAATCATGAGAAGCCTATTCAAGCAGTCTTCCCCACAGGCCAGCTCTCCCCTTTCCAACTCTTCTTTGGTCAAAAAACAGTCACAAATCATCTTCTTAGTGTCTTTACTGATCATTCTATCACACAAGTAATCATTCTCCTCCAAATGCTGGTACTGGTTCATTCTGTCTTCAATGATTTTGTCATAAGCCTCTTTGGATAAAGCTATGGGTGCTTCTTCTAGTTTGTCCTCGGCCACTGGAGGTAAAGGTTGAGGGAGGTTGGGGCTAGCTAGTGGCGAGCATATTGGAGAATTAGCTACCATCTCAAGCTCACTGGACCTACGCCAACGAGACTTCACCTTAACCGGCATCTCAGAAGGAACTGGGAATGATGGAGAGTTAGGGGCATTGGGCACCAAGTCTATAAACTTCTCTTGACTATCGGAGCCCAATTCCTCTAGTTTTAGCTTAGTTTGTGTTATCAGTGCTTTTTTTAGTGGAGTTTTGACTAGACCATAGCCTTTTGTTTTTTGTTTCAAGTTACTTATTGTTTTGATTCTGCTAGATCTCCTCACGCCTGATGGTGAAGACTCCGCTGAGTCATTAGAGTTGTTTTGGACCTGCTCTGGGAGCCTTGAAGAGTTGCTGTCATCGGATATTATGGAGCTGGGTGTTATACTTGGATCAGGGCGAGTGACCTCTTCCTTTTGATAAGGCAGGTCAGGAGTGGTGCAAGGAGGTGTAGTGATATCTATGATGTCCATAGAGTCCATAGGGGAATAAGGTTCTTTAGCTAAGTTCAGACTCTCAAAGTGCTTTTCTATCTCACTTTCTTGTGATTTTCCATGATCTGTGTTATTGCAAACGTTTTGGTCTGACTCTACAACTTCTTTAGGACTATCAATTTTTATGTCATAGTAAAGCTCTGGGTTGTCGTCCTCTACAATTTGTACAACTGTGATGATCTCGTCATCATCACCGGAGTACAGAATCTGCTCGTCCTCCAATGGAATGTCTGGCATCGCCTCCTGCTGTGGCTCTTCCGGCAGAGGAATGGAATCAGAATTTATTTCCAAACTTTCATTAGACACCGGTTCAGGGATTTCGTCTATCTGCTCAGAGCAATCGTCCATATGATTGGACAAGGATAGAATAGATTCTGATTGATCACTGTCTGTGAGGAAAGGAATCCCTGGACCAGAAGGTTCTCTAGTAATAGCAACCGGAGAAATATCCCTAGAACCACCCTGTAAAGCTATTGAAGCGGTGTTAGTAGGACTATAACATGCCCCGCTGTTGGTGTCAGAATGTGTGTCTAGAGCTGCATTGGAATCAGACTCAGAACCAGTACATTGGTCCGCTTTAGCATCCATACTGCAACTAGTTTCGCTATCACTACCCATTTCATATTTCTTAGCAAAAGGATCATCGTTGTTGAACAAGCATCTATATTTGCCAAATTTCTTGTGTAATGCTACAATTGGGACTTGACAGGGTTTGGTGATGGGTAGGTCTGTCTTAGGTGGGTCTGATGTGGTGGCAGTGGATGTAGATTGTACTGGTTCATTATCTGTAGGCAGCGAGGGGTCTATGGGTGGTTCCTGATTAGTGTTCTCTGAGCTAGTGGAGTCGGTGGGGAGGGAAGTCTCGCCCGCTGGTGCGGCTAGCTTGCCGCGCCGCGACGCCCGACGAGGGCCCGCAGACTTTGACGCTGCCTTTGTCTTTCGCTTCGCCATGGTGTCTCCAAACAAACTGTAATTAAAATCGATATGGTCGAGTTGAGCATGACCTCTTTCGCTTGTTTGAGCCTGTGTTAGCGCAAAACGTACTGTCAATGCCACATTGCTTATGATTTTAAAATGAAACAATATAGTGAGTTGTATACTAAAATAACACTTTTGTGTACTATAAATTAGGCAAGAAGGTGCCTAGCAAAATCCAAGGAAACCCTAAATAAAAAGCTAGCACCGGTTACAACAAAACATTACACATGACATGAAACAACATTTATCCATCATACTAACCATTACTTTACAAGTATCAATTAATTAAATTGTTTATTTAGAAGCACTATATGATAAACTAAGACTTTGTTACTGTACACAACATATACACGAACAAATACTAAGCAAATTCTTCATTTTTTTACAAAACATCTCACTTCATACAGATTTTTTAACAATTTTTGGTTCATTGCATTTTTTTCGGAGCCATCGATTGATTCGGAATTCGGAGGAGTAGGTAATAGATGTTTGTGCATGTTGTACGGTCGGAAGATTGCCTTCCGACTACAACAATATGAGGCAGAAATACAGTACAGTAAGACCACTAGAAAATATATAAGACAATCGTCGAAATCTGTCTTGAAAACACAACAATTCAGTCGTTTACAATAGTTTGATTCATGTTTATTGGATCTACCTGTGTATGAGATGGATTTCGATGGGTGTACTACATATGTATTGAGTAGCTATACTGTACTATTCATGTTTTATTGTTGCAGTCGGAATCAGCCTGCCTTCCATTATAGGTAAGCTCAAGGTAAGCCTTCCCATAGTGTAGCAGGGATTATTTATTTGATCCATAGACTTGATGATTGTTTGGTTTGAGTGATTGAACTCGATCAATGACTTGTTGATTCGGATGTTTTGTCTATTAATCGAATTAATTTGAACTAATTTAGGAGAGAGAGAACTCTTCGAAAATCCAACAAAAAGAGGAGTTAAGGCAAGGCGAACTCCTCTGTCGGCTATATTACCTTCTTGGCCATTCACGTTAAATAAAACTATACGCTGTTTAAGATAACTGTGTGCATAATATTTTAAAATGTGTAAACGTGTGCCTACATGAATAAGATTTGTTAGGCGCGTGTACAATGCGTGTTTACCTCATCCCCCGTCAAAAATGGCAGTAAATTATGTTAGCAGATTCTGACCCCTTCTTTTGCTGGATTCTCGAAGGGAGAACTTGATAGTCTTACAAGATTGATATTGTACGCACAGTCGCACACGATACGCATGACTTAAGTCGAAAAAGTATTCGAACTACATCTACATCACTTTGCTTGCTAGCTTGCTTCGTGTCAAACAAAATAATCTTGTCAATGCCAAAAATTTAATCAAATATTTGTAAAAAAACATTGCCAGTGCAAATCAAAAAGTCTGATTTACGTTATTATTTTACCATCCATCCATTGCATGGTATGTTATGCGTCTAGAGGGTAGTAAATACGAGACTCTTAGCTCATTCCGTACCATTTAATACCTACCGACTAAAACTAGAATTATGCTGTATATGAATATTAATTTATGCTACCTATTATCCAAATGAAGTCCATGAGCCAAATCAGCTTTAGGGCGTATTTGCGTAAGTTAAGTGACAGGCTATGCATGAGGTCGTGATTCGGAGCAAACCACTAGGACATACAACAATTTGCAAAAACAATTTTTAGTTAAAAGTAAGGAACAATTTTGTCGACTTTCGTACCTTTTTTGAGCAGTATATCGCACTTTTTCGTAAATAAATTAATACTATACTGGTAGCACTAAGAAAGCAAACGAAGCGCGGTCGATGTGCCTATACATTATTTCGTAATTTATGTCCATATCCCTTTTATTGTGCTAATTTGTACTCCTCGAAAGGCATTAAACCATGACCGAGTCACCAGAGGTAAATATCTCATATCTTTCACTTACTAAATGAAAATTCAACTCGTACAGGTCTCCACCTTACTTGGACACGTCAGTAAGTTTCAAATAAAAATATACCTATTGGTATAGGGTTCTAATACTTTTTTTGCTTTACTTGTACACAGAATGTAAAGATCAACAAATGGGACGGAGCCGCAGCTAAAAATGCAATTGATGATGCTATTAGAGAGGTAAATATTGAAACCAAAAGTGCTTTTTCGTGTCTGGTCTACACCTACCTTTATTTTCTACAAATTGTATTGCCTTATAAAGTCAAATATGATTGTTATTGAAAAAAAAATTACAGGTTCTCACCGGAGACTTGAAATGTAAGGAGAGCTTTGCTTTGATGGATGGCAGACTCTTCCTCTGTGCATTAGCCGTTGGTGTTGCCCTCTATGCTCTTCTGTGGGACTACCTGTATCCCTTTCCTCAATCAAGGTATGAAAGTACTTATAACAAATATTTAAAAAGCTAGTTTAAATTATTAGAATGAACTTCCTAACTTGATGCCCCCTTGCACCAACTATCAAAGTTTGAAGGCTGGCTAAACTGTTAGTCAGAATATCTGATGCATAAAGGACCAACAGGAGTCCAAGTGTGGAAAAAGGAGTCCATTTACATTTAAAACTATCAAAGTTCGTGGGCATCAAACAATATCTTCAAAAGTCAAATTTAAATATGTTCTGTCCTATTATACAAATGGTTTATGATAAAATTTTAAATGAAAACTGTGCTTTGAAACTTGCTTACAATTTTATCAATCCAGCCCAAAGCACGGAGGAAAAAAACTACCCAAAGCCAAGAAATCCTATTATGTAGGTACAAAAAATCTATTATATGTAATCTTTTCTGCCCTTTTCAGACTAGTCCTTATCATCTGTGTGTCATCATACTTTATTCTCATGGGCATTCTGACTCTGTACACCACATTCAAAGAAAAGGGCATATTCGTGGTTGCCAAGGAAAAAGTCGGAAACAACACCAGGATTTGGGAGGCCAGTTCTTATGTCAAGAAGTGAGTTTTAATTTAATTTAAGGTAATATGCTTTAGTATTTTTTACAAAGTATGTTTTTATTGGATTGTAGTAACTGTTATTTATTTTTCCTAAAATACTAAGCGGAAAACAAGTGAAGTTGATAGTTATGTAATCTATTTTGCTTTTCCTATGGGAACTGGACTGATAGAATACTTAAATCCTTTTTTTTTGGGTAAATACATACATAGAATATATAGAAACTCAGGACAAACACCGATGCTCACTATACAAGTGCTTGTCCTGAAGCAAGAACACCGGTGCGTGGCAGTCTGACACACTTGCCGTTCGACCAATTATGTAGTTTAATCATATGCTAGATAAAGATTTCTAATAAAAAAAAAAAATATAGCTTTCATGAGTATTTATCAGTTATCCTGTAACTTAAATACAAGCTGTGTGCACTATAGTGCACGAAAGGAGCCTTTTTGAAGCGCACTTGAAATCCTTTCACCACACTGGTTCGAAGGAACTAGTGATACGATAAGAAGAAGAATACAAGATGTGACTATTGTATATTTTCTGTGACTCCTGCTTTGTTTATCTTTAGACAGTGCTATTTATACAAAGGTACATTTCTGACTTTCAAACTATTGAACATGCTTATTTTCTCCAGGCATGACGACAAATACAACTTGGTCCTTCAAATGCGTGACACGACAGGCAAATTCCGCGAGGCCTCCATTACCAAGTCTTTTGCCAACTTCATCGATACCAATGGTCTTGTTACCCAGAACTTGGTGATCCATGATATCTCCAAGCTCTACAACTCTCTATTGTCCGAGAAAAAGGACAAGTAAGAGAACTTTTGTGGGAGTAATAAGAGTTTCTTCTAAGGTCTGACCATGTTTCAATAAGAGTTTCTGTTCTAAGGTCTGACTATAATGTTTCATTCAATAAATGTCTCTCAAATATTATAACTGAGTTTTGCATAGAAGGATGAATATGTATCAGGAAAAAATGGTTTTAAATATTTCCCATTATCACAGCTACTGTTAAAATCGGTTGCTTTTAACTTTTATTAATAGCTGTGATAATAATAGAGTATCCTAATTTTTAGTCCTTAGTCTTCTAGTACCTATGTGTATTTATAAGATTATAGAATATATTTCTTTGTACTTATCATTGTAGAATTTAAGTTCTGGACTTCTGGAGGAAAACTAGTGTTACCTAAATGACGCGAAACAGCGACATCTTGCGTGCAGTAGAGTTACAATGCTAAATTACAAGCACCATATTTTTTTGCAGATCGTAAAAAATTGGCCTCTCTACATAATGATTTAAAAAAATATCTGATTAAAATCCAAATCTATATAATACTACCGATGTGTAAAAAGTTCAAGCCGAAAGATTTTTAGCGTAAGAAGTTAAGAACCATAACATTAGTAGAACCCATTTATTTTTAGTTTATTGTTAAACGGTTCCGCTACTCAACGCTAGATGGCTCTGCTTCGCTTTACTTAGCAAACTTGAAAAGTCGTCGCCATTTTGCGGAATATAGTAGAACTTCATATGTATTATTGAAATAAGGTTAAAAATCGCAGCAAACCTCAAGTGGCGACCTCGTGACAGCTGCTTTTATTTTTAATCGGGTTGCAGCGGTCTAGTAGAGGGAATAGTGATGTACGGTAGAACAATGACTCATGGGATCGAAGCAAACCTAAGGTCAGTCAGTAGGTCGCTCGGTGTGGAGCGCTGAGCGTAACGCGCGGTATGATTAGCTAATAATAAACCCTCTGTAGATTAGGAACACGATTAGTGAAATAGTAATTAATAAATATCGAACTATTTATGTATATTTAATAAAGTGATGTGAAACTGGAATCTAATTGGTGTGGGGGATAATAGGTAATAACATTTCAGCAAACCAGCTAAATAATTGCAATTCGTCGCGTTGCCCTTGCGGACTAAAATTAGTTTTTGTGAAATAGATTACATGAATTCTTCGTAGTTTTACTTGGATATTGTTAAAATAAGGTGAGTTTTTTGCTACAATCAATGTTTCATACATAATTTATAATACTTAATTAATATTTATTTACATAGATGTAAGATTGCTTAAAAAATATATTTCATTATAATTATATTTTATTATAATTATATCTGAATTAACATAAAACTATACTTAATCAAAATAATTTAAACTTTGAATATGTACCAAACATACTTACTTAAAAATGGTTTAATTGTGGGACTGTGTAAGTTTAGTGAACTGTTCCTACCTACAAACATATTATTGTAATAGTTAATACTGAGCAGACTGCTAATGACATCATCCATGCAACCCAATTCAAGGCTCTTTTGTAATGCCCATAGCGGCGTATTATCCTGCATTATCACTGTTTTACTATAAAATCAGCTCCAAATTGTACCTACTTATACCTACGTACTTTGAAAAATAAACAATGAGGTTCATAATTAACTCCCATTCATTGGAATTTAAACTAAATTTTAATGTTAACGTTAAAATTCTAGTCACCTGACTGTACGGCGCTAGAGTGTCTAGTAACCGAGGACTACACGAGCTGATTCTATTTCTGTTCTGGCTACAATACTGGCACATGTTCTAGTTATACAATAAAGCGGCATGAGTGTAGCGTGAAAGTCACGCGTAAACTCTCGCTGCGGGACTCGAGTTGAAAATTGGAACTCAAATCGATGAGCGTCGAACTGTTGCCAAGTATTCGTGATTACTGCCATACCCGTGACACGCATATGTATGAATCTCTAGATAAAAGACGACGAAACATTCTAAGAATTACATAAAACGTGCTAACTACACTAGATTAGATGAATTATCGCGTAGAGCTACAAGGCCTTGGTTTCAGACACTCTGAGACGACAGACTACGGAAGTGTGTACACAAACGATGTAATTAATCATTCAAAACAATCACTGTTCGTAGAGTGATAGTAATACAAGTGACGTTACTATAGGTACTAGATAAGATTCGTGGCGTCTGACAACTTATAGGTATAAATACTAACATATAGAGGAAATCGATATGATAGCGGAAATTTACGTTATTTATTACCACAGAGATAAGTATGTAAACGAAATACATTGTCACGCTAGGTTTGTATTTCAGACTTGAATGGCACTTTTTATTTGATTTGGTTTTCATGGTTGTCGACATAAAATAATATAGGTTCAATGTATTATTAATTTTATCGATTCGGTAGAGCTGTTTATAATTTATGTTTTGTATTAATAAGGGTCAAGGTTTCTATGCCAGATTTATTATCTAGTCCAGTAGACAAGTCATGTGCTTAGCCAGCCATTAAACGTAACAGACCTTGATTCAGAATCCCAATAGGGTTTTTACTTTAACCGTCTTACGCAAGCTAACATAAAGCACTTGATTAGAGAAGGACCATGTAAGCCGTAGTAATAAATATTTAGCTCTAAAGTTATCAATCACTTTGATGTTTTATTACAGAGAATACTGTAATAAGGACCCTATCATAGTGACAATTTAACGTGGCTGCAATTGATCAGAGAATAGCGAAGTAAGCCTTAGTAATAAATATTTCGCTCTAGAGTTATCAATCACTTTAATGTTTTACTGCAGAGAACACAATAGTATAGTATCTAATAAGGATTTTATCATAATGGCAATTTAACATGGTTGGAAAGCGTGATAATCACCTTTACTGCCTCAATGCTAATCACGTTGCTAGTCAGTGCTATGGACAACCTGTGGATATTCAATAGATAGCAAAGAATGGATAGATAGATTGATGTTACGTCAATCTCAATACGGTACCGGTAATCGCCTGCAATCTAGTAACGGATAATGCGCGAAACATCCGACTGATATCAAACGGAAATTGCAATGTCACGTGTTTTGTGACAAGAATTCTGAGGCTCTACAATAAAATTGCTTTGTTCCTAGAGACGAACCGATTCCGATTTCGAGATCTACGGTATTATGAAGTCTCTCCTAATTAGCACTTTGTTTAATTTCGTCTGACTTGTACCTATAACTTTGTACCGTGTTCATTATTAATACAGGTAATCGATCACCTATAGTAAATCTCATTACATCATTAGTATTTCTTCAATAATTGATAACATTTCTACTCAACTTACTTCAGAAATTTAACTTCCATTAAAGCGTCTTTGGTTCACCATTGGCATTGTATTAGGCATTTATAGCATATATATATATGCGTAGGCATTACTTATAATGTTTAACTCACATGTTGGCAAAAAAATGAATGAAATAAAATAGGCATTTTCTTTATAAAAGGCTCATGCAGAACCAATGGCATTTGTTAGTTTCATATTCAATGACTTTACATAGATATAGCTATAAATAATATTTTACTCTTCGTATATAGCGTAGTTCGGTATTGCTTTCATTGCTGGATTTATGTGAGTAGGTAACTGAAATTATTCTCGAGTGTTCGGCTTCGGACAGAATCCCAGATGTTTGAAGGATTTAAGATGCGTCGCATTTTATTTAGAAATTCAGTAGAAGTCTTGTTGATTGGATATTTTATAATGTTTTCTTTTTAAAGTTGTGCAGAGAGTAGGTAACTATAGTAATCTACTTGGTATAAAGAAACGTAGCAAATGAAAGAGAGTCGTATTCATAAACAACGATCTTTATAGGTCTTCGAGCATTTGTAGGTACTTGAGTATGTAGTGGTACCAGTCTGTTTCCTTATAAAATATTCATAAAATATTCAAATCGATTTTCTTTAACATTTTGATTCCTATTTTGGTTGATTTCTTGTCTCATTGTCGTGTTCAAAGCATCAAAAATGTTTCGCTACCATGAACAACATACGTACCTATGTCACGATTTTGTGATTTAACCATGAAATAACAAAATACTTTCATAGAGGTAATAGCACTTTGGGAATGTAATGTAACAATGTTATTTTTATTCCGTGACTATAATCCTACTTAGTAGATTGAATTTAGCTTACCTATCATATTTAAAAACTCTGAAAACCAAATAGTTCAAGAATCTTTTCTTGTTTTATGGAAGTTTTTAATAAGTATTTGTATAAGTACAAACTATGTAGGTAATACTTCTTGTACATTTGAGAGTTATTTTCTTTAGCTAAGACAACAACTGGGTAAGTAATTAATCGCATGTTCTGGTCTTAGTAAAATAAGGTACTTATTTATACTATCTACGATGTTTTTTTTCCGTTTCCAGAAGATGTCCCGGAGAAGATTATTAGCGGGAACAGCGTGCGTTGCGGGCGCCGCTGTAACTGCATGGGCCCTGTCAGCGGATGATTCAGTTGTCGTGAGTATATGATACACTGATTTAGGATAGGATACATTGAATTGATATCTTTATTACATAGTCATAGTACCTACCTAATAATAAATAATGAATTATATTTTGGACATTTCACACAACGCCCTCTAGCCCCAATCTAAGCAGAGCTTGTACTATGGAAACCAAATAACTGATACAATACAATACAATACATATACCTTTTTTTTAATACATTGAACAAACCCAGACTCAGGACAAACATCGGTCTTCATTAACAAATGTTTGTCCTGAAGCGGAAATCGAACCCGTGACACGGACGTAACAGTCAAACACACATGCCACTCGACTATCCGTGTCGTCAAAACAAAAAGTGATTATTCTATAAGTTCCGCAACAAATTAAACTCAGCCAGTGAAGCTTATTTTGAGAGGGGATTTACCGGTTTAGCATTTTTAAAATTGGTCCTTGACTCTGTATTGAAAAAGGCTTAAAATTTTGATAATCATTATTTTTGCCAGTACGTCTAACGAATTGTTTACATGCTTATCAAAATCAGCACGTTTGACGTTTATTGCAAATTGTTCAAAGCAACGCCATCTAGCGTCGAGTAGCGCGCGCTACATTGATTTATGATTTAAAAACACATCACTAGCTAGACTGTCATTTTTTTTTTGAGTCGAGCCATACTTACTGTATTTTGTACTGTAAGCACTTTACCTACCTTAAATGATAAATAGGTACGTAGTAATCCGACTAATCTGTGATGATAAAGTTATGGCACAAAAAATACATGACGGTTATTGCAAATTGCAAAAAAATCTCAGGATTGGTACAAGCCAGCCACAGTATCAGCGAAGACAGAGCGCAAGAAGCGCCCTCTGCCGTCGAGAGCCGACCAGGTGAAGAACCTGCAAGCTGGACATCCGTATGACATCCTCATCATCGGAGGGGGCGCCACTGGCGCGGGATGCGCGCTCGATGCTACCACCCGAGGTAAACCATGACTGTTTTTTTACCAGGTTTTTATGAAGTCACTTGTTTGTCTGTCTGTCTGTCGTTCCGGGTGGAATCTTGCAACTCAAATTTCGAACACTTCCCGATTAGCTATCCGACTGAAATTGTCAGGGCAGCTCATAACTCGATGAAAATGCATTCAAAAACCGTAATCTATGTATATCTCGTAAAAGAAGCGAGATAGAGCAAAAGTATAAAAACAAGTGCAGTTCAATTCTCGTTATGTATAAAAATACTAGCACTTCCACGCCTTTGCTGTAGGGGGGCGTCTCCACTGATGCTGAGTTGGCGGAGTAGAGGAGCGCACCGTGAATTGGCCAATCACAGTGCTTGAAGTGCAGATTTCGAGCACTGTGATTGGCCAATTCACGGTACTCCCAGCCAGCTCCGCGTCAGTGGAGACGCACCCTTAGTATGCCTGTTTAGCCTTGAAACCATGGCTATCATGTTATAAAGTCATCAACTAAGGGTCCCGCAGGTCTCAGGACTGCTCTGGTGGAGGCGGACGACTTCGCCAGCGGAACCTCCAGCCGCAGCACCAAGCTCATCCACGGCGGCGTGCGATACCTGCAAAAGGCCATCCTACAGCTGGACTACGAGCAGTACAAGATGGTGAAGGAAGCGCTTCACGAGCGCGCCAACATGCTGGAGGTGGCGCCGCATCTCACGCGCCCCTTGCCTATCCTGCTGCCGGTGTACAAGTGAGTGACACTGTCAGGTAGTGAGCAGATACCTACAGCTATCCCACAGCTGGACTACGAACAGAAGTATATCTTCAGAATGCTTGAATCAATGGGAAAGTAACAGTTAGAACACCGGTCAGGATCTTACAAGTTGACAAATTCCGTTTTCAAGGAAATTAGTTCCCTTGAAAAATAGCTAGCAAAATTACTAGATTTACGATAATGTTTATAAGTTATAGTGCGCTATAAGTAGTGCTGCAACTGCCTTCTGAAACCCTAACAACGCAACTACCTTCGGCAACCCTAAAGGCAAAGTGAGCTATAAGTAGTGCTGCAACTGCCTCTGGCAACCCTAAAGTCATAGTGCGCTATAAGAACTAAAAAAAAACTTCGTGCCCAAAATCCGTTGCTAATTCTTCTTTTCTAGATGGTGGCAAGTCCCATACTACTGGTTCGGCATTAAGATGTACGATTTGGTCGCGGGAGATAGAAACGTAAAGAGCTCCTACTACCTCTCTAAAAAGAACACGCTAGAACTCTTCCCTATGTTGAAATCGGACAATTTATGCGGCGGCATCGTGTACTACGATGGTAAGTTTCAACAATACCTACAGCTGTTAGTTATGATGTTAAACGAAATATTGTTGGAATGCTAGGAGCTCCCTCAAGGTGATAATTATAGTATAATTTACTCTACCTGGTGCTTAATTCATATACAATACGATGGTTTTATCAACAGCGAGATCTTTTCTCATGCTCTAAATGTGCAGTGAAATATATTTCTTATAGGTATATAAATAAGGTCAAAAACCCAGTACCTACCTTAACATTGAATTGACAAGCGTGAATCTAAGAAAACATGTATTTCAGGTCAACAAGACGACGCTAGAATGAACCTCGCCATAGCTCTGACGGCGGCGCGACACGGCGCCACCATCGCCAACCACGTCAGCGTCACCAAGCTCTACAAGACCAACGGCAAACTCAGCGGCGCCAGATTACGAGTCAGTATTATACGATATGCCACATTATCTAATGCTAAGGCGACGAGAACGACCCTCGCTATTCACTCTGACGGCATCGCGACACGACGGGTGCCATCATCGCGAAAACCGTCAGTTCGAGTTTATAATGAGTTTTTACCAAAGAACTTGTATACTATGTATCTAGAATGCCGACTCACACGAAAACTGCGAGCCGAAAGAGCTAGAACCAATAAGGAGTGTATCTCGTTCTGTAAAGCGACCATAATTTTTGAACTTAGAATATTTCATTGAGACATAAACAAGCAACCAAGGGAAAATTCAATCTGCTCAATAAGCAATCAATGTTATATACATACGTTACTGCATTACTGTTTTAAAATTATATTAAAAATAGGTGCATTAAAATATCAACAAAAAAGAGGGCGGTGCGCCGCATTCTAGTGAGGTATATCTGATTCAATGGTTTTATTACTGTTTCTTTCGAACAGTAATTATTTTTCTCGGCAGTTAGGTACCTAACCTACATGACAGCGACTGTACTAAACCTTTCAAATGAATCTGAATAACATTTAGAGCAAATCGTCTAATTTCGAAAATAGTCCCACTTATTTCAAAAATTATGGCCATGTTAATTTTAATTGTATGCTGGCAACTGTGTGAACGAGACACACTCCTTAACGAGGGGGTCTTTATCGAGCATTAAAATCCTTATATTTAGATTTAATTAAAAAAGAACTTAGAAGTTATAAGGTTCATAATTCTTAATCCTTAAATAAAACAAAATGGCGTGTTAGCTCTCTAGATACATAGTATAGAAGCTCTTTGGTTTTTACTAATACACTAAATACACAATTTCTTTACTGAAATTAAATAAATTAAAACTGAAATGAGTGCCTATTCTGTAATTAAAAAATAAAGACTCAAGCTCAAGC
Organism: Lobophora halterata; assembly: GCA_932526365.1. Classification (NCBI taxonomy): domain Eukaryota; kingdom Metazoa; phylum Arthropoda; class Insecta; order Lepidoptera; family Geometridae; genus Lobophora; species Lobophora halterata. The sequence goes on from OW052001.1 coordinate 10,064,735, forward strand.
TTCAAGCTAAAAATGGCGATCGTTAGGGTAACCGTCTAATCAGGTCTAGACAAAAGTAGTAGGTATAAGAGGCGAAATCAGAAGAAAATTGAAGCGTGCTTTGCTGCTAAGTTTGATCATGATATTTGAATATATTCATGATATTTATTAGTTTTTTTCTGGTTTAACTTTTTCTTCCTCTTTCAGGACGAGTTAACTAGCAAAGAATGGGACATCAAAGCGAAGTGCATCGTAAACGCAACGGGTCCATTCACGGACAGCATCAGGAAGATGGACGATCAGCAGGTTAAAGACATCTGCTGTCCGTCATCTGGAGTGCACATCGTGTTGCCTGGATATTACAGGTAGTTTTTTCAACCGACTTCAAAAAAGGAGAAGATTATCAATTATTTAAATGTTTTTGTTCTTATTGTTTGTCACCTACTTCGGGACTTTGTTGTGCATAGACCAATTTGTTTTTTTTTTGTTGGAGGGATATACTTTCAGACTGATTCCATAGAAATTTCATGAAAATCGGTTAAGTATATTGGTTTTGAAAACAAAATAACTAAAAATAAAATTCATTGCAGTTAACAAAATTGTGTATTTTGTTTCCTTGTGATGCCTACGACCACTAGACAGTCCGATTGAAGTCAGTTGTTTTCTGCAAAATCTTGATTATGACTATTCCTATTCGGCTCATCAACACAGCTCCATCCAATTTAAAGAGCCTCTTACTCTCTTGACAAGGGTGAAGGCCTTAAAATTCAGGGTATCACAAATGCAAGACATATAATTGCTTAAGAATTTTGATTGTGAAATGTCTCGGTGGAACTTGGCTCTGGTCTCGTTGGATTGAGCCTTGACTTGGCTTATCGGCCAAATGAGTTCGTTTCTATTGATAGATGCTGTTGCGTACTTTTAGTTCGTCTTACTTATTGTTACAAAGTAATAAGAACAATCTTGGCATATCCACAACAATGTCCCCTGATTTTCTTTAAGGCGTATTAGTACCCCTGATACGCCCTCTCGCTCGCGCGTACCTACATTTTAGAAGATTTAAAAATTACTTCCTACTTGTAATTACAAAAACATAAACCTCCCGGCATTACAAACGCGCATTAAAAAATCTAATTTAATTCAAACAAGTTTTTATGTCTAAAACCTTGCAAAATATTTTTTTTCTTTGTGCAAGGTTTTACACATGAACACTTGTTTGTATCGAAAACACGCGGGCAAAGCCACGGACAGCATCTTGCATTTTTATTAAGTAGATAGATTATATTAAATCCCACGATACAGACTTGCCTAGTAGTATAAATCTCTCTGCGAAATGCACTGACAACTAATATAAATATTTTACACGATACCATCTAGCCCCACTAACCCACTAAGCAGGGCTTGTACTATGAGAACTAGATAACTGATAGGATACTAAAATACCTTTTTTTATTGTAAATATATACATAGAATACATAAAAACACCCAAACTCAAGACACACACCGTTCATCACACAAGTGCTGCATCGGAAATCGAACCCGCGACACCAGCGTGGCAGTCCAACACACTTGCCATAGTTGCCACTCGACCAATGGTGTCGTCACATCAAACTTCAAACGTCAAATGAAACTGTTTCTCATCCGTCTTCCAGTCCAGAACACATGGGTCTCCTCGACCCGGCCACATCGGACGGGCGAGTGATCTTCTTCCTCCCGTGGCTGAAGGGAACCATCGCGGGTACCACCGACCTGCCGTGCAAGGTCACACACAGCCCCAAGCCCACTGAAGACGAGATCCTGTTCATCCTCACTGAGGTCAAGAATTATCTTAACCCTGATGTTGAAGGTGAGTGTTGGAACCTACAGCCTGAAATATTGTTTTTCAATTCTGTTGGTTGGAAAAGGAAAATCCTTAATATCTCCTGAATTGTTCCTAACCTTGGCTTTTAGTCCAAAATAGTACCTATACCTACTTTATAACAAAAAATTTCTAATGGTGGCTTTACAAACACGCACCACGCCCCGCGCCGCGCCACCGTTAATCTGTATGGGTGAACAGTACGCGCGCCGCGGACGAGTCCGGATAACTCCTTGTTGTATTTATTTATTTACTTTAAACTTAAAGAGGTACATTTGATTAAAAAAAAAGGCGAGGTAAAGTGGAATGTAAAATTAAATAAAATTGATTGATAACAAACATTTTGGAAAATTATCTTCTCGCCTTCTTTTTTTTAAATGGGAAAATGCTATACGTATCTCCTTTAGCCGGAGAGGCCTAAAGCAGTATGTCGGACTCACCACCAGACTAGTAGCGGAGTGCTAGTGGCCGGTGGCATACCAACTAAAAACCCATTGATAACCTTCTCACGGCCTGTGTTAACCGACAACACGCGCCCGGCAGCCTCGGGTCGCTCGCTTCACACAGCCTGTTGCGCGGCTCGTGCTTACACAGGCCAAGAGAAGCCACCATAAAGAGTATTTTCCCATCCACAGTCCGTCGTGGAGACGTGCTCTCCGCGTGGTCCGGCATCCGGCCTCTGGTGTCCGACCCCAACAAGCCGGACACGCAATCCCTAGCCAGGAACCACATCGTCCACGTATCTCCGTCCGGGCTTGTGACTATCGCTGGTGGAAAATGGACCACATACCGCTCCATGGCTTTGGAGACTATCGACGCGGCTATTGAAAGTAAGTACACCACGACGTAGACAGCTGGACATAATAATAATAGTTTTAATAATACAGAAAACAAGATACATACAGCAATAAAGATTTTAAAAATTAAATTTACACACATTTATCACAAATTGAAATTAAATTAAAATTATAAAAAAGTCATAATAGATAAATAATAAATTGAGTTAAAATATTTATCTAGCTAGCTATCGGACTAAAATGTACTATATAGAAGTTAGCGAGTGTTCTAGTGCCATGGACGATTACCTATACTGTCTATCTCTTAGCGAGTGTTCTGCCCGCCAAGCGAGCATCGCTAAGCAAGTTTTATCTTTAAGAACTCTACTATCTAGAAAACGATTTATTTTCAGGCTCCAACCTGAAGCCATTGTTCAAGGATTGCCAGACCGACGGGTTCCTGATAGAGGGCGCGCACGGGTGGACTCCCACTATGTACATCCGGCTAGTGCAGGACTTCGGACTCGAAATGGAAGTATGTGATCCTAAATTAATTAATTTACACAAAGCTATCTAGCCCCAAACTAAGTAAGCTGGTATGTACCTACTATGAGAACCAGATAACTTCCTACTATCCTATCCTATCCTACTAATATTATAAACGCGAAAGTTTGTAAGGATGGATGGATGGATGTTTGTTACTCTTTCACGTAAAAACTACTGAAAGGATTTTAATGAAACTTTACAATAATATAACTTATACATCAGAATAACACATAGGCTACAATTTATAAAGACACCTGCGCAGACGAAGTCGCGGGCACCAGCTAGTATAGAATACTTCGCACAAATGTTTGTCCTGAAGCGAAAATCGAACCCGCGAAACTCGACGTAACAGTCTAACGCACTTGCCACTCGAGCATCCGTGTCGTCGTCATTAAGAATAGACAGCGTTTAACTACAACCCCACCTGGTGGTAAGTGATGGTGTGGTCGAAGATGGAGCACGCTTGGCTAATATGAACTTATTCACTCTAGTCTTAATCACTCCAAGATTATAGTGCTCCGGAAATACAGACGCCGGTAGCGAGTTCCACTCCTTGCTAGTGCTTGTGTCGTCATATTAATCCATCCGTCTGTAGGGTCTTAGCGAGTGACGCAATAACTAAATGTAAGATAAGCACTTTTGATCGTGCCTCGCCAGTCTCGCTACACACTTAAGTCGTCTCCCAGTAATTGTAATAATAAGTCGCCTACGGAATCTCTTTGTAAAATCATGTTTGGATATTTATGTACCTAACGAAATATAAACCAATAAATATAGAACAACCAAAGACCTTTCACTTAATGAACCCCAATAGAAGAGATATAAAATACATAAACTTAATGAACCTTAAAGTGGTGACCCCGCCGTGATATAATTGAATTGAATAAAAACCTTGATTTCCCCAGGTTGCTCAACACTTGGCCAAGTCATACGGCGACCGCGCTTTCGCCGTCGCCAAGATGGCGGCCATGACTGGCAAACGGTGGCCCATCATCGGCAAGAAAGTACACCCGGAATTCCCGTACATCGACGCCGAAATCAGGTATTTATCAACCGACTTCAAATAAGGAGGAGTCAATTCGGTTGATTTTTATTTAGAGAATTAGATTGAGAGGATATACTTTCGAACTGGTCCCATACAAATTTCATCAAAATCAATTCAGTAGTTAAGTTTTTAAATCTAAACTAACTAAAAAAACATAATATATGAAATAAATATGTATATGGATCCTTTTTTTGTTTAAATCACTGATTAAAATCAAGTTATTTAAATCATCACAATTCTACCTCTAGATACGGTGTCCGCGAGTACGCGTGCACGGCCGTGGATATGATCGCGCGACGGCTGCGGCTTGCGTTCCTCAACGTGCAGGCGGCGTCCGAGGCGTTGCCCACCATCGTCGAAATCATGGCGGAGGAACTCAACTGGTCCGAAACTGAGAAGACGGTAATACATCATTGCACTCTCTTTCTATAGTATAACTTGTAGGTCTCTTGCTTTTCAGACCTGCATAGTCAAGGTCAGGAAGTTTCTTTTTTGCGCATGTAAGATCAAAGATTTTTATTTGCTGGCGTAGATTTTGCAGGTCCCTTTTTTGAGCGAGTGATTTTATTGTAATCTTAGTATTTAGAATCATTTGAATGTACTGAAATAAACAATTTCGATTTAGTGTGAAAGTTAATCATAGTTTATCTATGTATCTAGAATGACATTATGTACTTATATTAAACATTTTATGTATTATACCACTTGCAGAGGCAAATCAAAATGGCGGGTGAATTCCTGGCTAACGAGATGGGACAAATGGTGAACCGCGCGAGTCGCGACAAGATCCCCATCAACCTGTCCAAGGACGAGATCCAAACCTACATCAAGCGGTTCCAGATCATAGACAAGGACCGCAAGGGATACGTCTCCATCAACGATATCAGGAGGAGTCTCAAGGTAATGGGACGGGGCCATAACAAAATAACAAGTAATTTAAATTATTAAAACATTAATCATTCACACACTCATACCCCTGCACTAGGATTCCCTGTGTCGCAGGTGGCATGGACACATACAAGACATCACAACATCCAAGACCCGAGAACAAACATTTGTGTTCGTCACACAAATATTTGCCCCGGCCGGGGATCGAAACCGGAACACCAAGCTTCGTGTAGGGTCACTACCAACTAAGCCACGGTGTCGTCTTATATAAATTATAATCTAACTACGTTTTTATGATTTTGCTCTATCTTGCTTCCTTTACGAGATATAGTGGTTTTTTTTTCACCCGAAACGACAGACAGACAAACAACAAACTGACGTGGTAATTAAAATTTCTTATTTGTAAATAAAAAATAAAGTGACATAATGCGAATAGTACCCCAGATTCGCCCTCTCGCTCGCGCGTACCTAAATTTTTTTGGATTTAAAAATTACTCATTCTAAAAACGAAAAAAAAGACCGCCAGGCACTGGGAAATAACATGTGTAAAACCTTACCCAGAGAAAAAAAAAACTTTGTGCAAGGTAACACGTGAAAACTTGTTTGGATTGAATTGGATTTTTACTGCACGTTTGTAATGTTATTTCCCAGTGCCTGGCGGTCTTTTTTTTCGTAATTATAAGTAGTAATTTTTTAATCTTAAAAAAATGTAGGTTCGAGCGAGAGAAAGGGCGAATCAGGGGTACTGTTCACCTCAGTAAATTTAGACCGATTGGGACAGACTATTTCGCATAGCGACGCAAAGTTAGCATTAGCGGTTAAAACCGATGAATCGATTAAAAATTAACCGAACCGCCCATCGCTAGCAAGTTCGTCTTGACAATGTCCAGTCAGACAGTAGGTATTATATTATTATAATTCAGTGTAATAATATTTTTATCTTCCACAGCTCTTAAACATCGTGCATAATTAATGTACCTACTTATTGTTTTATTTTGAAAGCTGTTGTGTATAAACAATGTGCGGGTTATAGAGCATGGGCGTAAAACCAACGGAAGATGAAATCCGATCCATTCTTTCGGAGATCGACGTCACGTACCACGGTCAGCTAGAGATACAAGACTACCTGCAGGTAGACGGAGGGGATCGGTTCTATGTGTACACGGGTTTATGTTTAGCTGAGGGTATCTGTGTTAGACTAGTAGGTTCATAAAGGAAAGCGTGTTCGTGGAACTTTCATTCAATTCTTTGGCTCTACTTGAGTTATAGCAAAAAGACGATAGTTCTTCTGTGCAATAGCAGACGGGACTCGACTAAAGTTTAGATAAAAGCAACGAAGGTATAATTATATCTAAGCATTATATGTATTTGTCTGAGTCATGTCCTCGATTTCGACGAAGTTTTCTAAAAAATTGTCTATAAAGGTTTAGCTGCTAACTCTGTAGTATCTAGCTACTAACTGATATATTTTCATCAATTTAGGCCAGCCTCTGCAGATGGTATAGTATTTTTTTTAATTTGTCAGTAATATATTACTGTTATATTTAAACTAAAAAGATTTTTTAAAAGTTTGCGCCTTGATAACAACTCCTTTATATTACAAAGGAAAAGGCACACAAGAGTCTTCATTCAGAACAAACGTTGAATGAAATTTATTGCGCTTTCAGTAATTCAAATACCTAGTTTTATTCATTCACTTAATCTATTGTTACAGTGTATGGGTTAGATATTCCCTTTTGAGTAAAAATATACCCGTGTTAGGAAACGCTCTTCCATTACAATATTTATTTATTTGATTAAGTTTAAAAGTTTATAAGTAAGTAAGTAATACAGCGGCAATCACACAGTATGTAACTTTACTTTGAAGTTGAACAAACGTTGAATGAAAGTTCCACGCACATTTCCCTCCCCCATTCCCTCACTACTTTCCCACCTCCTTCACAAGCGTCTTCCACGTGCGGTTGTCCACAGAACTACGGGGAGGACGTGACGGGTGAACAACTGCACGACATCCTGAAGGAGATCGACACCAATATGAACGGACAAGTCGAGCTCGATGAATATCTACAGGTGCTTATTGTTGCACGGTTTTGGTTTGACTGGTGTCTAGAGCATGAAGGAAAAGTCAGGATTTATTTTAATTCAAGGTCTGAAACAGCTACAATTAATAAGATAAGATAAGATATTAATTTGGCAAGATTGTTACATACAAAAGTTGGTACTAAAAACTTATAAGTCCAGCATATTCTGCTTGATATTATCATATGAATTAACTTACATATTGGAATAATCAAGGTTTTACAAAAACATAGACAACCGACTTCAATTGGACTGTTTTAGTGACCGTAAACACCACTGAAAAGTCAAAGGGAATAAAATACGCAATCTCTTTTACTTTGACGACATATTTTTTTCAAAAAAATTGTTTTTAAAACTAAATGATGATTAGGCCAGTCAAATTAGGGTTTTACCCCGGAATGAGAGATATACACCTTCATTTTGGTGTTATAAAGTTGTCTCAAAAGTCACTTATTAATTACATGTTAGTTTATTTTGACTACAGCGCCTGCGAAAATCGATATGAAATCTTATAAAAGACACCAGTCAAATTAAATATTTGTTGTTTTGATGAGTGATGGCTTTGGTTTGCTTTTGTGCAATTTTGCATGCAACTGTTCTCTATAACTTTACTAACTTTTCATTTTCCCCTCATATAATTATGTATCTAACAACTAAACTAGAAATAAGGCATGCTATTTTAATCCCCAATTTCTTCATAATACAATCCAAGGTTCAGTAAATTTACCTACTTTGTACAGTCAGCTGCACAGACATGTACATTGTATAGTACAGTCGGCTCTGTAATTGTCTTTACACCCAGCTTACGCCGATGTTCTTTTGTGATTAAACTACTTGTGGTTAATATTAGGGGTATATCTTAAGTGGTTTAATCACATCAGTAGTTTATTCACACACAAACATAATGTGTTTGTGTGAGTGGTTTAATCACAGGAGAAAACCGGCGTAAGCTGGGTGTAAAGACAATTACTGAGCTGACTGTACATACTCCCAAGCTTTCACATTTATATTATTCTTAATTTTGTAAAGAAAAGTGCACGCAAGCATTTTCAAATGATTTTAGTCATCTTACTTGTCAGAAGAAGAATGTCTTTGCAAAATTAGGAGTTTAATATAAATGTAAAAGCTTGTGAGTGTATATACCTATATCTGTGCAGCTGACTGTACATTTTAAATCCATTACGGAATGCTAACTATTTGCAAAGCATGTTTTTCTAAGAACAACAATACAACAACATCCTTTAATGATTGTTGTAACTTTTAAGACGCACCTTTATTTTTATAGATTTTGAGATCAATTTACAGTACCACGAATTTAATTCAAGATTTGACCTACTAATCTGATAGATACCCATATATTTTATGCATATATTTATGTATATTTGAGGTAATGTAGTCTTAGCATTACAGTGACTACGGTAATTTCATATCCAACGCTTTTAGGTTATACAAAATATTTGTTTGAGTCTTATAATCATATTTTCAAAATTAATTTTTGCGTGCAGATGATGTCGGCGATCAAGTCTGGTCACGTGGCTTACTCGAGGTTCGCCCGAATGGCTGAGATGGAGGAAGAACACCACGAGAAGGAGGTGCTTCAGAAGAAGATCACCGTCGAGAGGAGTGGAGGAGGCTTGTAAATGACGAGGTAATCCTACTCACATGAATTAAAGCTTGTAGTATAGAATCATACCATAGTAATTTCAAGCACCGACCGACTACTGTCGCAATGTCATCAAAGTACAGTCAAAATCAAAGAAAATCTGAATGTGGTCATCGACTTTTAATGCTGACCGTACATTGAAAATGTGCCAAAAACTTGGATAATTCGGCTAACTTCTACAACATTTGGTCTGGGACTGGCAACATTTGGTTTGGGATGCTAAATTCTGAAAAAAAAAGGTATGAAACTCGATTGTAAAAGTGACAAAAATTATATAAAAATTGTTTATTTTTAATTGTGGCCTGATGTTTTTGTACTATTTTCCGCCTCCATCTTGCTTTGATACTATCAATCTTGGTGTATAGGAACATCGGCTAATTAACTCATTGATAAAAAGGTGAGGATGGATGGATGTTTGTTCCTCAATCACGCCAAAACTGCAGGCGCGTACCAAGTATATATATATTACATATAATTAAAAATTAAAATTATATATATATATTAAGTACGTATAAATTTGCTGTGCAAACGAAGTTGCGAGCATCAACTAGTTTATTAAAAAGGTAAAACAATAAAACCTAGTACATATTCTATCTGTCTACTTGTACCTTCTCTGTATAATAATTGTATCTCTCTTGTTTCAGATATATTTCAGTTTCATCGCAACTATGTAGGCCTTTTGCACTAAGTATTAATTCTCAATGATAAGAATAATAAGTATCTACAATCTACTAATTTATTAGGTATTTTACCTTATTTATTAATTTATCATCTACCATCGAATGTAATATTTTCGTCCAAAACTATTTATTTATAGCTTATAAGTGTAATTCGAAAGAGTTTTGTTAATCCTTATAATTTTATAGAGTAGCAACCTTTGTGTATTATTTTTCCCGAAAAGTATTTATTTGTCGAATCAATGGAATTGATTTAGTGATTTTTTTCATTTGTATAATATCATAAGATTTACCTAACATATTTTTAAAAACATCGTATGTAATACGGTTATTTGTATGATTGACACCTTATTGAAATTGATTATATGTAAATTTTATTGATTACTATGAAATATTACGGAGAGTTAGCTGTACCGATTCTGATTTCTGAAATAAAACTAAAATGTATTGTGCCCTATTTAACAAGTCACTCAATCTCTTGCATATAAGATCTGGTGGCATTTTCACGCCATTATCATTACTTAGATTAAATTTTAATAATAAAACAAAATACACTCAAAGACATTATCGATAACAGACAGATGCTTTAACTGGGAATCCCACGTACAATTTTAATGTAAGTATTTTGAAGTCATATGTGTCCTATTGTGGAATAAACGGTTTCTATTCAAAATTGGTTTCATTTTATTTTAAGCCCTTCCTCCCCTTTCCTTATTCGTCGCAGCGCAGGCTCAGTTTATTTATTTTAATAAAACATAATACATTGTGTGTGGAATTCATAAAAATATACATGTACTCAATGTAAAGGCATAACAATATAAAATAAATAATTCTAAAGAAGAAGCTAAGATTTACCAAGAGTCAAAAAGGAAGAAAAAGGCAACCTTACTTTATAATAATTTCAATATTAAAATACAAATTAATAAGATTTTTATGATTAAAATTAATATTTCTAGGGCTTTTTTCACAAAATGTTAAAGGTACAAAATAAATAACATCTCATATTCTTTATGAGCTTTTAAATTACATTAAACGCCATCTATGATTTTTGTGAAAACTGTTCACTAGATGTCGCTAGGCGCAATCAAACTTCACGGAGCGCTTCATACCAAGAGAATATAACCACTACGTTTACTTCATGCTGCGCGGTGTGAAATCGCTCCACATTTTCCGATTCAATGTTTGCGCACCGCAGAACCAAACGATTATGTTTCATTTGCCATCTGTAGTGTGTAGTGAAAAGAAAAATCGCGAACCTGATTTTGTACTAAAATAGAGAAAAAGAGAAAAGTTGCAGCACATTGGGCGCCTGCCCTGGCTCAATCGAATAAACTTTACGTTGTATAGAGGCTGTCGCTCCGTATTTACTACCAAACCAAACTAAAATACTACGTAATAATCCCAGAGTAACGGCCTACGGCACCCGGCTCCCGCCCGGCAAGTGCAGGTTCGATGGTTGTGCGGACGGATAGATGAATCAAATGAAGTAGGTAGCTATACTAGCTACTTACCTCCAAGAAGAAAAATCGAATTATTTAAGTAGGTACCTATACTGTACCTAAACAACTCGTTGCTTCATCATCATCACTGATAAAATTTTCCTACCCGCCATCACTTTTATTTCTATACATAATCATAGACAAAGAACGAATGATTATCGGTCATCACAACTTCGGTCAATTTTTTTTAAGGTTTTAGGTAGATAATTTTTTTGTAACGCAGAAATTCAGTTTCCCGTCTACGAAAACATAAATATCAAACAGTGTTTTTTTGTTTTCTAAGTTAAAATCAAATTTTTCGTGATAAAGTTGGCGGGAAAAAGTTTTGGCGTTACACGGCCTCGGGCGCGGCGTAGGGCGGCGGTAACGCCCCCGCGAGCCGTTGTCGCGGGCGGGCGGTGGGTGGGCTCGTCTCTTCCGCATTCTTATGAATTTTATAAAGGGGAAAACAAGGGAAACCCAAATCAAAGTAGATTATTTGAGCGTCATATTTGATTTCAAAGACTTTTGACTTTGGTCAAAATAAATTCTTTTTTATTCGCAGAGTTTGTCAGTATTTTTTTGCAATTGTTTGACCTACGACAGGTTGTAGATTAGGTATGGTTATGTCATAGAATAAAATTAAGAGTAACGAATAGACTCCTTTTAAATATTTTCAACTATTTCAAGTAGGCAATTAAGGTTTACTAGATGTGATAATTGTAGTCTTATCAGTCGTAGACATTGTTGTCGTAGTCTTTTTCTGAGTTTTTTTATCGTATTACAACCAAACTACTTATAACGCATAGAAATACCTCCGTGAGTTAGTTCAGGAAAATTTTGCTTCTTCTTTAAGGGCATCCATCTGTGTTTACTGAAAGGCAAACAAACTTATCAATAAGTTCAATACAATCTACTCTATTTTCCTAAAAGTACCTATAGTTAAATTAATATATGTAGTGGAAACGGGCTGATTAAATGCTTACGCTTAAAGATAAGCACTAGGGCTAGAGAGATAAGTAAGTATCTTTATCTTATTTTGGAAGATCGCTGGATGCATTTTAGCTTGCAATCAATATATCAGTCTTATAATGTTAAGATCCAAACGCTTAACAAACTCAAAGTACTACTTTTGATACCGGAGAAAATAATTGCTTCCATGCTTCATCGTTGTTGCTGAAAAGTTTTGGGGTTCATAATATAGTGGATTAATGGAAAGCTTAAGATGTTATGATTAGTTTAAGATGTTAATACACTTTCGAAAACCAAGGCGTGGACTCATGGGCGGTTGACGCTGGCGATGTAGCCGCCCACCATTACTTCTGTTTCCGCCAGTTAAAGAACTCATCAACCATCTGAAACTGAATTCCATATTATATATTTATTAACTATCATGTTTACTTGAAGATCAAATCAAATGAAATCAAATCAAATCAATTTATTTATCAAATGATTAGGTAATACAAATAATACACTAATTAATAGTACATTTAGCGCTATTGGTTATACACATGTAGGATACCATTACAGTAGGCAGGTGACGGTGATATGAAGATATGTATACTTTGTTTCATTTACGAATTGTATACAAACTTATCAATAGTTATAAATAAATTATCACTAATATGTTTCGATGTAATGCCTGATAAGAGAAATACACCAAGTATTACATAAAAAATAATTTGTTTACAATAATGAGATACCAACCAATACAATATTACGAATGTATTCCTAAAATCTCGAAATCATCATCATCGTTGTTATATTTTATTATACCTAACTGTATTGGTTGTTTTGTTATACTTTTTTTCTAAATTGTTTCGCCGAAAGCAGGTATAAACAAAAAAATAATACATTGACATAAAAATTCATATCAAAATTCAGACCATTCGACTAATTAAGACATTACCTACTTTGCCAGTTTAACTACGTATCTATTGATAAATTCAAGTTACTAGACACAAAAATTGCGAGATTCATGTAGTATAGGGCGGGGCTCGTCAGCCGGATGCATTCTAAGTGCCGCCAAGAGGTGGGCTAATTTGGTCACACCCTGGGGGCCTGATAATAAGATGGTTAGTTTGAGTCACAAACGCGCGGAATAATTACCTTTAAAAAGGTGATATTAAACTTAAATTAATACTAAAATACTTAAATTTTAAAATGGGGAAAGTTTTAGCGATCATGATTATCTAGCTAGTACTTACTTGATGTGTGTACTATGGTAAAGACTCTTAACTTAACAGAACAAATTGATACCTGTTGCTATCGTGAGTATTTTCAATTAAAAATCTACGTTTCAATAATGGATAAAATAAATTTGAAAAATCTTGGCTAAAGAGCAAAATGGTCGTTACTGCCCTTGCTCACCAAAAGATCTGTCTGATACGAGTACATGGCAGTTCATAAAATATCTTTAAGTATGCCTTTTTAAAAATCTTTCCTGTGATTTTGGACACGTTTCGACCTCAGTCTAGTTAATCAAGATCAAGATACGATGTCGTACAAACATAGTAGGTATGTATAATGTTGATACGCAAATATGAAAAGAAGTTGGGCGGGGCAGTCGGCCAGGTGGGATCATAGCAGGTGGACCAAGGCGCTGACGAAGTGGTGGCCATGAGGTTATCGCCAATCCAGGGCAGTGGTGAGATCTTCGTTGGTCGAATAACATCGAAAAGCAGCTGGAGCAATATGGATCCGGCTAGCTCAATCAAGCAAGATCGAAATAGTGTGATAAAAAAAGGATTTTACTAAACAGAGTAAGGGAGGCTGAGAAATAAGTGAACTAAAAACTAAGATAAAACGACAAAAATAAAGGCATCATATTGAGTGTAGATGGTACAGTCGGTAGGTACTAGCTAAGTATAATAATTAGTAAATTATTATGATGTAGGTCCACCTCTTTTTTATTTTGATGCTTGTGTAAGCATGAATATATATAATGTAGGTTGCTAATTTCCTTGCTTTAGGCTTCTAGCTTAAGGTATAAATAAACAGCGTATTAAACCAACAAACCAACATTAAATAATTAAATTAGACACAATAAATTATCTAAGTAAAGTACTTGATGCTCTAGCTAGGTAAAGACCAAGCTCACATTCAATTAATTTACATACAATGTGTGGGAGGGCAGGAACTTGATTGATAATAATAATAATGATGTTTCTGAATTAGATCAACATTTTAAAACATGCTTTAGCTAATTAAGCTATTTAAGTAAATAAAAACATGTCGAAAGTACCCCTTTCATTTGACCCTTAAATTAAATTGAAACACGTATTTTTCTATTAGACAAATCACAAAATATTATGCATGGCCATAATTCAAACAATATGCGCATGCTTTCATCGGTTTCATAAATTTATCAGTGTCATTGTCTCTTAAAATGCTAAACATTCCGTCATTCAATACACTTGGCTACTACGTAAAGCCAAGTGCCGTTGCCGCGCTAAACGGAGCTGAGCAACGATGCAACCGCGCCGCCAACAAAGTACACACACCCATTATAGAATGAGTCAAGTCAATAAAACCTTCGGGTAGCGTTCGTTCAATCTAAATTGAATCTTATTTAACTCATATTTTACGACTATGATTCTATGTCGTACTTTGTGATACTATAACGTTCTTATGAATGTGTGTCAATTTTTTTGGTGTTGAAATCTAAGCTTTATGTATCGAAATATTAGGTTTAAAGTAACATTCATGCTAAACAGATAATTAAGCTGGGACACTAGTTCTCTCGGGGCGTTTGCTCATTCGTGCATAATGGACTCAGGCAGGACAAAACGACGCGACTGATGACGCTTGACAAAATGTGGTTCAACTTTCACTCTCATTCCGTAACCAGTATCTTAGGCTACCTCTCTCTACCTACGCTGCAATAGTGAGGTTGCTGTAATGATATTGATTCCATTTATCATCAGTATTTTGGATTATGAGAGCATGAATGAATCTTTTAAAAATCTACCAAGTAAGGTAAGGTAAAGTCAGTTTCATATTTTGATTATGATAGATAAGTAAATAGTAATTTTATTATATTCCGTTCAATTAGAAATCTATGGAATTTTAAAACTTTAGGTATATCTTAGGTATCAAGGATAGCTAATGTCGTAAACTAACACTTTTATAACCGGCGTCATGTGAAGAAAGGCCATCAAGTGCAACACTGAACGCTTATCGTTTGTTTACAGGTCACGTTTCGAAAGACGATGCGGCTAGCACATCAACGCACGACATGTGTGCATTTTTTACCCGCCCAAGGAGGCCGCGGGCGCGAGGTTATACACCCATTATTACGTCCTTCCTACTTTCAATTATTATTATCAGGCGGCGGCGCCGCCGTCGCACCCGCGACGGGGAGGAGGAGAGGCACAGCTGCTGCCTACCAATAATCAAGACCTGTCTTGAAAAGAGAGAGACAGAAATATAGCAAACTAGCTCCCAAGTATTTTTTTCGGCATTTTGCAATGGGTACAACTAAGTTTCAACAATACCAAATGTTTCCTCACCATTTTTTTTAGACTGTGTAATAGTATTTTTATCATATTATGGCTTAGTTAATGGGTTATAATATAAAATACGTTACAAATCTGACCGCGATAGGAGGCGGATCTCCGAATAATCCCGAGCGCATTCGTACAGTCTCGTCAGTTTCCTCGCCGCAGTTTGGCGGCCGGTCGTGAGGATGGTGCGTTCGGTGCGTGAACAAAGAATATATTTAGTTTTCAACAGTGCCGTGGATAATGTCGCCTGAGCCCGCGAAAGTACAGGTGGAATACATTAACGAGGACAGAGATAACAAGGTAAAGAGTGCTCAGTGAATGAGTAAATTGTTATTGTGTAACATATCGGACGCCAGCGGGCAGCGGTCTCAATCCGGTCGGCGCAGGGGGAGGGCGGGGCGAGTGCGTCCCCAGCCGTGTGGGGCCCGCCAGGCCACACGCAGGAGGTTGTGACCGCGTCACAAGTAACTCCCTTGCCAAAATAGAATCACCACAACATCCTCCTCTAAATAATAAAATATTAGAAAACCAAATAGGTACATAAGTATTTAACCAACTAACCTGTTTGACAATGATTGTGCTATAGGTACATAATGAAATGGAAGCCATTTTAAGACAATGCAAGCATTGATCATTTGTTTAAAAAATGCCACAAGCACCATCATTGCCATGATCTTACAAATTTGAGAAGAACGTTTCTAAAGTACCTGTTTGACCGACTGTGAACTGTTCTAAGAATTTAGAAGCTGCATAAAAATCAGTCACGCTATTTGAGGTGGGTGGATCAAAGGGCGGCGGCAGCGGCCTTGCGGACGACGACTCCCGGCACTTGTTAGGAAAAGGCGTGTCGATATTCAACTACTACATAAACTTTATACTGTAACAACTTCGGGGTAGGCACGTAAACTTTCTTCTGCAAAGTTGATTGAAACTGTTAAGCAAACCTAACTAAAGGTCAATGCACTATAACTACATACTGCAAGCAAGCAAAGCAAGGAATCTCTGTATAATGCAAAATGCAAACCGGAAGACGCTCAAACTATAGTTTTTTGTCTATGAATATCTTAAATATCCAATCATCATTCCGCCATATCGTTCATTCTTTCATACTCATTGTTGTTGTCTGGATCGATTGATCATTCAATTAAAAACAATTTTGATTTCAAAAAATGGTATTTTTGTAATGAAAAGCTAAATCACTACAAGTGTTTTTCTTTAGTTTTGTATTGCATTAATAGTAGTAAATTATGCCAGTATCGACAGAATAATCATTGATCATTGACTGACTGTTATCTGTGTCCTTTACCATCTGCAGCAAAAGGCCGAGCGCCGCCCTCTAATCGATATAAAAAATCAAAAGAGTTGTAAAAGGGCCGCAATGCTTATGACACTACCCTTTCTAACCCCCGAGTCTGGCATCTATTGTGCAAAACACGCATTATTATTACAGCAGTTCTATGATAACTTTTGTTAGTAGAGGTGCCTACATGTAGAGTGATTTTCAATCTGGACACCACATCTGCTTGACAAATTCTTAGCACAGTTTGGCTCCAGTATAAGTGATTGCTAATGATTTAAGAACAATGATAGTGACATGGAAGAGAAATGGAAGGAAATCTGTTCCAAAGTTGTCGAAGAGGTAGGTAACTGTTTACTGTATTTATTATTATTATTATTACTAGCCTGTACTGTCCCACTATTCTACTCTATTGAACAAATTAAACATCTATGAAGTAGTTTTCATGGCAGGTACTTATTTGTACCCAAATAATACTGAGGTAATTCACAGACTTGGTACCCATAGTCCATGACACAAGCCAGTTCAGCTCATAGAAATAAATAAGCTTCACACATCCCAAATGCACAAATAGTTACGGAGTTGACTTTTTTAACCCTGGCAAAGTACCTTATTACCTTTGATGAAAATAACAGCAATTCTAAGTTCCATACTTATCACAGAACATAATTATAAAACTTATTTTGTGATAAGTTAAAACATATCGGCTATAAATATTAATTAAGTACCTGCTCTGCACAGCTTTGCCTGTATAGAATTGGTATTAAAAGTAGCTTATGTCCTTTTTCAACTTATTTGGTTCAGTAGTTTTGGTTTGATAGAGCAATAAAAATCCATCCATACATCCTCATAAACTATCAAATTTATAATATTGGTGTGTGCAACTAGAGGTGAAAGCTCCTTTCGCAACAACCTACAAGGTAGTCAACCCGTGACCGAGCCGAAACGGGACATAAAGCAGATAAAGTGAGCGTGAGAAAGGCCCATAATAATATAATTATTATGTATCTTATTCTAGAGTGGGGGTACAAAGGACTGCACTAGCGTATTAATTATATATGATAATCGTTAAAGTCTATGAAAAACTATTGAAATAACCTTTAAAGTATACCAGACAACTAAATTCTATAGGTTTTCAAGGGCAGAGTATATCAGTTTCTAAAAACAGAGTGTCATCCTGTCATGTGATCAAATGCTTTTCAAATTAAAAAAAATGGCTGTATTTTAATAAGTAGTTAATTAGTTTTATCTGATAATTTAGTGGATGTACATCATATCACACAAAGTTTGTTGGTGGGGTGCTTCCTGGGCAGGCCAATCCACTGGACGTACATACAGACTTGAAACTATGTATTTCAAGATGTGTTAGCGCGTACTAAGAAAAAAAACAAAAAATATTTCAAAGCAAACAAAGATGCAGATTGGATCTCATTAGGAAGATTTAATTTTTTTAAATTTTTTGAAGATGAATGGATGTTGTCTGCTTGATTATGCCAAAACTCCTAAGCTAATTAAGCTGAAAATTGATATAGTATTTAATGCTGCTTTTATCTAATTAAAACGTGGGTAAAGCCGGGGGCAACAGCTAGCCCTTAAAAAATGAACTTCAAAAACATAAAGAGGAAAGCGTCCTAAAATTTTAATTTCAAATAACCGGGTCCTTTTTGAGGAAATCACAAATCCCTAAAATAATTTCCCCACAGAATTTCCCCTATAATAATTCTGTTCAGTTAAGAATATTTTTTTTGTTTGATGCTATCCTTCCTAAGACCAACACAGGACTAGGATCTGAGTTCTGAGTATTTATCTCACTTCTAGTTGTACTCTATTAGTTGCATCTTCATATTATTAATATAAAAAAAAAAAAGCATTAACCTGATAGAAATTAACAATCAATAACAGAACAGCCTATTAAAATAAGGCATTGTACCGATACCTATAACATTATCGAAATAATATCTCTATTAGGAAAGCGAGGGAAAACTCTCGCCTCCACAGGGCGACGCGTGACCTTGTACCTATCCACCCCTCAGACGCCCGACTTGTTTTCAATATAAAACTGCCATTGCATTATGAACCATAATATCATACAAATAAAGTTCAATCTGTTGCTACTTTATGGCACAAATATTCAGTAAGCCAATGCCATTCGAATTTGAATCTTATCTGTTTAGCCACAAGGTGTGTTTTGGAACATCAGTTGAGAATTAAGTTAAAGTGTGGGTGTTGAGATGAAAGGTTTTATTTCGCTTTTCCCCGACCTTTATCATGTTACAGGTTTCCAATTATTCTCTTGTACTTGTCAGTCTGGGGTATGGGTCTGTTTTTAATTTCAACAACACACTCATTAAAAAAATCCATGTAAGAGTTTTATAGGTATAAAAAAAACAAAAAGATAATATCACAGAGTAACATCAAACTATATAGTGTATAATGGAAACACTTTTATTTCTAAAAGTACTCCTGTATTAATATTTCTGTACCTACTTACTAAACTTCTTTTCCTCTGATATCAATGGCCAAAGATGGTAGTTGAATAAATGACATAAAAACTACTTTTTACTTCGGTCTAACTCTACACCTAACACATACTTGGCAATAAATAAATGCTCTTGATCTGAAAACAAACGTATTTAGAATGTTCTTCCTTCATTACTGTCATGAACCGCCACATACGCCAAAAATGATAAATTTGGCCCGCCACGAATTTTAAGGAGTACCGTATAGCTCTGTGCTTATAGATACTTACATACAATACTTAGGTCAAGTACTAAATATAAAGCGATGTGACGCGATCGATACCTTATGCCTGCAGTCTAGCTACAACGCAAGTGAACGGTTTAATCGAAACTGTCTGGTAGCACGCTCATTCCAATTAAGAATCAATCAACAAACGCATCTGTTAACCGAGTCGATACAGCCTTTCACCACATCCCTGCATAGGAAATTCCACCTTCGCACTTGGTATCACAGTCTATTTTTCAATCAAACGATTGAAGATTATGAATTGGGTGTTGCTAAGGTGAAATTGACTTTGTTTACTTGAAAATAAGGTGTGAATTTGTTTGTTTTTGTTGTAGGAGGGCTCCGAATCGCCCCTAGCGCTTCTTGCAGCGACGTGCAGCCGCCTCGGAGCCGCCGACATGGGGCCAGAACAACAGGATGTGAAGGACCAACAACATTTTAGTAAGTACCAGTCCACCTTGGAATTTGAATGGATTATGCCACCTTCCTAAGTAGGTAGGTAATACATTATTTACCTACTGCAAAAAGGGCTTACAGACCAAAGTTCAAAAATATTATGTTGAGAGTTTTGTTGATTTTGAGGCCGCTCAATTGTATTGTATTTATTTTGTTTTGTATTTCAAAGGTTATTTTATTTTATTATATTATTGCCATACAAATACCTCTATACACTGTGAATTTTAGCAGTCGTAAGAAAATTTTAATTTACTTTACATTTATTTAGCATTTAAAATAACAAGAAAACGTACCTATCTATTTTAATCAATTTCGCGGTCATGAAAATGTACCACAAGAAAAACCTCCAAATGGTACATTAATTAACGACGTTTCTGTTTTCACCTACATTTTCCAGAATGACCTACATTAGCTTGTATGGGGTGAAATGACGCAAATTCCCCGTCTCTTATTGGTTCAACTCCCCGGGGAGCTTCAATCGGGCGAAATAGATTATGCAGGTCCTTGACATTGACCACAGAGCAACAAAGAGTAGTCATTGACTGCAGATTCCAGTTTAAAGGAGATAGGCGGGTCAAGTGGGGTGAGGTGGTAATAAATAAACATAAAACCGCTTTCTCAAATACCTATCTGCGGTACGCAAGCCTATAGCGATGTCGCTTCGCATTACTGCGTGTGCATTCTCGCTGCGAAGATTTGGTATTATGTTTTCGTTCCTGAATCATTATTTATCACTAAACTTTTTGAGAAGGGTATGTGTATCGAAGTCGGTATAGAGAAGTCAATAGTTTGCATGACGTTTTGATATTCATACAAGCTGATTACTATTATGTGCCGGCTTCGTGACAAATATGCTTGTCAAAAAGTTTGGTGACTACCATAAAGTTAGAATGTAAAGAGGGGTAATGACATTTCAAATGCGATACAAGAAATGATAATAAGCATGTGCGAGTGATTGTCTATGTGTTGCTCAAAAATAGTGATGGACATTCAATAAGATGTTTTATCGACATCGATAACTGTGGTACCTACCTATTTTGCGTCACAAGTCTTAATAGAGAAAAAAATAGTGCCTACTACACAATCATGTTGTTAATAGAGGGTGGATAATCCTTCAGCTGCGTGTGGGGGTCATCAGAAAATGAAAATATGTTCCCAGTAGAAATCCCACGGACTTAGAATTTTTACTGGGTACATATTTTCATTTTCTGATTAGACCTGAAGTCCCCCACCCGCAGCTGAAAGATTATTCACTGATTACGTCACCACCTGTACATATGAAGATTTTAACCAAAGGAATGAGATGGGTTTGGTTATTATTTATTAGATACTAAAGACTAAATAGCCAAGTTTTGGCGTTATTCAGGAACAAAAACTTATCCATCCTCACAAACTTACATTCATAATACATAGTAGCAGGACTTACCAATATTTACAACCTACAACTTACTCACCAATCCAAATAGGCGGTAGTCTTCGAAATAAGATTGTAATAGCTAGAAAGTCGATTGTGTATAATATATATATCTGTTCTTTTTTTAAAGTTGGTTGATTATAATAAACAATAATGAAGCCCATGCAAATGTTTTATTCAATGACTGAAAAATACTTTATTTAAGAATATTAATTCTGAGTTTTGTCATTATATGTAGGCACGATATGTAGGTATATCTGTCTGTCATAATATATGTAGCCTATTAGTTTCAGGTAGGTAAGGTAGGTACTATAATATCCAATTGCAATATGAAGTTGAATCTCGCTTTTTCTTGAGTTGAATCTGTAAAAGAGGTTGATTTATGATTTAAGTCCCTATCTAATAATTACTTGACTACTGCTTACTTGCACCAAACTTCCAAAGTTCTAAACAATTACTTCACTCGCTTGACAGATCTTGATCGGTCTGAATCTGAACCGTTAAAAACTGCCAAGCGAGATTGCTTAAGAGCTTTGACAACTTTGTACAAGTCGGCATAAGGTCACAAAATACATTCTTTACGCCTGAATTGAAACATTGTTCAACATGGTACTTACTGGAATATGTAACGTAGGCAGCGAATCTTTCTTCAAAACACGTTAATGTATTCTGAATAAAAAAACAATCGTTTTTAAAATGATTGCTGCAAACTTTTATATTGTTTTGATGATCGCTCTGTTTCTGAAGAATTTGTAACCATTTTTTTCTGTTTTGCGGATCCTTTGGTAAGCTGAAATTAAATAAGTAAAAACGATTAGTTATAATAATACTCGTATATTATGAAACAAAATAAAAATGACACAAGTGGTAAATTTATTTTAACTAGGTAAAAATACCCTAACGATAGAAAAGAAAAGAGTTTTGTACCACTTTGCATAACTACCTACTCATTAAGTACTATCGATATTTCATGACGTCATCATTTTATCAAGCCCCAGCGTAACGAAGCAATATTTGTTTTTACATGAAAAATCTATTATTTCTCCATATATGTAAGAACCATTTGTACACACGGCAAGAGCAATCAAAACTCCACAAGGCACAACGATTTTATAACTAATTGTAGAAGAAAATTGTCCATAAATTTTTCTACGAAAATAAACCAAATATTTTCTTTACTCACCTGTGAAATGAATGATTATCTGGGTTATTTCTATGCGTTGTGCCACACGTATTGATTGAGCAACTAACCATGCTCTTTAAAATAAATAAAATGGTTTCATTTTGTAGATAATTGTAAAAAGATAAAATAATTTACAAACAATAACTGACAGGGTCTCCTGTGCTTCAAAAGGTTTTGAGTGACGTGACTTAGTTCTATACTGCTCTTAATTATAAAAAGCTATACTTGCATCTCTTTCATTAACCGATCTTTTGGGGGCGACAGCCGAAAGTATCCGAGATCTGTGGTGACTACTGATGTATTAAGATTTATTTATTGTTAAAAAATATTATTTTCGAGCTCAAGGGGCTAAAAACTCGCTCAATTTAGGTATAACTAGTTGACACCCGCAACTTCGTTTGCGTTGCAAATTAACAAACTTCCTTTCTTAGTACGCTCGAACTTTAAAGTCGACCAGTGGTTTTGCCTGTGCATGTCTGTCAGTGATCACAAATCATTTTATGTATATTGTAAGAGATATGATAATTGCCTTTGGAAACCAAACCTACACTGAGATTTATTTACATCTGTGATCTAGGCCAAGGCTGAGGTATGTTGTTACGGAGGAAGATAAATCATTAAAAAGATTTCAATGAAACTGCGGCGAAGAGAAAGTAAGATGGCTAAATCAATGGGCAATCGTAATTTTCAATTCAACGACGCGCGATGGAATAATTGATTCGCGACCCGAACCGTACCCGCCCGTGCGCTTACTTACAAAACACGATGCGACCTTTCAGATGATAGCGAAACATGCGAATACGGTAGAGTGCTTGGTAATAATTTTTTTTAGGTTTTAACATTTCACACAACGCCATCTAGCCCCAAACTAAGCAAGCTTGTATTATGGGAACCAGATAACTGATACAATACTTATATTATTATTTTTTAAATAAATACATACATAAAATACATAGAAATCACCCGGACTCAGAATATACACCGATGTTCATCACACAAATGTTTGATTTGAAGCGAACCCGCGACACTCGGCGCAGCAGTTCAATGCACTTGCCACTCGGCAGTAATTCATACAGACAAAGCTTTATACTGAACAACATGGCAAATTTTAATTAATTTTAAAATTGTATGGTCATTACATCATCCCTTTTATTTTTGAGAGAGAAAGAGAGTTACTTAATTAAAATGTATTACAGGTCCTCAGCAGCAGCAGCAGCAGCAGCAGCAGCAAGCGCAACAACAACAAGCTCAGCAACAACAACAAGCCCAGCAACAACAACAAGCCCAGCAACAACAACAAGCCCAACAACAACAGCAAGCCCAACAACAACAACAAGTCCAGCAACAACAACAAGCGCAGCAACAAGCTCAACAACAAGCACAGCAAGCCCAGTTAATACAACAAGTGCAAGGCGACGCAGCGACGATAGCTGCATTACAACAACAGTATTTGCAACAACAACAACAGCAACAACAACCGCAGTTAAGGGTTATAAGCTCAGCTGTTGTTCAACAACTGCGGTCACAGGGGTTATCGGTGAGTCTAACTTCTACTCCTATATTTATTAAAGTTAATAATCATTAGAACTGACGCTGTTAAAATTGCCATTACATAATAATTTTTTTTTCGGTTGATAAATGATGATTATTGATTGAGGTAACAAACCTCCAATATTCATCATTTATCAACTGATTTGGAAAAATCGTTTTAAATACAGGATATATCGAAAAAAAAACCGGTAAGAAATTGTCATCGAAGTAAACGACTCTGCGTATTTTGGTTTCGTGTGTATACTAAGCATCAAACAAGTTTCAACAAATTATATAAATATATTTAGTAATAAATCCACTTGATTTCTAAACAAAGGTTTTAATTAACTTAACTTTAGTTTAGAACTTTAGTACATATTACTATATTATAAACCAAAGAGTCAACGAACAGAAAACCAAAGTTTAAAGATGAGAAAGAGAGAAAGAGAAAGACGACACGTGTTTCGCCTCTACACGAGGCATCATTAGGAGGTGTGGACTCGCCAAAGTTCGAAACGAGAGATTTTTTTTCTTTGATATTTATGGATTTCCGCAAAGTAACGCCTGAATCAATCAATTATCAAACAAGTTTTTTTTTTTTAATTAACAAACAACGATGCGCAGAACGCAATTCTTACATTAAATTGGTTATTCGCATCTTTATCACGTGGTTCGCCAGAGGACAACTTGTTTGACGTTTATTATACTTTCGGTCACTAGAATAGTCCCAATCGAAGTCAGTGGTAATATTTTTTGTTAAAAAGGTCTGCTATTTAAATATTTCATACTTTATCGTTGTTGTTTTCAGGGGAATGAGCTGTCGCAGGCTATCGTAAATGCCGCTAACACGGTCCCAAGCGGCATACAAGTGCAACAGCCTCAGGTGAGAAAAGTATCCAGGAAATGATAAATATCCAGGCGTATATCAAAATACATCTTCTTCATCGACATTTAACGACACGGATGGGCGAGTGGCAATTGCGTTGGGCTGCTACGCCGATTGTCACGGGTTCGAGATTCTCGCTTCAGGACATACATTTGTGCGATGAACATCGGTGTTTGTTCTGAGATTGGGTGTTTTACAAGTAACCTATGTATGTATTTACAAAAAAATAATAATAAGTTTTCTATCAGTTATCTGGTTCCTATAGTATAAATTTGCTTAGTTTGGGGCTAGATGGCGTTGTGTGAAATGTCCAAACATTAAAAAAAACATGTACGCCAAAAACGCTCTGTTTTTGAAAGCGTTTTAACGCTTGTCTGAAACCGCTGTTATTCGCAGTTTCTTCTGTGTTATTCCCAGTGTGGTAAAGGATTTAGAAAAGTGCGCCTTGAAAAGGCTCCTTTCGTGCACTTGACACAAGTTTTCGAACATTTTAGATTTTATGACCTGCCGGTTTCCTCACGTTGTGGTTCTTCACCGCTAAGCACGTGTTTTAAAAAAGCACACATTGATTTTCTTTACAGAAAAATCCATTGGTGTACGACCAGGATCGAACCTATGACCTTCGGATCGAAAGTAGAAGAATCTCCCACTCAGCCAACACGGCTTTATTCGGCTTTATTCGCAGGTGATATCTATGCAACAACTGCAGTCGCTCCTGGGCGGCGGCGTGGTCTCCGGAGAGGGCGCCACTTACCAGAACTCACCACAACAACTCTTGCAGATACATCCTCAACTGTTACAGGTAATAAAACTATACTAAACTGTTCAATGTTCACTTCCGGAGAGCACCAGCTCAGAATGTCGCAAACGGGGCACTAAGGAAAATAAGACTTAATTTTTTTTTTTTTATAAGGCTGAACACGCTCGCTTCGCTCGCGTGTGGACGCTACAGTAAAGAAACCATATTCTCCTGTCACCCAACATTTTTCTGGTAGATTTTGACCTCTAGCTAGGCGGTCGTTGA
Organism: Lobophora halterata; assembly: GCA_932526365.1. Taxonomy (NCBI): domain Eukaryota; kingdom Metazoa; phylum Arthropoda; class Insecta; order Lepidoptera; family Geometridae; genus Lobophora; species Lobophora halterata. The sequence continues at coordinate 10,090,764 of OW052001.1, forward strand.
CCATAGAGGTCAAGTTTAGCTTAGGCTTTAACCCTATTTGTGTATGAATTTATAAAGGCAATAAATTGCTCTTAGAAAACACTTCATCTTTGCTATTATTTGTTAACCAATTAATTAAATTAATTTATAATTGTGTGTTCCAGCAACAAGCGTACGGCGGCTGTCTGGTCGGCGGAGTGGGCGGAGTGGCGCCCATGCAAGCTGTCACCGTGGACGGACAAGACGCCTTATTCATTCCCGCGCAACACGCACAGGTACACCACACTATAATATACTCATGATCTTCTTGCCCTCATCCCACACTTACGTGGGGTCGGCATAACATGTCTTCTTCTTCCATTCGTCTCTATCGGTCGTTATCTAAGTATTCAAACCTGTTTTATTCGAATCATTTTACACACAGTCCATCCAAGTTGCAGGTTAGGTAGGCAACTCATTAAGACTTCGCACAACACACACACACACACATCACATTCACACTCCACACACACCACTGACAAACACAATGCGATTATTTGTTTGTTTGTAATTTACTGCTGTTAGAGTTACTAATTATCTACCCAGACTTACCTACCTATAATTCTTATATATTTACAGTAAACAAAATGTAGACTCAATTTGGTTTAAGAATAGTATATATTTCATAGCTTATATAAGAAAAAAATGTAACTGTGAGTCTAATGTTAAATAAATAAAATAAATAAAAATCCATATTTTATTTGGCGTTCCTCTACTCCTATATCCATCCACTTTCATATACAGCACTCGTCAAGTCACGTGTCAATACCAAGCTAGCCTGTTACCTGTTAATTTATGCATCACAGGCGTTACCTTCAGGCTTCCTCTTATACTACACTACTAAAACCTAAATCTAGAGTGGGGAAACATAGTCTATTCTCCGCCTTTTTACCCGACTGCCAAGGAAGGGTTATGTTTTTCGCGCGTATCTTGTATGTATGTATGTAAATTTCTTTGTTACCTCGTATCTTCCAAACGGCTGGATGGATTTTGACAGTAAATTATGTAAATTGCAGTTCTGGTCATGGACAGCCGTGATCATCAGAGGAGCGCTTAGCTTATCTCGACACTTGTTTTTAAAAAAGGCGGAGATTCGACTATGTTTCCCCACTCTAGTTTTAGGTTTTAGTAGTTAAGTATAAGAGAAAGCCTAAAGGTACCGCCAGTGATAGAGGTAACAGGCTAGCTTGGTAGTGAAGTGGTGTGAAAAGTAGAGCTCTGAACTACTAGTTTATTTCTTTTATGACGTCATTAATTGTTCAATGGGTTTACCCTCCAGAACTTCTCCGGCATGGGGCAAGTGAGCCTCGTGAACGGGCAGCTGGTGCGTACGCCGGTGCTGCCCGCGGGATTCCTGCAAAACGTCATGCATTTGCCCACCGGTGAGTGACCGCCTACACATACCGATTAACTTTAATATGTCCGTAAGTTTGTTAAAAATCGTAAGTTTACAATATAAGGTCGTAGCACACGTATCAACTCGGAAAGGGATCGGCACCATATCAACTCGAGTTTTAGTATTAGTTATATGAAACTCCCAACTGCAACGCACACTAATCGGAATCGTAACGTAATCGCCTCGCCTCGGGACAAACAATTTTACGTTTTTAAACCGTAAAATTGTAAACTTACGGTTTAGAAATTTTTCGCTGACACATGTGTACACATACTTTTTCAATAGTACAGAATTGCCTTAGCAAACTTGTCAGTCTAAAACAATGTCACAAGGGTTACTTTGTTTGAAACTTTTCAAAACGTCTTACAAACTGTTGACATCTTAAAGTATTAAAACACTTTTTGTTCTAATATCCTTCTGCAGCGTACTTTAGGGTAACTATTGAAAAAGTATGTGTGCCAATTTATCGTCAAGAATTTCAAATTTCGGTTCTAAATCAGGCTTACCAACGAATTCTACATTCACAAACGCTTGGGATTCAGTGGGAACAGCTTTGGGTCGCTTTTGGATTAATTTTCCGTTCATTGCTTCGCTTCGAACTTAATCACATTTCGAATCATTCATAGTTCCCGTTTGCATGGTACTCATAGTTGAATTCACATAAACTTACTAGTAAAATCGAATGGTACACACAGCGTCGCGTGACGTAAGTATATTTATATCAACCGCCTTCAAAAAAGGAGAATATAGTATAGTATCAAAGTGTAGAATCATACCTTAGAACATCGAAAATTGCCTTTTGTCAACTTCTGTTACATTTTGGTCTGATGCTTAGTTTCGAAAAGAGAAGTAACAGGGCTAGATAAATATTATAGGTAACTAGGCTTTTTATTTGTTAATAAAACTCCATCGTAAAAGTAACAAAAATTATTCGAAAATGGAACTATTTCATTTTTATTGACGGGGTGTCTGAAACGGGGTGGGGTGTTTTAAGTCCTGTTTTACGAATAAATTTCAATTTGAAGATGTCTATCTTGATTCTACAGGGTGAATGTTCTCGACCGCATTCTGATGGAAAAATCTAAACGGCTATCTGTAATTAAGGAAAAATGGCTCGATTTTAATAATAACCAAAAAGTCGTTTTTTTTGCATATTTTGCTAACAAATAAACACTCTAAAAAAGCGATGTATACACTCACACCATTATTTATCTATGACCTGTAAAGTCACCACAAAAGTGGCGTACACGCACGCGGCGCTGTGTCGTATTACCCATACCCACCGGCATGCGCTAACTACCTCCATACTAATGAGTGTTTTCCGCGCGCGCCGCTAACAGAACAACAGGCAACCGTGACCATTCCCGGCACTAACTTGTCCATACCACTGAGCGCGCTGACCGGCGCTCAGATGTTCCCCGGAAACAGTTTAATGACCGGGCTACAGATCCCTACCAGCCAGCCGCTGAGCGTGGTCAGCGCGGCGCAGTGCCCCGCCGGCGACAAGGAGGATAAGGAAGATGTCAAGCCGCCCACTACCACGCAAGAAGGTTCGTTTCAGGATGTTCCCTGCGTGGAGAGAGTTTTCAATGGAGTTGATTTACAGTACAATGTACATCTACTGTGGTCACTACAGATGGAACGTAGATGCCATCATTGGTACCCTGAGACAGAATGAGAGATTTTGCAAATATGTACAGGTATATCGGATAAAAAAAATGGAATAGCAATACTGAATAGTAAACTATAATATATATTTTCTTGTCCATTAAATAAATTCCGTTAGCTAGAACTATTATATCGTAAACGTTACTGAATTTCGTTAGCAGGAATTATTAGTATTGTAATCGCTAATAAATTATTCTCGTTGTCACAAATTCCATAACGCGATTTTTTTCTACGTGTTAACAAAAGTTGGCATGAACAACACATTCACACGAGCACTTGTGTTGAGTCTGTGAATAACAGCGCGGCGTGTGCCTATTGTGACCTGTCAAAATTATCATCCTTCTGTCAAAGTGTAGTAAAATTGCATTAGTGTGAGTACTTTGACAGCGCCAGGTTTTGTTGAGCGACCGGTATGTAGTTGTTTAGGTTGATGGTTGACAACATTATTTACGGTTAGTAGGCTATTTAGTAATTTTCAGTCAATGGTTATTATTTAAATGTTTGGGAGAGATGTATAAATTTCAATTTCAAAATTTGCTTTGAAAACTCTCTCCATAAACTTTCCTAATTATATTCCCAGCTTTTAATATTATCTTGCGAATAATTTGCTTGGTGTTTTGTTTCTAGAGCACTATCACATTCACCCTAGACCACTAGTCTTAGTTATAGAATCCATTCTTTACGTAAGTCAATGTTATCAGTAAGGGCGCCTTCAAATTAGAAGCGTGAGGAAGCGCCACTGTGGCGCTTCTACTAGTTTTCATACAATATGTAGAAGCGCAGGTGCAGCGCCTCTATCGTGGCATAGAGGTGCGTCTAGATATTGTATGAAAACTAGAAGAAGCGCAACAGTGGCGCCACAGCTGCGTTTCCTCACGCCTCTAATTTGAAGGCGCCCTTAATGTTTATAATTAAAAACTATACTCCCGATAACAATAATAAACCTACACCATATACCATTTGTTGTCATAAAAATATCATAATATATCACATTCATTGCACATTCACATCACATCACGCTAAAAGCAAGCACTTTCACATTTTGGTTGCGGCTTTGTAAGATTTTCTTTGTTCTTTTTCAGAGTTAAATTACTTTCTTATAAATCTTTTAAAAGTGTTTTCTTTTAATGGTTCAAAAATGTTAAAACATCTTAGGCATTTTCACCGTGAATCAGGTAGCCTGACAACTTTATACCTTTAAAAAACCCAAGTTGTAAAAACAGATAAATTCCAAGCAAATATTATGAAAATTGTCGTCACATTCAAGGGTACAATATCAACCCCCAAAACTGAAAAAAAGGACCTCTACTGCATCCATTTTTTGGTGGATTCACACAGCCTGTGATAACACGCGCCGCGCCGCGCAAATGTCATCAGTACGCGCCGCAATCGAGTCCGGATCACCCCTTTTCATGGCCTAAGCTCACCTTAAATACACAGCCTGTGGCGCGGCCCGACAAGGCGCAGCCCGTGCTAACATGGGCCGTGTGAAGCTTACGGTTCCGCAAGAGTCGTAATTTTTTTATTAATCAATGGTACTGGGTACCTAGGCGGCATAGTAACACAGTTTTACAATATCTAGGAGGCGGAGTGGCAGTTAGGGGTGGAGTTAGCGGAGTCAGTGGTATGGGCAACATGGGCATGGTGCCCGTACAAGTACCGATGACGACCGCCAACGGACAGACGGTGTACCAGACCGTGCACGTACCGGTGCACGCGCCTCAGCACTTGCAGATCATACCACAGCTGCAGCAGGTGAGTGGACTCTAGAGTCGGTGGTGAAGTAGAGTCCGTGGTGAAGAAGAGTTCTGACTCTACACTCACCTACTTACTCATCTACTGCAGTGGTGAAGAAAAAGGAAAAGTCAAGAAGAATATTATCAGTGTTTTCGTAATCATATGCATTTTACCACTGTATCTGCTGCCTTAGAACGGTTTCAGACTAGCGTATTAACCGAGCGGCCGCTCGTGTTTTGTTTTTTGCAGCGCGGACACACGCGTATACGCGTACGGCCGAGCGCCCGCGACACTACTTATACTCGCCATCAAAAAACCGAGCGTAAGTGCCGGTGTAACGTACGCGCGTTCGGTTTCAGAAGCTACACGTATGCCGAAACGCTCGTATACGCGCTCAAAAATACGCTAGTCTGAAACTGCTCTTAAAATACTCATGATTAAATCAAAAAGCCGACGAGTATAATGCTTAAAAAAAATATGGGGTATCAATATTTTAGTTATCTATTTCAGATGCAAGCCCAACCTCAAGTTGCAAATGTGCTCACACCAAACGGACAAATTCAGCAGATACAAATATCATCACTTGCAAATGTCCAGGTAAATACTTTTTATACTATCTATGTAACATAATATTTTAACTACAATACAGAATTTATATGAATACTTGAAGACTATTCTCTATGTATATTAAATCGATGTACATATAATAATGCGGGTTTGGTTTGGTGCAGCAAGGCAACGCTACGCAGACGAACGTAAGCTCCGCGGGGACGCCCACCACCATCACACTGCAGGTGAGCGAAGCTTGTGACGCCGGGTGTACTCTAACTAGAAAGAAAGAAAATTGTTTTGTTTTTTTTTTCTTTCTTACGCTAACAATGGGCTATTAGTTTACCTATTAATAGAGAATAGAGACGCTCGAAATTGGTGTCAATTCTAACACCCGTATTCTATGTCAGTCCTCAAACTCAAACTCACCTTACGTAATTAGTAAAATGGCCGCCGCTTTACAAAGGTTGCGACTGTCGACTGTCAAATTTCAAATGTAAGTATTTCCTTGAGTCGTCTTAGAATACGGGTGTAAGATGCTATTTGGCTTAATTCCTTCTGGGATGGCAGCGACCGGCAGCAGCCGGCAGAGCGCTTTCAATGTTTAATTAACTTAAACATTGAAAGCCAAAAAAAAAAATATTTTAAAAATGAAAAGACCAGTATCACTGGTGACGCTCAAAAAAGTCGCGGCGTCGCAAGTCAACTCAAGGCCTGTCAGATCCATGCAAAATAGCGTCACTGACGGGCGCTTCCGGTCACTGCCGGTCGCTGGCAATCGCTGCCGGTCTCTGTCGGTCGCTGCCATTTCTGAACGAAATTGAGCCTCAGGCTGGCAGCGACTTCAGTGTCATCTTAATTTAGCATTAAAGATGAAAAATCTTTATATCCAAGATAACAGACGATACAGTTTATTGGTTAACACAGAATCGACGCCATAAACTAGCTAGGCCTTCTGCTAGGTTTAAAGTTTTCGTTTCACGGTTCTAACATTATTTTTTAGTTTAGTCTTGGTTTACCTTGTCGATTGGTTTATTTTGGATAGTGGTTTTGGTTTATTTTTGATTGTTTTGTATTCTTTTGCTTGTTTTTTTTCTCTTATTTATGAAAAGGCATTAGAGTTTCGCTATTTTCTTCATACGTTTCATGATTAAAAATTTATATAAATTTACTGACCCTAAAATATATCTTACAGTATGCGCATGGAACGATTGATTCCAAAGACTCACTGCATAGTACCAAATCTGAAAGCGGTTGCTTCGGATCGTTCCGTAACACTCTTGTTTGATGCGTGTATTTGAGTAGATATTTCAGTTTGAAAATACACGCCCTTCCATCCGCGCGATCAGTCTAAATAAGATAATTTGTATGTGCAAGTAATTGGAGAAGCGTACATTTTAAGACTGTAAGATCTCTACATGTTTGTGGTTGATTCACGCTGCTCGGAGCAGGCGGTTTCGAACGGCATTCAGTCGGATCCTGGCCTTCAACAGCAGGCGATCATAACGTCCACGCCCACGGGACAGCAACTCACCGTAATTCCTACGGCCAATAATGTGCGCGCCGCTAACGTTATACAGGTACATCGGGACAAATACATAGGTCCTCTTGTCTGTTTTGTCCTCCTATTGGTATATAATCAATTGCTTATGTATGAGTCACGAGCAGCAACAGGTGATTACGACGTACACGCCCACTGGAGGTAACGTTATACAGGTACATCGGGACACCTACATACTCGTAGCTCAGCTTGTCTGTATAGTCCTCGTGTTAGTCTATCTTCAATCGGTTATGAGTCGCGAGCAGCAGCAGGCGATTATGAAGTCCACGTTCACAGGAAAGCAACTCAGTGATTCCTTTGGCCAATATCGTGCGCGCCACTTACGTTAAACAGGTAGAAAACTACTTCGACAAACTATGGGACTTTTCCTAAATCGGTCTATTAAGGTGCGTTTACAGGCTGGCCTCAGATGGAAGCCTGTAAACGCAAGCCTCTATACAGGAACTCAGATACTTCGGCGTCGTGGTCTACTATATATTGTGTTGTCATTAGTGCCTGTAGTCTAGCTGGTCTCACTAAAAAAAAAGCGTTATTTTAGTAGGTCGTCACATCATTTTAGTATGAGATTGTGTACTAACATAATCGCACGATAGGAGGATAAGTCGCTCACTCGCTAGCTTTTAAACTCGCCGGCTTGTAGCTTGTAAACTAGCCCTGTGTCATTGACACTTAAGTAAAGCGACGGCCATTTTACTACTTACGTAAGGTGAGTAAGATAAGGGCTACACCTGTATTAAGTCAGTCCTCAAACTCAAACTCTCCTTACGTAAGTGGTTAGATGGCCGCCGCTTTACTAAAGGTTTCGGCTGTTGTCATCTGTCAAATTTCAAATGTAAGCATTTCCTTGAGTGAAAAAATCGTCTTATAGTACGATGACACACGTCTTTTTTACACGCTACACGCCAGCGACTTCGCTTGTAGCGTGTAAAGTCGCCCAGTGTCATCGGCGTTTTTACAATCTGCTTATTTACAAGAAATAGAAAGCCGGGCTAATTTACTCTCCACATGGTATGCTTGTAGCGTATAAAAAAGCCGTGTGTTATCATCCTTTGCGTGTGGGCTTGTTAATTGTGTCATCGACAAACGCTAACACGCTCACACGCTAGCTTTTAAAAACGTCAACAATCAACATGTAAAAAAGCTTGTGTGTCATCGACGCTTTAGAATACGGGTGTCGCTTACACCAATGTAGGTACTCAAACAGCGTTCTTCTTATAAGTTGACGGTAATGTGTGTGTGTAGATGCCAACGCTGGGCGGTCTGGGCGGCGCGGTGCAGCTGGTCCCAACACTGGGTATCCCCGGGGTGCAGCTGGCGCAGCTGCAGCAACAGCAACAGCCGCAACAACAGGCGCCTGTCATCGGTGAGTTCATGAACCCTACCTAAAACCTTAAAGCTTTTCGCCCACTATCCCGCATCATATCATGCTGTGTTTACGATGAAGTGTGTGAGACCAAAACTAGTTTAAGACCTTTGATGTTGATACTTCAAGCAAAATAAATCATGTAATCATTTATTAATCACACCATGACCGTGCTAGGAGCGTGCCAGGCAAACAAATATTGTTTGTATTGAAAAACGTCTATTCCCGATTGTCCCTACCCCCAGCGTTCCTACTAGGAACTGGGAACAATCGGGAAAAAAATACCGATTGTTCCCAGCTACAATCTTACTAGGTTCGATCGGAAAAAAAATCCTTATTGTTTTTACCTACTGTTTCGATCATATGCGCTTGCGCATTGACTAAATGTCTGTGTATGTGCATACACGCAATCACCACACGTGCGTTGGTAAGAACTCGCAAGAATTTGTTTTCCCGTTTGTATCTAGTACAAACGGAAGGTAGGTACAATCAGGAATATTTTTTTCTGATTGTCCTTAGTTGTGACAATCGGGAATAGACGCCGGAAAGACGCGACTATATGCTTGCGAGAGAATCATGCTTATTTTACTGTTTCCTAGATTTTTTCGCGGTCTACTGTAAAAAAAACCGAGTTATTCACTAGCTTAACAAGTCTTGCATCATCCTCAGGTCAACAAATCCAACAAGACCCGAACGAGCCGGGTAAATGGCAGGTGGTGACCGTCAGTACCGCGGGCAGCACACCCGCCCCGGCCACCGAATGCGAGGCCAACAAGGCGCGCGCCGCTAGTCCCAACAACAAGCGGCTGCTGAAGCGAGTCGCCTGCACCTGTCCTAACTGCGACCAGGGCGAGAAGTGAGTACTCACCACCATCGACATAGTTATAGTCATGGTCATGGTCATGGTCATAGTCGTGGTCATGGTCATGGCTATGGTCAAGGTCCATCATGCCGCGCGTAGCACGCCATAGTCATGGTCATGGTCCATCATGCCGCGTGTAGCACGCCATAGTCATGGTCATGGTCCATCATGCCGCGGGTAGCACGCCATAGTCATGGTCATGGTCCATCATGCCGCGCGTAGCACGCCATAGTCATGGTCATGGTCCATCATGCCGCGGGTAGCACGCCATAGTCATGGTCATGGTCCATCATGCCGCGCGTAGCACGCCATAGTCATGGTCATGGTCCATCATGCCGCGCGTAGCACGCCATAGTCATGGTCATGGTCCATCATGCCGCGCGTAGCACGCCATAGTCATGGTCATGGTCCATCATGCCGCGCGTAGCACGCCATAGTCATGGTCATGGTCCATCATGCCGCGCGTAGCACGCCATAGTCATGGTCATGGTCCATCATGCCGCGCGTAGCACGCCATAGTCATGGTCATGGTCCATCATGCCGCGCGTAGCACGCCATAGTCATGGTCCATCATGCCGCGAGTAGTACGCCTGCCCCGGCCACTGGGTGCGAGGCAAGCAAGGCACTAATATAATCATTGTCATGGCCTTGGTCATGTTCATGGTCATATTCATGGTTATTGTCATATTCAGGGTCATAATCATTGTCATACATAGTCAAAGACAAATTCTTAGTCAAAGACAAAGTCATAGTCAAAGACAAAGTCATATTCAAAGACAAAATCAAAGAAAAAGTCAAAGTCAAAGACAAAGTTATAGTCATTATTATCGTTAACCCCACTGTGCTATTACGCCGATCTTCATGTTGTCTCCTTTAGGTAAGAAATTGCAAAAAATGTGTGTTGTGACATGGTTTCAGCAGGCTGGTAGACCGCAAGAAGCAGCACGTGTGCCACATCGCGGGCTGCAACAAGGTGTACGGCAAGACGTCGCACTTGCGCGCACATCTGCGGTGGCACTCCGGAGAGCGGCCCTTCCTCTGCAACTGGCTGTTCTGTGGCAAACGGTATGTTTATATATACATCTACGTTATCTATCATCAACACATAGACGGGTAGTATGTTGTATAACTGTTGTTCTTCGTGCACTACCCACGCAACTGTTCACAATACACAAAGTTTTAGCTGGAAGATAATGCTACATAGGATTAAGTTCGCCTTTGTACTATTTGTTAAGTGCAATAAAGTATTTTCTATCTATCTATAACTGTGCTACAAAGCGGGCGCGAAGGTAACCCTAATACGAATATTGTTAGCTTATTCCGTCCAGGATACACTAGTTTCTCAAGACAGGATAGCAGGATTGTGACAGTAAGCTAGTGTTCTGGCTTCGTATCAATAGAACAAGTAAAATCGCTATACTTTCGTAAAGAAAGCGTAAAAAATTATAAAAAACGTGGTTTTTGAGATTTTAATCTACATTCTTGTTAACAGTTTCACGCGCTCGGACGAGCTGCAGCGGCACCGGCGAACTCACACGGGCGAGAAGCGCTTCGAGTGTCCCGAGTGCAGCAAGCGCTTCATGCGCTCCGACCACCTCGCCAAGCACGTGCGCATCCACACCAAGAACAGGATCACGGTACGTCATTACAACGTTGTGTAGCACGAGGTAGGACGAGCTGCAGCGGCACCGACGCACGCACACGGCCGAGAAGCGCTTCGAGTGCCCCGAGTGTAACAAGCGCTTCTACACCAAGAATAGGATCACGGTACATCGTTACAACGTTGTGTGGCACGAAGTAGGAGGTAGCTGTAGCGGCACCGACGGACGTATACGGGCGAGAAGCGCTGTGAGATGTGATGAATCCAACTCGAAGGACCAAAATGAAGAAGCAGGACTCTAAAACTGATCCCTAGAGTCGGAACCGTACCTTTATTTTGGTCTTCCGATTCGATACATCTTTAATTTCAGGCGATGATAAATCAGTCAGTTGATTGTTCATGAACAATCAAAGATTTATCATCGCCGAATTGAACCGTGGACGGTATGTTCAAAGCGTGAACCTGAAGAGATGCAAAATTGGGATCAAAGTTTTTATATATAACCTTCATTTCTCAGACAGGCTATTTTTGTACCGAATGCAAAGCTAAATAGTAAAAAAAATATTTTTCTAAAAAAAACATTGTATTCCAGGAGGTAGCAACATCAACGCAGTCAATGTACTCGGACTCCGGCGACGACAGCTGTGATGACAAGATGATGCTGACGATAGAGACCATGCACGAACCCGAGACCGAAGACAAGCTCATCATGATCCGTCCCGGGACCAAGATCGAGCCCGACGCGACCGACAGCTAGGAGGAAATCAAGCCTGGGCGAACGCTCAGGCCTCGGCACAACTTGAAAAAATAAACCCTAATCATAAGTGATTAACGTCTACTTTTGAGGTGTGATGATCCAGTAAACTCGATTAAGGTCTACATTTGAGGTGTGATGGTCCAGTAAACTTCGTTTGGTCGGATTGGTCGGATCGCTTAGGTATTATAAACTGTAATGAAAACAAGTTAAGGTCTTCTTTTGAATGGGACTCCAGACGGGCAAGTGTGCTTGGGTTGATCGTGACTCGGTAAAATGAACTTTAGTGATAATCAACTAAAGCGTCTATGACACACAAGCTTTTTTAAGAGCTGATTGTTGGCATTTTTAAAACGCTAGCGTGTGAGCGTCATAGCTTTTGGGAAGGATTGTCAACAAGCAGATTGTAAAAACGCCGATGACACTGGGCGACTTTACACGCTACAAGCGAGGTCGCTGGCGTGTAGCGTGTAAAAAAACCGTGTGTCATCGTACTATAAGGTTTACTTTTGAATGGCATTAATTCAGCATATGCATTTAGCTAGAGACATTTTCCAACACAGCTAGTGGGCTTGTTGACCAAGCTCCACTAATTTATATTCGTGAAGATCCTTTATAAACAATACAAAAAATTGTGAAATTTTGGCAGCAGATGACATTAAATCAAAGTGATCTATTATATTTTAATATAAAAGTGTCACAGACTAAATAGTGTGTAAGTTGTAAATACAAAAGAAATATTGAGTAAAATAATTCGAATTGTAGTGCATGTAACGGGCGTCCAGTATAGTGTATTGTATTTTCCATGTTTTCATTAATTTTTGTGGCACAGAATGTGATAAGACAAAAGACATTTATTTATTTCCTTCAACGTGATACATAAAGTAGGATATAATAATATTTTTTGTACTTTCCACACAACGCCATCTAGCCCCAAACTAAGTAAGCTTGTATTATGGGAACCAGATAACTGATAATACTTTATTTTGTTGTAAATACATACATAGAGTACCAAGAAAACACCGGTGTTTGTCCTTAGTCTGGGATTCAGGACAAACACCTGTGTTCTTCACTCAAATATTTGCCCTGATCGGGAATCGAACCCGCGACACCGAGCATGACAGTCTAATACACTTGCCACTCGACCATCCGTGTAATCAAGATGTTTACACAAATTGATAGCTCATTGACACATTCTCCTTCCTAGCATGCAAATATTGGTTCAATTATCATTGATATATTATTCTAAATTTTAAATTAATCAATACAAATATTCCTAAAACCAAATTTAAATTTATTTTTAATTTAATTTGTTCTTAATGTAACGTAAGTATCACATTTTGTGTCACAAACTTATCGTCATAATTTTGTAAAACCAAAACAAAATATTGAAAATAGTTTAATTAACGTTGCTAATGCCCGGGATACACGAGGCTAGTTTTTCAAGCCAGGATAGCAAGATAGTGATAGTAAGCAAAGATAGTAAGCTAGCAAACTAGCAGCTCTGGCTTCGTGTAAACAGAACTAACTTAATTTCTAGGCTAGTAAGCTAGTTCTGTTAACACGAAGCCAGAGCTGCTAGCTTACTATCACTGCTATCCTGGCTTGATAAACTAGGCTTGTGTATCTGGGGCATTAGAGATTTGATTACTATAAGAAAACCGCCTTTAGGTAAAAAAATATGATAAATTATGAATATAACATATGTGTCGAAATTAAATGTGGTTGTGTATATCTGTGTTTGTAATTAATATAATTTTCTGATAAATGAGATTGAATGGTTTAAATATGTGTAAAATTTCGGTGTCATACTTAATGTTTTTTATTCCATAATAAAGTTGAATTATGTATGTCAAGGTAAAATGAGAATAACCGATAATTTGTAATTTAACTGTTTGAAAACCGTTGCATTGTTAACTGTCGAAAACAAATTTACGACGGTTGTTATATATATTTTAAAATCGTAAATATGTGAATGGTTCTTTCTTTGATCTTTTCATAGAAGTCTTTCGTAGTGTTTACAATTTTTCGACAGTTTATAACTTAACTAATGTATGAAAACCGTTAAATTGTACATTTACGGTTCTCACAAGATTACGGTGACATGTTTGAATTATTCCCATCTGTCACCCTGCTCTGTCACCGGGTGACAGCTGGGACAAAAAAGTTCTATCTGTCCCCCTATTCTTAACAGGTAATTTAGTTAGTTGATGTGGAGCTCGTATCAATCGTAAATAAGTTTATTATCTGCAAATTTATATTAATCGATGAGTAAGGAAATATTAATAATATATTAAATGCACAGACTAATAAAATAGTGACAAATCAAACTGCACAACGTATTTTAAGTATAATGATAACTATTTTAAATTTGCATACGTTTGTAGTTACAAAATTAAAAACCTTGTATTGTTGACTAATTGTAAGATAATTTGATAGGTATGTATTTTATATTCGTAATGCCTCGATCACACGTAACGTAGCGCCGAGTGCTCGGCTGAGCGACTGACGTAAACTTTCACTGTCTCGGCCGAGTAATATTTTACTGTCTCGGTCGAGTGCTCGGTACGTGTGATCTAGGCATAATATTCAACTGCACGTTCTAATGACATTTTATGACAATTATCAACTGACATTAAAAATGTACTTAAAATATTTAATTTTTAACGCATTGTGTACAGTCACAAACTCAAGTCGGTGACTGGTCTGAAAAAACTCCAAACTGCAAAATACTTTTACCCTTATTTTCCCTTTAAGGCCCAGAATTAATAAATAATGGTAAAATTAAATACGAATAACACATAATCAGATTACTTTTTTTTATTATTTGAAACTTGAAAGCAAAAAGACTTCAATATTATTGTACCTACATAGGTAGGTTTTAGAAATTATGAGAGTAATATGTAAATTAAAATAGTCATGTAAATATTAATGTAATATTTTGTACAGTGTATAAAATTAATGAAGTAAGATTGTACATTTTTACTGTTGACATAAGTGGTTAATAAAATATTTTCCGAATTTCTCTGCCTTTCGCTATTTTAGACAATTTTTGCGTGAATTACTGGATAGTTCGCAGCAGTTTCATTAAAATTGTTCCATGGAACTATTGAGAATAAATTATTCCCAGTAGTTCCATTGTTGGATTAGTATGGAATAGACTACGTAAAATCAAAAGAAAAATCATAAGCGCAATAGGTAATTAGGACTGAGTGCTTCGCATAGGTGTTACATTAAACCTTCGGGTTCTGATTCTTGTAAGCATTACTATTTTTATATTTGAAGGATACTATAGCTAGCTAGTCATTGAGATACTTACCTATAGAGAATAACCATTAAAATGTCTCAAAGTGGACGAGCGTTACATTGCCGCAACGTTCAATGTGATTCAGTCTTATAGTGTAGCATAATGATTGAGGACATGCGTGATCTCTTACCACCGGTAGAGCGTCTAACTAAGGTGTAGCACTTTTGGTTGTGGTTGTGGCGTGATCTCCCAACCAAAGATCAGTTTTATGTTTCCATCTATAAGGAGGCCTGCCTCGTTTTGTTACTCTTAAAAATAGTGAAGTAATGGACACTATCCTGAGAACTGAGTCAGAACTTATAAGATTTGTTCTACATAGTACCGTCTACCTCGGCACCTATGATAATTTAATATCATTTACCTATTTATTTGCATAATGTGCATTCAATGTTGACTGTCTCTTAACTACTGTACTGTACGGTTTTGTATTGATGGCAACCCTGACAATGTAAGAAGCCCACAAAGTAGCTTGCAGCCCAATTATCTGGTTTTATTGGTCCGGAACTGCGTAATTGCGGGATCTACAGTTAGTCATCGTGCGTGAGTGGAGCCCTTAGATGACTATCAGCTTTCGTGACGATACCTTGGTAGGTAAGTATCTAATAATCAGGTGTTAGTAGTACTGTTTTCGTTATAAGCAGGTGTATAGGTTATTTAATTTTATCAACAGGAACGCAAGTCATCTCATATTTAACTGACAACCACATTTAGTGACTAAAACCGACATCGTTCATGTTTAGCAATATCTACCAGTCTCTGACTACTCTGCTCCAGATAATACCTAGCTAATTTAAATAGCTGGTGGAGGATACCTGGCAGATATTCTACACCAGCTATTTAGCTATCTTTTAAGTAGGTAGGTATGACGAAGATACCCTCCAAATTTTAAGTCTCTAACTCCAGTGGATTGGCCTGTACGTTGCCTGTCACTCAGTCAGTCAGTCAGGACATAGGTCAGGACTAGGCCTTTTTAAACAAATAAATATTGATAATATGCTGCACTAGAGAATGCTGAATTATACACAACAATTTCGTAATTACAAAAAAAGTTAAATGGACATTGCAGAAGGGGTAGGAACCTACTAAGTACGTTGTAAGTAGGTATGTGTGCATGTGCAGCAGTGAACGCTTTTTTATCTGCGTTCACTGGTGTGCAGTCAGAATTTTGGATTTCTACAAAATGACAGAGAGACAGCGGCGCGACTGCGGCGCCCTAGCCGAGCTTGTGCTACCTGATTTGAGCTGGTACCTACCCGGGTTTGCCAAACGATGGGTAAATTTTAAATTATTTATCAGTGCTAAGTACTTCTGACGCAAATCCATAGGAAAACGAAAAACGGTAAGTTATTCAATTTTTAACAAATTTTTCATCATTTTTTCAAGTTTTTTGCCATATCAGCGTTCAGTAACGGCGACTGATTATGTGTATTTTTTTCTGGTTATTAAAAATTTGCGGTGTATAACTACACTACATAGATTGTATTCCATTCAAATCAAAGTATGTTCGTCACGAAACCGCCAGGTCGTCGTCCGTTTTCTGTAAAGCATCGTCTAATGGCTTCCATCACCGCAAAGCAGCAGGGCTGTAACAAAAGTCACAATACAATAAAGCCGAATAAAATTCTGTCATTTTTACTGAAAAAGCCGGTTATTTTTTTCATTTCAGTGACTAGCCGTCATTTTATTGATCTGTATTCTTATCGAAAAGTGACGTGTGATCCATGGGCTGGCTTCTATCTGGCTCAAGGAATAAGCCTTGTAAAAATTGGTTGTCTGTAAACATTGAGTTTAGATCCAACTCAATGTCTGTAAAGTTGGTTTACGGACGATAGTTTAACGTGACGTGGTCTTCCGTTTTCTATGAAGCATCGTCTAATGGCTTCCATCACCGCAAACCAGCAGGGCTGTAATAAAAGTCACAAAAGGCATCAATAGGTACAATAAAGCCGAATAAAATTCTGTAATTTTTACTGAAAAAGCCGGTTATTTCGATATTATTTTTAGCCGTCATTTTATTGATCTGTATAATTCTTATCGAAAAGTGACGTGTGATCCATGGGCTGGCTTCGATCTGGCTCAAGGAATAAGGCTTGGCAAGAAAGGCAATTATTGGAGCCACTATCCTTATGGCACGCTACCGTCGGTTGTCGGGGATAGATCAGTTGATCCTGTAGGTACTTATAGATCGTATGTCTGCAGTTTATCGTTTGTACATTTTGTAATAAAAAAAGTATCTAGTAATTGTTATAAATAAAGCTAAATTCCCTCTCTGAATATTTTTGTAAACAATTTAAATATTTTCTGAAATTCATAACTTCAACAAACTGAAAAACTCATGAAAACAAAAGAGCCGGACATTTAAGATTTCATATAGCCGGTGGACCGGTGGTCTACAATAATGAACAACCCAACACTACCAGTGGATTAAGCAACAGTTACCTCCATTACCTTACCACTCCCGTGAAATCGTGATGTCGACCGTTGCCCACAAAACCAGCCATTTCTCTATTTTCATGAAGCGCCATAATTGTTGCTAGTTGAAGTTAGCCCAGCGTGAATGTTTACAAAAACTTTGGTAGAGACATTTTTGCTTCAAATTGCTCTAATACGAAAATCCTTAGAGCGGTTTCAGACTAGCGTATTTTTGACGCGCGTACCTATACGGGCGACTGGTAAAGCGTGTCGCTCGTATACGCGCGGAATGCGGCGTTAACGCTCTGTTTTTTCTAGTGTCAGTGGCAGGCGTCTCTCGCGGCTAGTCGCGCAAAAAACAAAACACGAGAGGCGAAATATTATCCGGCGATTGGGACTGTGGTCCCAATACCCAGAGGTCCCAATCGACGGATGCCTCGAATCCACCCGGTTTATCTAATATGCTATCCATATCTATGAAACCACCTCCCTCTACGTATTGCGAAACACACTTGACCAAAGTATGACCATATTCACCATTGAATCAAAAATCAAAGGCCCTACATCTCAAAACAGACCATCTTTTACTTATATTTATAAAGGAAAACTAAAAAACCAGTATGGTGCAAAGATTTACCGTTGATAGTAAGAGCGCAAGAAAGCAAGACAAAGCTATTCGGTTGGCTGCCCGCCACGGCCCGTGGTCAGGCTTCTAATGAAAGATACGCGATAAAATTTAATTATATCTACGTATCTACCTAACCAGGGTAATTATAGAGCCAGGCTTGGTGGTAAAAATGCTATTATGCTCCATCTGCCTCCGCCGCCGAGTGCTTGACTGGGTAAGCTGTACATGGACAATTTGGACGCACGATTGTTTTATTGGCGCCTGACAAAGTTGCAATCGTTTGGTAATTTCAGTGGTCATCACAATTTCCATTGAAAATAATCATTAACGATTTAAAAAGAGCTATTCTATTTCATAACGTGCGATATGAGATTTTATTTTATCGAATGTGCCTCATTTTGGTTCACACTAAAATTGGTCGAAAACCTTTCGATTTCGACCAAAAAAGACAAGTAAAAAATTCAGACAACAATTTCAAAAATTGAAAAAGAGTTGTTTGATATGAATTTGTGTTTTTTAGGGTTCTGTTAAAATAACGTAATATCATCTTAAATATTACTTAGAGTTTAAAGAATTTAAAGAGTTTAGAGCAATTAGTAGATTTCTGTTTGCTCTGCGTGCGGTAGAGTAGGAATAGGAAGTCAAGTTCTACGATCTTTGTGAACAATAAAATATTTTAACTACGAGTACATTTACTTACGACAATCAGGTAGTAAGAAATAATTTCTGTTTTAAATAGGCGTACTCTACTTACCTACCCATAAACAAGTATTAAACCTATATTTTGCTAATAGTACACATTAGCAGAGTCATAAATCCAGAAAATAACAAATTCTACACGGATCTTTGTAATTTGCTTGTCCGCTATCACAATGCGGATGCCGAGCTTGCATCATTGCATTCAAAATTATTATATTCTGGATTTTTAATGATAGCGGACACATTTGCGTGTCTTAGCCGTAGCGGACTTCCATCTCCGCTCTGGAATTCATAGAGATCATAGAAGTATCTATCAAAAGTATAGAATGATACCTTGAATTTAGGACACCGAATCGTGCCAAATAAGTTGGCTATTCTAGCCAACATTTAGTACATATTGTTCCGATGGCCGATGCTGAATTTTAAAGAAGAGAAGTAACAGGGCCAGAGTTATAATAATAGATAAAAAGGTAGGCATTTTCGTTGTTAATAAAACTCCATCGTTAAATGTAACAAAAATTATATGGAGTTATTCCATTTTTATTGGCTGGTTGTCTGATTTTTTTATCCTGTTTAGACGACCCCTTCTTGGCTTGAAGTTGTCAATCTTGTTGTTCTATAGGAACACCGTTATTCATCTGTGAAAGAGATCCATTAGGTAATTACCGCCAGGCCTATACTTACTTGGCACTTTGATCATAGCTTCAAAGGAAGATGGCACCAAAAATATTTGAGAAATTAAATAATATACAAACCTATTAAATATATTTTTTACTTAATGAAAAAAGTACATCAAGAACTATCATATTATATTTCAAAGGAAATTTAATATCAAGTAAAAGGTCATTTTAAACAAAAATAGAATTATATTATAGCCACAGAAGTACTAAAGTATAGAAACACAATGTAGTACATTGAAAATATGCCACTTTGGCTAACTTCTAGTACATTTTGGTCCGATGCAAATTTTCAAAAAATAGAAGTAACAGGGCTAGATAAATATTATATGTTAAAACTATTAGGCTTTTTCTTTCTTTGTTAATAAAACTACATCGTAAAAAGTAACAAACATTATTTGAAAATGGAGATATTTCATTTTTATTGACAAGGTGCCTGGAATGTTTTGGTCCGTGTTGCGATTTCCTTTTGGTTTAATACTGTCCATCGTGTTCTATCCTTATTAATCTATGAATATAGCTATTAAGCCTGATTGAGGAACCTTTCTATATACCTAGGTATAGAATAAAATATCAATTTGTATGACCCTACTCCAACTCTACCCTATAATTTGTTAATAAAACCTGTGATCACAATATAACTTTTCTAAAGTTCGAAAATCTTCTCTTAACTTAAAAAATTGGAAGCATTAGAACGTATCACATAGATCTTTATATTTAATAGTAAATTATTATTATTATTCTTTATTATATTCTCGATGGCAGCATTTATTTTTTGACGAGCGTTCACCTCAGCAATTTAATGATGTCATGCCGTGGACGAATGAGTGCGGTTACAGACTAGCGTATTTTTGTCGCGCGTATACGGGCAGATTGGTACTCGTGAAACTTCAAAAGCGTGTCGCGCGTAACGCGCGTTTATCGGTGTTTACGCTCGGTTTATTTTAGCGAGTGTCTTGTTTTTACGAAACAGTGTGGTGAAAGGTTTTCAAGTGCACCTTGAAGAGGCTCACACGAGCGGTGAATCCGCCCGGTAAATTCACTGATCTGAAACCACACTGATTGTAGGTAATGTTGGTATTATAACAGCTATGGGAAAATTTCAGAGCATAATGGAAAACTCGAACAATATTGTTTTCTTTTAGAAAACTTGGTTTGTTTTTCTTTGCTTTGTTTTTTACAGTTTGTTTTTCTTTAGATATTATGGCTACATCCTCTACACATACTCGTATTTGTGGAGTATACTTATGTAGGTTATGTTTGTTTCAATAATAACAAAACTATTGAAACGATTTAGCTGAAATGATACATCATTTCAGCTAAATCGTTTCAATAGTTTAAGTAGGTATGGGTTAAGTTTTTGAAGCTAGAAAAGACAAATAAATTTGGAAAAATAAACACATGTGAAATATTTATAATTTTTGAGCGCTTTTTATAATGAATTATGTTCTTTGGCATTTGCCTTAAATTGGGCATAGAAGTTATATTATTTTATAAAATATATCTTCTCTAATGGAGCTAAAAAATTACGCAAACGAAGCCGGGGTAGTAGCTAGTGTGTTATATGCCTAGGAGTAAAGGGCATACACTTAACCTATAATAACGGTTACCGCAGAAACCTTTCTCCCAGAAACCGTCGTTTTACCACCATTATGCAAACCGTTGCCACATTTCATAGAGTGCAACTTTTTGTCATCGTAAATTGTTTTCTGGCATTTAAAAGGTCATCGTGCATTCCTAGATGGGTTATTCTCCATTCTCAGACAGGTGGATGGTCACCTGCGTGTCATGCACCTTCCATTTACCACGGTGGATGCGCGCGCGCCGGCGCGTGGCTGGTCGTCGCCTCCGCTTGTCGAGAACAGCGTATCAAACGCAACATCTAGCCAGAGCACTTAGTTATTTTTCTATTTCACTGTGATTATAGTTTGTTAACTAAAATTACATCAAATCTGAACATTTTCAGATGACGGTTGATGATGAATGGGTGGTTTAGTCGCAAAGTAGTAGGGACGTCTCTCTCGGAGTATGAAATTCCCTCAAAAATAATATTATGGTAATGAAGGTATTTGTTGCCTACGTTGCCCAAAAATGGGACAATATAGATAGATAATAAATTTATTGTTTACCACTAGGAAAAAAACAAAGAAAAAACAACAGGAAATAAGGCTGATAAAAAAATTAAGGTAAACAATATTATTTCTAAGTCCTGACAATTTCTATCGATTTTATTGTTAACACTATTACTTGTAATAAAAAGTTTAATAAGATTAGCAAAAACCTTCCTGTTAACCTAAAATAAGACATTGGTGCCTAATCTGTTAGTACAAAACTAAACTAAATCTAACTAAAATTAGCTTTAGAAGTGTCAAAACATGTTTCAAGATTCAAGATTCAAGATTTTTATTCGCCAGAACATAGTATACATAGTATGTTGTTAAAGAATATTATTAGTGCCTTATGTTCTACCATTTATGGTGTGCGAGTTACGGTGAATGAATATAATACTATCAAATGGTATTTAAATTTAAAAGTGAAGTTCCTATTCTGTTGACGCCAAACTAACCTAAATTTAAGAGTGACAGTCTTAAAATTAGTTTAGCTATTCAACTTAGAGGAAAATGATCATTTTGCTATTCCGTTGTAAAAAATTTTAGGCAGTTTTGCTTAAAATTAGAAACATCAACCTAAAACTAGTCGTGATGTAAAAAGGTGTCGACTAAAATATTCTAACGTTAAAATCAAATCCAGAAGGCAGGCTTACTCAATTATTGAAATAATTATTTATATTTTCGAGCAAAATGGATGATTATTAAGTACTAGATATAAAATAATGATATTAATGACTATTTAAATTTATTGAAAAATGCATTAAACCCTATTGAGTAATCACAATAATAAGCACTACATAACCTGTTTGCCCGTAAGTGGCTCTACATTCTTGAAAAAACACAATAATTTATTTTCTTCCTTCCAACGGACTTCCTAACATTTCAAATATTCCAATTTTCATAACCAGTTCTATTAATTGCTGTTGTATAAAGGTTACAGCTAAATGTGAGGGTGCATAAATGTGCGCATAGGCCGTAACCAGAGCTAGTGCATTGTTATGCTAGGCTTGTAACACTAGCAAAATAAATTATGGTGTGCTCATAATCCAATAGCTCTCTGCCAATAAAATAAATGTTCGGTTACGAAGATGTGAGCTGTGCCTAATATCAGTGTAGATATTGTTGTACGTTTGGATGTATAGGTAGAGCGGTTTCAGACTAGCGGATTTGCTACTGGCACTTGTTTTTTGCACGTGCACCGTTCACGTACACCGTACACCGGCGTTTACCCTTGGGTCTTTAGTGTGGACGTATATCATAATCATCATCATCAGCCTATCGCAGTCCACTGCTGGACATAGGCCTCTCCCAATGAGCGCCATCGCGCCCTGTCTTCGGCTTGCCGCATCCATCTTCTGCCCGCAACCTTTCGCAGATCGTCACCCCACCTGGCCGGAGGGCGTCCTACACTACGTTTGCCGATTCGCGGTCTCCACTCAAGAACTCGTTTACCCCAGCGGTTATCGGTTCTTCGGCAGATATGACCAGCCCACTGCCACTTCAGCTTGCTAATTTTCTGAGCTATGTCGGTAACCTTGGTCCTCTGTCGGATAACCTCATTACGGATCATATCCTTCAGAGAGACGCCGAGCATAGCCCGTTCCATAGCTCCATAGCATAGTGGACGTATATATATATATATATATATATACGCGTACGTTATTATTATATTTTTTATTTTATTATTTATTAGTATATATATATATATATACGTATACGCGTACGTATATATATATATATATATATATATATATATATATATACGTACGCGTAGACGAGCTGCACAAAACAAAACACTAATCTAGTCTAGGACTATGTAAGCGTTTAAAGTTACTTCGCAAAACCTTCCTTCGTATATAATCATTTTAAATTGTTTTCAGAAACTCTATATGAAAAAATAACAATCTGCTACTATAGGAAATTATAATGTGATGACGCAAATAACTACTAAATTAGCCATTCAATTGGACCCCTAGGCTTTTGGTCAGATGGACTCTGAAGAGTACCTCTGTCATAGAGCGTTCAATTGATTCATTCACAGAAAAGTAAGTAGAAGGCTTGAAGGTAAATATACCCTCTTTGTATATCTGTAAAAAACCTGAGTATTTACTTGAGTTATTCATTTCAAAGTGTTATGAGACCTCAAAAACGGGCACGCTTCAAAGATTTTTTAAGGCACGTATTTCAAGCAGTTTCCAGTAATTGCTGTTATTTTAATTAGAGGTTGAAATAATCCGGTTTGGTATGATTATTTCCCAAATGGTCTGAAATGATTGAAGGCAGGACAGCGGCCCAGCCGCCCGTGACGGTTGACGACCGCGCAACCGCTCTTCGGACCAAAATTTACCGAATAGCTTCTGTAAGAAACTATTCTGATCTCACTGTGAATCAGAAAAACAAGTCGTTTCTTTAGAAACTTTGATGGTATTTGCTTCGTTCCTTTTGTCTAGTTTAAATCCACTTTATTTTGTTAACTAGGTGTTCGAGGCTTTGTTCGCGTTAATCGGGATAAAGGTATTTGTAAAGTTATCTTCTATTCCACCTCATGAACCCATATCAATCTTATTGTAGTTAAATTAGTCAAGTAGTGTTGGCGTGATTGAGGAGCAAAAATGTACTATACATACATACATCCTAACAAACCTAATATTTAGTTTCTACTTGTTGTATAAATGTATCTATCTTCTTCTTCTTATCGTGTCACTAGTT
The DNA here is from genome assembly GCA_932526365.1 of Lobophora halterata. NCBI lineage: Eukaryota > Metazoa > Arthropoda > Insecta > Lepidoptera > Geometridae > Lobophora > Lobophora halterata. The sequence continues at coordinate 10,114,815 of OW052001.1, forward strand.
CTTTCGAACCAGTGTGGTGAAAGGATTTCAAGTGCGCCTCGAAGAGACTCCTTTCGTGCACGGTATCTATAATAAGTTTAATATCTAAGTCTCAAAGTACATCCATTAAAAAAACAGAATTTGTTATTTCGCAATAATACGTAGGTATTACACCTACATCATTATGATGATCTGATTCAATGGGATTTTCCAACTGGTAGTTGTATTGCTTTGCCAGCTGGCATTACACCATCCGTGTTTCCAGGAACAAATTAAAGACTTCTGAGGTAAAGTATCTAAGTTCAAAATGGGGTCTTACGGTTCCACCACGGTTTTGTTAAAGTGCTTTTCTAAAAGTGTCGAAATTCTATAGCGGAAGAAATGTTGGCGGTCATTATCCAAACCATGCCACACCATCGGAAAGGGCCCTTTGAAAGCGTCTCGCTGTGCTACCAACCATAGAAGCCGTCAACTTTCTATACCTCTACCTACCTTGATGAAGGCAATTTATTTCTTCAATGCGTTCGTTTCTTTTCACCATTTGTCAGTCCTATCTCGAGCTATGAGAGTCGAAAATTAGTAGATTGTCGTTTAAATCAGGAGGTTTTTGAAGGTAATTTTGCCGACACGAGTTTTCGTGATTTCGTAAGTCGGTTTTGGTCGTTTTGATTTGTTTGGCCGAAAAAGTGTCGCTGAGGTCTTTGGCCGAGGCGCAAGGCGTGAGGCGTGACGGCAGGTCTCAGATCCTCAACACTACGTGCTTGATGGTCATGATTTCATGAAGATTTGTTTTATTTTTTCATATTTTATCTTTGAAGCTACTGAGTACATGTCCCTTGTTATACCTACTGTAGGGTTGCCATCTCTAAAATGCAAGACGCGTGAAAACCCCGGATTTTAGAGCCCATAACCCGGACACGTCAACAAGTTTTCAACCGACTTCAAAAAAGGAGGATGATCTCAATTTGGTTGCTTTTCTTTAATGTTTGTTACCTCAGAACTTTGGCATAGATCAACCGATGTGGAATTTTTTTTTTATTTGAGAGGTTATCGGAAGCTCTACTAGCAAGTTTTTAAGTATTACTGTAGTATTGCTTGACTAATTTTTTTACAGTTTGGGAGGTACTTTTCAAGTAATTTGTTTTGACTTAGAAAGGGCGACCTACGACGATTTCCGATGGTTTCATTGCTCTACTGAACATTGGGAAAACGAAAAGCTGTATATATTGGACATGCACCAACAACTCTGAGTTTCCTTTCCTTTAATTGTTTATCTAAATAAGAAAACGTAGCTTTTTAAAAAATTTAACATTTCTCTAGTTTGATAAGTGTTAATTATTCTATAAAATATTTTATTCAAGTATATGTATATTCGTAGCGTGATTTATTTAATTAAAAATATTGAGTCTTATCGTTGGTAATAACAGGTTCGTCGGTTAATATAACCCTGAAAAACAGTTACTTTCTTTTTATAAGTTTAGCTAAATCAGCATAAAATCTTCGCACTTCTGCTACATAGACTTTGAAACTCTTGAAAATGGAGTGTTAAAAAATCACAGATGGATTTGAAATCGGAAGACCGATTAGGCACGCAGGTGAGGTGGTGGTCATTGGTGGTCGATGGCGTGAGACCAGTAGACCACCAAGCGGCTAATCACTTCTCCAGTTTTCACGGGACATTGGACATCTACCGAATATTTTTTTTTTTATTTGTATAATTTTTCTTCAGTTATTTGACACAACTTCTTTTGCTTTGCGAACTAACAATATTAACAATGGGAACCAGATAACTTATACAATACATAAATACTTTTTTTGTTGTAAATACATACATTGAAATCATAGAAAACACCTAGACTCAGGACAACATGTTGATCACACAAACGTTTCCTGAAGCGGGAATCGAACCCACAACACCGGCATGGTAGTCTAATATACTTGCCCCTCGACCAATCGTGTCGTCATATTATGGAAAAATGGGCTCAATTTTTTCTCCTTGTTATTTAGATAACATCGCCCGTTGTTTAGAGAAATCTAAATTAAAAATTTACGCTCTACATAAGGAAGTTATCTTAAGATACCTACTATTATAATAATTTGTTGTAGTATCTACTTGCTCCAACATAAAGAAAGCATGAGCATGCAATTTAATAATTATCTGATGGTAAATGCCCATGACCAAAACCGATCTACACAGGACTATGTATGTATTATAAAATCCAGTTAAATGTAACGCTCGTCTACTTTATGGCATTTTAGATACAAATCCATTCTTTTTTAAAACGATGACCATTTTTTACCAAAGTTATTTACGAATTTCATGATACAATTCACATTGCCTAATCGTCTACTTTGTGGCATTTACAACAAATCCATTCATTTTTAAAACGATGACCGTTTTTTATCAAAATTATTTTAATTTCAATTCACATTGCCTAATTACCTACATTTTCTATTAGAACGTAAGTAATTAGCAGATTGTACATCTACATCTAATTATTAACAGAATATTAGGCATTTATATGGCGGCAATACTGAAAGGGCGTGGAAATTGGACTGAAATATCTCCTCTACCTTTCTGGACTACAAGCGCGGGTGGAGAGGCATACATTTTAAAACTGAAATATCTCTAAGCAGGTAACATGGTAACATATTTCGGTGGCTATAGAAGAGGTAAAAAACCTAGGCGATAAGTTCATCGTCCCAAGATGAGCTCGGCGATCGCGACGAATTGATTGAGTCGAATACCGCGCTGTTCACAGATCGAATCGGAATGATAGGACGATGGAAATATTTCGAATAGTTGCCTATAAACAGTATTTTCTTATGAAATAATCGTGGTAAGGAATTCTGCTCTATATGTCTCCAGAGCATGGATTATAATGTAAAATCATTGCTCTGGTTTTGTCTTTTCTTTTATATTGGGTGTTAGTTGTTAAGACTGTATTATGAATCGTGTGTCTGAAATAAAGATTATTATTTTTTATAGATAAAATACTATTTTAGCTTTTGATGGAATACATTTATGGGTAATATGGGCATCCTATATTACAGGTACAGTGTTGTTTTGATTAAATAATGTAGGTAGTTATCTACTCATTAAAAGAGTGGTAATCATAGGTCATTGTAAAAGTTTTACATCTAATGAGTTAGAATTAGAACTATGTATTTATTTTGAAAAATGCAACTTATCAGATACCTACTAAAAACCTAGAGCGTAAATTTTTTGTATACTTAATTAAAAAATATAAAATACCTAGACGTTATATCTAAATTCAATTACTTTTGACACATCATAGGGAAACACAAAATAATAAAACTCCGCACTTTTTCATCGCTTTTCCTTTAACAGCACTCTGACACGGGAAATAGTAGGTAATACGCGTAGGTAGAGTTAGTTATGTAGTAACTGCTAGATAAGGAAGCCCCAATTCATAAAAAACAAACAACCTGGTAATAAGTATGATATTCATGTCACGACGAGCCAAAATCATACTTTTACAATGTCCGTTTTTATCTTACTTCTAGTCTTTACCGAGACAATGGTCACCTACGCGATGGTGGAATTGAGACGTCAATGACGGCAATCGATGCACTGCAATACCATGATCGATCTATATCGCCGATGACAGATTGACCACTTCCCACCTAATGGGCAATCGCGGACGCATAGGGGAATACAGACGAGCAGATTTGGTCGTACGAGCAAATATTCAGTTATACCTACATTCTATCAAGCTTTTGCCTGTGCAAGAGTAGTAATCTTGTTCTTGTTTAATGGCGTGCACGTGTATTTTTGTCACGATTTTGACAGTGTCCGTAGGATAAGAATATGATCGGTCTTATGAGGGAGAATCTATCTAAATTTTGTTAATTTTTTTTCCTTGATTGTCTAGATTTTCAACAAAAATGTACCTATTTAATATGTACTATTTATTATTATAAAGCTACTTATGATAAATATGTTGAAGTGCAATAAGTTTTTTTTTGCATAATTTAACATGACATCACGAGACACTAATTTTTTTTAAACAATGTAGGATGAATAGGCATGCTACAGGCATATTCATTTTGGGATAATGGATTTCGTTTCGCTACAAGAAGTATTTATAAATGAAGCTGCAGCAGAGGTTGAAGTCCGGTGTCGCAGCAATGACCATATGCGGCCAACTGCATTAACATCGATCCGAATAAAAAGCTGGGGTCAATAATTATGGGTTCGGACGGGAAAATTCATGTGTAATAATCATTCAGTAATCATTAGTCAATAATGGGTAGAGAATTCTATTGAATTTGAGGGACGAACTAAACAAAACTATCAAAAAAATAGGAACAGAAATAAATCCTGCCGTGTGCAACACTTTATCTAAGAATGTTGTGGCCGCGTGCGCAGCCTGTGATCTATGAACGATGGTGGTCACCATTAAGCTGGCATGTGGCGGGAAATGAGCTGAAAGAATGTGTTGAAACATAGAGAATCACGCCGGATATAATTTTAATGGATTGTCATTTACTGTAGCACAGGTAACGTATCACGTTCATTGCCGCTATCCTGTAGATTAAGGTTAACGGTTACAAGTTTTCTATCAATCTATATTAAACTTGAAGCTGATTGACAGACACTTCAAGCACAGTTTAAACTAAACTTGTTAAAAGTTAACACTTTAGCAATATGAAACTTGGTACAGTCGCCTGCACTAAGATGCCTACGTCCGAAATTTTCAAAATAATGTCAAATTTCACATTAAAAACTCAAAATCGATGTTATCATTAATTTGTGTTATAAAAATTAATACAATCTTGTGAACATAATTGGTGAGAAAATGTAATGTAACCTACCTACTTACCTCTTTATGGCACAAGCTGATGGTTACGCTCGCGCGCGAGCATTGAAATATAACACCTACCTTTTATTTCGATTGGATAAGTATAATTATATATTATAATTATTAAGTTTAATAAATTATACTAAAATACTCTACCGTGCAGTGCGCCTATTTGAACAGGCCATGTAAGGGGTGTAAGAGTGAACAAAGAAAGGAAATAGCAAAGGTTGTGAAAAATTATAATATTTGCCATGTCCGCGGTATTGAGATAAAAATTTCGCCGCATTTCTCTAGTTTTTTTTGCAGCTGAAACACTGATTCGAAAGAACAAGCGACACGATAATAGCCGAATATGCTAACTGATTTTTAATCCTATCCTATGGTCCGGTCAGTAGACGCGAACGTACATATACTTAATTAGCATGCACCAATGGATTTGCTGATGCATTTATGGTGTGATTATTACCTGCTCAGCAGTTAAGAAAATTATAGCGAGGAAATCGGGAAGCATGCTATGAATTACCATGTAATAGAGAGATTAGAATTTGTTGCTATTGTGCATCAGACTTCTTAAAATGGTAATGAAACAATAATACAATGGCTAAGTTTTTGATGCTTTGGTATGATGTGCGAGATAATAATTATTTCCTAACGAGTAATACCATGGGAAAAACATCGCAATAAGTAACACCCATCGTCATAGTGTAAGGGTGCTTTTCACCAGAGATTTGCTATGCTACGTTGCTATGGATGCGTTTGATATCCACCAATCATATTCATTGGTGCACATAGCTTAGCACTGGTGAAAACGGATTCAACTAAGATATATTTTTTAAATGGAAGGATGCGTGCTATGGATGCATGCATTGGATGCAGGCTATGGATGCGTGCTATGGATGCCTGCTATGGACCTTGCCGCTCGCCGCTTCCCTACTATTAATACATCGCATAGCGCGAGCTGCGCATCTTTCTCGCGCAGCTACTTTGCGGCGCCGCATCTTCACATCTTCCTCGCACAGCTACATAGCTTAGTATTGGTGGAAACGGTCACATATTTTCGTAGCGTAGATTTCACATCTTCGCAGTATAGCTGCATAGCACATCTCTGGTGAAAAGGCACACTTACTCGTTGGGAAAACAAATCCCAACGGGTAACAGTGTTACTCGTTGGTAACCCACCGAAAATACCACCTGAGGCCACAAGTAGGCTGTCAAACAAAGTATTGGAAATATCAATAATTACACTTAACACCTTATATTATAATTGCGAAATTTGGTGAGAATGGATTTATGTTTATTGCTCAATCAAGCCGGAACTACTAAGCCGATTGAGCCAAAATTCAGTATAAGTATAGTTAATGAGCTACCATAGCCAGATACTACAGCCGCGGGGCCCGCGGGTAGCAGTTAGTGCAGTTTCATTCAAATGATAATGTTTTCGTTCTAACCATTCTGATTTGATAACCTCTATAGTTGTCTACTTAGCAGAGTTAGCAGCAAATTGTGAGGTATTCATCCATTTTTTATCAATCATGATTGGGGTTGACAATCTAGTGCAGCTCTCTCATATTATGAGCTAAGATATTGACACGTCCGATCCGTGTGAAGCTATTTGTGCCAACTCACCGACTCGTCATACCTCGCGCGAAATGCCTACAAGATTGACTTACGTGCGCCGCCGTGAGACGTATGTTTGGAAAGTTGCTGAGAAAATGTTAGATTGGATAGAGTATTATTTAGAAAATCAAGTAGTTTTGTGATTGAATCTTCTAATTTATATATGACGCTTAGTGAATATGAAAGAAGCGGTATGAAAATCGGGAGTCATCAGCCGAAAAGTATAGGCAATTAATTTTATAAAACATTAACCTACTCGATATATTTCTATAAAGTAAGAAGGTACCTATTTTCTTCCTTAGTTCCTACCTATATTAAACACTAGTTATTTTTTAAGTGATATTATAAAAAAAAAATATACCTAAATGCTTACTTATTTTCTTCATAAGGTTTTATCGTAATAACATCACAATCAAAGTTATAATTATCATCTCGCCTAATTTTTTTAATATGTTCCCTGAACTCTGAAAGCTTATTTTGGAAACATGCTACTTATGCACTGTATCTGAAAATCATTATCATATAGCATGCTTCATTGGAGCAAGACCACAATTCCCTGCTCCCCAAGCAACAGCAAGGTACAGCAACCCTAGAAAATAATCACCGTCTAAGATAGCCATTGCGTAAATGGACATTCCACAGGTTTTTTGGTGTCGCCAGCCAGCGGAACGGATCCCTGGTATTCCGAGCTGAACCATAGATTAATAAACAGTTTGTACCAGAAACACACAGATTAAAATCAGTTTGTATGACTATAGACGCAGATTGATGTGTAGTTAGTATGAGAAGTGATCAGCTAATGGTTTGGTTGGGAATATGAATGGGCGTCGTTTTGTTCTACTCTTCCGGTGGACAGGAATTCAGGTTCAGATTGAAGCTTTGTTATAGCTTTTTCTGATGAAGGTACTTACCTATTTTTACCATTAGGCTAAAAGATGTTGGTATAATGGCACAGACTATGTTTTGTGATTGGAGTTACAACAGGCTTCCCGGTTCTCGTAATGGCTAGTTTTTGTACTTTTCTCACTAGACAATCTAGACTCTAGATATCCTTAAAGACTCTAGATTCTAGAGTCTTTAAGGATATTTATGAGCTCCTCATTTACGGTAGGAGATAAATGGCATCTTATTTCTATTTGGAGCCAGTACCCCTGTATAGGTCTCTCTCCTGTAATTTAACCTAGTTTTAATGGCAAATACCTCTATTATACCTATCGTAAGTTGTATTATCTAGCTATCTTTTTGGCTAATAAAAAAATTTTCTTTTTCCTTTCTCGCATATTTGTCCAGTTTTGTATAGTTAGCTGCATAAAGATGTATACACTCTCAACTTTCACATTTATATTATTCTTAATTTTGCAAAGAACAGTATGTACTTATTAATTTTCAATTATTTTCAAATTAATGTAGTCATCTTACTTGTCAAAATTCTGGTCAGAAAAAGAATGTCCTTACAACATTAAGATTATAATTATAAATGTAAAAGCTTGAGTGTAAAAATGTATGAGCAGCTGACTGTACATTGCACCTGCACTGCCAGATACTGATTTCTTGTGATTTTATTTCAAGTTTTTGGCATCGTCAGTGACAAATCTAATGACTTTTGAAGAGTATCAATCAACCACAAGCTGCAGATTCCTAAGTCTCCCCACATTACACCGTATCCGCTCCGTAAGACGGGGTTTGGATTCCCAAAAAACTTCAAAAGATTTTGCCTCAAAATCCTGTTCTCTTAGTACCGTGGGAACCTCCAACACCTTACTTCTTTCATAGCAATTAATGGTACAAAATTAGTTTTATTTCATTGTTGACACGGTTCTTGGACAAATTGCCCTGCCAGACTTGTTCCAGCCTGCGTAGTAACTGTTGATAAATCTGTAGCTTTTGGAACTTGGAGGTAAAGTGTGAAGGCATGCATTGCTCATTACTGGGAAAATATTAATTACTGTACAAAAAGTTTGTGCCTGGGTTTACTTTCATTCAGCAAGTGGTTATTACCGTTGGCATCCCCCGCAGGATGCCTACCGTCTAAATGGGTACCAAAAGTGCCAGATATTCTGTCGCAAAGCAGTCATGTATAAGTCATGTATGTATATTACTGTGTTCTGCTTGGAAGGGCACTGTAGCTATTGAAATTACTGGGCTTTCAAGACCGAGTATCAAAATGTCTCAACGTGGACGAGGACTATAGCAGTGTTGCACTGGTCTATGGGAATCACAGTCTGTGCAGCGCTGTTCTGCTTTTGGGCAAAAGTGATCTCTAGCCACTATTGCCACTATAATAAAAAAAAAGCTGAAAAATCTTCAGGAAGTGTAAACGCGTTCTAATAAAGAAATTGTACTAAAGTTACGCAACGCAATCGAAGTTGTGGGTGTCAGCTACTGTTAGTACTGTTGTCGGTTAGATGGATTATGACAGATAGGTGCGGAGGAAAGGAGGGCCATACTGTTGAGTATGAAAGTGGGTGGATTTAAAAGTAGAAGCCAAGGAATAGAAGGATGGGCTCTGTAAAATAAAACAAAATGATATTACAGAGATGACGGCTAATGGAGACGAATGAGATAAAAATACATCCAACCCCAAATAAGCGAGAATTTAGTTCAGGGGTAGAAATATAAAATGAATTTGTTTAAGATTTTTAGCAACAAGAAATTCATATATCTGCTATTTTTGAAAAAATGTTGATTGAATCAATGAAATGATGAGAAGACCGTTAACGTGTGAGGGTAAACGTGTTCTTGAGTGGAGATCGCGTCTAGGCAAGCGCAGTGTAGGATGACCTTTGGCTAGATGGAGCGATGATCTGCGCGCTATAGCTCGCAGAAGGTGGATGAGAAGAACCGAAGATCGGGCTCAGTGGCGCGCCTTGGGAGAGACCTACGTCCAGCGGTGGACTGCTATAGGTTGACGATGATGATGATGATGAGAGGACAGAAATTCTCAACATTTTTTGTGAACTTAGCGGGTCTTATCCTAAGTTTGTCGTGCAACCTAATAATCATGGTCCAAAGTAATGTTACTTTTAGTAATTTGACGATAACGACGTGTAATTACTGCTTTATGCTGACTTTCAGAAGCCCCAGGCTGAGTTGTTGGACTTATTTGAAGTTTTAGTTTGTTTTAATAATTACTGGTTGTTATTTTTATTCAGCTGCTGAACTAGTTAAGGAATTGATGAGATCAGTTGGTTTTAAGCGCCCGGCGCTAGTTTTGCAAATTGTTTAAACCTATTTTTTTCATGTTATAACGTGGCTTACGTAAACATTAATTTTAAAATGAGTGCATAGTATCGATCGATGAATCATAAATCATAAAATATGATGTAAATTCGTGAACACGTACAGCTTGAGTTAGCTTGTCTAGATGATTTTACATAACTGTTAGAAAGGATAATCTTAACTTATAAGTGCAGTTTTATATTTAGCTTATTTCTTTTGTAATTTTAGTTTTATTCCTTAGAAACTTATAAAGTAGAAACTTAATTCTACCTTCCTTGTTTTGGCAATTAGTTATTAGATAGGTTGTTGTGTTAAAATAAAAATCTTTTCACAAAAAGATGCTTTTCTCCACTGTTTTTCAGAAATAGTACATAGTTCTTATTGTATTTATGTATGTATACGTACTGAATTTATTTATGCAACATTAAATGTTTTTTTTTTAATTTAAGATAGATTTCCTTGGTTTTTTGCTTAACCTTTACCATTATCATGTTAGTTAGTGATGTAAATAATTATTTTAAGCAAAATATACTTTTATGAAGCTAATTATTAAGACTGGTGGTCATAAATGGTCTAATACCTACGTATCTACCGGCCATGTTTTGTCCTGAAATATTCACTTTTCTAGGCCTCGTCATTTTCCAAAAGTTTTATAAAGTTTAGAGTAGTCCGGAGCATCGACCGCACGAATTATATCGTTTACGCTACATTTGACGGCTCCACAGTTTCGGCACGGATTGAAATTTTAATCAGTTTTTGAACGACTCGTGACGCCAAGTTTTTGTTCTGGTCGCTGGTAGGGTTGTCTCAAATTATAATACTATAATTGATAACTACGATATAACTTGTAAAACTGTCCATTTTACTTTCATGAGAAAGAAAATTGCCCTAATAAGTATGTATCTACATACACCTGATCACATATCTAGACTCAATTAAGCTTCACTCGTTACCTATCATAACATCAAAATGAGCGAGCCTTCCAGTAGTCGTATATGATGTGTAAAATCTGTATTCTCATTAAAATTTGGAAGGGTTCTATTTACTTAATTCTCCTGAGGTTGGTTACATCTGATGGCTAACTTCCACACACTTCCGTTGCATTTCACGAAATCACTGCCACAAATTGACAGAAAGCGAGAGGAATGTTACAAATCAAAAACAAATAATCAAGGTTTCACAAAAACATAGACCGATCGACTTCAATTGGACGGTTCAAGTAACCGTAGGCACCACTGACAAGTCACAGGGAAAAGCAATTTTGTTCACTTCGACTCTATATTTTTTTCAGTTATTTTTTTTTGATTTTTTTTGTTAAATCAATTTAAACAACAAAGTTCTGAGGTAACAAACATAAAAGAACCATTCAACCGAATTGATAACAATCTCCTCCTTTTATATAGTCGGTTGAAAATAAATCCGCTTCTACCCCTTGAGTTAAGGAACCCAAAAAAATTACCAACCCTATATCTCGAAACCGTTAGCGATTTTTTTGGTAATACCTAACAAGGCAATAATTAAAACTACCGGAACGGTTCGATCGGAAATCGCTGTGTTAATCCAATTTTTATGTTTTATTGAGTTCTTATCGATACCTACTTCCTACTTACTTAACGACACTGTAATTATTGACGATAATGTTGATGACGGTGGATTGTCTCAGGTAGAGCTTTACCGTGTAACGCCTCCCCTGCAGGATGCCGTCTAGAAGGGTATCAACACAACGCCAGATATTCGGTCGCAAAGCAGTAATGTGTTAGCATTACTGTGTTCTGATTGGAAGAGTACTGTAGCTACTACTGGGGCTTTTGAGACTAGCTATCAAAATATCTCAAGGTGGACGAGCACTATAACAGTGTTGCACGGGCCTTTGGGAATCAAAAACCTGCTAACCATCGGTAGAGCGCCAGCTTGTTAACATAAAAAAGGTACATTTCGTCAAGAAAAATATGTAACTTGATTAGAGCTACACCCAAAACTCTTTTTGCGTTGCAAATCAATTCAATTCAATCATTTATTGGCCAAAATGTTACATTGCATAACTCTGGTAAGTCAAAAAATTCAACACAGTTCCTTTCTCGCATTTACACTTCTTGACAAAAAATTCTTACCATCAGGATAGCGCCTAGCTATAAAAAAATGTATAAAAAATGCCCTCTAAATTTCAAGTCTCTACGTTCAACGGTTTATGTGCATTATCTGCCAGTCAGTCATATTCAAAATGAATGAAACAAATTAAGGCCCAGAATTCCGAGCGCGTGCTATCTCTCTCCTCTTTGTTGAAATTTATACTCAGTCAATTTATATCTTCAAAATGTACAAGCGCGAGATGACGAATGTGCGAGCGAGATAACAGCGTGCGGGATTCTGTGCCTTATAGCTCCACTTTAGATGTGTTATGTACCTAACTCGTGCAGTTTCAGCTTATTCAGTGAAGTTTGCTTTTTCCAAAACACTTTTATTATAAAAATTTTGCCAAAAATGTTGAAACTGCAATACTGGAGGGCATGAGTTCAAAGACCCAATTTGCCTCGAAGCTGAGATATTCCACGATAAGATAGCTCACCGTCCCTCTCAGTAATCTCTAAAATGTTAGTCTTATTCAAAAATGCCTTGAATTCCTGTTTTGCATCTCTCAACAGTCAAGTCGTGTAGTGGGCCATGTTATCGTAGATGATCTCTAACTTAGAAACGGTTTTGATGAATTATAAACAGGTAGATAATGAAAATGTACTGTAACAGACGTGAGAAAATAAACTAGAAACGCAAGTTTCAATGCATATTCAAATGTACTTGAAAAGACTCAAAAAATCCAGAAAAACTTGATTTAAATTGGCAATGAAGATGTACCTACTCTTTGTTTTCTTGGTATCATAAAAAAGCTGTAACAATAAAAGTTATTCATCTTCTATTCAGTTTTCACGAAAAGCTTTTAGGATGATAGTTAAAATTGTTTGCAAGGAAATATAAAATATTGCCCCCTTGTTCCCCGATGCGTCGATGAGTCCTAAATGGAATCCAAAAAATCTTCCAAATTTATATGAGATGCGACTACTACTGTTAAGCGTCTATGAAACGGGTCGAGTTTACAAACTATACAAACGAATCAACAAGCCACTGTTGAAGAACCCAATTTCGATATTAATCCACAATTAAAAAATCTATGTTGTGCATAGGCACACCACGTTTTTACAACTTATCAGACTTTTGGCCTGCCGGGGTCGTGTTCCGTCGCTACAGGATGGCGTCAACGAAAAAAAAACCTAACTATGTTGTATTGTATTATATTGTCCGTTTATAGTATGTATGTTAGTCTGAAGTGGTGACGTGTGCGAGACCAAAACTAGTTTAAGACCTTAAATGTAACCATACTTCAAGCAAAATAAATAATTTCAATTTCAATTTCAATTTCTGTTAGGTAATATAATGTATTTCTATGGGCCTATTGATTTTCTGTAATGACTTATCCTGGATGCATTAACCTTTTGCTGGTTTTAATCAGCCATCCAGTGACAGGTAAGTTGAAGAGAAAAGGTTATCGTGGTATATATGGGCATGTGATGCGGGGGTATGAATGCCAGAAGAGTGTTAGATATGAAAGTAGATGGATTTACGAGAAGAGGAAGACCAAAGAAATAATTGATGGACTGTGTGAAAGAGGATATGAACAAAGCACGCGTGAGTACAGAGATAACGGCTGATAGAGACGAATGGAAGAATAAGACATGTTGTGCCGACCCCACCTAAGTGTGGGATAAGGGTAGGGAGATAATTAATCAAGAAGTACATAGGTACTTATTTAATCAACTGGTTTGGATTTTTTCGTCTTCATTGTCCATAATACGAGCATGATCATCAAAATCCAACCGTTGGTCCGTTTGACCGTTGATCGCGGAATGGCGTGACACACGCCGATTCGCGAAACAGTCCCACAATGGACGAATCTGTCGAATCAACGCCATGATTGTGTGAACTGTGGTGCAATATTGAAGGCACGCTTTTGTATTGTTTGAAAATTGATGTTATTTCATCTCTTGATTCTCATCAATCATTGTAAATAGTATTCTATCAGTCTATTAGAGATAGGTCGGAAATGTAGCCAATGCAGAGAATGGAAGATGGAGCGAAATAGTAATTCACTGGTTCACGAGAAACTCTTCTCGGTCTAGAGGAAGACCAAGGCGGAGGTGGAATGACGACCTCATGGGAGTGATAGGCGCCACCTGGACTAGACTCGCTCAAGTTAGGAAGAAATAGCAAGGTTTGGAGGAGACCTTCACTCAAAAATGGGGAAAATAACTAGGAAATTTTATTTCATATTAAAACCAAAATCATACCTCTTGTACTAGGTGTGAACGAGTGGGAATTTTTTATCCTGCTCGTCAACAGTGTTGACGACAGGGTGTTGACAACGGGGTGTTACCGAACGGGAATGACGGCTTAATAATTATAAAAAAAAACTTCTGGTTCATTGAGTACAAGATCTCCATAGTGTAGGGCTCTTTCGCGCTGTGTGAAATGTCCAAAATATATTTTTTTTGTTCATTCACACACTCACTCCCTTGCACTAGGATTCCCTGTGTCGCAGGTGGTATGGACACATGCAAGACACCACGACATCTAAGACCCGAGAACAAACATTTGTGTTCGTCACACAAATATTTGCCCCGGCCGGGGATCGAACCCGGAACACCAAGCTTCGTAGGCAGGATCACGACCAACTAAGCCACGGTGTCGTCAGTAAGCCACGGTGTCGTCAACTAAGCCACGGTGTAGTCAATATATGTCTATATTTAATGATAAACTTAGATTATTCGTACCGATCTTAGAGATGTATTCAAATTACGAAAGTTTTTGTGAAGGTCACAACAAGTCACAGTTATAATCTTTATTATCATTAATAACTCCTGAACACATAAAATATATTCGTTCTGTATCCTCTTGTTAGATATAATAAACTTCTTTATTCGTTCTGTATCCCCAATCAAACGCCCTTATTGAATCAGATTCAATTAATTGAACTTTCTAATTATATTGAGTTTTCACAAGACTAATGAATGCCTTAATTAAGGCTCACAATACACGAGGCTGCCGCTTAATTGTTAAGTCCAAATAATTATAAATTACTGGACGTATTGAGAGCGAGTACGTTCAACTTGTTCAATTAATAATTTTAATCTGTGATTAAAGCAGTTATAATTATAAGTAGTGAGTATGTAGGTGCTGTGGGCCTTATGAATTATCTGATAAAGATCACAGGATGAATGGAAATGAGCATTATTTACCGCATCCTATACTGTTGGTTAGTTTTAGAAGGTTTTCTTCATGCTCGGGAAGTTATCTGGTATTTCGGTGGGGCCCTTCCCCTTCGGTGGAACTCTACCTGAATCTTAAAACAAATAATTAAATTTAGGTCTAGAAAGATCTTCGTTCTCCTTCTTAGCCTTTCGTCTGTATTCAGCGAGAGTGTAGAGCCGGCTTACGTTTTATGACTGTAATGAGTAAAAATATCTCTCTCAAAATCGCTCCGCCACACTTGGTGGGACGCTTGGCATAGCGCACAGCACTTTAACGTGCACAGGCGCACTGCCCGTGTCGAGATCGTTCACCGCAATTTGAATCGAGAAAATACTGTAAGTACCGTTGTAGTTTCATGCTAATATATTATACTAGTTGACAACCGCTGACTTCGTTTGCATTGCGAATAACAAAATTCCTTTCTTAGACGCGCCTACACTTCTTGACGAAGATAGATAGATAGCTAGAAAATGCTTTATAGCACAAAGTAAAAAACAAGTCCCTTAATGGCGAACTTAATGCTAGTTAGCATTCTCTCCCAGCTAACCTCTGCGTATTAAGGAGATGTGAAACCCTAAAAATTGCAAGTCTCTAGTCCAGTAGTTTGGCTCTACGTCCATTGTCTGTCTGTCAGATAAATAGCTAGTTTACTATCATAATGCTTTTTTACTGTTATATTTGGGCCTTCACAGTTCTGAGCAAAGCTGAGATCCATCCACTAACGGCAACTAATACGACCCTTATTTATTTTTCGCAGTTTTTTTTTATATTCATAATTAATAAAACAGCCAATTTAAGAATTTAAGATCCGTAGAGAAGAGGTATGAAATCTGAAAAATCTTTATTTTCTTAAAATTTTGGAATAAAAGAATACAGTACTTTCTTAATATTGTTCTTTTTACCTTCAAATTCCATTCAGAACCACATTATATCGCCGTGTATAAAATAACGTTCCATTTCGCGCAGAAGCCTGGCTGCGTCCGGCACGTGCGTTCGCCAGCTGCAGAGGCAGATGTCTTTCATTCACTGCTTCGGGTACAATGGACATCCTCATTTTTTACCTGGTGTTTTGTGTCTTAAATGTCTCCAAAATAGCTCTTATTTCATTAATAAAATTGGATAAGTAGACAATATATTAGAAAGCATTGTGTAGAGTGTATCTAAGCTGAGTTTGATTCGTGAATACTTTTATTTATCGATTTCACATGACCTTTGGGTCAAAAGGTGGATTATGTTAGCAATAAATTATTGCTTTCCATAACCACTATAAAGGTATCATATCTTACTTTATTTTTTGATTTATAGCTTTTCTTAGTCGCTGTGATGTTATGAGATTTACAGGCTTAGGTGTATAAACTAATAATATTTGGGTATAAAATTCCAACAAAAATACGAAATTACTTACCTACTTAATTTTTTCTATTAAATAAAGATAGGTACCGATTAGTATAAGTACCTATTAAGAAAAATATTTACCTATCTTCTAATTATGTTAGCTTTAGTATTTATTTTTAGTTCATCTACTGCTTAGGTAAGTACTTATATATTTTTCAAATAAAAAAAAATATTGTTTTTATTTTTGAAGTACGTAATTTAAGTATCAGTTGTGTTGTTTGCGTGTAATAGGGGCCACCGGCCTCTATAGCTATAGCAGATGTGGCTACCTTCGGGACCCGAGAAGACATTTGCTCCAACCCTCGACTGATGCAAGGTGTTCAATTCCCTGGTTAGGGTTCATTGGGTTCGGTCTTGTTATGGTTAAAATAGTTTAAAAAAGTTACTGTTTCCATAAGAATTGTGTGGGGAAAAAAGTAGAATGCCCAGGAATTTATATGGATGAAAGTCCATTTAAACTTTCATTGGCTTAGGGCTTTGAAGTTAAAATTCATAATTTTTTCTAAGGTAATTTCCTACAGTAAAACTTCAAGTGATCGCATAGAGTGAACGCACATTTTGACAAGTCCTATATTACGATAACACACGGCTTTTCTACGCGCTACACGCCAGCGACTTCGCTTGTAGCGTGTAAAATCACCCAGTGTCGCCGGCGTTTTTACAATCTGCTTGTGTTAACAATCTTTCCCAAAAGCGCTCACATGCTAGCATTTAAAACGCCAAAAATCAGCTTGTAAAAAAGCTTGTGTTTCATCGACGCTTTATAGTTTGATATAGAATCGCTCACAATTTATGCATAGTTCGTTAAAGTTATACCGAATTCTGTGTAGTGATCAGAATAGGTATTTTTTTTTATAAACATAACATTTTTTTTTAAAACCATTTGCAATAAAAAAATTTAATGTAGAGTTGGGTAATGTCACAGATATGTACATATATTATTTAAACAACATGTGTCTGTTTTTAATGTAGAGTTTTGCAAAATTAGCATATCCGATACAAATGCAACTACAGACATGAGATAAAGCTTATAGCTAAAATAATAGCTAGATTCTGAGCTAGTAATAGCTCAACAGCATGACTGGTAACATTACCAGCCGCCAGCTCGGCGGATAGGCGTCACGTCCGGTGCCGACCACAAAAACTGAATGAAGCCTCCGTTCAATCTATACCAAAGAAAATAGATCATAACCAAACTTGAAATCTTGCTTCTGAGATAGTTTGTGACACTGAATAGTCTGAGAGCCAAAGGTATAGAATATAATAGATAAATATTTATTTATATTAAAAATTTAACGTGCATGTAGTTTAGTACTACAGTACAGGTTAATATTAAAATAATTTGAAATTAATAGAGGATTTTATTGTAGATTCAGAGTACCAGTGCTGAAATTGAAAAATAAAACTCAAATAATGAAGATCATGTAGACTCTCCCAGACAACCTTTGTAATATAAAACGATTATCCAGTGTAAGGATATTTCAGTATTTTGCAGTAAACTATACAGAAAAGTGGTTTCAGTCGCGTTATCGCTTGCATTACTCCGAAATGGTTGTAAAATTGTTATTATTGTTGTTATCGGACGGCGCCATGACGTGACGTGGCAATCGACGCAAGCGCACCTTACTCTTGCTATCGCGATCCGTGGCTCGGGTCGATGGGATCGCTGCACGAACCCGCCCTATTCAATTTCGAGATACGTGATGAGACCGATTATCGTATTGATACTGCGAAATATGTGGTAGGAATGGCATTTTTCAGACGTAATTGAATCAAGGAAAGTTAGAGAAAACCATAAAAGCAAATACAAATCTATAAACGGAAAGATTTTGTAAAGTTTGTGAATACGAAAGAAACAAAATGTTTGTTGACTCACTATATAAACCGATTTAAGAAAAACAAAATGATAATATTTGAGCGTCAGCAGTTGTTAGTTGTCTCAAGATTAGATAATGATAGAAAGGACAAACAAGAAAAGTCTGTCTATTCAAACGTTTGCTGACGGCACAGAGGGGATAAGCTCTGGTTGAAATCACGATAGGATTTAATTATGGAGCTATTGCCCGCACCGTTATCATATCGACGATAGATAGTTCGATAAGCGATGAATAGCGATCGCGTCCAACCGTTTACAAACACAGGAACTCATTTGTAAATAAATTACGACGAAACCGAATCGGTGTTTGAAAAATCGACAGAACCGGCCTCGGATGTCCACTCCATTGTTTGTGTTTACAAGTACTCCGACAATTAGTTAAGCAATCAACTTTCCGATCGAGCGCATTCAGCGAGTGTCACCTGAATCGACGATTTCTTTGTCTCCATCGATAACAATTTTACATTTTCATCGTCATCTTTAATTATTGCGTTATTTGGTTATGAAATGAGACACGTCCATTGTACCGGTGTGTCGTAAATCGTCGGTGGGATGGACGCGTGAGTCAGGTGTCGCGAGCGAGCGGGCACGCGAAGGGGTCGCCGCTTTCGCCCCCGGGACGGGATGCATCCAGGCCGGTGGTGGCGCGAACATTCGCGGCACGTCCTTTGTTGGCCGTTTTGTTTTGGAGTACCGTCCGGTTCCTGGTGGAGGGGAGGGGACAGGTGGGCGCAGGTAGCGCGAGCGGCGGCAGTCAGTCAGTCCACCTCGGCGCGTCGGGCTGCGCGAGCGCCTCGCCGTTCTTCAACACTTATATGGAAATGGCCAGTCATTCCGCGACAGGTGCGCACCTGCGCCGTTCGTGCACGTGTGCTGTTAGTGAGTGCGCCGCCGCTGCTTCTGAGCCTTCTTCGACAACATACTGGTAAGTCTTTCGTATTATTAACGAGTAAATCTCACACGAGCCTCGAAACGCGCGGTTGTGTTTTTGCCGGTTCTTGCAAAGCGTTGCCGGTCTACTCGCGCGCATCTGCCGATCCGTTTCAACGCAGCTGCCGTCGAATGAATACGTACGTATGACGGATAATATTCACTTCTTTAATTTGCCCCTTGATATTGCTCTCTTTTGGGACATCGAGGTATGGCAGAGTCGTTGATGGGAGAGGTTCACACGCTCGCGTTGGTCGCGGTTCCGTGTTACCGTGGTGTGGCTGACTGTGTAAATATTGGTTCGATAACGTTTGCAAGTGCGTGCGTGTACACACGAGCTGGTACACCTCCTGTTATCGATTCCACACATGCGTCAACTTGGATGGATATCTTCGCTGGATCTGGGTCATTGTTCTTTTGTATTTCGTTTATTATATTTCCTTCGAGTTTCACGGAATCATTATTTCTTATCTCAAATACGCTATCAATATAAAGTTACCTGTATTGTTTTTTATTGCTTAGGGTACCTACTATGGTTTTAGTGTTAGTGAGAATATAAAATATCAAATGCAAGTTTTCCACAAACAGTTCAGAAATTATAGACAGCTCAATTTTATAAATACCTTTCCTGAGAATTGATACAGGTACAATAATCAATTCTGAATTGTAAGTCGTAACCAATCGATTTCAGTCGATTATGTTCAGGAACGAATTAACGAAACCCAAAATGTGAACCGCATAGCAACAGTTAATATTATACGAATACCTTACAATAGGCATGAGTTTCTAAAGGCAAGTATAATAATCTAACTAAATGAATTTACAAATATTATAATATTTTTATTAAATCTATGTCTATGTAGCTTCTTATTCTTATCGTGTCACCAGTTCTTTCGAACCAGTGTGGTGAAAGGATTTCAAGAGCGCATCGAAGAGGCTCCTTTCGTGCACTTGACGCATGTTTTCGAACTTTATTTATTTTGGGAGCTGAAATTAATCATAGATACTGTTAAGTTCTGTTTTGGTTTTGGTCTGAAAACCTTTGCTACCAGCAAAATTTGATTCACAAGTCGAAAAATCCAAGCCTTCACAAGTGAAATCCGTAAAAAAACTAGGTACATTTAACATATTGACTATTGTGTCGTTCCGTTTTTTCCCATCGTCATTCGCCGCGCTCTGTCGCGTTCGATTGTGACTAACTTTAGGTAAGTACTTATCTGTTTCATGATTATACTCGTACACAAATTTAAATAGAGCTGTTATTTTGACTTCTAGTTTACCTTGGGGGTTCGTTTTTATTTGTATTCTTATGTCATTATTTCATCTCGCCCCTGACTATGGAGGGCTTCGGTCTACTGTCATCAACTTTGGCCCCCGAGTCGCCGGGCACTTGAGGACATTGTGTATCGTTGAGGTTCATAAGGAGGGGGTTAGACCAATAATCCATCACGCTGGTCCAGTGCGGGTTGATGGATCGCCAGAGCCTCGTTTGTTATTTAGCAGGGTGTACCGCGGGCAGG
Organism: Lobophora halterata; assembly: GCA_932526365.1. NCBI lineage: Eukaryota > Metazoa > Arthropoda > Insecta > Lepidoptera > Geometridae > Lobophora > Lobophora halterata. The sequence goes on from OW052001.1 coordinate 10,135,475, forward strand.
GGATTCTCTTGGGTCTGAAAGGTGTAAGTAAGACCTGGCTCACTGCAGCACTGGACAGAAAATTGTGGAAGAAAGGTAGGGAGGCCTTGGCTATAATATAATAATAATAATAATATAATAATAATGTCATTATTTAAGTTACTTATGCCACTTTTAATTTTATGTAAAACTACGAAATCTACATAGTTATAACGATGAGTCATTGTATAACTTACTTAAAATTTGTAACTTGTACTTACTAAATAGATATTCAATGTGAGTAGTAGGTAGGTATCTACTTAAAAAAAATCTAATTCCGATTCGTAAAATTCACCACTGTGTACTAATTACAAGTTCCACGATTCGTTATTTGTTGTCAAAATCGAGCGTAATACTTTATTTACTTGAACTATACTAAATGGATATAGTAGCTTAGTACATTAAATTCTCACATTTATTGTATGAAAACCGAGACGAAGCCACTTAACCAGATAGTTATCTATATTATAACCCGTTATATAGTAACTATAATATTCTCAAAACCGTTGACCTTGTCAGTTATGATGTCTTCATTGAAACTATGAACTTGAGGGCTGTCAGTGCAAAGGTTAATTTGACTACTAGCTTCTAAAACATTATTAATTTCTTTATGTTTATTATTTAACTTCATAAAAATATTGTACCATCGTAATTTGTTAATTGACGTCTTAGCATTTTCAACAGGTGTAAATTTTTAATCGAAGCTGTTATTTACTTCGTCATTATAATCGTTATTTATTTTAAAATCATTCTCTGAGATATCCTAAACTTTGTTTTTATATTTCTATTATATTTTTCTCAAAATTAAATCTTTTTTCATTATGAATACATAAATAAGCAGCCTTCACCAACCTATACGTTTATTAACAGGTCAAACTCTAATCAATTGTTGGCAAGATCTAATTAAAACTATGCTTTAAATATTAACAAGCCCACAATAACTTCTTTGGATATGATCTTTGTTAAGAAAAATATAGAGTTTAGACCGTCATCGTCAATCGTCAGGCCAGGGTAGGTAGAGAGATTTCTAATCGTCCCTCGTCACGCGCGGTTCCCGGCCGGAACGAATTACTGAGATAGCATCGACATCGTGGACAACACTAGTCCTCTAGGGTTGCTACTTGCTACCTAGAACATAGTGTTGGATAATCGATAACAATCGATTTAAAGTGGCTTGAAATATATCAACTCTTCATTTAGCTAGAGTCCATACGGTGAGAACAGAATCATCAACTATGGTTGATTCAAAGCATTAACAGATGAAACACCCTAGAAATCTAAGTTATTTTAAACTAAATCCATATAGCATTTTTGTAGCTTACGAAAAAGTTGAACAAGCCTAGCTAATAGCTATAGCTGCAAATGTTAGTCGCAAAGGTGGTTCTTTGGTGACTTTGATTAGCTCCCATCACAGTCTAGAAAGAAGAAATTTTGGAAGTGCTTGTCAACTATACAATCCATCCGAAAGTACATTTTCTTCGTTTGCGCACGATCGACGACGCATTCATCGCACAAACAATAATGTTTTCTTATGTGACGTGTAATATGTTTCCATTAAACTCCCCATTCTTGTGTAGACACTTCTAACCATTTATCATTATTTTGATTTAAGGATAGGAACAAATAGACAACCCTAAAACCGTGAAAAATTAATCGTGGTCCGCGACAAAACAAATGCAATACTGCGATGTGATGACTTGACAATCTTACCGCTTTTTCCAGAGTCGGCTGTTGGAAAAGATGATTGAACTATATAAAAAACTGCTCTACTGCACTCTGCTACAGAAAACGAATAAATCAAAGAGCACTCATAAAATAAAATGAAAGAGCTCTCCGCTAAGCTACAGAGGCGGGACCCGGCGAGGAACGAGTCCCGTTCGCGCAACCTTTCCTCGAGACTAATGCCCCAAGATCACTGTCAGTGCCATAACGCCTTCAACTCTTCCGAGTCACGCCATTGATAAATGCCGACAAAAACGCCAATTATAACAATTGAATAAAACCCGTACGGACTAGAATGTTTTCGACACGCATTAAACAGTCATTAGCTGGATTCGGAGCTATTAATTAATTTAATCTACGGCGGATTCGTGTGCCCGAGCATTGTGGAAAATTATGACGAATCTAGACTGTTCTGTAGAAGCCGGAGCATGAAATTGTGTGCACGAGGCGTATCGGCAATTTGCGTCAGTTTTTTTATCACAGTCACGACAAGCCGGATTCTTCGTGAAGCGACCAATCGTAGACCAGAGACGGTGTAATTGGGAGAAACTACTTGGCCACCACAAATGCTTGAGATTCGTTTTCGTCCAGTTGATGGAGACCTCTGAAATATCACCTATTTCCCTCTCATTGTGTTAATCGTGCTAGCTTTGGCCGGAGTGAGGGATCTTTTTACATTTGTTGCTCTATAATGACACGGTCTTATTCTGGCCAGTTCGGTTGCAACACGGATTGTAACTGTTTTGGCCCTTTTGTCCGGTGATGATTGTTGAGCGATGGACTATTATTCTCTAGCGGATATTGCATCTACTTTCGCATTCTGATTTTTGTTATTTAAGTAGCACTCATCTTCTAATTTGATTGAGCAACGCACTCGGTGCATCTTCGACTAATGGATCACATACTCTGATCTTTAGACTCTCTTACGTATTGAAGTGGAACACAATTCGGTCGTGTTCTTTCTATTAGATCGAAGATAAACTATTCCTGGTCTATGAATGATGTTCTTCCATTACCATCGTTTAATTGCTTTTTGGAATTGGTTTCAGCGCATTCGTTATTCTTGACCGAGCGCAAACCTTTCACTAATTTATTACAAGGCTAGATAATTATTTAGGTAACAATGATATCTTATCGGATTTGTTCCATTCAGTCTTTGGGACATATAAATCAAAAGCTTGTTAAGATATCGATGACATGATCTAGAATCTTTGGTTGATGTGAATAGTTATTTTTGAGACTATGCTAGCTTTGTAGTGTCAGCTCTTTTCTTTGATCTTAATAAAACTTAATTTGTAAAAGATAAAATAAAAAAAAATTGATTTGAAAATGCAGAGATTTGACAAGGTTAGTTCAAAGTCTTTAAAGATCCAAGATTTAAAGAAGTCCAAGAATGTGAGGCAATATTAAAAGCCAACACTTAATTTTTCCATCTAGACCGAATATTTGTATCAAAAACGCAAATGTAAAATTTGTGGATATGCTTACACGCTTGTTAATAATGACTTTCTTAAAACATGCTTATCATTTTGGCATCAAGCTGCAAGTTCAGCTGATGACTGTTCATAGCAGTACCTATACTCAGTGACGTTGCAAAGGCAGTAGACCTACCGCGCGGTCTTGTGCCCACCATCTGATATCATTAACATTACAGCTCGAGTATCTTCAAACTGAACAACTCTAGACTCAGCAGGTATGAATGTGAAGATTTTATCTTACTTTGAGCTATAAACTGAGACGCGACTAAGAAATGCGACTTACTTCTTCGACAATTAAAATTCTTGCAGAACCTAAAACTAGGTTTGATAAATCTTCCAAAAAACTCAAATAACATGTAAAAGCAAATATTAACATTTGTTTTATTGATCCGCTTTATTTTATATAGGTATATATACAGGTAGGTATAAATATCAACTATAGGTACTGTGTATTTAGAAAGCACAGTAAATAAATTATCATCATACAATCATACTCGCGATGATAAGACAAGCGATGACTTCATTCACGATACTGCTGTCCAATGCTGCTATCTGATTATAGGATTTCGTTCATTAATTAATTGGTATAGATTTGAATTAAATGAAAATATTATAAAATAAAAAAACAGGAATTATAAAATATAATGCTCACTTAAAAAAAAAAACAATAACCCAAGAAAACGCAATAGAACCTCTAGCTTTGAGGCAGGATAATTAGATGAGGCGGTTGCCAGGTCGATGAACTCCTGTGAAGCCTCCATTAATTTTATTAACTTATGATTATTAGATTAGGTCTAAGTTGAGTAGATGCTAATTTTTTTTATCGGAAACTATTATGAAATTAACCTTGGCAGAGTTCAATGAAAGATTAAATTAAATAATTTTTGTTTTTCAAAGAATAGGTATATAATTTAAAACAAGGACAAGGGAAGTTACATTAAAATTTCTGATTTCCAGAATCGCTAAGTTTCATAATCCTCCTCAACTAAATCAAGGGGAAAACTCATAGAGATTTCAGGAATAACTCATCAAAACCGGAAAATAATTCTTAGGTAGAGTCACTATAATTATGCTATAATTACATTCATTTTGTTCATCAAAATATACATTTTTGTATTTTAATCGTAAGAAATATGTGGGTCTTAAAAGAGGGACAGCGGATAGAGCCTAGTATAAACCCACCGGCAGACGAGCTAAGCAGGATAATTAGGGGAAGTGGCTGCAGCGGTCGTTGCCCTCTGAGAAACCTCCGCTCGTCAATGTCGCAGGACGGAAGCTGTTTATGTTTACATTTGAAAATTGTTTGAAATAAACAATTATTTTGCAGAAGAGCCCAGGAATCTCTAGCGCTTCTGGACGGATTTAGGCTGGCTGCATTATTAGCCAGCAAGTAACGAATCACGCAAAAAGGACCAAACAACGAGTCCCGTGGCCGCTCTCCAACTAGATGGTCAGACCTCATCAAATATCTCACAAACGCAACCATGCCCGACTGCTCCCACAATGCGTCGAATAGAGCCAGGTGGAGGCGCATAGCTGGAGCTGCCATTCATAACTACCCAATTATAACCACGACCACTCTGTCAAGAGTGCCCGACTAAGAATCATCATCATCATCAGCCTATCGCAGTCCACTGCTGGACATAGGCCTCTCCCAATGAGCGCCATCGCGCCCTGTCTTCGGCTTGCCGCATCCATCTTCTGCCCGCAACCTTTCGCAGATCGTCACCCCACCTGGCCGGAGGGCGTCCTACACTACGTTTGCCGATTCGCGGTCTCCACTCAAGAACTCGTTTACCCCAGCGGTTATCGGTTCTCCGGCAGATATGACCAGCCCACTGCCACTTCAGGTTGCTAATTCTCTGAGATATGTCGGTAACCTTGGTCCTCTATCGGATAACCTCATTACGGATTATATCCTTCAGAGAGACGCCGAGCATAGCCCGTTCCATAGCTCGCTGAGCGACTTTAAACTGACTAAGAATAAGAAGAGTTTATTCTTGAGGCAAACGAAGTAGCGGGCGTCGGCTAGTATGGCTTAAAATTCTATAAATCCAATATTCACACGACACACTTTGAAAACAATTTACCCATCGACGTTACGCACCGCGCTAGTCACTCCGGCCAATACAAAAGCTGATTGGCAATCTTCGTTGTGTTATTATTCTATGTCTTCGCTCCCGAATACAATAGCTCAATAAAAAGTCCAGTGGTAATATGTTTGATTATGATTATACGGCGCTTATTAAGGTAATTATTAGATAGCATCTATTATGCCGTCAATTGCTGTATCTGCGTCGAACGAAACGTGGGAACGTTCGGTAAATTTACATAGAATGCTAAAATTTTAATTATTTTGAAAGAAAATTTGTAATTTTTTTCTAAATTCCTATAACAAGTTCATAGAGACAGTTCATACTTCATAGTTCCTATTTTCTATGTATTTAGGCATAAACGCCTATCAGATGTGCATTATCATCATATATGCAATTCTGCACAGCATTGAAGTTTAAAATAAACTAAACTAAGGTATTCAAGAAATCAGAACAAACCGACAATCTGTTCCCTGAGCTGTCCCATTATTTTGTCTAAAGCATACTTCACTAACTTACTTCGCTTTTGCCTAAAGCCGCTAGCATACCGAGAGAATGGACAAAGATTATGAAATTATATATGTATATACCTGCATGGAATAATTTGTGACCGAATCGTTTCGTGTTCTTAATGACAGAAAATGTTTGCGACCGCGGGCGTCGCTGTAATGAATATTTAATTGCATACAAGTATGTGTATGTTCTAATGTTGTCTAAATTGTGGTAACGGAATAACGCAAGTGAACTAAAATATGAAATACTTAATTTGATATTATTTTACCAGTGTTTTCAGACACCGAAAAAAGAGAGACTTCAATTTCACCTGCGTGCTTAAAACTTTACTTACGTATACCTAATTTAAATGATGACAATATTCAAAATTCATAATTATTTTGGTAACTATAGATATCATGGTAGGTAGTAAACCATAAGCCATATTAATAAAAAGAAAATGTCTACTGTATTAGTGAAATATGTGACTCTACTTTATTTATTAAAAGATCTGTCTGTAACTAACTAACGCCTAGCGATCTGATGGTCGCGGGTTCGAATCCCGGTGGCAGTCATGCGTAAATGGGTTTTTTCGGTTGAAGAAGTCTATGTAAGCATCCCACGTTCTCGCAACGATGAAGGAAAACATCGTGAGGAAACCGGCATGTCAGAGGACAGGAAAAAAAAAATGTTCTATGGCATGTGACATCCACCAATCCGCATTGGGTCCGCGTGGTGAATTAAGACCCATTCGCTCTCTTAGCCGAGAGTAGGCCTGAGTCCCAGCAGTGGGAACATTATAGGCTGATTATGCTTATGCTTATGTAACTAACCATATATGAGACAAATAAATAATTAATTAATAAATTTATCGAAAAATCATCCAACTACTATTAGCTGCAATTCGAATAAATATATAAAAAAAATCGAATATTAGTTTTTTAAGAGTAAATGAGTATATAGGAATAATGTCTCCAAGTAAGTTTTCAAAAGGTGTGGTTAACTAAAAATAAAGATTACAAAAAACTATATATCTAGCTAACCTACAGTATAATTCAAATACAGTACCACAACTTACATTCCCAGCGTTCGTCTGCCACTCTGTCATTTGGCTAACGGTACCCGAATGAATAGTATGACGGTGCATGATTCCTTATAATTGAGTTTGGCTCAAAATACCCGAACAATTTCCTTTTAGACATCACGGAAAGCATTATGGAGTTACTTATAGATGTAGATAAGAGTATGTTTGTTCACTTTACATGGTATTGCTTATTCGTAAATGGCCGATTTTCTGCAATTCTCTTTTGCTCATGAATTTAGGTAAGAATAGTTTTTCGTAGACTTTCGCGATTATCACACATAATTTTTTGATTATAACGGATGTCGTCAGTGTGGTGTGCCGACCGAACATTTTTAACGACCAAAATGAGGGTAGTTCTCTCATTTCACCGCGACGGTAGCTCCAATACGCCAGTCAACCCGTGACCACGGCTGTTGCAATACAGTCGAAACGTCGGGACACAAAAACATACGAGGTTAGCGCGATAAATACCCGTTATAATCAAAATACTAAATTTAGGTAAGCTTATTTAAATAGTAAAACCAAAAGTAGTAGGTATAGGTTAAATTCTCGTAGTACCTAAAGTTTTCTCAATAAAAGGTATATATTATAAAGGCTTGGTTTCCATAACAGATGTATTATGATTCATAATGCATCAATTTTTATAAACTGATTTGGAAAAAAAACTTTTTGTTTGTGAGGTTTTACTTTCAGATTGATTGTATTTTGATTCCCTGTGACTTTTCAGTGGTGTTGGTGTATTAGGTAGGCACCACCTGATAACATGACACTTTACTAAAACATGTAACTACCGACTTCAATCGGAATTAAGGTCGGTTGTTGTATGCTTTTATTAAACCTTGATTATTAAGGGGAATCCTCAAGGCAAATTTCCATACAAAATGTTTCAGACAAATACTCAAAAAGTACGCCATATAATAGTAATTTCTTCACACTATTCATTTCGTCCATGCTTATTGATTTCGTGAACAAAAAAAAGTGAAAGATTTCATACCTTAATTTAGATTTTATACGTGTTTTAAAATTAACCCTACTAACTTAAAAACACGTATAAAATCTAAATTAACGTATGAAACCTTTCACTTTTTTTGTTGACGAAATCAAAAAACATGGACATAACAAATAGTGTGAAGAAATTAGTATAATACGGCGTACTTTTTTAAATATATGTCCGAAACATTTTGTATGGAATTGGATTTGAGGATTAGCCTTAAAAGAGGCATATTAATAAGAATAAACGAAAGAAGCAGCGTTTATTTCCAAAGCCCATTTAAATTGAGCATCCAGTTAGGTCCGTTAAAGCGGGCAGTCCAAGCACCGTGCTAACCGTTCGACTCGGTTAATTTTACCGATGTATACGGGAGTTTTATATGGTTGTACCCCAATTTAAGAGCAAAGCTGTAAACTGATATGCTCGGGGCACTCGGATGTCGTGTAGGGTACTGGACTCACCTATAAACACGGAGACGTGGTGGCCGAGTGGATGAGGCCCTTGCCTCGCGATCTGATGGCCGCGGGTTTTTTCGGTCGAAAAAATCTATGTATGCATCCCACGTTCTCGCAACGGTGAAGGAAAACATCGTGAGGAAACCGGCATGTCGTAGAACCTAAAATTTCGAAAACATGTGCACGAAAGGAGCCTCTTCGAGGCGCACTTGAAATCCTTTCACCACACTGGTTCGAAGGAACTAGTGACACGATAAGAAGAAGACCTATAAATTCAGGTTTTCACGCTACGCAAATTGTGAATTCAGCTCTTTACGACACAGCTGGTATAATTGTACACATCTGACTTATATTGATTGAATTGATTTTTTACTGTTATTGAGTTAGTCAAAATTTTAAGCAAAAAATTCAAAATTTTAGCAAGATATTTAAAATTTTAAGCCATGTTTGTTAACTATAGATTCTTGTTGTACTTCATTGCAATCCACAATTTAATTTAATTTACAAAAAAGGTAGCTGTCTTATGTTTAATATATCAAAATAGATAATTAAACATAAGACAGCTAAGTTCATAAAAATAGCTATAAATGTAAAAATTTGTTTCTTTACATTTAAAAAATTGTCGATCATAGCGTTAGAGGTAGAGGTTAGCGGTAGAGGTTAGCTGGAAGAAAATGCTAACTATGTACTTGTTTTTAACATTGTTTTTTATTTTCTATCTATTTATCTATCAGAATGCGTATGGTAGCGCAAAGTGACATTATGCACAATCCCTCACATGATGGTAGAGTCAACAGCTCCCTCAAACAATTTCAAACAGACGGCCGGGACAAAGATAAATAGAAAGGAAGTTATTTTGTTTTCTTAAAAAAAATACCTTTCACAAGGATTCTTTGCAAACAAAGAAGGCCAATTATCATACCTCCCGTGGCCAGCAGACGAATTAATACGATGCTTCCCAGAGCTCGTGAGAAAGATTCTATCCGACTTTCAGTTTTGAGCAAAAAGCGGCGCATTCAGGGGGTCACACGAGAAATTGCACTTTTGAATTCAGTCGTGTAATACCAATAGTAGTTGGTATGAGAAAAACATTTTTTTTTAGAAATGTACCAATATAACTTTATTTTAATTATACAAGACACGAGAGAGTAAGCAAGCTGAGTATCACCTGAAAATTCTGAGTCGTATTATCCCGTGGGAATGAAAAGTACGAACAAATAATGGTAAAGCCAATTTGTTGTCTTTTTCAAATGCAAATGTTTTTTTTTCTACTACACTAAAAAAAGTTTCACTTACATAATAAGTCTTATTATATATCTGATAATTTCAAGTAATTAAAATTAATTAATAATGTCCAATACACATTATGGACTACGTTTGCATTGTATTATATGTCTTGTTTTCTTTTATACATTTGAAAACCTTAATAATAAGGAATCAACATAAACTTACAGCAAAATACCGCTGTTTTTATCGATAAATAATAATTCCATCGCTTTTGTCGAACAATCGGCGCAAACGCAGTACAATCGCCGGCAATGCAGCTAAGGGTGCGTCCTCACTGACCTCCGCGGTATTGAACATTCAAATGGAATAGGCGCGTGTAAGGCTGCTTTTATGTTATGAATGTCACAGTGACGGCCATCTGCGACCGAATGCATCAAAAAGTCCATTCATAAAATATAATAAACTAGCAGACAACTTTTAGCAACTTTGTTAAGAGAATTAACAAAATTCCATTCATAGTACGCGCCTACACTACTTGATAAATATACCCTCCAAATTTCAAGTCTCTACGTTGAGTGGTCGGGCCTGTGCCTTGTCTGTCTGTCAGACTGACTGCAATCAGGATTAAGCCTTTTATAATTGACGATACATTTATCCAATGTGAGTTGAATCCATGAGTAATTTAACTAAATCGATTCCCTCAAAAATATACCTATCTAACTAACTAACAAAGTATGTCATTCTAGTAATAAATTATTTTAAAATGCAAGATAATCAGCTAAAACTATAACCATATCGAGTAGGTGATAAGAGTAGGCATGTACAGTCAGCTGCACAGACATAAAATAGACACTCCCAAGCTTTCACATTTATATTACTCTTAATTTTGCAAAGAAAAGTGCACGCAAGATTTTTCAGTTTTTTTTCAATTACTGTGCTTATTAAATAACTTTTGTTGTTCGTTTAAAATTACCGAACAATCGCTCTCAGTTGGGACACACCTTTAGTACAGTTAAAACCTAATAAAGTACTGATTTGTTAGGCAAAACGCATTGTTAGCTTTCAAGTTATTCATTTGAATAGTACAATTTGCTGGAATTTCAAATGTTATCTAACCCTTAAAGGTTAGTTTGTGATATTACCTAGTATTTAATGTAGCCTATTTAACGTAATATTATAATAATGTAAGATGTCTTATCATTTTGTTCACAATAATTGTCAGTATTGTTTAGAATTGCAAATACTTCAGCCGCCTGAATTAAAAAATATATAAAACTTTTCTCTAAATTAATAATTTTAATTAAAAAAAAATATTTGTCAACTCAAAATAATGAGATTCATGTTTAAATATACCTACTTGGACACTTCATATATACAAGTAGGTTAGATTAAGTATATTTAAGTTAGAATTATTTATATAAGTTTCTTTATTTTACTGTATTTGTAGTGGCAAATAAATTCCATTTCATTTCATATACCTTATATTAATTTTTGAAACAGGACCCCACACGAAGACGTTGATAAATATCTAAGTCCATTTATTTTAATTCGTAGAAAATATAAAAACATTCATTAGGCCTAAACAAATTTTATGCTAACGTTTACTTTTTATGCTAGTAAGAATTTTCAGAATCATGATTAAGACATTACGTTTCTTTACAGTATGTAATATTGCATAAAAAACATAATATCAGGTTTAATAAAAAAAATATGGTCAAAATAAACTATTTAGAATATTTTCGTTTGCAAAGGAGGGTTTGTGAAGCTGCAGTATTGGTTGACATGATGGCTTTGATCGCGCCATCATACTGATTAATGGATTTGTGGCTCAATCACACCGAATGTACTGAACGGATGGTGCTAAAATTCGGCATGGGCAAAAATAAGAATCAATTTTTTCTCAGACGCTTTTTTTTTAAGTTATTACGAGTTTGGAAACAATGATTTTTATAACGTCACTTTAAAACTATTTTACTTTCGTTGCAGTATTGGAGTATCATCACATCATTTACAACAGCTGGAATGAAAATGACGTTATTCTGGTAAGTCATAATTTTTCATAATAATAATTTAAATATTTCAAATTTTCGTTATATTTTGAATCTCAGTATGTCCGCCTATCACAAAGTTTTTTCAAGAGCTAAAATTTTGCTTTAAATACAAATTCACACAAAAATTAATTAACTATTGATAGTCACGAATTCACATAATATTAATTCATATTTTTTGGACCATTTTGGTGGTCAAAAGGGGATAGCAATAAGTATTCTAGGTTAAACAAAAAGTATGAAATTGACTGCTAAAAAGCGTTCAGCGTTCAGTTTAGCGTGTGAAATATTGGAATAAAATTAACGAAACTTACCACATTGCAATGTATGAAATTGACTATCAGCAGAAATAGTTATGTAAACGTACACAATGTGTGTGAGTGTAGGTAACTATTCTACCCATAAGTAGGTAGATGGATACATAGATTTATAGAGATCGAAGTCCATTTCAGTACCTACGTAGGTGAAAAAACCGAGTGTGTGTGAAAAGTCTGGTTCATTCGAAATTCAATTTGTCAAAACACGACTGCAATCAACAACGCCAGTTTTAGATGCTTCAACAAGAATGATAATCGAGGGACATGGTAATTGATGTGACGTGCGACCGTACCTAGCCGTCATGCAACGATGCCTGCCCCTACCATGGGACTTTCAACTTGCGGTCCGACTCACTTGAGTCAGTTACATCGCTCGCGACGCACGCTCGTGCCCTCGGCCGTGCTAGGCAGTGCCGCAATGGATTGTAAAGTTACTAATAGTGTGGCTAGAGAATTGTGTGAATATGTGCCGCGTAGCAGCGCAGCCGAAGTCCAAGGTCTTGTGTGTTTCGTTTCAGTTCATGTAAGTTTTTTTCCATTTTATCTATTAGATTGAGGTAAGTTAGGACTATTTATTTAAATAAACCTAGGAACCTAATAGTAACTATTTGTTTTAAAATATAAAATAAAAATATAATTTCATAATAAAATTCTTGTATTAAATTATATAGTTAAGTAGTTAATAACATAAAATCAGTAGGTACATTTTACTCACATACTTACCTAGTAAGGTTCTCAAAATAAAAACGTAAATTCCAAAACTTTCAAACTACTAACGAATTAAAAAACAAAATGAATGTCAAATACCACGAAATTTACAAGAAAGTGAATATTTTATAGTAAAAATGTACGGTTGTCAGAATAAATTAAGCATTAAAAGTACATTAATTTTGGCGCCTGCGCTTCGATTGGCTGCGATTAACTGATATTCGATATTTAAATTCCGCTTTGGAAATCGATTCCGTAAGGGCGCGAGGTCGATGGCTTATCTATACGCTTTTATGTTATATATGATTAAGTACGACCTATTATATATTATTATTCAATAAAGGATACTATATTACATTGTTGTCAAAGAAACTAGTCGTACCTATTTCAAGTACCTACCTAATACTCATTTGAATGTATCAACAAATTATATAAATATATTTAGTAATAAATCCGCCTAATTTCAAAGTTTAAAGATACGAAACGTGTTTCGCCTCTACACGAGGCATCATCAGGAGGTGTGGACTCGCCGAAGTCCGAAACGAGAGTCACTTCAGTTTTTTTTTCAGTGAGTTAGGACTTCGGCGAGTCCACACCTCCTGATGATGCCTCGTGTAGAGGCGAAACACGTGTCGTATCTTTAAACTTTGAAATTAAGCGGATTTATTACTAAATATATTTATATAATTTGTTGATATTTATGGATTTCCGCAAAGTAACGCCTGAATCAATCAATTATCATTTGAATGTACTTGATATTTTTTGGTTTATTTTTCACTTCATCATTCTTCACTTTTGAACATGAAAGTTTTTTGAGTTTAAGTATAGGTATAGGTATGGTTTTCTTGTTTACTAAAAATTAAATCTTGGATAAATAAAGAGTTTTTTACCTAACTAGGTATCTTACCTTACTTCCATAATCATTAATAACGGTGTCATTAATGATATGTTATTAATAGTTTACTCATAATTTTGCTCTTCTTGCCGATGAATCATTTATTGGTAGTTTGTCACATATAAGCTAATTTTAACATATTTAACACGTTTTTGCTTATTTCCAATTTTATTTACTGACGGGCCCGTACATTTAAGGACAGTCGACATATTAAATTTCTTGAAGATCATCAGTAACGTCATTTCCATAAAGCCTCGATGACACAGGGCTAGTTTACAAGCTACAAGCCAGCGAGTTCGTTAGTAGCTAGTAAATTCACCCCGTGTCATCGGCTTTTTTACACTTTTGACCACTAACTCGCTCACTTGCTAGCTTTTAATCTTTTCTGGCCTGTAGCTTGTAAACTAGCCCTGTGTGACCAATCTAACTAAAATGGTATGTCTTTTAACTCATTAACTATATTGGAATATGCAGTAAAAAAGTCATCGATATTTATACGAGTGCTATTTATAAACTCATATTAAAATCATTGCATTTTGTGTGATTTGGAATGGGTTCAGGTGATCAGAGATATTAAAAACGTTATTCGTTTTTATTATGAAAATTTTATTTTCAGTTATTATTGACCCTTAAACTTATAATAAACAAAAAACTTATTAAAAAATAATACTGGAAGAAGTGTTTCTTTTTTTCGTTTTTATTAAAAGTGGTAGAATCATTTTCCTAATGTACTTATTTATTTTGTCTAAACGCAAAAACAAAACCGTTTGCTAAATTACTAAGTTCTCATAAAACTTTTAGCTAAAGCTAGTTTTTAGGTAGCGTACGCTACCCAAAAGCACCTACCTACCTGTTTTCATAACCCCACAACGCTTAGGGTAAAAAACTACATAAAGAAGGTTTCAGTTCAAACCACTGGCCCTTAAAATCCAATAACAACGTGTGTAGCTCATTACTTCAATGGTTTTACAGCCAAGCTCATGCATCGGATGGCTTATTAAATTTTTATGGAAGTGTGAAACATTTTCGAGTGCATATCACCATCTCGACGCTTAAAAGGATATTTTAGAGATGTAAATATCATACTTGTTTGTTAACACCTTTCTTGTCACATTAAGAAGGTAGATTTAAAAATTAAGATTTCTATCATTCTTTATTCTTATTATTCTTATATCATCATTGATTTTTAGGAGTTTTTTTTTATTTATGTTTGAAAATTAACATAGATAATTACATATTATTTAACCTTAAAATTTGTAGAGTCAGTGTCAGAATCAGAAATAAAGAACTATGCCTATTTTCAAAACATCGTTGGGCTTACAATTTGTAATGAAGTGCCAAAAATACTTTTATTTATCTATGTTCAATTCAGTTTTTCGTACAATACAGTGGAAATTGAATGGTTGAGTATTGTTAATAATAATGTCGTAAATACAATTTTTGTTATCGTAGTCAATCTACTCGTAAATATATGAAAATAAGCTGGAATTGTGTTATTAAAAAACGGACCAAAAGTTATTAATGGGTGCACTAGGTCTGCAACACGAAACTATGGGATAGTTTGGATTTGCCACTATAGGGATTTACCACCGCAAAAAAGTTGTAGGGATTTGCCACCGCAAAAAAGTTGTAGGGATTTGCCACCGCTCGCAACCATAACACCAATCAATTTAATTTAATTATCAAACATTATTTTCAAAGTTAAGTTTAGTAGTGTAGTTAATTGATTGATTCAGGCGTTACTTTGCGGAAATCCATAAATATCAACAAATTATATAAATATATTTAGTAATAAATCCGCCTTATTTAAAAATTAAATTTAAATTAAATTAAAAATTAAGCGGATTTATTACTAAATATATTTATATAATTTGTTGATAGTGTAGTTAGTTTAAAAGGTACAAAACGTACCATATTTTCTACAGCTGATTTCTGTTTTGTTACTTCACTACGTTATGTCTTTTTTTTTAATCCAATCAATTGAGCCTTTTTCTGTCCATTAATCACTATCAAATGCATTATGTAAGCTACAAACATTGCCCAATGGTAAGAAAAACTCACTTGCAGCCAGTTTAAGACAAGTTTTTATTGCTCAAGTATTTCTAAAAAAAATATTTTTTTTTGTGATAAATGGAGGGAAAATGTTCGATTGAATTAAAAAAAAGACATGACATAGTGAAAGTAGTAACAGAAATCAGTTGCAGAAATATGGTAAAAAACCTTTTTAACTACACTGACGCATTTACCTCAGTTATACCTTTATGTACGTATATTTATGTAGACTTTAATCAACAAGTAGGTACTCGTACATAAAGGTATAATATATAATAATATAAATTTATTATAACGGTTCTTTCTGCTGGTCGCTTTTAAATAATTTGAAGGTAAATCGTGATATAATTAGGAATAAGTTTTGTTTCAAGCCTATAATAATAAATAAATAGGTCATAATAGAGACTATCCGATTTTGTAAGTTGTTAGCCTTTATCTCGATCATATTGATATTTCTATGATATAGGTAGAAAAATATACATAAATAATAAACAAATAGGCTAAACAGTATTTTTTTTCCAAATAAAAGTGTGAGGAATAATCAAATTACAAAAAAATAAGTATAAGTTCAAGACGATGAAAATGATTATGCCGATTTTTATAGTATTAAAGATAAATGTGGTATATTTATTCAGATGGGGTCTTAAGTTTCATTGGGAAAGTAGCTGTTGTAAGCCTGAGTTGTATAAGTGGTAGTATTTTGAAACATTATACAAGTGTCGCTACCGGCTTTATGCAATTCAGATTTATTTTATAAACTGCAAAAGCACTTAGTTCATTCAATTTCTCCAATAAATCTGTGCACAGATAATATAGTCAAGGGATAATAATAATTTATTTTATTGTAGATTTTATTAAGAGAAAACAATGATCATTAATTTGCAATAACTGCAACTAGCTTTATTAGTTAATAATAAGAGAAAACTTGAATCATTCGTTTGCAATGACTAATGAAATGAACCACGTAGAGTTCTTTATTAGCAACACTCTTTTAAATTTTCACCATTCAAATAAAAGCTTAATAATAATGTAACTTCATTTTAAAACTTACTTTCAAACTACCGCGAATATTTTGACTTATTGTTATTAATAAATAACATTTTATTAACTATACCTAGCTCCATTTTTTTAAATTACAATTATAATACCTTTCATTAAAAAACAACAAGGTGACTCATAAAAACTGCACCTGATTCCTCAAAGCCGTTATTCGAACCTTTCGTAAATTGACCGCGTCATGGTCACCTGGTGACGTGCCCTGACTGCAGCCGGACCACCTGCGAGCTGATTAGCAATCATCAGCACCATCGCACATGACTTGGGTACTGGATCAGCCGACAGAACACCAGCGGCCCTTCAAATGACAATAATATAAAGGATTACTCCTGATTCAAGACTTACCCGTATTCTAAGACGATTTTTACACTCAAGGAAACACTTACGTTTCAAATTTGACAAGTGACGGATGAAACCTTTAGTAAGGCGGCGGCCATTTTACTATTTACGTTAGGTCAGTTTGAGTTTGAGGACTGACTTAGAATACGGGTGTAAGTCAGTCCTTATTCTTAAACTCACCTCTCGTATGTAGTAAAATAAAAAAGTACATTTCCTTTAATTTCATTTATTCTTAAACAACTTTTACATGAATGGGATTTTGCAATTTTATACTCCTGCGTTGCACTGCTTTTGGTAATGGGCAGGTGTGATCTTTTAGCATCAGTAGAGTGCCTTGCTTGTTCGACAAAATAAGCAAGGCGCTCTACTTTACTTTACCTGACCTTTACTTAGTTTATTTTAATATAGCCCACTCTTTAGTACATTTACATTGTTTTAAGACTCTGCTATAATATACATATAGTCTCGATTTTTTTTTTCATAAAAAACTCGCGAGTATAGGTACAGCTAAATTTTTAATCACCAGTGTATACGGCGGAGTCTTAATACAATGAAAATGTACTAGAGTTGATTAAATTAAAATAAACTTTCTATAAACTAAGGTTCTATACTTATATACTTCTATGCATGAATCTAATTGAATTTTCAATGGGGTTAATCGTAAAAGCGCCGATGTCACGGCGGTTTTTGAACCGCATCTTACAATTTTCAATTCTCTCAAATAGTATGATTTATGATTAAATATCTCCAGTCAATACAAGGTGCGTAGATATTTTCTGTGGTACAAGTAACTAGGACGTGTATTGGAAGATTTGAACTGAAGAGATGTGAAAGGAGGCTTATTAGGTTCCGTTTTACGTCGTAAATGAGGAATTTAATTCATTAAAAAGTGATACTTTCCAGCGTGGCGACGCGGGTATGCAGTTGTTTAAATATTAAAAATAATCTTTGATTCACTGCTACAGGTAACCTCGGTATCTTAAGACCTAAGGGGGTATAATTAATTTTGTTAATTACTCTCATTTACATTGGGTACAAAATAACACATTACTTACCTACAAATTAACTCGATAACGATAATAGCATGGATATTTAATTTTGATTGTAAAATTATCATAAAAATTACTATATTTTTCATTTATGTTTCATTCATTAATTCATCATAAATGTTATTCTAATTGAGTTTTATACATAAGCTTAGATAAGCTTAGTCTTGACTGACTGACAGACAAGGCCATGATAGGCCAAACCAGTAAAGTTAAAGAGACTTGAAATTTCAAGGGTATGATTTTCAAGAAGTGTAAGCGCGTACTAAAGAAGGAATTTTATTAATTCGCAACTCAAACGAAATTTCGGGCGTCAGCTAGTTCAAAATAAATAAATTAATAATAATGGCGTTCATTTGCGTAGCCCCGCTGGAAAGTATCACGCCGCAAAAGGACGCGAGAGGCAGCAGTTGGAGAGCATGTGTACGCACACCTGTGCTACACATGTCACGAACGTGCCCTCTGTCAAACGTGCTTGTAGGCGTGCTGTTCACCTTGTCGATTCGGCAAGTTCAAGCTGCAAATAAAAATTCTTCGTACTCGTATATGTACTTCTAGCTGAATGCCCGCCGTGCTTCGCTACGGGTTGAGTATAAAATTATTATATGGTTTTTATGGACTAAGAGTCTGAAATAAATATTTGAATTTGAATTTATCAGTCATTAGTGTCACTTCAGACGTCGCCAAAACTTTTAAACCCAATCGCCGTCGGGCTGCATCAATTGATCCTGGTAACAACTTTACTTTTTGCAAGAAAAATCCGATAAAAATACCTAAAGATGTGTACCTATTATTTAAAATATGTTCATTGTTATAATATCTGTCTATACCATTGTAAGAATTACGGGAAAAAATGTTTCTGAAATCCCCACTGCTGCTCGGAGTGGGTATGTCGGGTTATTTTTTCCAGAAATCCCAACTAGTGGGGACCTGGGGATGGTTAGTTGGGATTCCGGGAATAATCCCTAGGGCCGGCGGATTGTGCCGCCCGGAGTCGGCATTTAGTGTGTACCTACTGTGTAGACTGGTAGAGGTCTTTCAATTCAATTCATTTATTTGGGTCATTAACAAAATTTACATGGTGTCGTGCATTTCTTATTTAACTCTATAGTAACTAAGTTGCATGCAATTTCAATTATAAATGACCACATCGTGCATAAAACTTATGGTACACAAACTATACCTAGCCAAAACAGTAGGACCTAATAATTTAAACACTTTACTTTTAATAAAACGGAGCTGCCTAAATCTTAAATTTATCATGCACATAAAATATGTTACAAAAATATAAAATACATCACACAAAATGAAAATACGTACCTACCTATAAAAAAAAAGAAAGGCAATATAAACAAAATAGTACAATCTATTTAATACAGTAATTCTAAGACACGAAAATTTTAGTTCTGAACACATTTAGCTTATCGTAAAATATATCTACACCACCAATTTTCAATTACCAAAAAAAAATAAATGGGCAATGCAGACGGGGTACTACTACATTGCATCTGTGCAGTCGGAATTTTGGATTTTTACAAAATGGCAGAGTGACAGCGGAGCGAGTGCGGCGCCCGAGCCGAGGTTTCGCGAGCTGGTTCGAGCTAGGTACCCGGGTCCGCCAAACTATGAATAAAACTTAAATTATTATCAATTAAAAGTACCGCCTCACGCGAAATCAAAGGAAAACGACGAACGGTAATAGTTATCCAATTTTAATAAAATGTATTATGACAAAAATTCGACTTAATTTTTGCAAGTTTTTTTGCCGTGTTCAGTAACGGCAACTGACTATGCGTATTTTTTTAATGGTGATTAAAATTTGACCGCGTATAGTCGCATCCTTGCTTATAAAATATGTAAACAGTCTACAGTCTTTATAAATACAAGTACCTACCCTAGTTGGCACAGAGCACTTCCTAGACTGAATCATGCCAGTTTTTACACTGATATTGGGGTATTATTAGTAATTCGGTCATTTTATACAATAGGGAACTATAAAATAAGTCAGCTTTGAAGTGTGATTGGTGCGACTAAGATTTATTTGTTTTTTTTTATTAATATTTATTTAAAACTACTACAAACACGTTATTAAAATTATTATGATATTTATGTATTCAAAAATAAAACTATGCCTTCACAATTTTACGGAATTTGAAGCTGCGCCTTATATCTTTTCTGAAAATAGACTATGTTTTATGATTATTATGACTTGGCTTAATATTTAGAGAACTTGTAAAAAATATTTCAAAAGTTTTTGTATTCATTTGTATTAACTT
This sequence comes from Lobophora halterata, assembly GCA_932526365.1. Classification (NCBI taxonomy): domain Eukaryota; kingdom Metazoa; phylum Arthropoda; class Insecta; order Lepidoptera; family Geometridae; genus Lobophora; species Lobophora halterata. Next base: position 10,155,772 of record OW052001.1, read on the forward strand.
CAACGCGCTTGGCGTTGAAGTTTTTTGTACCGAAAATAGTTTCTTATGTATTTTCCCCTACAAATTTTTGTCTGTAGTGTTTTTTAGTAATAATAAGGTCAGGAATAAGTGTAACACTGTCGTGTGTTACAATTTCTTACAGTTCTGATTAGTTTGTTTGGGATACAACTCAAAGAAATAATTGTTTCTTGATTTTCTTTTTATTTTAGTTCTATTTAGTCTTACAGCAATGAAAGGAGGATTTGAGGGAACGGATGAACATATTTTCAATTATAGACTACATAGATTTCCTAGCTGAACGAATGTTCGAATAAATTACAGATTAAGTAGGTATTCTTTATGTTTTTTACAAAGAGTAGCACTGTGATCTTTCAGGCTAAAAATGCACTTCCCTCCCCTCGCGCGGTCAGTCTAAGTATGGGCATTTGTATGTTAGCGATATTGAAGGGGCGTGCATTTTTAGATTAAAAAATCCCTACCATTATGAACTAATACAAAATTCATAACACACGTCATATCACAAGTAATTACAGCAAAATGCAATTAAAATGATCAATCGGAGGCAGTGGCGGTTCGTCGGCGTACTCGTGGGAATCCAAGACAATAGGGAGAGCCGCTACTGCCCTCCCAGCGCCCGGGAAATCGTGGGAATGGGTTCTATCTTATCATCTTTGTCATGCTGGATATGCGGTATACCTAGTTTATCAGGTATATACCTATGTATTAAGGCCCAGATTCGCGTGTGCCGCTATCTCGCTCCCACATATTTAAATTATTACGAAAACATTCAAAGTTCTCGACTAAAGAAACAAAATATTATCATTGTTCCAATCAAATATTTTTGTTCCTAAATTCAAACACTTAAAAAAAAACTGTTAAGACCCAGAATCCCGCCTTTCGCTATCTCGTTTGGACATTTGTACATTTTGAAGATATAAATTGACTGAATAAATTACAAAATCTAAATAGTGAAGCAAATATGGAATATATAGGAATAGTTTTTCCCTATTTCCATCGCTTATGTCTATTATCAAAACCAAAAATATATTAATGCATTTATTGTCTTCACTTTTCGTGAAGTGGTATTGATAACAAATTCACCGCTACACTTTTTGAAATTTGTATCAGTCAATTTATATCTTCAAAATGTACAAATGTGCAAACGAGATAGCGACACGCGGGATTCTGGGTCTTAACAGTTTTTTTTAAGTGTTTGAATTTAGGATCAATAATATTTGATTGGAACAACGATAATATTTTGTTTCTGTAGTTGAGAACTTTTGAATGTTTTCGTAATAATTTAAATATTTTAGGATTAAAAAGAATGATAATTGTAGTTTTATTTAATTACAATTAGTGCACTTTTGTCTACGACTGTACTGCATCACAATCGGCTGGCCGTGAACTCGCGGCGTGTGAATGAACTCGTTTACAGTCGAAATGTGCTCGTAAGTCTATGAACGGGACTAACTGGGGATCCTGGACTACTTTGTATAGTATAGAGCCTTTCAAAGGTACCATAAGAACTTTCCCTAACGAAGTAATGCTATAACATAATGTCGTTGGAAATATAGGTGTGTAAAAAACACATAATCAATCAATATACATAAATATATTTAGTCATAGTTTTACAAAAACACAACAACCGGCTTCAATCGGACTGTTCTAGTGACCGTAGGCACCACTGAAAGTCACAGGGAAGCAAAATACACAATTTTGTTCACTTCAACGATTTTTTTTCAGTTTTTTTTATTTAGGAACTAAACTACTGAACAATTTTGATAAAAAATATATGAGACCAATCTGAAAATAAATCCTCTTAAACAAATTTAGTAACAAGAAAGTTCTGAGGTAACAGACATTACAAAAAATACATTCAACCAAATTGAGGACCTCCGAAAGAAGAATAGTTAAAGTCTAATGAAAATTGCCTGAAAAATAGTAAGTTAGATATTCTACTAAAGAAATACCGTAAAATATAATGAAATCCCATAAACCGTATAACAACTAGAACCAATGTAATGTATGCAAATCTTCGGCACATTTCCCATGGAGTTGCAACATTGGGCATCTATAAAATATAGACTGCTTTGCGTGGCCGCGTTCACACGCTCTGCAGGCGCCTTCCTAACCCGACTCGAGGATAAATATTCCACTCCTCCTTGCGTTGATGTACTCTATGCTTCTTCTTATCGTGTCACTAGTTCTTTCGAACCAGTGTGGTAAAAGGATTTCAAGTGCGCCTCGAAGAGGCTCCTTTCCTGCACTCGACACATGTTTTCGAACTTTTAGGTTCTACGACATGCCGGTTTCCTCACGATGTTTTTCTTCACCGTTGCGAGAACGTGGGATGCATACATAGATTTTTTCGACGCATTACTGCCACCGGGATACGAACCCGCGGCCATCACATCGTAAGGCAAGGGCCTCATCCACTCGGCCACCACGTCCTCTAATCTATGCTGAGGATCGGCTTATTCCCGAAATCATCTCTAGCCATCCCAACTATATAGTGGGGATTTCGAGAAAAGTCTCGAAATCCCCACTAAGTTAAGAAATCTTTGGATATTTTTTTTACCATCACAGACAATCATTTCCACCGTTAATAAGTTACCTATTGTATTTTGTAAGTTCAATGCTCAAAAACTCTATTGGATCTACGTTCCCATCTTTAAAATTTTTTTAAGAGTTTATTAATGCAATCAGGCCCTGTCATAAAAAAATCAAAAATAGTTGAAATGTCAAAATAATACAAACAATTTAAAATATTGAAGTTGTAAGCTTCTGCGCGAGACAAATCTGAGTTTACGTAAAATAAATGGATTCCGAATTTTGTTAAGAATAGGTCGGGTTAGGAACAAAGTTAGAAGATTACCAGAGCCTTTACTTATGATTGATAGCCCTGGTGCAAACTCGTCTGTTCTCAATGTGCTTTGTTTTAGGATTAGGGTTGTCGACACTGCGGATTAGAAATTATTATAAATATCCACTCCATAAAGTAACAATAATATTATTAATATATTGTCTATCGATGTTACATTTTGTAATAATTTATTTCTGAATCCATGTCAGGGTTTTACAGAATCATACTAATATCATGTCTTGACTGTCTGACTGGACAAACCGATAAGTTCATCATCATTGAACCGAAACTGCTGGACCTAGCGACTTGTAATGTGAAAGGAACCTTGGCGGTGAAAAATTATAAAACATCAGAAAGCAATATAAAAAAGGGGATGCCTGCGTTGGGGCACACAAACGATTCGTCAGCGAGTCGAGAGTTTCAATGATTTTGGTGATTCTGCGCGGTGCTCCGTCCCTCCCTCACCACCCTGCTCGACCCCAACGCAATCTAAAATAACAGTGAAAGGAAATAATGCTAAATAATAATAAAAAAGGCTAAATAATGATACTAGAATTATGTTTCTACGACTAATAAGTTTTTTAATAAATGAGGTAAAACGATTAAGACCAATTCCCAATTCGTTATGTTACGTTCAATTTTCTGACATGGTGTGATTGAAAACATTCAACCGACTTCAAAAAGGTGGAGGTTATCAATTCGGTTGCATGTTTTTTTATGTTTGTTACTTCAGTAATTTGCAGTTTATAAACCGATTTGAAAAAATATTTTTGTTTGAGAGGATATATTTTCAGATTGGTCCCATACGAATTTCATCAAATTTGGTTTAATATTTTAATTTTTATATCATAATAACTGAAAAAAATATGTCCTCGAAGTAAACGAGATTGCGTATTTTGCTTCCTCGTGACTTTTCAGTGGTGTTTACGGGCACCAAAACAGTCCAATTGCAGGAGGTTCACTATGTTTTTGTAAAACCTTTGATTATTTTGTCATTGTTCAAACATGGACTTGCCATAGAGTAATTAATATTGAGAATGGTATGTATACCTGTTTCACCCACGCCTGGGTACAAGACTGTGTTTTTGTTGAGTTGTCGACTAAAATGTAATGGTGATTTCATTGAACTTTTAAAGACTGATCAGTGTATTTTAAAGCATAAAGCCCTCTTCACATTAAAAACAATACCTTATGTTGTAACTAGTACCTACTACAGACGTGGCGTGTGTAGTTGTAGGTATTTATTTATTTATTTAATACGTTATTGCACACACTTAAATGTAGTACAAAAGGAGGACTTAATGCTAGAGCATTTTCTACCAGTCAACCAGTTGATGGTAGAAAAAAGAAAAACTGGCGTACAACTTAAATGCTTATTACCTAAATATATATTTAATATAAAAATACTAAATAATTATGTATTTATATATATATTTATAATTAAAAATGAGTAAATAAATAATATATTTATATATATTATATTATAGTACATACATATATTATATCTTTGATTTTATATATACAATTATTTTTTTAAATATAGGTATTCAGTATTCAATTCTTTATTGGCCAAATTGCTACATTGCATGACTCTGGTAAGTCATAAATTGAAAACAATATGAAAATAGTGATCGTTTAAAACGACCTACGATGAAATAGGTCGGACAAATTGAAAGTCTTACCTCTCAAACACAAAAAAATATATTTATTCCGAAATAACGAACATAAAAAAAAAACGATTTGATAACCTCCTCCTTTTTTGAAGTCGGTTTAAAAATATAAAGTGACGTATGTATGTACGGAAGAAATAAATAAATCAACCTACCAAATTTAATTAAAATAAGTATGCCTTTAGTCAATACTATATTTTGTTCATTCCAAACAAATAATAAATCATTTCGGTACTCTCAGAATATAAAAAAATACAGTTAGAGGACGAGAATCGCTTTTTTTGCTCTATGAGTTAGAGTTACTACACCAAGCTCTAGCTCAAATACTAACTTCCATAATTAATTAATCTACAGATTCACTGATAACATTCTGCTGACAAAGATTACTGTTTTCCGGTTTGAACGGAACTGACAAAATGAATGGCTCAAAAGTGGGCATACGCATCACTCTATGTGATTAAGTTTACAGTCCTAAGTAGTACTGTTCTAGTCATTCGTAAACCGGATCTCACAATAAAACAACACGATTGGTATAGTGGTAAGTGCGTCGAACAGCCACGCCGGCACCGGTGTTACGGGTTCGATTCCCGCTTCAGGACAAACATTTGTAAGATGCACATCAGTGTCTGTCCGGAATCTGGGTTTTTTTCTATGTATTATTAAAAAAAAAAGTATATCAGTATTGTATCAGTTATCTGGTTCACATAGTACAAGCCCTGCTTAGTTTGGGCCTAGATGGCGTTGTGTGAAATGTCCAAAATATTAATTTATTTTACAAAAGAGCGCCAACATTGTCCCGCCCGTCATTTCGCATAAAAAAAATCTGGCGTAAATAAACACTGGTTCGAAAGACCTAGTGACACGATAAGAAGAAGAAGCGTAAAAAAATTCTACATAGCTTGGTTTCCATCACTCTTTGTAATTCATGATTATTTTCCTAGTTTTCGACTCGGCCGGTTATCGTTCGATGGCAGATATTAATTTAAATTAATTAATTGGTGATAGTAGATGTTGGTGAGTAAAGATTTATGACACAAGACAAACTATTTTTATTTAATATTATCCTCTTTTCGGCGCGTGGCAAAGGCCGCGGTGTTACTGTGATCAAAGTGAGAAAAAATTTAGGTACATCTTATTTTTCTGAGTTCTGAAATTCGTTTATTTTTAGACAAAAATCCATAGTACCTATACGTAAAATAACCTAAAAAACTACTAATACATGCAAAATGTAACTTAAAAACTCATAAATATAAATTGGAATAAATTATGAATAAATAGGTTGTAATAATATCATAAAAAAGGGTTTTATTTACAGAACTATGCTTGAACATATATAAACTAAAATTACTTAACTAGCTATAAAAATATAGATTTAATCTATCTAAAACTCTAAAGTTGCAATAAAATATATTTAATACTTTAAAAATAAACAGCAGTTTATAAGGTATTGAAATAAATAAATAAATTATCACAATTCTAAGCACAAATTGTTTTACACTATTTTAAATTTATTTCAAGTGAAAAAACTTGCATCAATAATGTTCCATCATGAGTTGTCTTCTATCACATCTACTCTTCGACAGTGTTACTCAATTAAATGAATAAATAAATCAATCATTCTGTAAGCACATACTTATCATCACTTAGTGTAGACACATTAAAAATCAATTGAAATCGTTCGTTTGTGAGAACACTCTGTTACACACTATTCTATGATTTGATATGCACGAATCCGACGTGAGTTATTTGAATTGATAAATTTGAATAATTTTCTCTCATAGAAAAAAGGGCTTATTAGCAATATGGAACCTATATATAGCTAATAAGTCTACGAATATTATTATATTTTTTTTGATCAAGACTCTTGTGTCCAGTTATTTATTCAGTTATTTTTTGAAAAAAAAAATGATTTAAAAACTCAACTAAACTATTTCTTGAGAAAACTGTGCGAAATATAAGGCTGCCAACTTTTATTAGTCAAGCTAACTTACGCTTTGCTGTACTTAGCCGATGCGTAAATAAAAAATATTATTAGACACCACAAAACAGCATTGAACCGTGGCTTATCTTTCGGCTTTTTATCTCGGCTTTGTAGAACGTGTTGTCTCAGAGGAGTGGACAGCACAGCCCAAGTTCACAGTTAATCGCATTTCAATCAGAGAATTTCGAAATGAAACGCCATCACGCTCGAAACTGATCAATGATTTGAAAGTTCGAGTACCGTTTAGCTATTTACTCTGATAAAATACGTGATCGCTGTGTAATGAGTACGAGCCAGCAATGGTAATGATATGGTACGGGATCTGAGAAACGAGAACCAACCTCGAGTTTAAGTTTGAAAGTTAGAGCACCAATTTGCTAATACAGTAGCTTCTATAGCTTGTAATCTAAAGTTCGTCTGGATACCTGCTATTTAATCATATACAGCCGTGTTGGCCAAGTGGGAGGTGCCTCGATTTTCGATCTGAAGTTCTTGGGTTCGAACCCGGACGTCCACCGATGGATTTTTCTGTTCAAAAAATCTATGTTTTCATTAAAAAACACGTGCTTAACGGTGAAGGAAAACATCGTGAGGAAACCGGCATAGATCATATGCCGGTTAAAAAAAATAGTGCATTAAGAAAAGCTCGAGGCGCACTTGAAATCCTTTCAGCACACTGGTTTGAAAAAAAACTAGTGACATGATAAGAAGATCATACCTATACCTAATAATGTTAAGAAAAAATCACACAACGCCACCTACCCCAAACTAAGCAAGCTTGTAACCAAATAGCGGATATAATTCTTTTTTTTGTAAATACATACATATGATACATAGAAAACACCGAGGCTCATGACAAACACCGATGTTCATCACACAAATATTTGTTTAGAAGCGGGAATCGAACCCGCGACATCGGCGTGGCTGTTCAACAGACTTGCGACTCGACCATCCGAGTCGTCAAATTGTCATCATGCATTTAGATGTAATACAATTGGCCTTATTTTACGGAGAGCTTCCGTCATTCAGAAGTTACATTATTACCTATATTAAAAGTAAGTCATGTAAGTTTTTTTTTAATGTAACGAGAAGAACTAGGCCCTCTCCTGATGGTAAGAGATCACGCCTGCCCATGATTAAAACAGTGCTAAACCGGATTTAGATTTACATAGGCCAGTGCAACACTGCTTTGAACGCTCTTTCTTTTTCTTTGCTAAAGCAGAGCATAATTTTAATGATTTTTTCTTTTGTTTCAGGATTGTAACATAAAGTTCAGTGCTAAAACGGATATATTCAGAGGATACAATCTAAAACTTGGTGAGTTATACACAAAAATGCAGCTAATTGCAGCAACACAAAATACTATAGTGAAAGTTAGTGCATAATAATTAAGGTTTTATAAAAACATAGACAACTGACTGGACTTCAATTGGTCTGTTTTAGTAACTGTAAACACCACTGAAAAGTAACAAGGTTACAAATACGCAATTTCATTGACTACAACGACATATTTTTTTCAGTTATTTGTTTTTTTTTTTTTTAGTGCACATTTATTACTTTTTAATGTACTCTAATACTATTACAATCTAGCCAAAGTCGGCCAATGAGTAATTTAACTCTAATTTAATTATATAAATACAGATATCAAGAAAGTTTTTTTTATTACAGCATAAGCTAACTACTACAATCTATATATAGGTTTATTACAAAATTTACAAAAGGAAACAATTGGGCCACCCATAGACAGTTGCAAACGATCTATAGGTGCTCAACTGCTCCAACTCGATACCCGATGGCAGCGTGCCGAGGATACTGGCTGCATTGCCTCTTTGTATAGCAAGGCTTATTCTTTGGCCCAGATAGCTGCCAGCCCTCTGATCACGCGTCGCTACGACCAGACGCTCTGACAAAATTTTAAAAATTTCAAGAAAGTGTCTAATAGCACATTTCTTACAGTCTCTAATTAAGAGGAAGACACGTCGTTAATGTGTTCTTTATAAGTAGTTATTTGGATATTAAACTAAACTGCTGACTCGACTTTGATGAAATTTGTACGGGACCAATCTGAAAGTATATCTGAAAGTATACAAACAAAAAAGAAATGTTTCATATCAGTTTATACACCACAAAGTTCTGAGGTATACAACAAAACATTAACAAAAATACATTCAACCGAATTGATAACCTCCTCTTTTTTTGAAATCGGTTGAAAATACAGCTAATTGCAGCAACACTTACTATAATGAAAGGTAGCGCATAAAAAAACTCTACATTTAAAGAGTCTACTGTATTTTGTCGTTAGCAGTAGTTTCCGAGAACGCGATGACATTAGTTCGGTTCCCACGTGCTGCTCAAGCGCATAAAAATGAACGGGTCGTGAACCTTGTGACGTCACCGGTACCTCGTGTAGTGTTGCATTGTTTTTAATCATCATCAATATTTATAAAAGTCTTTATCCCGATTGACTGACTGACAGACAATGCACAGACCAAACCACTGAACGTAGATACTTGAAACTTGGAGGTTGTGTTTGCCAAGAAACGTAGGCGCGTAAAATGAAAGGAATTTTAATATAATATATAATCCAATAAAAAAAAACAAAGCCAGGCCAATAACACCCTATACCTACAGCAAAATACGGTATTCAGAACTTTTTCAATATCGCAAAAACTAATTTTTTTATTTTTAAATTCAAGTTCTTACGCTCGCATTTAAAAGTCTGCAAGATGTCATTAAACATGTTTCAGTTTGTAATGGTATAAAGATCAAGATAATTTATTCAATCAAAAACAAGCATAATTATTATTATTTAAACATTATAATAATCTCGATCATTAATTTAGATGTCTTGTGTTGCATTAAAATTAGAATTTTTTCAGGGTTTGTATGTGAAAAGTTTTTTAATGGCTGTATCAATCTTAAACTTTGGAAATATGATTTTTAGAACAAATTATTAGATACGGGTTTCAGCAAATTATCTAAATCAAAGTTTAAAGATATAAAAGTACGTATTGAAGGTGATATCAGACTAATAGTTGAATGCACCTCTCCTGAAATTGAGACAAAATCTAAATTAAAGTCACATTTTGATAACCTCCGAAGAAAAGCATTGCCATGGTATTTCAGTTTTCTACTAAATTTAATGTTAAAAAATGATGTATGATGTATTAATTAAATTATATGATGTTGATGCTGCTTCTGGTGGATTTTTTTGGAATCTTCAAAGGAAAATGGCTAATTGGTGTTCAATGCCTAATATGCCGTATGGTACTTGTGTTGTAGGTATACTTTGTTGTAGTTCATAGTTTCATAGTTTACTTTATTGTTCTCATTTGCATACAGATGGAATACAACTTAGGTGTAAGTAGCTAGTACACAATGCACATGAACCCTGTCAGGGCGCAACAACTTTGAGTTCATTTTTATATTTAGTAGGTACTTTACTTACATAATATTAGTTCGATAAACTTAATGCAACATCATTCAATTCCATATTTTTCCCGGCATAGCTTGTAGCTCTAAACACGGTTTCATAATATTTATGACATTTATAACCACTTATCGGATTCTTTTCTTGTCTAACCAACACTAATTAGGTATTTTTCCTATTACAAATCAATGTTCATTGCCTCGTCTCTATAAGGCAGACTGAGCTTGTGATTCATCCTCCACCAACAATGGTTCTCACTCACTGATCTGATGATAAAAATGTCTGAGTAGGTGGTAATTGTAGGCCCAAAATTCTGTTTGATTGACCCGACCTTTTGGATACTTATTCATATAAATTTAATAATACTTTAGTTGAAGACTACCAACTGTAATTACTTTTATCTTGAAACAAGCTGACGCCCGCAACTTTGTTTGCGTTGCGATTATTCAAAATTACTTTCTTAGTACACACTTTCAGCTTTTGACCAACACACCCTCTGAATTTCAAGTGTCTAGGTTCAGTGGTTTGGCCTGTGCGTTGTCTGTCAGTCAGTCAGGTCCAAGCCTATTATATAGATAGATTGAAGAAAAACTTTGAATTGCAAAATTTTGAAAAGATATGGTCGTAAATATGATGCTAACACGCTAAGCTGCGAACTGAAGATAGTCAAATTAATTAGTTCTGCGTTACGCCTCTTTGCGTTCTGCCCACGCAGTTCTTTCGTACAACTGTGGGGGGAATTAATGAGTCGCAAAATTAATAATGTCAGGTCAGTCTCGAAAGCCCAGTAATTTCACTAGCTACAGTCCCTCTCATGCTTAGACATTACTGCTTTGCGGCAGAATATTGGTACCCATCTATCTATATATATATCTATCTATATATATCTATCTTGAAGTATACCTCCCAACGTAAAAAATGTTACTAGCAAACCAATTGACAGCTCTTTTGCCGCCCACTCAGAGGAAATGTCGCGATAATTAAAACAGACTTATAAATCTGCTACTGCACCATAAATTGTGATAAACACTGCTCGACCAGTACCTGATCTACTCGATTAGGAATCGATAGTGGAACGAGATTATTATGAACTTGATCACTTAGAACTAGATTTGCAAACCATTACGTTTACTTTCTTGACAGAACATGATATGCTCTAGACTTTCGTTAGTATTTTTATAAGGAGGATACTGATCGGTGCTACGGGCCGTAATGCACCATTTACAGCGAGTATGTTACATTACGCTGTGTGCCAAAATCCGTGTAACATGGTCCTTTCCAACCGCATAACAATTGGAGGCATTCGCCGAAAAACCGTCAGCGGGTAGAGCCACTAGGGGTAGAGCACTCGTTTCGAGTGCTCGTTTCCATGACTGCACGAATGCTCGCTTTGTAACATGTTATATTACGCCTCGTAACACCGGTCAGTACCTACCCACCTTATTCTGGTTCATGCAGAGAGATAACTTCGGAAAGTGTGACTGAGATACCCATTATCGAGTAATAAACAAGTAATGAAGATTAAAATCTAAAATCCACGTTTTACGCTTTTGCTCTACTTTTGCTAATAAATGGATTTATAATTCATTGGCATCGAGTTGTTTGCTTTTTGCAAGATTCCACGCAATATCATTACTTGTAACGGACTTGAATGAGTTACATGACACAACATCCAAGACCTAAGAACGAACTTTTGATACTTGTACCGGTCGAGGGTCTAACTTAGAGCACCTAGATTCTCACTTTTGAGTCCGTGCAAAGAACTACTTTAGCAGTTTACATATCTTGAATCCATACATTTCCCAAAAAAGACATACGATTGTCTCTACCTCTCCCATCCTATACATGAGAAAATAAAATATTTATGTGTCTAGTTAACAAGTGATCGAAGCATTCAAAATTGGTTGTTCCGTTTGGAAACGAGCGTAGTACCGGTCCGGCTATACCGGATAATACCGGTTCGTACCGGTTGTGTAAGTTCACGGTTTCCGAACGGATGCGGGCTTTCGTCCCCGGTGGTAACGCCCTGTTACCTGGCGTTGTGTTGTGGTGTGATAGTGTTGCTAAGCACTGTTATCTATGCATATGCTTGGTGACAAAAAATCGACGACTTTTTTGCAGTTATCTGGTTCCTATAGTAGGTACAAGCTCTGCTTAGGAGCTGAGTGGCGTTAGGTTAAAAATGCAAACATTATTTATTAATATTACATAGAAATGGATTTTATTCGATTGTTATTGCTTCTATGGCGTTCCGAATTATATTTTAATTTTTGTCGTTTTTTTATTTAGATTTTTCAGTTGTTGCGTTTATGAAGACACCAAACGCTTTCCAAAACTTCAAGAGTATTCCATATTCTCTTCCTTCTAAAATCTATTAATAATTGTTTCTGTGAAGCAAAAAGCAACTGCAGAAAGCAATAACTAGTAATTCAATAAAATATTAATAACTTAATCAAACTACAAAAGCTTACATCCATAGAAACGTACTCGCATGAAAACAAAGAGGTGGGCGATCGCATGCGCATAACTCCAGTCCCTGTTTCCTGTAATCTTCCTTTCGTCGTGGATATTAGTTTTGATAGCTTCATTCTCGCCATAAAAGAGCCTTTGACTCGCCCAGACATTTGTTTCAAAATTTTAGTCATTCAATTTACGATACATACGTACTTTTGAAACGAATAAGATTATTAAATTATAGATAGCTGACGTGCACGCACACTTGAGGGGATACATATATAGCTATCTGATAAGGCAGCATAAGTGGCTATATTTTGGCAATAAAATTAGAATCCGAAGAAATGCAATAAATACCTGGAAGCGGAACAAATATGTTTCAACAAATATTTATTAGGTTCATAGAAAAACCTCGCCGCTTCGTGAACTGATAAAATGATCAGATGCCGTTGTCCTTATGTCTTGGAATAAATATATTTTGACGACACGATTGGTCGAGTTGCAAGTTTGTTGAACTGCCACGCTGGTGTCGTCGCGGGTTTGATTCCCGCTTCAGGACAAACATTTGTGTGATGAACATCGGTGTTTGTCCTGAGTCTGAGTGTTTTCGATGTATTATGAAAAAAATGTATTTTTTTTTTTTTATAATCAGCCTATAATATTTCCACTGCTGGGACTCAGGCTTACAGCCGAAAGCGAATGAGTCTTAATCCACCTCGCAGACACAGTGCAATTTATGCGAATAAAAATCAATTTCTGAAATAATATTTGTGAATATGCAATTTTAATAATCGATGCGACACTAGTCACTACTACCCATTCTCATTCATTAATGTTATAAGATATAGCGAGTCGCGCCAGTTCAGTAATTTTGCTACAACACCCCTCAAAATGGTTCACAATGGCATAGTTTAGTTAAAGATAGGGAAATTCGACTGCCGTTTTCCAATTCGCACTTAGCTAACGGAACCCTCGATAACTGAAGGACTCGTTTCGCGTCCGGGAAGCTAACTGACCGAACCTGCGAGACTACTACGTGAGTTATGTCCCGGGGACACTATTACTGATACCGTCATTTGTTTAGATTAAATAAATAGGTAATTATTTTGTACATTTCACATAATGCCACCTAGCCCCAAACTTAGTAGAGCTTAGACTATGGGAACTAGATAACTGATACAATACTTATATACTTTTTTTGTAAATATGTACACACATAGAAAACATGGAAAACACCTAGACTCAGGGCAACATCGGTGTTTGTCCTTCGAAAATCACACAAGTGTTTATCCTAAAGCGGGAATCGAACCCAATTTTGTACCATTTTCTTATTTGGCTTGCAATAATACATTCTCTTCTAGCTAACTTCTGTTTATTGTAGATTGGGCCAACTAGGTATAGATCAACGCAGTAAGCCACGATTGACGAAAAGTCTATATCAATGTAATATAATGATTTTTAAAGTGCTGAACAAATTGTCCATAAACATAAAGCCAGACTACGTAACCCTCAAAACCTTACATAGCCGTCACAATTATAAGCCTAATCTACACTTTACATGAACAACTAGTCTATTAGTCGAATGGCAGCAATAAAAAGGTGATGTATTTGTCCAAAAGTCGTAGACCAGACGTGACTCATGCGCCGGCGCACTCGCCGTTTATTTTTGCAAAACCGGTCTTCGGTCATGGAATGATAGAGTACGATGGATGCGGTGTTGTCATTATTTATTTTTGTTAACACTCTTGACATGTAATTTTGCATTTTTTGCAACCTAAATTGAGTCACTGGAAGTGTGCTATAAGTGTGCCTGCCCACTTGTAGGCAATTTTCCGTATGGGCGTTAAAGGGGGTGGATCTCAAGGCATGTGCCTAGATTTTGAAACTTATACGATAAATAATAATATATTTACATATTTGTATAAGAAAAATTACACATCAAGCCTAAGAATATTAGAAAATCGACTTATCTCGGAATGGTAGAGTTTAGTTTTTGACAATAGTCCTTTTGTGATATTTTACCACTAACTTGATAGTTTAAAGAATGACAGAAGTTGGGCTGTGCAGCCGAAATGATGACTCTACAAATCCTATATAATGTGATACAACACCATTTTCTAAGATCCGATGTGTATTTCAAACCTATATCTTTATGTAGGTATCTATTTCATACTATCTAGAATCATGATGCTAACACATTTATCACAATTAAAAGAGCTCTACCAGACTTTATAACAATGCTAATTTTGACTGGTACCTATAATATATTTATACCATTGTGAAAAGTGTTGATTGACATAAAATTCAAGGTAGTTACACTCATTACCCAAAGGATTTTGGTGTCAATTTTATTAAAATCCAGTTATGGACCACACTGAAATCCCAATTAATTCCGAAAATCGATTCAGTACCCTCCATGTTTGTATTTCTTTAAATCCAAATTTATAGTTATTACAATGTTAACACCGTTTAACCCGTTATCGAACACTATTACCTTTATGAGTCATATATTTAATTTGTGACACTTTTTAACGGTAAATGAACGATGTTATTTAATTGTGTCAATTTAGGTGACATATTGTCAATTTTCCGTGTTGTATAACTTGTCTTACAACCTTTATGTGTCAGTATTCATTTGAGAGATATAAAGCAGGTTTTTGATGCAACACCGGTTAAGTAGGTAGGCACTTAATTATGCAAAGAGGTTACTTGGAATTCTTTAAGAGTACGCGTAGTTGTAACTAAGTGAGCGACAAGCGTGTTTTTAAGCTTTCTAGAAACATATTCGACTCTACGTTGACGTATTTGTCGCGTCTCAAAAGACATGTTAGGCTGTGTCCCCAGTAGGCAAACTGTTAGCGGCTGACTCAGTTTGCGGCGTACCGGTTTAGTACGCCCTTCCATGTATTTGAAATGGAGTGTCCACAGTTTCCTAGTTTTACAATAATATTATTTATTCTTTGGTTTTACGCTCACTTTGCAGTACGCAGTTTGCAGCGTTACGTAGCCGACTGTCTCAGTTAGTGACCGACTCACAGCAAATCCGGTGACAGTCGGCGTTGGCGATATGGTTGTTCGCCGAGCGTAGTTAGTTCGTTTGCCGTAAACTGTTCATATGGACAGTAAAATAAATAAGCAGCTAACTCATAGCAGATGGCTTGCGACGCACGCAAATTAATCTAAGTTTGCAGCGAACTCGAATTTCAGTTTGCCACAAATTTGCGGCTCACTCAGTCGACCGCTAACAGTTTGCCTACTGAGTACACAGCCTTATTGTTTTCCATTGCTCATGTTATTTGGTTTAATGGCTCATACAGTCACCTGTTTGTCTCCATTTTCTAAATTATGGCATAGTGCTAAGACTCAGTGTCTAATTCGTCACCATCAACTTTGGCCATAAACACGTATCAATTATTTTCACAATATCGTATACAATGCAATAAATTAACTTATTTGGGGCGAATAATTCTTTGTGCAAGTTATTACGCACATGTTTACCATTGAAATGTATAAGTACCAGCTTATAAGAAGCGTGAAAAGCGATAATATGAAGAAGCACCTTCTAAAAATAGTAATTTGCAATACCTATTCTGTCCATTATGCCACCGAGCTCATAGTAGTAAAACATGCCTTACTCAACTATTACGTACGACGCCTTTGAATAAATAAACTATAAATACTCATTCATTCAACACACGGTATCAATAATATTAAGAAATCCTTTTTATAAATCTTCTAGCTAACTTCTAGCCACTTTGCATAAAGCCTGACTTTAGTTTTTGTGTTATGTTACTCTACAATAATTGGTACCCCAGAGACGGCAAACGCAATAGAGGGCGTCAACAAATAAGATGGGAGGATGACCTAAAACTTACAGCTGGACAGCACTGGAGAAGGGTAGCACAAAACAGAACCAAGTGGAAGGGGTTAGAGGAGGCCTATGCCAAGAGGCACACCGAACTGCGGGACATCCTTTAATACTTTATTTATATTATTACTACATTATAAAAAATGTGAAAACCTGAAGTTTGGAATAAATGGCTTATTATTATTATTATTATACTCTACAATAAAACATAAGATTTTAACAGTTCATTTTCAAGCATATAAACACCGAATTTTAGCTTAATTGGTTCAGTACCTTTAGCGGGATTAGGTAGCAAATACCAACCTATCAATCATTCCAAAATTTATAACGAAATGGAGTGAAAACTTCGTTGCCTTTCATAAGTTACTGTGATGAAATATACTAATCGTTTTATTTAAGCTGGCACTTATCCAAGATATTCAATAACGTGAACATAAATCGATAAATTGCACTAAATTGACGTCACCTGTAATCGCAATTGAGTATCGATAATCGGTGAACGAGATGATAAATCCATTCGGGTACATTATGTCACCGGCCGTTGGCTCCTCTCTATGAATATTCAACCTGCTCCACCAGTCAGACCTGTTCAGTTACTTATGAACTCATGATACTTGAGTTTTGTCTTCTGAAATTGTTTCGTATTTGTAAAGCGTGGTGTTTCGTATGAGAAATTTTAGGTTTGAAAAAGGATTTTTCTTCTTAAATTGTTTCACATTATTTAAAGCGCATTTGTAAAAAAGGAAACTTGAGTTTAGTAATAAACTTTTTTGTTGTACGTTTAGCTTAAAAATAGTATTTCCTCTTCTCGTGCTCGTAAAATTCAAATTCGTGCGTGCTTTAGGGGAAGTAAAACTGGAAAAAAAATAAAAAAAGTGATTGCTTGTAAAAATAGGTTTCATGATAGAAGTTAAGAACTTTATTCACATTTTATAAATGTCTTGCTTTAGGCCCTTGGTGAACAAATAACTATTTTATGTCATGTGACGAGACGCTTTCAGAGATGCCTGTTCATGACCAGAACAAGCGGGTACAAAAGTAAGTATTAACATTTATATAATATGTAGGTCAGGACATGAGAGATATGATATACCTTTTTGTAAAATAATGTGTTTGATATCCGCTCCCTAACTTAATTAAGGTGTTGAGTAAGTTTTGTAAGACTTCTAAAAAATCAGCAGCGTTTGTTGAAATGTTAAGTTAGTTATTTTAGAATAAGTTTGGTACCAACAGAATAGACCTCATTGTTAGTATAGAATAAGAGGCTTTATTTAGAGTATCCCACGGTTATCACGCTAAGTAACCCGAAGTCACGCTTTTCGACGTGTTTATAGCCGTAGCCACGACTCACTTGGGAAAGTGCAATGCTCTAAACTAAACTTGACTAAACTGCTTTTGCTTGCACTATATTTACTTCACAATTTGATATATTGATATACCTCCTTATTGTAGAAGTACTAAGTAAATTGGGTCTCCAAACACCTGGTCATCTTACTACTTATTGTCTAGGTTACTAAATAACTTTATTGTAAGTAACATTTTGTTGTGTCCTTACAGAGTGAATTTTTGATGGGATAGCGCAATTACCTACTCACCTTACCCCGAAGGAAGAGGTTAGATATCGATTTTTGTCGCTCAAAAACTACTGTCGTAAGCGACAAATGATAAAACATCGTATTGCTTGATGTGTATTGAATTTAAAATAAAATACTTTTATTTTTATCTACGTTCTATGACCACTTCCTCAGTAGTATAAAAAATAACCATTCATAAAACCAAAAGATTTGGAAACTTATACATATTTATGATATCTATCCTATTTTTTACATATGTCGTTTCAAGAATCATAGCTAAATCATCTCAATATAATCAGTTTTCATATTAAGTTAGGTTCCGTAGCCTTACTACCACTTTATTTCTTTATTGAACACATCTTATAACTATTATAACAGGGCATCCTAATGCAATATTGTAGTATCCATATTGTCAAAACATAAAATTATCTAATAACATAAAATATATAATGTGGCCTTTGCAAATTCATTCAAAAAAATATGAAATAAACACAGAAGTATTAAAGTATAGAAACACAATGTAGTACATTGAAAATGCAACCAAGAAAAGGGTGGCTCCCATTGGCTAACTTCTAGTAAATTTTGGTCCGATACTAATTTTCGAAAAACAGAAGTAACAGGGCTGAATAAATATTAAATATATATATTAAAACTACTAGGATTTCATTGTCAATATAACTACATCTTAAAAAGTAACAAATATTATTTGAAAATCGAGATATTTCATTCAATCAATATTTTGATTACATGACAAATTGACATTGAATGTCTGAAAATTTACTGTCCATCTTGGTGTTCTATAGGAACACCGTTATTCATCTATTGAAATAAATCTATCATCTCTGCAACTAAATTAAGCGTTTGCATGGTGCGTGCAAGAGATGATTTGCGAAATGTCCTACCCATAGATTAAATAGGTACGATGTATTAGGTAAGTTGGAGGCGGAAAGCAGGACAAAAAACATCAGACACCCGGTCAACAAATATGAAATAATGAAGACATATCATATTTGTTTTTTGAAATATTTTTGTAACTTTTCGATGAAGTTTTATTAACAATGAAAAAGCCTAGTAAATCTAAACTATAATATTATACTAGCGCTGTTACTACATTGTTTCGAAATTAAGCATCAGGCTAAATTGTACTAGATAATACTTTAGATGCTATTTTAGATCCCTTTACTGGCGCGTTTTCAATGTACTATAGTGTGATTCTGTACTTTAATACTTCTATGGTCCTACCAATGCGCCACATGATAAAATATTCCCTTCCGCAGTACTAATTGTGGTTATTAATGCGCTTGTTATTGTTCTCATTACCATAACATTATGCTTGCTCCAAAAGACCTGACCCAATAAACCTCCATTTGAATAGCACCCCCTGTCTTGTCCTTATAAGAATGGACTTACAGACCATTTAAATAAAACAAGGCGCATCACTGTTCTTGAATGGAATAAGGCAGTAAGTTTATTGAATTGATTCTCATTGGTAAGGTAAGATAGAGGGTTAGGTAATGTAGAGCCTTTTTGTCGAATAAGTCAATGAATAAATTATCTGTGCTGATATTTTTAAGCATACATTTTATGAACTCTACACTTTTACAAGTTACGTTAAATTTTCTATTTGAAAATGTTCTTAATTCGTGTTTATTATTTATAAATTAAAATAGTTTAAATCTCTATTTTTATTTTTATAACTAGGTAATTATAGTTTTATTATGTTTAAGCATTTAGTTAGTAGGTAGTTGTGAATAAACATTAATACTAAGGATTTCATAAATACAATTTTAAGAGATTAAAATAGTTTTTCATATTAAGCACTTAAATAATTTATCCTAACAATTTAAAGATTTTAAAACAATTTTGTATTTTTTGGTAGAGCCTGTTGATATTCAGAGAAAATAATGTTGTATCAAATTTGAGTTGACTTGACCAAATCAATGATTTTTAATAGGGTAGGTCAATAAATTAAAACGATAAGTAGGTAGCATATCTAAATACACGGTGGCATAGGTCATCAACACAAGATTTATGTCAAACATACAGAAAATGCTCAAATATTTTGTAAATTTAAACAAAAATCCTGTTTGGGACAACTGCCATATTACCATAACGTTATAATAAAGATTGTATATTAGCATTGTCGAGATAGCCCGCTCATTTGGCTAAAAGCATTGCACGTGGGCGGGTGTATCGCAACGTTTGAAGGTGTGTCATTTACAGATGACGTTTTTGCAATAACTTGCCGACAGTCTCTGAAAAATGTTATAACCTCTTTGATGACAGTCAAGCAAGGACCTCATAAAGCGTCGATGACATACAAGCTTTTTTACAAGCTGATTGTTGGCGTTTTTAAACGCTAGCGTGTTAGCGTTTGGGATGGATTGTCAACAAGCAGATTGTAGAAACGCCGATGATACGCCGGTGACTTTACACGCTACAAGCGAAGTCGCTGGCGTGTAGCGTGTAAAAAAGCCGTGTGTCATTGTACTATAAGGATCACTTTATAAGTTCGTTTGCAGTCAAGTGCCACCCGATGGAACACATTAGTTTTTTTTACCACATTTATTAGTCACTTACTTGTTTGTCAGTCTGTAGTTCCGGGTGTAATTAGCTATCCAGCTGAAACTTTTAGGGTAGCTGACAACTCGATAAAAATGCATTATAAAACCATAAGAATCTCATAAAGGAAGTGAGGAAGCATAAAAAGTGGTTTCTCTATTTAAATTTCTTGTTTTAATAATTTACTAAGTGACCTACCACTTGAGGCTTAGGGCACTAATACATTCATGACAACTTCCTATGAGGCTGGCTTTACCTACATATTCAGAAGACAAGACACTAAAGTGTTCTGCATCCTACTAATGTTATAAATAATGCCGAAACTTTGTGAGGAATGAAGTTTAGGTATTCTTCAATCTCAACAAATTCACCTAACCGATTCGTCTGAAATTCGGTATTGGTAAGGTATAGTTTATTAGCTGGAGCAGCATTATGGGATCTTATCTTATCTTATATATCTACCTAAAAAATCGATGTAGAAGATAAAATAAAATTAAACTGACACTATAGAACTTTTTGTGCCACTTCGTCATACAATGAAAGCAAATCGTAATCATTTGCCACAAATACTTTATTTGTAAGTTAAACAGAATTTTAGCGCTTGCGGGCAGCAGCTAGTCTTAAGAATCGTCGTAGAAAGGTTAAATAAAATTAAACCGAATCCACATACTATAGAAGTTTTTGCGCCACTTTGTCATACATTGAAAGCAAATCGTAATCATTTGCCACAAATAATTTATTTGTAGGTAAGTCAAATAGAGGAGAGGGTGCTGCAGCCGCGTAAATAACATCTCTCATCCACAAAGTTTCAATTTAAAATACCACAACCAGTGTTAAAAACGTGCAAAAGTGTTTAGAAATTCCCAAATAACAATTACGAGAATCCATATAATATAAAACTTTTTGCGCCACTTCGTCATACAATGAAAGCAAATCGTAATCATTTGCCACGAATACTTAATTCGTAAGTCAAACAGAACTTTAGGGCTTGTTATTTTACCTCAATATATTTCAATCAGCTACCCATTAACTGCCGGACGGCTTACACAAAGTTAAGCTATGAATGGGTAACTTTGCCCCTACATCTTGCCCCCTGTGTTCGCAGCTCCGCACACCTGGCTAAGTGCTTGTAGCTCAGCCGTACTTGCTTATACTTAGCTGGTTTGAGGTTGTAGGGAGTGAGAGAGATCCGTTGTCTGGATGCACTAACACTTTCCTATCTTGAGT
Organism: Lobophora halterata; assembly: GCA_932526365.1. NCBI lineage: Eukaryota > Metazoa > Arthropoda > Insecta > Lepidoptera > Geometridae > Lobophora > Lobophora halterata. Next base: position 10,177,401 of record OW052001.1, read on the forward strand.
TCAGGAGATTTTCACTTAAACAACTTCTTAGATTTGTATGAACCAAATGGTGATTTATTACGGAAAAATGCGCTATTTATATAGTAAATTTAGGCCGGTGTTAGTATGGTCGTTGATCGAGTAAAAAGTATATCTATTTCGTTCTTTGCTGAGTCTGTCCTGTTCTTGATCTGTGATTGGTCGAGGCTGTCCTAGAATATTCGAGAGTTGATACGAAGGTATAAATATTTGTTCGTCCCGGAGTTTCACGTCACTTAGAAAGAGATGCCGCCGGAGAGAGATGCCGGGATGCTGCTACATAACTCTTCCCCTAGCGAAAGCGTACCGGAAGATTGATGGCGCGCCCTGCTCGAGTGGTTCTTAGGATGGACGGAGGAATCTGGCTAGGAGTTGCTGTTGTCACTGGAGCTGGCGAAGGATTTCGTGCGGTTGGTATATCTTGATTTGTTGAAGGTGGAAGCGATGAGTTGTCTGATAGGTCCTCGTTCACAGTGTAAGCTGGTTTGAGGCGATCGATTGAAATGACGTTCGATCGGTTTCCTGGCAGCTGCAATTTGAAAGTCTTTCCATCTCGTTCTAATACTTTGAAAGGACCTTCGTATGTAGGCTGGAGAGGTTTTTTTACTGCATCAACTCGGATGAAAACTTGCTCGCAGGTTTGGAGATCTTGATGGATGAAAATGGGTCGTTTGTTGCTGTGTGATGATGTAGGCAGACACGGACTTAGGGAGTTGATTACGTCGCGTAATTTGCTAACGTAATCAAAATCCATTTCTTCTTGATTTTGATGTGATGAAGTTTCGAAAAAGTCGGATGGTAGGCGTAAGTTGTATCCGTAGGTAAGCTCGGCGGCGCTTACGCCGGTGTCTGAGCGTGCTGCAGCGCGGAGTCCCATGAGCACTGTAGGTAGCTCGTCTATCCACGTTGAATGTTGAGATAGGCGAGTCTTGAGTGCGGTCTTCAGTGATCTGTGGAAACGTTCTACCATACCGTTGGCTTGTGGGTGGAATGCGGTTGTGCGTGTCTTTTGTACGCCCATTAAGTTGAGTAGTTTGGCGAATAGGCGGCTTTCAAAGTTTCGTCCTTGGTCCGTCGTGATGATTTCAGGAGACCCGAAACGAGTTATCCAGTTCTCGTAGAGAAGTTTTGCGATGGATTCTGCTGAAGTATCGTCGGTAGGTACTGCTTCAGGCCATTTTGTTGCTCGGTCGATCATCGTGAGTAAGTATCGATGGCCTTGTGGAGTGGTAGGTAGCGGCCCGACGATGTCAATGTGCACGTGCTGGAATCTGTCGGCCGGTGCGAACGAAGACAAGCTGCTCATAGTGTGTCGCTGAACCTTGCATCGTTGACACTGTAGGCATTGTTTCGCCCATGTGCCCACGTCGGTGTTCATTGATGGCCAGAAGAATTTTTGTGTGATGAGTTTGCGTGTTGTTCGGATTCCGGGATGGCTGATGTTGTGTACTGCGTCGAATGCTTCACGTCGATATTCCTTGGGCAGGTACGGTCGGACGTGAGATGTTGACGTTTCGCAGTAGATAGGTACTTGCGAATTTTGCAGATGGAGTTTTCGAATTTTCAGGTTGTTTCGGCCTTGCAGTTGCTTGATAGTTTCTATGTCTTTGTCTTGAGCTTCGGCGATTTTGGCGTAGTCGAGCGTGGTAGGGCTCGCTATGCTGTCGACTGGCAATCGGCTGAGTGCGTCGGCGACTACATTTTCGCTTCCACTAACGTGTCGGATGTCGGTGGTGAACTCGCTTATGAAGATGAGCTGTCGTGCGCGTCGCGGAGTTTCTGATGCTGATGGTGGCTTCTGGAGTACAAATGTGAGCGGCTTGTGGTCGGTAAAAATGATGAGGTTTCGCCCCTCGAACATTTTCCTGAAGTGCTTAACCGCCATGTAGATTGCGAGTAGCTCTCGGTCGAAAGTGCTGTAGTTTCGTTGCGCATCAGAAAACTTCTTTGAAAAATAGCCAAGAGGTTGCCATTTCCCGTTGATGTGTTGTTGGAGGACGGCTCCCGCTGATTGGTCGGAGGCATCGCTGAAGATAGCGAGTGTGGCGCTGTGCGATGGGTGAGCAAGTAAAGCGGCATTTTGTATCGCTACTTTACTTGCTTCAAATGATTTTCGCGCTTCGTCGGTCCATTCGATGAGAGTCTGGTCACGCCTTTTTAAGTTGTGCAGATAGGCGTTTAGCGGAGCTTGTATTTCAGCAGCCTTCGGAATGTGTTCTCGGTAAAAGTTGAGCATGCCGAGGAAACGCCTTAATTCTTCGATTGTTTTTGGAAGCGGGTACTCGGTGATTGCTGTCACTTTTTCGGCAGGCGGCTTGATACCATCTTTGCTCACGGTAAAACCAAGGAACTTGACTTCGTTTTGACCAAATACACATTTTGCAGGATTGATGGTGATGCTGTTGTCTTCAAGGCGACGAAGAACTGCTCGGAGGTGCTTCTCGTGTGTTGTGGCGTCAGGGCTGGCAATCAATAGATCGTCGATAAATGCGTACACGAAGTCGAGACCTTGGAGTACTTCGTGGATGAATCGTTGGAATGTTTGTCCAGCGTTCTTTAAACCTGGGCACATCCGAGGGAACTCGAAAAGACCCATGGGCGTGATGATGGCGGTCTTCTCAATGTCTTCTTCTCTGACTTTGAGTTGCTGGTAAGCTCGGTTGAGGTCGATGGTGGAGAAGATGGTCTTGTCGGACAGTTGAAATGTGAAGTCTTTGATGCGAGGTATCGGGTAGCGGTCGGGGATTGTGACGGCGTTCAGTCTTCTGTAGTCTCCACAGACTCGTAGATCTCCGTTTTTCTTGGGAACGATGTGGAGTGGAGATGACCAAGGGCTTTTGCTTGGGCGGCATAGACCTTGTTCCATCATGTTCTGGAATTCTTTTCGAACTTGCTCGTATCGGTGAGGTGCGACTGGTCGTGCACGGCAGTGAAGTGGAGGTCCCGTAGTTTCGATGTAATGTTCGACGTTATGCTTTGGAGTGAGCTCCATTGCAGTTAGTCTGGTAGTTCCGGGAAAATCTGCTAGGATGTTGTGGTATGCTTGTTGAAGATCGATGCTTCGTATAGTCGGCACGTTCGTTGCTCTGACAAATGAATGTGTTGCCAGGTTGGTTTTGCCGTCGATGAGTCTTCGATTTTTGATGTCGACGATGAGCTGGTGATGTTCGAGAAAGTCGGCACCGATGATAGGTTTACTGACTTTCGCGATGATGAAACGCCATTTGAATGGTCGGCGTAAGTGGAGATCGAGTTCTAGAGTTTTCTCTCCGTAGGTTGGTATGACTGTGTTGTTAGCAGCATAGAGTTGAAAATCCAGCTGTCTCGATAGTTGTCCTTTTGCAGGAGGTATGACCGAGACGTTGGCACCGGTGTCGATCAGGAAGGTGAGTCCGGATTTCTTGTCGGTGATGAATAGGCGGTATGAGTGTTCAGTTACGCTAGATCCCGCCTCATCTAGCGTAGATATTAGTTTTCCGGCTTTTGATGTTCGGCTTTGTATGAACACGGCGATGTGCATCTGTAGGCTTGAGATCCGAATCGGCGATGATAATAGCAGTAGGGTGACGGCGTAGGACTGCGCGATCTGTTGGTTTGTTGTTCTCTGTTCGGTGAACGATCACGACGGAAGAATGGTCGTCTCGGCTGGTCGTTGTTTTGATGTTGTTGACCATATCGTTGATTCGATTTGAGAGCGGCGACTTCGAAAGATAATTTTCGAATTTCCTCAACCAAGGATTGCATCTTGTCGTTTGGAGGTTGTGATTTTGAAGCGGCGTTGATTGCTGAGATGTTTTCAGCAGGCTGATTCTCCAACATCTTGTCGGCTAGTACGGCGAGTTCATCCAGTGTCGTGTGTTTGTTGAGGGACTCGCTGACCGCCAACACTGAACGGACGTGAGAAGGCATGTGGTTGGTCCACAGTAGGCGTAGCGTTGAATCGGGAATGTTATCCCGCGCCAGACTGCGCATGTGCCGTAGTAGTTGCGTGGGCCTTTGGTGTCCGAGCTCTATTCCGGAGAGAAGTCTTTGGAGGCGACGGCTGTCGGATTCTTCGTAGATAGAGATCAGCCTGTTCTTCAAGGTGGTGTAGGGCTGAGCGTCCGGTGGGTTGTAGAGTAAGTCGGAGATTTGCTCAATGTCCTGTTTTTCCAGCTGAGCTATGACCATTTGAGCTAGCTGGGCTTGTCCTTTCTTCAAGTCATTAGTTGCGGCTTCAAAGCTGATGAACCAGAGACGAGGTTTGTCTCGCCAAAACGGCGGAATCCGCAGGGAAAGCGAAATTCCGGCGATTTCTCGTAGATGCGTGGAAGATTCTGGAGGTGGTATTTGATGTGAGGTGGAGTCTTCGGTTTGGTTCGGCGGTTCCATGGTGAAAGGTGTTTCTTGATGTTTGGATGGAGACGTAGGTGGCGTTCGTGGTAGCATTGAATCTTGATGATGCTCCGTAGGGATGTTCTGTTCGGGGTCACCAGTGTAGGGAGTGAGAGAGATCCGTTGTCTGGATGCACTAACACTTTCCTATCTTGAGTTCAGGAGATTTTCACTTAAACAACTTCTTAGATTTGTATGAACCAAATGGTGATTTATTACGGAAAAATGCGCTATTTATATAGTAAATTTAGGCCGGTGTTAGTATGGTCGTTGATCGAGTAAAAAGTATATCTATTTCGTTCTTTGCTGAGTCTGTCCTGTTCTTGATCTGTGATTGGTCGAGGCTGTCCTAGAATATTCGAGAGTTGATACGAAGGTATAAATATTTGTTCGTCCCGGAGTTTCACGTCACTTAGAAAGAGATGCCGCCGGAGAGAGATGCCGGGATGCTGCTACAAGGTTATGTAACGGTCATAGAGGTAAATTATTATTAAGGATAGTTCTTATGTTTAGAAAGTGTTTGGGTAAGAATATATAATTTACACAATCTTGATGTACATGAAGGTGAGTTCAAATTATCGAAATATTTAAACATATTATTAAAATTTTATTTTTTTATTTATAAAAAAAACACTTTAAAACAAATTCGTAACACGCTAAAGTGTTGAATCTCTAACTAAATCATTGTTACTTAATTAATATTTATTAGATTATGCACAATATTTGACACGCAAATCTATATTTCAATGATTTATCAAGAGCTTGCTGATAAGGATAACATTATATTCAGTAGAACAGAATAACGATATTTTAGTATTGAATAATAGGTACATAATTTCTCAGCCTTCAGTCCGGTTTATCACCTGACGTAGAAATAAACGAAGCCTACCCGATTTCCCGTGCTATTTTACATGCTAAGCGTAATATTATTGTACGGAAAACAACCATTGGTACATTTCTTGCGTAGGACGGTAGCTAGCCCCCCGTTGGCCAAGCATTAATTATGGTCTGTCCAAGCTTCCGTCGTCGATGTGCTACACTACAACCTTTGGGACGCCCACCTTTCTGTCACGATGTAAACGCATTTTGGGATAAAGGAGGCTTTAGTCGCTGAGCTGCGCATATTTCACGGATTCTGAATTTGAATTTGGAAGCTTATGCAAATGTGCGGAGATCAAAAGACGTTTATTTGCGTTCGATCTTTGTATTTGTAACTGACGGTCATTTCAAGAACAATCTTTTATTATTTTTGAATTTAACACTGGCTGTTATTTTATGAAAAACAAATTGACTTGACAAGTAGTAGTAGTAGTAAGTAGACGTAAGTTTATCATTGAACGGCTATCGAATCTGTCAAGTTTTATGTGTTCGTAAGATTGTGAACGCAATTACCTTGCTCTACTATCTACCTATACCACAGTCTTCATCTGATTAGTATGTAAGTTACTGTTAATTTTCTTTACTTGTTTTTTTTAAATTAAACGATTACACATTTTTCGCCAGCTTATTTCGCCAAAGACTGGTAGCCGTCAGATTAAATGAGGTTTGAGACTAGCGTATTTTTGTCGCTCGGATTTTAACGGGCGGAGTGGTAGTTTCGAAACTTCAAAAGCCGAAACGCGTATAGGCGCGTTTACCAGCGTTTACGCTCGGCTTTTTCCTAGCGTATTTCTAAGTAGCATGAGAGGTCTCTCGCGGTTTGTCGCGCGACAACCAAGTATTAAAGTGTGCCAAAAACAGGACATTGGCTAACTTCTAGTACATTTTGGTCCGTGGCTAAATTTCGAAAAAGAGAAGTAACAGGGCTAGTTAAATTTTATATGTTAAAACTATTATAGGCTTATCATTGTTTATAAAACTACACAAATATTATTTGAAAATAGAGATATTTCAATTTCATTGACAGGGTGTCTGACAATTTTCTACCCTGTATTCCGCATCCATTTTGGTTTGATACTGTCTCTCTTGGTGTTCTATAGGAACACCGTTATTCATCTATGGCGACAACGTGCGTCACCGCGCGTTGACGCGCTGCAAAAACAAAAGACGAGCGAAAATCCGCTCGCTCTATCCGCTAATCTGACACTATACTAAAGCGAAATATTCAAGTCAGTGGTGATCATTATATTGCGCGTCCGGTGCGTATTACTCATCGGAACACCACTCCTAAGTGGTCCTGGCTTCTGTATCGTGATCATAAAATATGAAGGATGGTCTGCATTGATTGAATGTCGATGGTAAAATCATAATTTATTATTATAGACACTTTGACATAATGAAAATTGCCTTGGCAAAAGTCGTTTGTGAAAAGCTTGGATTTATCATTTTATTTTGCAAATACCGGACTACGGAATTTAATATTGAGTGAATAGGAATAGTATAAATTCTTCCAATCTTCCATAATCAAGGTTATCTTTTATGTATCAAATGGTTTGTTATATCTGAATACAAAATGGGGTTCGCTTCGCTATCTATCATTATTTTCAAGGAAATTCAAGGTGGAATTATTTGCCCTGCGATAAATCACATATTTATACTTCAATGGCATCTGTGCCGGAGAGCTAATATTAAGTTTACTACTTACTAATTGAAAAAAAAATTGGTTGTCTGTAAAGTTGGTTTACGGATGATAGTTTAACGTGATTACCCGCGTAACGGAACAATGAGCGTTACTGGACAATGAGCGTCACTGGACAATGAGCGTTACCGGACAATGACGTCAACGTTTTCGTGTATGCAGCCGGCGTTCATCGATTTATTAGACGTAGTCACGTTAAAAATAATATCTCACCAACTCACTAACAATCAGCTTGTTCAAAAAACCGTGTGTCATCGACGCTTTATGCCTAGATCACACGTACCGAGTACTCGGCCGAGACAGTAAAGTGTTACTCGGCCGAGACAGTGAAAGCTTACATTCTCGCTCAGCCGAGCACTCGGCGCTATGTTTATACGTACCAAGTACTCGGCCGAGAGCACTGTCGCACCCGTATGCTCGGTACGTGTGATCAAGGCATTAGTCTTAGCTGGGTGCATTTTCTTACCAAGTTTATTGGCCAGGGTATCCCAGTTGACATATCTATCAGGAAACCGTTTACAGCGGACATATTTCACCCAGCCACGACGTTGCCGCAAGTTGTTAATGAAATAAATCTCGTTACCGTATTGTGTTTTGTTTATAACTGTACCCTGTACGCTCGAGGCGTGCTATACACGTCATATATTCGATAAAAAAGTTGTACAAGGAAAACTTTGACGAAAAATCGAATTCTCATCATCAGTCTCAAAGTGGACGAGCATAAGTAAAAAAGTAAAGTAAAAAAAAAGTAAAACATCTTTTATTTGTGACAACTGTTATACAAGAATAACTATGCTACTTATATATAGGTATATGTAATATAGGTATATATAGGTATATAGGCATAAGAAGTCCTGAGTAGCACTGTTCTGGTCTTAGATAGGTGTAATTTCTCACGTACAGAAGAGCGCTGACCCGTTTTTTCAGCTTTAATGTAGAATCAGTGAATAGGTAGAGCGCTTATACATAGAGTCGCGAGTTTGAGGTTTAAATGTAGGAAACTCCAAAAAAGATTGTGATGAATCCACTGTTTGATGTGTAACATCTTTCCTCTCGCTTTTTGTAAATTTGTGGCAGTGATTTCGTGAAATGCAACGGAAGTGTGTAGCAGGAAGTTAGCCGTCATATGGTACCTCAGAATATGAAGTAAATAGAACTTTTCCAAATTTAAATGAGATGTGAAATTTACACATCATATGCGACTACTATAAGGTTCTCTTGTTTTTTTTTAAATATAATAGGACTGATTTTTTAGGTTTATCAATCTATTACAAAAACTTTTAAAAAGATTATGTGCTCGATAGTCCATACGTCAAAACTTCATACCCAATTTGCAATCTGCTCTGTACTGAAGTGCATAACTTAAAAATGGTGACAGATAAATAACTTTCAATATCCGTTGATTTATCGACCTTCGTTATATCGATAAGATTGAAAAGGATATTTATCGTGACTAGGTATTTATAACGAGGGACAGAGACAATGCAAATTCGCAGTTATTGCAAAATTGACGTACGAATTTATTAACACCTATGAAACGCGCATATTTATCATCAACCTATAGTAGTCCACTTCTGGTCATAAGTCTGTCCCAAGGCGTGCCACCGAGCCCAATTTTCGGCTCTTCTCATTCACTTTATGCCAGCTAGAGCGCGCAAATCATCGCTCCATCCAGTCAGAGGTACACTATGCTACACTTGCTTATCTAGACACGGTCTCCATTCAAGAATACGTTTGTTACCAACGGTGGTCGGTACTTCGTCAAATTCGGTCCATTGTCACATTAGGCTTCTACAATCATAGTACTCTCTATTATTTCAGCATGGCTTTGGCTGTGTCAGACAGACGGACGTACACGTACACTAGGGCCAAACCGTGTGCACAAAAAGACCTCTTCGAGGCGCACTTAAATCATTTTACCACATTACTGGTTCGAAAGAACTAGTAATACGATAAGAAGAAGGGTGAACCATCAATTTTCTAAATATAATTTTGTTGAAAAAAATCTGTTATAGAAATTTGAACATAAACAAAAGAAAGAGTAATGATCACAGTACAAAATATATTTTAAATAATAATTATAATAATAATAATCTAAACTAAAATAGTTGGATAATGCGAGCATTTTGATTATGTACTCTAAATACTAAAATTATTAATTAGTACCACCTTTTCTAATACAATAACTTGTTACCGCTCGGCAAGCCGTTATGCCATTCAGTCAAATTCATTTATTTGTTCAACGCGATTGAGAAATAGACACAAACACGCAAACTTATAAACACGTTATAATAACCAGATAATAACGTAAAATATGAGAACGAATAACTCTAATTAATGGTCGTATTTTAGACTGGTTGTGTTCGTGAGGTTGAGCATTAAACATAGACAGAAGTAGAGGAGAAGGCTTTAGCTAGAGAAGTATTAAAGTATAGAATCACATTGTAGTACATTGAAAATGAGACAAATAAAGAAGCCTCATTGGCTAACTTCTGGTACATTTTGGTCCGATGCTAATTTTCGAAAAAGAGAAGTACAGAGCTAGATAAATATTATACTTATACATATTTAAACTACTAGGCTTTTTCATTATTAATAAAACTACATCGTAAAAAGTAACAAACATTATTTGAAATTAGAGATATTTCATATTTAGTGACATGGTCTCTGAAATTCTTTGGCCCTGTCTTACGACTCCATTTTTGTTTGATACTGTCCATCTTGGTGTTCTATAGGAACACCGTTATTCATCTATGCTATGACTTTAGCCAATCCCACGGGAATCGAACCCGGGACTCCGTGGAACCGATTCGAATCGGTGTATTCAATTACAGAGGTTATTGCCAGACGTGTGAGATCCGCGTTCTTGTCTTTATGAAACTTGTGTTACTATGATTGTTAATTAATTGATTATTACTCTGTAATTACAACACTAATTATAATCATTATTTTATATAGCTACGAGATTCAAAGAAAGAAATGAAGGTATTAACTACTAAATTATTACTTAAAATCTATAATGTATCCTAGATAAAATACCTACGGAACCACAAAACTTATCTAGAGCGTTAAAGATAGAAAATCTGTCGAATTTAAAATTCGGTTTTGTAAAAAGTATACGTATAAGCATTAATAATAATTAGAAATTAAAAAAAAGAAATGATTCAAGATCTTCGATACTGGATTTAATCTGAAAATGCAGCTACGTTGAGATAATAATAAAATTAGATTCTAGTTTACTCTTCAGAATTTCTATTAACATCTGCAGCATAACGAAGAGAAATTATAAATGAACTAAGACAGTGAAAAGGATGTTTTATCTCCTCAAACCTATCACTTAAATACTTGGCTTTAATATCTTTAAATCAATACTCATGCCTTCGTGCAATAATCGTTACATCTCGCTGAGCTGAGATCGATCGGTACAGATGTTGGCGGAAGCTGAGGCGTGTTATTAAATAAAGTGAAAATAAATAAAGCTGACAGAGATTGGAATTTAGATGTAGAATACTGGACTCAGTGGAGTGCCCTGGAAAAGTCATCTTATATTTGTTATTTATTTTATGAGATAATAAAATAGTATAAGCTAACAACTACAATCTGTATAACAGAATGCACAGAAATAAAGCAATTAGGCCAACCATTACCGTTGCAAACGATCTAAAGGTAGCTCAACTGCTCCAACTCGATACCCGAAGGCAGCGTCCTGAGGATATATTATATTTGTTTGGGTAAGTATGATTACTTTTATCGACGCAAAATCAGCGGCTAATCTCGCGTGAGAAAAACATGACCGCGGAAAAACGGTATTAATAATTAAATGCCTATAAGTTCTGAAGTTTTCGCAAGATAGAGCATCAACATCAAAAATCTAAAAGTGCACGAAAGGAGCCTCTTCTAGGCGCACTTGAAATCCTATCACCACACTACTGGTTCGAAAAAACTATTAACACGATAAGAAGAGGAAGAAGAAGCATCAAACCAACATCAAAGTTTTCAAACTTTCGCGTTTTTAATATTGCTTGTTCAAGAGTTTTACTGAACGAAGAAAATACAAGAAGAAGACTTAAAGTATGAAAAGAAGAATGATGAAGAAAGAAAAAACCGCACCATGCACAGGCAATGGCACTGGAAGAATTCACGGGTTCGATTACGTATTCCCGTGGTCTCTTAGTGGCATCACTGGTGCTGGGCGGCTCAGCTTTCCACAATATTCCATCATCATCATCATGTTTATTATTTATTAATGTTTATTTATTATTATTTATCATCTCTGTCGAAGAATGTTACACATAGGTACTACAATCTATGATACAAAATTTACAAAAGGAAACAATTCGGCCACCCATAGGACGTTGCAAACGATTTATATATAGCTCAACTGCTCCAACTCGATACCCGATGGCAGCGCGTCGAAGATATTGGCTGCATTGCCTCTTTGTTAAGGCTTATTCTTTGACCGATATAGCTGCCAGCTCTCTGATCACGCGTCGCTTCGATCGGACGTTTAAGATCGTTATGTCAATTAACGAGAAATTAAGAAATAAGTCGTGTCGGCTGAGTGGGAGGTGCCTCTATTTTTGACCCGAAGGTCGTGGGTTCAAACCCTGGTAGTACAACAATGGATTTTTCTGTTTAAAAAATCTATGTGTACATTAATACACGTGCTTAACGGTGAAGGAAAACTCGTGAGCAAAGGGGCATGTCAGAGAACCTAAAAAGTTCGAAAACATGTGTCTATTACACGAAAGGAGCCTCTTCAAGGTGCACTTTTGACATCCTTTCACCACACTGGGTCAAAATAACTAGTGACACGTTAAGAGGAAGAAGAAGAAGTAATAAAAACAGTAAATTTGTGAACGGTCAAATTGATATTAGTCTATTTCATAGCACACTTCGAACGGCCATCCGTCCCCAATTTTTCGAAATTTTCTAACATTACGAGTTACTGTTATATTGTAAACTTACGGTTTTTACAATCTTACGCTGACATAAACATACATTTCTCGGAACTGGATACATTAAAAACTAGCTCTTCCAGCTACTGTGCGAAAATAAAATCGCTCATGGTTTTAATTTGCACTTGAACAGGTGTGTAGCTGTAACGCGAGACGAGAATTTTTACGCTTATACTGGAAAGTGCTATTGCAGTGCACATCAGGTGTAATCTGGGTGTGGATCAAGGTATAACCTTTTAGAACTCACACTTTGCATTTAATTAAAAAACTTAAACAAAATGGATTCGGATACGACAAAAAATTTAAGTGCATATTGGTAGAGCCTAGGTAGCATCATTACATTACGAGTACTACTATATTTTGTATGATAAACACTTATCAAAATTGCGTTAAGCGTCTATGACACACGGCTAGTTAACACGCTACAAGCCGGCGCGAGTTTAAAAGCTAGTGAGTGAGCGAGCTAGCTTTCGGGAAGGATTGTCATCAAGCCGATTGTAAAAAAGCCGATAACTCTGGGCGAGTTTACAAGCTACAAGCGAACTTGCTGGTTTGTAGCGTGTAAAAAAGCCGTGTGTCATCGATGCTTTAAAAAGTATTTTTTATTATTCAATGTTTTTTTTAATGTCATCATACTGTTTTAGCGCTGCGTGTTCAACCGCTACTTTCCTATAACTTGCGCCCACAGTAATTTTGCGGTGTGCGCAGATTTCTTCAATTATGCCAGCCCGCCCGTCCCAGATACAGCAGTCTACGTAGAAAGCCAGTTGTAGCCACTTTTTATGCCATATTTTCAACGATTTATTGTTACTTTTTGCGGCTTAATCGCAAAAACCAACCGCCTGGGAGCGGACGATTTTAAATCTACCAGAACGTATTTTTCTACGCTTGGCTGGATATAAATATGCACAGAAATAATAGGATTATTCTTATTGCGCGATGTAGGAGGTAAACCAGTATGTACCTACATAATTCTGCTTTTTGCACTCTCAAGAATCCTGAATATTACAGTAGGTAGATGATGAGGGAATATTTTAGGTCGGTATACTAAGCGACAAACAAGTTGTCCTCTGGCGAACCACATGATAAAGATGCGCAGAACGCAATTCTTATGTAAAATTGGTTCTGCGCATCTTTGTCACGTGGTTCGCCAGAGGTCAATTCTCGTACTCGTATGTAAATTTCTCAGTGAAGAAAGTTAAATATTTTTGAATTTTATATAGATCATCTTTTTCGCATTTTAAGTACGCGTCCTAATTAACGTGACACTTGGCTGACACGTGGCTCGGAACTTGATGTTTCCCCCGCTGCCCCGCGTGGCGCCCTCCGTGTTTCTTCTTCCTCTAATTGCGAAGCCTTATCATTACTTATCATTACCAAGTATTACAGGACCTCTTCTCTATCAAAATTATCCAATTCCACGCTGTACTTCGCACAAACGTCATTCGAGCCAGGTGACATGTTCATTCGCCCGAGTATAATATTCCTTTTTATAGTTAATAGTTTCTAGTACAACCAACAAAACACAAAACTCTTAACACCTTTTTATTAAAAATATTTTCACGATTTTGCAATAACATGACAACCTCCAATTTAATGTCTATGTCATAAAGTTAATCACGGTATTTTTTGTCGGTGACGAATGGTCCCAAGCGGTGACTCACTTCACGCCTTCAGTAGCGATTTCACTTTGTTCTTATCTTTTTTGACATTTAACTAAAAGTGGCTTTGCAGCGGCGAAAAAGTCGATTACTTTTTGTGTGCGAGAGAAATCGATACTTGGATAAAAAATTACGAAGGTTTTAGCTACTTGATGGTAATACAATTTTATAATACGATTTGGAATTATAAAGAATATAGGTAAACCTACAACTTATCTAAGCTCTGAGGATTTCGTTGTTTTTTGAAGTAAAATCTTCTTTAGGTGCACTGAGCAAAATATTTAGTGGGGAGTGAATTAGACTGGGCTAGTGGGCTTCCAACGTAGGATGTCACACTTCTTCGTGAAAAGTCGGTTAGTTTAATATTACTAAGTGAAGATGGTAATGTGTCTACTGTCTTTTCTATCACTTGAACGGACGTCAAATAATGGTAGCGTAACATTTTAATACTACAGAATAGAGTATGTCTATAATCGTGAATAAAATGTATTTTTGAATTAGTATCCTTTCAAGCTTCTGTCAAACGGTTAATAATAGATTTAGGTATTTCAATCAATCAATCAATCAATATCTTTATTTGCAAAACATGGGTAATTCGGATACAGGTGATGATAGCAATGAAAGTGTCTCCATATTTAGCCTATAGCCTATATTTCGTATTATTAACCTCGCTTTGTTTATTTGTTTATTGGTAATCAACAGCATACATATTATAAAAATTATCTTAAATATAGTATAAGTAACAATGCAAATTATAGATTACCCAGTATATATAGAGAGTAATATCAATGCGAGTTTGGTACTTATTGAACTGACAGGTTACCTACCTACATGAAATTCTACTTCATGAAGTTATAACCCACAGGTTGTAGGTTGTAAGCTACTACATTACAAAATAATTAAAAATAATTATGCCTTCTATCTACTGAATACTAATAGTGAGCCATTAGGCTCAGTTTACATGGTGTACCAAGTTACAAATTAAAAAAAAATAATACAATAATTATGCTTTCTTATCCACTGAACAACTAATATTAAGTTGCCATTAGGCTGAGTTTACATAGTGTGCCAAGTTACAGACATAAACATTAGTTTTAATCACAATGTTAAAGTTTCGGTCTGGTTAAGAAAACTAAGCCAAATTGCTTAAGAGACCATGTGTCAAACGATAAGATTCGGTGTTGTTTTGTTTGCTGTCACGTAAACATGATTAGTTTATTTAGGGGTAGAAAACAATTGCAATTAATGTAGTTACTTCAAAGTATTATTGTGCATTCTATGGTTTAACAGCATTGGTAATATGCAAAATTAAAGCAGTCAATATTTAGTGCATTATGTTACTTGTAAATACAGTATAAATCAGTATTCCTGAATTTAATACTAATATGAGGTATAAGTTCTTAAGATTAAATTATAAAAAGAAGACAATTCAGTTCTTTTTATAAACTATTCACTAATGCCGTGTGTATGTATGTGTATTTGCACATTTTTTTTTTGTAGCCTGTAGCACGGAGGAAAAAAACTACCTCACGGAATAGAACTACCTATTCCGTGGTAAATTCCCGTTGGACCCACCAATAGGACGATGGCTTTCGGGACCAACGGGAAAACTCCATCGTATCAACTCCCACCACTTTCCAGAAGCCTGGATGTTGACTTTGCCTATTAAATTAGATTGCAAAGCAATAAAGCATTGTTCAAAGTACAATTAATTTCAGAAAGTACGATAAGAGTAGGCCATTTGTTAGTTCCTAATGAGAATTTATCACATTTTACCCTGTGTTGGAACGTATGTGTTACACGTAACATTACTAAAATATCTCATATACTTCGTTTATGTATAGGTTCTTACATAATATGTCTTACCCATAGATGAATAACGGTGTTCCTTTTTATTAGCAATAAAAAAAACCTAGTAGTTTTAACATACAATATTTATCTAGCCCTGTAACTTCTCTTCTAAATTAGCATTGGACCAAAATGTACTAGAAGTTAGTCAATGTGGCATTTTTTCGCATTGTGGTTCTATGCTTTTATACTTCTGTGACATTACCGCTTTAACTGATACAGTTATAATTTTTTTGTTGCTCGTACTTATTACGAGAGCAAGAAAAACCTATAATCTTGTTTGTATTTTCTAGACCTTTAGCGATATCCCAATCCACTAATATTATAAATGCCAAAGTTTGTAAAGATGGATGGATGTTTGTTGCTCAAGCATGCTAAAACCACTATATTTTGCTAAAAACAAATGCTAAATGTCTGTCTGTACCTACTTATGTAGTTTAGCTAGTAACTGAAAAGGAATATAGGTTCGCCACTTTTATTCCAGATACCAGCGCGAGTGTTAATAATTATAATATACGTAAAAACGTAAGTTTTCACGGAAAGTTTTGCATTTATGTTTTCCTGTGACTCCTAACTTAGTCGTGTAGCTCTCTCTAAAGTACCAGGCACCCATAAGTAAAGAAGAGAGCCCACCCCTATCGATCAATGGTTTATCGATGCTGCGACACGTGTTAACAAGTAGGCTTGCACGCGGGCACATTCGGGCTGGATAAGGAGTAGGTAATTTATTATCTGTTCCCGCTAAATCTGCAGCCTGTTATTTATTAGGAAGATAGCCGTGGTGACAGTGGCTTAGGCTATGGATAGATTGAAGAGATTTGGAAATAGACGTCTTCCGAGATTTCTAATGGCGAAAGCGCGAAGGTACCATTATTGAATGTTTAATGCTGCTCGTGGCGGGATTTGGTATCGGGATAAATAAATATGTAAATATTTTTTTTTTATTAAGAACTACAAGATAACTAAAAATATAATACTATGAAAGGAGCCTAGTAGGTTCTTTTTGCTAGTAAAAACTTAACGTAGCGATTACATTCCAGCCCAATCGGTTCAATATATTAAGGCTTATTTAAAAAAGAAATGCATTTCAATATAATTTCATGTAAATGTTTATTGTCAAAACTAAAAAACTAATTCATAATTTATTTATTTAAAAACAATAAAATAAACCTTTTGGTTCTGCATCGAGAGAGACTCTACCTACATATGTTTTCTATTAAACCAGCTGAGACATTGTGTAGTTACATAGAACAGTGCACCCTGTAACTAGAAACTAAAATTACATACTCTCGATTCCTTAAAACGAGTATAATATTTTCATTGTTTTTCATCCTATTCTGATCTCGGGATCGCTCGACGTCTAATGCATTTTTTTTGTATTTATTTATACATCGAAAAAGTTAACAAATGTTTCTATTCTAAGGGCGCCTTAAAACCTTATCAGGTTTGTCTAGTCTAGGATGTGGGAGGCCTATGTTCAGCAGTGGAGGTCCAGAGGCTGAAATAATGAAGAGGTTTATGTTTTGAGGGTATTCATTCTTCTTTTAATCGTGTCACTAGTGCCTTCGAACCAGTGTGGTGAAAGGATTTCAAGTGCGCCTCGTGAAGGCTCCTTTCGTGCACTACTACGGTTTTCTTATATAGATATGACGGCAGCTCTCCATCCATACCAGTAGTGAAATTTCACCCGAAGAAGGCGCTTCCTTTCGATCCTTCAGCCATTTCTTGATTCAAAATCTTTCCCTCGGGAGTAGTGCTAATATAGTAAACAATAGATACGGTATGAAGCGGTAATCTAAGCGGAAGTCTTTGAAAGTAGGTGTCACCGGAAATGCATTATAGAAAGTAAAATACTTTTTCCAAAGCAAATGGCTACAAAATAAATCCTATATAATACCATACTCATGATAATTTAAAAAAACTGATGGTATTTTTTTCTTTTTTCATACCTGCCTATTAAGTAAAGTTCAAGAAAAATATATAGTAACAGTTAGATACAGTTAACAGTATTTTTAAGCAAGTAAGTCATTCTTCGTATTTAAAAGTGTTACAAAATGGTAGATACATATATTTTTGGCGGAAAGATGAACTGAATTCATAACTATGGTGTAAACTTAACGATCTTTCCATGTTCCACTTACACGTCAATATCAGTACTTAGCATAAAAACTCGTTTAGCATGCTAAATAGTGTGTTTTTATCGTCGGAAGTCAGAGTTCTATTCGTTCCATTTGCATTACCTAAGGCGACAGCTACTTTCCCAGTAACATTTAACAGCATTCACATTCGTATTAAAAAAAAACAACATACATAGGAAACCATTATTTACGAGTATCTTTATTTACATCGTCTTTTTAATCTCTTTTTCTATCCTACAGGTTTAAGCAAAAACTAGGCAACTTAAAATACACAAGTATTATATGAAAAGGAGCTAATAATTTATTATTTGTTTTATTTTAGTAAATATTTTTTTTTTTAATAATTTTATTTAACATTTCATCTGCTGACGGTACTTCTAAGCTAAACTTTGTATTGAGGTAATCAAGATTAAATAAATCGGGGTACTTCAGGACGGGTATCTCAGAAATCGGGGTACTCAGGGAATAACCAATAGCTCAGTAGCTCAATAAAAACTTCAAACTACATAGAGCCGCATCAACAATAACATTGATAGTCAAATGCTAGTCTATAGCTAGTATAAAAACCATTAATTTTTCAAAACTTTATTGAGCTTATTCTTATGGCGTCTGCAGTTTCTCTTGTAGAGGTCATGACAGGTTTTAATGATCCATTCTCTATCGGCGCAGACACTGGTGTACACAGCGATGTCGTTTTCCACGTAAGACAGGACCCCGACAAGAATATGTGAAGGTTTTATCAGCACCAGACCATTTCCTACATCATCCCTGTAAAAAGAAAATGAAAAATAATTTATGCACCAACCAAAAAAAAACACAAGATGATTGCTTATCCTAAACCTCAAGCTAATAATAAGCTAAGTTGGTGCATTTCGTGTTTATACAGTTAACAGTATATTTTGTAGAGATTCAAATATATTATATCGGTATTTACTAATGGCCCCACACTATACAACCCAGTATCGTAGAGACCTATTTTCACGATATTTCAAACAATATAATTTTGGCAACCTTAAAGGCCCATTTACACGATACCATTTTCTTGTACATACAACGGCAATAATTGAATGAAATACATGACGCGCAATTATTGATCTTCAAGAATTGTAACTAACTGTTTACACGCGGCAATAAGTAAAAAAATGGAATGCAATTATTGTATGAAAGTCTTGACATTCAATCATTGCTGATGCCTTTTGTTTACACCAATACAATTATGTTTAGGCATGATTATTGCTGTCAAGTTTTGACTTGTCTAAACACAGACTTGTATGTGCGTGTACCATTTTTCAGCGGGTTGCTTCAAGTATTGCACGTTTTTGCGCTGGCAGATTTTCATTCAAGTGTTGAACGTTTTAGAAGCTACTATTTAAAAAAAATATAAGTCAAAAATATTTAAAATTTGGTTGTGCTGATTTAATAAAGTTCATTGAGAATATACACCACCAATTTTTTATCACCAAAAAATATCTGTGTTACGGCAACTGATTAGGTCTGCGTATTTTTATTTCTGGTGATAGAAAATTTACGGTGTATATTAACATACCCTCACTCACTGCTCTCATGTTTGCATATGAAGAGAGAATCCAGTTGAATACAAGAATTGCTTGAGAAATTATAGCATTGTGCTGTTTACACCAAGACAAGTTTTGAAACAAAACTTATATGACAGATCAAGAATGTTACGAGTTGTTTAGACCATGCAAGTCAATTATTGCGTCAATTTAATGGTATGCAACAGGCAAGAAACTTGCATCGTGTAAATGGGCCTTAACTTAACTTTGGCAAGAAATATCTGAGTTGATAGTCTCGGCGTACGATATAGTCTTAACAGCCACTCTACATATAACTCTAACCTAGAATTTCAATTAAGCTGGGGATATATGTATAAATATCGCGTAAGTTTCATTATAGTGATTATTGGCCAGTCTCCTCCAGACCTCTGTTTTGTGCTTGTGTGGACCAGTCTCCCTAATCTTGCTCATTTTTTCACCTGCGACAAATTTCATTAATATCATGTAAAAAACTCTTCTAACTTTGTTTTTTTTATCCGGGTTGACTCTCATTGTGAGTGACGATGCGATCTACATATTGTATGCTTGCTTAGAATCATCTTGTCTTGTAATATTATTTGTTATAAATAACTATACATAGGTAGTTATATAATTAAATATATTTAGCTTACTTGGAAAAGTATCCAACCACAGATTCGGTACAGAAAGCTTTCGGTCCTGGATCACGCCCTATTATTTTTTTGCATTCGCTATTTGAGATGATTATCTGCCGGCTTGCCTTCAACCCTCTGAATGTGCTGTAATCAGGCAACTTGCCTTTGTGCTGGAGATTAACGATAAAAAGTTATGATAACATAACTGACACTGACATTATTGATAATGGCTGGCCATCTCTAGGCTTTCTCTAGGTAACGGTTACATATTTCTGCCTTTTGGGGTTGAAACATTAGGTCCGTGCCGGTCCGTGGGAATCGGACGCTTTGTTCCAGTACAAGAAGCTAGCAAAACGATTGTTCTAATAAACTAATCAAACGACCCAAGGGCTGGCGCTTAACTCGGTCAAGGAACGCTATTAAACGTGGTAACGTCGCGTCGTCTCCAGCCTTTTGGGTAGGTACTTTGCCCCTAAGTTTTGTGTATTATTTATAATTTTAGATTATTTATTATTATAGACAATTAAATAATTTTAGTATTATTATGTTTAAGCACATATTTACATACTGACATTTTTTTTTACCAACAACAATCAAAGCGGGATTGAATTGTGAACTGGGTAAACTGGATACTGGTACAGAGCGATAGTCAGACTACTCGTGTGACCGGAGTACTGGCTATTTTGTCAGATTTGCTATACCAACGTGGCAATGCCGCCAGCATACCGAGCATGCTTCATTCTGATGACTGCCTTCTTTTTTGTTTAATATTTTTATATTCTTTAGTTTTGATTCCATTAGATAATAATTTTTAGATACGTTTTATTTCAATTTAGTAGGTATGTACATATTATGTACTAGTATTTAGTGCACAGCCGATGAATTTAGATGTCAAACTG
The DNA here is from genome assembly GCA_932526365.1 of Lobophora halterata. Taxonomy (NCBI): domain Eukaryota; kingdom Metazoa; phylum Arthropoda; class Insecta; order Lepidoptera; family Geometridae; genus Lobophora; species Lobophora halterata. The sequence continues at coordinate 10,198,042 of OW052001.1, forward strand.
AAGTATGTTATGGTTAAACTTACAATCTGCTTTCCCCAGCCAACCGATGCCACTTTAATATGTACTGCTGGATCTGCCGTTGCTATCGGCACTTTCTTGATCTCATGCTTCAAAGGCACACGACTATCCAGAAAAGCCACCGCCAGATTATTCTTTCCTGTGGTCTCACGGTACTTCGGGTGAATATCATAATCTATCACAGTTCGTACTACCTTAGCGTCTTTCGGGATTGTTGATCCAAAGTATGCGGTTATTTCACCTTTTTCATACCTGAGCTCGTCCATGCAATGTGCTGCCGTGAGCACGGCTTGCACCATGATTAAGGAGGCTCCACAAGATCTAGGTCTTGTTTTATCGAAATATAGCATCACCGCAAAAGAGTACCGATGGATACCCACTTCGTAGCCTTGAGAAATCCTAAGTTCAGGAGGAGATGTCCAATTTAACATGGAACCATCCACAACAGCCATAGTAAATATGACCAGCCAATTCATCCTTCTGGTCGCAAAACTTTGAATAACGGTTTGTATTTTTATTGATTCTAAAACTAAATTACCGTTGAATATTTTAATGGACTGGGAATCATTTTATAGGTGGTTGATAAAAGGCTTTGCTAATAACATGGTAATTGAACAATAAAACAACTGTTTGTTTTTTGCAGATTTTATTGGCCAGTTGGTCTTATGTTGGCAGATAGAAAGTTATTTTACTAGATAATAGTATCTTTTCGAAATTTTAAACGAAATTTGGTTGAATAATTTGCTTTGACGAAAGGGCGCGATGACGCACTTTGAGAGGACTGTGATAGGTTGATGATAGAGCCATTTAGTAAGATTAAGGCCTATTTTTATCAAATAATTCGGCTAGGGATCGAGAGAAACACGACAAAAGACCTAGTGACACTGTGTAGGAGGTGCCAGAAATCCTTTGTCTGCAGAGGCCCACCCACCACAACTGTAACTGATCCTAGCTACGTATGGCGCGCATTGAAAGAGGTTAATGTAACTGTTACTGACCCTGGCTACGTATGGCGCACATTAAAAGAGGCCTATGTAACTGTTACTGACCCTGGCTACGTATGGCGCACATTGAAATAGGTCTAAGTAACTGTTACTGACCCTGGCTACGTATGGCGCGCATTGAAAGAGGTTAATGTAACTGTTACTGACCCTGGCTACGTATGGCGCACATTAAAAGAGGCCTATGTAACTGTTACTGACCCTGACTACGTATGGCGCACATTGAAATAGGTCTAAGTAACTGTTACTGACCCTGGCTACGTATGGCGCACATTAAAAGAGGCCTATGTAACTGTTACTGACCCTGGCTACGTATGGCAATCATTGAAAAAGGTCTATGTAACTGTTACTGACCCTGGCTACTTATGGCAATCATTGAAAGTGGACTATGTAACTGTTAATGACCCTGGCTACGTATGGCGCACATTGAAAGAGGCCTATGTCTAAAGTAGTGGATACCTAGTGATAGGCTGATGATGAAGATGATAACGCAGGTTTTGCTTCTTGTATATCAGTTAAACTACTGTAAAGTTTGGGATAGTTAATCTCCTGTAATCTCGATTCTGGTTTCAGGGTCGGGAAAGCCTTAGTTAAATGATTTCTCAATTTCATAAGTCATAAAGAAAAATAGAATTAATAATAAATAAAAAAGGTTACGAGTATACTTAAAAAAGACAATATATTTCTTTAATTTAAGCAATAGAGTCTTTTCGCGTTACTTTTGATCCAATTGTAAAAATAGCCAACATCGGTGTACACGATAATGTTGCTTGCTATGGAGGGTATTTTGTAAGATACGAGGCCGATCTGGATGTAACCACGGACCACAAGAGCAGATCCTGAATCTCCTCTGAAAAATAAAGACAAGGAAAATAATTATCACTCGTATAATCAACCCAGCAACAAATCATCCTGTATTACAGATGAAATAGAATATTCAATCAAACGCATGAAAGAAAACACAGAATCAGCTATGATCCGATACTCAATAGATTACTATTATGTACTCAAATTAGGGCTGTTGCAATATAGACAAGACACCAGATAGCTCTACTTCTTTTTCTTATCGTGTCACTAGTTTTTTCGAACCAGTGTGGTGAAAGGATTTCAAGTGCGCCTCGAAGCTTTTGCGTGCGCCCTTGACACATGTTTTCGAACTTTTTAGGTTCTATGCCGGTTTCCTCACGATGATTTCCTTCACCGTTAAGCACGTGTTTTAATGCACACATACATATAAGATTTGAACAGAAAAATCCATTGGTGTACGACCGGGTTCGAACCCAATACCTTCGGATCGAAAGTCAAAACACCTCGCACTCGGCCAACACGGCTTATAAATAGAGTTTTACTTGTATTATTGCACTAAAACGACCACCACTTGCTGTACATGGTGGATGATTGGGTCAGAACCATGATGTTGTAGGTTAGGTACTCACTGTGCGGCATAATCTTGATTACTCTTCGCACTGGCACAAATAGTGCCCGTCGGAAGAAACCCGAAGATACGTATGCAATTGTTACGAGCCCATACTTGTTGGGACACAAACTTCAACCGGTTAGACTGAGATAGCCTTGTTTCCTGCGAAAATTCTAATAATTTGACAAAAGTTTCAGGGTTCTTGCTACGTGTAAAAATCACAGAGATAATGTTTCAAGTAGGTACGCGCAAATACCTTATAGATACGTAGTTTATAAGTTCTTTGAGTATGATCGCGCGATCATAGCCTGGCGATTAGAACGCCATTCTTGGACCTTAATAATTTATTTAAAGCGTTGATGACAGAGCGCTAGTTTACAAGCTACAAGCCAGCGCATTCGCTTGTAGCTTGTAAAGTCGCTCCGTGTCATCGGCATTTTTACAATCTGCTAGTTGACAATCCTTCCCAAAAGTTAACTCGCTCACTCGCTAGCTTTTAAACTCGCCGGCTTGTAGCTTGTAAACTACAGTGTGTACTACACTACACTGTGTCATTTCGGTTAAAGGTATTTTTGGTTTCTACTCACATCAGTAATTCCCCATCCCGCAATTTGAGCGTTTTCCGTATACGGAGGTGAATTCATCAGCGCCACCCGACTGATCCTCGCGCTGAACTGTAGCGGCAGCGATACTCTTAGCATGGATATGTCATTTGCACTCGTCTTCTGGCTATAATACTCGTGGACCATGAAACTGTATACAGAGTACATGGCGCCCCTGTCCTTATGCTCGTTACCAAGGTTGATGGTTATGTGGCTGGATGCAGTGCACGAGTGAAGACAGTGGCCTGCTGAGAGGAGAATTCGCTGATTAACAACGGAGGAGCCGCATATCCACTGGGTCGATACTCCCGATTTGGTGACACAGTTTATGTTTAGGAAAGCTGAGTGCGGATGTTTGGTGATTGCTGCAAAGCTTCCCCCGACAATAAAGCCCTCCATCTTGCAGTGAACGGAGACCACCAAAACCAGGAGTAAAGCATATTGCGGTATATGCATAGCACACGTCTGAAAATGTTGTGGGGCGATTGTTCTTATCAGTTGATTGAATGTTATAGGTAATTTGTTTTTATAGTCAAAGGTAAATTAATTGGGATAATATGGAATTTGAGCAGAAAATGAATGAGCGTTTGACTTCAGAATACCAAAAAAATGGTCAAGTTGCAACTCCACTCCATTTGTTTACGTGTCCAAAACTCGCCATGACTGTCGTATTCCCTGGTGCTTCATTCATTTTTCGTGTCAATGGTTCAGTTTCAGACCAATCTCGACCAATAAATGGCCACCTTTTCCGCCTCATGAGGCGAAGCTATTAAGTGATTTCCGAGATCGGCCACTGGAGCGCGTGTCCCAGGGGGCAGGTGTTTGGCCGGGGTGACAAAGTTCCGAGGAGGGGGATGTTTGCTCTTCCACAGGTCACACCTTGCTTCTGAAGCAATTTTTTCTGCGGGGGTCGTGGATCTTAGGAATCTTTTACGGCTCTTCAGGCGAACAAGACGTAGCAGGTATATAGCCCCTGATGCTTTATTGCACGGCACTACCACGACGCAATGAGCGGGTGTCAGTAGAATCCTCTAATTCAATATCGAAGCCCCACATTTGCATGATCGCTACTGATCCTGAGCGCTACTGAATAAGGAAACTCCTCCAATTTCAGCCATTTTCCACTCATGTTAGGGGTTTTCTGGGATCTCACTGAGAGAAGGCAAATTTGAATTCTGTATACAGATTTGATCATTACTTTCATACTTTAATGGTTGTCATTTTTGAGGTAAGAACTTGTAATTGATAAGAGAGGTAACAAAATATCTATTATCAGTGAAGTTAATTAACTAGTTTTTATTTAAATTGCTTTTCTCCTTTTCTCGTCTTATTAATAAGGTATCGAAATTATTAGTTTTTTTTGCAAGTCTATCAAGAATTTGGCCTTATCCTATTTTTGGTATTTTATAGATTTATTTTAAAAACTACTGCCCTAACATATTTAAGATATATATATAGGCACTTATAATATTCTTTAACAACATACTATGTATACTATGTTCTGGCGAATAAAAATCTTGAATCTTGAATCTTGAATCTTGATAAATAGTTATAAAGAATGTTCGCAGTTCTTCCTTCACCAATGTAAAGCATATAGATAGGTACCTTAGGACAGTTCGGATAATTGAACGACAATTTAATAATTATTTCAAAATATGTATTTTTTACAACTCGCCTGTACAAGCTTCGTTCGTGGTTTATGGTATGGCTGGCATGTCTTAAAAACAGAACTTACGCCTAGATCACACGTACCGAGTACTCGGCTGAGAGCACTGTCTTGGCTGAGTACTCGGTACGTGTGATTTAGGCATAATCATATGTGACAGGACATTGTTAGTTGTAGTTGTACTCTGTGATTGTAGGTACTAATCCCCGTTCCATCGTGTCTACTGTCTAACCCAGACAGTAGAGTTTAGCTGCATTAATTGTAATCCAACCATAATAGTAGCCCACATCTGTGTAGACCACTAGAGATCTAGAAACATCCGTCACTTTATTCGAGACGATGCCGACTTGGATATATCGTCGAATTACTAAGGCACTTCCAGAGTCACCCCTGGAAAATAAATATAAATATTACTTTATAATATTATAAACAAGTACATTTTTCGTTTACTCCGATGGCATATTTATTCCACATAATTCGATTTCAAAACCAAATTACTGAAACGATTTTGAAGAAATTTATGGGACCAATCCTTACAAATACAAACATATTTTCTTCAAATCCATAAATGTTCTGAGATAACAGATATAAAAGAATACAATCGATTTGAGGAACTCCTCCTTTTGATGTGTAACATCTTTTCTCTCGATTTCTGTCAATTTGTAGGAGTCGCTTCATGAAAATGGGACGGATGTGTGTAACAGAAAGTTGGCACTCAGATGGTACAAACCTCAGTAAAATAAACAAAATAAATGTTTTTTTTTTTTTCGAAGAACCTAAGTTTTTCGGTTTTGGCTTCACTTCAAAGGTATATAGCCAGTGTCAAGTAATTGGAGAGATTATTTTGTCATAAGTCAGAGTCGATAAGTCAAGTCATGCCCCTGTAAAGTAGTGGTGGTTGCGACTTTACTAGAGGCTTCTATGGAGTTTTGGAGGCAACACGAAAAGTCACGTTTTACAGCATTACACTATTCACCAACACTCATACACGTTCACGAGCACTTATTGGATAAAAAAAACCACCGTTTTTATACTTAAACACTCAAAGTTATACAAGTTTTGTCAATTAATTTAATGCCGCCAATGCGCCATTTTTCATGTTCCCGCCAAAAAAAACAAAAAATAAATGTTGGATATTACCATTATAACCAAGGAATGTCAAATGTTACACATTATAATACAGCGGGGCTATTCATTAAGAGGATTGTCCCTAATAAACGCGCGAATAGGCACTTTTGGTTTGAAAAATATTGAAGAACTCTCTGCATTGAATGACACTACAAAAATATCTCATCTGCCTAATAGACGAGTGTTCCCTTACACCGCGTGATATTTCTAAAATTATTCTTAATTTACGAGAAAAAAATTCTTTATATTGATCAAAAACATCGAAATCGACCTTTTGTATTTGAACGATTTAAGCTATATCATTGAGAATATTTGAAAATTCTTTGGTGTTATCGTAAGACAAAAGTATAAATATTTCAGACACCACGCCTTTTTTTCAGAAATTCCAACCAAAAAGCAATAATCCAGGCTTAAACATCATTGATTTTTCGCTCCCCGCCGTCCATACATTTTAGTATGAAAAACTTGACTCGCTATAAAATAGACAACGTGCCTGCAAAAAATTCAGTACCCCCTCAGTATTCAAGGTGACTGCACGTCCGTTGAGATCAAACGTAGACTATGACTTATCTGTGGTTGGGATGACACTAAGGGTGCGTCGCGACGTTAGGAGTATCGGACACAACTGCTAATATGTACCCTTCGACTAAGTAGACGATCTAGGTAAATGAGCTTTGTTATCATTTTTTTACGTACCTTAAAAAGCGTTACTATTTTTTTCTACCCATTTCAGGTAGATATGGAAAAACATACGGGAAATTACACACACAAAAAATTACATTATTGTTCACCCAGATGCAGTCTGAATTTTAAAAATCTAACATTGGGAACGTATAGGGCGTGTGGGGGTGAGATCAGAAAAACCTCGACTTTTCACCCCCTTTCACCCACCTTTGAGGTGCAACATGGTATCTCAAAAAGTGTATGTCGTACAAAGTTAAAACTTTACCCACAGGTATATTATTTGTTCTAATTTAAAAAAATTGAAAAATCCAATATGGCTGCCATACAAAAAAAAATAAAAAATTCATAAAAAACTTTAAACGCTTGTATCTCGTAAACGGTTGCAGCTAGAGGCCTGATTTTTGTACTTATTATTTTGGATGAGGTGCATTATTGCAAAGCCAGCGACCTCCACGAAGCGAGGCAGTAACCTGAGTGTTCACCCCCCGTCGGGGTGCAATATGGTATCTCGAAAAGTGTAAGTCGTACAAAGTTGAAACTTTCACCATAGGGACTTTTATTGCTCCAATTTCAAAATTTTGAAAAATCCAATATGGCCGCCATACAAAAAAAAATATTTTTCATAAAAACTTTAAACGCTTGTATCTCGTAAACGGTTGCAGCTAGAGGCCTGATTTTTGTACTTATTATTTTGGATGAGGTGCATTATTGCAAAGCCAGCGACCTCCACGAAGCGAGGCAGTAACCTGAGTGTTCACCCCCCGTCGGGGTGCAATATGGTATCTCGAAAAGTGTAAGTCGTACAAAGTTGAAACTTTCACCATAGGGACTTTTATTGGTCCAATTTCAAAATTTTGAAAAATCCAATATGGCCGCCAAACAAAAAAAAATATTTTTCATAAAAACTTTAAACGCTTGTATCTCGTAAACGGTTGCAGCTAGAGGCCTGATTTTTGTACTTATTATTTTGGATGAGGTGCATTATTGCAAAGCCAGCGACCTCCACGAAGCAAGGCAGCAACCTGAGTGTTCACCCCCCTCGGGGTGCAATATGGTATCTCGAAAAGTGTAAGTCGCACAAAGTTGAAACTTTCACCATAAGTACGTTTATTGTTCCAATTTTAAAATTTTGTAAAATCCAATATGGCCGCCATACAAAAAAAAAAATCATAAAAATCTTTAAAAGCTTGTATCTCGTAAACGGTTGCAGCTAGAGGCCTGATTTTTGTACTTATTATTTTGGAAGATGTGCGTTATTGCAAATCCAGCGACTTCCACGAAGCGAGGCAGTAACCTGAGTGTTCACCCCCCCTCGGGGTGCAACATGGTATCTAGAAAAGTGTAAGACGTACAGAGTTGAAACTTACTTATTTTATTTTATTTTATTTTATTTTATTTTATTTTATTTTATTTTATTTTATTTTATTTTATTTTATTTTATTTTATTTTATTTTATTTTATTTTATTTTATTTTATTTTATTTTATTTTATTTTATTTTATTTTATTTTATTTTATTTTATTTTATTTTATTTTATTTTATTTTATTTTATTTTATTTTATTTTATTTTATTTTATTTTATTTTATTTTATTTTATTTTATTTTATTTTATTTTATTTTATTTTATTTTATTTTATTTTATTTTATTTTATTTTATTTTATTTTATTTTATTTTATTTTATTTTATTTTATTTTATTTTATTTTATTATATTTTATTTTATTTTATTTTATTTTATTTTATTTTATTTTATTTTATTTTATTTTATTTTATTTTATTTTATTTTATTTTATTTTATTTTATTTTATTTTATTTTATTTTATTTTATTTTAGGCCTCTAGCTGCAACCGTTTACGAGATACAAGCGTTTAAAGTTTTGAGTAGAAACATATTTATTTTTGTATTGCGGCTGTATTGGAGTTTTCAAAATTTTGAAATTGGAACAAAAACAAATACCTATGGTGAAAGTTTCAACTCTGTACGACTTACACTTTTCAAGATACTATGTTGCACCCCAAGGGGGTGAAGAAGGGTGAAAATACATTTTTTTCCTGAACTCATCTCTACACTCCTATACGTTTCATATGTTAGATTTTTAAAATTCAGACTGCATCTGGGAAAAAAATCAGTCAGTCAGTGGTAATGCAGCTTTATTTTATAAAGTTTTTTTCTCATTATCTAAAGCTAACGAAACTAACTTATAAAAGAAAAATATTTTAATAAAGACTAATAAAGATCCAAGGAATGAATTACTACATTTTAATGCAACTGCAACTTGTTTACATATATTTGTAATTCAGTCTGTAGTCTGTAGTCAATAGTGTTTACTTATTTCTGACATCGACTTGTTGACAATATTATGACATAAGTTGATGGCAACATAATAATATGGGTGTTTTGGTGTGTACATATTATTGTAACTAAGTATGAAGACATAATTTTGAAAATGTCGATATGTGTACATACTATTGCACGCGACTGTACTTGACTAGTTTAACGTCCGCGACTTTGTACGCGTGGGGACCATTTTCGAGTCATTATTGTGTAACTAACTCTTTGTTGACTTTGTTTCATAGATTGAGATAATATCCAAAAATCGTACACTCTGACCCCACCCTTTGCCGCTGGCTAATGAGTAGTACTCACTACTGGCCAACGGGCGTCGCGATGTCAAGCTAATGGCTCAATACATTGCGTGTTTTTTATGACATTCTTCAGCATCCTACAAAGATAAAGGTGTTATGAAAATGTAACTTGTGCGTAGCACCGAAAGTATATTTGTTTCTTTCCAGGGGGGTATACTATGAGTGCGCGATGAGTCTGTATGAGTAGAAAATATCTATGTGTGTGTTCAATCAAAAGTTCCCACGCTTGCAGACCGGACCCTTAAGCTGTCATTAGTTCTCGTTATCGAATGGTACGTCAAATCTGACAGAAAATGGCCGACCTCTCGAAGCCGATAGCGACAGAAATCCTATGATGACGTCATTTTTTTCCCAGTCTTGACCATCGAATTCGATAACGAGAACTAATGACAGCTTAACGAATAGCCCGGCTGTAAGGCTCGCTTGTTTTTTTTTAAGTCGGTTGAAAATGGATTCTAATCACCAGAAAGTTCTTGTCAGGAACTCTACCCAAGAGTTTTTATTATTAAAACACCGACCTCAAATGGAGAGAAGATCATTATTAGAACTTACATTGAAATGTAGCTATTTTCCTTCAATCCGCCAGCACATAGAACGCCTTTAGGCAGATCACCGAGTATCTGCATACAGCGGTGGCGAGACATCATCTCTTGCGTTGTGTTCATCAGGTAGCTGGTACCCACTCTATGAATTTCCTAAAAAGGTCATAAAAGCAGTAAATCTCTGCTTAGCCATAAACGCCGTGCTGGCTGAGTGGGAGGTGCCTCGACTTTCTATGCGAAGGTCATGGGTTCGAACCCGGTCGTACACCAAGGGAATTTTCTGTTCAACAAAACGATGTGCGCATTAAAGCACGTGCTTAACGGTGAAGAAAAACATCGTGAGGAAACCGGCATGTCATAGAATCTAAAAAAAGTTCAAAAACATGTGTCAAGTGAACGAAAGGAGCCTCTTCGAGATGGACTTCAAATCCTCACTCATCAATCACTGGTTCGAAAGAATTAGTGACACGATAAGAAGAGAAAGGCTTAGCTTGCATTGTATCGGGGCTTTCCAAACTAATGTATTAGTTCAATAGATGAAGTTTCAGCTCCATTTTCTTGTTAATATTTTTCATTTCCACTGGGCGGGGTGGGAAATGCACTCTTACCAACAACTATCAGGTTTTTTTCAAGAACTAGGCACTCTCTTTATAGTAACAGATCACGCCTGCCTATGACAGTGGTACATAGGAAGTAGTAGCACAAAAATATGATACTCACGTCTATCAGACCCCAGCCAGCAACTCTAGCCAGTTCATTCAGAGGCGGTGTTTCTAAGATCGCGACTCTTGAGACTTCGCTATTAAAATTTATAGTTGACACAGTTAATAACGCAATATCAGCTACAAACTCTCGTTCTTCATAACTTTGGTGTATCATGTAATGCTTGATGCTCATGTGAATGCCTTTATATCTGTCTACATTTCCTACACTTGCGATTATTTTACTTGACGCACTACAATTGTAGACGCAGTGTGCAGCCGTCAACAGAATCCTTTGGTTCAAAATTGAGGCACCGCAAATCCACCGAGCATCACAAATCGAGCTTAAAAACACTGAGTGTGGAAAATATTTCATAGAAGCATAATCTCCTTTCACAATGTAACCTTCCAGTTTTGTGGATTGAGTTTCAAATTTGATAAAAGTTAGGTACAATACAAGTCCGAAAAGCATGATTTGATCATTTCTCGCTCTATAAATCGTGCGTGGTCTGATTGGACAAGCTACGATTGGATTTTAGCTTGTTGTCATGGTTGGGATGTTTTAGATTGCAAAATTAATTAGAGTTTCGCTTCAAATTGCCATACTTAGACATAAATATGGTAAAACTAGGCCTGACTGAATATAAACATAGCTGCTACCTGTGTATGCGTGCCATGCATCGGTATAAAAAGTATTTATTTTTTTCAGGTTGTAAATTATAGGTACCTACACTGAATTTCAGTTTAGTCCAGTGAATAATTGGGTATGTAATGGAAGCCTTGTTGTAAAATTCTACAAAACTTTCTCATGCCATGACTTTCAGCATTCCTTTAAAATTGTGATGAAGTAATTAATTATTCCTCAATTTTGGATTTTCTGTTTTAGACACTATTCTACTTGATCCTGTGAATACATTTTTGTCTATCCAACAATATCTAAGGGTTATATTGTTAAAAAAACAAGGTGGATGATTGTATTACCTTTATTTTGCTTGTATGAAGATTTGTGTCGCAAAATTGTGATAGACTACTCTACTAAACTGTAATTACCACCACACCGTCACTTACCATCAGGTAGGTTGTGGTCAAATGCTTGCCTATTTCAAATAAATAAAAAGGACTTATGCCATAATTACAATAGTAATATTAACTAGTTATAATCGAGAAACGAACTTATTTATAGAAAAATAAATATGATCGGACATAAATTATTATGTTGGCATTAGAAGGTGGTAAGTACATAATAATATATTAGTAGGATTGGCACAGCTATTCCAGTAATTCCAACTATATCTGTCTCTCTATCTCCCTCTTCCATTCCAGTACGACTATTACGCGTTTAGGCACAAACTAGTCTTAAAGAGGACGCTATGATCCACGTGTAGAAATGCCCTATGTCCGTGTATATGACTAAAGACTTGGATATGGCCGGTAACTTGAATGAAACAACACCAACTTGGATATAGCCTCGCACTACAAGACCACTGCCGGAATCACCCCTGGAAATAACAATTATAAATATAAATAATACATATTTTGGTTAATTCAAACATGGCACTGTTTGAATTAACCAAAAAATGTATTGTATTCAGCCTAAAACCAATCAGAGCGTGAAACAAACCAGACTTTTTTTTTATATAGAATACATTAAAAACGCCCAGAATCAGGTGAAACACCGATGTTCCTCACACAAATGTATGTCTTATAGCGGGAATCGAACCCGCGACACCGGGGCGTGATAGACTAACTCACTTGCCACTTCACTACAGAAAATACTTAGCTTAAAATAATACATTTAAGACAAAGCAAAAAAAAAATAATAGAAGGCATGGAGAAATGGTTGAATACAAGCTGAAATTTATAAAATTCTGTTAAACTGAAAACTTACATGGCAACATAATTTTCTTGCTTCCAAGCTCCTCCGCATATAATGCCTTGTGGAAGTTTACCCAGATATCTACCACAATCATCGCGGTCCATAATATTCTGCGTTGTTTGTTTTAATTGGTGTGTCTTGATTCCTTGGACCTCCTTAAAAAAAAACTTTTCATATTATTCTTCGAGATAAGATATTACATGTAGTATGCAATCTTTACCCACTACTTGGCGTTTTTGGAGAAGCTAGCAAGCAACCACATGCTACCGATACAATTTAGTATAATCGCTCGTCATTATGATCATCATCATATCAGTATCTGGAAGTCACTGCTATATATAGGCATCTCCCATAATGGTGGCTTCATACAGCCTGTGCTAACACGCGCCGCACCGCACCAAGGTCATTTGTACAGGTGAACGCGCGCCGCAGTCGAGTCCGGATCACCCCTTCTCTTCGGGCCTGTGTCGCCGCTCGCTTCACACGGCCTGTGGCGCGGCCCGTGCTAACACAGGCCATGAGAAGCCACTATAAGACGTCATGGCGAGCGGTTTCGAGCCTTCTTCCTCCATCCACGACCGCTAAAATGTCGTCGGTCCATCGAGGTGCGCACCGCCATATACTGAATCACTCATACTATCGATAAAAAATAATATTTTCAGTTGATATGAGTAGTTTTTTTTCTAGGTTTTTTTTTATATACAGCAATATTAAAGCAGATATACTCGCAGTCTCACTTTAAACTGTAGAACTATGTAGTATCTACTATTTTATTACCTACTTATTTTGGTCAGACGATTTTTGACTTCGGAAACTGTACTTTAGTCACGCAATGACTGAATAAAACGGTGAATAAGTTCATACTTACATCTATCAACCCCCAGCCAGCTATTTTTCCCATTTCATTGTAGGGCGGTGTCTTTAGAATTGCGACTCTTGAAACGATGTTAGTGAGCCTCATTGGCTTTGATGCCAACATTACCGCAATATCCGCGTAATTTGTATGTTCATTATATTCGTGGTGCATAATATAACTTGACACTGTAAGATGATTACCGGAAGTCCTGTCTGCAGTTCCAAAATTAATGGTTAACTTGATATTTGAACCGCAGCCGTTAACGCAATGGGCTGCAGTAAGCAATAATCTTTGGTTCACTATTGACGAGCCACATATCCATGCATTTTTTTTATTACAGTGAGCCATTAATGCCGCAGAATGTGGAAAATTACTAATTTCAGCGTCGGTTCCGTGTACAACAAAACCCTCGAAATATGTTGCATTTTTGCATTTAATGTAATTTATGCTCAGTACGAGTACAAATAGCACTGTTTTTTTCATTATTTGCATAATTTGACCAGTGAATAGTAAATTGTTTTTCAACGAGATGAGACGAATTGATTTATCGTCTCACGTCATGGTTGTATTGCACTATTAATTAACGACATTTATAAAAAAATACATATACCAAGTGCTATATACTTACTAGTAGGTAACAAAAACGCCTCAACATAAAAGCTTAGGAAATATTACTTACTAAAATCTAAAACAACCAAACGGTACAATAAATAGGTAAAATTGTCTCTTAAAATTTGAGGTTGTATTTTTTTATTTGCTATATTTTTAGAGATTCTAAAATAGTCGAAATCATCTTTTTTGTGACATAACTAAATACTATCCTGTTTTTTTACTAAATACTACTACTTGCTAAACAGGTGTTTACGTACATCGACACTTTATTTGGTATGTGTTTTGGGTAGTGTTTGTAAAATAAAAGATGTTTAAAACACAAAGTGTTATATTTTGTATTAACTTAATATAAATATTAACACTTATTTATTATATTATATTTGGCATCTGTTGCTTTAACTTTAACAACAAGAAAATAGAACCAACAGATTTGTACAAGATAAGTAATCCATTATTTATTTTGACAGAAGAGTCTATAGGCATTTCCTATGATCCATTTATAGAAATGTCCCACGTCTGTGTATACGACTAAAGACTTGGACGCGTTTGGTATCTTATACGAGACAATACCAACTTGGATGAAGCCCCGCACCAATAGTCCACTACCAGAATCCCCTCTGAAAAAAAAACAAACGTTATGGTGCCTTCTCACGGTGTTCTTCATTGTGTTAATACAGGCCGCGCCGCACCGCACCGGGCCACAGGCCATGTGAAGCCAGTGGCTCGAGGCAGCCCGGGCAGGCGCGTGGTGGCGCGTCCTACCGGGAGCCGTGAGAAGGGGTGACTCGGACTTGTCCGCGTACATATCGAATCGGCCCAGCGCGGCCCGTGTTATCACAGCCCGTGAGAAGTCACCATTAGAGAAGTAAAATAATCATCAGCTTTTAGATGGCTCATCCACATAGACCTCGCGAGTTCGCTAGTAAACTCGCCCAGTGTCATCGGCTTTTTTACAATCTGCTTGTTGTCAATCCTTCCTGTAAGCTAACTCGCTCACTCGCTAGCTTTTTAACTAGCCGTGTGTCATCGACGCATTAGGTTCAATTCCCAGTGCGATGGCAGTGACTGGTAGAGGCACCTAGCTCGTCTCCAGTTCCAGTCTCGCTTTTAGAGAACCAATTCTCTAGTGAAAGAGAACTCTTCTCTACTAAGGAAAACCTTATTTATGATGGTGAGATTCATTCAATATTTTATGCGTTGCGTACTTTTATTTTCCAACACGTCCAGCTGTGGAGTTAAAGTAGACTGATGATAATTTATAAAAGCTATGGGATTTACTATTCACTAATAGGGTAAAACAGGGTTACATGCCCCAAAAGGATAGGTGTCCCTTTTCCTAAAAATCTTACGTTTTTTTTATATGCTTCATACTCTACCATACCTTTTTAGCTACTATAACTAATATTCATAAAGTTATCATGAACATTTTTGTAAGTTCTCTGTAAGATTATACTTACTGTGCTACATATTTTTTTTCTTTTAGACCACCGCCGCACACAGTTCCTTTGGGGATAGAACCCAGGTACCTCATACATTCGTTGCGAAGCACAAGCTTTTGCGTGATGTTCTTCAAATATCTGCTACCAATGTTATGAACCTCCTGAAAGTGAAAGATTTAAAATGAAGATATTCCGATGTTATATATACATATAATAACAAATGAAAACCACTAAGGGCCTAATTATAATCAGCGGCGCGGCCGTGCGGATCAGCCGCTCTGGTCAGTTGAACGACTTTTTTGGGTGGCCGCGCCGTTCATATACTTTGTTGCGTACAACTCAGGCGAATGAACATGACACCTGGCTGACACTCTCGCTCGGAACTTGATGCTTCCTCCGCTGCCCCGCGCTGCGCCCTCCGTGTCTTCTTTATCATTACTTCATTATCAAGTATATCGTCGTAAGAGCGGCCTAGCCGTGCGGCCGCTGCGCTGCCGGATATAACTAGACCCTAAGACCAGTATCTAAACGTATTATGTGTAGCTACTATCAATATAATATACCCAACTTCCTGCTGATATCCAGCTTACTTTATTCTACTAATTTTATAAAAGCGAAATTTGGTGAGAATCAATGACTATATTAAAAAGTTTGATCTTTAAGTACGCCAAAACTACTGAACCGATGGTGTTAAATTATGATGTGTATGAGCTGGAAAAACACATTAGCTTTCTTATTATATTCATCATATCATAGAATCATAGAATTGGCCACTTCATGATACGACTGGCCATTTCATAAAATGGCTGTAATTCATGAAATGGCCAATATCCGCTGGCCAGATCATAATATGGCCTGGCCAAGTCAATGATTAATGAACTTTTGATGATATGAACAGCTAAACTTATGGCTACTTCATGAAAAGGCCAAACGTTAGTAATCATATCAGTAAATATAGTTAGGTACATTAATCACCCTTATAGTACGATGACACACGGTTTTTTACACGCTACACGCCAGTGACTTCGCTTGTAGCGTGTTAAGTCGCCCAGTGTCGTTTTTACAATCTGTGTGTTGACAATCCTTCCCGAAAGCTTACACGCTCACAAGCTAGCGTTTAAAAACGCCAACAATCAGCGTGTAAAAAAGCTTTTGTGTCATCGACCTTTTAGAGGCGCTGATAAACACCACGCCGGCAGTATATAGCTTGCTTGATACTTACATCCACAAGACCCCAACCAGCCATACTCCCCGTTTCTTGATATGGAGGATTACTTACAATTGCGACTCTTGAAACATTGAGATTAAATTGCAATTGCTTCGACACGCCTAACAATGCGATATCGTTGGCAGATTCATTTTCGTCGTACTTCTGATGTGTTAAATATTTAGTTACAGGTAATCGTACACCTTCGTATGCGTCTGAACTCCCAATATTAAGGATTAATGAAATTTTTGAGCCACACCCGACAACGCAATGAGCCGCGGTTAACATAATCCTTTGATTTAGTATCGACGAACCGCATGACCAGCCTTCCTTAGGACACTTTGCCAGTAAAAACGCAGAGTGAGGAAAATGATCAATTTTCGAAAAGTCCCCATCAACGATAAAACCTTCAAAATGTGATGAACTTTGAGCTTCGCATATAATGCAATAGAGGCACAGTAAAAAGCCGAGACCCGTTGATTTGTTCATATTCGCTCTAGATTGTGATGTGATTGGATAATTGGATACGTTATGCTTGGGATATTTACGTGAAATTAATTAGCTAGCTCTGATTGTATGCCTCATCAATTTACATACGTAAGTACTCGTGCATTCTTAGCGAGAATTTGTGATACAACTATGTGGGCTGGTGGCTATGATGGTATAGTCAAATAGTACCTAAGAAAATGTAATCAACATAAAAGCATAAAAAACATAAAAGTTTGGTCCTGAGTCCTGACTGACTGACAGACAGGAGACAGCTTACAGGCTAAACAGTGGTATGATACACAGAAATTTGATTCACATAGACCGGTGCAACACAACACTGCTAAAGCGTTCGTCTACATTTTGATGGTCAGTCTCGAAAGCCCAGTAATGTCACATGCTGCAGTGCCCTTCAAACCGAAACACATTAATGCTTACACATTACTGCTTTGAGTCCTTGGTACTCATCTAGACGGCATCCTGCAGGGGACGCCTCCCAACGGTATTGTAATATTATGTTATTTCGCTCTAAACACTTTATTTTGGCTCATAAATTCTATCTGCAACGTATAACGGTCGGTAGTCGGTTATTGAAGATTTTACGATACTAAACTGTTTAATGCTATCCCAGGAGCCATGTTAGCTACGCTACTTAGCGATCCTAAGCTAACAACTTTACTATTATCAATACCTAGCAAACTGAAAATGAAATATAGGTACGGGTACTTACATCGATCTTAAAATTGGTTTTACAGAACTTAAAACTTACTTAGCTGCCTGTTTTATATAAAATAATATAATAATATAAAATAGTATATAATATATAAAACAGACAGCTTATAATGTGTAATAATATATAATAGTATATAATATATAAAATAGACAGCTAAGTAAGTTTTAAGTTCTGTGAAACCGATTTTAAAAGATGTACCCGTACCTATATTTAATTTTCAGTTCGCTAGGTATTGATAATTAATGTTAACTTTTAACAGACATCATTAAAATTGCGTAAAGAAAGCAGACTGTATCGTTTTCAGATTAACTAGTATAAAATTTCATAAAAAATATTTAGAACGGAATGAGACAGGTCAGATTGAACTCGATCAAGTTTGAGACTTATAGAAACTATGAATTAATTTTGAAATAACTATTAGAAATAAATTGTATTACGGCATAAGCTAAGTTTGTACTACAATCTATGTATATTATAAAATGTACACAAGAAAACAATTGGGCCACTCATAGATCGTTGCAAACAATATATTGGTAGCTCAACTGCTCCAACTCGATACCCGATGACAGCGCGCCGAGGATACTGGCTACATTGCCTCTTTGTACAGAAAGGCTGAGTTAAAATAACTTAGATCTAATAGAAGAGGTAATAATAGTAAAGCACAAAGAAAAAGTACTGCAAATGGCCGGACCGTTATCGAGAGAAGAGCAACATAACTGTTGTGTTCCGGTTTCGAGACCTAAGAAGCTTTGATTGTAAGGCTTGTCAGTGCGTTCAAAGCTTCTACGGTCTCGGTTTTACCGTAAATATGTAAAAAGTGTTTTTTTTATTTACCCATTGGGCAAGCTACATTAACACCCATATTCTGAGTCGATTTTTTTCACTCAAGTAATTTTATTTTTTTCTATTTTCAAAACCCCGAGTTTTTCAAACTCGGGGTTTGCCAGCGATCAATGGAGCGAAGTATCTTGGGCGTAAAGTTAACAGACCGCGTGAGAAATAGTATGCTACGCTCAAAAACAAAAATCGCGGATGTTGGGCAAAAGGCAGGCAGGTTAAAGTGGGACTGGGCTGGCCACGTCTGCCGCATGGCGAATACACAATGGGCGAAGGTCACCACGGATTGGTGGCCTCAAGGAATCAAACGCCCTCGTGGCAGACCCAAGCGCAGGTGGAAAGATGAGTTAGATATTTATAAAAGGGACTGGTCCACAAACGCACTTGACAGAGAGGACTGGAGAAAAGGGGGGGGGAGGCCTTTGCCCAGCAGTGGGACATGTCAGGCCAATAATAATAATAATAATTCTATATTCAGTCAGAGCTCATTCGCACGAGTATTGACGCGCGTTAAAAATCCGTTCTAATAGAACAAATTTTGTTCTAATAGAACAAATTTTAGAACAAAATTAAAGTATTCTCTAATTTTATACACTGATTGACATCCTAAATTATACTTAAGAAGTTTTTTTTTTCGTAAACTGGTGACGAGACGAGCTAGGCGTTCTCCTTTCACACGTCTTCGTTCACAGTAGGTACTCGTAAGGTAAAACCCATAACCAAAAAATTACTGCACAGGACTTTGATTCACATAGGCCAGTGCAACACTTGCTATAACGATCGTCAACTTTGAGAAATTTTGATGGTGGGTCTCGAAAGCCACTGGCTTCACTAGAAACAGTGCCCTTCAAACTGGAACACAGTAATGCTGGCACATTACTTCTTTGCGACAAAATTTTGCAGATCCTGACTAATATGTATGCCAAGCAGCACAATAAATTCAGTGGTTTCGGCAGTAATTGAGCCAGACACATTCATAAAATCCTTAGCAAAATTAATCTCAGTTCTCACATCATAAGTCAAACATTAACATATTCTAGCTATAAATCGCGGCGATTTCAACAAACGCCTTGTTGACTCGCCACTTGATGCTTTGTTGAGCCACGAATCCTTTACACATTCCAGTACATTTGTAGAGTTATGTAGAGTTAAAGAGTCAGTTGTATTTATTGAATTCATTGATAAAACGATAGGCTTTGAAAGAAAACATTTACGAATAATGACGATAATAAAAAAAACAAGCGAGGCTTACAGAAGTCGCATATGAAATTCCTTTTACACATTTCCGTTCCATTTAACAAAATCACTGCCACAAATACATAAAGCGAGATGAAAAATGTCACATCAAAGTTATTATATGCAGATTCTTATCGTATCACTAGTTGAAGAACTAGTTAGTAGTAGTTCGAACCAGTGTGGTGAAAGGATTTCAAGTGCGTCTCGAAGAGGCTCCTTTCATGCACTTGTCACATGTTTTTAGAACTTTTTAAGTTATATGACATTCCGGTTTCCTCGCCATGTTTTCCATCACCTTTAAGCACGTGTTTTAATCATCATCAACCTATAGCAGTCCACTGCTGGACGTAGGTCTCTCCCAAGGCGCGCCACTGAGCCCGATCCTCGGCTCTCCTCATCCACTTTCTCCCAGCTATAGCGCGCAGATCATCGCTCCATCTGGCCAAAGGTCGTCCTACACTGCGTTTGCCTAGACGTGGTCTCCACTCAAGAACACGTTTACCCTAACGGATATCGGTTCTTCGGCAGACATGGCCGGCCCACTGCCACTTCAGCTTGCTGATCCTCTGAGCTATGTCGACCACCTTAGTACTCTGTCGGATGACCTCATTTCGGATTCTATCCTTAAGAGAAACCCCGAGCATAGCTCTCTCCATAGCTCGCTGAGCGACCTTCAATTTGTGGACCAGCCCTATCGTAAGTGTCCACGTTTCAGCAGCGTAGGTCATAACCAGTAAAACACTACACACTACACTGGTTAAAGATATATATAGATATATATAGTGTTTTAATGCACTCATAGAATTTTCTAACAGAAAAATCCATAGGTGTACGACCGGATTCGAACCCACAACCTTCGGTTCGAAAGTCGAGGCACCTCCCACTCGGCAAACACGACTTTCAAGAAATGAAGTTAGTTCTGTTTACCCGAAGTCTTAAGATGCTGCTAGCTTACTATCACTATCTTGCTATCCTAGCTTGAAGAACTAGCCTCGTATATCTCGGGCATTAGAGATCCAGTTACTATTGTGTTGTCTAAACAATAAACTCCATTGAACCTGAGTAAACATCCAAACGTGTACTTAGTTTCTAGACTTCTATTCGACAGTTTTACAGTTTCCTAGCTCCAAGCCGTTGTCGTAACAGCTGGGCGGTGCTCAGCATGATTTGTGGTTTTCTCGCCTTGCTTGCTCGGCCCTACATGCCCTGATGTTGTCACTGACTTGAGGATTTGGGTGGTATTCGAAATTGTTTCTGAAACCTTGTTCATTGGGTAAGGTTCTAAAAAAGGGCGCGCTTTATTTATTTTTGTTCCAACGGATCACAATGATTCTTACACCCCGTTAGCAAGCTGTTGAAATAATGCACATAGTAGGTAAATTGACTTGACGAGAAAGACAAGATTAAGACAATAAAATTTTGACAACAAAGTATATAAGTATGTATAAGATATTGCAACACAAATTTTAGTTTTCAAGAAGAAACAAAAATAATATATATATTAAAAATCTAAAAAACTACGTTTTTATGTTTTTGCTCTATATCGCTTTTTTTTACGAAATATAGCGGTTTTTATAATTTTAGAATGCATTGTCATCGAGTTGTGAACTACCCTGAAAGTTTCAGCCGGGTGGCTAATCGGGAAGCTTAATAAAAAATATGGTAATCAAATGCCTAAACTCCCGATAGGTGTGTATAAAGCAGATGAGAAGTGCCGAAAATCAGAATCATTGGCGCTCTTTGGGAGAGAACTAAATCCCAACCGTGGACAACTGAAGCTGATGATGATACAGACAGGTACCTAGTTATTAGGTACTTCAATCAGTTTACTTATACATTTAGGATATGTAACACACTAGACATAATAATGATGCGTTTGGTCATTTATTTAGGTTTTGAAAGAAGTATCACGTTTTTTTAAACTTTTGTAATCGTAAAAATCGTAAACGAAATAAAGATCCGTTACAATAATAATAAACTACATTTATTTTTATACATATAAACACACATTCAACGGAATAGCAGTTTGAATGCAACTTCATTTATGTGAATGAGCTCTTATGAATAAACCATGAAAGATATCCGAATGTTAAACAGGCCGTTAATCACTTTATCTAGTTGCAAACAGCTTCAATAAACTGGCTCCGTATGCTCGGATATTTGGTCGGTGTGGACAAGGCCAGCAACATGCTCAAGCGCGCAAGACCGCTGGGCGCCGACTAGCATTATTTATACCTTCTGATGCAAAACTGTCTGTCTCTTTACTACGTTATCACACCACCTGCTCGAAAATATCCAATTACATATCATGCTATCATCAAGGTAAAGCAAAGCATTACCTACCTAGGGAGGTAATGTTGTATGAAACTCCCAAGGGTAGTAATGTGATTTGAATTTGGAACGTCAAATTCGTGTGGAAACTCGTGGAAAATACTAAGTAAAAGAACGTCCATATGGCATTGTAAAAAGGTTTGTTCTAAAATCGAACTGGCCACTCATAAAAAAAAGAAAAAAGGCGAGTCTTTTTTTTTTTTTCTTTCGAAGAACCTAAGTTCTTCGCTTTTGGCTTCACATCAAAGGTATAAGGTATATAGCCAGTGTCAAGTAATTGGAGAGATTATTTTGTCATAAGTCAGAGTCAATAAGTCAAGTCATGCCTCTGTAAAGTAGTGGTGGTTGCGACTTTACTAGTAGAGTACTAGAGGCTTCTATGGAGTTTTGGAGGCAACACGAAAAGTCACGTTTTACAGCATTACACTATTCACCAACACTCATACACGTTCACGAGCACTTAATGGATAAAAAACCACCGTTTTTACACTTAAACACTCAAAGTTATACAAGTTTTGTCGATTAATTTAATGCCGCCAATGCGCCATTTTTCATGTTCCCGCCAAAACTCCAAGGCGCGACTTGAAAGATTGTGAAACAAAAGACGGTGTTGGCTGCTGAGTTCGGAGCCCTGGCTTTTTATTGCCTCGCAGAAGGTGTGAAAAGTAGAGTATGCTCCTCTGGGATAAGGCTGTCTTCGTCTTGGGCAGCTTGAACCCCTCGCATCACTCAGAACTCTACATAACTGAGTCCCTCGTTAGCTCAGGGTTCAATACGACCCGCGACACAAGACACTGCTTTATCCCCTTAGTGCATAATCTACTATTATTTGGGCTGTTTGGAATTCGGCATTTACAATTTACTTGGTGTTAAAAAGAGCTAAGGGACCTAGAATAGTGTTGGTATGTCTACCTAATTTTAATGTACGTGTTTGAATAGTTAAAACCAGCTAACCCATCTCTAGAAAAATTTAACAGGCGTGAACTTTTTTAGGTAAAATTCTCGGTGTGACCTTTACGAATTGTTCGCGTTTTAATAGAGAAAAAATAAAAGTATTTTTTCTAAAACTTTTGAACTGATTATAAGAATGGTGCTTCTTCTTCTTATTGTGTTACTAGTTCTTTCAAATCAGGGTGGTGAAAGGATCCTCCTTTAATGGTGCTATTAGTTGAAGATTCCACTGAAGTTAAGAGTTGAATGTTTAAATGTGAGTTAAAATAACTGCTTGCACACTATTTTAGCCTTATTAGGCTATGCAAATGTTAACAGTAGTCAGGTATTTTGTAAAGTACTTAACTGACATTTAGATTATCTTACTGGGAAACACAATTAACTGTTGATATTTAAGTAATTATCCTAATAACAGGGCTAGGAATAGATAGTTGCCCCTTATAATGTCAAAGAAACAGTTAATTTAGAGTCTACTCTATGTATTTGACAGTTGAAGTAATAGTACCTACTTATAGCATACAACCTTTTTTTTTTTTTTGACCAAAAAAGAGATTTTCGTGCTTTTTAACATTTGTGCTCTTATCATAATAATAATAAAATAAATAAAAATAAAATAAGCCTTTATTCGCTGACTGTTATTGTACAGAGATTCTATATTTATGTTTATTATTGGTTGGTTTGGTTGGTTGGTTTATTTATTGTTTATTCTAGTTTAAGTCAGGTTGTCCTTCGACATAGGCCTCCTCCAGATTATGCCAGGTCCTTCGGTCCAAACAGGTTCTGCGCCATCCCTTGGGCAGATCGTCTTCCCATCGTTTCGGTTTACCGAAATCATAATAATAGTAGCTGGCAATTCATCAGTTTTATGAATTAAGAGGTTTAAAAAATACGTGATAGACAGACAACGTACTATATGTATATGTCGCAGGCATATTGTATAACTCGGCATTTTACAAACGGCGTCGTCCGTTTACAAACGCTCGCTGTTTTGCAATATGCCAAAGGCAAATTGACAATATACAAATTGTTGACAAATTGACATTAGTTGAAATTGTAGGGTGACCGATTTTCTGTCATTAGTCTGTGCACGCTCGCTTCCCTCGCGTACAGGCACAAAAATAACCTACCGTCACCTAATTCTTATCAACCCTAGATGGTTTTCTGTCATTAGGCTGTACAGCAAGCTCGCTTCGCTCGCGTGTAGGCGCACAAATAAAAAAACCTAATAACCAACCGTCAACCAACTTTTATCTGGATTGAAATTTTAATTATTCTAACCTCTTGCTCGACGGTCGTGTCCTTTAAAAGCACCAGATTCCATGGACACCTTATTGTTTTTTATGTCATTTTACAAACGGCGTTTGAATTGTCCACCAATGCTGTGGCATTTTAAAAAATGCCGAGGCAATTTACAATTTGCCTTCGGCATATTACAAAACAGCGAGCGTTTGTAAACGGACGACGCCGTTTGTAAAATGCCGAGTTATACAATATCCCTGCGACATATACACACTGAGGCAAATAAAATCGAGTTAAGGAGTTTTATTCTCAGAAAACAAGGTCCCCTTGAAATTATGAGAACTCTATCTGCTAAACTAACACGCATAATAAATCAAATCTATACATAGGTAAATAAAGTAGTGTTTGAGTTTGGGTCGAGTGAAAAGTGCGTTGGACTACAACGCCAGTGTCGCGAATTGGAATTCCGCTAAGTTTGGGGCTAGATAACGTTGTGTTAAATACGCAGACAAATTTTAATCACCTTAAAAAAAAAATACGCATAGTCAAGTCAGTTGCCGTTACTGAACACATATACGGCAAAAAAACTTAAAAAATTTAGGCAAATTTTTGTTAAAATAAATGTGATTAAAATTGGATAACTATTACCGTTAGTCGTTTTCCTATGGATTTGCGTCAGACGGTACCTTTAATAGATAATAATTTAAGTTTTATTCATCGTTTGGCAAACCCAGGTTCCTAGCTCGATCCAGCTCGCAAAACCTCGGCTCGGGCGCCGCACTCGCGACGCTGTCACTCTGCCATTCTGTAGAAATCCAAAATTCTGACTGCACAGATGCAACGTAGCACCCCGGTATATAAACATTATAATTATACACAAATAAGAAAGTAATTTATACATTTTGCATAGACTGTAAAAAAGGTTGGTAATGTTATTGCATAAAAAGTAGAAACTAGTTGATCCTACTGCTGTACCTAGCTACCTACTCTACCTAGCTAGACTACCGACTCTACCTAACAATTGTACCTACCTACTCTACCTAGCTGGAGCACCTTGTTTTATCAGGGCACCTGGCCCAATAAAATTATCCTGCTATGATACTCTTCGGTGCAGGTGCAGGTAAAATTATGCCACATTGAGACTAAAACTCACAAATATCTCAACCAATTACAGCAAGAGTAATTATTCGTGTCCAATTATTGTAAAGGGGATATTTTTAACGCGTTGCAGAATTTCAAAGTTTTCAAACAATTTCTTTGATTAGCCGCCAATTACGGGTTATGTGACTCTGTCAGAGGTTCTTAGGGAATGCAGCCTGCCTGATCGGTACTTGTCAAAGGATTGTATGAATGTCTGACACTACCTTTGCCAATCATCACCAAAGTGTGAAAGATATCATTGATAACATACACACGGATAAAAAAATCTCCTTAGAGTTTACCAAAATTCTGTTTGAATTTGTGACACCGAGAATAATTTAGTAACGAGTACAATAATACTGATTCCTGCCAACGAAATGCTAGTTCTAGCCAACGAAAGTTATTTAATAGTACAAGAAAATGTATTGTATATTTATGTAATTACTATCTTATTCTTGCTATCCCATTTTTTGTCTCCGTGCTATATCTGCACACGTAGTGACCAAGCCGATGAAGAATGCGATCGCATTTATTACGGCCTATAATATTTATTTATTTACCTTTTTTATTTTATATTTTTTAATAAGATTAGGTTTTAAAAAAGAAATGGGTATTGATATTGCCCGCATCTGTACCATAGTCAAGCCATGATCGTTTTATTTCAATAATCTTGGGTTTTCTGGGAACCAGTCGTTTGAACCCACACAATCCTTGCGATTTTATGATTTTAAGTTACGTATTTGTAGTAAAATTATTATTTTTTCCTATTTACTACCCATTTCCTACATTTCCAATCAACTCTTTGTTTTAATGTCAGTGTTTGTTGTTATTTCAGTAAAAACTTTTTAACGCAATGTAATGTTAGTAAGTACTAAATTGAAAATTACTATTAGAAAGATTTTTTTCATTACGTTGTTATTTATGCATAGTTTTAATTAAAATACTTTCAAGCAAAAGCCATAACAAAGTACACTGTTTTTATAATGATGGTACCAAAAGCTGTGGTGCATGGTGGTCCAAGCTCTTTATAACAAAAACACGGGCAGTAAATAGGTTTCTCATAGCTTGTCTGGTGGGCGTTGTAAAATAAAATAGAGCAATATGGCCATTACTGGCCATGCTTTCCCATTTTAACTCCAGAAGATAACCACTTTGAACAAAATATAAAAAAACTCTATTAGTAACTAGAGTGACTAGACACTATTTTGAAGGTTTTTTTTCCAATAAGAAAGTGTCAAAGCAGGCCGGCGGCGACAGGTTCCGCGCCCGGCAAATTCGGAGGGCGGCAAATCCAAAAGATTTTTTGGGTCTAGATAATTTTTCGAACTATACTGAAAGCGAGAAATATTTGCGGCTCGCTTCGCTCGCCTTGATCCTATGGGTGATTTTGGGTTCTGATGCAGTGATTTTCAGGACGCAACGAAAAGCGTAAAAATTTGCGGCTTGTTTCAGATTAATGCTATTGCGTATTTTTGGGTCCTGTATAACATAATTTCCCTGGTGAACTATAACCTTAAAAAAAATGATGCGAAAACGATCAGCTTTATCCTATTATGTATTCGGTTTATGATACAGGTATTTTGGAGCTAAACTTAAATCTTAAAAATGGTGAATATTTATGATGTTGGGTGTTTTTGCCTCCGGATAAAGCTATTTTCCGTAGTAATCTAATATCCTGAAAAATTTGCGGCACGGAACGATTCGCTCGCCACGATCAGATTTATCCTATTGCTTGTTTTGGGCCCCTATACAGTGATTTAAGATAAAACAAAAAATAAACATTAAACAAAAAGCTTAACACAGAAAGAGCTGCGCTAGACCGGTCATTGTACCGTTCTTTCCAGGAAGCCTATGTCCATCAGATAGCTAAAATAATGATGATGATAAAGGTAAAAATATAGGCGGAAGGGGGCGGCGTTTAAAAATGTTTGCCCCTAATTCTAGATCCGGGGCTGCCAAGCCGCCCGTATACGCGCGACAAAAATACAATAGTCTGAAACCGCACTTACGAAGCACTCATAGAACCTGCTTCCGAAGCAATCGTCGTCTCGAGAATCGAACAGGACATCATTTAATTATCCAGCAGGTAAACTACCGGTTTGGATTCATACGAGCTTCGGGTGGGCTCGTAAATATGCCGGCTCATTAATGGCCGTAACGAGAGGGCCTGTGCGCCTGCGCACGTGCTGTGATATATTAGAGCGGGTGCATGTCACACCGTAACGTAACGTAACATGTTAATAATAAGTCATGGAATTGGTAGGTTTTAGGGGAAAAACCCAACATAATAATAATAAATAAATATTTTGGACAATTCACACAACGCCATCCCTAAACTATGCAAGCTTGTACTATGGGAACCAGATAACTGACACAACACTCATAAACTTTTTTTAAGAGATACATACATTCTTATGACACTTAAGAAACATCCAGCCTCAGGAAAAACGAAGTTTATTACACAAATGTTTGTCCTAAAGCGGAAATCGAATGCGCGACATACATCATCACACCATGGGTCCATGGGTTCCTGAGGACGGAAAGCGATGTCAGGGTCGGCCGAGTAAACGCTAACGAGACGATTTTGATTCTTTTCCAGAGGACTGGTGGACAGTCGCTAAAAACTGGAAGGCGTGGAGTGAGTTGAGGGAGACCTTTGCCTAGCAGTAGGACGGGACAGGATAATAAAAAAAAGGGGAAAAATAATTAGAGACAACCATCACTCAACAAGTAAACTACTGTGGATGCTATTGCTAGATAGTGAAGCTTTGATTTTTGAGGTAGATATTGCAAAACAATTGTTATGTGAAGAAGATTCACATAGTCCAGCCTCCTTGCCTATTCTATGTTATAAATTACAATTTTATAATGACTTGAATTGTTCATTTTAACGTTTATTATTTTCAACTTACATAATAATCCACAACAAATAGGCTCAGTAAGTTTAAATTGTAATACCCACAACAACTTTCGTGCTATGAAATAATTTGGTTTGAGAAATCATAGAATCAAAGCTAAATAAAAAGCTCAGAAGTAGTGCTGCGCCGGAAATGGATATACAAGATATTTTTACAGCCAGTACAGGGCCTTGATCGCTTCGAAACCTTGTTTTTACTATATATTAAAATATTCCCGTCTTACTGAAAGTCTCCTCCGTTTTGATTTCGTCAGTTTAAAAAAACTAAGTAAGTACCTATACCATTACACAACGGTGTAACAACAGCCAATTCAAACGCTCCAGTGAACAGCATAGGCCTGTGTTAGAATTGGTAATTATTATTTTCTTGGATCTTGCTTTAGGGTGAAGAAGATAAACTATGTTTTCCTATGTAATAAATATTCCTTACCTAGTTATGTTGCCAGGAGTAGGAGGGCAGGAGTAGGAGTAGGAGGAGGAGAAGGAGGAGGAGGGCAGGTGAGATGGTGGTCAAACGCAAGCCTATAAATAGTAAAATTACAAAAAAAAACGTTTTTATCAGTATCGCTGACTGCTACTTAATTGCTACTTTTGTTTGCATTTTCTTCTTCTTATCGTGTCACTAGTTTTTTCGAACCAGTGTGGTGAAAGGATTTCAAGTGCGCCTCGAAGAGGCTCCTTTCATGCACTATTTTGGTTGAATTAAATCGCATAACGGTAATAAGAAGCAACTTTTTTTGCGTCACGATTTTTCAAAATCCCTTTCAGCTCTTAACGAACATACCCTCCAATTTTCAAGTGTCTAGGTTCAGTGGTTTGGCCTGTGCGTTGTCCGTCAGTCAGTCAGAACTAAGCCTTATAATTATTATATTGATAATAATAATGAATAAATAATTAACAATATAATGTCCTGAGGGTAATACACATTATTGACTACACAGGTCTCTTTATGAAGCTATCGTGAATTGTCTCAATTTATGACTATACGGTATGTAGTTGTTAGCTAGACATAAATTTCTAGGCACTTAAGATTTACTTAAGGAATGCTTTTCACGGACGATTATGCCCATATTAACAATATATATAAAAGGCTTAGTCCTCACTGACTGACAGATAAACAGGCCAAACCACTGCACATAGAGACTAGAAATTTCGAGGGTATGTTTGCCAAAAAGCGTAGGCACGTACCTACTAAGAAAATATTTTTTTTTATTCGCAACGCGATAGAAGTTGCCACTTGTGTGTTGTTTACTTGTTTATAAGGATTGTGACAATTTCAAAAGTAGGTAGGTACTTGTAAGTTCAGAGCACATCCGAGCTATCCCACTAACCAAAAACAAACTAAGTATAATAAATAAGGAATCCAAGAGCTTTTCTGTTATAACGTTCTACTGAAAAGTAAGTAGGTATTTAAATTTAGCATTACACAGTTTCAAATCCCTGCAACGCACGGCATATACGATTCATGAATACAAGTTAGTGTTCAACCATATAACTTAGGAAAGCACAGAAATGAAAAAGTCTATGGTGTTCGACCCTAAGAATTAATCTTCAGCATGATAAAGCTATTTATAATAGCTCATAATGTCAGCTCTAGTTGCAATCGTGGGCCGTCAGATACTAAATTCATATTTAACTGTTACTCATAAGTCAAGAACCACCTACTTGATGACACGAGGAGGCATAATTTAGACCAATCTGCCCGTGTGCGTCATCTTAGGTCATTTGAATAATGTGCATTGTGTTTGAACATTGGATACCTTGAACATGCCCAAACAGCTTTACTAAGAAATGAGTTTTACGCCGACCAGGATTTTTCATTATTCTTCCAATGAATGCAAAATTATATCGTCGTAGTTATAGAAAAAGTTGATTTTAATATAAATGTCATTTTTTTTTAATTTTGTATAGGTAATGAATTTAGTTTCAATACGGTGCGAACGGAAAGTAAGTAAATTATACGATGAGGACGTGTTCCCTAGCAACTGTCAAATGTCAAAAATTTGCCAATGGTAGGTATTTTCCTAAACTACGGGCAACTAGGTTTAGTTTAAAAATCAGAATTTTTAATGAATAAAGATGATAATTTGGATAGTTTTCATTGTAAAATGTATTTATTGTAAGAGGAACACTAATCTAGAACTGGAAAAATTTAGGGGTGACCTCGAGTTTAGACCTCATTTCATATTAAGGCCCATTGTAGCATCTTTTATATCTTTGGCAGTACTGTATTGCAAGGAGCAATCAGGTCTTCATGTGTTGCTACGTAGCAGAATGTTCTTGTTCCCAGTCAACAACTCATGGTCTTGTTAGTTTGTCAGCTGCTAATCTAATTTCTGAACTCATTATAACGCTCATAAAATTAAGGCACATCTGCGTTTGAGAACGTCCATCTAAGAAATGATGCCATCAGTAATATTGCACCTGTTGTTGAGATCGCTGCGCTCGCGCTCGGTGGAGCGCAGCCGAGCGCAGCGAACCGCGCATCAAGAAGCCGTTAAAATAATACTTTAGTAGACAGCTATAATCACAAGGTGGCATAGATGAAAATAATAAATAGTATTAAGTAGCTTCAAGAATTTATTAAATAGTTTCTAGATGTTTCTAGATCAAACCGGAGACAACCGAGACGTTCAAAAGCGCTTTGGGTTGACATTGTAAAGAGATTAGGAAACACCTGGTAGAGAGTCGCACAAGACCGCGAGGGGTGGCATAAAAGGAGGAAGGCTATACCCAGCAGTGGATTCCGGGCTGATGATGATGATGAGTTTCTAGAAAACTAATTAAGTAGATACTTACTCTGTTTTTTTTATAATATATCTCTACCAGTCAATAACTTCTGCCTTAGCTGTGTAGGCTATCTTTTGATTTCATTCCAAATCTGTTTAAACTACCTCTCCCCGTAGCCTCTCCCGTCTTTAGTCTAGAGATTGGTCTAGAGGTAGACCACTACATTTTAGACTATCCAAAATGTAGTGTGTTAAACCGGACTTTGAATTACACTCGGTGTGCAGGGGACACATCCGAACGATACAAACTTAATTATGCTCGAGATCTTAGCCCTAAGGAGAACCTGAAGAATTAGGTGTTTCCATAATTCATTTTACTCTTTAGAGTTAATAGTATAGATTTCAGGAAAACCAGTTACAAAATCAACATCAACATCTTCTGAGGATGCCTCGTGCAGAGGCGAAACACATGTCGAGTTCTGACTTGGGTTTTCTGTTTTCGGCGCTTTGGTTTAGATACTAAAATTCTAAACTAGAGTTAAGTTAATTAAGACCTTTGTTTAGAAATTAAGCGGATTTTTTACTAAATATACACCACTAATTTTGAATTACCAAAAACAATTAAATGGTAACAGTTATCCATTTTTACGTAATTTTTTCAAGTTTTTTTGCCATAATCTGTGGTCAGTAACGGCAACTGACCATGGGTATTTTTTTTCTGGTGATTAAAATTTGACCGTGTATTTATACTATTTATTAATATTTATGGATTTCCGCAAAGTAACGCCTGAATCAAGTATTGTAACTTATTGATAAAAATCAGTGTTTGTGATCTCCAGCTCACCTGGCAAGGCGGTGCGGATGCCGGTGGATGTCGAGGTGGCTGACCGAGGCAGCTGGAGCGCGGCGGAGGGCGGCACGCTCCGCCGCGCACCAGGATAATGACATTGGCGTCTTGAGGCGAGCATATCTCACTGGCAATTAGCTTGTTACTGCCTCCGACAACCACCGACGCCATCTTGATTTTAAAATCTATGTTTTCCTGATGTTATAAATGCGGAAGTTTGTTAAAAAATGATATAATAAATGATTTGTTAAATTTTTGCTGCTCCCATCCCGTGAACTAAGAATTTGACTCTACCAATAATAGTCATTTATTATTATTATAAATTATTATTCGTAGAATAATTATTAATATTGGAAGATTCGCATCTATAACATTTGTGGAAGATAATGACTTTTGGCAACATATTTTTTAAAATCAATTGTCGGAGGCAGTAACGAGCTAATAAGTACTTATTAAATAGTGTTTTCTTAGTTTTTGAAGTAACCCCGAAAGTACAAAAGTAAAGCGAAATAAGAACACCTGCCTGTTTTCACTCGATAGGGTTGCACATTTGAATGAGCAACTCGTTTTTTAAAAATTGATTTGAAATATGTATGAACTGTATCTTTACATTCTGAGTTTCGTTTGTATTTTTGGCCAAGTGTGAAGTACAATTGCGTACTTCAAAACTCATTTCTCAGTCATAACTATGCCTGAATTGCACTATTTCGTTATAAAATAATACTATCCTATTAACAGGTATGATGAAAACAGGATTTCTACGTTCAGTTATTTAGTTGGTACCTATATACCTGCGTTAAAACCAAATTTGGTCAGTGACTGGAAGTAACAGAGCAGAACTAGAGGCTCCGGTCTGATGCTCCCACATCGAATGAAACTACGATTTTATAACCATCCTTCAATTTTGAATGATAATGCCGGCCGTTCATTACTTTTTTACAGAATTGGAACGGACTCCGGTTCTTGGCAAATAAACCTAATGTAACGTAAAAGATAAATATATGTAATAATATATGTTAGTAACATAGAAGAAAAAACTGCTTAATGCGGAAAAAAACCTGACGAATTGGCCAGCATAACATAATAAAACAAAGCATAATCAGCCTATAATGTTCCCACTGCTGGGACTCAGGCCTACTCTCGGCAGGAGAGCGAATGGTCCACCATTCGGACCCTATGCGGATTGGATGTCACATGCCAAGGAACATTTTTTTTTCTGTCCTTTGACATTCCGGATTCCTATCGATGTTTTTCTTCACCGTTGCGGGAACGTGAGATGCATACATAGATTTTTTCGACCGATAAAACCCATTTACGCATGACTGCCACCGGGATTCGAACCCGCGACCATCAGATCGCAAGGCAAGAGCCTCATCCAATCGGCCACCACGTCCTCATTCATAAAAATTGGCCAGCGCCTGAATTTATATATCAAAAAAGGTAAAAATTGTATCCCGTTTATGGCCTAGAATGGGCTACAATTTTACCATTAGACAAGGAGGTGGATTAAGTTCGCATGGAAAAACGATTTCAGAAGGTAAATTATTAAAATACCGCTATTTTTTTATGAATGAGGCTAGAATTAATAATCTAATGCTCCGCGGTCAACGAACCGGGGTTTTGTGATAATTAATTAAGATGATCTATGCTATGGCATTGTCTTCCACGTGAGTTGAGACTTCGTTAATGCAATGAGAGGAAGCGACAAATTGAATTAGGTGGGAAGGTACCTACAGCCATGCAGCGGGTCTATTTACAGGGTTGCCAAAAATGTAAAAACATGTAAGAAAAAAGTTGGTAACAAAGTAATTTATATTGTAAATTGAAGATATTTTATTATAATAAGACACCAAAGAGGTTCACTTTAAAATGGCAAAATGTGCAGCTATAAAATTTTGATCTTTTGTGTCTTTTTGAGAATAAACGATATTAAACCTCAAACCATATCTGCTAAAATAAAAGATGGTTGTCTGTAAAGTTGGTTTACGGACGATAGTTTAACGTGACTACCAGCGTAACGGGACAATGAGTGTTATCGGACCGTTACCGGACAATGAAGTTAACGTTTTCGTGCATGCAGCCGGCGCGGCAGCGTTCATCAATTTATTAGACGTAGTCACGTCAAACATAGTTTTGTATTAACTATTAGGGACTCGAGCAGCTAGTCGCGTCAACAGGCAACTAGCAGCTATTTGTTTTAACGATTTTCATACAAAAAGTTGCTGCAACCGAAAAAAACAACTTTTTGTTGCTGCAATTGGTCAGCTGCGGCTCGTTGAATATTAAGATATTCAGTCGCTCAAATCAACGCAAAACTAAGGTTTTGCGTGATTTGACTTTATGACTATGTTATTACTTATAGTTAGGTAGGTACATGACCTAGTTAGTCCTACCTACCAAACAAATACACACTGGCAAATAAAGCTCATATCGGCATCAGTGCGAACTGCGATTATAACACCAATACAAAGAGATGACCCTACTTTATTGTTATCTTTGTGAGTGTGTCATGTTATACCAGCTGTAGGTCCTATAATCACACACTGACCGTCCAAGCAAGTGACTGTGTGAACGAGCGATAAATAAGTTATCCTCTTTCTATTTTCAAATCAACCTCTTTCGTAAAATGGCAGATCTAAATTAAAAAATAATAGCGCGCGCATTTTTAATATTCGAACACCTGCTCTGCCAAAAAGTTTTGTTGTTGTGATCGTGAAAAATTGCGTGGATGTGGAACTTTTTGGTGCGAAATAAACAGGTGGCTGCAATGCTAGGATTGCTGGCCGTAGCAGCCATTGTGGTGATCTTCCTGGCTACTAAAGGAGTGAGTTATACAGAGGCCAGAGATCCTTTAGAAGAAACTGAAGATGTCAGCGATAAGGCCCATATATTTTCTACTCACACGTAAGTTTTTGTTGAAATAACAAAACAAATGAAGTTGTTATGTGGGAAAATAAAATACTACTTACTCCCACTTGAATTTACCGTTAGTTTATTTTATTGTGTGAACAAAATCGGTGATGTTTTGTTATGACCTTTCAACTGTGCTGAAAGATTTTTTAGAAACGAAATTAAAAAGAAACAATTTGTAATGTAGCATACGACTTAGGTAGGCTAGGTATGTATTAAAAGGCCATTCGATTTTTATTTCTCAGATTTTTTTTACTCTTCCTTATCGTTCAAGCTTGTAAGTAGACCTTTCAAAATAATTTAATATATAAATAAATCTACTTCCGATGAATTTAATTTTAGTTAATTGTAAATCGCCTGTGGAGAAAGTATCAGCAATCGTTCGTAGAGCCATAACAGTCACGCACATCGAGCTCCGAGACTCTACAAAATTTATGCCTCCTACTGTTTTGCTTAAAAAAAATATATAAGCTCTACCTTTTGCCCCTTTCTATCTATCTCGAGCAAAGAGTACATACATACCGTATTACAGATTGTAGAGTCAGCGCAGCAAAACATAATCAAGCTTGTGTCGAAAGGTATCCTACAGGATCCCATCTAGAAATATGAAATATGAGATGGGTACCAACCGAGAGGTCAAGCAGTAATGTGTGAGCATTACTGTGTTCCAGTTAAAAAAGCGTTTTATGGATATTACTGGGCCTTGGAGACTGGCCATCAAAATGTATCAAAGTAAATGAACGAAGCGCTTAAAATGTAAGAAAAAAATAACCTACGATTTTTTTTATAATGTTGTTTGAGAAATCCACTAATTACCTACTTAGAATTATATTACTTTATTAAAACGATTAAGCTCTATCTACGTCTAGAATAAGTTTCCAATTTTCATCGGCTTTTTTATCTATATTACGTATTTATTCCACAGACTGCCATCCAATGACCGCTTCATGCCTTCAATCGGCAATGGCCATATCGCAGCCAATATCTTCAGCGACACGGTCTACATGAACGGCGTCTACAACGGGAAGACTGGCCACAGCCACCGAGCACGCATTCCAAATTGGGCCAACATTAGACTAAACTCAACTTTGACCCATCTCCCGTTCAGTCCAGTCTATAGTTTGGACACTAGAGAAGGCGCGTTCAAAGTGAGAGTGGATAGAGACAGATCCGTGGTGACCCAGAGGGTGTATGCCCATCGGTACTACACGAGAGCCATTGTGAACCAGATACAAGTGGTTGCAAAACCTCATGCTAGTGAGTTTAACTATTTAAGTGCTTCGTTCAAAACTTTGCTGAATAAACTTTGGTAACATAATGAACTGGGCTAAAAACACTACATCTTTAAATCTCAGTTAAGTCTTAGCTAAGTAAGATTTATGCCTGCTTGCACCAAACTGTCAAAGCTTTTAAGCAATTACTTAACTCGCTTGACAATTTGCTTGCCAGTTCTTAACGGTCCAAATTCAGACCGTTAAGAACTGGCAAGCAAGAAAGAAATTACTTAGGAGCTTTGACAATTTGGTTCAAGTAGGCATAAGGCCCAGAAACCAGCTCGCCGCAAACATAACAGTTTGGTTTTTCCCAATCTCTTCAGCTTTATGTTAAATAAATCAAAACAAAAAATATGCTTAAACATTTCGTGAGGTTGGTAGTAACAAATACACGGCTCTACTTTTTTGACATTTATACTCATTCAATTTATCTATTATATCTATATATATTATATCTTCAAAAATGTAGGTACAAAATAATCTGTGACAGAGAATTTTGGACAAAATTCGAAGGAATTTGGAGGACCTGGAGGAAATTTCAGGGGCATTTTGGGACTAACCCCATTAAAAAGGAACTATAGCCACGACAAAGATTTCGAACTTAGTCAAATCTCTACGATTAATCGTTGTCATGACGTGTAGCCCTAAGGGGGTAGGTAAGTACAAAAATAATAGTGGTAGTATTCCTTAAATTTAAAAATAATTACAATCATAGGCATTTAAACTTTGTCCTCGTACCACTAGAACATGTGGATAAATATTCGCTCTGCCACTGACGCAACAATGATATTCTTAGTGATTCGTGGAAGGAAACACTAAATTAAAATGGGCCTTGCGGTCATCCAAGTAGGTTATGTTGAATTGAGAGATGAGGTCAGAGAACGCAAAATAAATAGGTAGCATAGAGATACGTTACTATTTTTCTAGCAGAACAAACCACTTATAATTTGCTCTATCGATTAATAAGGCGATTAAAACCCTGGGGATGAAGAGTGAAAGGCAGCATTTACAGTCGAAAAGATCTCTACATAGAATAAAAAACACGTTTGGATGTTAACTTCCATGTCCTCAGATGCAGTTGCTGCTTTGCAGTAACTATTAAAGCGTACTTATGTTACGAACTCCAGGTCTACACTGCATGCAACTTACTCGTAACACTAAATTGCTGTATTGAAAAATGAAGGTGTTTGAAATCTAGAGTCTGGTAGACTCGGTTAAAAACTATCGGGCAAGTAAATATGGGGGATGAAAGTTATTATTGGGGTATATTTGAAATCACTAACATACTTTATGCTTTCTAATATAGAATGGTCACCTCGAATTGGGCGCCCTGATTGAAGTCATGATATTGTACTGTAATGAGAGTAGGCGCTCGAAATTAGGGTTAGTCGTTTCGCCCACACTTTAGCCAATCACCACATCACAGTAACGCGGACTGATGGCTGGTTGATGTTTGGATTTGTCGTTGCAACTTTGTCACTGGAGTTTTGGCGGGAACATGAAAAATGGCGCATTGGCGGCATTAAATTAATTGACAAAACTTGTATAACTTTGAGTGTTTAAGTGTAAAAACGGTGGTTTCAAAAAAAAAAAAACGGTCACTGGCACGTAGTATACATTAAATTAAATTAAATTCCTTGGTCACTTACTTAGGTACTTACCTGGTTGGTTATATCTGATAGCTGCTACCCACGGCTTCGCAAGCAAATTGTCGAAATTAAAATTATTTAGTATTTAGTATTTATTAAAATCTACTTACAACTATTTTTTCAGATGTCTCCAATGCAATAAATTAGTTTACATAAGTCATTTTCCAGCTCATTATCTATACCCCCACCGAATTCAGCTTATTTGGTTAAATATTTTTGGGGAACTAAAAAAATACATTTATCACTCTATCGATCGATCCATCTAACTAACTATCCATTCTCACACTTTTTTGCTGTTAAAATATGTGTAGGGATAGGGCTAGTAGGTTAGGTACTTTAGCCCGATCCTGGCATTGCACAGGCTTTCTACGCCTGAGCTTATATTTTTAACATATACCTAGCTTATATATTCAATAGGTAGCCTTTAAATTTTCTACTCACTCTTCACGGTGTCAGTGACACCGTGTCTTGCTGCTCAGTTCGGTACTCACAGCTTAGTTCTTTCCAGACCCAAACTTCATCCACCACGAGATATGGATAGCTCTCCAACTAATGCCTGGCGAGATGAGCGATGACATTAGCTTCCACAGCCCTCACCCTGAGATCATCGACGGTCGTGCCATCTGGAGCTCTTGCGGACAGACGCAAGAATTGGAGGATGAAACCTTTCAGCATCAGCTAGTGGATGTGTGTGCGTTTTGGACCTCTGTGCCGGATCATCTAGTGGTACCGCAGCATGGATCCAGGGTGTTCACTTTTGTCATGACAGTGGATAAGAACCGGACTATCGCTAGGGAGGAGTTGATAAAAGGTTGGTCATTTTTTTAATGTAAACTATTGGCGAAACTAGCGCTCTCCTGGTGGTAAGAGATCGCGCCTGCCCATAACCATAACAGTGCTACCGGACGATCATTCTTATTTTTATTTATTTTTTATTTAAAATAGGGTTACGTTTGAGATTCTCCTTGAGACATTTTGATGGTCAGTCTCAAAAGCTCAGTAATTTCACTAGCTACGGTATCCTTCCAACCGGAACACAGTAATGCTAGCACATCAATGCGTTGCGGCAGAATATCTGGCATTGTGTTGGTGAATTCTTCAGTTAGGTAATAGGGTTAAGTTAATGGACTGATGAGACTTTACTATCAATGCCAAAAGTTGCGTTGATAAACAAAGATATGTCTTTATCGGACAATGTTGTTCTGTCAGTTCTGTGTGTAGCACTGTTTTGGTCATGGGCAAAAATAAGATAGATGATTACTTTATTGTTACCACATAGACATTTCTATTAATTAAAATTGAAAGGAGATGGGGGAGACCTTTGCCCAAAAGTGGGACACAGAAGGCAGGCGTGATCTCTTACCATCAGTAGAGCGCCTAGCTAGTCTTGCGAATTGTTTAAAAAAAACTCAATGGTCGTCCAATTGACCTTCTTTAGAGTATCAAAAAGTTCTGATAAATGTGAGGTTAGTATTGCAGGAGGACGGTGAAGAACTCTACGATAAGCACGTGGAACAATGGCTGAAGACTTACACGCAGGCCAGCATTGAAATCGAAGGGAACTTACAATTGGTAAGGAAATTATTTATTTACACGCTACAAGCCGGATTGTCAACAAGCAGATTGTAAAAAAGCTGATGACAACGGGCGAGTTAACTTGCTGGCTTGTAGCTTGTAAAAAAGCCCTGTGTCGTCGACGCTTTAGACACTATTTGGCCGATTGGTCTTGGTTATAATCAGCTCTCAATAAATTGTAGCTTCATTCGGCTATACTCGTACGTCTTAGAGCCAGATAGACTCAGATAAAAAAAATATTTGAACACCTAGATAATAATAAGGGCAAACTAAGCAGAGCTTTTATTTGTAAATACATAGGTAGGTACATAGGGAATAACCAAAATTAGGATCAACATCGATGTTCATCACACACAAATGTATAACCAAGCGGTAATCTAACCCGCGACACCGGCGTAGCAGTTCAACACTTGCCACTCGACCATTCGTGTCGTCTCATTAGTGAGTTATTTAGAACTTGTCAATGGTTCTTTTCAGGCTAAGATAGTGAACGGCATCTGGTACTACTTTCTGAGCTCGTTGCCTTCAGAACACACACACCACCCTCGCGATCGGTTCTTCGGACTCAGTCCCACAGGACTGGCTAAAGGAGGCACTTTTGAAGACTATGAAGGTATACACGTCACATAGACTGAATCAAAAATTGGAACAAAAAAATAACCCAAGAAATCACCTATTCCCGATTGCCCCTGTCCCCTATGTTCCTACTAGTAACTATCGGGATTTTTTCCCCGATTGTTCCTAGTTACAATCGGGAAAAACTATTCCCCATTGTTCCTATCTAATGTTTCTAAAACGAGAAAAAGGGAGACCCAGTCAGATAGTGCAAAATGGAGGAGGTTTGTTTGCACTCTGACTGCAACTAATCATATTGCAATCAGACCTTTTACATCCAGCAGTAAAACGGATTTATTATGATGAAGATTTGACGTAAGAGTTTTGAACATCACCTGTGGGAATACTTATTTGTTATATTAATATTGTATCGGGC
Organism: Lobophora halterata; assembly: GCA_932526365.1. Lineage (NCBI taxonomy): Eukaryota > Metazoa > Arthropoda > Insecta > Lepidoptera > Geometridae > Lobophora > Lobophora halterata. The sequence goes on from OW052001.1 coordinate 10,238,279, forward strand.
AGGTCAGGAGTAGAATATAATAAATAAAAACAAAATAAGTTTACTTCTCGCCTTCAAAAAGATGGCAGGTAAAACCTAACTGACTTATAAAACATTATTTGCTACCCTTTTTCAATTCATGATTTCAGGTCACAACTTCTGGGACACAGAGACGTGGATGTTCCCTTCAATCCTGCTCCTATACCCGCAATACGCTCAAACTCTCCTCCAGTATCGTCTGGACACAGCCTATGTCGCATCAGAACTGGCCAAGATCACTGGACACAAGGGTTACAGGTAAGAAAACAGCCATATCTACCGAAGAACCGACAAAACGGTAAACGTGTTCTTAAGTGGAGACCGCGTCTAAGCAAGCGTATTGTAGGACGACCTTTGGCCTAATGGAGCGATGATCTATTTATTTATATAATTAAGCGTACAAAACACATCACAATTACATATAAAATTATAGGTTAACAAAGATTTCTGAGCTTGATTGCAACATAAACATATGTACGCACAACTAAACAACACATAAATACCGAGCAGACTACCTAACTACTTCTAACTTAAATAAGACCAGGGATCAACTAAACTAAACTTAAAAATAAATAAATATATAATAATACAATTAGGGCAAATCTGAGAAATTAGATTTCTCAGATTTATATAACATAAACTTAAACTATCTTATGCTAAATACTACTGAGTCACTCTGGTCATTAGAGTGGCTCACATTATTAGCAAAATCGAAATTGAGGATGGTCAACAATTTTAATAAAGTGGCTCAGCTTTGGAACGAAGATATCGAGTTCAATGTTATTACTAGCTAAGTCATTGTATTGACGAGCCATTCTAGTTCATGGATTATAGAATGAAATATTATTTCTGTATATCTGTAGAGCGAAAAGATTAGCTTTATTGGAGTTACGTGCTCTAAATTTAATGTTAAATGATATCACAGATAATAACCTACGCACTATAGCTGTCAGAATGTGAGAAGAGCCTAAGGCTGAGCTCAGTGGTGCACCTTGGGAGATACCTTCTGTCTAGCAGTAGACTGTAGTAGTGGAAGGTTGTTGATGATGAAAATGGCAAATACCTCTTAGTATTCAATGTTTAAATCTGTTGGTGCTCAGTACCGTTTGATGAGATCAAACAAATTGTACTACCATAGAGATCGTAAAACCTCTGTGGCTAGTTGATGAATCAGTTTTTTTTTGTTTTGTTTGTTTTCATTTATTGATTGTTTATTAGAATAAGTAGGTTAATAGTCATAGGTCGTGTCGTTAACCTTCACAGGGCTCAACTGAAAACCAGCGCTGGATAGGTGGGTAACCCCATCTATCCAGCATAACGCTGAGTTGAGTCCTTTTTTGCCATATAAATACATACACTTCATATACGAGTAGGTTAGAATAAGTCTTTTAAGTTAGAATTATTTAGATAAGTAGTTATAAGTTTCTCTACTTGACTGTCATTGTATAGGCAAATAAATACCATTTCATTTCATTTCATTTCATTTCAGTTACGAGGAAATTGATAAAATGGTGTAATCATAACATGTAGAAGACCTTCAAGTAGTTATGAAATGGCCTTTTTATTAGAACCGGGATGCTGTTTTATAAGAATGACATTTTTTCTTGGAATTGCTTACAACCTCCTTGTCCTGTATCCAGGTTTCCTTGGGAGAGTGCATACACAGGGGTAGAGGTGACCCAGCCGTGCTGCCCTGAAGTGGCAGAGTTTGAACAGCATATCAGTGGCTGCATCGCCTTCGCAGCCAGACAGTTCCTCGCCACTACTAGAGACGAGGAATGGCTGGAAGTAAGTACAGTCCATAGGAAAGTGAATACACAATTACACAGGGGTTAAAGTGACTCATCTGTGCTGATTTGAAGTGGAACTTTCGGTCGTTAAATTGAGTGCCTTACAAAATCTATAGTTTGTACCGACTTTGAAGTCTATTTTGTCCCGAATTTATCACACGTTAATTTTATTTTCACATTAGTTATTTAAGGGTAATCCTCAAGGCAAATTTCCATACAAAATGTATTAACCTTACTTATTTTTCTAAGGTTTCATGTTTTATTACCCTTCACCGTCAGTTAATGTATCTGCAAGGATCACTTTTGCTTTGATGAATTGCTATTCGGTCTAAAGAACGCCCCTCTAGCTCTAGAACTCAAGAGCATCGCAATTCCCTAAACTTGTAAGTCCATTTCCAAAGTTTTGTCCAAAGGGCACGCTAAGATGTTTCTTAGCATCCCCTTTGACACACCAAAGTTATGTTTCTTGTGTAACCCCCACTACCTGAAATGGGATCACCTGAAAATGAAATGATATCCATAAATCTATGTGAATGGTTATTTCAGCACGGCGGCTGTTCCCTTGTCACACACATTGCAGACTTCTGGGCTTCTAGAGCGGTGCTGAACTACGAAACTGGACTCTATGACATAAATGGTACAGTTTATTTTTATACCAGAAAAAGCAGCTGTTTTTTGTCATTAGTAGGTACTTCTAATCGATCTGTGATGTTTGCAGATGTCATGGGTCCTGATGAAGATCACAGCAACATCACTAACTCAGCCTTCACGAATGTTGTTGCAGGTTATTCCCTATACTTAGCACAGTGAGTTTTTTATTATAGTAACTGATTCTTATAGCTAAACGACTATAGTAAGTCAACTATTATGGCAATCATGATACAAGATGGAGAACTGATTCTTATAGCTAAACGACTATAGTAAGTCAACTATTATGGCAATCATGATACAAGATGGAGGCAATAAGATTGTTAAACTAATTCTAATATTTGACGATAGTCCATTGGTCATGTAGGTATGTGTGACCAATGATGGTCCATTGGACCATCGTCAAAATATACAAGTTTTCCATCGTGTGGTTCAAATTCAACAGTTCAATCGTGTTACTTATAGATAATAATAATAATAATGTTTGGACATTCCACACAACGCCATCTAGCCCCAAACTAAGCAAGCTTGTATTATGGGAACCAGATATCTGATAGAATAGTTAATATAATTTTTTTTTGGAAATAGGTACATCCATAGAATACATAAAAAACACCCAGACTCAAGACAAACACCGATGTTCATCACACAAATATTTGTCCTGAGCGGAAATCGAACTCGCGACACCGTCGTGGCAGTCTAACACACTTGCCACTCGACCATCCGTGTCGTCAAAGATGGACGATGAGGGAAGTCGGAAGATGGACGAACACTACGGATGGTCGTGGAATATTTGACTGGCTTTAAGATAGTAGTAAGTAAATCCTGTCTGGCTTGGAGTTACAGGTTCGATACCTAGCCGTGGTATTTTTATTATAATGTCAGAATACTAACTGACATCCCTGCGGCACAGGATGTTAAGCGTCAGTTCTAATAATTACCTATAGTATGATTTTCTCAATGTTTCAGATACGTATCCTGCCTCTGCAAGTCCTACTTCCTAGCTAAAGAGCCGGAGAAATACGCTGATATTGCTTGGAGTCTAGCCCTACCTTACGACAGTGTATTGAACTATCATCCTCAGTTCTCGGGATACAGGCGAGGGGAAGCCATCAAGCAAGCCGACGCCGTTCTCTTAGGCTTTCCCCTGCAGTATGCCATGAATTTGTAAGTATGGGTGGCTTTTTAGGTCAAATGATTACTGATCCCCACAGCTGCCTATAAAATTACTACTTCTTTACTCATGACCCGGGGAAAAACTCCGATATTGCGTGAAGTCTAGCCCTACCTTACGACAATGTATTGAACTACCATCCTCAGTTCTCGGGATACAGGCGAGGGGAAGCTATAAAGCAAGCCGACGCTGTTCTATTAGGCTTTCCCCTGCAGTATGCCATGAATTCGTAAGTATGGGTGGCTTTTTAGGTCAAATGATTACTAATCCCCACAGCTGCCTATAAAAGTATCTACTACTTCTTTACTCATGACCCGGGGAAAAACTCCAATATTGCGTGAAGTCTAGCCCTACCTTACGACAATGTATTGAACCATCCTCAGTTCTCGGGATACAGGCGAGGGGAAGCTATAAAGCAAGCCGACGCTGTTCTATTAGGCTTTCCCCTGCAGTATGCCATGAATTCGTAAGTATGGGAGGCTTTTTAGGTCAAATGATTACTGATACCCACAGCTGCCTATAAAAGTACTGCTTCTTTACTCATGACCCGGGGAAAAACTCCGATATTGCGTGAAGTCTAGCCCTACCTTACGACAATGTATTGAACTACCATCCTCAGTTCTCGGGGTATCCCGAAAGAAAGAAAGAAAGGGGAAGCTATAAAGCAAGCCGACGCTGTTCTCTTAGGCTTTCCCCTGCAGTATGCCATGAATTTGTAAGTTTGAGTGGCTTTTTAGGTCAAATGATGAGTGATCCTCTCAGCTAAAAGTTCTACTTCTTAGCTTAAGGGTAATCCTCAAGGCAAATTTCCATATAAAATGTTTTGGACAAATACTTAAAAAGTACGCCGTATCATAGTAATTTCTTCACACTATTCGTTTCGTCTTTGTTTTCCGATTGTGTCTACAAAAATTAGAAAGGTTTCATACTTTAATTTAGATTTTATACGTGTTTTTAAATTAATAGTGTTAATTTTAAAACACGATACTATAATACGGCGTACTTTTTGAGTATTTGTCCGAAACATTTTGTATGGAAATTTGCCTTGAGTTTTTCCCTATAAAACCCAGAGAAATACACCGATATTGCATGGAATCTAGCCATACCTTACGATAGTGTATTGAACCATCATCCTCAGTTCTTGGGGTATAGCCGAAGAGAAGCCATCAAGCAAGCCTATGATGTTTTCATACTTAGACTTCACTCGTCAGGAGTTTGTCATTAATTAGTAGTTAAGGTGGATTTGAGTTCAAAACTAGACTTCAGTTTCACGTCACTGACTTTTCGATATCTTTGGACTTAGATATCTAAGAAAGGACGAAGGCTAAAGGAGTGCTCCATCGGACTTTGTTGTTGAAAGCTCTGTGTAGCACTGTTTTGGTCATGGGATGGCGTGATCGCTTACCATAAGGAGCTTAGCCTAACTTCCCACGTGAGTAATTTTAGGGTTGCAAATTATTTACTCTTGTGAATTTCAGGTCAACACGAGCCAACGACCTCAGTTATTACGAGTCAGTGACAAGGAACAGTGGACCCGCCATGACGTGGAGTATGCACGCCATTGGACACCTGAGGTTGGCAGACGAGAAGAAAGCTGAGGCTAACTTCAACAAGAGCTATCAGGCTTTTGTTAGAGAACCTTTCAAAGTAAGACTATTATAGGGTTTTGATTGTTCATGGCATTCTTCAAAGTTCAAAGTTTATTTATTGAATCTTAAATTTATTATTTGTCTTATTTTAGAATGGTGAAAACTTACCAAAGGAAAACAAAAAGTTATTTAGGTATATTACTTTAAGGGGCATCCTACAAATTCCATACAAAATGTTTCGGACAAATACTTAAAAAGTACGCCGTATTACCTATACCTAGTTATTTCTTCATACTATTTTATCTATTCGTTTCGTCCATGTTTTTTGATTTCGTCAATAAAAAAAGTGAAAGGTTCCATACTTTAATTTAGATTTTATACGTGTTTTTAAGTTATAAGGGTTAATTTTAAAACACGTATAAAATCTAAATTAAAGTATGAAACCTTTCACTTTTTTTGTTGACGAAATCAAAAAACATGGACGAAACAAATAGCGTCAAGAAATTACTATAATACGGCGTACTTTTTGAGTATTTGTCCGAAACATTTTGTATGGAATTCGGATTTGAGTATATGCTTTAATTAAGACGGCATTAGCCAATGACATTAATTAAAGAGCCAATAAATTAGCATTTGTTTTTTTTGATGGATTGGATGCTTTTCCACCAGAGATGTGCTATGCTACGTTGCTATGGATGCGTTTGATATCCACCAATCATATTCATTGGTGCACATAGCTTAGCACTGGTGAAAACGGATTCAACTAAGATATGTTTTTATATGGAAGGATGCGTGCTATGGATGCCTGCTATGGGCCGTCGCGAGTGGTGTAGCTGTCGCAGGCATATTGTATAACTCGGCATTTACAAACGGCGTCGTCCGTTTATAAACGCTCGTTGTTTTGCAATATGCCGAAGGCAAATTGACAACTCGTTAAATTTGACATTAGTTGAAATTGTAGGGTGACCATCATACAAAAAGTAGTAAGTACTTTTTGGCCTATGATGATTTTCTGTCATTAGTTTGTGCACGCTCGCTTCCTTCGCGTGCAGGCACAAAAAAAAACTTAATAACCTACCGTCACCTATCTCTTATCAACCCTAGATGGTTTTCTGTCATTAGGCTGTGAAGCACGCTCGCTTCGCTCGCGTGTAGGTGCAAAATAAAAAACCTAGTGACCTACCGTCACCCAACTTTTATCTGGATCGAAATTTTAATCATTCTTACCTCTTGCTCGACGGTCGTGACCTTTAAAAACACCAGATTCCATGGACGCTTTAGTGTTTTTATGTCATTTTACAAACGGCGTTTGAATGGTCCACCAATGGTGTGGCATATTACAAAATGCCGAGGCAATTTACAATTTGCCTTCGGCATATTACAAAACAGCGAGCGTTTGTAAACGGACGACGCCGTTTGTAAAATGCCGAGTTATACAATATGCCTGCGACATAGCTATGTGCAGAGCACAGTACCTACTCTCTCTCGGGCGAGTTAACATGACACCTGGTTGACACTAGGCTCGGAACTTGATGCTTCCCCCGCTGCCCCGCGCGGCGCCCTCCGTGTTTCTTCTTCCTCTAATTGCGAAGCCTTATCATTACCAAGTATTACAGGACCTCTTCTCTATCAAGATTATCAAATTCCACGCTGTACTTTGCACAAACGTCATTCGAGCCAGGTGTCATGTTTATTCGCCCTCGCCGCCGCTTCCCTACTATCGATACATCGCATAGCTGGGAGCTGCGCCTATCTATACATAGCTGCATAGCACATCGCTAGTGGAAAGGCACTCTCAGATAAAGATGATGATGATGCAAGGAGACAACCTTGATTCGAAAAGCTACTTACATACTTCTGCGACGCAAATCGCCGCCGGCAGGTGCCCCTTAATTGGTGTAGTTCATAGAACGGAACTGTCGGTTAGAATTATAGGTAGGTAGGTACTTTGTTTTATGATAATTCATAATTTATTTAGGTACTTATTTCCATTAATATATCACATAATGTTAACATAAAAAACTATATTTCATTTAAAACTCGATCGAAATAAGAAAAAAAAATTGAAAATGGAGATACTTTAAATTTCAGTTATATTAAATGCGATATCTAAAATTTTTTGACCTGTTTTACGGTTTGAAGATATGAATCTTGGTGTTTAAATAGGTCCACTCCACACACTTATTAAGGCTCTAGTGTATTCTAATTCCTCCAGGTTCGATTCCCGCTTCAGGACAAATATTTGTGTGATAAACATCAGGTAGTGTCCTAATAGAATGCGATGACGCGACCATCGCAAGTTCGCGCGAACGTCGATCGCGCGATCACGCGACGATCGCGTGATCGTGTTCTATTAGGACAAGGCCTCATTGTTTGTCCTGAGTCTGGATGATTCTATTTATTATATGAATGCACGATTGAATAGGTATATATACGTATTCTATCAGTTATCTGGTACCCATAGTACAAGCTATGCTTAGTTTGGGATTAGAAGGCATTGTGTGAAATGTCTAAAATATTTTTTTATTAATTTTTATATGGGCAGAGAGATGATGATCCTTTTTGTGTATTCCATTTATTCTATTTCCTTCAGGTATGGAGTGAACTGGCTCGCCCTAACGTAGGTGCAGTGAACTTCTTCACAGGAATGGGCGGGTTCCTGCAAGCGCTCATATTCGGTTACGCGGGCATCGGCATACATTTGGACAGGCTCAGTATAGACAAGCCGCGCCTTCCTGCCAATGCCACGAGCTTCAAAATCAAAGGTAACATGACTATTTTACACTTAGGTCTGTGTTCACCAATCGGAAGATTAGGCCTCTTCGTCCGTTATCTTTGACGTTTAATCTATGAAAATTCGTGTCAAAACGTCAAAACAACTGTTTAAAACTTAACCGTTTGTTGGTGAACTCGGGTCTTACACAGACCGTTGGGGTCGGGTTCAGGTGCAGAGTTTCTTGGTCTATAATTATTGGGGTCAAATTATAAATTAAACATCATGCAGGATTTCTTGTTCCAATGGGGGTCGGTTACCCTGTATGTTGTAATTTTTTTGGTAAATTAGACAACAAGAAATCCTGCAGGGTACCCGATTCCCCCAACAGTAGGTTAGGTACTGTAATAGGTAATGTAATTTAATAATTTTTATTACCACTGAAAAGACGCCCTACTTATACAATTCTGTCGAGATTGATTGGATGGGATTGTACCATACTAATACAGTGCCAAGTAGGTATTCTGTCACCCAGGTTCACTGTGTAAGTATCACTGTGTTCCGGTATAGGTACCTATTACCAAACTTACTTATGAATTTGAACTTCATAGAGTTTTTGGTCATGGGTAGGCGTGACCAAAATAAGAATGTGACTCTTCAGAAGAACATTGTGGCCAAACCAAATCATGGCAAGAAGAATGTGATGCATTGCATTTGTGGGTCGCCAGTCGCCACCTTTTCGAAAGCGCATCTGACTGACTTACTTACAATTACAACTTGTAGGTTACGAATCATTATGGGTTCGTAACATACCTACCTACTTACTACTCGCATTGCAACTTGCTTATAGTGAATGGAAAAAAACGACTAAAAGGAAAACAAGTCAAGAAATTGCAATGTAATGCCACAAAATAAAATTGAAAAATTAAACGCTGCCCTGAAACATAACATTTTTGACCATTGGCCAACGCAGCAGTTCTAAAGTGTTCGACCACTTTGAGACCTATGATGGTCGGTCTCGATCTCACTAGCTACAGTGCCTTTCAAACTGCAACACAGCTTACACATGACTAATGGGCAATTATCCTGATTATCATATTTTATTTCCAGGAATAAAATATCTCGGAGCAAAACTTAGCCTAGAATATGATAAAGACTCTACAACAGTGAAAGTGTCTTCAATAGGAGATAACTGGCCGCTCACCATGTTCAATGGGAAATACAACGTCACTTTAGTACCTGGCATGTCAGGTAAGGAAAAAAAACACAAGCAAAATATAAAAAAAAAACTTAGGATAAAGCTTCGATGATACAGGGCGAGTTTATAAGCTACAAGCCAGCGAGTTCACTATATGCTTGTCAACCCGCCCCGTGTCTTCGGCTTTTTTACAATCTGCTAGTTGACTTTCAATCTGGACCGACTCGCTAGCTTTTAAACTCGTTAGCTTGTAGCTTGTAAACTATCCCTAAGTCATCGACGCTTTAGACTGAACTAACTTAAACTTAATTACACGTAAAAATATTTTCAAGGCTTACCTAATGACACATTAATAAAATATAAATACAATTATTATTTATAATTTCGAATAACTTGGAAAAGTATGGAGGAGACATTTGCTCAGCAGTAGGGCAGTATAGGTTAGAAAAAAAACACTGTTCATGAGGCATTTGTTGTTGAATCTCATGAGGCATACGACTAATCGCGTCGTCAAAAAATGGGGATTCAGACAGAGGTATATTTTCAGTGGAACTGACAGGAGAAGGGCCATTCCCCATCACATCTTCACCTTGGAAGGACTGCAAGGTGCCCGCTGACGTCATCGGAAACAACTACCTTCGACCGATCGGGACATAGACTATACTTTTTTTTTTTTTTTTGTTTCGAAGAACCTAAGTTCTTTGGTTTTGGCTTCACATCAAAGGTATACAGCCAGTGTCAAGTGATTGGAGAGATTATTTTATCATAAGTCAGAGTCGATAAGTCAAGTCATGCCCCTGTAAAGTAGTGGTGGTTGCGACTTTACTAGAGGCTTCTATGGAGTTTTGGAGGCAACACGAAAAGTCACGTTTTACAGCATTACACTATTCACCAACACTCATACACGTTCACGAGCACTTAATGGATAAAAAGCCACCGTTTTGACACTTAAACACTCAAAGTTATACAAGTTTTGTCAATTAATTTAATGCCGCCAATGCGCCATTTTTAATGTTCCCGCCAAAACTCCTAGACTACTACTTACAATCTGTGACATCTTTTGTATTAAAGTTACCTAATTTAAACCATTTGTGATGTTGTTTTTTACCCAACTGCCAAGGTGATGTTTTTCGAGTATGTATGTTTGTATGTATGTTATCATCATCAGCATAACCTATAGCAGTCCACTGCTGGCTTCGAGAATCCAGCAAAAGGAGACGTTATAGGTCAGAATCTGCTAACATAATTTTCTTCCATTTTTGACGGGGGACGAGGTAAACACGCATTGCACACGCGCCTAACAAAGCATAATCATGTAAACGCACACACTACAATAATCTCGCACACCATCTTAAAATACGCACACATTTATCAAATACGGCGTATAGTTTTATTTAACATGAATGGCCAAGAAGGGTATATGGCCAGCAGAGCCTTGCAATAACATCTTCTTTGGCTAGATTCTCGAAGACTGCTGGACGTAGGTTTCTCCCAGGCCGCGCCACTGAGCCCGATCTTTAGCTCTTCTCATCCACCACCCTCTGTAAAAACTGAATAATTTGGTAAGTAGAAGCCTACGTCAGTCCTAGATAGGTAATCAGTAAAATTGCTGAGTCACCCTTTATTTTCATCATAGAGTTTGATCTTCTTCTTATCGTGTCACTAGATCCTTCGAACCAGTGTGGTGAAAGGATTTCAAGTGCGCCTCGAAGAGGCTCCTTTCGTGCACTCGACACATGTTTTTCGAACTTTAGGTTCTACGACATGCCGGTTTCCTCAAGATGTTTTCCTTCACTGTTGCGAGAACGTGGGATGCATACATAGATTTTTTGGACCGAAAAAACCCATTTACGCATGACTGCCACCGGGATTCGAACCCGCGACCATCAGATCGCAAGGTAAGGGCCTCATCCACTCGGCCGCCACGTCCTCGATATCATCCTCATAGAGTTTGATGACATTCACATATGCTAGCTAAAGGCACCTATGAGGAAAAAAAAATTCTTGGGCGCTGTCCTAATTGACTAATGATCGTACGAGCAAACGAAAGGTCGTAAGACGAGATTAAATACACTTATCTCTTCAGTGTTTTTGGCATTGTATGATCGTACGATAATTCATATGGCTAATTTTCAACGCGCGACCAAAAGGCATCGTTTGATCGTTACGATCAATGCCAATTAGGACGCTGCCTTAGACATCTCTTAGAACATTTTTTTCACATCTATAGCTAGGTTTAGATAAAAATCAGCTTCTAATGTAATTATGAAAATACATAATAATGGTAAAACATTTATATTTTGCAATAATTTAAATAAAAATATTATACAACAATTAAACGATACAATAAAACACTCTATAGATATTATAACTCATCGTTGTATTAAATAACCCAAATAAACCAAAATATTCGAATCTAAAGTGGTTGATAAAATTCATTTTGTAAATGCATTATGAATTTACAACTATACAAAACTTATCACAGGGGGCTTTGGAACTGTTATGGAATGCTACTTTATTTATCATAACATTTAATTGATAAAAAAATAATATCAGCTTACAAAGACCGACAGATTCGAAGACATACATAATTATGTAATTCCAAAAAAGTTGTACCTAATCTACCAGAAAAAAGTTAAAACAATAAAATATCATCTAAATTGTACTTAGTGAATGTACCTACGTAAATGTATAAAATGAGCACCAAAAAGTATGACTGTTTTAAGAAATAATTGTACTTATACTTAGGTAAAAATTATACAGTTATTGTAAATTAACTAATTCGTGTTGGAGAAATTTGAACAATCCTGCAATATTATATTTTGCCCTGTCAGCAATAAGTAATTGCTTACTTCATGAAATGAGGACCTACTTGCAGCAGGTGAATAATTAATAATTCATTCATTCAAAGAAATTAACAAAATATAGCACTGTTAAAGTAAAATATTCTACAAAAATACGAGAGTAATTAAACAAAGCAAAATACATGTCATACAAAATACATACAGATTACACACAAGGTCTTGGAATTTAATAATATATACCAATACATTCTCGCCAGAATAACAATAAGTATTTAATAAGCGAATGAGGTAACTTGCCCAATTTATATAGGTCGTATCGATCGAATATTTCCTTGAAGGCCATTATCGTACATGTATTCTTACCTAACTTTGCAGTATCGATACGAATTGAGATGACCACATTTTTTATTCGAAACGTGGGCGGTTATCATTGGCTTAAAAGGAAGCAAACCTGATAAATACCGAATATCTTTATTGCCTGCTTACAAGATAAAATGTATTCACCTATTTATCAAAAAAGCGTAGCTTTTGGCAACGTTTAGACAAGTACCTACCTTCTTATCTTATTGCATCAGCAAAAGTGTAAATGAGGTCCCCACATTTTACAAATTAATATTTTTTTTACATCTAGGTAGTTTTACACTTACTACGTTAGTACGTTACTATGCCGCCCTAAAATAGTTATTTGTTCACCAAGGGACTGAAGCAAGACATTTTATTTATCTTTTTATTTTATTTAGACTTTTATCGGCCCGAACCGAAGGCGAGGACGGATATTCAAGTCTAGTATAAAATGGGCTTCAGGATCGAGGTACCTATACCCACGATTTTTCACTTCAATTGAGAGGAAATTAAACAAACTTAAACTGAAATGAGCGCCCATTTTGTAATACAAAATCAGAGACAGCCATACAATGTTACCAGGATATTCGAAATTCGATAAAAGTTATAAAGTTCAACTTCCGGCGTGAAACCTATTACAAACTGAATCAGTGATTCAGTGTTTTTTGAACAGATTTTATAAGCATTCACTTTTTTTTTCTAGGGCCTAAAATTCAGTTTTACTCCCCCTAAAGCATGCACGAAGTTGAACTTTACGAGCATAAGAAGTTGTATATTACCTAAATGTAAAAGTTTATATTGTTTTGTAAAACTGTTTTGGGAACTTCATTGTCAGCAACCTTGGACCTTCCTATCATAACTATTTGGCTGTGTTGATCGCTATGACATCTAAATTAATTTCAATTGATCCTGCCCACATGAATTCGGTCAATTGGTCATATCTAAATGGAGAATTTTTCATCAGAAATCATGATGAAGCAATTAGTAAGAACTAAGTAGGTACGTTACGACATATTTACTTATCTTATTGATGATGTAGGCCCGAATTATACAGAAACGGCATAAGGGGAAGGCACGGCGCAGACGGAACACAGATATAATTGCATGACGCGTCGGACACAGATTTGATATGAAAAAGTTTTGCATGCGCCCGCGCCTTCGCCTTATTTCGCTTATGTATAATTCAGGCCTTAGACAACCTGTGGAAATAACTATACCTAGAGTATAGACTTAGATTGGAGGCGCTGCAGAGTCTTTGCGTACAATTTTCAGTTTTTGTAACAAAACTTTTTGATACATAGAATTTCATTATCTTTGTATTTATGTTACATCATTGCCAAAGATCTACCTTACTTCAATTGATCAACGTAACGCTTAGAACGGTTTCAGACTAGCGTAATAACCAATATATAGCGCAAACAGTTCGCCACTCGTGTTTTGTTTATGATGCTTGTGCAAAAACGCTGGTATAAATAAGCACGCAAAAAAACGCTCGTCTGAAACCGCAGTTTAGCACCTAAGCGTCCCGCCGAGCCGTTCCATTTCACGCTACCCATTCAGATCTTTGGCATGATGTGGCTTCTTCATTATCCTAGATCAAACCCGACTATATTATCCAGATCGTAGTCGAACAATCTGTAGTCGTATTTATACAGTTTATACAGTTTCCGTATGAGAGGTAAGTCGAGTTGTGAGAAATACTTAGCGAGTTTCTGTGACGTGCCCGAAGTTTTGGAGAGGCGTGGAAATTGTATGTGATCCGCGCCGATCGTGTGGAGGGCTAGGAGAGAATCGTCAACCAGCGTTTCGTATTTACCTGAAATTTAAGACAGTTAGAACATTACTTCATTACACTATGCAAGGCTACAATAAGCATTTAGTAATGTAGAGCTGCTATTTATGGATTATGTTATGTGGGAGTCTACAAACTTATTTTCTTTCATTTATGTATAAATAAGGGAAATATGTTTGAAGCAGAACAACAGCTCTATAATATAGACCATTATAAGTTAAGTTTTTGAAATAAAATACAACAAAAACTCTGCAGATATCAATTTTAAACTTGTTTTGGAGCTTTAAAATTTCAAGGTCTAGAATTTCTATCTCGAACACATACCGGAGTGTCGTGTCTCCTTTATGCAAAAATAACAGTCTGAAAATGTATTTTATTGGCCAGTTTAACATTCTGAATAACTATTTTCCAAACAGTACCAGGAAATTTGCGATATCCATTATTTATAACATGTATTTCGAGAACAATAACAACGTTGCTTCGAGAATATTTGGTGTCTTAGACCGCTAGCAACTAAACCGAAATTATGAGGCACACCTTACGCCTGACGAGGCACAAAATGTATTTAGACATCGTCAACATCGTTGAGTTTCGTCGTAGTCACCAAAAATGCTTAAGAATTGCTTACCAATAATCGATTTCTAAAAGCGTAGTGATATTTTGATACTTTGATCTCATGATCATCAAGCTACACTTTTTACCGACTACTTTACTAGGCAATTCGATCTTAAAATAGATTCAGCCGCGTAGTTAAAAATACGCAACTGCTGGTGTATCTAGTTATCCGAATATAAATATGAGGTTTTTTTAATTTTACAAAGACGATATTCTGCAAATTATATTGCTTTAAGCTCGAACAGATGGGGGTCGAGATAAACAACTCTAGCTTTCAAGAGTTAAAACTTGCTGTTTCGAACTATAACATATTCAAATACACTTTATTGACATCAAGGTAATGTCGTACAATTTTAACGAACTTCATTGGTTTATCCGACGAAGGTCCAACGAAGAACATCATGAACAACTCCAACTAGTAACTTTACAAATACTTGACTTGACTTATGAATATGAATGCGATCGTACCCACTGTTAGCTTCTAAGCCTGTATTGTTTACCTAATGATGTCTGAGTATTGGCTAAAATTTACAATTTTCCAAATTCGATTGACTGATCCTTTACTCACTCCTTTGAGTTTTTTGATACAGCGGCAAAAGCGATTATTGTGAGAAGATAAATCATTTTCAAGCGTAAAAAACGATGACGCAAATGGAAACAGCCGATTTGATTACAGCAAAAAATATTACCATGTGAAAACAAGCAGTATTTTTATGTTATATCGCTTGATAAATGTTTCGAATGGATTTATATTTATAAGCAGAAAAGGTTATGTCAAAAGACTGTCTTATAAATATGTAAGTACATAATTATGTATATTTAATTATTTTTTTATAGACAAGCGTTTGACCGTTTCAACCAATGGTAAGCGATTGTTTGGTCCAAGATGGAGATGAAGATGAATTAATAATTTGGATTTTTTTATTAAATTGATTAGGTAGTTAACTAATTACATAAACACTTTATTAGTAAAATAATCGTCCAAATGGTCATATTTTTTTTTAATCTACAAAGATTTATTTGGACTGATATCTGGAAATTAGTGAAGTATTGCATTAAAAAATACTTCAATATTTCATTTTTGTTTGTAAGTGAAAAACACGTTGAAAATGCCATGCAAATAAATAAAAGTCAAACTTTTTCGCAGCTTTAATTATATTAATCAGCAATCAGCAAAATTCCATCCTATTAGTTCAATATGTACGTTTAGCTACTAATTATATTGATAAAATCGCTTCATTATAAAATTTACAATCATGCAAAATTACAATTTAGAATGTGACATCAATGTTGTTTTTTCGTATAGTGTGAATATAATCCTACGATCATAAATCGCAAGAAGCTGATTATGTACCAATAATACCTACCTACCTACTAATAAGCAGTAAATATAATGAACTAGCAAGAATTTTATACGTCGAAACAATACCTAGTAATAATCAAGAATATCAAACAAGTATCAAGTAGTTGTTAGGCCTTCGCCAAATCTCTACACATTTCTCGATATTTGGCAGTATCCTGTTCATTCCCCATCAAAGGTAACATCTCTCGCCAACGTTTGCCCGGCCAAACCAGCGAGTGTTTAACACAATTTCTAAAATATATATTTTCTACTAGAATAGAAAAACATATAAACATAAACATAAAAAATTACACACTCACACCCCTGCACTAGGATTCCCTGTGTCGCAGGTGGCATGGACACATACAAGACATCACAACATCCAAGACCCGAGAACAAACATTTGTGTTCGTCACACAAATATTTGCCCCAGCCGGGGATCGAACCCGGAACACCAAGCTTCGTAGGCAGGGTCACAACCAACTAAGCCACGGTGTCGTCAAAAATCGATATATCGATCAGAATCTAGGTTCTAGTGTACTAAAACCTAGATTCTGGTCAATTAAATTTACAAAGAAAATAATAAGAACATTATAATTTTATTAATAAACTGTCATAAAAACAATAGAGAATTGAGCAAGATCGTGAGATGATAGCTGACCTTGCGTGATGCAAAACTTGTCTACTCTACATAAATTATATCTTTCGTTCAAGAATATTATAACAAGGGCGCCTTGTTATACTACACTGATGCAAATTAATTTTAAGTAATGTTGAGGTTCTTTATTGACAAAGTCTTAATTAATTGGCGACTGGTAAAGTTAGTGATTTTTTTTTATTATACGCCTCTGAGTATATTTAAAAAATTACCTACTTCTAGAGAGCATAAAGTTAAATTAAGATTACAGACTTTATGTCGATGCTTGATCCAGAGACTCCTATAAACCAATAATTATATTCGTTATGCAAGAGAACCAATGCAAATAAGGTTCAGGCAACCCTGACGCAGACTTAAGGATTTATGTCATGGACTCTAATAATAGGGAAACTTATGAGGCTAAACGACAATCCATCTTCTTATCAGTTTGCTCTACCAGCTCATTAAACATCGATGAATCTCAACCAATAGACGGTAGACGGTTAATTTATGTAGCGGTGAAGTAAGAGCGAAGCTACACTGATCCGTTGCGTTGCGTCGCAGCGCTAGTTATTATTGGTTAACAGTTACACAGTAACAATTTATGACTAAGTTAATATTAATTCCTCCACGTCATTTACTTCCATGGAATAGTAGATTATGCACTAAGGGCTATAATTAAGCAGTGTCATATGTCGCGGGTGGCATATTGAACCCTGAGCTAACGAGGGACTCAGTTAACTCCTGAGCGAAGCGAGGGAGTTATGTAGAGTCCTGAGTGACGCGAGGGGTTCAAGCTACCCAAGACGAAGACAGGCTTTATCCCAGAGGAGCATACTCTACTTTTCACACCTACTGCGAGGCAATACAAAGTCAGGGTCCCAGCAGCGAACACCGTCTTTTGTGTCACAATCTTTGAAGTCGCGCCTTTTTTCTTTTTTTTTATGAGTGGCCAGTTCGATTTTCGAACAAACCTTTTTACAATGCCATATGGGCGTTCTTTTACTCAGAGTTTTCCACGAGATTCCACACGAATTTGACGTTCCAAATTCAAATCACATTACAACCCTCGGGAGTTTCATACAACATTACCTCCCTAGAGAGGTAATGCTTTGCTTTACCTTGATGATAGCATGATATGTAATTGGACATTGTCGAGCAGGTAGTGTGAAAAAATTTATAAAGTGTTCTGTATAAGAACATATGTACATAGTTTCGATGTAGGTCCTTACTTTTAGTACATAGACGTGCTGTTATTATATAAATAGAATTAAAGTTAGTGTATAAATAATGAACCAAACGTTAAATATGTCAGTGATCTTTGACCGGCATTAGTGGGGAGATTCCGACACATTCAGTGCTACACCTGGCGTTGTGTAAATTAATACAAGCTACTCCGACGTTCGCAAAGTCTAACTAAAACTTCGATGACAAGGGCTAGTTTACAAGCTACAAACCAGCGAGTTCGCTTGTAGCTTGTAAACTCGCCCCATGTCATCGGCTATTTTACAATCTCCTAGTATACACTTTAGTGAGAATTCTGCAATAAAAAAATACTAAATGCCGAGACATAATTAACAACGCAACGCAGCGCAACTGAGCAGTGTGGCTTCGCTCTTACATGGTCTGTTCTGGTATTGCGTCACCATAAACTGGTTTCATGTTTTTGCCTCCTTCAGCTTACGGTACGGTGATGGTCGAAATTAACTCAATTTTGGAGTCTAATTATTTTGGATAATTCATATGTGAGGTTTTTTAAAACCTCTTTAGCATATTACAACATGATGTTAAAATAAACAAAATTCCTCAGTCATAATCAGCTCTATTAGGAACCTTTTAGATTTCGTCAACGAACAATCATCTTGATTGATTGTTGCTAACCCAATAAAATGTACGTAAGTACACATTTTCCTAATTGTTAGAAAGGTTTTTTTATGTAAGTGTGTATTACTATGTATATACTCACATAACCTACATCTACCTAATCATGTTAAGAATACAGAAAAACTTTCTTTAGAAATAAACTACCGAGTCACGTCATACACTTATTTATATCACTTTCCTAAGTAAAAGTTGCTAATTGTAGGCATTACCGTATAATTGGGCTCAATGCACTGAAACACGTGTTCGACATAGCCACAGCTGAATCGGTAAATTTTAAAGAGGTTTTGGTAACATTCATGAATAGTAAGAACATTGGTCTTCGCTTCGAGGTCGACCGACACGCGATTTAGAGTATTTTGGAGTTTCGGTTGAACCGAGCCGAGCTCTACAATACGGAACTGGTTTGATGCTGTTTTATAGAGAATTATATGGATCATTTATATAAAACTTCAACTAGCTTAACATCGGGTGAGATTGTGGTTAATCGAAGGTATAAAATCAGAAGAATTTAAATCGAAGGTATCAAAAAAAACTAGGTTACATCCCCAACTTCTTTTGCGTAACGAATTAACAAAATTCCCTTTTATCTCGAACATCGATCGAAAGGCGAATCTTCAAGATGAATATTTGTTTGTGTTTTTATAGGGCTGGCATGAAGAACATGTTGATCAAAAACCCTTAAAAATTATATAAAAAAAAAACACAAAAAATGTTTGGCCTATCTATCGATAACGCATAGGCCAAACGTCACGAGATTCAGGAGAGTCAGTCAGGACGAAGCTTTTTATAATGATGATGAATAATGATTGACTAGCTTCTACCCGCGGCTTTTTTCTCGTGGTATCGAGATAAACGGTAGCTTATCGGATGTCCTATTCTGGTTCATACCGAACTTAAGGCTAATCCTCAAATCCGAATTCCCTACTAATTTAGAAACACGTATAAAATCTAAATTAAAGTATGAAACCTTTCACTTTTTTTGTTAACGAAATCGAAAAACATGGACGAAACGAATAGTGTGAGGAAATTACTATAATACGGCGTACTTTTTGAGAATTTGTCCGAAACATTTTGTATGGAATTCGGATTTGAGGATTCCCCTTAAGAAGAAATTGAGATATTTATAATAAGGAGATGGTGTAGACTTGATTGCTTTCTGAGTCCTGAACAATACAGCACTCAGCTCTAAGTCTTCCTATAGGTAGAGAATCTACAGTTCAAAAATGTACTACACTATCGTGGTAGGCTTTTGTACGGCGACGATATTTGAGAGGCATCCATTTTTAGAATGAACGGCCATTGCTATTTTGTTAATCTATTTTTAATATTTTTTTCATCTTTATGCAATATATGAAAAATATTCAGTCACGAATGTACGCCGAAAACGGTAGGTATATTTCAACATGGGATCTCTTCGTCGAAAATCCATTCGATTTAGGTATCAAAGACCACACTTTTATTCACAAGTTTTAATCATTTTTCGATGAAGTATTTAGTATCTATTTGCTGATCCGAGAAAACATACAGCTTATTGATTGACTTTGGTAACATAAGCATAGCATAATCAGCCTATAATGTTCCCACTGCTGGGACTCAGGCCTACTCTCCTACTCTCGGCAGGAGAGCGTATGGGTCTTAATCCACCACGCGGACCCAATACGGATTGGTGGATGTCACATGCCATAGAACATTTTTTTTTTCTATCCTTTGACATGCCGGTTGCCTCACGATGTTTTCCTTCACCGTTGCGAGAACGTGGGATGCATACCTAGATTTATTCGACCGAAAAAACCCATTTACGCATGACTGCCACCGAGATTCGAACCCGCGACCATCGATTCGCAAGGCAAGATCCTCATACACTCGGCCACCACGTATCACTTTGGTAACATGATTATCGCCTATACCTATCTACCAGACAGAAGCATCATTCAGTAATGATATCTGCAGAAGGAAACGCCAACGCATGGTCACAGTACAAGCCTTATCATACCAACAACGGAACAAGATGTAAGTATAGGACAAAATGCGTTCATTTAATTTTTATCTATCACACAGAAATGCACCAACAAATATGTTACAGTCAAAACTCATTACCGGTCAAAACCAATATTGACCGCGGAAAGTAGTCAAAATCGATATTGACTAAGGGCCTCGGTCAGTATCGATTTTGACTGGTTTTTCGATGCACCCGCATTTAACATTTGGGAGCCGTCCCCTGCAGGATGCAGTCTAGATAGGTACCAAAACGGAGTCGGATATTCTTTCGCAAAGCAATAAAGTGTAAGCATTACTCTGTTTCGTTTTCTTGATTTACATGGTCGGTACATCTGCATATAGCGTTCGTGCACTTTGAGACATTTCGATGGACAGTCTCACAAGCTCAGTAATTTCACTAGCCTTTCCAACCGGAACACAGTAATGCTCACACATTACTGCTTTGCGGCAGCATATTAGGCACGTGTTAAGACCCATCTGTAACAACCACGTTCTTCTGAACCAGTGTGGTGGAAGGATTTCAAGTGCGCCTCAAAGCTCCTTTCGTGCACTTTTGCATGTAAAAAAGTAGGATGTACTTACCAACAAGAGTGTATTTGATGAGGCACGGATGACATAGGTTCGTGATCGGTCGCCAATGTTCGTTGTTGACCACGTCCGCCATTTCCTCAGATTTGTTTGAGAGAAACAGCGCGAATTCCTTGAACGTGACGTCATTTCCGTGCTCCAGGGAATCGTTGGTCGGGTTCTCGCGGTACGCTTTGATGATTCTTCGGCCGACGCGGTCCTGTTCCAACCAATATGTTAGATTTATAAACCTAGTTTCTGTATAATAGTACCTATGTAAAAGATAAAGATAAAAATGAAGATAATTTATTTGGCTTATTCCCAAGAGGTTCAATACTACATTGTTATCAAAAAAGATAGGTTCATACTTTGATTACCAACGGGTCCATGTCATTTTAAAATAATTCATATTTCCTTGCACAACGGGTCTCTATGATTTTGCTTGGTACAGTTAGCAATGAAGGCGTCGATATGATAGGACGAATACTTGTTTCTTCATGAAATAAAATACAATGAATAGATAAATCAGGACTATTTCTTAGATCACAAAATTATTAAGGTTATTTGTCAAAACACAAGTAGGTACAATAAATGGTCTTAAATAAATTGGTGTCCAATGTATACTCTACCTTTAATTCAAGGCATGCAAAATTTTATATTTTGGTATTTACTGGTAGAGGATGGGTTATTATTAATATTTAATTATTATAAATATATTAATTAATTATTTAAGAGCCCTCACTGTCTCTCTGCTGGGAAAAGGCCTCATTCTCTGCATTTCTTAATTCTCCCCATTGTCGTTATAAATATTACTGATGTTTAATTAAAACTTATCAAACTTACTTTTTATGTCAGTGTTATCAAAAGGTCAGAGGAATATTTTGGCACAACTACCGATATACAGGGCCAGCCAAAAAGTGACGTCAAAAAATTTTACTCCGTTCAACACGAACCTAAAATATTCACTTTCGACCCTATTTTCGGTAACTTGTAATGAAGAATGTTGTGTAGTTGATTATAACGTATGAAAGAGTAATTCAAGACAAAAATGTTTGAGAAAAAAAAAATATAAAAAATCTTAGTATTAATTAAGTTATGATTTTTTTAAGGTGCCCCGGAAGTAAATTCAAAAATACACATAAAAAAAATCATAACTTCTAAACTACTAAAAATCGCGGAACATACATGGGGTATTTTCGGATACACCCAGGTGTGAGAAATCTAAAAAAAAAATTTTGACGTCACTTTTTGGCTGACCCTGTATAGTAAAATAAAACGATTCATTAGTAGGCTTAAAATTAAAAATATAGCCTAACGTATTTTACTAATTGGCACTTAAAAATATAATGTTCATTAAAATTAAATAATGGTGGTAATGAACCTACTACTTATCTATTTACCTAAGTACTAACATTAATTCGTTCAAATAAACCAACTATGTTTAAGTGCCAATTATTGAATAAGTGACGACATAGATGTGTGTGTTGGACTGCCACGCCGGTGTCGTGGGTTCGATTCCCGCTTCAGGACAAACATTTGTGGGATGAACATCGGTGTTTGTTCTGAGTTCAGTTTGCTATGTATTCTGTTTCTATTTTTACGAAAATATAAAGTATTGTATCAGATATCTGGTTCCCATAAAACAAGCTCTGCTTAGTTTGGAGCTAGATAGTGTTGTGTGAATAGTCCAAAAATATAAAAAAACAGTTAAGCAATAATTTCTATGTATCTGTATTTACAAAAACAAAAAAGTATTTAGGTATTCTAGTTATCAGTTACCTGGCTCCCATAGAACAAGCTCTGCTTAGTTGTGGGCCAAAATATTTATTTATTTTATTCTAGTATTTTTGATTGATGGCAATATTTGATTCCCCTGTTTCTCACCTGAAAGTATCTTGCACTGGGCAGATCTCCTTCCAGCTTATTCCGATAAGCAGACAGCAGTCTTTCAAAGGGATTCCTCACAATAATCATCTTGTGATAGTTCTCCAGCATGAACTCTCGTTCATTCTTGTCCACTGTGCTGAGGTTCCGGAACATTCCAGGGGTATGGGCCAGGCCGGCCGGTATTGACAGTACATCAGTGTTGTTCAATTTGCCGGCCAGTATCATTAAGATTCTCTTCCAGTTGGTACAGGCCACCTGCAATGAGGTTTCATTTAAATTAATACTCCTTTTAAACAGTATCTGTATATTAAATCATTTATTTATTTTCAGACTAAGATCCATTATTATAAATTAGCTAGATTCATTATTATTTCAAATTATATTTAATTTTACACAGAAGTCAACAGATTAATAAGTAGGTAAATTAAAAAGATTGCTATTTGATTGTATTGAGCGACATAAACTTTATAATTAATGATTACAGAAATAATATATTATATCTTGGGTATACAGTGTACAGACACACATACAGTGTGAAGTTGTAAGTTTAAAAACATGCAGAAGTAAAATTAATTCCTCAACATTATGTAACCAAAAATTTAAGGCCATTTCTGAAGCTTCCCTCAGAGTAAACAATAATTGGCCGGAAATTAATATGCCTATTAAAAATAAGAACATCTTTAGGAAACGAAATTGATGTTCCGAAGCGTTTCCGTTTAGTTTGAAGGTCCTAATACCTTCAAACTAAACGGAAACGCTTCGGAACATCAATATCAAATAAATTTAAGTTTAGTAAAAATACTAACGTGCCATCAGTTCGGGCGACGACATATTTTTAAAATACCTACCTATCTAACTTAACGCGCAAAGCTTTGAAATATCCAAGTGGTTTACCTTGAAAACTCACCTTTGGCACGTAGCAATACAATAGTTTGTGATCTTCGTCTACCAAAATATGCTCAAGTTCGGAAGGAGGCAAATCTCCAAGAGAATATTTGGGAGGCAGCCGACGACATTTCTCCGCTATTAACTCTTGACGAGCTAAGTTCAAGGATTGGGTTAACTCCAACGAATGCTCATCTATGTCATTCTCACCCCCATTGACACACAATAAGAGGCTCGCCAACACGAGACACAGGTCCACTAAGTTAGGACGCATCTTCACTCATCACAATCACCAACTTTCTTCGTAACCTATGGTTTTCAATGTAGGGCATGCAGTAAATAGGTTTTTGAAGCAGAATTCATCTGTATGGTAGACCAAAAGCACGAATATTACACAGTTTTTGTTAGCTCAGTTAATTTTGTTTTAGAATCCTATAAAAAAAGTTTCGTAAATTATTAAGGAACGCAAAACACAACCTCCCACTCCAAGCGCTAAACAAAACTGAATGAATGAACAACATTGATATGATATGACTGACTGATTGATATGAGACAAAGAAGTGAATGAGATTTTCTAGCGAGTGAATGACTTACTGCTACGTTATAGTGTTGGGTATCCAACAACAACATAGTTTTTATCGACAGTTTAGTTTGAAAAACTTTTAGCAGAAGCGCGAAGTCGAAAATAGTTTCAAGAAACAACCAACACGCACCATATGCACCATGCTATTTTCCAAACGCTTCGTATTTAAATAAGTATGTTGATGTAGGTAGGTATGCATAATAAATGTAAAGATTATTATAATGTTTTAATTCGTATAATGAAAAAACGGTGTCAAGTATGTAATCTTACAATAACTGTTTGTCATCGGCTTTCTTAATATTTCTGTTTACTTATTATGATTTTTTTCTGGTAAATTACTCTGTAACAAAAATACTTCGTTACAAAAACATGACCTGATGCGTTAGCTATAATTTTTCAAGTGTACATATTTAGTAATTTAACTAAATACGCACTCTGAGGTGTTGGATGTAGCAGACTTGGTGGTATTGATGAATCAACGCAAATGCCTCTTCTGCAACAGCTAACTGATGGTTTTGCCAGGCTAATACTGCAAGACATGCCCATAAGGTTTCATCTTCAACAGTACGGCAAAGCTGTGGATGTACCATTAATTAAATAATTAAGGAAGTTACAGGAGCATTGAAAATAACCCTTTACATTTTAGTAAATTTTATGCGAACGTCATGGTAAGTAGTTGATTATAAAAGATACGGATAGACGCACAGATAGCTACCAGTGCGATAGGTACTCGATAGGTTTATGGGTTCCTTCCCTGACTAGAAAATCTACAAATTAGTTATAAGTTTCATAAAATAAATTGATTTGATACCTGCAAAGCAGCTTGCCACATGTTACATGCAACGTGCTTGAGTAGTTTTTCAGGGAATGTAGCAATCGATAGGTGAAGTATTGACCCATTTCCTCGACAAACACGTGCAACACCGTCCTCGATACCCAAAACAGACGGATTTCGACCTAGATCACTGAAATAAAAATATTTTTGACAGACAATGCAAGAATTTAACGCTGAAGTAGCTTTCGGACTAACTTACTAAATAAAAACAAAATTAACAGTCACTATTTAGAATCGATCTAAAGATGTTCTCAATATAATGGTGATGTGTGTTAGGATTTCCGAAAATGTCAATGTGTTGGTGACGTCATTATTATTAATAGACTTTTAAAAATACCTATTTCATAAGTACTAGGTTAGGTACGTACTTTATTTCTTTGCTCACTGTTGTAAGGGATAGCCAGTCTGATTGCATAGCTGCTCTTGGGCAGCACCACGCAACCACTGAATTGGCACGTAATCCAACTAAAAGTTCTGTTTCATAGCTCCAGGCAATGCTCAGGACTTGTGATCCTATGTATAAGTAGATGGTTTGAATTTAAGTTTATTGGAATGATAAGTAAATGCTTCATAATACTTAGTGTACTAATCAAAAAACATAAAACTCTTACCCAGTTTCGTGAACTTTGGTTTGCTATCTTTAATAGTAATCACGTATAAGTCTCTGTTATAATCCAAGAGTGCCAGTTGTCTTTCGTTGATAGGACCTGATTGACTGAGAGCAATAGTCAAGACGGTCATTTTATGAGCAAGCTTCACGACAGTATTATCAGTGGAGCTGCGCACAATGAGGCCAGTGGGTAAATCAAAAACGTGGATAACTGTAAAAAGGCAAATTATTATTTTTTATGTTATTCTTTTACTCATTAAATTAATAAATATTAAGGCTGAGATTTTACGCTTTCGGTCAGTGTTGTCCAGTGCAGCCAAAGTGTCTGGTCCCAAGGAAACGGCTGCTCTTCCTAATGTTTCGGGCCTGGTTCCCCAGCGCGGACTTGCTAGCAGTCGGCCCATGTAACTATACACTGATAGACCAGCTCTTTCAACGACGCATAAACATCTAAAAACATTTTTAAGACAAAGTGTTTTTTTTAAGAATAAACGTGCTTTTTACTTGTATTTTTCGAAGGCGAATATAATATAGCTGTCACCTTTCAGATAATAAAATCATACTGATATTCCCCTCTTTCAGGTCAAATGTGACTGGCGTATTCCATGAGCTTAACTTGTGAATGAAGCATTGTTTTACAGTTGCTATGACTAGGTGATTGAAGCCAAGTGCAATTTGTATCACTCGATCAGGGTAATCCAACTGGTCACTTTGATCTGTTACTATGTCTTTGATCGATATTACTTTGCGACCAGTTTGTGTACACGCAAAGTTTTTCCAAGTGTACTCTCTGAAAATAATTAGATCATTGTTATTGAGGTTGTTTATATCACTAATGGGATTATCTATATTACCTTTCAATGATGTGTGCAAACAAGACATGGCCATTAGCACATGCAGCGGCTAGCTGTGTCCCATCTGCAGACCACGCTAAGTTGTAAATGCTTTCACTTGATGGCCGATCCAGGCAATGGGACCACTGTTATAAAAATAAATTATGTATGTATATTTATAAGCCACAAAAGAGAAAAATGGGTTTGGAATTTTAAATAATAACTGAATAGAAAAGTTATAATCACTTACTCCGTTAGCATTGCAAAGACGTATCAGGTTGAAGCTACCAATGACATACATATCTCCAGCAGGAGACCAACTGACACTTGTAATAGGCTGGTCATGTTTCACGCTAACTGATATTTGCTGACCAAAAGGGTCCCAGATCTAAAATAATAATAAAGATTCACGAAGGAGTACCTCCTTACATACAATTATCATGATACTTCAATAGTTTTAATTACAAAGCAACTTACCTTTGACAACCCATCTTCTGAACCAGAAATTATCAAGTTATTATTAGCATTCCAAGCAACGCATAGTATAAGACCATCATGGGCTTTCCACTGAAAATAAAATATTACAGTGGTTGGATTCTTTCAAATCAAAATATTTTCGTTTTTTTTCTGAAATAATTTATTACCTTTGTCACTTTATTACTCGAATTGAGCTGTTTAATAATAAGGAAATTTCCTTTTGTGTGCAAGATTGCAGAGCTGTCTGGATTCCATACAGCATTGAAACATGGCACGTCCGATTGCACTATGGTTGACCGAAGGAGACCATTACGTGACCAAATTTTTACGAATCCATCCTCACCAGCTACAAAACATAGTATTTATAATTAAACTGCTAGACTATGAGTTTTAAGTTTGTTTTTAATAGCAATGTATCTAGGAACCTGTTAGAAGTCCAGCTCCATCAGGACACCATTCAGCAGCAAGACAAGCCCCTTGATGAGCATTTACGGATTTCTCGATACGACCATTATGGTTTACAATGTGAAATCTGAAAGTTTGATGATGAACAAGTATGATTTTAAACTTGTTAAAACAAGAAATGAATCACTACAGCTTAATATCGGTGTTCTCAGCCATACAAATACTCACTTTCCATCTGCTGAAGATATCAAGATAACATCATGCTGATGTTTATTACCACCAAGACTTATTTTGGGAAACAAGTGCATTCCAGTAGGATAAAAATCTTCTGGAAACGTTGTGATAACTATACATTCGTTGTTTACTAAATTCCACTTTAGAAGTTTGTGATCATCCCTGAAAATATAAAAGCTGTCCTCAGTTTAATTATATGAGTTAAAAACCTAACCACTAAGATATTTTTTATTGTCTCACCTAATTAATTTATTATGTTAACTAGGTATTCCAACAACTGCGATAAAGATAAAGATAATTTATTTGCCAAAACACAATTGCATGCAAATAGTTAGAACCTACCTGTTGTTATTTTTATTTTATTTTTTTCTTTCGAAGAACCTAAGTTCTTCTGTTTTGGCTTCACATCAAAGGTATATAGCCAGTGTCAAGTAATTGGAGAGATTATTTTGCCATAAGCCAGAGTCGATAAGTCAAGTCATGCCCCTGTAAAGTAGTGGTGGTTGCGACTTTACTAGAGGCTTCTATGGAGTTTTGGAGGCAACACGAAAAGTCACGTTTTAAGCATTACACTATTCACCAACACTCATACACGTTTACGAGCACTTAATGGATAAAAAACCACCGTTTTTACACTTAAACACTCAAAGTTATACAAGTTTTGTCAATTAATTTAATGCCGCCAATGCGCCATTTTTCATGTTCCCGCCA
Organism: Lobophora halterata; assembly: GCA_932526365.1. Classification (NCBI taxonomy): domain Eukaryota; kingdom Metazoa; phylum Arthropoda; class Insecta; order Lepidoptera; family Geometridae; genus Lobophora; species Lobophora halterata. Next base: position 10,266,850 of record OW052001.1, read on the forward strand.
AAACTCTGTTGTTATTTCTATAATAACTTTTACGATTTGAGCGGCCGATCTGGCCATGACTTGCGTGACGTAAAGATGATAAATAAATTATTAAGATTTTAACAAAAATGTTATCGATAATAAAAGAGTCTGAGTAAAATGTACATCACTAATACTAATCATGAACGTAATTTATCACCAAAATATGCGCGAATTTTAAACTTGTTTGTTAATTTCTTTTTTGATTTGTTTTGCGATTGACATAATAATTAATGTAGAAATATAGCAAAGAATATTTTAAGGACAATGAAAATACAGATTAAGCTATTCACGAAAGTAACGTAAACTTAACAGAGCACTATTGCATTATTTATTATTGTAACGAACCCGCATGAAAATACATCTTCTGTGTTATTCCAGCTAACACAAACAACAACTCCAACGTGCTTGGGTTCCTTGAAAGAAGAAATTTTCAATTTCATTTCACTGTCCTTGGAATCTTCGGAAAATTTAATTTAATAAATTTTTGTTTTGAAAATAGTTGGCATGGTAACACACAGTGGCTATTTGTGCCTTGTGAGTGTCTATGATAACTACAAGCACATTACGGTGCGGTCGGAAAGTTGGCTTCCGACTTTTCACCTTTTATTTTGACGTTGACATTTTAAACTTTTTGAAGACACTGACACTCTTTTGATATTGACGCATTGTAACATGTGTGTGGTTGTGCGATTGTGCGGATTTTCGAAAAGATTTTAGAAAGAGTTACCATTAAATCCGTAGTACTCTGACTAATCTGTGATTAAATCTGAGCCAAATTTGTGTTTATTGAACAATGTCAGACATTCCGGACCTAAGCAGTGACGAAGAACATTTCGAAGAGGATGAATGGCAAGAAATGGAGACCAGTAACACAGCAGTGGCATGCCTATTTTGCAGCACGGTTTTACCTTCCGTAGACGAGGGTATCACGCACTGCGAGGCTGCACACAACTTCTCACTCATCAAATTGAAGGCCAAGTTCAACATGGACTGCTATTCATACATAAAATTGATCAATTATATTAAGACCCACAAGTCTACTTCCGACGCGATTATGAACGCAAAGCAACCTCAATGGGAAGACGAAAAGTACCTCAAGCCTGTGGAAAACGACGAATGGTTGACTTTCGACTTCGAGTCATTGATGGAACAGCCTGGCTCGCCTAAAACTTACCATGCGAACGTGGAAAATGGGTTAGTTACGCTTTCTCAAGCTCATTTCATCGAACTGCAGAGAACTATACAAACGTACACGGAGCAACTCAAGGAAAGCCAGACTCATCTGCAGATGGCTATGGGTGATATCAGCCAAATGAAACAGACAATAAAAACTCTTGTTGATGGTGGAAATTCCAGTGAAAACAAAGACAGTGCAGTCATAGTTAACTGTGTATCCCAAGTGCCTTTAGAGTGTGATGAAGGCTACTTCAGTTCCTATGCTCACTTTGGCATACATTATGATATGCTTTCAGACAAAGTGCGCACTGAATCTTACAAAAATGCCATTTTAAATAATAAAGAATCTCTCAGAGACAAGGTTGTTCTAGATCTGGGATGTGGTACAGGTATTCTTTCCATGTTCTGTGCCACGGCTGGAGCTAAAAAGGTGTATGCTCTAGACCAATCTGAAGTCATATACCATGCCATTGATATCATACAAGAGAATGGCTTACAAAATGTGATCAAAACAGTAAAAGGCAGATTAGAAAATACGAAATTAGAAGAGAAAGTTGATATTATTGTATCAGAATGGATGGGGTACTTCTTGCTGTTCGAAGGTATGCTAGATAGTGTTATTTATGCCCGAGACAACTACCTGAAACCTGGAGGCCTATTATTACCCAACCGGTGTAATATCAGTCTTGTGGCTAATGGTGATACAGATACTCACACAAAACTGATAGAGTTCTGGTCAAATGTCTATGGGTACAAAATGAACTGTATGAAATCTGAAGTAATTCGTGAAGCAAGCGTGGATGTAGTTGCATCCCAACACATTCTATCTGAACCCAGTGTCATCAAAGATATTGACATCAACACTTGTAATACTGACGTAATGGACTTTACTTCAGATTTCAAGTTAGAAATCACCAAAGATGGTTCAATAACCTCTTTAGTAGGGTATTTCGATACATTTTTTGATCTGCCTCAAAAAGTTTCATTCTCAACTGGGCCATTAGGAACCCCAACTCATTGGAAGCAAACAATCTTTTTCTTTAGAGATTGTAAGAATGTAAAAAAAGGTGATTTTGTTGAAGGCTCCATTGTGTGTAACAGGCAAAAAACCGATGTGAGATCATTATCAGTTCAAATCAATATATTTGGAAAAAGTTATAAGTACATTCTTAGTTAATAATTTTAGAATTTGTCTGCTTGAAATAGCTTTGTTACTGTAACATTTAAGTTCCAGCTGGTCTTAGTTTGCTAAGCAATTTTATACAAGCTACTGCAAGTTATGTAAATAAACAATCAACATATTTCTACGAAAAATCTTTATTTTTATTTTACATGTAGTATAATTTACACAAAGGTAAATGTGATGTACATATTAATTTATTTGTACAAGGTGAAATTAGAAAATTAATAATAAAAGCTTGAGATTTTACAAATTATTTTTCAGTGTCACTCAAATTCAGTGCATATTAAAAATATCTAAATAAATAAAATCATTGAAATAAATTTAGAAGTTGATAAGTACTTTATCAAAACATGAGATTTTTAATTGGTAAACTAAACTTATATTGTTATTTTGCTAAACACACCTGAAATACTGTCACATTGGTAGGATTGGGAGTGTGTATTATGATATTCGTACAGCTCAGACTTCCCAGTTATGTACAGTCAGCTGCACAGGCGAAGCAGAAGCTTTCACATTTATATTATACTCATAATTTTGCACAGAAAAGTGCATTTATAAGTATTTTCAAATTAATGTAGTCATCTTACTTGTCACAATTCTTGCCTGTTTTTTTTTTTATTTCAAAATTAAGAGTATAATATGAATGTGAAAGCTTTAGAGTCTAATACATGTTGGTGCAGCTGACTGTACTTATATTTGGTTGGACATAATCAGGTAATAGTAAGTAGGTACTAGGTCACTTCTACTCACTTAGATAATATTTAGATATTTATAAAAGTTGCTCAATTTTATATATTGATCAGGAGAGTTAATAATTAAAATATGTATGCTGTGCTGTCTTAATTAGGTGGAGTTTCAATAGTCTGCAGTACGTCCCGCTATGGTGGTGTATTGTGCATTGTTTACTGTGATGCCTGCAAGCAATTTTTTTACACAGACAACAATAATTCAAGTACATAAGGCTCATTATGCTAACTCTACTTTTTATAAAGCTGTTTCCCAATCAAGAATGGCACTAATCTACGTACATCTCAAAAAATTCGCTTATTTTAAAATATTATTTCTTAAAAATTATATGCCTACGTTTATCAATATTATGTACACGCTAAATGCACAATATACAGATTTAGTCAATAAATATCTAATCATTTTTATGTATAGATGATAAATACCTATATAAAAATTACAGATTTTGTAAGCGTAACCAGGTAGGTAATTCTAACCTTACAATTCCTGAAAATAAGAGGAATTGATATAAAATTTCATCATGATTATGGTTCAATTTTGCTTTTGATATCAAATGAGAATGGTCCCACGTACCAATCTGGATAACTAGGCCACTGATAATAAACAATATTGTTTACTAAAAAGGTTTTAGAAAGCTTTGATGAAAATTTGGCATCTGTGAGTAAAACACTTGGCCTAAATCCGTCATTATTTTCCCATAATAAATTCAATTTCCTTCATATTCTAGTGAAGGACGGTACATTTTCCTCAAGGTCCTTCGCGAAGCTTTCCAATCTATCTATCCTAGATTTTTCTGTTTGCTGTTGTGCCTTTACCTTTCAGTCTAAATTTCTTAGCCCATCTATTGGTGTTTTTGAAATGGGTTTGTGTACTTGTACCATTATTGAGCACACAATTTTATTGAATGAACATAATTTCTTTAATAGAGTAAAAGTTACTAATATAATAGTTATAAATGTTACTACCTATACCTACGTATCATCTAATATTTGAGATGCATTTATTAATTAGAAAATAAATTTATATTAAATAACATTTGGTCAAGAATATCAAGACTCCAATTTAATCGGAAACATTAAAATTAATAAGCGTATTCATGGATTAACGCTAATGTTACTTTTATAAGTACGTTACATATTTAAAGATTTAAGGCTATGTGGATATCGTTATAACTTTAATATTGACTACGAAAAGTGATTCACGATTCAAAATAAGTGCGTAGTGTTTGTGTTGGATTAAACACAAACCGTTATTGGCTCCATAACCAGCGTTTGATAATTATCTACACATTTTAATAAATTAGTTCCTAGTGTCTACGTTGTGAAATGAGTTAAGTACATTATAAACGTTATTTAATGAGTAGAAGGCTCTGTCAGATTCAACAGATTTCAAAATTACTTAAATCTAAAACAAGCTAATAAATTGATTTATGGTGTGCCTCAAGGGGAACATCTCAGTCCTCTTTTATATAATTTATACACGACTATCCAGCGCTACATCTCATTAGGCTCACGAGTCTTAGCAATGAATTAATATTAAATACTCTACTGGCGTTACACATCGCCTTCCGAATTAGCTCACTATGTTGTCTTCCACATAGAGAAACATTAATTTATAATACATGCTCTTGTGCTTTCGATTCGCATTTTGTGCGCCTCACACAAATAATATTAGCAACGATAAAGCGTTCGCACACTTGCATGATTAACTTTTCTTCACGAGTGAGTTAAACATGCTGCAAAAACTAGATCTAACACTATTTACAAACGTGGCTAAATATTATTCTTCCGTTGTTGGCGGTGGGGTGTTGCTAGTTTCCTCGTCTTGTTTAGCCCTGGCTTCGGCATCTGGAATTGACAACCCATAATCAGAAATTATATTTTCTAAATTTATTCTTTATTACTTCCTGTGCAATCAAAGTTTGTTAAAATATATAACCTTTCGTAGCTTGCTCCTTCCATATTTTCTTATTGTCGATCAAGCAGGCCACCCATGGCTTTCTTATTTTGAATTTCGTGCTTTCTGGTGCTGAAATTATAATATCAAAGTTATTTTCAAAGTACTATTGCTTGGTTTAAGTCCAGCCTAGAGGAAACAGATCCTATCATTTATGTCATTCGCAAAGTCAAACAAACACACCGCACCCCGTTCCTCGTTGTATTGTAGGCATCTATCACACCACTTTTGATTTGAATATTCTTATCTTATACTGATCTGAAGACTGATCTCCAAGCTTATGAATCTAGAAAGATACTATATCATCATCATCAAACAGCCAATCGCAATCCACTGCTGGACATAGCCCCCTGTCAGCGGCTTGCTGCATCCATATTTTGCCTGCAAATTTCGCAGACCTTTACTGTTCCTTGACTTATATCAAAACAAGAAAAAAATTACAAGTACAAGGGCGTTCTTATTACTTTAGGTAAGTTATTTTACCTGTACCATCTTCACTGATCGACTCGCTCCCCCCAGTGCTGGTGGAATTCTTGGTGTTTGTATGCAGTGGTCCTAAGATACACTCCAGCATATCCGCACAGACTCCCATGCTAGGCTCCACGATGAACTCAATGAACCCGATCTGTGACTCCGCGACTAGGGTGTTGTTTCTATCGCAGAGTGGACTGAAGGGCAAGCCAAGGTCGCGCTCCTTATCCCCTTGGAGGAAGAACTCGTCAAGGAGGCTCATCGTCCATCGGTGGTGGAGGTCCCATCGCTGGAATTGAGAACTACTTGTTACTGTGTACTTTTGGGAGATAATACGTAATAATACCTATACCTTTACTAGCTAGGATAAAAAAGCAGCCTATCTGTTTTTCCAGCTCATAAACTCTACCGATAGGTACTTACGCAGCTCAATCGGTTCTGTAATTTTGTCGTGATATAGAACCAAATATCCATAGTCATAAACTTTCACTTTCATGTTTATGAATTGGTGCGATAAGCGTTCTTCTGGTGGTAAGATATCAAGAGCGAGATATCACAGCAATGCAGGACCATAGAGCTTTGCCCTTGCCCACCGTAGGCTCTGCCAGCGACAGCAGCGAGCGCATCTTCGTTAGCTGTTGTCAGTTATATATATATATATATATATGGCTATCAGGATTACCTTAGCAGGATGCGAGATATCACTGCAATGCAGAACCATAGAGGCAGCTTTGCTCTTGTCTACCGTAGGCTCTGCCAGCGACAGAAGCGAACGCATATTCTTCAGCTGTTGAAAGTGGAAGGACATGTCGGTTGCCAGCACCATGTCGATCACCAGCGTCCGGAACTCGCGAAATTCGTCGCGGGACAGGTTCTGGAGGATGTTGCAGTCTTCGTCCTTTATTACTCTGGAAAAGGAAAATGAAACGATTAGGTACCTACATACTATCTACTAAAAATGTTTTATTTTATTAGTTAAGTATTTTACTTAGGGATTGCCCTGGCTAAACCAAAAAAGTTGTAGTGACTAGAGTTTGGCCAAAGGTTTCTTTATTTTTTTTAAAGTTTCATGAATAAATCCTATTTCTGATGATACTTTGACCATAACTTTTGACCTCATAAGTCGAAACACGACGAAGTTTGGTCAACTCTAGGTTACGATTTTTGGAGAATTTCTGGGCTCGTCCGACAGAACGAAATACAAAGTGATTTTTGGGAAACTAAAACTAGGTATTAAAACTACAAAAGTTTGTGTTAGAAACAGTGTTTTTTAGTAGGTAGGTTAGGCACAACGCTTTATCTGAAACACGCATTCAATGAGTTCAAGGTAGGCTGGACATATCTAGACCTTAATTAGGTAGGTATAGACCCACCACCGATGCAGACAAAGTACCTAGGCTAGGTAGATTAAATCACGATAAGCGTACCTAATTACACAGCCGCCAGGCATTTAAAGTGGTTATCAGTGCCGATAATTATGTGTAATAACCTGATGTCAGGTTAGCTAGCCTAAGGGGCCTTAGCAATGTAACCTTGTACACTTAGATACAGTGGTTAGTATCTTGGTACATACACCTAACATTATGTCTAGTACGAGATTGTTAGGTGGGTATCTACTACTGTCTCTTATCTAACACTGGGTACTGGGAACAAGACTAGGTAGGTAGTAGTTATGTAAATGTCAACGTAAAACTTTAAAAATCGATAATTTACAATTTATACTGTGAAGTATCGTAAAAATTGTGAACAAATTACCATATATAAGTACTTATACCGACTAAGCGTCAAACAAGTTGTCCTCTGACGAACCACGTGACAAAGATGCGCAGAACCAATTCGACATACGAATTGCGTTCTGTGCATCTTTATCACGTGGTTTGCCAGAAGACAACTTGTTTGACGCTTACTAATTAGGTACCATGCTCTTAGAATTGATAAAATACCTACGGTTCTTACAAAATAACGGAGACATAAACAAACAAAATCGTCAAACCGTAAAATAAAATTGTTTGTAAGACGTTGATTCAAACACACCATGATAGACTGTCCGTCATAGTCAAAGTACCTAATAGACAGAGTAACTAACTAGTAGTGACTTTGTTGGGGAACGCTTAAAAAGGCATTATTGTAATTACTTCGGTAGGTATGGCTTTGTAGGAGGGAGTATGTCCAAGTAGGCCAAAAAGTGTGAAAATCGTGCTATTCAAAAAAAGTGCTACGGCGTAGAGGCTCTACGAAGTCCAAGGTCTACACTTCAACGATTGAAAATCCATCCAAGGATTCCATCCATGCCATCTACACAATCATCTTTCCTCACAAACTTTCGCAATAATATTAGTGTCATCGATCGATGAAGTGCGAAAGGTCCAGGAATCCCAAGGGAAATTATGAAGCATCATAACGAGTGCCTATCCTTCTCCCTTTGTTGGGGAAAGCTCCCGAATTTCCATCAAGATTTAAGCCTATTGTTGTCAAGGTACAATTTTTACCCAAAGAATTGGACTTGGCTATTTCTGGCAACGAAATCGGTTGATTGAGGGTCTTGTTCGAATAATTTTCATCGAAACGTTTTGATTGGGTTGTGCCTAAGGATTTCCTCCATTGTTATCTTTACATCAATATACTACATAAAAGACTTAGTCCTGGCTGATTGATTGGCTGACTGACAGACTGACAGATAAGGCACAGGCCAAACCACTGGACGTGTATACTTGACATTTGAGGCTAGATAGGTGTAGGTACCTATGCTCATCAAGAAGTATAAATAAATAAATAAATAAATAAATGATTTATTGGCACCTTATTACATTTAGGATAGTATACAAAAGCAATTTAGTTTTTAAAGATAGCTTAAAGGTAAAAAAGGTTCAGTTTTAGTGTAACTACTGATACCTAAACTAGGATAATGGTTACCCTGTATGATAGGCATCAGCGCCCACCCTCAGATTAGTAAATTACAAGCTGAACTTAAATATAAACATGATAGGATAAGTGGCAATTAGAAATTTTAATGTTAAATGTAAGCGGAAAATGTAAAAAATAATAATGAAAGAATTCTAGAAAAAAAAAACTAGTTGTAAGTTAAGTGCGAGCTCTTGTTACGCCAGTCTCATAAGAGTCTGGTTTTACAAGCGTATCCTCTAATTTTTACTCTATTTATTAATATTAAGTTATTTGTATTCATTTATAGTGTAGTATATATATGTGTATCTGATAAGGTGTGTATGAGTAAAGGAGTAAGTATGTGGTGGTGTGTTTTTTTTTTTTTTTTTTTTATTTATTTATCAATATAAACAATTTATTATACATTGGTTGTTTATGTTAACACTAATAAACCACTAAGGTTTGTGCAAGTGCTATGAGTTGACATTTCGAGCGTTATCTCGATAAGTAGGTAGCTAACCTAGCTAAGTGCGAGAACAGTATAGGTAGGCACACTGGAGCAATGGTAAGTACACTACACATGTTAAGTGTAAGATATAATGTTACAAAGAAAATGTTTTTTAATTTTATATTTAACGTTATTACAAGTTATAGCGTCTGTTAAGTCTTTAGGTAGGTCATTTATTAAGCGAGGAACTAGATAAGCAGCCGTCCTCTCTCCGTACGCATTGTTAGCGCGCGGAGTGCAAAGCCGGTTTAGAGCAACCGCCCGCGTGTATACAGGGTGTTTAATTTCTTTCTTTAGAGATTCATCAAAGAACCGTTCCTTAAGTAGAATATGTTTAAACTGTAAATAGATAGGTAGAATTTTACAGTGTTCAAAGAGGCCAAATTCATCATTTTGGAATTGGTCTTTAATATTCGGTGAGACTATTGTTTTGATGATTTTTAGTTGTAGTTTATACAACGGATTGAGGTAAGTTTTGTATGTACGGCCATAACTACTAAGGCCGTACTGCAAATATGATTCTGCTAGTGCGTTATACAGCATTAGTTTTACTTTAAAGGGAATGCGGTCTTTAAGAATTGTAATATTCGCTAAGAATTGCCTAAGTTTATTACATACATGCTCAATATGCAAACTCCAATTGAATTTATGATCTATTATTAAGCCTAGATATGTCTGATTTTGTACTGTTTCTATGGTTGCACAACTACAAGTTTTATTATTCATGGAATGCAGGCAATGGTGGTCATGAGCAATTAATTTATTGGAAGCTAAACTCTGTATATATGGTGATTTTATAATAAGCAGTTTAGTTTTCTTTGCGTTAAGAACTAGACCAGCATCATGACACCATCTAGTGAGGGAATTTACGTCCGACTGTAGGAGTTCGCAGGCCTTTGCCGGGTCTTTATCAGCAATGACAAGACAAGTGTCATGTTGTATGGATGCGTGTGTTATTTTGTATGTGTGTGTATATAAAGTGTATGTATGAGTGAGGATGCGTTTGTGTAGGTATGTGTTGAAGGATGTGAGTGTTGTTATGTGTTTTTATGTGTATGAGGAGGTGTGTATAGTGTTGTTAGTAAGTATATGTGTGTTATTATGTAAGTATGTGTACATAAATGCGTAGTTTTATAAGGAGTCATCAGACTAAAACTGTCAGGAGATTTTCTGTTTCGTCATACGATAGGGAGAGAAGCCATGATATAACGGTCTGTTTACAGGATCGTTTATTCATTTTTGATATGCTTCTGCTTTTGTTTACAGTGTTGTAAAGCCTAGATCCTTGAAAGAAACAGAACCGTTTGGCAAATGATGTTCTAAATCGTATGATAGTGAAGACAGCATGTTTTCTCCTTCTTTTGCTCAATAAGGATTCAGAATCTATCGGCACCATCAAATGTTGGTTAAGAATTGTTTGAAGAATGAAAAGCTGACGCACAGTTAGAACCTTACATTCATTGTATAGAGTATTTGTTGAATAGTATTTAGGTTTAAAGTAACTTATTTTTAATATTGCTCGTTGAGCTCGTTCAGCTTTTATTAAGTGAGATTTAGCTGCTCCACCCCAGCAAGAAATACAATAAGAAAGAATTGATTGGCACAATGAAGTGTAAAGCATTTTCATAATACTAGCATTAGCAGAATACCTCAGTTGTTTAAAAATGTAAATAAGTTTTCTTACTCTGTTGGATACATAGATAATATGTGTTTGGAAGCTAAGATTGTTATCAAAAATTATACCTAAATATTTAATGGAGTTGACAGATGATAAAGAGGTGCAGTTACACAAAAGAGAAGATTCATTATTACAGAAATGAGCTATTAAATTGTAATTATTCGTTAAGGAATGTGGTGGATTACGAATCGAGAAAGGGATATACTTAGTTTTTTCTGTGTTAAGAGAAAGATAGTTTATAGATAGCCAATTAGTTACCACATTAAAGCCCTGTTGAGCCATTTGATAGACTTCATTCCAGTTCTTCCCGTGAAATGTCAGAGTGGTATCGTCTGCATATGAAATGATTTTACAGTTTTTAATATTAAGTTGTGTTAGTTCGTTTATGTAAACAAGAAAGAGTGTAGGGCCTAAAATACTCCCTTGAGGGACTCCCTGCGTAATAGGTAAGCTGTCGCTAGTATGAGTATCAATTTTTACCTTTTGAGTTCTACAGTTAAGATAATCTGTAAATAAGTCTAACTGTATACCTCGAATACCTATGTTTTCAAGCTTGTCTATAAGGGTGGGAATAGAAACCGTGTCAAAAGCCTTAGCCAGGTCTAAAAATCAATTAATAAAAGTCAAAAGTATAGGCGCGTATAAGTACTATTTGACGGTGAAAAATGCTCTGCGCTGCGCTTCGCCGTATAGGCGTCGGTGTGATCGAGAAAAGCTGACAGATTTTTTAAAAATCACTACGCAAACAAAGTCGCGGGCGTCAACTAGTTCTATTAGGTACCTATATGTTCGTAGTCTATGATTGATCATATTCCTAAGCAATACCGAGAAGCAATTTTTCAATTATTCGCTATATCCACGGCCGGCTAGACGTAGACGGGACTCTATTTGATTAAAATGCAAATCGGCGCTAACGCCGACGCCGAGTCGCGTGCAGCTCTGCTTTGAATATTACACTACAAGGTGCTGTTTTCAGTAACTGCATATAACTGTAAATAATCGTGGGTTATCAAAGTTACACGGTTACTCGCCGGAAATTTATTTAAATAAGTAGGCAAAGAACAAAAAAGTGTTGGCTGAGTGGGAGGTGCCTCGATTTTCGATCCGAAGCTCGTGAGTTCCCGGTCGTACAACAATGGATTTTTCCATTCAAAAAGATCTATGTGTGCGTTTTAAAACACGTGCTTAAGGAAATTAACAGCTTACTGTAAGTACCTATAACTAAAGCTTAAGTATAGAAAAATATTCTGAAAGCCAATAAGAAATTTCCAAAGTTCACTTTAGGTGTTAAAAAAGTTATATATATAGGTAGGTATAGTATGTTTTAGTTTTGTGATAGAAGTACGTACAAAAAATATCAAAATCTTGTTCGCTAAATACACTATTGAAATATCTGCATGTTTAATGTTGGTTGACTTAGAACTTTGTTGTATGTAAAACACTTCTCTTTAAAGACAGTCATGCTGTAAAGTGCTCAGTAATGTTTTCCGGTAAGAAAATTATCGTTTAGATCTACGACGTCACAGATCGTAAAGTCAGGTCTACGAGAGACGTGTCGTAGAGCCTCTACGAAGTAGCACCACTTTCCATTTTTCTCGCTTAAAATTTAATTAGGTACTATGTATGCAGTTCTTGAGTCAAAGCAGGCATTTAATGTAGGTTATTTTATACGAAATAATTTTGCTAACAATTTTAAAATGAACTAAAAAATACCTAACTAATTAAAGGTTGGCTCCTCACACTTTTTCATTACTTTCTCCATATCTCTGGAAACTGTAAAATAAACGATGCTGTGCTTTTCAGCGCGCTAAATTGAGTTTCTAAACCAAGCTCTAAAATAAAGCCAAACTCCGTTGAACGAACCCGTAGCTATTCTTTCTGTGAACTAATATAGAGGGTGTTTACGGTTTTAAATCCTTGTACGTAATCTTTATCAGCTTTATTATGAAACGAGGCCTTAACTCGAGGTAACCTCATGAAACAGTGCAGGACGCCACAAAAAGGTAATGTAGATTTTCTTGCCGATTTTATGTGACCTTTTATTCAAAATTTATGATAACAGCGAACTAGATTGACCCGTTAATTCCATCGCGTCACACTTTGCGAATATTTCCTTCCCATCGAGTCACAGTAATCCAATGAATCACACCCCGTGAAACGGGTAGGTACCTACTTCTAATAATTCGATTTTGGATAAGGGGTTGCAAATGGTCTGCACTGACCATTACCCGCTATGGGGTGTCTTGTGCATTGCCCCCTTTTACACTAATTTAACCCCAGCCAGCCCAGCTCCCCAAAATAGCAGAGCAAGACCCTAGATGGTGTGTTCCAGTTTCCTAGTAGGTTTCCATATCTAGGATTTTTCACAGCCCAGTCTTCGTTCTGGTTTTTTCTGTAGCTGAGCAGTGCACAACCACGTGTTCTACTTCTTCTTCTTATCGTGTCACTAGTTCTTTCGAACAAGTGTGGTGAAAGGATTTCAAGTGTTCCTTGAATATGCTTACTTGACACATGTTTTTCGAACTTTTAGGTTCAATGCCATGCCGGTTTCCTCGCGATGTTTTCTTCACCGTTAAAATGTTTAAAATAAATAAATCAATGAAAAAAAAACAACCGAATTGAGAATTTCCTAATTTTTTATAGTCGGTTAAAAAAATAATTTTGAGTTAATGATGAAATCACAAGGTTCTTACCGGAAAGCAGAGCTGATATGGTGGTTCTCAAGCACGGCTCTGTCATTGTACAACAGCGCCGTGTCAGATCCTGACATCACGTGGAAGTTGTTGGTGGTGCCAGTATGCTCGTAGTCGTGGACCAAGGCCGCCACCAGCGTTGCGAAGATCTCCAGGTCTGACAGCCAGTTCTGGAATATCTTTTGATTTAAGTAATTTTATGTATTTAAATTTCAAATAATAAATAAATAAGTAACAACCTCAATCCGAAGGCTAAAGTAGCGGTGGACTGGACACATCATGAGGTCAAAATGGAACAAATGGTCTTACAACCACACAGTCTGGTACCCGAGAGACGGTAAACGTGGGAGAAGTAGAAAACCCAAAAGATGGGAAGATGATCTGCCCAAAAGATGGTGCAGAACCTGTTTGGACCGAAGGACCTGGCATAATCTGGAGGAGGATTATAACATAATTAAAGAATCCTTGTACAATTAGAGTCAGCGAATAAAGGCTTTTTTATTTTATTTTATTTATGTATTTTTATTCAACTGCGGATAAAGCTTCGATGACACAGGGATAGTTTACAAGCTACAAGCCAGCGTGTTCGTTAGTAACTTGGAAACTCGCCCCGTATAATAAGTATTTCAAATCGGTATAACAAAGTTCTGAGGTAACAAACTAAAAAAAAAACAACCACCGAATTGAGAACCTCCTCCTTTTTGAAGTCGGTTAAAAAATACGTTTATTATAAATGTATTTTTTGGAGGATGTTTTTAATTCGGTTGTTTTTTTTAAACAATTAGGTGGTGCTTACCATAAGCCCCGTCTGACACAGCATGTAGTGGACAGTCTGAGCCACATCAGCCGCATGGAGGTTATTGTGGTAGGGGTTGTGAAACTTGCAGTAGCCTTCCTCTATCCGGCTGAGGAAGTTCTCCAATATCGTTGAGGGAACCTGTAAAATAAATAATATTATTATTATTATTATACCCAACAGTGGGTCATCATCATCATCAGCCTACCGCAGTCCACCGCTAGACATAGGCCTCTCCCAATGAGCGCCATCGCGCCCTATATTCGGCTTGCCGCGTCCATCCTTTGTCTGCAACCTTTCGCAGATCGTCAAATGATTGCAACGTTACCTCAAAAAGTGCTACGTTTTTCTGCGCAATTTACTTTGCGCACCTTTCACTTTGATTATTCGTTGCTATAGTTACTAAGTTGATGGGAGTAAACTCCAGTTGTATGTCAGAGCTACACACACACACTTTTTTTCGAAGAGGTTTGATTTGTAATATTTCACTTTCGTGCGCGCTTTCACTTTTGACGAACATTCGACTCTACGTTCGGTGGTTTTGCCTGTTTGTTGCATGTCAGTCAGTAGTAATGTACAGTCGGCTCTGTCATGGTCTTTACACCCAGCTTACGCCGGTGCTTTCCTGTGATTAAACCACTTGTGGTTTATATTAATGGTATATCTTAAGTTTTTAATCAAATCAGTAGTTCACACACACACATGTTGTGTTTTTTCTGAGTGGTTTAATCACAGGAGATCACCGGCGTAAGCTTGGTGAAAAGACAATTACAGAGCCGACAGTACTTAGGAAATTTACAAATTTTATATAAATATTTGTTTATAGTAATACCCCTATGATCACTGTATTCGAATATAAGTACATAGTTTGCTATAAAATAAACGAGTTTAGGTAACAGCTTTGAACTTCAATAGCGTTTCGTTATAACTTGAAAGTTGAAGTTGCTTGAGGATTGTTGGGGTTAGAAACGAGTGAAACTTACTCGAAATTGAGTTTGGTTGTTTAGAATTTGCAATTTTATCCAAAGTTGAGTATAGTTTTGTTAAAGTTTTTTCTAGAATTGTACAAAATGAGAAAAAAGTTATTTCAAGACTCTTTTATTGGTAGTTAGGATACTTGTACATTGTTTGAATTTCTTTACTCAAATTCAAATTACGAAAAAAAAATACAGGTTACCCAAATCGTTACATTTTTAAATTCTTAGAAAGGTATCCGTGCAGTCAGAATTTTGGGTTCCTACAAAATGGGCGAGTGACAACGGCGCCCGAGCCAAGCTGCATCGAGCTGGCCTGAGCTATGTACCCGGGTACCCTAGGTACCCAACTTAAATTATTCTCAATGATGGGTACCGATTGTCGCAAGGTCATAGGACTGACGGTAACAGTCATCCAACTTTTATCAAATTTGATTTGAAAAAAAATATAATTAATGTTTTCAAGTTTTATTGCCATATCTATTTTTAGTAACGGCAAGTAATTATGCGTATTTTTTTATCTGGTGATTAAAAATTTGCGGAGTATACACAGTATACACAGAGTTGTAAGTTTACAACAAGTTTCC
Source organism: Lobophora halterata (assembly GCA_932526365.1). Lineage (NCBI taxonomy): Eukaryota > Metazoa > Arthropoda > Insecta > Lepidoptera > Geometridae > Lobophora > Lobophora halterata. The sequence goes on from OW052001.1 coordinate 10,282,523, forward strand.
AGAACAATATAATAGTTATTTAAAACTAGAGGTACCTACTTATAGCTAAACATTTACCTATACATAGGTTGCTGACATCAACTTTTCATAACCTTATTTTTCAAGTTTCTCTACAAAATGTACAGTCGCCTCTGTAATTGTCTTTACACCCAGCTTACGCCGGCTTTCTCCTGTGATTAAACCACTCACACAAACACATCATACTTGTGTGTGAATAAACTACTGATGTGATTAAACCACTTAAGATATACCCCTAATATAAACCACAAGTAGTTAAATCACAAAATAACAACTGCGTAAGCTGGGTGTAAAGACAATTACAGAGCAGACTGTACCTACCTGTAAAGGTTTACAAAAGGATTAATCTGAAACTTCGCTCAGTTATCAGCGAGGTCTATTAAAAGTTTTTCCCAAACTTGCACGGCGATGAAATTTGAAGGGAGTCTCTACTTTAATCTCTCTCAACTTAGCGCTTTCGTTTTAGATTATTTTGATGAATAGACAGTTAAAGAAGAAGTTGGCAAACAAGAACTAAAAAAATAGCCAAACCGACTTCACATTAAATTATAGTAAAGTAATAAATAAATATAGTAAGCACCATTGAAAAGTCACAGAAAAGAAAAACACCCAATTTCGTTAACTTATTTAGCACTATTATATAACTGAAAAACCAAATTATTTTGCAAATCAATTGATAAATGAAGAAATTCTGAGGTAACAAACATTCATAAAAATACAACCGAATTGAGTTCCTTCTCCTATTTCGGAAGTTGGTTGAAAAGAAGGCCAAAACAGATACTATCTTAGGATTCCAACAAATTTGAACTTGCAAGGATCCAAAGGGCATCGGTTGTGGTCCAAATAAATGGAATAAATGAAATATTGCTTAACGGACCTAATACCTACCTACTAATTCTTGGTAAAAAAGTAAGAAAGCTTGTCGCAATTTCCAATCATTAGATCTCTACCTATTTTCTCCAACAGAACAGAATTTCAATTCCATTTTCCGTTATTTCTTAGTTTCTTTACGGTTATACGAAGAACGCGAGAGATAGAAACGTTTATCTAAGGTAACAAACCGACAATTTGGATTAATGTACCTAACAAAGCGAAGGTTCAGATAACTCACTACCAAAGGGTTTCATTCAATTTACATTTTATTTTACAGTAAGGCTGATTTTTATGATTGACTTTACAAATGCATATTCTATCACAAAATTACGCGAAAGATTTATTTTATTTTATGGACCTAAATCAGGTTGTACAGTTAGTGATAAATTTTATAGTTATGGGGGCTTATTCCCAGAGGTCCATGATTCCATTGTTCTCCATTTCCCAACGGGTCCATGAAATTTATTTTTATAGTTTTAAATATTCATACATGAGCTCCCAATAAGTCCATGGCCAACCAACAGCTGAACTTTCTCTACACGAAGTGCACTTTTTATACGACACAAAGGTTTTTGCCCCAAAAGCTTACTAAATTCTCTTTACAAATAACAAAGAAATCTGCACGTCATTATCCAACCCCGGCTGAGCCCAAGCGCTTTGTTCTCGACCTAAAATAATATTTCCTTTGTTCTATATAGAACCTAGAATAAAGGTAGGTTAGGAACATAACATATCCACCTTTTCCCAGCTTATTATGCCATGATAAATTGACTGAAAAACATGAAGTGTTGACGTACGACTGTTTTGAAAATAAGTGCCTATTATAACTTGTATGGCAATAAAAAAACTAAGGTAAGTATAAATAATATATTATGTATATTAATATTTTGGACATTTCACACAACGCCATCTAACACACAACCCAAACTAAGCAGAGCTTTAACGAGGCTCAGTACTAACACCAATGTTCATCACACAAGTGCTTGTCCTAAAGCGGGAATCGAACTCGCGATACCAGCGTGGCAGTCTAACTCTTCTATTGACTCTTCAGGTTGCCTTTTTCAGTGAAGACTCTACACATTACAGGTGAATAATCTTGAAGATGAATTATAAAACTATTTGAAAACAAAAACATTTATAGAAAACCTATCTACAATATTTACGTAGCTTGAAAACTAACGAAGTGTATGTCTCTAGCGCTTCGACGCGTCTTTGCAAATCTGATAAAATCACACATTGTATTTGCTATTGGAGAGTAAATAGCAAAATTTGTTGTTAGACTAGAAGATGTTAAACCAATATTAAATTTTAAATTTATATGATTACACTAGCGTTTTTCGAGCGTCGACGTCGGGCTAGTGTCCGCACAGCGTCGACGCGACGTCGCCGCCGCACTATAGTCCATATGAAAAAAAAGATGGTCATCACTACTAAAATTGGAATTTCGATCTGAAAATGATATATGTGATAGATAATGACTCCCCATCAACTGTTATTCTATAACTAAAACTCATGGAGTGATTAGTTTTGGCGTAAAATAATACTTGTTATTTTTTGTATGGGAGAAAACACACTTTATGTTTTTATGATGATTGAGTCAGTTTGCCCCACTTTTGACTTATAGTAGGTGGTGGCCTAGGGTCTCTTTTAAGCAACAAAGTTTATATTACGTGCCGCCACTTGCCGCCGCACGAGAAAAACGAAAAAAACGTTTTTAGAATTTTAGAATTTCGGTATAATTTTTTGTGTCATGTAAGATTATGACTCACTGGACAACTTTTGTTCTAGCAAAAACAAATTGGATCAGTAGTTTTCGTGTTAAGAAGTATTTTTGACTTTTAAAAAACTATTTTTATCATTCATTGTAGTTCACCACTTGGTGGCTAGAATGGAGTTAAGTTATGTATGGGACGGGTAATGTAAAATAAAAAAAAAATCATAGAAAAAAACACACTTTATTTTTTATGACATTTGAGTCCATTTGCCCCACCTTTGGCTTATATTAGGAGGTGGTCTAGGGTATATTTTAAGCAATTTAATTTAAATTACGTGCATCCACTTGCCGCTACATGAGAAAAATGAAAGAAAAAATTCTTTCATAAAATTAAGATCTAATTTCCTTAGTTTTGTCAGATCATGACTCACCGGACAAGTTTTGTTCCAGCAACTATAAAATCTTCGTTAAAATAAAGGATCCGAATGAAAAGGAGAATATTTTGCACGGGCTGTTAATAAGTTCTGATCCTCACATTGCGCCGCGGCGACGTGACGCCAGCGCTGGCCGGCTGCTGAACGCTTTGCTGACGTCGCGTTACCGCGGCGTCGACTACTCGGATAGTACTTGTTCGCCAAAAAACGTTGCACTGGCGCCGCGTCGACGCTGTGCGGACGCTGGCCCGACGTCGACGCAAGAAAAACGCTAGTGTGGGGGTCTCTAAATGGAGCAATCGTAGGCCAATGAAGTAATCAAACCCTTTTTAAAATTATCTTACCTGAATAGCCTAAGCTAAATGACATAGTACTGAGAAGGTGCAAAAAAGGCAGGTAGCAGTATCTGATGAGTTTGGTTTAGATTCATATTACTCAGACTTGAATATCATATTAGCTGCAATTCATGTTCCATTTCTGCGAATTTTCCTTCGCCTACGAACCCAATTCATCACCAAATAATGCGATATCCATTTGTCCATTGCATGTAATCGACCAGATAATCGAATTTGATTAGAAGTGCTTCCTTATGATTGTCATAGTCTGGGGGTACTTTATCTTAATATATTGATCGGAATATAATAATTATATTCAGAAAGACTTGTGTATTTTTTCTTCTAACCAGTCGATCTACTGAGTAAACTCTAGATTGCAAACTTGGGAATACTTAGTGCTACTACCACGTCTAACGTCTAGATTATTCTAGGTACGCTATAGCTAGAGCCTGTCTGGGAGTCTCAGAAAAAGTTTGCCCTTCGGTTTTTTTAAATTCAGGTCCAATTATACAAGTTTTCGTCGTAGACTTTCGCGATTATCACACATACTTGTAGCTATTAAATTGTTATGGGTCTTTATGGCGTTTACCTGCCCAAATTTTGTCCCGGCGGCGTTTTGGTCACAGACCGACTGATGCGCCAGTTATACAAATAATATTTTAAAAACTTACCTTAAACTTGTGTATCATTCCGTATCTATTCAGAAGCTCGTAGCCTAGGTACTTGACTGGTGCACCGCCCGCCGCCTCGTGTAAGGCGAAAACGTCGAAAGACCACTCGTCAAGCGTCTGGAAACAGATAAAAATTATATATTTTTGTAGCTCTATTTCTTCAAGTATCGGAACGGTAATACTATATATGTATAACCCAGAGTTCGCTAAAACACTCACTTGGTTATACAAAAAGGAAGGAAAGACCACAATGATTTTAAATTTACAAGTTGTTTGACTGGTCTCGTCAGAATGAGGAACATGAATTTTGTCAAACCCTTTTTTTAATAATTTTGTGTGACTCTATAAACTACTGAAAATCCTATGGAACAAATTTGGACTAAATTACTTAGATAAGTGTCCTTTATCACGCTCTGCTTTGTTTCTTAAGTTCAAAATGTTCTCCAAATTTAAAGTGGTTTCGCCTGAGCATTGTCTGTCAGTCAGTCAGGACAAAGCTTTTTGTGTAGGTTGTGTAGGTAATACATAATAACGATATATGATAGTACGTACTAGTAATTTTAGTATTATTGATGGCGATATTATGGTAACTTCCAATTAAAAAGTGCAAAATCCGAAAGGATTAGGTACATAAAAACACGTAGAAAGTTCCACCCATTCATAGAAAATTAAATCTTGCTAGATAAAGGCGGCTTCCCCTTTGAGGTTCACTTGTTTTCTCACACAGGATATTGAATCTCAACGTGTGTTTTTACCTCGTTTTGCTTTGTTTTCTGAAGCTTGATTTATCTTTGATCATTTATTTTACAAAAATACCAATGTCTAATACCAATGTGTTAGGAAGTAGCTTAGGTCTGGCTTGTCTGATCTTAAAATACTTGTTAAATATTATAGCCTAGCTAACACCTACAACTTCGTTTGCGTTGTTAATAAACGAACTTTCTTATTACGCTTTTTAATTTTTTGACAAACACTACGAGTATTTCCAAGTTTCTGCGTCTACCGGTTTCACAGTCAGGACTAAGGCTCGATTCCCACTGGGATGGCAGCGACGTACAGAGCAGTTGCAGTGTCAAACAATTTTAAACATTATCCACATACCAACTTATAAGACCAAAATTGCAGGGCCACTGACAGACTGCATGCGGCGCCAACTGACCACCAGGAGCCCTTACAGCGGACCGTCAATACTGGTCATTTAATAAAGTAGAAAATGTTTAAAATTGGTTAACAATGAAAGTACTCTGCCGGTGCGAATAGAGCCTAAGCCTTTTATAGATATTAAACTACTTAAGATTTACTCAATACTTGTATCTACCTACAGCTGTACCAACAATGAAAACGATTATATAGTAGGTAGGTATGGTGCTCCCCGCAGAGCTACCATAAATCTATATTACCGTACTAAATCTACCTCTCTTTGGCTATAAATCTACACCATCAAACATTCACCATCTGAGGGTACTGAAAAGGCTACGGTAGGTACCTACGTACCTTCTACCCAGTCCAGATGTTATGAGTCTGTGAATACAGTAGTAGTAACAATGTCTTATTTTGTAGTTTCAATATTAATCGCATGGAAACAAACATACATAGAAATCTACTGGGACGCCTTTAAAAAAAACAATAATACAGACTGCCATACTTATACACAACTACCAAATATTTCTACAGTACAATGCGAATTATAAACGTCATATCAAATGTATGTACCTGATTTCTGATTGGTCCGTTTTCGGATCAAAATTAAGAAATGGTGACAAAATAGTCTTATCAAATGAGATCGATCTAGTCTATGTAAAGTACAGTATACTATTTATTATGGTATAGGATAGTATATTGTAAACTTATATTTTGTCGTTTACTTATTTATTAATATTTACTGTTGTGCTTGTTTTTTTTTAAATAACTCGAAAAAGTCTGAATTAGGTTATTAAATTTATTCCTTGAATAAATTAATTTAACGTACAATTTTATTGATCTTTTAGATTTTAGGCTATGGGGCATGTTCGTTTTTTTTTAATTATTAATTTACATAATAGTAAAGCCGTAAAAGTACTCATTTTTTTGTTTTCCAAACTCATTCGTATGTACTCTATAAATTCTAATCAATCTATTGGAAATCCACTCGTACATTGTGGTTTCGTAAAAGCCTCTGTGTGATTTTATCGCCTCTGGAGTACCTGTGAATTATGGGTGGTACGTTAACTTTTATTACAAGGATTTGTATTGTGAATTGTAGAATACATAGAAATAGAGTTTATAACCCATTTGCGCTAGACTGTAACCGGGGTTTGATTCTGCGACAAGGGTTCTTCAATATTTTCCTTAGCAATCAAAAATCTTTACGTGAATAAGACTCACATACGTTGATTGACTCATAGTTAAATAGACGAAATATTAATTATAATAAATTCGTTTCTATCTATCTATCTATTCAGTAACACCCATTTGCGGGGTAAAGGCTTCTTCTCTATTAGGTACGCCATTCTTGCTGATCATATGTAAGGCGGATCCACTGTGGTCCAGCTGCCTTAACGATGTCATCCGACCATCGGGCTGGTGGTTTGCCCCGAGGCCGCCGCATGTCCCTCGGCCTCCACTCTGTGTGAATTCGTTTAATTCAAACAATTCAGACTTTGAAATGTGGTGCTGGTGGAAAATGCTCCGTATCCCATGGACTGCTCATCGCACCAACGCACCCATTTTGATGGAGCTCGACATAAAGACCAGACTTTCGGCCATCTGTATTCGCAGAATCTTAGAGTTCTTCGGACACGGCTATGTTTCCGAAGAAAAGACAGCAACAACATAGAAAAACTTGTTGTAACTGGCAAGGTGGAAGGAAAACGGCCACGAGGGCGGAGCCCACTGCGTTGGAGCGACTAAATCCTCTCTATGCTGGAGTCCAGTGTGGGCGACGCCATCCGCTCCGCAGAAGACAGATCCCGATGGAGACGCATCATCTACACAAAAGTACTTCGTAAAAGTCACGACCCTCAGGAGTAACGACATAGACCCAAGGAGGAGGAGGAGGAATTCAGACAAGCCTCTAAAAGAATACCCCTTAAAATAAATATAAATATAAAAAATAGAAAAAACAGGAGTATATTAAAGGCATTAATTACAGCATAAGCTAACTACTTCAATCTATATCACAAAATTTACAAAAGGAAACAATTGGGCCACCCATCGACCGTTGCAAACGATCTATATGTAGCTCAACTGCTCCAACTCGATACCCGATGGCAGCGTGCCGAGGATACTGGTTGCATTGCCTCTTTGTATTGCAAGACTTATTCTTTGGCCGAGATAGCTGCCAGCCCTCTGATCACGCGTCGCTTCGACCAGACGCTCTGACAAAATTTTGAAAACGCGGAAGGCTCCTATTCCCCATGGACTAGGGTCTCGACCCCAAAGGGCTCAAACATATACGACCTATCAAGACCTACATATTTACGCCTATAGTATATTAAATAGTATAACTATGAACTAGGTTTAAGAAAAATATTCACCTTTGTGGAAAATAAAACCTTTGCAATTTCCAGTAGCATTTAATAACTTCAACTAAGCGGGCATTGTGACTCTGTAGGTAAGTTTGCAGAGCGGAAGTCTGTTGCAAACAACAATGAAATGAATTAATTCATTTCAGTTTCGTTATTGTCTTTTGTTTAACCCGAGTCAGCTAAAGCTAATATAAAGTCTTTGTTCTGAATAAAAGTTTCGAGGTTTTGGTTTAAAATACACTGATTTTGTCGTGATGTACAATAAATATATTAAAAATAAAATTAAAATAGGTAGGTACTTATATGCCCGAGATACACGAGGCTAGTGTTTCAACCCAGGACAGCAAGTTAGTGATAGTAAGCTTTGGCTTCGTGTAAATAGAATTAGCTTCATTTCCAGGCTAGTAAGCTAGCGAAAAAATAAGCTAGTTCTATTTACAAGAAGCCAGAGCTGCTATCTTGCTACCTTACTTTCACTATCTTGATATCCTGGCTTGACAAACTAGCCTCGGTTGCCTCGGGAAAATGTGTATTTATACTTACATAATGCATATTTTCCAAAAGTCTCACGGACTTTTGCGAAAAACAACCTTGTCGCTAAGGCCAACCAACCCATAATTGAATTGCATCTCAACACTAGGTACCTACCTTGAGAACTCGAACAACATCTTGCGGGAACTGCATAAGCGCTGTACTCGTGACTCTTCTGTAGATCCTGTCCACAAATATCCCTGCTCGAATCGCGTGCGCCACCGATCTGAACTTGGGCTTCTCATCAGACTTTCTCTTCGCCGTCGCAAGCTGCCGCGTGAACGTAGACGCCAGCCATTCCCTGACCTCGGGAGGAACGGCATCCGGCTGAACCTCTGACAACTCATCATCTTCATCAGCCAGCCTCCTGCGAAACGAACTCATGTTAGAGCAGGATGGTGATAAGTTTCGCAAGCCTGTCTGTTAGTGGGCTTTCCATCGAAAGCGAAAGCTTTTCACATTCCAGATTTCAGTTATTTTTAAATCTAGAACTAAGCTGAAATTACCTTACCAAACCGTGAATTTGCAGATTACAAGAAACTATTCTAGTTTAGGTAAACTAATCTAGTTATTTTCTATGCTAATTCTATTATCTCAAGTGTCCAAGTTGGAGTTGCCGCTAAAAGGTTAGGTTTTGTTATTATCTGAAAGAGAAAATATTATTACAAGCCCCATTTAGTTGAGAATACGAATTCATAGTCGATCAAGTAAATGGGGCGCGATTTTATTGTTTTATCGATATCCACTTCGTTTTAATGCTGCGCAATGAAAAAAAATTGTGAAGAATAAAAAATGTGTTTGGATAGGTAAAATGTTCCTTGGATATGTGATTTCATATGTGAAGTGAAATATAGAGTTCAGAGCATGCCTTTAGGTTATCAGGTCTTAGCTTGTCACGGAAGCATGCTACATGCGGTGATCTATTCGTATATTGCTTTCCATAGAAACATACTCAAAACCATTGTCTATAAAAGTAGTAATTACGTATTTTTTTTAATACAAGAACAGTCAGCTGCACAGACATGTATATGTTTATTTATATACACTCCCAAGCTTTCACATTTATCTTACTCTTAATTTTGCAAAGAAAAGCGCACGCAAGCATTTTTAAATAAATGTTGTCATCTCACTTGTCAGAAAAAGAATGTCATTGCAAAATTAAGAGTATAATAAAATGTGAAAGCTTGGGAGTGTATACATGTATGTGCAGCTGACTGTACATACAAACATTTATACAATTAATTTACAGTTGAAATTTGTTGATGGTCGGTTATTTCAACTCTATTATTTCAAAATCTATCAAAAAATGCTGAGTTAAGAAGAATTTTAAGTACGAGTAGGTACCAAAATGCCATAATGTAAGATCGCGAGAATGTTGTTAGACGATGAGTAAACATAGTTGTGCCTGTTTTGAGTACAAATTAGAAGCCACGAAAAATCGTAGAAAGCAATATAACACAGTAGTCACGAAGCGGGAAGGACGCTGGGTCTTCGTTTCTATTGCCACTTCATCCACCAGAATTGTGTATGCAAATTAATTGATACAATTGGTACTATCACTTCATAACTTTTATAATCTGCAATTAGTGTTTTGTCAGTAGCTAGTGGGGTACTTACCTAAATTTATGATTATGTAGACTTTGATATAAACGTTTCAATTCAAATTAATTTTATATAACTATTAATTTCAGATGGATTCTGAATTGTTTTGTAATGAAGTTATGATTAAACTTGTGACACAATAATTTAACTTTTGAATATCGGCTGTTTTCTGGTAAATAAACTTTAGCATTTTTAATAATTCTGTTCAGCTTTAGGTTAATAAAATTAGAGATACTTACCAAAAAAAATATTTAAATATTCAGCAGTCAAATTTGGTTTGTATGTTTTGTGATTGTCAAGTCTTAGCATAGATAGAGCATAGGTAGTGCTCAACTTCCTCGGTCTTTCTTACTGAAGATATCACAATATGAAAATGGTATAAAGGGAAAACATGGCGGTGCATCCCAGGCTTTGTTGGATTAAAAATAGAAGATATTGCTAGTGAAGGTCTAGCTGCCCTATGAGTGAAGTGGCATTAGAATCAATCATAGGTAAACTGGCAACATCGACACACCTAAACACCAGGGTAGGAGCTGACTGCTGACGCGCCACGGCCGGTCTAAAATGAAACACCACGTCAATGGGGCTCATGGAATGCACAGGAGCAGAGGATACACACAAATCATAATTACACTTGAAAATGTAGAGTCCGATTGACGATCATCTATATCCATTAAAAAACAAGAATCAGAATACTTTTTATCCATTGGATTTGCCAAAAAACATTGAGATGAATTTAAAATTTATTATATATTTAGCTTTTGATGATGATAATCAGTTCTACAGTTCTGACTGACTATGATACAGGTAACATCATTACATGAAACATCCGTAATAATGAAAGTAAGATAAATAAACCAATAGTTGCTACAAATATACCTAGAATAAAAACAATATTATCAAATCAGGTGGAAGCGAGAGCTAATGAAATAAATGTGTAATAGAAATGTAGAAAACTTGTGAATCAAAACCATTTGTGAACCAAAACCTTGAATTAATTTAGGTAAAGAGGTAATAAGCTGGATGGAAATGCGTTAGACCAACGATACACATGCCTCGGCCTAGGGACAGAACATAGACGAGAGAAGTATAGGGACGTTCACAAGACGAGTCACAAGGGAGAGACGACATAGGCTATCCATGTCTGAACTAAACAAAGAACTATGCTACTAGAACAAGTAACACTAAATAATGATAGAGTGACTTGCCCTCGACATAGAAACCTTAAGAGACCCCCCAAACTAGCGTTTTACGAGCGTCGTCGTCGTGCCAGTGCGTCCGCATAGCGTCGACGCGACGTCGAAGTCGCGGCGACGTGACGCCAGTGCTAGCCGCCAGCCGAACGCTCCGGGCTTACGCGGCGACAGCGCAAAGTTTTTTGCGAACAAGTACTATCGAGTAAGCGTTCAGTAGCCGGTCAGCGCTGGCGTCACGTCGCCGCGGTGTCGACGTCGCGTCGACGCTATGCGGACGCTGGCACGACGACGATGCTCAAAAAACGCTAGTGTGGGGGGTCTCTTAAATAAACCTTCAGAACAGCAAAATAATCCAGGACTAAACTAACAGGGGTGTTGGAAGCAGAAATAAGACCTAGCAGATTGGACAGTAGGGATGCGCGACTACTTGGCCATTGTCGGCGTGGTGTATCGGTATTAACTTTGCTTCGTTCGGTTTCGTTTTCGCCCAGCAAGGTGTTCGAAGCCGTCTCATGTGGAGCGTGGTTTGTTGGCCCCGAGGCTGCTCAGCGACTCGGGCGTCCCTGTGTGAGATACAATCACTGGCGACGCGACGCCGACACGAAAACCGCTCACAAGCTTATAATACCCTAGAATTGAAGGTGCTGCTGCAGATGTTAGTGATATTTATAACGCTTGTGAACATTTAAACGAAAATGATGTAACAAGCTTTGGATATAACAGAAAATAAAAACTTAAATTTGAAACAAATTTTGAAAGGAATGTCGGAGCAAACCTATTCTTTAAACAAGCGCCTTCAGCGCTCACCGAGAGTCCGGTGTCGCAGTAACGGCCATCTGCGACCAACTTCATCAAACGTCCATCCAAAAAAAAAACCTATTTGTAAAATAAAAGTGAGTCCTATGCATTTTGGCCTCTAGCTTTCAACTGAAAAGAAAAATTCTCCAAAAACATTTAATTAAAAAATAATTTTACTTAATTGGTTGAAAGAGGAAGCAATTAAAAAATCTTTTGGTTTTCTATCGCGCAATTTCGTTTGACATGTATACGGTTTCGATTGAAACGAGAACTTCAAAGGCTGGGAAGCCCTCCGTTCAATTCCATATCTAACAACTTTTTCGTGTTTGATTTAATACAGTAGGTATACATTTAGTAAACCCTTTATTTGAAAAAAGTAAAAAAAATATAAATCTTATACCTACTAGCTTAGTTCTTTTAAAGTTTAAAAAACTAGATACATCAGATCTTTTTCTTTCTCTTTGCTTTATCTTTGCTTTTTCGCTTTTTAGCCGACTGCCAAGGAAGGGTTATGTTTTTTGCGCGTAACTTGTATGTATATAAATTTCTTTGTTACCTCGTATCTTCCAAACGGCTAGATAGTTTTTGTCAGTTAAGGTATCGTTACATTCGTCTCAATAACCCAAGTGTTTTTAGATGGGCTTTATAAAACACAATATCAAAATGGCGGATTTTAAGCGCAAAATTTTTTGCCTACCAAACCTATCGAGTAGGTTATGAAAATAAAGGAAATTATAAGGAGATGACAAAAATATACATAAGTCATATGTTTAAATTTAATTTGAAATTATGAATTGGCAATCAATTTAGGTATATAATATTTTCGCAGTCGGGTTTTCAGTTTTATAAACTTTAAGCTTGTTGTACATACATAATGTATGTATAGGGGCGCGGTAGACGGACCTTGTCAAATACGGATTATACCTACGGATAATTCCGTAAAGCAGGGAAGGTAGGTACCTAGGTACCTAACTATAGGGTATAGGTAGATACTAGCTAGTACCTAACTATACGCACAGAAGGTTTGAAACGACTTTCATTATTCATCGTAAATTGTAACTATGATTTTATTATAAATAAAAGAGTCTGCTATGTAAAAAGCTTTTGTAACTGAACGAGTCAATTTGAATGCAAAGCAAAATATGCAAAATGTATCCTACTTTCATTCTGATGTAAATGTGTTGATGTTCAGATCCTACTTTCATTCTGATGTAAATGTGTTGATGTTCAGCTTTCGTATATCATTTCACTTCGAATAATCCTAATGGGACTATTCACATTTTGGAACCAAGAATATTTACTTGAAAAGTTTTTGAGTTTTATCTGCATTATTAAAAAAGTTTTCTCATTGTTTATGTACGGTATTGCATTACTTATTTAAATTGATGGCTGTCATTTTACTACTTTTTTGTAAATGATTTTTGTATGCAGAAAAGTTATACAAGTATAATTTTAGAAATGTTCGTATTGTACAAATATATTTCAAACATATTTTTAGTAAAATATTGTGGCAAAATATTGTAACAACTTTAACTCTAGGTACTCTAGATATTATTTCAGATGCCTATGAAAATAGCTTTCATATACGTTAGAACTTTTGTCATTAATTAGTAAAACGGTCTAATGGATGTTGGGTTAAGTAATTAAAAGTGACTTTCACTTATAATACCGGTGAAGTATTCAAAGGATTTTCGAATAATTTTAAAATTTATTGCTGTTGTTATATTATTCTTTGTTGTTTGGGGACCAGTAGGTACTACAGTAAATTAAGGATTATCAGTATTAGTATCTACTTACCTGATAATAGTTAATTTACACTTAATTTTTTAATTATTTGATTTATTGGTAACTTTGTGAAATATATAAACATAGTTATCGTTATTATAACAGGGTTAAATACCTAATCTAAAGTGGTCATAATCCGTGAAAGTGACCGTTGAGAGACATCCCCTACTGGATACCGTCTAGATGGGTACCAACACAGTGCCAGATATTCTGACGCAAAGTAGTAATGTGTTAGCATTACTGTGTTCCGGTTGAAAGGGTACAGTAGCTAGTAATAATACTGGGCTTTCGAGACTAACTATCAAAATACCTCAAGGTGGACGAGCTATAGCAGTGTTGCACTGGCCTGATGGTAGTCACAGTCCTGTGTAGCACGCCTGTCCACAACCAGAGTGGTTGTGGGCAGGCGTGATCTCTTACCACTAGAAGAGCGCCCAGCTATTCTCGCCACTTCTTTATATACGGTTAGTTTTTGTTTATGCGAAAGCCGAGACACGAAAGTATTTTTTTAAAGTCACGAAAAAAAAAATAAGTACCTACATAATTTTTTTTACAGATTTGTTACAACGTTTAACAGGGGTTGGTTTTTATTAAATTTGGTTATTGATTCTGAGCAAACTAATTTCATGTTTCGCCTAAACAAATACTTATGTTGTATTAAAAAATCGACGAGCAAAACCTTCTTGTTAACAAGCTGTAAATATTTTCAGTACATTTGCAATAACAATAAGTAAACTGTGGCGAAGAGGACTACAATATACCTAATGCCGGTAATTGATTACACGTTCCTTTTGTCGTTGTAATCGGCTTACACCGCGTACCTACTAGGCTTGAGCGTTTGTTCCACTTTGTTCCATTCCAATCCGCAGTTACAAAACTGGAGCTTAGCGTGGAATTATTAAATTATTATTTTTTTTCAGTCAAGGGTCCAACTTCGAGAATAATTGCCTATTTGTTGTATAGTAGAGGTTAAGGTATAGGATACGTAAATAAGAATGGTTTAGGTAGCATCTTATTTGTGTTAACGAAGTCTCTACGGTGATTTGATCTATTCCCGTCCGATACCAAAAACTAATACCAGTGGTATTTGTTTATTACCCTAATTAATATTCTATTCCCGACGAATACCAAATTTTAAATATTTCAATGAAGTACCAAATCTATTCCCAACTAATACCAAAACATAGCTTTTGGTACAGTCACAGAAACAATTTACTTTCTAATTATTTAATATTATGATCATAATACAATACAACTTATCATAATACAATAAACCTTTACGAATTCTCTTCATTCCGGCATTTTAACTTACAAGTAGCCATCGATGCAAGTAGCTAAAGTAAATCACTTGCCAAAAATGTTTAGCTGCGAGAAAGGGTGCGTTTGCTCCTATTGTTTTTTTTAAATTCGAAGCAACCGATCAAAGTCGTGCACCGTGCAAACGAAGCTCCTTAAATGTATTTTTTTAATCAACGCTTAATCAATGAAACAAGGTCTGTTTTTGTTACAAAAAATTTGTCCTTGCATAAATTATTATTGTTTAAAGTTAATTATTTTTTTAATTAGTTTAATAATTTGTTATACAGTGAATCAAATATATGTAACTGACCAACTGGTTGACCAAAAAATTACCGTTGGTCACTGTTTGGAAAAATAAAAGAAACATATTATTAGTTATAATAATACCTATACAAAATACTTATGATTGGTATGCCAAACATTTGATCATTTTTACTAGGTAAAAGAGTTGATTATTATTTTTAATATTAAAGTTGGTATTTCTGATATTTTATAATAACAAGTTAATAGTTACGAATATGATTGTAATGCCAAAAACTTGATGATTTTTACCAAGTAAGAAAGTTAATTCTTATTGTATCTATACTCTAAGTTGATTATCTGATTCTAAAATTATTTTTCTATTTTTTCATACGTTTTCCAAAATTGTAACCTACTGTTGTAGAGTTACGATAAAATTTGTTTTTTTATATATAATTAAGTTTTAATAAATAAGTAACTACTTAATAATAATAATACTAAAAGTTGATCGTTTGTGATATTCTTCAATTGTTGTATTTTAGAGACTATAAAAAAAATATCATTTTGATTTCTTGTAAGGACAAACTTTTTTTTAAAGTGTGTAAGAATTTAGGTAATTTAATTACGTATACGTATGTCTGATTGTCTGTGTTATTATAATAATGAACCAAACGTTTTCCTACTACACTTAATTTTGTTTGAAAAGACTGATTTTGAAAAAATAAACACTACTTAAAATTACATTGAAAAGCATTTTTGTTACTGACTGTATTTCATACCGTTTAACTTGTTTTGGGATTCGTTTATGATTGGTATTCGTCGGGAATAGAATATTAATTAGGGTAAAAAACAAATACCATTGGTATTAGTTTTTGGTATTAGAAAGGAATAGGTCGGTGATTTTCGTGATATCGGGATCGCGGTAGCTATTCAGTATCGCATTTTTTCGATATGATCAGGGCAGAAAATTATTTAAATATTATTGAACAGTTTATGTTAACTGTGAAATTGTGTAGGATTCCATTCTATTTGTTCCAAGCTCTATATCTTGAAAATAGAAAATGATATATCAAACACTTTAATAATTAATAAGTAACAAAGTTATGTTTTTTTATTTAAAGAAACTTTTTAACCCTTTGTTTAAGCTATGTAAGTCCGAGTAGCACTTTAGGGTCTAAGTGAGATAACGTAGGCCTTTTTAGAATAAACACTGGGCTTAACGTGATTCTACGTAACCCTAAATGGGTCTACTTGACATGTACGTGAATCAACACGATCTTTATAAAATATTGTTATTACATTTAGCTTGGACAGCAACGACGTAAATATACCTATTTCAAACCCTGCAGTAGTCGTAAAGTTTCGAACACGTGAAATATTTACATCTATACGACTCTACGTGACTTCTACGCAAGCACCTTCTCTACGTGATCAAGCGTAGCTTTTCAACAAGTCAAGTGGCCACTTCGTAGATAACATAGATAGATAGATAGTAACTCTTTATTGTACACCCCGAGGAAATATACATTATAAAAGGAAACAAATAAAACAACCAAAAATAATAGAGGCTACAATGGGCGGCCTTATCGCTAAAAGCGATTTCTTCCAGGCAACCTTTGGATGGAGAGGAGTGATAGTAGTTGGCGTCTGGACGGGTGAGTCGTAATAAAAATATGTATGATACATACATACAAATATTTACACAGATACACAGATACCTACATACTATATATTATAATATTATATTATATACCCTAATTATTAATAAAACGTTTATGACAGCATTTTCAACTTCTCTAAATAGAAGTTCTTTACAGAGTGCTTAAACATAGGCAGCGACCGTATTGTTCGCAAAGATACTGGTAGTTCATTCCACAATTTAACAGCTTGCACAGAGAACGAGTCATAGTAGAAATTGGTGTTAGACATCGGTATTGGAGATTTTCGGATGACCTAAGATTGCGAGAGTGGGAGTTGTATAGAAAACTAAAACGTTCTTTTAGATAGTGAGGAGTGCTGGGGTTAAAAAGAACGTTGTGAAGGAGCGAGAGGATATGAGCATTCCGGCGGAGACGAATAGGAAGCCACTTGAGCTGAGTGCGATACTCGGAGATGTGGTCGTATTTTCGAAGGCCGAAAATGAATCGAATAAATACGTTTTGAAGTCGCTCAAGCTTATTTAGCTGGTCCTCCCTAAGGTCGAGATAACAAGTAAATAACATAAGCGGTGCCCCTATGGATAATTTAAAATAAAGGCACGTATTTTTTTAACCCCTAGCCCTATTTCGATCTCAATTCTTTTGAGATCGAAATTATGGTGGTACTAAAAATTCTCTTTGTTAATTAGCCTGAGCCTGGGCCCTTATTTTAAGCAGAAGGTTAAGGCTTCAGTAATTTGTTTTACCTTCAGTTTTTCGTCTTAACGCGGACTCGTTTATTTCTTTGTCAACTTTTGGGACTTGTTGGGACCCGAAGTTGATGCTATCTTGCAAAATTTCAGCTTGAATTTTCGTTTACTTACAAAACTTGTAAATTTTAAAAACTTAACAAGCTCATGCTTTTTTATTATTGTTTTTGCTGTAATCGGGATAAAAATGTTTCCAAAATATTTAATTGTATAACGTAAAAAAATATATTGAATATTGTCTTCATGTGATATTTGGAGATTTTTCATGATACTATCTCACTCTTAACAAAGTTTGTATTAGGCTCGAATAACCGAACACTTGAATATTTTTTGTATACATACATAGAAAATAATAAATATGAGTTGAAGCCTATTTCTTACAAGCGGTTAGATACATTATTCAGAACAACAAAAAGCTCCGACATTCGCCGATACAAAAGAAAATGCTAAATGAAACGAAAACGAAGAAATGAAAACGAAATGCTTTCAAGGCGAGCAACACCGATGAATAATTCTTAAATTTATGGCCACGATGTAAAATACTTATAAATTCGGCTATCAATCTGAAACATAAAAATTATGAAAGGATTTCTCGATCTGTTACAACTTTTACGAGGTCGACTACACGTCACGAATAAGTTTTTTCGTGTAACTTTGAAATTTATTACATTGATTTAACATATTTTAGGCTCCCAAATGTACATATAGCTGCATATTTTTTATATACATACCTACACCAACTCGAGCTGTATACGAACATTAAGTACCAAGGCCAATTGTTTGTCTGTTTCTCTTTGGAAATAGATAAAACGAAATTATAAGTTATTTTGGGTTAATAATTGTTTATTACAGTCGGGTTAAGCTCAGTCTAGACTGTAGGAGAAAGAAGTAGGTACTTTACTATTTTACTTGTTTTATAAAGGGTGTAATTTGAACCCTGTAAGAGCCATGACAGAATGTTGCTAGATATCGATAACTGATGATCGCTCTAGTGAGATTTATTTGGAAACTATAAATTTAGCGAAAACTATAATCAGTCATCGGTCACGGAACAGACATGGCAACGTAATAACGTCCTGTTGGCTCAGATACCTAATATTTATGTGCAGAAATTTTAATCATTTACCTGTAATCTAGCGAATTTTTCTGAAAACGCTGGTAAAAAGGGGCATTTTAGTAATTTTATTTTTTAATTTTATACCTGTTGGCTGATCGTTTACTTTCTAAACAAATTTGTGAAGCGTAGTCTTCCTCTATTTACATCACCTTTATCTAACCTATAAGTAAAATACATACTTGGTTTCATCGATGTAGACAGCTTCCAGCACCTTTGCAGCATATTGTAAGTTTTTTTGCAAAGTCTCTGCCGATATTTCACCTCTATTTAATTGTCTTAGGAGGTATCGTAATCTGTGGACAAAGAAATAAAGGATTAGTTTATTAAAAATATACTGACTTTCAAATGGAGAAGGATTTCAATATTTATAGTTTTTTACCGTTCTGGAAAAAAAAAACATATTTGAAAGTATATTTATATACCTACATGGTCCCATAGAAATTTCATGAAAATCGGTTCAGTAATTTTGTTAATTGGTAAATAACTGAAAAAAATACGTCATCCTTGTACCGTTCCGATTGAAGTCGGTTATTGTATGTTTTTGTAAAACCTTCATAATTATTGTTAAAATGTTCTGGTATAATAGGTACTAACCCAGCAAAAAAATATGAGGAACAATAGGCAGGTTACTCACAAGCTAGAAAATCACAAGAGGTTGCAAAACTGTACGAGTGTGGCAAGCTCTAAGGCTTGTTATAATATTATATTATAATTTATTATTTAAGTTCCAACAATTATTAAAAAATAAAAATAAAAACTTTTATTGGGCACAAGAAATTTGACGGTACAATAAAGAATTTAAGTAGATAGGTTACTTAATGTAACGGTAACATAACAATAACAATGTAGTACCAGAGTTTAGTCTCTGTTCCTCGCACTAGGACTGAGAGCCTGTAAGGCGAGGTCACAGCGATTCCGCTAAGGCCTATTTTCATTACTGTAACATTTGAGTTCTTTAAATTCATTATAGAATACTGTATTACTGAGACAAAATTGTAGAGCGAAAGCTCTACTTTCATGAAACATTGAGCCGTCAACTTATAGATGAGTACAAACAATATTGTGATCAATGTGCCTGCCTAAACTATTTAATCTATTACTAATGAGAGAAAAAGAAAATATATGTTAAGTTAAATACCTACATCTATGCAAAGAAGTATATTATTGTGTTATATCCAATAAATTTATAAATGTTACTGTACTGTCAAGTTTCTAGTGAAACATTTTATCTAATATTTATTTTCAAATCGTTACAATTCTAAAAACAACGATTCCAGCCAATAAAGACCCGATAAGTGCGTGTGAAGCTCAATCCAATTTGGGCGGGTACGGCTCTGATCGGGGGTCAGCCTTTATCCGCTTTTACGTGCCATGGGCCTTTACACAACCTAACTAAGTTATGGGTATTACCTCGTACCGCAAATTGCATTTGCCGAAGTTTATTAACTGATACATAGGCGCCGACAGAAGTATGTGACAGAAAACGAATCAGAGTTTCTTTTGAAAAATGAAAAAAATAACAAAATTGATTGGTGCCGGAGAAATGGCATGCAGATTAAAGTGGAGCTAAGCCGGTCATGTAGCCAGAGCAGAAGATGCGAGATATTATCATTAAGGATTTTTCTATATATTTTTTAGGCTTATTCGCAGAGGTTTGGCAGAGGTCCATGATTTCATTGTTCTTCATTTCCCATTACAATATTATTTGTTAGTTGTTTTTATTTAAATCGTTTTTATTTCATAGTATTATTGTGAAAAAATATTTTAACGAGAATATAAATAAAATAACTTGAATAAAAATATTAGGCACCCTCCGTAATAACTTGTAGGTACTCGTAAGTAACTATTTGTCTTTTCAAAGCATTTTCCTCAAACAAAATCGATAGAGGTCCCAATTTGTTCTGAAACGAATGAAGCAAGAACTTACGATGGCTTCAGATACACAATACGTTATAGGTATATTTAAATATTTGTATCTACAACAATAATGTACATATGTATATCCGAAGATAAAAAAGTTTGACAAGTGCTACATACACGCGTAATTATTTTCAAAACATATATTGTTATAATAAATTATTATATACTTATAATTAATATGGCCCAACAATGGGACAGCATAGGCTGATAAAAAAAAATATACCTACTTAATAAAAATGTAATAAGATGTATTCGTAAGGTAAAAAAAGTTATTATATTTAATCACCATTTCGAGCAGATTGCTAAAAAGTTGCTCTACCAACAGATATAAGAAAAAGCAAGAATAATCCCGGGTTTAATTTAAATCCCTGGATAAATTTTGCCAATCGAGACGTTTCAGTCGTTACTTTTTTATTGATATTTCGTTGCGTTCCAAGTTTTATTTATTTCCTTTAGGAATGCTTTTACTGGTGTAAAACAAAGTTTAGCTGTTATGTCTCAGCTTAATAAAATAAGCCATTTTGGCCGAGTGGGTGGTGCCTCGACTTTCGATCAAGAAGGTCGTGGGTTCGAACCCGGTCGTAATCCGATGGATATTTTTGTTCAAAAAATCTGTGTGCATTAAAACACGTGCTTAACGGTAAAGGAAAACATCGTGAGAAAATATGTGTCTAGTGCACGAAAGAAGCACAAGGCGCACTTGAAATTCTTTCACAACATTGGTTCAAAATAACTAGTGGCACGATAAGTAAAAAAAAGCTTTATTATAAAACGTAATGAAAAAGCACTCTCATTTATATAAAAAAAATCAATCACAATTAAATCAAATCCAGTTTTGTAATGACATAAGCCCACAAAAAAGTTAAAACCCATCTTCTGTTTATGCCACCCTTTGAAATAAATCTATGCAAATACAAACTCTACTCAAACGAGTCAAGTTTTGCTTCCGCTCTGCCAATAGTTGAATATTAATTAAGTATCATAATGTTCTGAATATAAATTGAATGGGATATTACTTATTTGCATAAAATTAATGTTCACATAATCAATTGGAAGGTAATTTAAGTCTGTTTGTATGAAGTAGGTAGGTACTACTTATCAATTATTATAAACTCTGACTAGTATTTTCTAGCATAACAATTTTTATTAGGTATTTCGATTAAAACCATAAAATTAGCCTAGTAACCACACCGTTGGGACCTCCCAACGGTCTCCTACTCGTTTCCGTTAAAAAAATAATTATATAATAGCAAAAATAAGAATAACATAATAAAATAGTAATGTTACATTATAATTTCAACAGAAATCTGCAGGGGACACCTCCGAGATCCCATTTAAATAGATAATAATAAATAATACAATTAGGTATTAAATTAATATTTATTAACAATAACATAAAAATACCTACTAACACGTGCAAGATATTCTGCCGCGCAACAGTACTCTGCATTCTGGGCGCTGGCAGTGAAATTACTGAGCTTACGAGATAAAACATTAAATAATTTTGAAGTGGACGAGCACTGTACTCGTAGATAGAAGCTACATCGGCTTATGTAAGTAGCTCAAAGTCTAATCCTGTTTTGGTCATGGGTGATGAAAAATTTCCATCAACAAATCGCTTTGCTTGTTTCGTCACTTGAAAACATAAAAAGGAACTAACTTAAGAAAATGAGTAGAAATAGTTCGCAATATTACACAGATTGACACTACATCTTCGCATAAGGCAGTGTCCTAATAGAACGCGATGACGCGACCATCGCAAGTTCGCGCGAATCCGCGATCAAACGTACTAACGTCAAATAGGCGTCCCAATTGGCATCGCGTCGCGTCGCGCGATCGCGCGATTGCCAATCGGGACGCCTATTTGACGTTAGTACGTTTGATCGCGGATTCGCGCGACGGTCGCATCGCTTGCTCGCGCGACGATCGCGTGATCGCGTTCTATTAGGACAACGCCTAAATCGTTGTGTAGCACTCTGTGGCACTAAAAATACCCAGGACATCAATCAGTACGCCGCCGCCCGGGTTCGTAAGACCAGATAAGGGTGAGATTATGGGAAAGTCACGTATTTAGGTACCTTAAAGCGTTCCGTACCTGAGTAAATCTTATCATATCAGCCTACGGGATCTTAAACTATGGCAATTTTAATGCTCAGCTTAAGTGCGGTTTCAGATGTATTCGCCGCTCGTGGATTTTTTTTTTGTACGCGCGACATGACGCGACAAGCGACTCCTCATGCCACTGACATTCGCTAGAAAAAACAGAGCGCAATCGCCGTTACACGGGCGTTGAGCTTTTGAATTTTGCTTTACTCGCTTGGTAGTTCTTAACAATACAGATTCTGAACGTTAAGAACTGTCAAGCGAGTAAGGTTGTTGCTTGGGAACTTTGAAAGTTTGGTGCAAGTCGGCATTAGATGCCTACCGAGCAAAAAAATAACTTAAAGTTGTTGCGCCCTTACAGGGTTCATGTGCATTGTGTACCTATAAGCTACTTACACCTAAGTTATATAACCTGTATGCAAATGAAACAATAAATAAATGAATATGAATATGAATTTTCGCGAATAGCAATCCGCCCCTAATACGCGCGACTACAATAGGCTAGTCTGAAACCTCCCTAAAAAAATTGTAGAACAAAAGTATCAATGCTTAGGAAGAGATCTACGTATGACGGAAAAATCATTCAGATATTGGTGATTTAATGCTCGACTAGTTTCGAAAACGATTCAGATATTGTCATGTATAAATCTGGTGTAAATCAGTAAAAGACTACAAGTAATCAAAGTTTTACAAAAACATACTACAACCGACTATATACTTGAACTGTTTTAGTGACCGTAAACATCACTGAATTCGGATATGGTACCTACATATTATGTTCGTAATTTACTAGCAAGCTTCGTATTTTCTACCTGCATTACTATAGTTACGTCAGATACGAGTAAATTCAAAAGCAATTCCATTTCAATTTCTGAAGGGACATCTGACGTCATAGGCCGCTGTGGTGTGGGCAATATTGCCTTTCGAACCGGAAGCATGAAGCTGACAATATGAAAACGGAAATATTAGCATTCCGTCTTGTCTGTTTATACATACACATACTATTTTTTTAGATATAGAAATGCTAAATAAGTAATACATACTTTTTTTCAGGAATATCAGGTTAATGAAATAAGTAACTACCTAGTTTTTTCCTCCGTGCTAACGGTGAGTTCTATACTTTTTCTCTTTTCTACTATAATTTCACGCCGAAGCACGAGAGTTTCATTGTAAATGCCACATTTTAATTTCTAAATAACTTATAGGTAGGTATTTATATAATATGCAAACAAAGTATGAATACCTACTTATATTACTTATGGATTATCGCTAACGTACTGTCTCTGTAGATTTCAAAAGGCCATTTCAAAGGATATTTTTGTATTTTCTTTTTCAGAATGAAAGAGATCCGTGTAAACCGCTCATTATACTGACAATACCACTGAACCGAATCGAATCACGTTACAGCCGCGTTTGATCTGCCCGCCATTGTTAGCGGGATGAAAGCTCCAGACAATAATGATCTATGTAGTCTGTGTAATCTGCTTGATAGCATTGAGAGTAGTTGAAATTGAGATATCAATATATGTACATAGGTACGTATCTATTAGTACTATTCAATAATGGTGGGTTATACCTGGAGGTTTTGTTTTATTTGCCACTCACAGACGTCTTGCTCATTTTTCTCATCTCATTAGAAAATAAAGTAAAGTAAAATGTTTATTTTTTGCGTCAAATACATGTACGGTCAGCATGAAAAGTCGATGACCACATTCAGATTTTTAAAATCGCTATACATCATATATACCTACCTATTTTTAACAATGTGGTGTAATATTAATTTTGAACTTTAATGATGTTCATTAAATTCTAGCGCATGTAATGTTGATTGATTTAGGTATAATAAATGGGTTAAAGCGATTTTGAAAATAAAAAAATAATGTGGTCATCGACTTTTTGATGCTGACTGTACATGAGGATGAAAAAAAATATAGAGAATTTTATCAGGAAAAGTACATATTGGTAAAGATTATAAAACTTCTACTATATTTTATATTGAAGATTTTCAACTCTGGACGAAGAATTTTAGCTTCGACCAGATAGTTGAAAATCGTCAGTCGTCAATTCGCCGTCCCCGGAGAACATAATGGTAATCGACATTGCCATAGTTTTCATGTTATGCCATATTTGAGTTCTATGGATCCTAATACATCTATACAATTTTTTTCATAACTGTTCTTGCGTTATTTAAGAAGTTATAAAAAAATACAATAATATTCGTAGTTTTTATATTCTCAAAACATAATTGCAAACCAATGTTACCAAAATTTGTCAAGAATTACGAAAATGGTTATGAATATTACCATTTTATTCGCGTAAAAAATATGTGCTAGTTTGTTGATAATTTTGTTGAATTGATACAACGTTGCAACACTTTCGAGAGTGATAGCATCATTTAATATTGCGAGTGCTTCTCGGCACCGATAGTATGATTAGCTTACTTAAATCAGTGTGCTCAAAAGGACCTTTGTGAATCTAAAAACCTTGTTTTAACCCCTTTTTTACCTTCCAAATGTGTTTGTAAGAAGGATACGTTTAAAACCTATCTAGACATGTGAAAACCTAGGTTTTGAAGTACATTTCAGATGCTGAAATGGCCTGATTCTTCCATATAAATTTTTTTGATCATCAAGCTACTTTGGACCGAAAATTTTGTTTGTAACCGTTCGTACCCTACAGATTAATCTGTATTTGGTCAGATACATTCAAGATCTATCTATAAACGTGAAACACTAGGTTCGTAGGTACAATTTATATGCTAAAATGGCCACATGTCTTTCATATTGATTTTTTAACCGAAAACTTAATTTGACCTCTGGATGTTCTTTTTACTTGTTTGTTCCCTTCAAATTCGTCTGTAATTATTCAGATAAGTTTGAGATCTGTCTAAAAACGTGAAAATCAAGGTATTTTAGTACATTCTGTAAATGGCGTGATGCCTTTCATATCAATTTTTTGAGCAAATATCTACTTTGACTCCCTTGACTATGTTTTTACCCTTCAGATTCGTCAGATAAATTTAATATCTGTTTCAAAACGTGACAACCTAGTATATTTTGTATCCCAAAATGGCCTGGTGCATATCATATTAATTTATTGACCAAATACCTACTTTTGCCCCCTGGATTTTGTTTGTACCTGTTTCTACCTTTCAGATTTATCTGTAGGTCGACAGATACATTCAAGACCTATGTAGAAATATGAAAACCTAGGTTCTGGGATTTATATTGGGTGCTGAAAAGGCCTGATCCTTTTAATTTTGATGTTTTGACCATCTAGCTACTTTAGACCCCTGGATTTTGACTATACCCGTTTATTTTAGCCTGATTCTATTTAAGTTGGAATGTAACATTGAGGATTTATCTGAATTCCTTTATTTTATTTAAGTTTTCGTAGCATTTTGGCTGTTTAATGAAAAAATACAGTCGTTTTTTGTCGACTTTTGTTAAATTTTTTTATTACTTCGTATTTTTCTCCCTTTTGAAGCACATACAAACAAAAATAATTATTTTGATATTACTTTAATTTGAATAAATAAAATTATGCGCAATGGATTACCATAAATTAGTTTCATTAAAAAAACAGGAATAAAAATCCAATGTTTCATTACCATACCAAACATATTTACTATTTCCCAGAATAAAATGATAAGTTACTATTAATTTCGTTAAATGAACCGACAATAGGCATAGTATAAAATTGTAAGACAATAATGCAATATTTATCCTCGCTTAGAAAAACCGGGAACAAAATGGTAATCGACAATACAGATACTTAGCACTGATTTTATTTTACTAATATCTTATTTTGTTAATATCTCTTATACGATTAAGGTTATTAATTATCCAATAAGACAACAAGAATACAAAAAAAACAACTTTCATTTGAGGTATCCCATATCTTATAATGTCCAGTGGTTCGTAAGATATTAACGAAATTCGGTTTTTTATTTTTCCTGAATAGTTGTGTTTTTGCAATTACCATTTTATTCTCCGGAGACGGCGAATTGTCAACAATCAATTAAAAATAAATTCTAATCTTACACGGAGAAAATAATCTCGTAATAGTTACTAAAATACTAGTTGAATTTGTGTGACAGCGAGAATAATTTAGTAACGATTACAATAATAATAATTTCTGCTAACAAAATTTAGTAACGATTACAATATAATAGTTCTAGCTAACAAAAGTTAGTAAATGGTACCTACTTAGAAGAAAATATATTACCGGTTACTATTTTGTCTACCTCTACTTCACTGACGTAGCACGTTTTTCGTAGTTTCATCGCATCCCGCGTCCTACTTTGTTGACTTTACCAGATTTGATGTATCCAAGTGCGCCAGCAAACATAATATACGTCTAAATAAAATATTTTGCCCAAACTTACCTACAAATTGTTGTTAGTTTAGGATGGCTTAGGACGTAAAGCTTTTATGCCCTAAATAACCATGAGTTTGTACCTTGTAACTTAATATTTTATCAGTTTCTAAGCGGAAAGTTATACAGGTTGTTCAGGAGTGGACGTCGTAAAATATTTACAGATACCCTTTTCAGGTGCTCCTTATAATCAAAATCGACTTATAAAACGTTTTATAGGCAGATTGTACCGAATTTCTGAAGGTAAAATTTGGATGAGAATTTTAAATTCTGGTTCTAAGCAGTGTTTTACCAGCCTAAGTGATAAAGTCCTATGTAGCTCGATCAATGGCAGGCTTAATTTTTTGACCATTAGGAGAGCTTTCGTCTTGTTACTTGTTGTAAAATTTGACATAACGGAACACACGTGTAGACCTGGTGCCAATCGCTGATAGACTACTCGGAAATTTGTGGACCACGCGATGTCCACGCGGTGTCTACTCGTTGACTACGCAACGTTTACTACTGACAACGCGGCGTTGACCCGTGGACCACCTATAGTTAGATATTAGATTGTAACGGGTATTCATCGCGCTCACCTTATCTATTTTAGTCCCGACAACGTTTCGACTGTATTGCAACAGCCGTGGTCATGGGTTAACTAGAAAAAAGATAAGGTGAGTGCGATGAATACCCGTTACAATCTAATTACTATGTGTGATAATCGCGAAAGTCTACGAAAAACTACGTAGACCACCTGTCGACGACGATTGGACGCCGAGCGACGAGGCGGTGCTGGTCGAGTGCCGAGTGACTTTAATGAGCTGTGACCTTAACTGTGTGGTCTTACCTAAGTGCGGCTTTGTCGCATGCGTCGGGCGTGTCGACGGCGGGCAAGTGTTCAGTGTCTAAGTCTAGTTGGTCGAGTTGTTCATCTGTGGGCGTGGGTGTCTCTCGCTCGGCTTTGCTCTTGCTTGACGAGCGACGGACGATCGTGAGCGCGCCTTGTTCTGTTGACAAAACATTATTTGTTAGGGTTGACGTACTTAATGCAGAAAATATAAACTACTTACACAAAACTCATCAAGAACTTTATTAAAGACGTTTTGTTTAGGTTTCTTTAGGATTTAGGAGTCTTCTGATACGCCAATAACTCTACATTTTGTTTCTACGTGATGCCCTGAAGTAAATTAGCTGTAAAGCTAACTCGCTATATCTCGATACATGCAGCATCGTCTAACTAATAGGCCTACACACGCACAAGCTTCACCACAGTTTTGCTTGCGCAGGCCAGCTTGTACACGGAACACCACGCTAAAATTACCAACCACACGCACGGTGTTCCCTGTACAAACCGGCCTGCGCAGGCAAAACTGTGGTGAAGCTTGTGCGTGTGGTAGGCCCCATAATAGTGATTTCGTTGAAACATGCAGCATCACAGAATCTTTTGAGAATGTTGTAAAGATCAAGGTTCTTAATATATTGCAATAGGTAAATAACAAAAAGCAAAACGATGAATAACTAAATCATTATCTATGATTGGAGTGTTTTTTAAAGCTTACATTAAATATGCAAAATAATATTAACATTTCCGTTCATTCCCACTAGTACTGTACTATATTTTTAACTCCTGAAAATTGCTATTTGTGTATCTACTGCTAATGTTTCTAACGTATTCTTACACAATTTTGGTTGTATGTTATATTTTAATCCTTTTTCACACACATACATACATACAGACATACAGAGTTAGTTTTTTCATTACATAATATAGGGTTCGATTTGTTAGATAAGTTAGCAAGGGAGTTTGTTTCTGAGGTAGCACATTCTAAATAATTGTCACAATCAAGAAAACTCGATAGGTTATGTCAAAGCAATAGAGTTCAAGGGGATGATCTTATTCCTTGTTCACATGTCTTTCATCAACGAGTTAAGAATCTAAGTAATGTAACTTTTTCAGGAAATGAGAATTCTTTACTTGAAAATTGATTAAAATCTAACATACAACCAAAATGGTGTAAGAATACGTTAGAAACATTAGCAGTAGATACAGAAATAGCAATTTTCATGAGTAAAAAAGATGATTCAGTCGCGCATATAATAAAACAGTCTCTAAATTCATCTAATCTAGTAAGTTATGAATTTCAGATTCTAAAATCTCTTACTAGTAAATTAGATCAAAATAATTTGATTGTTTGAAAAGCGGACAAAGGCAACACTGTAGTCATACTAAATAAAATTGATTATAAACGTACTGTACTATACTTGTTCTGTACACAGAACAAGTAAAACTGCTACTTACTAGTTTGCTCTAGAGTCGTATTGCTATATCTTGCTTAGCCTTTTAAGATACATTATGTCCAAAATTGACTCATATTCAACCTCTTTAAACAATATTTATTCATATTCACAGGTTATGTATTTTATTTACGATGTTCAAACAACGAGGTTGGTACGCAGTGATCAAACCACATTTCAGACTGAAATTCTGGATATCATGCCCAAATATTTGACGTGAACTCAAAGGTGTAATGATAAAAGCCAATACAAAGTTCACAAACAGACAAAGCCCGCTAATTATTGAACAACTTAATTAACGCTCGTAAATTCACTGAGACGTAGTGATGGGAAAATCTAAAAAGTCTGAATAATTTAGATAAAAAAAAACTTATGGAAGGTGAAATAGCCTAGTCATTTTACATCAATTCTCAGTTTTGAAATTTTGCTTTGTTCTCATCATAGAGCCAAATAAAGCATGTATGTAGTTCACTGACTTAATTTGCCGTGTTCTTTTTGTGCTTAAGTTATTTATTAATAAAATAAAATTAATTAATTAATAATTGTTTGTCTTTATAGAAGTTTAATTCAGATTATCAACAAATTAGTAGAAACTACCAATTTAGTAACAAATCAAAATCGCTAGAAGCATAAAGTGGCCAGTTTTATCTCGGTGTAAAAATTTAATAATGTTCCACAACGGTGCAAAATTTACAGATAAATAGAACATTAGGGAAACAAGGTAAAAACATTTATTTTATACACAAAACATGCACCTGTAGTGTAATTTACTGGCAAGTTCCTGCGACCGGAAAACTCAGTAAATTACTGCGCCAGGTCAGAATAGGTTTTAATTTATTTAATAAAAATATCTTGCACATTGAATAAAATCAAATCAATATATATACATACACCCCAAACGTTTAATTACCAAAAAATGTTAAAAGAACAATGTTAAAAAATGTTTTGTTGTATTGTTTTATCTATTTTTTTATGTATACTTGCATACTTAAGCGAAATTGATTTATTTATTATATATATTTAGTGTATTGTATTTACCTAATCATTTGAATATAAATTGATTTAATTTGATTTAGTATTACAAATCAGAAACTTGTCTTGTCTTATTAAATTAATAAAAGTTCCATCTGTCCCCTTATTAGCAACAGGGGGACAGATAGAACTTTTTTGTCCCATCTGTCACCCTAGGTTGACAAAGCAGGGTGACAGATAAGAATAATTTCACGTTAAAATATTCACATTTTTGTTGGAATTGTCCCCTTGTGGTTTAGGGGAACATAAAAATAAACATACAGGTTGTATCTACAAATATACATATAGTATGATAATATATAAATGCAACTACGATGTGCAACATTAATCTCCTGTAAAGAGCACTCAAGTTCTCGTAGTAAATTATTATTGCAATATTGAACCTAATATCCATTATATTCAAAGTGCCTTTAGCGTCCCGACTGAATAATAAGTAAATACGTTATAGTCTTTATCAAACGTAGATAATGCCATTGCAGTATCCGAAAGGTTTCATGGGATACATCATACAATATTTTTTTTATTTAATTATTAAATTAACCTGAAATGTTTTAAGAACTCTACTTGACTTTTTTTAGAGCACTACTTATCACTGTGATATATTCAGTATTTATGTTAGTATTTATATAAATATTTTGTATTTAATAATAATTTTTGTATTTGTATTTAAGTAACTTATATATTTATTTATGTATAGGTATTAATTCTAGTTTTTTTAGTATATATCTTAGTAGTATTTATTATATGTATTTAGATATATTTATTCAAACATTATATATATTTTGTTTTTCATAATTTTAATTTATCCATTATTATTTATATTACTGTACACACCCCCACACTTTCCATGGCCTCTCTCTAACCTCAGAAGGTTTGCTGGAAGAAAACTCTTATTAGGGTTAAGCTCGCCTTTGTACATGTCTTTTCTTTTATGATTTGTATTCTAATATGTTTGTGTGTACAATAAAGAATTACAGAATTACAGAACTTTGTCAGGTAGCCAAGTAAGGCTTAGATAATAAATTTCTCTTTTTCATTCACTTCTTCACTCATTAATACTATTTTAGTTAATTATTTACCTACTTACCTATTAATAATTGTTTCTACGAGAAAGTCCTCAATTCTTCATCATATATCTCTAATTTTCTTGGGAGTTTTTTCCAAATATTTGCGAGAAATTAAACGCAAACATGTCATATGTATTCAGTAGGTACCTACTGTATGTATTACTATAAATAGAATAGAATAGAAAAAATATTTATTTTGAGTTACCTTAACACTGCACATTGACAATTAAACAAAACTTAAAATTAACCGGTATCTCTAAAATTGGACGCCACTCAGCATGTGCTGCAGCATCATGTGCTGCAGCGCTGGTTTTCTGTGGCACCATAGTGTGCGTGTACATCAGCTAAAGCGAGACGCTTGATAGATACAAAATACTCCTAGCAAAGTGTTCAAAATTATAATAAAAGTAAGTGATTGCAAAAATTAACACAACATTTGACCGACAAAATAAGCTTAGATATATAAAAAAATAAAAATTAGAATAAATGTAATAATAATAGGTATAAGTAAAATAAACAAATTTTATTTTAAGCCAAGAAAGACTATTTAGCCAGAGATTTTTGTTCATCTAACAAGTATTTTTTTTAAGCGATTTTTTAAAAGAGCTAACAGTTAAACAGTTTTTTACCGGTGGTGGCAGATTGTTCCAGCATTTCGCAAATAAAACAATAAACATTCACACCTTCACACCCCTGCACTAGGATTCCCTGTGTCGCAGGTGGCATGGACATACAACACATCACAACATCCAAGACCCGAGAACAAACATTTGTGGTCGTCACACAAATATTTGCCCCGCCGCGCCGGGGGATCGAACCCGGAACACCTTAAAAGACATTAGTAATACCCGTATTACTAATGTCTTTTAAAACCGAAAAATCTGCGCTCAAGCTACCTTTGACTACCGCATTTACAAACCCGAACTGGTATCCATTTTCGAACCGAAAACAAAAGGCAGATAAAATCGACACTTGTACCACAATAGTGCAATTTTGTAGAGTGGGCTATGACCCCGTTTCCATGGCAACT
Organism: Lobophora halterata; assembly: GCA_932526365.1. Taxonomy (NCBI): domain Eukaryota; kingdom Metazoa; phylum Arthropoda; class Insecta; order Lepidoptera; family Geometridae; genus Lobophora; species Lobophora halterata. The sequence goes on from OW052001.1 coordinate 10,314,855, forward strand.
GGCCAGAGTCAACAGAGCCACCGGAAGTCCCTTCGACAAGGTATTGGGATATAGCTCAAACAACGTACCATTTCAGCCATATGGTGATGATAAACTTGAGCATTCATTCATTGTAACAGAACATCGAGTATTCGCTGTTTTTTTTATCGAACTGAACTGAACGCACAAAGCCAAACATCGCTACAATTTTTTTTGCGATTATTCTAGCGAACGTTCTAGTAAATAGGTACCTACCTACTCTTTAATAATGTACAGTCAGCTGCTCAGACATGTATACACTCTTAAACTTTTACATTTATATTACTCTTATGCATAGAAAAGTTCACGCAAGTATTTCCAAATTTTGTAATGATCTTTCAAGATTTTTTGTCACACGAAGAATGTCTTTGCAAAATTAAGAATGTATACATGTCTCTGCAGCCGACTGTATTCGTATTTTTGACGTAGTAATGACAAAATTGCTTGACATGGCAAAAAGCTCGCAAATTTATATTCGTTTCGTTAGAATACTCACTAGAACGCTCATATTTATTTTGTGTTATTTTACCTAAAATGTAACATTCACTAGAATACTCAATTGCTCATTATTTACAAGTGATTGCTCAAGTCTATCAGCACCATTAGCGATAGAATCAGGGAGGTGAAAGGATCCGTGTCTTAGCAAGTAATGCTACAAGATTTAAATACATTCATGCATCACGATAATGTGTGAGGATGTATAAACACCAATGACAACATCTAAAAGCGAAATTAATTTAATACTATAAGTACTTATTAAACAAAAATTCATACACAGGTCATACAATATTCGTTCATAAAAGCATATATGTATACATATCGCCGTTTTTGCAGGAGGACGAAAATATGCGAATTGAACGTGCACGAAATGACAAAGCACAGCGGTTATTGTGAAAATATGGTATTTTATATTTAAAAAAAACTATTTATTTATTTTATTGATTTTAGTTTGAGCATTTTAGTCATTGAAAAATACATACCTAAATGTATTAAAAATACTGAAGCTAACTCAAAAGTTTTAAAGTGTTAAACTGTGAACTTTCAACCAAGGTATTGTTCAAAAGTGCTCGTTGAAATACATATTTGAGAATATGTACCTACCTACTAACATTTGTTCTGTTTGAGCTCGTCATGAAAATTTCAATTTAATTAACTCGTGTATTTATTTGCAAAAAATATTTATTTATTTAAAAATGTTCGCAATAACCGCTTGTATGTCGTACGCCGTGCTTACTGGGAGGGGTGCCGTTGCGGGGTGCGGGGGGCGGCGGGGGGCGCGGTGCTTCCTCCCGCGGTGCGCCCACGCCGCCAGGGGGGCTGGCCACTGCAAAACCAACCAACACATCAAAATCAGTCACAGTTACAAGCTAAGTGGATAAAGGTCATAGCATAGCAGACTTATTAACTCGGAAAATAATCGTCACCGTATCAACTAAACATGGAAATAATACTTGTTACATTCTGAGACCAAGTCTGTTACATCTGTTAAATCACCGGTGAGATCCGCCCGGCGCGCCCCGGCAGGTGATTTTGTACGCCGCGCCGGCACGCGGCACCGTAGAGGCATGTATATCGTGCGTTTCGGTGCGTTTTGGTGAAAGAGGTTAGCGCGCGTTATGAAATGAAAATCGAGCTCCTGATGAAGTAAGTCGCAACATAGGAAACGGGAAGTAAAAAGTCCTATGTATTTTGTTAAAAAAACCTGACCTAAATCTTTTTCTACAATAATATATGAAACTGGCTTATATATTATTACCTCTCTTCCCTAGTTTTAAATTCATGACTTGAGATACACACCTGCTGCATCTTTTATTCATAAAATTTTACGATCAATTTAACGATCGCATACGAAGAGCTTTCCGCATTTTTTTATGTAAACATGGGACGGGACGAGCCAAGGAAGCTCCTGATAGTAAGAGATCAGAACAGTGCTACACAGGACTTTGATTCACACAGCCCGATGCAATACTGCGCTTGTCTACATTGAGACATTTTGATAGTCATTCTCGAAAGTCCAATAATCACACTAGCTACAGTGCCCTTCAAACCCGAACATAGTAATTAAAAAAAACGCGACGCGCGCGACGTCTTAATAACGCCTCCCAACGGTATAGGTATAAACAACATTATAGCTGGCTTTTTTTCTGATGTTTTACTTGACGCTTCCTTTCCTATCTTCCTTCCCGGATAATTAAATTAATGAGTTCTTAAATTCTTGTTTCTTTGGGCCAGAAATTGTTTTCATTACCCAAATTACGTCAGTGTTATTTTGTTAAAAAATAAATATTGGATTCGTTAACATTTTTTGTTAGTTACTTAATTTGTTCTTAGAATTTTTACAAGACAATTATAAATTAATTAATTAGGCGCCTCAATTCAAATAACATACCTACACATATGTACGAGTATTACAAGGATAAGCATATTTTATGAGTTAAATATTTGCAATACCAGGATATTATAAATAATTTATTAGGTCCACGTTTCTATGATAAAATCAGTTTTCATTTCTTAATTTTCGTTTCAGTACCTTTAAAGTTTCATGAGTCGAAAACATCCATTACATTACAGTAAATGCCACTGCCGCTGATGAAAAATAACAGTGTCTTACAAAATCACGAGTGATTTAGCTGTTACAAAATTAAATCTTATCACCATGGAAATGGAAATGATTGCTTCTTCTATTTCATTCTTTCCATGCCTAGTGTGTACGCGCAACAAGCCACGAGAGACGCCTCATGCTACTGACACTTGCTAGAAAAAACCGAAAATTTCCATGCCTAGTACACACGCTGCAAAAAACAAAACCGCTAATCTGAAATTGCACTTATATACATAAATAGGCGCATATGTTTGTAATAAATAACCCATATAAATTGGCAATCAAGTAATCACTGAAAATTCACATCGATACCAATTCCAGGAATAGAAACCGGAAGAGGAAATCGTGATCACAGGGAAGTCTCAAGGCGTCAATAGGGCACGATCGACAAAGATCTCATGAATAAAGGATGTCAGTGAATTGCCAATGTTTGATAAAAGTACCTATGCTTTGCTGTATTTTACGTAACATCAATCAATCATGGACCAGACTGACAAAAAAAGTACAGGCCAAACTGCTGAACGTAGAGACATGAAACTTGGAGGGTGTGTTGGTCAAAAAGTGCAGACGAATACTAAGAAAGGAATTTTATAAATTCGCAATGCAAACACACAGAAAAGTGCCACAGAAAACCAGCGCTGCAGTATCAACTGTGATGCTGCAGCATCACAGTTGATACTGCAACAACAACAACAACAACAATGTTGACGCAACTCAGCATGTGCTGCAGCACATGCTGAGTTGCGTCCAATTTTAGAGATACTGGTTAATTTTTAAGTCATTGTCTAAACGAAGTTGCCTGACGCCCGTCGATTAGTATAACAAAAAGCGTATTTACACAAGTATCTCTTGAAATACCTACCAATTTAAGAAGGTTTGATTAAATTTTAAGCCAACATCCGAAAAATAGAACCTTTTTTTGAGCAGTGCGAGATACGAGTGTTCGTCAAGCGTTTTTTTTTTGCCTGAATTTAGAGCTTTTTTTTTTTCTAGCTCTTCTACTTCACCTGGGGAGGGGAGCTCTTTTCTCTCGCTTTCTGTCAATATGTGTGAAATTCAGCCTAAGTATGTAGGTATACGTTTGGTGCATTCTGATCTTTTAATCTTTTTAGTCGAAGAAATTGCAGCGAGCATTATTGCCTTAATTTTACTATCCATTTCAAATCTATATCTTTCCGGACCTAAATAATTCAGTTAATACACAAACCCAATCTAGGCATCTGTCCGTCTGTCTGTCACAAATGTAAACGGCTAGACCGCATTGGTTGCGATGACAGAGCAAGGAAATGCATTTGAACAATGGTTCCACAGCTATCAATTATTCACGAATCAATGAAATCAAAGAGATATACGATGAGACTCTTTGATTTCGTTGATTCGTGAATAATTGATAGCTTTGTGGAACCAGTCTTCTTTTCATGAAAAACCTGCTGACTTTATACGTCGATTATCGATCGATCGATAATCGACGATCGATCGTAAATTGCCGCGGAAAATTTGAGCTGAAAACGATGTTAATGGTGACAAGTTTGTTCGTCCGTCAGATTTCGGTGATTTGCCTAGTTACAAACGCCGTTACAGTTAAGGTCGCCGCAAACGCGCCACCAACCACAGCGACGGCAACCGTCAGTTTACATACAAAATGTAGGTAGGTAAATTGACGGTTACGTTTGCGGAGCGGTTGCACGCAGCGCAGGGTTGCAACTGGGCGAATAACAATCATAATAAATCGTAGAACAAAGTGTGGAGCGCAAAGCATGGGAATCACTGACCAGCCATCTACGTCCCAACCCTTGAGGTGTGCTATTTCACACTATTATATAAACCCCTAGTATCCTTAGTAAAATACACCTGTATATAGTAGAACTAGATACTAGGGTGCGCTGCGATGCCTGAAAGCTCATTAATAACATGTCACCCACCATTTATCAAGCTCGTTTCGATAACATGTTGCGTTGTGGGTAAATATCAAGCGCTCGTTGGCAAAAGTGGAAAATAAAGAATATGGATGACTATTTTTTATGGGCAAAATGTAATGCGATGACGTAAGTAAACTTTTAGAGATTTTATGATACAAAATCATATTCTTAACTGGTGTTAGCTTTTATAAAAAAAAGCTACGTTATGAATATTTACTACTTTATATATCTAAATAAAATATATATGTAGTAAAATAGTGTGTTCCCAAGTTAAAATATAAGTACTCGGTAGAGTTCTAAAATGAAGTGGTTGTCGTAATTTTGTATTTTCATCTTGAGATTTTACTTACAATCATTATTATTTTACAGGTAGGTACTTTGTTGTAGTTAGGAGTTGTTTACCTGGAACAAAAGAGCGAATAACAATGTTAAAACTTTTAGTAAAATTCATCTAAATTTCGTGCAAAAAAATGTGCGCTTATAGGATTCGAACCCGTGCCCCTTCATTACCAAGGCATCAGAAATTGAAATTTTCCCGCAAACCTGATAAAAGAAACTTGGTCAATTATTGGAATCAATAATTTGGGGTTCGATAACTCCAAAGAACGTCCAAAAGCTCTTATATTAAAGGATTAAGATGGATTATCCCTTGTCGCACAAGCTTACCGTATCTTGCTAAGCACGTCTCAGCTAATTTTCCTTTCTAAGGTTTCCTTCGGGGGGTTTAGAGATTACCAAGGATGTAAGCTGGGAGATACACATCACAAATGAATTTACTTTTGCATTAAGGTTTCGTGGTTTTTGCTGTTATGGAATTTAAGGATTGCTTAAAATAGCAGTCTTCGTAAAATTGGTATACCTTTATTACATACTAGCTGGTACCCGCGATTTCGTCTGCGCAGGTATCTTTATAAATTGTAGCCTATGTGTTATTCTCATGTATAAGCTATATTATTGTAAATCCATTCAGTAGTTTTTACGTGAAAGAGTAACAAACATCTATCCATCCATCCATCCTTACAAACTTCGCGTTTATAATATTAGTAGGAAGGATGTTGAGCTTTGGGTAGAATTTAATTTTAAATAAATTATTTTAAACAAATAGTTCAAGTTGTTTGTTTTGATAGTTTATACAGTTTTAATTACAGCATAAGCCAACTACTACAATCTTTACTTAAAATTATAATAAAAAAACCTACTCAAATAAAACTATCCTAATTATATATAAACCTAAATAAACCTATACAAAACTCTAAAAATACTATTGTGGAATTTATAGATTTTATACGGGGGTTTCTTGGGTATATTTATTATTAATATTTAACTAAAAACCTTCTAAAGAAAAAATATAGTTCTTAAAATAATTCCTATAATGGAAATAATAGAAAAAAATATTATTTTGTAAAAATAATAATAAAAATTATTTTTTAAACAGATAATTTTGTGTTGTGGCGGTGCCAAGAGTAATATGCATTATAAAGTTTATGCATGTATTGACATAAATGAATTCCAAAAATGATTTCATATTATTTTGGTTAATCTCTGATAATAGACAAAATAAGCCGATTAAAAGTATAACATCACAGGTAGCTGTCGTCTTTACAAAATGTACACCTAAAATAACCCAAATTTCCGAAAAGGCCGAAAATACTTACGTCCTTGGCTTGTTTTTTAGCAAACATCAATTTGTGGAGGATATTGAAATACTTTCCCTCACGTTTCCTTCAATCACACCCACGGAGCCTCCGCAAGCACATCAATTTTAATAATAGGGTTTACTGACGCAATTCAGGACCAACGATGGACAAAAGTATCTACCTATCTTAGTACAATACACTTACATTGACGACACGGATGGTCGAGTGGCAAGTGCGTTGGACTGCTACGTCGAGTGTCGCGGGTTCGATTCCTAATTCGGGACAAACATTTGTGTGATGAACATCGATGTTTGTCCTGAGTCTGGGTGTTTTCTATTTATTCTATGTATGTATTTACAAAAAAAAAAGTTATCTGGTTCCCAATTCCCATAGTACAAGCTCTGCTTAGTTCGGGGCTAGATGACGTTGTGTGTAATGTCAAAAATATTTATTATTAATCATTTTTTCTTATTAAATTTTATTTCTTACAATGTTATTATAAAAAAATAGCTATTTAAATAAAAAGCTTATAAATAATATTGTAAAAATATAAAAACGGTGGACCACCAGCCGCGGAGTAGAGCCCAAGCGGCTGGAGGCTAGGGCTGCAGAGTGAGGAACCTTTCACAATGCGAGCCGACTTCAAAAGTACCACCGCCTTTTGTTTTATTATTATTATATCTAGGAACCAATGATGGACAAAGGATAAAACGCCTTATGCGTTACACATACATACATACGATTACCTTACCTACTGGCGTATTTTATTTCATATAGAGGTCCTATAGATATGTTTATTGTTTATTGTTTATTTTATTTGCTTACATGTAAAATCGTCTTATTAGCTTAGGTTCTAATATATTAGCTAGCGGTGTACATGACCCTGGCACTGCAAACATTCTGTCCTATTAAATGATTTTAAATATTTTAGATTACATACAAATTCTTAATGGCATTTTAAATAAAATTGGTATAATAGTTTTAGCATAATAATATTAGTAAATTTGTTTTGAATGTCATAAAGAATTTAAATTCACGAATTACTGTACGAGGTCAATTTTATCAACTCGAAATTCGTTAACAGAATAGTAGCATCTTTGAATAAGTAAATTTTTAAGTTTTTTGTAAAATATATTGTCATTTTTTTCATTCTTAATAATGTCAGGGATTTTGTTGTAATTATTAATTAATCTACTGTTAGGGCTTCTCCTAGCTAAACGTAGATGAGTTTGGGGTATAATCAATTTGTCTTTGTTTCTTCTATTATAGTTAATATTTCATTATATGTTTGATTTAAAAAGTTTGTATTTTAAAGTATTTTATTGTAAAGGTCATTTGGAATATATAGATGCAAGGTAATGTCAGAATTTTTTGTTCAATTTTTTGTTCGCTACACTGCCTAAAAACATTTCAAATAATAAAGTTATAGTAAACAATTTAGAGATCATTTATTGTATAGTAAGTCAATAAACTTATTTTAATAGAGTATAAAGCTAACTACTATAATCTATGCTATTACAAAATGTACATTAGGATACTAAAAAATAAATGCACTTTCAGCTCTTGAGGAACACATCCTCCAAGTTTCAAGTATCTACGTTCACTGGTTTAGGCTGTAGGCCTCTCCTCTCAGTCATTCAGAACTAAGCCTGTTATATTTATAATATTGATGATAGTGAAATTATCTGGGGGTTACTGTAAGTACTCACTAAGTTATAATCCGAGTGTTCTGGGTTATTTAGTTAGGTCGTTCTTGTTGGTAGAGTTCGGAATTTCATGCTTACTGAGTAAAATTAGATAGCAATTTAATATGATGATCCCAATTTCAAGTTAAGTTAAGTACACAACCTACCTATTATAGGTAGGTAAGTAAGCAACTTGGTGTTTAAGCTACAGATTTCACTAAAGCGTCGATGACACTCAAGCTTTTTTACAAGCCGATTGTTGGCGTTTTTAAACGCTAGCATGTGAGCGTGTTAGCGTTTGGGAAGGATTGTCAACAAGCAGATTGTAAAACGCCGATGACACTGGGCGACTTTACACGCTACAAGTGAAGTCACTGGCGTGTAGTGTGTAAAAAAGCCGTGTGTCAGCGTACTATTATTAGTTGCTAAAATTGGCATATAATTAGCAATGGAATTTTCTTAAAGTTAAGTCTACGAGGTAGGACTTGCTTATTTTAATCGGCACAATTCTGTAGGTATACAAACCCCAAGAAACTTGAAAAAACAAAAAGCATGAGAAATGGTGCAATATATCCTCGTGCAATTTCCCAACCATTATAGTACAGGCGCCGCCCGCCGCCGCGGTGGCATAACGCTTCGTATTTGATACGGTTCCTATCGTACGTCAGTAACACATGCATGCAGTATTACAACTAAATAATTTAAAAGAAAGGTTCTATAAACCGTGTTAAGGGTTTCATCATCAACATTTCAAAGTCTCACTTGCCTGCTCAAGAATCAAGAATCAAGAATCAAGAAACATTTATTGTATAAAATTGTGTACAAAGATCTTAACATATTTTAGTAGGAAACAACAGTTTATCCTGATAGGACATACAATAATATAGGTGCTTACAACTAAAATGAAATAGATACCTACCTAGTTTTATTACATCAGATGTAGTAGACTATAGGTGCAAACATTTGTTATTTTTTTTTTTAAGTTAACTAGTACTTAGGTATTTTTTAGACATTAGTTTTTCATTTTCAAAATATTATTTTAGTGTGTAATGAACTTCTTGAACAAGCCATTTTCTCAAAGTGTTTTTAAATCCAATACCAGATAGCTGCTTAAACTCTGTAGGTAAATGATTGAACACTTTTATTGCAGTTATATATGAGCTTTTTTAAACATTGTATTATTAATTTGAGGTATACATATATTGTACTTATGTTTACTTCTTAAATTCTCATGACGACTAGATTTAACATCGAAAAAATAATGTTCATTTTGTTTGACAAAGACACATAGTTCTTAAATATACATATCTGTTAGTGTTAAAATATGCTTAAACATTTAATGAGCGTCCTCATGATCCGCGATTTTACGGACGCAGATCAGCTCGCACCGCCACACTATGGGAAGAATATCGTTCGTGGTAGCGTAGACAGATGATGTAGATATATTATTTATTTTTCTCGCAAAAGGTTAACATATTATTATATCATGAGTTTAACTAAAAGTGCAGAGGTTTAGTTGACCTGTTTTACGAGAGACTAGTGCCTGAGATATGTTTGAAAACCTGTGGTACATATTTATTTTATTTATTCAATAAGGCAATGCCAACAGCACACATAATACAAAATACACAGAACACTTATACATATCACCAGATAGGTAGATACGTCGGTCGCGGTTCCGATCTGTGGGGAGTCCGTAACTCCTTGCATTGCGAGCTCGTGTGAGGTGTGCGAGGTTGTCCGCATAAACACAGATATCCGTAACCCTTGTTGTAATTTTAGTTACTTTACTTGTACCTATTCATTTTTAAGTTTAGCATAATAAGGCATAACAATTTTAGTTCGATCTAAAATCAGCCCCATTTTACAATTGCTAGACGCAGGTTTCTGTGAGCCCAATCTTCGGCCCTCATATCTGCCTGCTAGTATCTTTGTATTTGTATTTGACCATACTGACCTTAACCTCTTTAAAAGGAAAAGATAGAGAAGTGGTCTAGACATATTTAAAAAATATAGATATAAAATCTCAGACATTTTAAATCAGATTGTACAAATATCGCGGACAATTTTTCTTTTCACTACATTTTTGTTTTTACTCACTGTTTGTTCTGTTAGACATATATTTTTTTTGTTACCCCATTATGAGGCGTCTTGGTGGAGATAAAGTGGCCAGCCAGCCTTGCGTGGATTTATGACCTCGGTAGTAACATACGATTCCTTAGCGCGGATAATGTTTTGACCTTTTGTTTCAGGCTCTTGGCCTAAGTAGAGCATCCTCTGCAGAATTCTCTGTCTATTTGGGTACCAACAAAGAACATGGCAAATATTCAACTTAGCAGTAATGTATACGTATTATATTCCGGTTTGGTGGGTTTTCGAGAGTGACCAGCTCTTGGGAACATAGTTTACGGATCTACGCGATTAGGCCCGCACCGCCCCGCACTATAGGGAGAGTATCGTCCGTGGTAGCGCATTTGCGTCCGTGGTAGCGCAGACATGTCCGTGGTAGCGCAGACACGTTCATTGCGGTTCCTATCCGCAGCGACTCAGTAGCTTCAAAGGTGCGGTGCGAGCTCGTGCAAGGTGGTGCGAGTTCGTCCGCATAAACACAGATGTCCGTAGTCGTCTGCCGTCCGTGAACAAAACCGTAGAATCGCGGATCATCGGAAACCATAACAGTGACGATGATGTATAAAAAAGGGGAACGTGTTTGTAAAACAAAAAGTAATAACTTGACGTCAGAACAGCAATTTTGCAAGGAAAATGACGTCCATTTCTAAAGCAAATAAAATAAATGCTACAGTCAGCCGCTTTTAATTATGTACAGAAGTTGGTTCAGTGGTACCACATCGGAACAAGGGTAGCCGAGGCCATGATGGATAAGGGCGTGGTTAGTATTTTAACGTGTAAATAAATTATTTTAAAAGGTTGTCTGACAGACAACGGAGAACATTTCGAGGGTATGTTTGTCAAGAAGTGTAAGCGTGTACTATGAAAGGATTTTTTTTAGAGAGAATTTTAAAAATAATTTGTGAATGCGGTGTCAACTAATCTATTCAATAATAAGCTTGGTCCTGACTGACTGACAGACAGCCTACAGGCTTACGTGCTGTACGCACGTTGCAGATAATGCTGATATAGAGACCTATGATATAATCTATGATCTATGATATAAGTTAGTTTAATTAGGAATGTAATAAAAGTATTTAAGTTTTTGTTTGTTTTTAATGGTTAGATAATAATAGTACATTATTGCAAAGGCAGCGAAATAGGCAATTGCAGGGCGAGTATGAGTTTGAAGGCCAAGCCGCAGGCGAGGACTTTAATAATACGAGGCAGGCAATTGCCATTTCGGCCGAGGCATATATAGTGCTTTTCTTAAAAAAATGCAAGGAAATAAAAAAGGACCTTTTAAATAATGTTCAATACCGTTTTTAATATGAACTGTACATTTCAGCATGGAATGAATCGCTCATAATGTGGATGGCTTTTTAGATTTAGCAATTTCATTGAAGTATGCCAAAAACACTATATTTTTCTTTAGATTTCGCTGGAAGCAGGTTTTCCATCGCTAATTTAGCTTCCGATTTTAAATCTGGTGGAGTGCAGTCAATGTCCATTTCATTTTCATTTTCAGAATCATCGGAACTCATTTTATTTTAATTTTACAGTTTGTGCTGAAAAAGGTTAAACGCATCTATGGTTATACAGCCACGAATACGCAATGTGTACGATAGATGAAAGAGTTCTAAATTCAAACAGCACACCGTTTCATACAACATTGCCCGCGCGCTTTTCGTTCCAAATTCAAACAGCACACCGTTTCATACAACATTGCCGGCGCGCTCTTCGTTCCAAATTCAAAGAACACACAGTCTACGTAAATATGATACTTCGCGTGTTCTTTATTTAAAAGTAATGACAATATTTCCGCGCATGTTTAAGAAAATTTAATTGTTTCTTTCTTTTTTTTCTTGAAGAATATGTTTGTCAAGAACTGAAAATGCACACTAAGAAGTTGTTGGATATTATTAGATTCATTTAAAACTATCCGCCCACATGGAACCGGGATAGGAAAGTAGCCATGTACTATTACAGTTCATAAATTCTGTCCATACTTACCGTTATTATTTTTAGATATTAGAGCTCAATTGTCTTTGAAGTTTCGGCATACTAGAGCTTTAAACATGTATCCAGACATCTCCAGAAACTTTTATCATTATATTGTACATACACACGTGTGTGGAATGTGAAAGAAGAGAACATTTTATGAGGTAAGTACCTTATGAGTATTAAACGCTATTAGACCGACCGCAACCTTAGGGATGGATCCGTTTTAAAAATTAATGTACCCGTCGTTAACCTGAGTCCGTTACACCGTCATCGTAATATAATAACCAATTTATGGACAGGCTTTTTTTATTAACTATTGCCTGTTGTTCCTATCAAACTTAGTTACGTTTACGACATGTATTCAACAGGTAAGTATCTGATATTCTGATAGCCGAGTAACTGGTAATACTAATAAGGTAATTGAGCAATTTTTTTTTGCCCTAGTATTCTCCTTCTAGATATCCCGATACCTCAATTTAATTCAATCGTTTATTGCCAAAACTTTCTATTATTATATATTCCCTATCTCTGGTAAGTCATAAATTGATAACAATTTGAAATTGTTATCATTCAAATAAACGAATAAAATATTTTTTGTATGTACCTACACATTATTGATAGTTTAGGTTGTATATTTATTATTACCTAACTAATCCCTATCCTATACATCGGCATGGTTTGTCTGTGTGTCCCTTGGCATAGGCCTCCCCGAACTCCCTCCAAGCGCCCTTTTCCATTGCAGTCCTTGTCCAGAGCTTCCCATCTACAGTTTCTATATCGTCTCGCCATCGCTTGAGTTTACTTCCTCTCTTCTACTCTTAGTATAGCTATCCGAATACCTCACAGGCGAAGCTACGGGTAGCAGTTACTGAGCCCATAATAAAGACTCAAAGCCGCCCCAAGTTTTCCCATTCCCATATTTCATGAGTTAACACACCACAGTACATATCACCATAGCATTAACATTTTCCTATTGTCCCCATCAAACTTTTGTTACGTTTACGACGCAAATTCAACAGGTGGCTGATATTCTGAGTAAAGAAATACTTGTGTATCTGTGGTAATACTAAGGTAATTGAAATAAAATGGACATACTAAGTCCCAACTTTTTTCAATCCCATATTTTATGAGGACGTGGTGGATGAGACCCTTAACTTGCGATCTGATGGCTGCGGGTTCGAAGCGTCATGCGTAAATGGGTTTTTTCGGTCGAAAAAATCTATGTATTCATCTCACGTTCTCGCAACGAAGGAAAACATCGTGAGGAAACCGGCATGTTAAAATACAGAAAAAAAAATGTTCTATGGCATGTGACATCCACCAATTCGCATTGGGTCCGCGTGGTGGATTAAGACCCATTCGCTCTCCTGCCGAGAGTAGGCCTGAGTCCCAGCAGTGGGAACATTATAGGCTGATTATGATATTTTATAAGTTAACAATTTAGTACGAGTACCTACATATCACCATTAGCATTAACTTTTTCTTATTGTCCCCATCAAACTTAGGTTTTGTTACGTTTCACAGTATGTTACGTTTACGACGTGTGTTCAACAGGTGGCTTATGTTCAGTTGGTTATAACTTTGAATCAGTCGTTCGAGTGTCAAGTTCTAAGCTTATTATATTGTTATTGCCACCTTATTTTAGAGCTGGGTAACAACAGCTTCCACAGTTAATTGCGCTTATATTTTAAACTAGCTGACGCCCGCAACTTAGCTTTGCGAATGAAATATATAAAAAAAAAAAAAAAAAACATTCACACATCACACCCCTGCACTAGGATTCCCTGTGTTGCAGGTGGCATGGACACATACAAGACATCACAACATCCAAGACCCGAGAACAAACATTTGTGTTCGTCACAAATATTTGCCCCGGCCGGGGATCGAACCCGGAACACTAAGCTTCGTAGGCAGGGTCACTACCAACTAAGCCACGGTGTCGTCAAATTCCTTTCTTAGTACGCGCCTTTACTTTTTGATGACTGACCCTTCAAATTTTATGTTTCTACGTTCATTGGTTTGGCTTTTACGTTGTCTGTCAGTCGGAAAGTCAGTCAAGACCAAGCCTTTTTTACATATTGAAGATGCGAAAGTTTTTTCCCAATCACACAAACATAAGTTAGGTAGGTACCGACTCATTCACAAAAGTAGGTATTTAGTATGAACTTATAAAGTTTAGGAGCTAGTATATGATATGGTTAATAATAATCTCGATAACACGCTTATAAACGAATCAGACTAACTTTGTACGAGCGTATTTTTTCCATTTAACTACTGTACTAACAAGGGCTTCATCACATTTGGACAACGTTTCATTAAAAGATAAGATAAATTTTCATTCATTTGTAGCATTTGGACAACTTTTCAAAGTAGCGTGTATTTTGTGTCATTCGGCAAACCTTTTGCTTGAATAGTACAGTCAGGTAAAATAATATATAACGCATCGTTCATGCTGAATACTTTTAATCACAGCTTTATCAGTTATACTTATTTTTATCAAGCGAAGCCGCTGAATAAATGATTTATGTTGAGAAAATTGCAATGCTCTATTCATTCATTCATAAATAATGTATTTGATAATTATAATTTATTCAGATAATTATTTATTATTATTCAATTTATTAAATACCAAAAGCGCCATTTATCTACACATAATGACAGCTATGTATGTTTATGGAATACGATTTGTGCAGAAAATACGTGGGTGATATACACATACACATTCGAGCACTTAATGTTTCGTAGAAAAAGGTAGACTCGTGCAGAAAAAGCCATTTAATCAAGCGAATGGAATGAAGAAGTAACGTCATTCATGTACAGATGGGGACATTGTTTATTGCACGAGTTTTTGTTCAGACGTGTCATAATGTTCTGATATTAGCTAAGAACCTCCATAAATTATTTGGAATAAAACTCTTTGAATTGAAGATAGAGTCGAGTAAAATTCAGTAGGTACAAGAATGCAATTTCTGATTTTGAATTATGAAAGTTTCGTAGTTCAAAATCAGGCAAGTCAAATATCATTGCTTGGTCCAATTCAGGTTTCAAACAAGTTACTACTTCAGGTCCTTTGTAGATTGTATGTATGTAACATTAGACACCACGGATTGTCAAATTGTGAGTGTGTTAAACTGCCACGCTACGCCGGTGTCCCGGGTTTTATTCCCGCTTAAGAACAAACATTTGTATAATGAATATCGGTGTTTGTCCTGAGTTTGGATGTTTTTCTATTCTAAGTATTCTATTTACAAAATAAGTACCTTTTTAAGTATTATAACAGTTTTCTGGTTCCCGTATTACAAGCTCTGCTTAGTTTGGGATTAGATGCCGTTATTTGAAATGTCCAAAATATATGTAAAAAAACTTAAATGTTAGAAACA
The DNA here is from genome assembly GCA_932526365.1 of Lobophora halterata. Lineage (NCBI taxonomy): Eukaryota > Metazoa > Arthropoda > Insecta > Lepidoptera > Geometridae > Lobophora > Lobophora halterata. The sequence continues at coordinate 10,330,209 of OW052001.1, forward strand.
CAAAGTAATAAAAAAACAATTAAGAGATCGCCCTTCGTTGTAATCTTCATCAGTCTACGTTTACAAGGCTTCTTTAATCGCTATCAGCAAAGTGACATCCATTTCTACACGACAGTACATAGTGATGTGTGCCGTGCCCTCACGTATCCGATGTCTGATAAGAATAGGAGTGTCCAAGTTATAGCACAAACGAGCTTTGCAAACTCTACCTTATTCGCAAAACTATAGAGTAAAAAACGTTTTCAGCAGGTACATATTTCATGATTGCCGAACACCATTGTACTATTACTTTTGAGCTTGATCGTACTTGATGGACGCGTTGCGAGTTATTTATTTAATTGGTAGAACAAAAAATTGTTATGTAATATTTGCAACCGACTTCAAAAAAGGAGGAGCTTATCAATACGGTTAATGTTTTTATTTAATGTTTATTACCTCAGAACTTTGTTATTTATGAACTGATTTCAAAAAATATATTATTATTGTATGAGAGAATATTCTTTCACATTAGTCCCATAGAACTTTTATCAAAATCGGTTCAGTAGTTTATCTTTTAAATCAAAATAATTGAAACAAAAGTCGTTGTAGTAAACAAAATTGCGTATTTTGCTTCCCTGTGGCTTATTAGTGGTGCCTACGGTCACTAGAACAGTCCGATTGAAGTCGGTTGTTCTATGTTTTTGTAAAACCTATTTTTTTTTTTATTGAAGAACCTAAGTTCTTCGGTTTTGGCTTCACATCAAAGCCAGTGTCAAGTAATTGGAGAGATTATTTTGTCATAAGTCAGAGTCGATAAGTCAAGTCATGCCCCTGTAAAGTAGTGGTGGTTGCGACTTTACTAGAGGCTTCTATGGAGTTTTGGAGGCAACACGACGACATCACGTGTTACAGCATTACACTATTCACCAACACTGATACACGTTCACGAGCACTTAATGGATAAAAAACCACCGTTTTACACTTAAACACTCAAAGTTATACAAGTTTTGTCAATTAATTTAATGCCGCCAATGCGCCATTTTTCATGTTCCCGCCAAAACTCTGTTGTAAAACCTTGATTATTGTTAGATCACTCATAAATAATGTACCTACTTACGATATGGTTTGTTCTGGTATTGCACGTAATTGTATCTAAAAGTATACGAGTAATGTATAATTATTTTTAATTCTTTAATTTTATTTTTTACAAACATTAAAACTATATATTATACTAATATATATAGGGTTACCCTAAAATATTAGAGTCTATCGTTGAAATATGTACCTATTTAGAGCTTATTCCCAGAGCTCCATGATTATATTGTTACTTATTTCCCAATGGCTCAATGAAAACTATTACTATAACTTTAAATATTCATACATTAACTCCCAATAGGTCCATGAGATTTTACTAATGTACAGTCAGTTAAAACATTACAAGAGAGTGTTTCATTCGTTAGCGAGTCTTCATTAGCTTATTTCAATTTGATGTGAATTGCCAGGAAATGAGTAACATTTGGCGAGAAGGAGAGGTTCACGATGGTAATCCAATTTGACCTGTCGCACTACAAATTGGACCATAGAATAAGGTCAGCCTTATCTACACTTACAGAGACGAAAGTTTGCGATGTAAGTACAGGTTTAGTACCGTTTTGATTTTGTAGAGTCTTTAGAGTTGTGCATGTAACAGAAAATAGCACGGTTAGTTTAAATATACGTAATAAAAATTAATGAAAAAAGTTATTAATTGGCTAACGTACCAAATATAGGTGTTTAAGTGCCAGTCGGAATATTTATTTCAAATAAAGAGCTAAACTCAGTTTAAACAAAGTTATTAAAGAAAAATAAAAACAATATTCAGAAAAACATACTAATCCATAAAAATAATACCTAGTAATAAATAAACAAATCCTATTTATAACTGTGTGTGTAATCAATACTTTTATCCAGATTAATTTCGTACACATTGACAAATACTTTTTTATCGGTCTAGCGTCTCTAGTAAGCCTGCTACATTCTATATTCTTGTCCTGTGGTCTGAACCGACCCACATTGGGTTTAATTACTCTGTGTAAACTCATTTAGGACTCTACCTACCGATTCATTACCGAAATTGTTAGTAAGTAAATTGGAACTCTAGCAATAAGTGAATATGAAAAATATTATTTACTCAAGTAAGTTTAAATAGTTGCATTAGCGCAATAAAAAAAATACCCAGATTTTACCTACTGTACGTGGCAACTGTGTTATTTTAAATAATTTAATAATAATAAGCCGTTTATTTCAAACAAAAATACATTTAAATCTAGATACAGAAATTACATTGAGAAAAAAATATTATGAGTTTGTAGTAAATAGGTAGGTACATATTTTCTTTTACATGTATGCTTGTTACTTGGATACCCATCTAAAGCGTAGTTGACATACGGTTTTTTTACAAGCTGATTGTTGGCGAGTTTAAAAGTTAGCGTGTGAGCGAGTTAGCTTTCGGCAAGGATTTTCAACAAGCAGATAAGCAGCGAATACCTACTGATGAAAACGCCTGCATATATTACTCTAGTAAAAAAGCGGGATTTTTTTATGTCATCATTTACTAATTTAAATAGAGCTGTATAATCATTTAATAATGCAAGTCACAGGAAAGCCAATTTCAAAATTAATTATATTTGTTTTTTCAGTTATTTTGATTTAAAAACTAATTTACTGAACCGATTTTGTTAAAACTTCTATGGGCCCAATCCGAATGTATAACCTTTCAAACAAATATAAATCAAATCGGTTTGTAAACAACAAAGTTCCTCTTTTCGGGAGTCTGTTGAAAAAGAACTAAAATTACAAAAAAATCTCTGACATAACGTAAAATTATGATACAATCTTTGTAATACGAGTATGTAGGACAGAGCGACATTTAATTTCAGGATGATTTCAGGCTATAAACATTTGTCATCGCCGTGTAATCTGTTCGCTGGAGGAAAATCTAATATGTACAAACGAGGGCAACGTCACGTATAGTCTACGTGATCTGAATGTGGAAACTGGGCTATCTATTCATTTGTAATTCATTTCTTTTTTACAATTTTACTTGTCATAAGTTTTGTATATTATTCGTTACATAGGTATATTAAAAATTATAATGAACGTTGAAATAATTAGTTATTAAAAGGCAGGTTATATATTAGTTTTTAAAAGGCAGGGTAGCAAGATAGTGATAATAAGCTAGCAAGCTATTTGCTCCGGTTTTAGCAAGCTAGCTGCTCCGGCTTTAGCAAGCTATCTGCTCCGGCTTTAGCAAGCTAGCTGCTAGCCAGAGCTGCACTAGCATTTTACTATCACTATCTTTTTTTAAATTTATTGTATTAAAATGTATTTTATTTATTAATTCTAAATTAGTACATAACGATAAAGCAAAACATCTAAAAAGCCACGAATGGTTATTGGTCTTGCTATCCTGGTTTCAAAAACTAGCCTCGAGTATCGTATACTATATACTCGTACTTCTTCATACATTTATATTGATAAAAAATATTCATGGACGAAGAGAATAGGTACAAATAATATTCCGTTGTTTTATTTCTGTTATGAATTATGAGAAACGAAAAAGACGCAACGTAAAAAGTTCGCTCATGTCAAAGCACTCCTTGGTAAAAAATAAAAAGTCGAAACTCACTTGCACTTTGTGGTTTCATTTGTTTTCTTTTGAAAATTGTAACTAATAGCTGTTAACTTGAGAAAAATATTATTATCTTTGATTGTATTTTACTTATGTAACTAAACTTAACATGTTTTAGTAGAGTAAATTATATTTAAGGCTGTGTATCAGCTGTGCGCGGAACTTTGAAATATAATTTTATAGTTTGCGAGATTGAGCTAAATAAGATGAAATAGGTCTTGCGCTCCGTGCATTAGGTAAGTGAGTCTCATTAAAATAATGGTCGTACTCCAACCACGGAAGAAACTTCGCTGGCAGCTGGCTTCCTCACCTTGCTAAATTACTGGAGTATTAAACTTATATCATTACCTTATAACAAGATCTCTTGAGTTTATTAATGGCTCACACAGCTTTCTGAGATAAATGAAATGCTTATAGTTTTCGACTTAAAACCTTCTGAAATACAAGCCAAAGTAGATTTTTAACAATTTTTTATGCACTGGGCTGAGGTGTTGTAATGCTAAGTAATATAATAATCATAGCTGGACATTAACTCGTTAATCCGTTAATCGTTAATTAACGAAGTTAACATTTTCATTTCTTGATTCATTCATCAACGGATTCATTTCTTGGGTTCAACATCACAGTTCTGTGATACATCTGAATGTTGGTCAAATTAGACCAGCTTGACCACACTGATTTACCTCGGAGGACTGACCCCAATTAACGGATTAACTTTTAAGTTAACTTTTAAAAATGTTAACGGACACGTTAACTTCCGTTAATAATGCAGAAGTCCGTTAATCGTTCATTCAATGCCTAATAATAGTTACCGCACGGTATAGAAATAGTCTATATAGAAAAACCAAAGAGCTCCAACTCTTTAAAGAGTAAAGCGCAAAGTCTCGTTAAAATGTGGCTGGACATGAAATCAAAAGACTCGTTCAACGATGCTGCATTCCTCGTGGAACAGATATTCATAAATCTATTCATTAAATACAATACTGCTATACCCTCAAGCGCTGCATTTGAACGTATAACGACATTTTAACACCAAAACGAGCCTCGCTGTCAGACGAGAAGTTTAACATGTCAATGTTCATGACGGGGAATATGCACCTTATGCCCGACGATTAAATTACTTATTATTTGAATTACCTATACAAGTATTTTGTTTAGTTCCTAACATTTTAACTTCCAGAACATAAACCAACAGGTTTTATAAGTTCACTAACGCAACGATATAAATATGCAATTTTACACATAAGTACTAACGGATTAACGATTAACGTTAACTTGCGTTAATTCTTCCGAAATGTAACGCTTCAACGTTTAACGAAGCTAACTTTTTTTGTAACGGATTAACGATTAACGAAGTTAACTATTTCATTAACGGTGCCCAGCTATGATAATAATGAACTTAAATGTATAAACAGCTGTTTGTTGTCCCTAATAAATAAAATGTAAATTAAAAGACACTTCTATTAACCAACAGACGAATCAATTGGCACCACCGATAATACCTAACTGGTATAATTGGTTCACTTTAGTTGCTTTAAAAAGATCGCATGCCGAAGCCATTTGGATTTTATGATATTTTATATGCTACCTAAGGCTAACGTATGACGTATCCTCTTTAGAGTTTTAATTGGTCGTTTTAATGAAATAACCTACTCAGTCAGATTGGAATCTGATGTCACTGGTTAGCCTTTACTTATACGAGGTAATCAGATTTTAATTTTATGACAGGATGGGTAATTGATAAATTATCATAATATTTCCATAATAATTCCAATTGAGCACTGAATATCTAAGATACCCACGCAAATATCAGTAGTAGAAAATGCCAGGTAGGCACAGTCGGCATCAAAAGTCGATGACCATAATCAGATTTTAAAATTGGTCTACACCATTTATTACGCCTAAATCGCTCAACATGACGCTCCAGTATTGAATGAATATCATCAAAGTTCAAAATTAACTGTACACCACATTGTTAAAAATATAATATGGTGTATAGCGATTTTGAAAATCTGAATATGGTTATCGACTTTTGATGCTGATTGTACTCACTAGGCCGAGAATTTACATGAATTGAACGAACGAAATTAGGGTCTCCGAGTATAGATACCTAGACAAATCGATTTGTAGGTATATATCGACAGGCTAGTCATGTCTGCCGCATGTCAAATGACCTCTTTTTTTACATGGGGAAATCCTCATGGATGCCCACCGTCCTTGGGGGAGGGCGGAGGGGTATGTCGGACTCATACCGACTAAAACCCCATGGTAGCCGACCTCTGCGCATTAGAGGGACTCCGGGATATCCGAAGAACACGTACCGGTGTCACGCCAGTTGCTATGAGGCCCATCCCAGGGAAGGCTTGCGCCGACCCTGAGCTCCGCTTGCAGTGCATGCCTGTGCACTGCAGCCTTCCCGGGTATGTCAAATGACCTCTGGGCTAAGCTGACCATCGAGTGGTGCCCTAACGCGACACGGCGACGATGCGACAGACCGAGAAGGTGGCGGGACGAGCTCATCGCGTACCGCTCAGACTGGACCAGTTTGGCACAGGACAGAAAATAATGGAAAAAATGAGGGCAGGCCTTTGCCCAAGAGCGGGACAGTGCATGCTCTATAAAATAATATAAATAATAGATTGTCAGACAAATATATACACGCTGGACTTTATCGTCCGAACCGCTTATCCGATCTTTATGAATTTTGTCAGGTATTTGAATTCTTATCAGAGCAAATAGATTCAGAAAACAAGTACCTACCTATAAAAAAATATAAAATAGTTAACGGGGTAAACTATTTTTTTTTCTTTTTGTGGTTATAACAAGGAAATGTTATTTTCCAAAAGTATACAAAACAACGCATTACCAGAGCTTTGTCATCGAATAACAGAACATTTCAGAAGTTTTCAAGCCGCGTCGGAAAAAGCTGTTAGGGTTAACAACATGTTTTAAGAGTAGAATTCAAGAGATACTTTTGAAGGCAACTAGTTTACTTTAGTTACAGATAACTTGTCAAACACGTTCAGCCTTACAAAGCTATAAAATCACAGACCGAGGAACAAAGAGACAGAAATCTGATAGGGCCGTTAAAGATGCCTGTGACGCCAGCAGACGGATTATGCAGTGTCGTTTGGTGTCGTGTTCAAGGGCGGACCGAATTTGATATGTAACCTAATTCTGTTTTTCTATTACACCCCAAAACTATCTCAAAGATAACTTCAGTTAAAGTTTGTTTAGTTAAAAATTGGTAATTTAGGGAATTGATTCTCGAACGTTACCTACGGCATTTTTCACCCTCCAAATATATAATTCTATTGATATAAGAGACTCGAATATGTCTATGTAAGCGATAGGACTGAATGCTAAACTTTTTTACCGGAAGAAGAAAAAGGTTAGTATTGCAAGAGTTTCTTTGTTACAAGTCAGCCAACGAAAGCTGGCGCTGTCAAAGTACTCACACTAATGAATTTCACTCTTACTATTACACGATTTATAAACAGTAGCATAAGTAAACCAATAACCGTTCCCTTCATACTCATATATACGCGCGCGATAGAGACTTTTCAATGCAGTGCAACGACACGCCGCGCGCTTATTCACAGACACTACACAAGCGTACGTACGTAGCTTTCGGTAACAGACCTGAGTAGCGATGTATTCGTGTGTTGTTCTGACTCTTCTTTTACAGGATTCCCATGACTTAGTTAGACCACGTAATTAAACACCACTCGGTAAACGTTGCTCAATGCTTAAAGCGGTTTTTTATTTAGTGTTGCAATTACTGATTTATTTTATACAAGGGCAAACGCTCAATTCTTATTCTGTAATGATTATTGCAAACCACTTTTCGCAATGATAGTCGATTCATTGATATTAGATATTACTACAGCATATTTCAATAACATCTCATGTCATAACAATAATCTTGTAGGCAATATTACCAACTAGATATTATTGCAAACTGAGTGCAACCGTACTTGAGTCCTAATGCTTGGACATAAAGTTGAAATTGATAAGTTAAGCGATCTTCTGCGGGTATAAACGATATAATGAAAACGTTGACCCACTTCAGAAGGGCTTCACCGTGGACGTTTAAGGAACTCTTATCGTACAGAAGACGCTTTTTATGGATTACTGTGCTGAGAATATTCCCTCTATCCAAAGCTTGCCTGGATGAAATATTTTTAAGCGACAAGGCAGATGATTATAACATACTTTGAACAGCTTTTCATTATAAAAATATAAGTACCTAATATAAATATTAAGTAATGTTAACAATTTAATACACTGAGAAAACAATCTCGTTATATATATTACTAAAATTCCGTTTGAATTTGTGACAGCGAGAATAATTTAGTAACGATTACAATAGCTAACGAGAGTTATTAAACGGTACAAGAAAATATATAATAGTTTACTATCTTAGTCTTGCTATTTTTATTTCTCCGTGTATTCTCACTGTATTACTTTTTCAAAATACTACAAAATTTTGATTAGGTAATAAATACATGTTGTTGTGTTCTTTGAAAAAAAAATCCAAGACATTGTTACTCAGATTCCTATTTATTTCCATCATTTTCCTGTTCACGTGGACGTGGGAATGTCAGGTATTTCAAAACTTTCCTCTCAGATATATTTCCTGTGAAAAACATGCCTTTTCATTATTCTGTTGGCGTAACTCTCAGCTCGAAAACACCAGCTTGACGCAGATTTAACGATGTCTCACTAGGTATAAAAACAGGTTTGAATATTTTAAGTCCAGACTTTTCACCAATTTTCTAAAAAAAACAAGTTTTTACAAAAATATACGACAACCGACTTCAATCTGACTGTTCTAGTGACCGTTGGTACCACTGACAAGTCACAGGGAATCGAAATACGCAATTTTAAGAAATGTCTTCGATGTAAACTAAAAAAAAAGTCACTAAAACAGTCCAATTGAAGTTGGTTATCTATGTTTTTGTAAAACCTTGATTATTAAATAAAATATTCAAATTATCAACAATGAAAGACAATTTCAACGAAAAAAATTACGCATACTGTCATCACAATAAAATATATGTACAGTCGGCTCTGTAATTGTCTTTACACACAGCTTACGCCGGTGTCCTCCTGTGATTAATCCACTTGTGGTTTATATTATGGCTATATCTTAAGTGGTTTAATCACATCAGTAGTTTACTCACACGCAAACATGATGAGTTTGTGTGATTGGTTTAATCACAGGAGAACACCGGCGTAAGCTGGGTGTAAAGACAATTATAGAGCCGACTGTAAGTAGTTCTCGTAGCGTATTACGTGTACGTGAATTTCGTAGCAGGTCTACGATAACGTCTACGCCGCTACGCGGACCGTCACGTTTCGAACATAAAACGACTTAGGAAGTTTTGTCAAGTTAATAAGGGCCCATAGAGAGTTATGGCTTGTCGTGCCTGTGGATGCTTAGTTGATAAAAATTGGGTACTTACATATTTAGTGAAGTGGCTTTATCAGCTTGGGGATTCAGTAATACTAACCCTGTTCTACTCTTACTAATATTTAGGCAAAAGTTCGTGAGGGTGGGTAGATAAACGAATGTATAGATAGATACATAGATATTTGTTGAAGTGTTTGTTCTTCAATCAAGTCAAAGCTACTGAACCAATTGAGCTAAAATTTAATGTGGGTTTAGGTTATGAGCAGCAAAAGAGCTGTGGGCAGTGGCTATTGTTTTGTAACCGTTTTCGTCATTAGGTAAGCTATTAAAATTGTGTATGTTATTGGTATGTCATTGGCATATTGGAAAACTTACAGGTTCAATACAAATCCTGTAACAGTTACGTAAATACATAAAATCATAATGTACGTATATGTTATCAAATTATTTGTTTTATAAGAGCTTGACCTATAAACATATTCATGTCAAAATATATTCTTGAATGCTACCCATGCCTGAAAGAAAACTAGATAATGTTTCGCTTTTATGAGTGAAGTGTTGAACTTGTATTTATGAAATAATTACAAATTATTTCATAAATACAAGGTACAAATTTTGTAGGAATAAGAGATAATGATAATCTCTCAGGTCTATATCACAGGTATATCTATACTTAGCTTAGACCGAGAAGTCTTTAAATAGACCTGTACAAAGATCTTAGTTCTTAATTAAATTAGACAGATTCTGTATATTTATCACAAGCTGTAAGCTTAGTATTAAGATCTTTTTTGAAAAATAAACTTTATCTTATCGTAATGAAGCTAATTCTTCCAAAATAATTTACGAGTAAAAATCCTTATTTAGACATTTCTGGCTTAAAACATGGGTAATTTTTATTTTATTCGATAATAATTTCTTGGAGGGTTTACATAGCTTTTTTTTCGAGTAAATAAGAGCATCAATAAACAGGATAAAGAAAGATAAATTTGGCCAAAAGCTGGACACAATAGTACACAATAAAAAAAGTAAAAGGGTTTTCCTAAGTCCCCCAGGAGGGTCTTTGCCCAGCAGTGGGACGTGCCACACCAATAATAATTTTAAAATAGGATACACCTACAAAGCTCCCGTTTTACCAATAAACGTTCTTATTTCAAAATACCTTTTAGGATACTCTCCCGGGCAAAGTTGGCAATAAAACCTCTCTTAGAATTTATGGCAAGTTTTTTTATAAAATGGCGACGCTTTGGGACTTGATAGATTGTCCTTCTCAGCAGAATAAATATTATTCATAATCTTCCTGACAAAATTGTGGTTGTCGTTCAACCTACTTTTTCTGTAGCACTTTTCCATTAAAAAATACTCAAGTATTGTCAACAAGGTAGACCTCGTTTCATTATACTGTACGAACAAAACACTTGCCATTCAGTCCCAGTACCCCGCGCGCCGCCATTTCGCTCGCACATATGTAAATTTTGTAATGATATAAATTGACTGAGTAGAGATATTTTTTTAAAAAGCGGAGCGGGTAATAACCTTACGAAATGTCTTAGTATATTTTTTGTTTTGTTATGTTTAACATTTATAAGCGCGAAGGATATTGAGTTAAACTGTTTTTCCCGATCTCCTAAGTTTTTCTTAACCCTTTTTTGAAATTATACTCAGTCGATTGATGTCTTCAATAGTGTAAAAATGTGTGAGCGAGATAAAGGCACGCGAGATTCCGGGCCTTAAACATTTTTAATAGTGTCAAGATGAGGAAAGTGCTTTTTTGATGGTTAAAAAGCAAACCCCTATGACTATCTTTGACTAAATTAAATGTGGTGCAAAACTTTAAAACATGGGCAACTTTATTTTTTTACCAAAGCTAAATATTTTTACATTCGTTCGTGTAAAATAAAATATTTGCAAAGCACACGAAGTTATTTTGCACCCGCAGTCGAGTCAAAGTGAATTGAATTGTGTATTTTATAACGCTACGCCCCGCAATAATATGTATGTACAGTACAGTATAAGTACATATTTAAAAAAATTGTATTAAAAAATAATTTGACACTTAAAATACCTCTCTCTATCTTTAGTGGAACTTAACCGTGATTTACAAACGGATTATAAGTAAGTAACCTCGTTGATGATGTTTGTAACTTCGTTTGCGTTGCGATATAACCTATCTATAAATTTCAAGAGTCTACGTCTAGTGGTTTTGCCCGTGCATTATCTGTCAGTAAGTCAGTCAGTCAGGACAAAGCAAATAAGTATATTGATAAAAAGTGGTTGGTATATACTTCACAGGTAAGCCGTAAAGTACGGTTCTATGACAGATAAATAGAAAAAGTTCAGTTTAAAAATAAATAAATTCTGTATTATTAAACCCTAACGAATATCGTTGTATTAAATCACACCCAAGAGACTATTTAATCAAGGAGCAGTGAAACAAATAACGAGTGCTCTATCGAGTAGGCAACAAGCTTATAATTAACATCCAACGTTCTTTGGACACGTTTCCATTCGCCACCGACAATTTGCCGTGCATCGCCACTATAATATTAAACAATGAATAAATCTTTCAATTTAAGGCCCAGAATCTATGCAAAACTGTTTTCCCCAATCTCATTCGCGTTAAACATAGTAAAACAAAAAATATACTAAACATTTGAGTGAGGTTGTATTAACAAATTCACCGCTATTTGAATTTTTTACTCAGTCTATTTATATCTTCAAAAATGTATAAATGTTTAAGCGAGACATCGCGGGATGGCGGGATTATGGGTCTTAACTACGCAGATATCTTTCAATTTTATAATGCATGTCTCCACTCACGCGGTCATATAAGTAAGATCATTTTGATGGCGGCTATATGTATAGTGGCCCATCCACACGTGCATTCTTGGACTGAATGATCTCTACATACTATGTATGTCATAGTCACGGGTAGGAGTGATCTTTAACGATCAGGAGTTTAGTGATTTTGGCGTGATTCAGCTACAAATACCCATCTATCCATACTCACAAACTTTCGCATTCATAATAATAGGAAGTGTAATCTATTTCGCCGATGATACACCGTCAAAGCTCTACACTTGCATAACCCATTCCGCTTTATGAAGCCATATAATAAATTCACGTTGATAATTCAAAGTTGAAGCCGTACAATGGAAACGTGCCCTTACCAGCTTAATTAGTTAGAAGTAATAAAGTGCAGTGGTATGGCGACATAATTAAATTGTTTTATCGTCATAAAGTTCATAGACTAATTAATAGTTTTTTCGCAATCCATATCGAGCAATTAAATGCAAAATTTCAAGCAATTTTATTGAGAAATGGATTTATCAGCCTTCGTTTCCGCGTTTGCTGTGAGTTTTATAATTGAAAAAACATATTTGTATGAATAAGTCATATAAATTGTGTTCAACTATTTACAAATAGTAGGAGCCAGTACCATTTTTCTAAGATAACTAAAACAATAATATTAAAAATAATATTGATTGATTTCAGATATTTCTTGTCATTCAAAATGTATGGACCAAACCAAAAGAGTTGGACATAGGTAGGATTTTATACTCTTCAATTTTTTACTACTTTTTTATTATTTCATACTCACTTACGTTCACTTACGTTTCATAAAATAACCTCAATTAGTTTAATATTAGGTTTCATAAAAAAACCTCAATTAGTTTAATATTAGGTAGGTAAATTTAACTTTATTCATTTCAAATTTATTTACACAACTTATTACTAACATAAGGCTAATCCTCCATACAAAATGTTAAAACTTTAATTTAGATTTTATACCTGTTTTAAAATTAACCCTACTAACTTAAAAACACGTATATAAACTAAATTAAAGTATGAAACCTTTCAGTTTTTTGTTGACGAAATAAAAAAAAAATGGACGAAACGAATTGTGTGAAGAAATTACTATAATTCGGCGTACATTTTGAGTATTTTACGAAACATTTTGTATGGAAATTTGCCTTGAGGATTCTCTTAATACTAAAACATATTAAAACTAGGTACTTAAATAAGTATAAAAATAAAGAATTAGCCCATCTAAAATTACAAATAAATCATAGAATTTAGGTCACTGCCCACTGTCAATTAGATAAATTTAATAAAATAACCTCATTTACTTTGATAATGTTGCCATATGATAAAAGATAAGATAATTCATAATTTATAATTCAAATGAAATTTTCAATTTCAAGCATTTACATTCAATTTAAATATCTAACATAATTTTTACTTATTGGCTTGCTTGAGACATAGTATGGGTTTCAGCACCTACACTAAGCTGTTAAGCTTGTGCCGTAGATGCTGGTACCTTCCAGGAACATTGTGATTTTCATCCAAGAAGTAGGACTAATCTACACAGGAGGATCTATGGAAGTACATTTAAGTATATTATTTATTTATATTGAAATTTATGATTAAGAATTTATTCAGTTAGCTAATTATATTCTGTTACCTCAAACTTTCAAATTATTAAAGTACATCAACTAGGTACCTACCTATAAACAACAAAAAGAATACATCATATATATATAAGAAACAAAAAGAATACCTATTCTTTTTGTTTCCTAACATCAAATACTTTGGTGAATTTGGGTGTCAGAGGATGTGTGGTTTATATGTTTGCATGCGTGGTGTTTATGAGTGTGTGTGTGTGTGTGTATTCTTGATGTAGATTGAGAGTGTTTGCGTGTGTATATGTGCGTATGTGTGTATATGTATGTGTAGTTATGGGTGGTTATGGGTGTGTGAGAGTGAAATAGTGTTCATTTTATTTTATTTTGAGATAAAAGATAAAAAAACATTTATTTCATAAAGGTCTTAGTATAAAGGTAGGTACAAATTTAAGTAAACGTAGTATAAAATGAAGAAATAAATGAATGAAGGCTAAAATTACAAAATGAAACTATCAAAAATCAAAAATCTAAATCAAAATTGAAGACTATTTTAACTTATATACATATATAACCAATGTTGTTATAGGCGAGTTATTAATGGATTTGGGTGATGAGCTGTCAGAAAGCTCGAAAGAAGATAGTAAAGGTATCTAAAAATATATTGTACACTTATTTTTATATCATAAATGTGTTAAAAACATTGTAATGAGATAAAAATAAATTTTATCTACCCCCAGAACTAGCTGCATACCACAAATACTTAGGTAAAGTACATTTTAATTTATCTACTAACAATTTTTTTTATTGATTAGACAAGTTTTTATTTATTTTATTGTTTTTAATATTTACAGAAAAACTAGAAGAGAAGTATTATAAAACAAAAATTAGTGAGTAAAAATTATGAGTGTTAACCATGATATTACATACCTACATAATCAAAAAGATCTGGATTACTTTGATGTGTATTTTTACAGGAAAAGAAATAAGTGAAGAAGGTAAAAAAAGGTTTTTTACACAGGTTGACTAATATTTACTTATTTACTTACTTACTTACGACTTACCAATAGTAAGTCGTAAGTTAAATTGGGTTTCTTATTTATAGTCTCTACACTTCAAAAAATATTTATCCTTATGTATTTATTTGTTTCAGAAAAAAAAGACGTAAAATATTTTGATGACTTACTGAAACAAGTCCAAACGTTCAGTAGTAAGTCCAAATTTTGAATTGAAATTTATTTCCTTAAGTCTACACTAACAACACAAGTTAATTTAAAAAAAAACCTACTTATTTTATACATAGATGAAAAAATGTGGGGATGGATGGATGGATGTTGTGGCTCAACTACGCCGAAAGTACTAAGTCAATTGACCATTCAATATTAGTATAGTTTATGAGTTAGAAAAGGACATTGAACCCAGTGTGGTAAAAATATTTCAAGTGAGCCTCGAATAGGCTCTTGTCAGGCACTAAATAAAAAAAAAATAAAAAAAAAAAAGAATACCTTAAGAATAAATAAATAATGTTTATACTTTCAGACAACCAGGGAAAATGAATGAATATATTTATTGTGTTATGCAAATCTACCCCAAAATGGTCCTCCGTACGAATTGGAATAAAATGCAGTATCGAAAACTCTTACCAATTTTTTTTTCATTAGTTAAATACCTACATGCTAGTTTTGCCCAATGATTTTTATGTTTATAAACTTAATATGTTTTTTAACACGTACCTACTCAAACGCAAAAACCTTTTACAACTCATAAAACCCTGACGTCTCAAACTAATTGGTACTCAAACCTCAATGAAGAAGAGCACATGTGTAATATAATAAGATTACCTTGTGGTACACCTATGCTAAGAACATCAAGTTACTTGAACTTTTACGAGCTTGAGTGTTTGGCTCTATGCCAAATTCATACACGGTCTAGCGATATTAAACTTTAAACTTAATTACAAAGAGTTCAAAACGAAAATAAACTATATGTACAGGGTGTGTCGTAAAGAGTGGATAATCCTTCAGGTGCGGGTGGAGAACTTCAGGACTGATCAGAAAATGAAAATATGTACCCAGTAAAAATCCCACGGATTTCGAGTTACTGGACGTTTTCAAACCTTCTTTACCGAACTTTTTATTCGAAAAAACGACCTTTTCCTGTCTTAACAGGAATCTACGTGGGATTGGTAAGTGGAAACACCAAGTGCTATACTATTTCGGAATGCCAATGAAGTAGGCTAGTTTTTTACAAGTTGGTCACATAGGACACCATACATTTTTTACACCACAGGAGATCAAAGTTTTGGAAAAAATGAGCAAAACACATTTTCTTTGATAAATAATGCTGCACCAAAAAAACTGTACCTATGGCACAAAAACAGGAAACACCATTCGATAACACAGTTATTCAGTAATGATCTAGCAAAAAAAAATAAGAAAATTCCTAGATTTGTAGTCTTTGCAGCAGAAACAATAGACAAAGTTAAAAAAAAAATTGAAGTTTTGAAAACGTCCTGTAACTCGAAATCCGTGGGATTTTTACTGGGTAAATATTTTCATTTTCTGATCAGTCCTGAAGTTTTCCACCCGCACCTGAAGGATTATCCACTTATTACGACACACCCTGTATATGTAAGTTGAATGTGAAACCATATGGACTGACGTTTTGCGGTAAGCCTGTATTTGGCGTATCAAGCTCAATAGAGCCAGCAGAACGGATATTTCTGTGTATATCAGCTTCATATTGAACTTAATGATGATTTAACTACGACGATTGATCGGAAAGTAATTGTTAGGTTGACAAAAAACTAAAAACCATTTTCAACGTTATAAATGGATTCAGGATACACGTGTTTATTCCTTTTTCCCTGAAATGTTTTTCAAATAATTGATTAAAATTGACAAGGGATAAACTTTTATACAAAGGTCGATGACATTTCTGTGGAAAACCTTTTTCCAACCTTTATACCTACATAAAACGACATTTGTATTTAAAAGTCCTGGGTAAAACAGATTAAGTCATGGGCAAGCGAGCTATTTTCATCTAATAGGGCATTGCTCGTCTCGTCGTCTATTTACTAGCGATTTACATAAAAGTTTAGTTTATTATATTAAGTATATTTAATATAACACTGTGCCACCGTCCTCTTTTTGTCTTGCAGTATTCAGTCCATACAAGGGTTGTCTGGAAGAGATCGCTTGTCAGCGGTGAGACTACCCATTGTTCTATAATTTTAATATTTTCCATTATTGTAATTGTCTATAGTTTTAAGATTATAATACCATTTATTATTCATTTTTGCTCATTAAAATTTTATTTTACAATATTATTATAAAAAAATAAACCTTAATGGTTATATAACTAGCTTATAAATAATATTGTAAAAAATATATAAGAACGGTGGACCAACAGCCGCGGAGTAGAATCCAAGCGGCTAGGCTAGGGCTGCAGATTGAGGAACCTTCTCACAATGCGAGCCGACTCCAGAAGTACCGCCTTATTATTAGATTATATATTATTATTATTATATGGAGCTTCCGCTGTCCCACTGCTGGGCAAAGGCCTCCCCCCAATTTCTTACATTCTTCCCTGTCCTGTGCCAAACTTGTCCAGCCTGGGCGGAAACTTTGAGTTTTAAGATGTTGAGCAATAAAGCATATTCTATTTATCTATCTATATAAGATGAGATTAAAAAAAAAACGTAATATTAAATTTTTCGCTGCTCTGTATAGAATTACGAACACGCGAGCACAGTGAGGGTTCGAAAGTAAACTATACGTATACGTTCTTCACGAGGGAAATGTTGATACCAACTTGACAACCTCATTACGAAATCTGTTGAGCATCTGCATACCATATTCATTTACACATATTAATTTCTTTAGAAACATTTCTGAAAGGTATCAAATAAAGCAAGAGGTACTTACCCATCTACGCCATTACTGTGTACATCATTAAAAAGGAGAAAACTAGCGCTTTTTCAATGGTACTTAACACACGGATATTTATGTTCAGATGTATTTTGTTTTGATGATGTCGTCGTGCAAGTTATTTTAGTTATAATAGTTAATAAAAAAATAAATATTTTAGACGTTTCACACAATGGCATCTAGCTAAACCTAAACTAAGCAGAAATGTAAATACATACATAGAGTACGTAGAAAACACCCAGATTTAGAACAGACACTGTTCATTACACAAATGCTTGTCCTGAAGCGAGAATCGAACCCGCGACACCTAGCTTGAGTCGTGGCGTAATAGTATTATTAATGAAAAAAACACAATATGTATGACGTTCATATTACCTTCAGTGTTGATAGATACACCAAATATTGAATAATATTGAATCACCCAAGCCGAAGCCAAAATTATGATTTACCTAGTACTAGTCATGATTTATGAATTTTGTTTCCAGAATGACAGTAGGGTGCAACGAATTCTGATTTCCCGGGAGTTGAAAAAGCTCAAACATGATATAAAATTCATACGATCTTTCGAAACAAATATTTTACAAGAGTTTGATGTAGCTCAAGTGAAACGAAAAATTCTCTCAGTTACAAGTTTAACTTATTATGCATAAAATTTAGAGTTATCATAGATGTTTTATTTTTAAATAAAACATAATTTCTCGCACTTATTTACCTGTTTTTAATTTATTTAGTGTGTATGTATCACTTACTTTAATCTATCCTATTATTTATTTGTACCTATCTAACCGAGGAGAACCCTGTGGTGTAAATTCTTTAGTGAAAATTTGACACAACATTTCATAAAAATACTCCAAATAGGCCATAAAAAAACATAGTTTTCCACGTAATGGTGACTTCTTAGCTTTGATTGACCTACTATTATACTACTGCGGTTATGTCATTTCGCAATCAAAAATCAAGAAACATTATTGTATAAAACTGTGTACAAAGATCTTAACATATTTTAGTAGGAAACAACAGTTTATCCTGATAGGACATACAATAAGATAGGTACTTACAACTAAAATGAAATAGATACCTACCTAGTTTTATAACATCAGATGTAGTAGACTATAGGTACAAACGTTTGTTATTTTTTTTTATAAATTTTTTTTTTAAACTCAGCCAGGCATATAATTTTAAATTATATTTAATTTTTTCAAGTATTAGTAAATTAAATTATATTTAATTTACTAATACTTAGATAGGTATTTTTTAGACATTAGTTTTTCGTTTTCAAAATATTCGTTTAGTGTGTAATGAACTTCTTGAACAAGCCATTTTCTCAAAGTGTTTTTAAATCCAATATTTTTGAAGCACAGATCTCGGATACTTTCGGCTGATTGAAGCGATTCAATTTGCTTGATTACCAGCAGTTATCGACCACTGCCTGAATAAAACATGGCGATAAGTTTCAGACTAGCGTATTTTTGTCGCGCGTATACGGACGGATTGATAGATAGGTACTCGCGAAACTTCAAAAGCCCAACACCCGTATACGCCTATACCGGTTTGTGTACGCACAGTTTTTTCTAGCGAGTTTCAGTAGCATGTGGCAGTGTCCTAATAGAACGCGATGACGCGACCATCGCAAGTTCGCGTTCAATCACGCGATCAAACGTACTAACGTCAAATAGGCGTCCCAATTGGCATCGCGTCGCGTCGCGCGATCGCGCGTTTGACAATCGGGACGCCTATTTGACGTTAGTACGTTTGATCGCGGATTCGCGCGACGGTCGCATCGCTTGCTCGCGCGACTATCGCGTGATCGCGTTCTATTAGGACAACGCCTGAAGCGTCTCTCACGGCTTGTCGTGCATACATACACGCGCTGCAAAAACAAAACATGAACGGCGAATACGGTGGAGTTCATAACTTTGAAAAAACGTCGACATAATATGGTCACGTGTAGCCGAAACACAAAGGAAAAATGTCATTACCATGATTTTGGCTGTGTTTTGAAGAAACTTGTCCTAATCTTAAAAAATAAATTTTAAATGCGTAAATAATATTTAAAATTTCGTATCAAGATCATATAAATATTATAATAATCCATAATTATAATGTTAAAATGATCGCGATAGAATATATTTAATTCACTATTTACCTAGTTTGATTTGCACTAAATTAAATGTAGCGTATGCAGAAACACAATACTTGTATTTTGCTCAATTAGTTGGTTCCCGGCGGAAGTGGAGCAGGCGTCTCGGTTTAGATTCACGAGGGGCTCTTGCTTTGTGCTTACTGAGCAGTGTTACGGAGGAGTTGTGAAAACGATTTATGTTGCAAAATATTTGAGGAACTAATAGGTTATGTATATCTCTCCTTCTTCTTATCGAGTCACTAGATCTTTACCAGGGTGGTGAAAGGATTTCAAGTGCGCCTCGAAGGGGCTCCTTACATGCACTTGTATATCTCTGATAACCCCTGTAATAATATATATTTTGTAAAACGCTAGGAGTACTCTCTGTAGAAAGAGTATTTACTTATATAAAAAATAATCAAAGTTTTTAACATAAACAAAACAATTTACAATCGACTAATAATGAGAGTTATTGCGTATTAAAAACTATTCAAATGAACCGTATTAGAAAAAAAATGTATGGGATCATAAGACTAGTTGACTACTAAGTTGAGATCATAAGATCGATGATTCTTTCTACAATCATCAAAATCAATTAATAAATAATTTGTGGAATAATCGGGTAACCAACATACAAAAACATACAGTCCAATTGACGACCTGTTTTTTATGTATAAGTTTCTGGTTCGTCGGATAAGTACCTACTGCATTAACATCTCACCAACCCAAATAGTCAAGATTGAATGCATCAAAGAATCGAAGTTAGTACATTAGGTTTATTGCTAGTTTTCCAACTAAAGTCTAAAGGTAAAGGTTCATGACCGAAATAACTAGAATTACCGAAATTCCCAGTAAACTTAGGTCAAAATAGCATTTCGTGATAATATTTCACTTGAAAAGCAATCGCACTGCGGCAAATCCCCTGAGGAACGCCGACATGCAAACGTTCCCGACTGAAACCTTCGTGCTCCGATTTATTCCACTTTAAAGGAATATTTTTCGACTCCTTTGTATTTTCGCTACTGTTAGTTAAGAGTGTTTTTTGGAAATACAGTAAAAAAGCATTTTTTTTTCAATATAACATTTCGTGCTGTACAATTCGATTAGGTATATTATATACCTATTTATATTTATATTAATCTCTATTTGACGCAATTATAGATTGATTGATTGATTTATTTTTTTCACCTATTTAACACACGAGTAGTTTACACCGAATCGATAAGAGGATACAATATATTTAAACTAGTCTAGTGCAACGACAATTATAGATGAAGACAGCAAATTAACTACTCATTAATGACTAAGTAAGTACCTACTCATAAAAATATTTTTTTTGACACAGCAGAAATGGCCGCAGTTGCTACACTTTTGATCGTTATTACCCACTTAGGTCTGTGTTCACCAATAGATAATCCGAAGATTAGGCCTCTTCGTCCGTTATCTTTGACGTTTAATCTTAGAAAATTCGTGTCAAAAACGTTAAAACATCTGTTTAAAACTTAACCGTCTGTTGGTTAACTCGGGTCTTAGTCGGGTTCAAAATCATATAATTTGACGATTTTATACAGTTTTGACCGTATTGCTATGATAGATGGGTTTGATCGTGGGCTCAAGTACTATAGATATAGGTACTAACGGTATACTGGGTATTGCTTATTCTTCTTGCAACCTAAATTCCACAAATCAAAAATTCAAAATTCTAATGAAAAGAGCCTAACAGATTCACGACCCAACGCCAAAAATGAAAATTAATGTTTATTTTAAGCGGTTCTCTTGCCACTGTACCGTTTAAGCGATATTTACGGACGCAGTTAAGACCATTGCTAAGTAAAACGTGATTTGAAATCATGGTTATGTACGCTGTTGCTATAATTTTAAATAACGAAATTTCTAGGGAAAACTGAAGTCCAAACACCGCACGTCCAAAAAATAGAGTCTCGAGATAACCTTCTACTATGAGAAAGATGTGCAATTTTTTTTTTTATCATTCACACACTCACTAGGATTCCCTGTGTCGCAGGTGGCATGGACACATGCAAGACATCACAACATCCAAGACCCGAGAACAAACATTTGTGTTCGTCACACAAATATTTGCCCCGGCCGGGAATGAACCCGGAACACCAAGCTTCGTAGGCAGGGTCACTACCAACTAAGCCACGGTGTTATCTTACTTACAACGTTCCTAAACAACCCTATTCGTACAGCTCCACAAAACTGAAGCAACGCGCTTGGAATTAGCGGATTTCTCTTCTGTGTAATTGGTAACCCGAGACTGCAGCCTCAAGCTATTATCAGGAACAAGATATCCGAACTAAGTGCACTCCAGTCAGATACTTGCGTTAGTGCTACATGCTTTTAAACTTGAGGGAGACGATGGTAAGCCCCGGAGTCAGCAGTTGCTCCCATAGTGCTATTAGGCATCTATCACAGCATCAGCCTTTAAATGGAATGTCTTGAGTCTTTAGAATTGATTTGCCCTTGATTATCTAATTAAATGGAAAAAAATGGTAGAGTTAGATGTACATAATGTGTAACGAAAACCGAAATTATAGTTCTTTGTTCGAAACTAAGAAAGTGCTCTCTTGATTGCCGTAGATTAAACCTGCCTATTGTTTGTTCCAATAATGTATACTTATACCCATCGGATATGGGTATGTATGCAATGGTATGTGGGTTCATACACATTAATGCACAATCGTGCAGGATTTTGCTTGTATGTATACATATATGTACGAATCTAAGGCGAATAAATGTGTTCAATTAACTAAATGTATAGGGGGAGTGGGGGAGAATTGATAGAAATTTCTAAACATGCCGTTTTTATGCCTATTATTAAATATGAATGAAAAGTATTTCCTTGAAAATATTGGTTCTTTATTTAAAACATATCAAGCTAATTTGGGTGAAATAGTAAAATGAAGTAAAGTGAACATTGACCTGGAAAAAATAGAAAGTGTATTAATGCTCCCCCCAGGGGTGGATTGATACAGAGGTTGGGTAGGTTACACAATAATGCACAAGATTTTGCTTGATGTGTTCCCTCAAATGCAATACAAGGAAAGCCAATCGTCTCCGAGGCGTAGGAGGAGTCCCATTCGGTGACGGAAACCGTTGCGGTTTCCGCTTGCAATCCCACTCAGGATATTTTGAATCAATTGTTGTGATTCTAGCTCGTTGCTTATTCAACAGCTCACGATGAACACATTGATTGAGAAATCTACAGGTGGTTTCGTAAAAAATAATGGAACTTTACTTAATTTTCTTTGAAAACTTTTCTAATACAGACGCTGTTAATGAGCAACATATAGTACATAGAAGGTAGATTTATTAATGGTTGATTTTTCTGGGTTAGTTCGGATTTGCCACTGTAGAGATTTGCCACCGCAAAAAAAGTTGTAGGGATTTGTCACCGCTCCAAATATTTTAATATTTTTAGTAGGGATTCACTGCTGTTTATTGTACCACTAAAGTACAGTCAACCATGAAAAGTTCCGAATGTATAAATTAAATAAAATTTTAGAATAAATAATAATGTTTGGACATTTCCTACAACATTGTCTAACCCTAAACTAAGTACTTGGATAGGTCATCTGACTATGTAATTGGCAAAATGGATTATTCGAATTGCCAAATTCAGTTTAAGATTGACACAACACAGTCCTTAGTCTCAACGGGCGATAAATTCGAGTCATAAAATCAAAGAGGATTCACAAGGGCCTTCGCACATAGAATTGAAGGATTAACACGGCCTATTAATTTGTTCCACGCAAGCATACACCCTTAAGGCACTCCAAGCAGGCCCATTTTACGCCGGGTTAATTAGGTGTGAAACTCAAGAGTCAACCCAGCTCTTGGCTGAGCTCAAAATAGTTTAACGAGGGGTAGAAGGCGGTATAAGTAACCCATGTTGAAGATAAGTCAGGGCTACATGTTATACAAGTTCGTAAGATAAAAATAGTTAGTATACCTGCCTAATAGTACAAAAAAAAATGGTTGTCTGTAAAGTTGGTTTACGGACGAATGTTTGACGTGACTACCAGCGTTACCGGACTATCACAGCGATACCGGACAATGACAGCGTTACCAATGACGTCAACGTTTTCGTGCATGCAGCCTCTTTCATAGATTTATTAGACGAAGTCACATCAAAATACCTAATAGTACGCTTTTAGTTGATTTATCTACTAAATGACATTTTGTTATAGATTTTTTCAATTGTGAAAAAAAAAATATACATAATATAACATTTTATTGAATTTATTTGGATGTAAAGTAAAATTTAATATTATTGTCAGTTTTTAAATCTGAGAAAGGTACTTATTATTCAGGTGCCGTGCAGGCAAAACCGCAGGAGCCTAAGTGCTACTTTTCTACTTAGATTATAGACCTGGTGAAACCTGATAGTATGTTGTTAACCCTGAGATTTTATACTTCCCAGGATAAAGGAAAATCCCGATAAAATTAAATATTTACAATCGACAAACTTTGATCAAAAGGTGTTGATGAAATTGAGAATATTGAAAATTTCCACTCTCAAAGGAGATTGAAAAACGTCGAAACAACTAAGCTTCATTATCTACCTTATTTTTAATAAAATAAATGAATTATATTAAAATCCTGTGTAAAAAAAGAAAAAAACATCTTAGACATGTATTCTTGGGTCATTTTTGATAGCCCGAGTAGGTAATTACGTAGAAACACAAAATACTTAATCAAATAATTTTTTTGAGTACTTACAAAACATGGCTTGAAAATGCGATGCAAAAATATCATAGCAGCTTACCTGAAAAAGAAAAAAAAATAGGTAAGCATTTATTTATACATGTTTTATCTAAAAATTACACTTAGGCCTACGTATGTCTTACTCGTTTCAAACCTGTGAATGAAATAAAGATCTGTCAATATTTTAGCTAGATTATAGATACATGTTTTCAAAACAAAGAAATCTTACGTGATGTTTTTAAACATAACAAATTTGACAATGCTTGTGATAACTATATAAAATAGGCTTCGAATTAAATATTCTTCAGTCTCTTCTTATCGTTTGGATCTGTAAGCTAGTTCGATAAGTGTTATTTTATTTTATGAAGTAATATAAATAAGCTTTTTCTTATAATACTAATACATAATATCTTTATTGATCCACATTCTTTGTCTTTTTTTGGTTTGTTTTCAAAATAACCCGGTCGCAAACCATAACATTTCAACCTGATTTTGACACCCAATTCAAACAAGTTTCTAAATTTTCCATTGTCATTCGTTGTTCAGCACTGTTACAACGGAGTAGCGGAAAATAAATTGGATTTCAAATTAAAATGAACTATTAAAGTTAACTATTTTAAATTAGTTTGTCTAAAACTTAACTTAATATATTTGTAAAAGCATCCATAGTTGCATATTTTTTAAGTGTAACATCCTTCCTCTCGCTTTCTGGAAATTTGTGGCAGTGATTTCGTGAAATGCAACGAAAGCGTGTAACAGCAAGTTAGCCGTCATATTACGGTACTAACCTCAGAAAAAAAGAAGTAAATTCCTTTCAAATTTAAATGAGATGTCAGATGTTACACATCTTATATGAGACTACTGTAAGGCTCGCTAGTTTTTTCTTCATTCTTATTAGTCTTATGCCTACTTGCACCAAACTGTCGAAGCTCCTAAGCAATTACTTTTCTTGCTTGCCAGTTCTTAACGGTCCAAATTCAGACCATTAAGAACTGTCAAGCGAGTTAAGTAATTGCTTAAAAACTTTCATAGTTTGGTGTAAGTCTGCATTAGTCCTGTGAACGGGGGCTAGTTATTATATTAATCATATTATTTTGATAGATCTAGTTATGTGGTGGTTGGTGGTGATATGTGTGGCGAGTGTCCAAGGAAGGTACGAGAATGTGAACTTCAAAATGGACTGGTGGGAGACGGCTGTCATGTACAAGATATACCCAAGGTCTTTTATGGATAGCGACGGAGATGGAGTCGGCGATCTAAATGGTAAAATAATTCTTCCTTTGAAAATTAATGAATGAAACTTTATTTGCATAATACAGGTGCATTGTGGTCTTGTAAATGAACTCCCTTTTCCGCACTTGGACTCCTGTTGGTCCTTTGTGCGTCAGATATCCTGACTAATAGTTTAGCCAGCTTAACTCCGTCCAGAAGCACAGAAGTTTCCTAGGTTCTTCGCAGGCTTCGCGGAGTGACCTCGGGTTTTTTTGAGGATTTCTTCTCGTTGTTTTGCCACTCCCACGCAATCCAGGATTACATTGTGGTCTTACTTTAAATTAGAATCACTGCATCAACTTTTTTGTCGTGCAAATACATAATTATTAAAACTTAAGACTTTCCTCTATGCATGTATCTCAATGCTTCTATTAAAATATTTTTTCACATAGAAGAAAGTGATAAGAGATTAATTAGATCATGCTTCTGTTTCTGCGAAACACATTTGTCCAAATGGGATGTAGCCATCCGAACGAACGCACTGCAAATCCATTAGTTAAATTAATAAATGAATGAGCATCACGCCAGGCAGATAATGAATAATGATTGATAAACCAAAATCATTAATTTTTTATCAATATGGATGCGCGAAGAGCTTTGGACTGTATTATGTAAAATTGATAGATAAATTTGGTCGACGCTGTGTGAAAGGAAAAACTGGATCAGCGTGGAAGATGACAAGAGTTTGAGCTGTTCCAGACAAAGTAAGGAGTGCACAGTACCTGGGATGATGAGGAGGCAGCTTCACCGGTTATATTAGAACACCACACAGCACAGATAGATTCTTGAAAGTTTATTTTGTTGCGAATTGAGAGCGACACGACACGTTAGGCTTTTTAGTTAATCAGCCATCTTTTTTCTTCTCTGTTTGTTTCCGTTTTGGTGCGAACAACGTCTCCTTCCCACATCGTAGAAAGGCTATGTGCGGGAGTAGGATGGGAGATAGGATATTACGTCGACCAGATTATTTGCAAATTCATTATACGCAAAATTAGATTGAATCATGCCGCGCAACCATTATCCCCGGGCTTGAAGGGATGCCTTCAAAACAATAAGAAAAATGAGAGAGTTTGACGATAGATTGCATACTCATGCGATGAGTATGCAATCTATCGTCGATGCGATATCATTAGAGGGGGGAGCATTTTATTTAAAGATTTCCCATTCTCTTGTTCCAAAAATTGGCAAGTGTGATAGCCTGATATCGAGGTCTTTTGTTTTTGGGTTTTATGACAATCCAAGTATGTAAATTAGTTTTGGGTTGTTTGGGAATTGGGTTTATTGGGAACCAGCCAATTCATCATCATCATGGCCTATTTAGCATAAGCAGCCTTTTATGGACCTGAGCATCGAGTAATGTCTTTCTACAGCCATTCGTCATGAGTTCTATTTCTTCAAAGGCTTAGACCTGACTGACTGACAGACAACGTACATGCCAAACAGCTGAACGTAGAAACTTGAAACTTGGAAAATGTGTTCGATAAGAGCTGAAAGTGGGTACTAAGAAAGGAATTTCGAAAATTCGTGACGCATACGTAGATGCTAGCGTCAGCTTATGAATATCTATAAAAGGTACTCACTGACTGACTGACCGACTGACAGACAACGCGAAAACATTGGACGTAGAGACTGGAAACTTGGAGGATGTTTTCGTCAAGAAATAAAAGTGAGTACTAAGAGATGAATTTTGAAAATTCGCAACGAAAAAAAGTTGCAGGCATCAGTTAGTTTTGTATAAATATCTCTGACAACAAAATACTTAGATTAAATTCAAGTGTACTGTACAGGGATAACCTCAAGGTTGGAGTACTTGAAAGAGTTAGGAGCAACAGCTGCCTGGTTGTCGCCTGTCTTCAAGTCTCCGATGCACGACTTTGGTTACGATGTCTCTGAATACTACACCATACAGCCAGAGTACGGCAGTATGGAGGACTTCGAACAACTCCTGAAGAAAGCCAACGAACTCAGTAAGTTCTCATAAATATTCATTGTGAATTACCTACGGGAATTTATATTTGGTACGATCTGAATCTTCTCACTCGAACGAACAATTTCAACTTTCAAAATTCAAATAAAAATTTATTTATTAAATGACAAATGTTTACAAAGTATACAAATACAAAAGTAGGGAAAAATAAAAGTTAGGAGTTAAAGTTGTTCTAATGATACAAACTTAAGTTATTGATAATTGATTGATTCAGGCGTTACTTTGTGGAAATCCATAAATATCAATAAATTATATGAATATATTTAGTAATAAATCCGCTTAATTTCTAAACAAAGGTTTTAATTAACTTAACTTTAGTTCAACTAAACCAAAGAGTCAAAGAACAGAAAACGACAGGCGACTCATCGCCACAACGGGTATAAATACGGGCCGGGCAACGTTGTTTATTCACTCTCGTTTCAAACTTCGGCGAGTCCACACCTCCTGATAATGCCTCGTGTAGAGGCGAAACACGTGTCGTATCTTTAAACTTTGGTTTTCTGTTCTTTGACTCTTTGGTTTAGTTGAACTAAAGTTAAGTTAATTAAAACCTTTGTTTAGAAATTAAGCGGATTTATTACTAAATATATTTATATAATTTATTGATACTTAAGTTATTGCATACAAAATTCTCTAATTCCATTACTGGGCCGAGCCTGTGTTATTAGTTATAGTTCTATATATATAGTCTTTAGTTCCTTCCTGGGTTTGAATAAATTGTAACATTAGTGTATGTGGAGAGCTGGTTCCAGTACACTCATGAATAAACTTTGTGCCAATATTCGCGATTTCAATATTTACGACTTACAAAAACTACCCACAATTTGTCAACAAGTCAATCAAAAGAGAGCAATACAAAATACAAACCAAATTAGTTGTTGCTTACCGAAACTTCGAACTTAGAACATTTTTCTTTTTTGTATATTGGTTTTCTTTTTTGTTGTTAACGTCAATCGTATTTGTATCGTGAATATAGGATATTTCATTTATTTATGTAATCGAAAATTAAATATTCTGAGTAGAGATCAAGCTGTACTATATTTATTTTCAGATATAAAAATAATTTTGGACTTTGTGATGAATCATTCGAGCAACGAAAGCGATTGGTTCATAAAATCATCAAATAGGGATGAATATTACAGTGACTGGTACATTTGGCAGGACGGTCACATGGACGCGAAGGGTCAGCGTTCACCGCCAAATAACTGGGTAACATGAACTTGCTGTTTTTTTGTGTTCCAAACCAGATTTAGATAAATAAAACACCTTATGGTTTTATTCTGGTGTTTGTCTGTCCTCACCTTCCAGAGCTAAAATGCTTAATGGTGTAGGAAAACATCGTGAGGAAACCGGCATGTCGTAGAACATAAAAAATCTAAAACATGTATCAAATGCACGAAAGGAGCCAATGAGCCTTTTCAAGGCGTACATGAAATCCTTTCACCACACTCGTTCGAAAGAACTAGTGACACGACGAGAAGAAGAAGAACTAAACGGTAGAAAATAGAGAGTTTTTAAAGAGGCAAAAATATAAACAAAGGATCGTTAGCGGGTCAAAAAATGGGTTCTGGATAAAAAAAATGATGAGGTATCTAATTATTTTTATCGTGTCACTAGCTCTTTCTAATCTAATGAAAGTTGTAGTATGGAGCTGCTCTGAATGTTTATAAGTTTTTTTTTAATTTAAAAAATATATTAATAAGCACGTATGGCACCTGGGCCATACCTAGGTCTATTGCTAAAAAAATCATTAATATTCTTGGGAAATGCATAGTTTTTGTTTCTTAAAATGTATTTTTCTCTACAGATAAGCTATTTCCGCAAAAGTGCGTGGAGCTACTCCCCAAATCGAGACCAGTTCTACCTCCACCAATACGGGACAGCCCAGCCAGATTTCAATTATAGAAATCCAGTTGTTGTTGATGAAATGAAGGTACATACCAATTTGTACCAATCACAACATAGACAGAATAAAAAGTAAAAATACAAAATGTTAGCCTGAAAATGTCTATCTATGTCAGAGGAAAAAGGCGAAGCTAACAAACAAAAAAGGTTCATACCAAATTGATACGTGCCATTGTGTAATCGTGAGTCTATAGCTTATATAGTCTGTTGCCTATACATAGCTTTCACTGCGTGGTTTTAGAATTTAATCAAGGTTTTACAAAATCATACAACAACCGACTTCAATGGGAAGGTTATAGTAACCGTAGGCACCACTGAGAAGTCACATCAAATTACGCAAGGGAATCAAATTACGCAATTTTGTTTACTTCGAAGACATATTATTTGCTTTTATTTTGATTTAAAAAGTAAACTACTGAATTGATTTTATCTATGGGACCAATCTGAAAATATTTTCTCTAAAAAAAAAAATTTATTCAAATCGGTTTATAAACAACAATGTTCTGAGGGAACAAACATAAAAAAAACATTCATCCGAATGGAGAACCTCCTCCTTATTTGAAATCGGTTGAAAATGTAGTAAATCTAGTAAATCTTCGTATTAGTTCATTCTCAAGTTCCCACCGCCATCGTACTGATACATCTGAATGTTAGTCAATAACAACACAGTAACATTTCACTATCCCAGTATACTATACCTTAGATAATTTATTCGAGCTTTGAAAGCTTTCGTGAAAATTAATTAATATTAATATTTGTATTTAACTTTGATACCTTTTTAAAGATAAATTAAATGTTTTGGCCTCATAACTTTGCGATAAGCTTAAAATTTTAATATATTATCTTCTATGTTTACAGTGTTAAATGTTTTAACAATTTGTCCCTTTTCTTTAGAATGTGATAAAATTCTGGCTAGAAAAAGGCGTTGCCGGCCTAATGATAAACTCAGCTAATCTCCTATTTGAGACTGACAAAGACCTGTATGGAGGAAGCTATCCCAATGAGCCCCCAACAGGCAAGCCAGGACTCACCCCAGAAGATTACGGGTACTTAGACCACGTTTATACAAAGGACCAGGAAGAAACGTATGAGTTGATGTCGCAGCTGAGAGATGTGTTCGATGCTATCACTTTACGAGACAAAATGACAAGGTAAGGAATACAAAATCATCTTATTGTATTATCAGCCTACAATGTTCCCATTTCTGGGACTCAGGCCTACCCTCGGTTAAGGCATAGAATCCGGCCCGCCGCTATCTCTCTCGCGCATTTGTACAGTTTTGATGATGTAAATTGACTAAGATATGTTTGACATAAGCGAAGGAAATAGGGCAATACTGTTTTAATCCTTTGCCTAGGTGAAACATATTATCAAAACAAAAAATTTATTAAAACATATCATGAGGTTGTAGAAACAAACTGACCGACCCACATTTTAAATGTATACACAGTCAATTTATATTCAAATAATTATTCTCAAATATGTATGTACAATTACGCGAACCATTGGTGGATGTCACATGCCACAGAAGATTTTTGTTCTCTGATCTATGATAACACATTTAAATTAGTGAAAATTTTGTATTCTTGTACACATAACATTTTATTTTCGCATTCCATTTGGACTGAAATTAGCAGCTAAATGTGCAAGGGAAAATGTAAATCTTCATCATTGCGTGTAATAAAAATGACTAATGATATTCTAAAAAGATTTCTGAGCGGGAAAAAAGCAATTTTGATAGCCGTTATCTTGAACGAAAATTACTTGTGCCAGCGCGGTAGAGTTTTTTATAGGGACACTGTAGAGAGGGTTTGAAGCCTTCTCTGACGGCTTTTTTTTTTGTTTTTATTTTATTTAAATAAAAACAATTTAAATAAATATAATCAACTTAAAAACAAACACAAGCACAATCTTTTTTTAATCGACTTATAAAACCTTGTTGTTTTCATTGATATGCTGTATTTTTTTTAATTTTTTAAACTACCAAAAAAATAAATATGCTTTTCAGCACCGCATCAATGTATATTCTCATAATAAGTTTTGTAATATAAACTTTGCGATGGGCTGAAAGTTTTGTACTTAATGACTGATACATTCGTTTCCAACTGCTATATAGTTACATATTTTACAGTGTTTTTGTTCTAATAACTTTTATAAAACAAACTTATGAAAGTACGCGATGGACCGACAACATTGGTGCGGTCGCATGAAGTCGGTGCATGGAGAAGGCTTGAGACCGCTCGGCGTCTTATGTTATATGGCCTATCTTTAGCAGTGGACGTCCAAAGCCTGATATGATGATCAAATACTTCTTTTGTCTACAGAGTGATGATGACAGAAGCACACACTAGCATTAAAAACGCAGTCCGTTATTATGGGGAAGGTATCCACGCCGGAGCACACATACCCCTAAACATCGTGCTGATAGACCAACTGGATAAGGATTCCGACGCTAGAGACCTCAAAAGAGCCATCGATACTTGGATGACGTACAAGCCTTTGAAGAAACAAGCCAATTGGATGGTAAGGTCTTATCTAATGCAAACGAGTCACCGACAACAGCCACCGGTGGCTGGCCGGTTTTAATACATTTTGTAGCTGTCCTCGTGCGCGGCCGTAACACGTGTCGCCGGTGGCGACCACGCGCTACAACAACAAAATGTATAAAAATTGACGGACGCCGGCCACCGGTAGCTGAAGTCAGCGACACGTTTGCACGGGTGCACTTACTGAAAAACATTGAGACCCTACCAAAATAAGCTGTTTTTGTAGCAATTGTGATTTATTTTATTCAACTTTAATCCTATAGCTACTTAATAAAATATGAATAAATAAATTGTATAATGATTGTAACAAGACAATGAGATACCTACTGATTTATAAAAAGGTGATTGGAAATTAATTGGGATTGTGTATTCCAAACATTCCATTCCTTTCATTGCGAAAAATTTACGAGTAATTTAAACTTCGTGAATACGAGTAGTTTAATTTTAATCACGTAAGCTTAATTATTGAAATATATTCATAAACAACTTGAGATGTAACTAACGTAGAAATTCCAAATAACTCTCTAATGAAAACTGAATATTATTCCCATAATTTTAACACGGAGTAGGGTTGAGTGGTGACCTCTTGACCTAAAAAATGTCGATGATCGAGGCTCGAGAGTCGATGAAAACGTTTTGCCTGTATTTTTGATTTGAATTTCAGATTGGGAACCAAGACAGGAGCAGAGTGGCGTCACGCTTCAGGGCTGAATTGGTTGACGCGTTTAATATGCTCGTTTTACTACTGCCTGGCATAGCTATCACTTACATGGTACGTCTTTTAAATATAGAAGTATTCTAGTATAAACTCATACCGAAGTACATTGACAACGCGCCAAAATAATTTGGCTTTCATAGCCAAGAAGTTGGCAGTTGGAAGTTGTCAGATGTTAAATTTCGCAGAAGGGAAGTAATGGGCCTAGAGATATATTACCAGTTTAAATTACTTGGTTTTTTGTTTTTGATAAAACTCCATTGTAAACAGTAACAAAAGTTGTATGGAAATGGAGATACTTATTTTATTTCTATTGGCTTCTAAATTTTGTCCTTTTTTTTTATCCTGCCCTTCTGTGTCTGTCTGTATCCTTCAAACTAAGAGAGACTTTGTAAAGAGTCTATCTTGTCGTGAAGATGTCAATCTTGGTGTTCTATAGGAATAACGTTTTTTAAACCTGAAGACTCATCTTGTCTTTTGTACGCACCTCGACTCTTTTTCGAAATCAACGAAAAACGATAACGTGCTTATACCATAAACAGCAAGCTGTTATTTATGATAATGCAACCTTCACTCATCTTAGTACTAATATGTGATGCAGGGTGAGGAGATTGGCATGGTGAACGGCTTCGTACCATGGAGTGATACCAAGGACCCGCTGGCTTGCAACACAGACGATCCCGTCAACTTCATCGACGTATCGCGAGACCCTGTCCGGACGCCATTCCAGTGGAACAATGGCAAAAATGGAGGTAGGCAAAAAATATATAGAGATTAAAGAATTTCAATGTATTTTATGTATGGTCTTCTTATAATTGTATTACTCATTGCTGAGGTTCGTAAACCGCTCCACGGCTTACTTTTCATTTGAAGATTTTGCGCCAGCTGGGTCGGAATCGGCGTGCATTATGCAGTTAGTTCAGCATTATACATTAATTCGTTATTACGTAATTCCCACAATTTTTTTTTTACAAATACTGAAACATTTATATATATATTTTATCTGAGAAGTCTACAATCTTAATACAAAATTTTAAATGCCCGGAGTAAGAAGTATTAGATTAATGCAGCTTTTAAAACTTTGGCCCATTGTACCTCTTGCTATTCAAATTTTCGAAATTCTTCAAATGTCAACGAGACGGGTAATGCCCTGAAATATTATCTATTCTTTGATGCAAGGTAGAGGTAATTTTAATTAAATGGTCCGTCCAAGATAAATATGAAATTCATGGTCTAATAAATTCAGTCCAAATTCTCTATCTTGCATCGTAGCAGGCTTGCGCCATCCCAAACTGACTCAGCATACCTCTAACTTGCAACCATTGAATATTTGCGTTTCTGCCTGAATAAAATACTCGGATAGTTGCTATAGTGCGGGAACTAGCGATAATTTTCTATAGTTATTTCAAAACCCCTGATACAAATAATAAATCTCAATAAATTTCCCAGTCATCATTTTCGGGTCCTTTTCCCACTTACGTGGGGTCGGCACAACATGTCTTCTTCTTCCATTCGTCTTTATCAGCCGTCATCTCTGTACTTACACCTGTTTTATTCATATCATCTTTCACACAGTCCATCCGTCTTTTCTCTGGCCTTCCTCTACTCTTATATCCATCTACTTCCATATTCAGCACTCTCCTAGTCACATGACATTCTTCACTTCGCATCACATGTCCATACCAAGCTAACCTAATTTATTATAATAAATTGCCCAGTATACGAAAAAAATAGACGTAATTATTTAAAGAAGGTAAAACTGATGCATCATGAAAATACAATAATCGAGCCAATCAGTACGTATTCTGAATTGAAATTTGAGTTTTAAATTAATACGGCCTCAAGCGGTTTTTTTCAATAGTTCTCAGAGATAAGCTTAATAATATCTGCTTAAGACTAGATTCAAACCAACAACGTCTAGTTTCAAAATTCTGCCCTATGTTAACGCGGTTATATATTTGTTTTTAATTTTCGCTCAATTACTAGCGCGCTCTATTTTTAAATAAAGTAAAAAAATGTTGCGAGCTTTCAAGCTATTCGTACAATCGCGGCATCAAGTTAACTGGGCTTTGAAATGTCATGAGTTTTGTCCGCGCAAATACCTTGTACATTATTAATGTGCTTTGTATGGCTGAATGCTTTTGTGCCCGGCAAAGTGGACAGCCCCATTCGTCCATTCGAGCGTTCTTTAGAATTGAAGGGTTTTTGTAGAAAAACGATGTAGGTTTCTTATCGATTTGATGAACGGTCTTTTATTGATTATAGACTAGCTAGACACTTCATTGAAATACTGCATTGTTATGATTTTTATTAGTATTTCAGAAATATATTTTTTTTTAATTCTTATTGTATGGGACATGACGTCATGTAATAGTTAAGTTACATAAAATTTTCATAACATAATTATGTAGATCGATAAATAGTAACACTTTATTGTACACCCCGAGGAATACATTATAAATGGAAGCTTATAAATAAAATCACCAAAAATAATAGAGGCTACAATGATGGGCCTTATCGCTAAAAACCATCCCTACTTATTTGTGTGAAAAGAAGTGGTATCATTATTAAGAAAAAATTTAATTCAAGTACTTTTTTTATTTCAATTATAGTACATAACACTTAAAACAAAGTTCTACCTACCAATCTAAGCTAAGAACGACTTGTGTCTTGGTGGCGAGTACCTTCCACTGAAATTTTACATATGTGTACTAACATCTTTACCTACCTCTTTGTACCTACTTGTAACTGTAATTTGTGTGTAATTGTAATTTATTAGTAGGTTTATTGAATTTGAATCTTAATAATGTTTGTTTGTGATCATAGTAGTCTGAAATAAAATATTTTTATTTTTTATTTTATTAATTATTTAGTACCCAGTTAGATAAAGAGATTCAGGCATTAAAGTCGGTGACTATAAACTCCATTTTCAGGTTTCTCGAACGCAGACAATACGTGGCTCCCAGTGGCCGATGGCTCCGAACACCTGAACGTGGCCAATCAGAGATCAGCAGTGCGTTCCCACTACCAAGTGTACAGAACCCTGACGAACTTGCGAATTCGACCCGCTTTCCGCATTGGCCGCTACGAGTCCCTCGCGTTGAATACTGATGTGTTTGCGTTTAAAAGGTGAGCGTTTCAGTTTATTGTGGGTTTGTATTTATTTCAAAGCTGATAAGCTGTAGCGGTGTTGTGCTCGACTTTGTAGTCTAAAAACGTGCGTAGGATGATTTAAGGGTTCTGTCTTTTAGGGTGCTCCGTCACTAAAGTTAGGCGTTATACTTCTAATCTTCTGTCTTGAATAATCTAATATTCTTTATGGTGACGCAATATTGGTGATATTTAATTTTTTTTCGTGTTAATTTTTTGTTATTGTATTCCTGGCACTTTTTAACCAGGCGTGTAATATTATCGTATTGTAACTTATTTCAAACCACTTTAGAAATAAATCCTTTATAGATAGTTTATTTCGTAATTATACATACTTTATGTATATTTTCAGATGGCACAATGATGACACCTACATCGTTGTTATGAACATCGGCAGATCGTTCAGAGTGGTCAACCTGACCGCATTCGATTTAATTTTTGGCCAACTTGAAGTGGAAGCCAGCAGTGTTTTATCTTCTAGGACTTACAGGTAAATAGGATTTTTTTCAGACTTCCGTACCCAGGAGGCCAACGGGATATTATTCATACAAAAACAGGTTTCTAAAGAAATCTAAGACGTGTTCAGTCTTTTCATGTGTGAAACGTGGGCAGGCAAAACCGTGTTGAAGCTTGTGCGTATGGTAGGCTTTTGGACCATGAAATGGTTTCTGGTAGATAAAATGGGTTGAAACAATACATAAACTACTGGGATGAATTAAAAACGGCTCTTTGAAACTACAATTGGGAGCTGGCTGAAATAGTTTTTATAGACTATTATAGGCATTAGGCACAAGTAAATGGAATTGCGTATTTAGATTTCTTCCTCCTATTTAGTGGAGTTTACGGTCACTAATATAGTCCAATTCAAGTCCAAGTCAGTTGTAGTATTTTTTTTGTAAAACATTAATTTATTAATACACTTTTATGTTTTTTTCAGTGATAACGTCCAAGCAAACTACTTGGACTTGGCAGCTGATGAAGCTTTAGTCCTCAGAATGCAAGTTTGAGCGATTCTTCCACAATTTAAATAGAATCACTAAGTAATTAATTATTTACTTCGGCAAAGTAGCTCTTTGAACAAACTGTGCGTACTTGGGAATGTAGAATCATTTTGTAATAAATAAATTATCAGTGCTTTTTGATTTATTTACAGCTTCTGAAAGCATTATTTTATCTCTTAGTTTTTTTTTATTTGACTGTTGACTGGCACAGATTTGGTATCCATCTAGATGGAATACTGCAGGGGATGCCTTTCAAAGTTAAACGATAAGTCAGTATAATTATTAATACAGCTTAGACATTTCAAAATAATTTTCTCTAACGAATGATTAAATAATAAATAAATATTTTGGAGATTTCACACAATGCCATCTAGCCCTAAAATAAGTGGACCTTGTACTTTGGGAACCAGAGAGCTGATAGAAAGAAACACCTAGACTAGACAAACAACGATGTTCATCACACAATTTTTTTTTGATTTTGAGGACTAACGTTTAATGTTTGTCCTGAAGTGGAAATCGAACCCGCAACACCGGCGGCAGTCTACACTTGCCACTCAGCCATCCGTGTCATCAAATCGATTTAGTGAAAACTCTTTATTTTATTGTACCAACGTAGTAACAATTTCTGGTACTTACCCGTGGTAATACCGATGGTCCTACTAGTGGTACCACGGGTAATTTTTTCGCCCGTTGTCCTACCGGCTTCTCTGTTAAGTGGGGCATTCGCAAGACGGACATGCTCGCGGGCAAGTCTGCAGACATGCCGATCGGACCTCGCTACTATAGGTCTGTGCAATGTTTGCTTGTGTAGGACCGTCGCAGTTACTCTGGATAACCTATAATATCGAGGTCTGCAGACTTGCCCGCGGGCATGTCCGTCCAGTAAATGCCCTAGCTCATAGTTCACATACATTATGTACATATACAATCGCTGATCAGAAATCTATAGAATAGGAAAAGTACCTATGAATCAGGTATGTGATAAGATGTTTGTTATCAGACCCCTGGTTTAACGCGATAGCAGCTGGTGGCTATCAATGTGATTGGATGACAGGTTGAAGGCTCTTGGGATGGGATTTAGATGATGAATGAGGTCATGGGATGTTCACCCTTTTTCGCAGTCAGGTAATAATGGTATCATTGATCGAGGTATACATTTTATCAATGTAGTAGAAAAAAGTGTTATTTATGTATGTGGTTCGTATTTTTTATCACCCTATATGGTGTCCCACTGCTGCCCCAATATTTTTTCCGTCTTTTACGGCCGTTTTTAATTGATGATGTATAGTTCACGATGTTTTCCTTCAACGTATAGCAGGTGTTTTTATTTATTTATTACAATTGCTACAACACTGCTATAAGCTGCTCACTTTGATAAATAATACCTACCGACTCTCTAGTGGTCTTCATACGTAAAATTGTTTTTATAACTCTGTGGATAACGCAGTGGCAAGCAGTGGTCGGTAATATTGTTAATCTAAGATGTTATAATAATTAAATAAAATGTTCATATATTGCAGTTGTTTTTGTCCCGGTTAAATAAAATAAAATTGACTTATTGTTGAGTTTTGACTCCACAGTCATGTCAACAAGAAGAATATATTCATGATTTATACATGCCCAACAATATAACTACATTTAATTTTGTTTTATGACTTTCTGAAGTACTTTTTTATAGACAGAGTTGTCTATGATGTTGGGACTTCCCATTCGAATATTATATTCCATTGTTTTTCCACACTCCATAAAGTATCATGATCATTAACTACACAGAACAATACCTATTTCTATGATCATAAAAACAAATGACGTACGTTTTACAGGATTCTAAAGAGTGCGAATGAATTACATATGTTCAGAGCAATCTCTTCCACTTCAACGGTTTATCAGACCACTCCTTATGTATCTTGATAAAGTAGATATTGCATAAGTTTATAACTAGTGAGTTAATCTTGGAATTTGATTCAGTAGTGGTTTCTCTGTGACTGTACTCCCAACAGCAATTATGAAGGTAGCGGTATTTCTGCCGTTATTGGCGGTACTTTGCACCGCAAATGTTCTGAAAAGCAATGAACGAGAGCTAGAATGGTGGGAATCCACGATCTTTTACCAGATTTATCCAAGATCTTTCGCAGACAGCGATGGTGATGGTATCGGAGATTTGAATGGTAAGCTGTTACTAAATTTTTTTTTTGGTTTTAATCTTCCTTCGCTTCGGGTAAGCAGGGTTCAAAATTATCTCATCTCAGTCAAATAAATCGTTAATTACGGGCTCAGATTATGGTACATCAGATGCCCAATCACAGAAGGGTTATTAGTTTGTATGATTTTTTTTCAAATCAATCGTCATACAGACTGTTGACTTCTCGGTGACGGATAAGAAATGATGGTCAAATTTTTTGTGATCGAGCCACTGCACCAAAGAGTTTGGATACATGTGCACCAAAGAACTTCTAAACTGAAGAGACTGAGATTTCCGGTATTACCGAATTATAGGACGAGTATAACATAATTAAAATTATTAATTATGATTCTTTTATCGTTTACCGTTAAAAAAATTGAAACAGTAGCTGATTGAAAATATAGTTTCTCATTAATTTTTGCATTCTCCAGTGCAATAACCGTGGCTAAATATATCAGTGTTATTTTAGGCATAACTTCAAAACTGGAATACATCAAAGGCCTGGGTGTTGGCGCAATCTGGTTATCACCGATGTTTCAATCGCCGATGTACGATTTCGGATATGATATTGCTGATTTCTACGCCGTACATGATGAGTATGGAACTATGGAAGACTTTGAGAACCTCATCAATGTGGCAAAAAAACACGGTAAGGGGCGTCTTATTCGGCTTCTTAGTGTAGTACCTACATCACAGAAGTATTAAAGTATAAAATCACACTGTAGTAAATTGAAAATGTCCCAATAGAAAGGGATCTAAATTAGCTAACTTCTTCGAAAAAGAGAAGTAACAGGGCCAGATATATATGATATATTAAAAATACTTAACAATCATTATTTGAAAATAGAGGTATTTCGTTAGGACCACCGTTATTCATCTATGACCTACATAGGTAAAACTGATAAACTCACTAAAAAAATCCCCTAAAAGAATATTTCCCGAAAATACGTTTTCGTGGACTTTGATTTTCCGTCTCTGCATTCCCGACTGATTCCCAATATATACTGCGGAAAACTGTCGCAACCAGTTCAATTTTCACAACATTTATTTGTCGTGTAGACCTATAGGCACCTTTAACGTGCTAGTACATAAGAATACTCGTACTAACATCTCTCTCTGGTTATGTCACTATTACACTTTTTATCACCGACTCCGAACGCGTAGTTATGTCATAATATAGGTCAATGTCAAGTTTTAGTGTTCCCATTTAATTGGGTAATAAACTTTTAAGTAAAGAAGAAAAGACCGAAAAAAAGAGATTGTTAATTCAAAAAAAAGTTACTTACTTTCACTACATGTAGTATT
Source organism: Lobophora halterata (assembly GCA_932526365.1). Lineage (NCBI taxonomy): Eukaryota > Metazoa > Arthropoda > Insecta > Lepidoptera > Geometridae > Lobophora > Lobophora halterata. The sequence continues at coordinate 10,370,516 of OW052001.1, forward strand.
GTTATTGAGGCATGAAAGGAGCCTCTCGAGGTGCACTTAAAATCCTTTCACCACACTGGTGTGAAAGAACTAGTGACACGATAAGAAGAACTACATGTAGTGTCTTTGAATTTTCTATTTTTATCTCAATAGCTTTAAAGCAAAACATGATGAGATTTAAGTAGTTTTTAGGAAATCATTCTGATCTCTCAAAAGATTCTACTAACGGAGTTTCACGATATATAAATCATTTTTCCTTTTTACTAGGTATAAAAGTTGTTTTGGATCTTGTACCGAATCACACATCAAACGAGAGCGTTTGGTTCCAAGAAGCCTTGAACGGGAACGAAAAGTACTTCAATTATTTCGTTTGGGAGGATGGAATAATCGATGAAGAAGGAAACAGGCAACCGCCTAACAACTGGGTAAGATGGGCATTTCTATAAAATAGTAAAAAAATAAAAACATATTTCAACTTGAAAGCAGGTATAGAATTTGTTACGCAAAAGTATGAAGGAGAGAGATGACGTAAAGATAGATTTAATTTTTCTAAACTCGCAGATGTTTGGGATAATCTTATTTAAATATTTTTTTTTTATATTAAAGAATATTAAAGAGCAGTTGTATTTTATTCAGCATAAAAAAGAGTTCTTGCCATACCTACTTTTCGTAAGAAATGATTACAGATTTTCAGAAAATCAACAAAAGTTATGTATGCTGCAGCTAAAAACTTGGTTGTTTAATTTTTAGCTGAGCCATTTCCGCGGCAGTGCTTGGGAGTACAGAGAAGAAGTTGGGAAGTATTATTTGCACCAGTTTGTGGTCGGTCAGCCTGACCTGAACTACCGCAACCCTGATGTCGTCGAAGAAATGAAGGTAAATTGAGTATTACAGATTGAAATTGTGATATTAGCTAGATAGAGCGATGGCGGAAAACAGCTAGCAGAAAAAAAATTAGGAGAGCCGATGATTCGGTCAAGTGGTGCATCTTGGGAGAGACCTACAGCTACTACGTGGACTGCAAAGAATGACGGTGATGATGAAGTAGTAAACTAAATTAAAATCGGTGTCCTATTTTATTGATGACTAGAAATTCCAAAAATTAAAAATTAATAAGGGTAAAGGTTGTCTGGAAGAAATCGCTTTTAGCGATAAGGCAATTTATCCCATTATAGACTCTATTATTTTTAATTTTTATTTTTAAGCTTCCTTTTTATAATGTATATTTCCTTGGGGTGTACAATAAAGTGTTACTATCTACTATCTATCTATCTATAAATAAGGGTAATTACTTAATCAAATAAAGTTATTATATTTTACAGAATATCATCAGATTCTGGCTAGGCAAAGGCGTAGCTGGGTTTAGGGTTGACGCCGTCAATTGTCTTTACGAAGTGGACAAGAACCTATTCGGAGGAGTATACCCTGACGAGCCTCTATCAGGCCGCACAGACGTAGACCCTGAGAACCACGATTACCTCAGCCATATCTACACAAAAGACCAGAACGAGACATACTACATGGTGTACGAATGGAGAGATGTGTTTGAGGAGTTCACAGCGCAAGATGGAGTACCTCGTGTCATGATGACGGAAGTTTACGCAGACATCAAAGATGTGGTCAGATACTTCGGAGAAGGGGAGAGGTTGGGAGCTCAAATGCCATTCAATTTTGACCTCATTACTGATGTGGACGCGTCATCTTCAGCTGCTGATATCAAGCGGGCTGTTGACAAATTCATGACTTACAAACCGGTTGATAAGGAAGCCAATTGGGTGGTAAGTGGACTCTTATTAAGATAATTAATTGATTCAAGTCTCCTTTGTTGAGGATTTTTGTGACGTCGGGTCATACGACAGGCGACTCATCGCCATAACGGGTATAAATACGGGCCGGGCAACGTTGTTTATTCACTCTCGTTTCGAACTTCGGCGAGTCCACACCTCCTGATGATGCCTCGTGTAGAGGCGAAACACGTGTCGTATCTTTAAACTTTGGTTTTCTGTTCGTTGACTCTTTGGTTTATATTATAGTAATATGTACTAAAGTTCTAAACTAAAGTTAAGTTAATTAAAACCTTTGTTTAGAAATCAAGCGGATTTATTACTAAATATATTTATATAATTTGTTGGACTCTTATTATCCAACATGTGTCTTCTAGCCCACAAGTTTCTTTCAATGTCATTTACTTTAGTGCTTTCACTGTGTACAGAGATAATATTTATTTATGTTTTTTGCAAAAGTATCGTACTGAGCGGTGTATTTAAAAAAAATGGGGTTACAGGTGGGAAACCATGACAACAGCAGAATGGCAACCAGATACAGCCCATCCTTGGTTGATGGAATTAACATGATCGTTTTATTGCTGCCTGGTGTTGGTGTCTCATACATGGTAAGCACAGTCACGAAAAAACATATCAGAAAGAAGACCGGGCTGAGAGGTTTCCTTTTGTTGGGAACTGGCACCGAAAACCCTACTGTTAAATAACTGGAAACCGTCTACACTTAGGGTCCTGCTCCGATACTTTGGGGAGCTTGGCTGGTTGGGGCAAAGTTAGTTAGTAAGGTGGTAACACACAATTTACCTCAAACCAAAATCGTACAGATAATGGCGGCAAATGAGAAATCGGGTGGTAAGAATATAAATAAATAATATTACAAATATAACGATTAAGGTTGAATCAGCAATTTCTGACAACATTTTATCTTCGAAGGGTGAAGAACTCGGTCTTGTTGATGGCTACGTAAGCTGGGAAGATACCGTGGACCCTTCAGGATGCAACACCAACGACCCAATCAACTACGTCCTGTCCTCAAGAGACCCTGAGAGGACTCCGTTCCAGTGGAACGCTGACAAAAATGCTGGTTAGTTCTTTGATTAGACAAACAACAGCGTATTTTTCTTAGTCTCATGGTTGAGTGTTGGAAGATAAATTGTATCTTAACTATGGTTACTTAGCGATGAATTAAAATTATTAAACAAATGAAAGAACTAAAGTAAAAATTAATTATCAAATGCATGTATTTTCGAATTAATAATATATATTTTTATAATACACAAAATCTCTATTTGGCTCTCTATACTCGTTCTGATAGAGGCATTCTGGAAATGATATAATGAAGTCCGATTAATCTAGTTGGAGATCAACCACAAGATCTCTCACCTTCCATTCTGCCTTGAACTACTAGACGCTCTATCGGGTCCTCTTCTTAAAACTATGTACCTTATAGCAACTTCAATAACTACATGTTTCGTATTTCGATAGACAAACACAAACAAGCAAAACACTAAAAAATATTCAGAATGTTTACTTTTGACAGGCTTTTCATTGGCTGATAAAACATGGCTGCCAGTCGCAGAAGGTTACGAAACCTTAAACGTGGAAGTGCAGGAGTCAGCCGAACGTTCACATTTAAAGGTGTACCGAGCTTTGGCTGATCTTCGCCAAGAGAAGGTGTTTAGATACGGACGTTATGAGTCAGTGGCGGTCAACCAAGATGTGTTTGTATTTAGAAGGTAAAGAACCATTGTTTGACCTTAAAAAAACATCATCATCATTAGCCTATCACAGTCCACTGCTGGACATAGGCCTCTCTTTAAATTTACTAAATTTGATATTTCAATATCACCTAATAGTGTATATTCATTCATTGTGAAACTCGCACACCATAAATGGTAGAATAAAAGGCACTAATACTATTTTTTAACAACATACTTTATGTAAACTACATTATGTTCTGGCGAATAAGTCCCTAATCTTGAATCTTGAATCTCGCAATTTGCGCTAATTTAAAAAAAAACATTAAACTATTATTTCAGAGTATGTGGTATTTGTAAAAAAACGTGTGACATTCTGATAACCTCTAAATCAACATTATAAATAACCAATATTTAACCTAAGTTAAAATATAATTGGAACATAAAATTGGGATAGCCATGAACAATGCAAAAAAAAAAATTGTGTTCAGGAAAAACGTTATTTTTACCAATTTTTTTTTTTAACTGACGGCACCTGTTATTGAAAATATAAATTCGGTGAAATCGGAAGCTTTCGCGTAACTGAAAAGCTTCAATAGCACGCCTGGTTACTAGCATACACTATACGGAAAAAAATAGCATAATATAATCACCCAAAATAAGCAACACTTATATGTATATGGATACTTCGTTAATAGTTGCATCCATGAAAAAATACTATTTTATTTCAGATGGTACAACGGTGAAATCTATTTAGTCTTGGTAAACATGAGGGATTCGGAGTACGAAGTGGACCTGACATACTTCGAAAATGTGGCCGGTGACGTCAGCGTGGTTCTCAGAAGCATCCAATCGCCAAAGAACGAAGGGTAAAGTCTCAATTTCCGGGTGTCTACAATTTTTGTAAAGCTTTTCGAAGAACTGTTTATATTTTGGTTGAACTGCTAAGACTAAAAATGACACAAATATTATTTAAAAAAAGACTCTACCCGAACAAGCGTTACTTAGCCGAGCGTGACGGCTCAGTATCTTTCTACTCACAAAATAAAATGCTCAGCGCGCCTATTTTTCACTTCAAAAACTAAAGTTTGTGAGGATGGGTATTTGTTCATCAATCACGCCTCAACTACTTAACAAATTGAGCTGAAATTTAGTACTAATGGGTATATAGTGAGCTGAAAAAAAACCCATTAAACTATTATTATCTCTATACTACGCGGGCGAAGCCGTAAGTAGATATATCACTCTAAGAGAGTTATTTTTACAAAATGTTTTCTCTTTCTTTCAGAGATATCTTCGAAGCTAACTCTCTGCCTATTTCTGGATACGAAGGACTTGTCCTAAAGCTGAACTAAACAACCCTTGTACAGCCGTGTACATAATGTGTACATGGTGCGGCGTGTGTACCACCCCTTAATTTATTTACGTTAGTCCTGAATAATTTAAAGCGCCGTTTATGTACAGACAGCGTCAGAGATAAGTATCCCCCTTGCACAAGACGCCCTGCTATAAATCCTTACAACAAATTGTAATACTCAAAATTATTTTTAGGCTTACATACGGTTATACAAATATAATCTTTTTTTAAAGGCAAAACTTCTACATTCGCCGCGACGGTGATTTAAAGGGATTTGAAGCTGGGTATTATAATGCAAGGGGGATACTTATCTATGACGCTGTCTGTACGAGTATAACATTCATAGAAATTCATTGAAGCAAATAAATATATGTTTATGTCTATGAAATATAATATTATAGCAGTACTGTTGTGTTATTATTATTATGCATATTGTACGGTAGAACACCGTTAAAACTGGAAAGTAGCATTTCATTTATTTCTTACGGACGGTGGATCTATGCTGGCTTGAAGTTCGCGTTCGAATCATGAATGTACGAATAAATGATTTATTTCAGAATCTTATGCCTACTTGCACCAAACTGTCAAAGTCCCTAAGCAATTACTTAACTCGCTTTGTAGTTCTTAATAGTCCAGATTCTGACCGTTAAGAACTGCCAAGCGAGTAAAGTAATTGCTTAGGAACTTTAAAAGCTTGGTGCAAGTCAGCATTAATCTAGGTATACATTTACTTTTTGTAGGAAATTACCTGCTGGAGTACAGAGGTATTAATTAGATACCTAAGTAGTAAGTTTGGATTGGATCATTTCGTCTCCCTTCAGAATTCGTCGGTGTTCGTGTCATTTATTTCGCTCTATAGTATAGTCGCCTAACTTCGAGCCGGCCTAGATCCGCCGGCCGTACTAAACTATAAAAAATATACTTGAAATAAAATTGATTTAACTTAAATACTAAAGAAGTTAATATATTAACTAATTAAAATACTAATTATAACTAAACGTCACGAGTTTTATGATTCAACTTTAGTGTATCACCAATAAATATGAAACAATAGGGTATTGAGATAATATTTACTGCTAATTTTATGGTAGTTTATAGGTTAAGGAAAATCTTGACATAAAATATGTTTCATAAATAATATAAACTCACCTAAATTATGTTGTGTTATTCTTACAACTTACATTTCATAATAAAAAACAGAAATTTAAAATGTTCACTCGACAAGTGGGAGATAAGAACATACCATATAAGTTTCATGTCAGGCTGTGCGTTGATCATCATTGATTATTATAAAAGTTTTTCAAGGTTTTTCAAAAACATAGTCAACCTACTTCAATTGGACTCTTTTAGTGACCGTAAACATCACTGAAAACTCACAGGGAAGCAAATTACGCAATTTCGTTTACTTCGACGTCATATTTTTTCAGTAAATTTGATATAAAAACTAAAATACTGAACCGATTTTGATGAAATTTCTATGGGACCATTCTGAATGTAGTCTTTCTCTCAAAGAAAAAAATAATTAATAAATATAAATAAATTAATAAGGACCCGTTCCAATCAAATAACTTTAAAAAAATATTTTTTCATTTAACAAACATTTAACCGAATTGATAACCTCCTCTTTTTTTGAAGTCGGTTGAAAAAAGAAGAAGTGGCGTTTATCGAGTTTAATGATAAAATGTATCCAGTAACCTCTTCACATATTTCAACAAGATAATCGGATCGACTAAAATCTCCAAATCTCCTTATCAATAACTCAAATGCGATATGTTTTACTATAAAATGGGGATATTAGTTATCAGAATCGAGCTCCTCTCATCTTGGCAACAAGGTAAGATATTTTTCAAAAACATTTTAGCTCCCCGTTTTTTTTACTCAAATTTTAACTTTTGTAAACTTTCCTCCGAAGTTCGTTGCTATGGCATTTTTACTTTGATAATCGTGATATTTTTGAAAATTCTCTTCACATGTTTTCAACTTACTTATATCATTTAGTTTAAGGGTTTTTTTTAATTATTATGGTATTTTTGAATTTTTTGGTTGTATTACATTTTTGCCAGAATATTTAACAAAAATTTTCCAAAATTGCAAAACTTTATAGTTTTTTTAGGTTTTTCCTTCCACCTTTGATTTCTAAGTACCGACATACGTATCTAAATTTTTGTTAGTAATTAACAGGATGAAGACTCTTCTACTTCTGCCACTGCTTTTGCTCGCTGTGACAGCCCATGAAAAGGAACTGGAATGGTGGGAAACCACCATCTTCTACCAGATCTACCCAAGATCTTTTAAAGACAGCGACGGTGATGGCATTGGTGACTTAAACGGTACGTTTGCATTGATAAGATTATCTTGACTGATTAGAAGATCTTCGGCTTAATTCAATATATTGTGAAGTTTTACTTTCATGAGACGAGTATGGCGATCTTATGATAGAAGAGATCTTGCCTGCCCATGACCAAAACAGTGCTACGCATTTTTTTTTAAATACATCTAAAAGTAAGGGTAAAGTTTAAAAAAAATTGCTTGTCTGTAAAGTTGGTTTACGGACGATAGTTTAACGTGACTACCAGCGTAACGGGACAATGACAGCGTTACCGGACAATGACAGCGTTACCGGCAATGACGTCAACGTTTTCATGCATGCAGCCGGCGTTCATTGATTTATTAGACGTAGTCACGTTAAAAAGATGTTTCAAAATGTTATCCGACATTTAATTTGATATTTTTAGGAATAACGGACAGCTTGGAATATTTGAAGGAACTCGGAATAGGGGCGACTTGGTTGTCCCCTATTTTCAAATCACCGATGTATGACTTTGGATACGACATCGCTGATTTCTACGCGATCCAAGAAGAATATGGGACAATGGAAGATTTCCACAGGCTAATTGAAAAAGCCAATGAATTAGGTACCTACAGACTCAGCTTAGCTTTTAGTAACTTAGAACCAAATAAGTAGACGTAAATTATATTGTAATAACGGACTTTCCAAAAATTACTTTAAGATAATGAAATCTTTTTAACTTTTATGAAAATGGAAAAGTTTTCCAATCGCAAAGTTCATACTGAAAAGAATCTACAAGTTGTTGTATGTTTGCAGATATTAAAATAGTTTTGGATTTTGTTCCCAACCACACGAGCAATGAGAGCGTTTGGTTTGAAGAAGCACTGAAAGGTCACGAAAAGTATTTCGATTACTTTGTGTGGGAAGATCCTGTTGTAGATGAAAATGGGGTTTTGCACCCGCCTAATAACTGGGTGAGTCGGCAATTCGCACCAGCTAGATACAAAACAGTTTACCAAATATTTGTAAAGGACGAGCTCCTTCGAATTGGTTCATTAATCAACGGATGTCAGCTTTGATATCTGAAAAACACTTTTTTCTTAAATCTCAAATCTAATTGAACCGTTCCCTTTTTATAAATTTAGAATGTAAATTTTCATTTTTCGTTAGTAGGTACCTCAATAAGGCTATAACTTTTTTATAGTTTACTGACTGACTCAAAGGTAAACCAAAACCGTACTAGAAAACATGTAAATTGACAGGTATATTATTGTTATGGTTATAGGAGTGCACTAAAAAAGTCCAAAACGAAGTAAATTCTGAAACCAAACGTCGTCGATGATACTATATCTATCTTATGTTTTGCAGGTCAGTGTGTTCCGCAAAAGCGCTTGGGAGTATAGAGAAGAAGTCGGCAAGTACTACCTCCATCAATTTGTCATCGGTCAACCTGACCTTAACTACCGTAACCCTGATGTGGTCGAGGAATTAAAGAACGTCATTCGCTTCTGGCTCGCGAAAGGAGTAGCTGGTTTTAGAGTCGACGCTATATCACATCTATTTGAAGTAGATAAAGAACTATATGGAGGAGTGTTCCTCAATGAACCTCTCGCCAGCAATTTGGAAACCGATCCTGATAACTATGGTTATTTGAACCATATTTATACTGTAGATCAAGATGAGACCTTTGACATGGTTTACCAATGGAGAGAAATCTTTGATGAGTTTAAAGAAAAAGACGGTTTGGCTAGAGTTATGATGACAGAGGCTTACTCCAGCCCTCAGATTACCATGAGGTACTTCGGTGAAGGAGATAGGAAGGGTGCTCATATGCCCTTCAACTTTGTTCTGATATCTGACGTTGACGGGTCATCTTCTGCTGCTGATATAAAATACGCACTTGATAAATTCTTGACTTATAAGCCCTTAGATACGTTTGCAAACTGGGTGGTAAGAGAAGATAATAAATCCTATGTATTCACAATCCATTATTATTCTGTAATCTGCAGTTTATGGTTTTGTTTTAGGCTGGAAACCACGATAACAATCGAGTAGCTTCAAGATACAGTCCAGAAATGGTTGATGGGATAAATATGATTGTTTTACTGATGCCTGGTATAGGTGTAACTTATATGGTTAGCACTAACTTCTGAATTTAGCAGCATTTTTTTGTAATTAGTTTTTCCATGTTGTTTCTCGCGAAAAAAGTAAATGACGATGGTAAAATATCACAGGGTGAAGAAATCGGCATGATTGATGGATACGTAAGCTGGGAGGATACGGTAGACCCCAGTGGCTGCAATACTGATGACCCTATTAACTACTGGACGGTTTCTAGAGACCCTGAACGCACACCTTTCCAATGGAACGCTGAGAAAAATGCTGGTAAGTGTTTCAAACTAGCTGATTTCCGCAGGCAGCTACGTTTTTATTGCAAGTTAACATTTTTTTTTCTTATTACGCGCTTGCACTTCTTGACGAGCTTGTAGGCTGTCTGTCAGTCAGTCAGTCAGTTAGTCAGGTCGAAGTCTTTTATAATGTATATATTGATGATTGATTGATTTATGATTAGAACTAATGATAATTAGCATGTCGATTTATTACTACGATATGTGTGTATTTAATTAATCTGTGCTATTATGAACTTGTTGTGGCTCTGATATGGGAATATTATTCCATCTTTTCTGTTTTCATAGTGTTAAGAAACTCGATATAAAAACAAAACTATTTCAGTTGTTTTGTGAAAGTTCCTAATGAACCAACTTTTGTGTAACGAGAGACTGATGACAACACAGTTCCAATAATAGTAGGCTATGCCAAACCTCCTTGGATGACATAATTTATCATATCTTTTACCAGGTTTTTCTACCGGTGACAAAACCTGGCTTCCAGTAGCTGCAGGGTACGAGACTTTGAACGTAGAAGTCCAGAAGCTGGTTGAGACTTCCCATTTGAATGTGTACAGAACACTTGTACAGCTCCGGGCAGAATCAGCTTTCAGATATGGGAGATATGAATCTGTCGCTTTTAACGAAGATGTTTTTGCTTTTAGGAGGTAAGTTTCTGAATTATAAATATATAAATATAGAATAGGCTTTGAATAAACTCTTGAATTAGTTTGCTTGATATTCTGATTCAGGACGGTCACTTTTGAAAGGGTGGTTACATTTAGATATATTGGGCTTTTGTGCTTCGGAAGGTACCTTACTATCAGTCTCAGTTATAAATAAATAAAATATTCTTAACTGTGTCACCGTTACATGAGTTGATACATAAAAAAAAACTAAAATTCTTAAAATGTCACTTACTGGCTCTTACTCTCGTAAGAGCCGAAACGAGTTGGGGCTGAGTTCTTATCACCATGAAAAATCGTTTGTATCTACTAAACAAGAGTTTACCACGTTCTGACTAGTTTGTTCAAATACCAAGAAGATTTTATGCAACAAATGAAAATGAAAGGTGTGGATTACATTAATCAATTTCATAAGGAATTAGCTTTTAACATAATAACTTGATTGATCTCACCCATAATCTGATTGCTTTTATATTAGCCCTAATATAACCTAGAATTTCAATCATCTCAAATCATATTCTGCAAAACAATTTGTAAATTACGAGCTGTCAAAGTGGATTACTGTTTCAATTTAGCTCAGTCCGCGGCAACACTAAGCTGGACGTTGATAGATGAAATTAGTCTCACCGGTTAGTTTCTAGTGCGGTTACATATTAGCGAATTAAACGGGCGGATTAAACAGGCGGATTCACCCCTCGTGTTATGTTTTTTGCAGCGCGTGTTCGCGCAACAATGCTCCGCCCGAAGAGCCGCAAAAGACGCCTTAGGCGTTGTCCTAATAGAACGCGATCACGCGATCGTCGCGCGAGCAAGCGATGCGAACGTCGCGCGATCGCGCGATCAAACGTACTAACGTCAAATAGACGTCCCGATTGGCAATCGCGCGATCGCGCGACGCAACGCGATGCGATTTGGGCCGCCTATTTGATGTTAGTACGTTTGATCGCGTGATCGCGCGATCGACGTTCGCGCGAACACGCGATGGTCGCGTCATCGCGTTCTATTAGGACACTGCCTCATACTGACATTTTCTAGAAAATAACTAAGCGTAAACGTCAGTATACGCGCGAGACACGCTTTTGAAGTTTCGCGAGTAGCAATCCGCCCGTATACGCGAGACAAAAGTATACTATTAATAAATAGTACAAATTTACCTGAATATCAAATATCTGAAAATAATATCTGACATCAGATTGCGGCGAGCCAACGTCTCCTGAGGGTGCCTCGTGTAGAGGCGAAACACGTGTCGAGTTCTGATTTAGGTTTACTGTTTTCGGCGCCTTGGTCTAGATACTAAAGTTCTAAACAAGAGTTAAGTTACTAATACTAAATGTATTTGTACTATTTATTAATATTTATGGATATCCGCAAAGTAACACCTGAATCAATCAATTCAACAGTATACTAGTCTGAAACCGTACTTACTGTATTTTGATTGCGCCTGCTTACTTAGACCTACTACTACACCAGCGAAAATTTGCTAATGGATAATGACTTATCGTTGATTAACGAGTAGGTACCTACTTGTTGGCTATTTTAGTACTTTAAGTAAATGATCTACAGTAATGCAATGCAAATTTATGATGTGTCTATTTCTATGCTAGCGGGCAACACAGCATAGATTTGCATTCGTAAATAAAATTGTGGTAATTGTAGATGCAAATTATATTTTGTTTATTTTTCGTTTATTCTTGGCCATTTCATTCGGTAGAGATGAGCAAAATTACAATTAAACAATGCCAAATTGAAACAATCTTGCTCTCTTTATGAGAAAAATAGTGTTATTTTTTAAATAGCGTAGATTAAGAAAGATTAGGAAACATTATGTTATTTATCACACTGATAAATAATTTTAATTCATATTCGAAAGAAATTGAACAACGAATCGAAATTTCAGAATGTTATAAAACTTTTATTCCTTTCTATTCCAGGTGGTATAACAACGAAATTTACATTGTGGTGGTCAATTTCCGAGAGTCTAATTATTCGATTGACCTGACTTACTTTGAGGACGTGACTGCTTGGGTGCAAGTGGTCGTAAGCAGCGGCCAGTCGCCGAAGAACGCTGGGTAAGCTTTCCGAGAATTAGTCTGCAGGGGAAAATAAAGATGTCTGGCCCATTTCAAAGATATTTTATTTTTACTGAGGTTACATTTTTAAAACGATCCTAAAAACTGGATTTTCATTCGTTTTCTTAAAAAATGTGGGCCTTTATTTTTGTTGCATACTTAGCTGTTAGCAATTTTAAAATACTGTTTTCAAACTCTACTTTCAAGGCCCTATTTTGGATTACTAACATCAGGAGAGCAAATTACTTGGCTAAAAAAACACAGATATTAATTACTTCATATTTTTTGTGCTCAAAGTTTTTAACCAGAGTATATTATGAGTACAAAAATCATTAAGCTAATACAGCCCGCAAGCGTGAATTACCGCTTATAAAATTATATATTTTAATATTTTGTTTTTTATGGAGAAAAATCCTTTACAACACTGCATTTATTATTCAATTTCTTAGTTCAAAAATTATTTTCAGGGACGTGCTCGATTCGAAGAATGTTGGGGTAATTGGCAGCGAGGCTTTAGTGCTGAAAGTTGTGGACTGAATGAACAATAAAATTATTGTAACAGCAGAATCTTGTTTCCTATTCATTTAGTTGGAGAATGCAAATGAGATGGATATTTTCCGCTTGGAAAACTAGGTTGCCGTTTATTCGATTTTCTCCTTGGCCTTTTCTTTTGGATTTTTGTTATGCTGACTGACGGAAACAATTATACGATAAAATAATATGAAAGATGTAACTTCAAGATGACTAAAATAAAAAAATATACCATTTTGGTACTAACATTATTTGAAAGAAATCTAGTAAAATAGACAGAATATAATATTGTAGATATATTATTCGTTGATTCACAAAGCCTTCAACAAAGGAACAAGGTAATAATGAGGATTCACTTTTCTATTCTTACATAAGCGTACAAAGGTTAGCTTGTTTTCTTTACCCTTGAAAGTGGCAGCTATTCTGTGGCTCGGTTTAATTTTCAAATGGACTGACCATCCCTTTGTACCATCCTAATTAGCTGAGTGTAGGTGCATACAAGTTTACGTAATGATATTGCTTTTAATCTAAAATATTCATTTATAATATTTGATGGAGTCTAAATAGATTAGCTCAGATTTTTTTTTACTTCTTCATAAATGCGATAGATCGTCAGTTCGCAAATTTTTTATTTGAAAGATTTGCGTTAAAAAACATTTTTCCACCTGTTCAATGAGAAAAAAAATAAGCTTAAATTAGATACCTATACATTTTGCGTCACAATAATATAGGTTTTGCAATGCCTACACTACACAATACACATCACAACGCACTCATGTACATACATTTATTTATTCCAATATTTTTTAGTAGATACTTACCTACCTTAATTCAAATTGATTATTTATTAATATGCATAATAGCTTATACATTATGTATGACATTTTAATAGTAAATGCATAAATCAACTCCACTTTATCTTATTTGGATGCATCAGCTAACCTTGAAAGACCTTGACAAACGTAAACAATGGAAACCAATGAAATAAATTAATGATGAGATTGTGGCTCCAAGCTAGTACATTCTGATTAAATATCTACTTTGATACAAAAGTTTATTTAATAATCGAGGTTTTACAAAAACATACAATAATCGACTTTAATCTGACCGTTTTAGTGATCGTAAACACCATTGAAAAGTGACAGGGAAGCAAATTACATAATTTCGTTTACTTCGACGACATTTTTTTTTCATTTATTTTGATTTATTAACTAAACTACCGAACCGATTTTGATGAAGTTTTAATGGGACCATTTTAATAGTAGGTATTATATATAATCCTATAAATATTTTTTTTTAATCTTTGAATATGACAATACTTTTATTTTAAAAACAAGAAAATTAAAATGCTCTTACGTGTATAATCTACTTTCACTAGGATCAAGAGTATGAAAATAATTTAAAAAAGAAAAGAAAAGAAAATTTAGGCAGTAGTTACATAAATGAAAATAATGTTATACCAAGATTATAGTATTTATTGTTATTTGTCCCATATAACCAAGAAAAATAATATAGTTTTGTTGGTACCTATGTCCCACTAATTTAATACTAGCTGACACCCGCAACCGTATCGTACGAATTTGAAGTCTCTAGGTTCAGTGGTTTGTTCTGTGCGTTGTCTGTCAGTCAGTCAGTCAAGACCAAGCCTTTTATATGTATTATGAATATTTATTGTTATATGTGTATTTTATATCAGACAAACAAGACTAAAGATAGGTTAATATTTGCTTAACGTTCACGAACCATTGATATGTAATAATATTATTTATTCTTTGCCATTGCTACAGGATCCTAAAATGTCAGCCATTATTTTAAGCGAAAACCAATAACCTTAAAACGTCCATTCCATTTATGACCACCACTAAGATCCCTCAATGCATGCAAAACACGAGAAAACACTTTATTTTGAAAAAAATCTATGTAATTTGATGGTCTGAAATTTCGGCTTAGTCTACAAATGCCACATTCGTAAAATCCACATAGTAGTCGTAAAATACTAATTCAATACCACGCGCTGCTACACATCTCGCACTCGCTCGCACATTTGTACATTTTTGAAAATATAAATAACTGAGTATAAATTTTAAACAAATTTAAGGTAAAAAAACTGAAAACGTGACTGCGAAATAATTATACATTCATTGTCAATTCATTATTCCAAATTAAATGTAAACATATAACTTATGGTATATATTTGTAATTTCCTTTGAAATACCTTCATTTTGATACCCTACTCGATAGGTTAACCTTAACAACCTTAACAGTCAAAATCTATCCAGCCGTTTGGAAGATACGAGGTAACCCAGAAATTAACATACATACATACAAGATACGCGCAAAAAACATAACCCTTCTTTGGCGGGTAATAAAAAAGTGGAGCGGTGTATTCGTTACTACAACAACCTAACGAAATTATTAGAAAGTTTTGTTTATGTTTAGCATAAGCGAATGAGATTGGGCAAAACCGTTTTTCTTGTGAATAGGACAAATTATTTGAATACCGAATTCTGAAAAAGACACACTTGTTATACTAAATTCTTGGAATGCCAAATATATTTGGTTTGGTCCAAATAATAATCCTAGAGATAAAATCCCGCAATATCGCTTATAACTATTTATAACTACATATAAAAGGCTTGGTCTTTTATATGACAACCCACAGGCCAAACCACTGGACGTAGATACTTGAAATTCGGAGAGTGTGTTGTGTGTGTGTTCCTTAAGAAAGGCAGTGCAGGCACGTACAAAGAAATGAATGTTATTAATTCGCAACTACATAGTTAAAAGACAAATGAACCAAAATTATTATCAATAACTCTGTGGCCATAGTAAAAAAATATTAGCAGTCAGCCAACCATTAGAATCAGTGTCGTTTCGAATAACCTCGTAACATTTTTAATCAATGGGCTATCAATACCATTCACAAATTGTAATTGGTCTTTCATCATCCCGATCGGTTTAGGTGTCGGATTTGTTTGGACATGTAGATTGAACATTCAGATCAGAGCTCATAGTTTAGAGTTCGACAGATATTAAATAACTTCTAGTTATATTAATATACATTGGTATGGTAAGTTGATTGATTTATGAAAGAACAACGTCAGACAAATTAGATAGATAGATAGAAAATGCTTTATTGCACAAAGTAAAAAACAAGTACATAGGCGAACTTAATGCTAGTTAGCATTCTCTTTCAGCTAACCTCTGCGTATTATGGAGATGTGGTAGTGCTAGAAAATAGTATAAAGCTTATTTTATTAACATAATACTTACGATATTATACAAAATACACTAATAAATAATAAATAAAATGCTTAAGTATTCTGGAGTGCCATGTAGTGACAAGATAGTCTGGATTTGAAGACCCCAATGGAGGTGGTTTTTTTTTTACAAATTCACATAAGGAGAAATTAAATACTATTTGATATTAAGATTATTTGCCATAAGGCGGCCTAAGACGTTAGGTATGTTTGGGTATCTTACTACATAGAAGTATTCTATAATTTTAATCTAGTAATAGTAAAGCATTTTTTTTTTAAGTTTTACATAATATGGTTTCAATATTATAACAATTAAACTGTAAATGAATCGGCGAAATCGACCCGGAAAAGTTTCGTGTAGTTTTTTTTAAATTTTAAATACGTTATCAAGCGTATAAGGTGCTTTTCTGATTTTAACTTGGTATATGTTATGTAAAGTGGTATAGTATTGTAAGTTTAATGTTGTTTTTTTCTGATTTATCCATGACCAAAACATTATTACACAAAAATGTTAATTCAGGCAGGCATAAATACAGGCAGTGCAGTGCACGGTGCAACACAACTCTAACACTTGTCCAATTCGATAATTATATATTGGCCAGTCTCGAAAGCCCAGTAATTATTATTTTAATAGCTTCAATGTTATTTATACCGGAACACATTAATGTGTATACATTATTGATTGACAGCAGATGATCTGTCACTATGTAGAGTATGTAGGTGCCCATCTTTACGCAATTTTGCATGCAATCGAGCCTGATAATACACCAGTAACATTCACTCTCGCCTTTAAGGAAATGCCTTACCTCTATTTTTCATTCTGACATAATGTTGATTCCTCCACATTACACTGACACTAAGAATCCTCGTAATCCAAGGTATATCCAGGTAATCAACAAAGCACTTCACACCAACCACAACACATGGACCGGTCTAAGTAGTAACTTCTCATGTTGGCTTTACCTTTCACTGCGGCATAACCCGGTCGTATTAAGATGTTGGGATTATGTAGCTTAAATATGCTTGGATACGTATGTATTGTAATGATTAGGATTATAATCAGGCTGCACCTAGAGTTGCTAAACCAACAGCTACTTTAATTGGGCTCATTAAAGTAGTCTCATTGATGCGATCATTTATCACTGTACTAATTGGATTTGATAGTAATAGATAGAGTATGGATTTTTGAGTGAAAACTTTGTAAAAAGGCAAATGATTTTGAGTTGTTAGATGGATTGACTGGCCTAACTGACTGATAATAATCAGGCCTAACGACAGATAAATCAGTGCTACGTAAGTACCTAATTTTTTTTTTTTTTTTGGAAACCTAAATCTATTTTAGAAACTTACATATTATTTTAGGAACCTAACAAAATATTCTAATTTTGTCGGTTCTAATATAATTGCAACGGAACAAATTTATCAATGCACACCTAGAAACACTAACAATTCCATTTAGTTAAACACCTATCGCGCTTTAGCACATTTTGCCAACTTATGTATGTGACCTTTTGTTGACATTTCTGCTTGATTTTAGGTCACATCATCCAACCGCTCTGCTTGCAATGAAATCCCAGCTAGATTGACAAACTGTATCTCCACCGTTTGTTTTCCTCCAACGAACCAGAACACGCGTAAATATGGCGGTCTAGAGAGCAGCCAATCGGAACTTTTTCATGGAATAACGCTTGAAACAATCTAGCAGGTAACCGACACTCTGTCGAGTTTTGTAACGTGGTTTTAGTAAAAATTGCTTTGACAGTTTTTTTGTTTCATAGTACGATGACACACAAGCTTTTTTACATGCTGATTGTTGGCGTTTTGAAACGCTAGCGTGTGAGCGAATTATATAGGAGGCGGTTCGGGGTTGCAGGAAAAGGCCTTTCTTCCTGTAAAACTTAAAAATAATCAAGATATTTAATATAACTTAATATTTAATTAGCCTAATGCCAACCGGTCGAAGTATGACACGGAAGTGCCTATCGAGCGCCGTGCTCTCGTTCTCGTAAAGTGGATCATCACGTAAGGGCTGACGCTGCAGAAGCTACGACGTGTGAAGGTCGCGCTGTTGCTCTGCTGATGTAGCAGTCTGTACTCGTAACAAGCGTGTAGCGTTAGGGAAGGATTTGTCAACAAGAAAATTGTAAAAACGCCGATGACACTCGGCGACTTTACACGCTACAAGCGAAGTCGCTGGCGCGTAGCGTGTAAAAATGCCTTGTGTCATCGTACTTTATATTATCGGATTTCACTCTACACCACAGAAAGCGGATAGGTACTTGCAGCTTAGTTCACACATTTCACACTTGAATTATTTAATAAGATAGTTTTTGAGAATGAGTGTATTCTTGCTAAAACACGCCAAAAATACGCGGACTAGCGCGCGAGCAATATTGTACATTCTAAACCTTTGCCAATTCTTCTTTTTATCGTGTCAGTAGTTCTTGCAAACCAGTGCAGATAGTGGTGAAACAATTTCAAGTGCGCCTCGAAGAGGCTCCTTTCGTGCAATAATCTTCTTTTAAACAATATATACAAAGATGGATCTAAAACCTATGACCTAAGATCAAAGAGACGATCATACATTCTATTGCTTTATTAACTAAAATAAAACCTTGTAAGTAAATAGAATTAACCGTAATACCAAGAAATTGTCAAGAATTAAATAATTACGAAAACACAAGACGATCAAAGAATTCTTTAGCTTTGTTCAAACTTCCCCTTGATTGCTCTCATTTAATTTAATTAAGGTCGTTACAAAATGCGAAGTCAAATATTTTCAATATTATTGAACCTTACAAACCTAAACATATTTGCAGCCTTTTAAAATTTTCTTTATTTTAGGTATTCACACCATAAACATGAAAAACAAACTATAAATATCATATTATTTAGTAAAATGATCATTCAAAGCTAAAACATAAATTTTGGCTATGGTCACTAAAAATATGCTAATAACATGAATAATTTCAGTAATGGCCTGCCTTACAACCGCCTTCCTTTGCTTGGCATTTGGCTATCATACCTTGTATGATGAGATAGCCAAATACCGAATAGGTACTTATATGTATAGTTTAAAGCTTTCTGTCCACTATTCCTATCATACCATGACCGAAAAAGCCGTGTTGACCGAGTGGGAGGTGCCTCGACTTTCGTTCCGAAGGTCGTGGGTTCGAACCCGGTCGTACCCCCAAGGAATTTGTCTGTTCAAAAATTTTATGTGTGCATAAAAACTCGTGCTTAACGGTGAAGGAAAACATCGTGAGGAAACCAGCACGTCATAAAATTTAAAAAGTACGAATGTGTCAAATTTAGGTACGAAAGGAGCCTCTTCGAGGCGCACTTGAAATCCTTTCACGACACTGGTTCGAAGAAACTAAGTGACACGATAAGAAGAAGACCATTACCGTGTCAGGTAAAAAAATATTCTTGGTACCCAGGTATTGAAAAGTATGACACTATACCCCGTTATACACCGCCGTTTTGTCGCTGACCGTCGCGTTCCGTGCAATTTTATATTTTGCCGGTGTTAACACGCTCCGTGCATGGCACGCGACGGGGTAGTGGGCAGAGACCTTAATGCTAGCTTGCACACTTGCAATTTCCATTCAATAACGAAGCTTGACGTGTAGAATGATACGCTCAACCGGATCTATCGATTCTTTTGTTACTTGACATTCTGAGTCTTATTTTAACATACAATACTTTATTGTCACGGTCCTAGTTAATAATATTTAAATGATTTTAAATTAGAACTAGACTACTCAAGCAATGAAAAACCACTTACTACCAAATATCGGATGGTAATGTATCAATTAGATTAAGATGGAGCAATTTTGAAATAATATTATACCTATAGATTACACATAGCTACGAAGATCATAAAGGTCTATAATATTTTAGCAAAATATTTCCAAAAACTTCATACGATCAATATTTACCAACAACAGAGTTTGAACCTACGTCTTGGCTAATCCGAGCCAATGTTTAACCAAAAATACTAAGTAAACAGTACTGCAGTCGACGATATATCAAAATAAGTCAAAAATCTACGAAATAAGGCTGATAGTGACATTGACAGTTGTATAAATAAACAAAAAAATACAAACATATTTTTTGACATTTCATAATACGCCATCTAGCCCCTAACTAAACCACCTTGTACTATACTCGAACTAAATAACTGATAGAATACTGAAATACTTTTTTCTAAATACTTACACAGATTAGATAGAAACCACTCAGACTCAGGACAAACACAAATGTTTGTTCTGAAGCGGGAATTGAACCCGCAACACCGGCGAGGTAGCCAAGCACACTTACCACTCGACCACCTGTGTCGTCAAAAATAATGGCCGTTCTTTACAGATGATGCTGGCGATGCCTAAATAGTATAAATAAAAACTAAATAGATTGACATTCAATTAATTTAAACCCTGGTTGATTGACATTTGATTCGACACACTGACTTCGTTGATAAAGGCTTTCGTAAACTGGTTTTGTACAGAGGCCCAATCACCAACTTTTTTGAAAAGCTTATTCGTATAGGTACATTTTTCCTGAGATAGTTTGTATGACATTTTGAAAAAAAAAACATATAAACTAATAACTAAACTGTCAGTCCTGCGATGAATTCGATACGAATGCACTAGTCTAAAATTTTCGTGATACGGCTTCAATTACGTGTGATGGTAACTATAGTATAGTCTATGCGCCAAAACGGGTCGTTTGTATTGTAGGCATAGGCGCGCGCCGACTCTACCTTACAAGGCAACTTGTAATAATCCGACACGTAATTAAGAATACAGAGTAAAATACCTAAATGCCGATCACTTTTAGGTAGTATACCATTAAACTAGTTTTAATGAGACATTTCTTTAAACCTACTTATCGTTTTAACCATGCTGTTTTACACAAAAAAAAAAAAAGTCAGAATCTTTGGTTTCTATGACAGAAGCATAGCGGGGCGAGTGCGGCGCCCGAGCCGAGCTGCAGCAAGCTGGGTAGAGCTAGGTACCCGGGTTTGCCAAACAATCAATGAAGCTTAAATTACCCATTTCAATGATGGATACCGATTGACGCAAGGTCATAGGAAAACGACTAACGGTAACAGTTGTGCAATTTTTATCATTATTCATTTTCATTTTGATTAATTTTGAATAGATTTGGACGTAATTTTTTCAAGTTTTTTTGCCTTAGTTCTACTGTGTTCAGTAACGGCAACTGATTCTGCTTATTTATTTATTCTGGTGATTATAAATTTGCGGTTTATAATTAAATGGCCAACAATTATTTGGTTATGGGCAAGCGTGATCACTTACCATCAAGAGAGCGCCTAGCTAGTCTCGCCACATGTTTACATAAAATAAAAAAATCTATTTTTGTGAGAGGAGAGATCATAATTATGTCCCAGTTTTAATTTCAGCTAACGAGTGACGGGAGAGTTGACTAATAGAGTTTGATTTTAATAATGGACATTGTACGTTGTCCTCAAACCTGCACTCAATTACTGTTATGTAAATAGATCAATATGAAGTACCACTTTATCAAGCATGTGGAACAAAAATACAAATACTTTCGATTAATGATACATCAGTAGGTACATCGTTATCCGATAAACGATTATCTTATCAACGTGACGTCACAACTGTAACATCATGTCCGACGACATGAAATGACAGATTTCAGTAAACGCTTTGAGGTTGCAGATTAGCGGATTAACCTAACGGATTCGCCGCTCGTGTCCTATTTTTTTGCAGCGCGTGTACGCGTGAGAAACCGCGAGAGACGCTTCATGCTACTGACACTCGTTACGAAAACCCGAGCGTAAACGCCGGTATACGCGCGTATACAGGCGTTAGCTTTTTAAGTTTCGCGAGTACCAATCAAAGGAGGGGTTAACGCAAGGCGAACCCCTCTTTTGGCCATATTACCTTCTTGGCCATTCACGTTAAATAAAACTATACGCTGTATTTGATAGCTGTGTGCATATTTTAAGATGGTGTGCGAGATTATTACAGTGTGCGTTTACATGCATAAGTTTTGTTAGGCGCGTGTGTAATGCGTGTTTTCCTCGTCCCCGTCAAAAATTGCAGAAAATTATGTTAGCAGATGCTGACGTATAGCCTTCTTTTGCTGGATTCTCGGAGGTAAGATGACAATAATAGCTCAGCATTTTCACTGGCTGAAGCCAGTGAATGCCTTTCAAATCATACACAAAACTCAATTTGCAATTTTTAAAAATTTTAAAACGAATAATGTGTTTGTTTGTTCGAGTTTTAAGATAGCTACTTAATATTATAGATAATAAACTTATTTTATAATTCTTCATCTCCTATGAATGTAGAACAAGATATTAATGGGAGCACTCCATCAAAAGTAAAACAGTGTAATCCAGTAATCTTCGCCGCGGAACATTCATCTTGCGGAATGCTTAAGGCAGCGTTCCCACTACGCCGGACCGGCAGATCTGCCGCGCCGGTAAATCTGCCGGAAGGGCTGTACAATTTATATGAAGCTATTCACAATATCCCGGGTCCGGCATTTTTGCCGAGCCCGGAATTTTTACCGAGCGTTTTGTCACTACGAATTGCCGGTAGAACGACCGGGCCCGGAGTAATGTGAACGAGTTTGTGCCGGTATCTGTCCCCCGCTCGCCCCGCTCGTGCTCCCCTCGCCCCGAAATTGAAGAACTTTGATTCGTCTCTTCTAAGTTCACCCATTAATGTTTCAAATGTTCCAAGTGAAAATCTTTCCCGTAAAATAGGGTGTACCCAATGTTTTCTTTTATTTTGCCTTCTATTAAGATACCACAACAATTTCGTCGTCCATTGTGCGCGCAGGTCCAAATTCAACTGAGGTAAGTACTTGACTGTCTGAATTTTTTCCGGGATCCGATGTAATGTGAACACTCTGTACGGTGTCCGGTTTCCGGCAGATCTGCCGGTCCGGCGTAGTGGGAACGCTGCCTTACAGAGCGGAAAACTTGAGATGCTGTTGGTTTTTGTTGTTTGAAGGACTGCCAGATGGTCCTTTGTAAGTGATAAGAGGAGGTAGCTATTCTACAAGCTAATTTTTGTAGATGAATATCGGTTTTCGTCCTGAGACTGAAGTCTAAAAAAACCGTTAACCGTACTAATAGTTAACAAATTTCCATGATTTTGTATTTTCAACAGACTTCAAAAAAGGAGTACGTTATCAATACGGTTAATTGTTGTTTTTTATGTTTGTTATTATATCTCAGAACTTTATCGTTTATAAACCGTTTTGAAATAATCTTTTTTTTTTGGATAGGACATTTTTATAATTTCATCAAGTTCGGTTCAGTGGTTTAGTTTTATAATCAAAATAACTGAAAAAGTTATGTCGTCAATGTAAACGAAATTGCGTATTTTGCTTCCCTGTGACTTATAAGTGGTGTTCACAGCCACTAGAACAGTCCAATTAAAGTCAGTTGTATATTTTTGTAAAACCTTGATTATCTATCTCATTTACAGGAATTCTTTATGTAAAAATATTCAAACCGTTTTCATAATGATGTAATTTGTGGTTTATTTTATATCAGCGGATTGTGTGGTTCGTGTTCGTTTATGTGTATGATATTTTATGAGCCTACACGTGTCGTGTAAGATCATCGTTATACGCTAGATTTACTAGCAATAAATAATAGTTACTATAATAAGTTTCTGTTCATGTTTTCTTTTCCTACAGTACTTATGCTACGTTTCTAAGGAATTGTTCAAAATGATAACGGGTTACGTGTTGAATTAGGTCGAATCAAGCTACGTAGGTAGGTACTGGTTTAAGAAGTAGTTATTTCTACAAAATATGTTTTTTCATCCGTGAGGATATAGCACATTTGCCCTGTTAGAACTAATTCACAATTGATTTGAACACTCCGAGATTAAAGAGTGTCGGAAAACAGACGTCGGTAGCAAGTTCTACTCCCTGCTGGTGCGCATAATAAAAATAAATGTTGATGCAAACCGCTTGGTTCGAGATAGGGGTGAAACTCCCTGTACGCGTACCTACTAGTCCAGTGGTGAAAGGTATATGGTAAGATTATGTATAAACGAATGTGTAAATCAACTCAACTCACCAATAACATAGGAGTATCCATCTAACGTGAGCACGCATTTCCTAGGCGCGCCCGATGTGGACTTATGTCTTAAAGTCCGTGGCGCAGCTCCCAAAGCTCTGCCCCCTCCAGGGTCACTGTGACACTTATGTACCAGCTCTTTATCGTTCGCCACCGCCTTGCCGTCAACTGAGCCCTGCCTGCTGCCTTCCAGCAGTGCCTTCCCTCTTCGCATCATCACCATACGATACCTCCGCACTTTACAAACATCACGTCACATAACATCACTTCCACAGCAACGTCAAATACATCCATCACTTTATAAAGTAAAAACACTCATCAATCACTTCAAAAATTCAGATATGTTTACGTTTTTAACACTGTGTTTTGATATGCATCGCCTTCGATTCGTAAATTAAATTTTCATCTTTCGATCTTGAACTTATTAATCGGAAATTATAAATAATATTGGAATGGGTTTCATTGACGTCGATAAAATTGTATCCGGCGCGGGCTGAGATACGAGTGAGTGGGCTTGTTAGTAACTAGAACTTTTGGACAACGATCATTAAAAGTTGATAAGAAAGATGCCTTGGGATATAAAGATTATAGATAAGAGTAAGCACGGCTATAAATAAAATAGGATTAGATCAAATAAAATAGAGCGGACCTATTATCAAGTGTCTTATTAATATCCATATCGTAACGATTGTTGATTTTAGAACGTAAATCTGTCAGTAATTTATAAAACGAGTGGAATGTTGAGACAGATTCTGAAAACTTTAGGATCAATTTGACCGTTCTTCATCAATCAGCAGAGCACTAAATAATGAGCAAGGTAAATGAACTGCCATCAAAACTGTCTTTGTTTCAGCTAATTATACAAACCGAAATAATTTCTACGGCTTACGTAAACCACTCAAGGCATTAAAAGGGTCTTTGTTATTTTTTAATGTGAGGAATTTGCATGCCTCAAAAATAGCTACGTTCTTCACAAGAGCCGAGAGGTAAAACTCTTGAAAAATTGCAAAAACATAATTTCATACCGGCAATGACTGGTGTGGTTTTTCGGGTCGTAATTTACCCGTCTGCGGTTTTAATGAGTGTTTGGCTCAACGCAGGTGGGAACACGGAAATCTATTTTGATCTACGACTGTTGTTTTTCCGCCATGGTAACGCGCGGGGTGCCCATAAAACGTTGCGTCATTGTTCACGGCTTGGGGTGGTGGTCTCTGGTCCCCTCTTGTAAACAGATTGTGACGCTGCCCAGATCATGTCAAACTAATCGCGACCAACAGGTGGTTTTGTCGAATTTTTTACTCATGACCCGCTCGAGGCCGGCGGTTGACCCTACACTATTTTTTTTTTTTTTCGGTCAAAAATCCCGGGTAAGTTTTTACCGTCTCGAAGTGCACGGGTGGAAAAAACGGTCAATGCGACATAGCGCAACCACCATACCGCGTGGAAGCCTGCGCGCGACTGGCGTCTCTGCTACGTGCTCTGCTCGCTACAGGTAGCCGCTGATTAGTAAAAGTTCCAAATTCAAAATCCTCGGGAATATCAAGCAGTTAATATTTCTGAAAATGGCAACACAATTAAACTTACCAATAGATAAAATACTCTTTTCAAAGAATGCTGGAATGGGAACAATATTCGACAATTCGCTTTGATGTGAGAAACCAAAGAGATTGCGAAAGATATAACAATGATATTTTTATTTTAGAGCACAATTTAGCTGAAATTATTGGAGTTTATGTCTAGCCGAGCGTAAGTTTGTCACAAAGTGGACGGAGATAAAAGCTCCTACAAAAATATGGTACGTTCCGTAAGGATATACAATAAAAAGGTCGTATTTTTATTTCCGACGAAACCATCAGTCCTAATTTAGTGTGTTTACATTAGACTCAAGCTTTATTTGAACACCTTTTAACGAAAATAGTTCTTTAGGAGTACTCCGGTTCGACAGAACTTTTCTACAGAAAAAAATATATATATAAGAAAATTCCCAATGACGTTTCATTCATGGCTGACTTTTTTATACTTACATGATGTTTTGGCAAATTAAATGTCTAATCCATTTAAGGGGAATCCTCAAGGCAAATTTCCATACAAAATGTTTCGGACAAATACTCAAAGAGTACGCCGTATTATAGTAATTTCTTCACACTATTCGTTTCGTCCATTTTTTTGATTTCGTGAAGAAAAATAGTGAAAGGTTTCATATTTTAATTTAGATTTAATACGTGTTTTAAAATTAACCCTACTAACTTAAAAACACGTATAAAATCTAAATAAATGTATGAAAAGTTTCACTTTATTTGTTGACGAAATCAAAAAACATGGACGAAACGAATAGTGTGAAGAAATTACTATAATACGGCGTACTTTTTGAGTATTTGTCCGAAACATTTTGTATGGAATTCGGATTTGAGGATTAGCCTTAATTGTAAAAATATAAACTTATTACTAATTAATTGTTTGACTGTATTATTTATTACAGTAAGTTATGTACTTACATTGCATGACTGCTTTTCTTTTTAATATTGTATCATAATATTTAGAAAGAATTTTATAAAGACCTATTCTAATTTAAAATAAACCTGATCTTAACGACCTAAATTATTAGGGACTATTTTTTTTTTAATTCAAACAAAGGTCACGCCTGCCCATGACCAAAACAGTGCTAAACCGGACTTTGATTTTCATAGGCCGGTGCAACACTGCTATTAGCGCTCGTCCACTTTGAGACATTTTGATGGTCAGTCTCGAAAGCTCAATAATTTCACTAGCTACAGTGTCTTTTAAACCGGATCACAGTAATGCTTACACATTACTGCTTTGCAGCAGAATATATATATTCATTAGCTCTAGCTAAACCAGGGGTTGCAATTTACTTAAGTTAAGAAAATAGATAACGTTCCGTTTGACGTCACAACACTTGAAACCATTAGCTACTTGATGAATAAGATAGAACACGAACAGAACCAAAGACCTTGACTCGAAACCAATTAAATTGGATCGTTTTGAGACAACTAAGCGGGATTCTAATTAATAATTAAAATCAACAATTAAAATGTCGTTACTGAGGAGAGAAGACGTCATCTGATCTCAAAGATCTGTTCCAATTTGGTGGAAATGAAAATAATAACAATATGATAATAATAATAGATTCAAAAGATGCTAATTTCTTTTAAAATTGGTGTTTTGCTTTACCGTTCGGTAACCAAATATAATGTTTTTTTTTAATTATGTAAATGATATGAGTGCTTACATGATTTTTGAAACAATCACAAATCAATCAAAATTATTTTCTTAAAAATATCCTACAGTTCAGTTAGAAAAGTGTTTTTTTTTCGGATGGACTATTAATGTAGTTACGATAGCTGTAGGTGGCTGTTACTGCGTCACCGAACTCTAAAGTTTTGAGTTCATAGTTTGATCACATATAGCGACACAGATTCAGTAACGGTGGAAAACGGAACTAAAATTCAAGCTCATGGAAACTTACCAATTGTGTACGTGGCGCCATCTATCTGGAAAGTGGCACTTTTGCATTTCTTGAACACCTTCCCGCTCACGACTTGCCGCATCGCGCTACCGTGCGTCGCTGGGATCGACGCAATCTCTCTTCTCAACACATGACTAGAGATGGCGGTACTGTCAAACTTGTTTCTCAACTCCTCAAACGACAGATCGGTTGACAGATCGGTCGACAGATCGCTCGAGAAGTCCGTCGACAGATCTGGCGTTCGGTCCCTACGCCGCACTTGCCCGAATAGTCGGCCCTGACTGGACTCTGCCGGTTTTTTGTCCATCTTGACTGTCACTTACACACACTGTCACAATTAGTCACTTTGTAGTGTCATTGTTTGGTCACTTTGCTCACATTGTTATCATTTTATCACACTGAAACATTTTCCTGAAAGCACTGTAATGAAATCATTTTCATGAATTGAATTTTTTTTCGACGATCTCTACATTGTTTTATTTTTTGTAATGTAGACATTGAGGAAACCGCATTTCCATTGCCTGTTTAGTTTCGATTAGTTAACAAAAAAAGAAGTAGCCGAAACAGAATATACAAAAAAATACTTAGAATAATAAATGTATTAGAACTCTGAGGTCTGTTATCATTCTACACCTTAATGAATTATAAAGTGAAATTACTACCATTTATTAGGTGTTTTTCGTAACTTTGAATTCTTATACTGAAAATCTACAAGTTAATTAGTTTAATTTATTATCTCGATGACGAGGTAGATTTAATGAATTAGCTAATGGCCTGTGCCA
Source organism: Lobophora halterata (assembly GCA_932526365.1). Taxonomy (NCBI): domain Eukaryota; kingdom Metazoa; phylum Arthropoda; class Insecta; order Lepidoptera; family Geometridae; genus Lobophora; species Lobophora halterata. Next base: position 10,398,920 of record OW052001.1, read on the forward strand.
ATATAACCGGCCTCTGTCGATGCTGGCCTGAAAGTTCAATCAAGTTGTTTGCTAAGCTAGCAGTCTCAACAAGGTTTTACAAAAATTAACAACAAGCGACTTCAATCGGACTGTTCTAGTGACCGTAGGCACCACTGAAAAGTCACAGGGAAGCAAAATACGCGATTTTGTTCACTTCAACGACTTTTTTTGAGTTATTTTGATTTAAAAACTCAATTAATTAACCGATATTGATAAAAAAAATATGGGACTAATCTGATAGTATAATCTCTCAAACATTTTTTTCAAATCTCCATAAACAAAAAAGTTCAGAGGTAACAAAAAAAATATTATTGAATTGAAATCCGCCTTCTTTTTTGAAGTCGGTTGAAAATACTGTACCATTCCCTCTGAATAGTAATAAAATTAAAATCACTAGATATATATCTAAGTTATGTGAATAACAGTTTAAAAAAAATTGCCACTTTTAATGGCAGGTATTCGGCGCAAAGCTAGGTAATATTAAATCTTAAAATAACTTTATCCTGAAATTAATCTGGAGTGCGATTGTGAGTCCATAAAAATAATACTTCAACGTTCATAAATCCTTGATTGTGCTAGTACTCAAGTTCCCGGTTTCTCGGGAAGTTTCATGTTCTGAAATTGGTCGTAACGCTTATTAATTTACTTTATCGAGCACATTTGAGTAAAATTTTGATGATTATCGCTTTCGCAAATCTTTTGATTCATTTCGCAAATATTTTTTTCTTTGAGCATTGGGAATAAATTAAAAAAAAATTGATTTAAACTTGATTTAAGAGAAGAAAAATTTACGTTGATTTACACAACCAAATACTTACTAAACAACAAAGATTGTTGATCATCACCATCATCATCATCCTCAGCAATGGCTGATATTACCTATGCCTATGCCCAGCAGTGGGCTGATAATGATCAGCCCACTGCTGGGCATAGGCCTTCTCCATTAAATGCTCATCTCGTTTGTGCTGTGCGGATCTAAACCAGGTGTTGCCTGCAATATTGCGATACTGCAATAATACTGCAATATTTTTGATCGACTTATCAAAATACTCGGACTAGCTTTATCAAGAAACATCAATAAAAATAAATAAAACTCTTATTTGAATCATCTTATTACTGAACCTACAACACAAAATGAGTAAAACAGAATCGACAAAAAAAAAGAAAGGTATTCATTCCAATTTACGTTACTTTATGGAAATACAAAGCATTTGAAGGAATACACGAGTGCTCATAAAACCAGACACGATATTTGTGGAATTCACTTTATCGAGCACATTTGGAGTTATAGTTAGTTATGATTACAAAAGCATGCTTTTAGAACGTGTTGTTTCAGTCTTTTCCTTCTCAGAAGATCAAAATCAAAATAAAAAAAAGTACCTACTCTTCAATAACTGATTTTTTTTTAAATGAGTGTTGCATAAATAATCGACATTTTTTAGAATGATTCTATTTACTTCATTTTTCTGAGGTTGATATCATCTGATGGCCAACTTCCTGTTTCACACATCCATCCCATTATTACGAAATTACTCTAACAAATGTACAGAAAGCATCAAAAATATCAACTTAGTTGTGAAAAAATGTAGACGGAATATCTAGTGCCATTTTATTCAGTCTAAAAAAATCAAATTCAAACTTCAGAATGCGGATTTAAGTTTGGATTCCGACTCGCCTTCAATTGTTTATATTAACCTACATATCTGGGATTAGGTATGTCGACCCGGTGCATGCAATGGCTCGCCCAAATTGTGAGAAATGCGGCCTGCTTTTGCTAGGCCCGAGTTGCAAGCTTTTGGATTCAGATTTATAGTTCATTTTACCTAAAATATAAATAAATTATAGTCTAATAAACATGTTAAATAATTTTTGGTATTGGTTTTACTTCGCATTTATTCTGAAAACACAAGCAACGGATGAGCAAGTCTCAATTTAAAATTTTAATCATATTTTCGGTTCACGGTTTCAGAAGTAACATACAAATCGTATTACTTTATAAGTCTACTAAAAACAGATGAAACCTGAAATTTTATTTTTCAAACATAGTATAAACACACGAACAAATTCATTTGCAGTAGATGACAATAAGAAATTTAAGAATAATACATTCCAATTTACGTGATCGTATGGAAATACAAGGTAATTGAAAAGGGAACGCACGTGTGCCTTGCTCCAGTCACGATATTTGTGGAATGGAACGACACGAACACTCTGCATTCCTTAATTTGATCTTTAGGGATGTGAAAGCGAGGATATTTAAAAAAAATACCCGGTTTGTCCTTCATCTTGAATGTTAAGAGTTCACCAGTTCAAGCTACCGTACGGCGAATTATCTTTAATATAAATATAATAATCTTAATGCATTTCATTTAACTATTATTGTACATAAAAATCCTTTATTATTCCTTTGTAATTTATGTTAAATTACGATTCAGTAAGTAATAAAAAAGGCTTTATTTAAACTGAACATAAAAATAAATCCACTGAAATTGTAGCCAATACTAATTCATTTTACTCATCACTATTTTGTTTTGACAAGAAGAAAACCGTGTGATGGTAATTTATGTTCAGTCTTGAAGAATAATTGCAAATCTGCGGTGCGCATTTTTCGTTTGCTGCTATTTTGAAACCGCGTGACTTTAATAGTGTTTACGACTGTACTCTACTTGTACTGTACACACACGGTTATATGTATCGGGAGTAATCAACAAAAACTTTTTGTTTTACCTAACGCTGTGATATGCTGTACGGAAATAGAATAAACTTTAAAAATTGTTAACCCTAACGCTTTCACTTTGTTACGAGTAGGTAAAAATCTTTGAAAAATTAATATACCTATGAGATGTGTGCGATTCTAGAGTTAAAATGGGTATGGTTATCAAAAAAATAATTGTTATAAATTTTGGATCCAAGAGAATACCCCGATAACTGTAAAAATACATATTTCAACATTGAAGCCATCTTATTATTCATTGTAAATTTTTCTCCTCACATTTTCACGCCCAGTTCCCAAGGGTCGATTCAACCGTTTCACACTCCAACACTTTTTGCTGTAGATATGTTTCCGCTCTACATCACGAAAAACTAGAAGATCACTTAAAGGTCTCTTGATTTTTAATTTTATACGAGGCACATGCACCGTTTTGAATAGCAAAATCCGTGCAGTAATTATATACAAAGCACCTAAGAGATCTCTTTTCAAACTCTACTAGTATATCATTATAAAATTACTAGCTGCAACCCGCCTACGTAGATTCGGGATGAATGGTATTTGCTGTCTATTAATTTAAAATTTCATCTCAACAGTAATTATTTTACCATATCCATTCATCTATTTATCTTCAGTGCCTGCAACAAAAGTATCGTATACTTAGTGTAGGCACTGCTCACCAAATAATGCATCAAAAGCCAAATAATACATATTAGTTAAGATTATATTATTTTATTTTACTAAGATTTTTTTTTATAAAATAACCATGGTTTGAACAAAAACATACAAGAACCGACTTCAATCGGACTGTTCTAGTGACCGTAGGCACAACTGAAAATTCACAGGGACGCGAAATACGCAATTTTATTCACTTCAACGATTTTTTTTTCAGTTGTTTTGATTTAAAAACTAAACTACTGAACCAATTTTGTCAAAATTTCTATGGAACTAATCTGAAAGTATAACCTATCAAACAAAAAAGAAGATTTTTTAAAATTCTTTTATTATAAACAAAGTTCTGAGGGAACAAAAAAAAAACTTTCAACCGAATCGAGAACCTACTCTTATTTTGAAATCGATTGAAAAATAAATTGAAATTGAATTGAATATATCCTTGCATCTTTTGCATATTTAATATTAGTGTGTATGTTTTAACATATTGTATAATCCCTGAGTAAATCAAACACACATCGAAGATCGAAGTAAATGAAATTAAGAAGTTTCCCAACGTTTGGGCACAACCCACAAAGTTTATGTCTTCGTCGCCTTAGCTACTTCATCTGTAATGTTTTAGGAAGGTCGCTTGATCTTTGAATTGTACGTAAGCTGATTAAAAGTTCGAGAACTCAAGGTTTGTTTCGTAACTTCGTAAGTTATACACCTTAATCTTTATTCCTTCACTTTACAAAATGCCAACAAAAAAGTTTTTAAGCAAAATCAGACTATAAATGTTCCTTCTACTGGGATTCAGTCTTGAAGAGCGGATTGGTGAATATAAATAATTTTAGATAGATTAAAAAATTACATTATTCTTAATATACTTACATATGTATTTAGCGTAGCATAATCATGTTATGCTTATAATGTTCTATCACTCTCGGTTTCTTCTTAAAGTACGATGACACACGGCTTTTTACACGCTACACGCCAGCGACTTCGCTGGTAGTGTGTAAAGTCGCCCAGTGTCATCGGCGTTTAATTACAATCTGCTTGTTGACAATCCTTCCCGAAAGCTAACACGCTCATACGTTAGCTTTTAAAAAACGCCAACAATCAGCGTGTAAAAAAGCTCGTGTGTCATCGACGCAGCGAGTCGATGTTAGGTATAAATCATATAGCCAGGGAAAGATCTATCTATCTATACTCTCGGCTAGGAGAGTGTATACCTATTTAATTTCAAATAATTTGTGTTCATGTTATTATTAGGTTCATTAATACTTAATGAACCTAATAATACTATTTTTATTTTTATTTTTTCGGAAAACTTGCAGCTAGGTACACGATTGATTACAAAGATAAATATAGATGGCCAATTAAAAATTTTCACAAATAGGTAGAGGCAAGTAGGTATTTAGAATTTTAAAGAAGTAGACAAACACTTATAATTTAGAATTTAGGATTCAAAGAAACTATTCTTTAAAACACGCTCGAGACTAACAGGGGATGTGTTGAAAAGGTCAATATCAATTTCTCGCGACAATGTATTGAAACAACTGCACACGCGTGGGAAGTAAGAATTACGCTTGTACTTAGATTTGACTTGTGGAACATATAAGAGATTGTGATTTCTAAGAGATGTTGATGGAATTTTAAGACTCAAATGACCGAGTAATTCAGAACAGTTTTTAAGTAATTTACCTCTGTGATTTCTATTCAAAAGCATATACAAGAAGACTGACATTTCTAGAGCGAGAGACTTATAACAAAAGGCCGATGGATAGAGGCTTGGCCCGATCGATCGCGTTTGCAGTCTACTTGATAACATGCAAATCTCCTAATAAATGGAGAGACCTATGTCGAGAGGGAAATTACGTTTTGTCTCAATACCTAATTTTCATTCAAGACAGAGATAGATTTGTGAAGCGTTTCATGAAAAAGCCAATACCCAGTATGATGATGATAACAAATATTTTTTTTGGAGAGCTTTTGAGGTCATTTTAAAACTTGTCAGTTTCATCAACCCACTTTAAAAAAAGGAGGAAGTTCTCAGTTTCGTTTTATTTTTGCTCCGTAAGCGTACTGAGTAAGATATTTCGTGGGGAGTGAATTGGACGTCCAGACGCCGACTCTATCACTTCTCTTCATCCAAAGGTGGCTGGTAGAAATCGATTTTTGCGATAAGGCCGTCCATTGTAGCTTCTATTATTATTCATTTATTTTTGGGTTTTTTATTTTTAAGCTTCCTTTTAGAATGTATGTTTCCTCGGGGTGTACAATAAAGTGTTATTAACTAACTACTTCGGGTAAAGTCGGCTGGTATAATTTACCAAGTGAAGATGGTAATGTGTCTTGTCTACTGCCTTTTCTTTTACCTGAACGACAAAAAATAATAGTAGCGTAAAAAAAAATTATGAACGTAAATAATATGGTTTTTTTATAGCATACTTTCTACTGTCATGTAGAAAGTACTCGCTATCAAAATGTGAAAATAGTTATATTTAGTATTGTTAACATCGTACACTTTGTACAATATATCGGATTTTAAATTTTACGTTGACAAATTTCTATTTGTCTACTATAGAATATGCTTTATTGTATAACCTTAAAATAATCTTCTTCGTGTCACTAGTTCTTTCGAACCAGTGTGGTGAAAGGATTTCAAGTGCGCCTCGACAAGGCTCCTTTCGTGCTCTCGACACATGTTTTCGAACTTTTGGTTCTACGACATGACGGTTTCCTCACGATGTTTTCCTTCACCGTTGCGAGAACGTGGGATGCATACATAGATTTTTTCGACCGAAAAACCCCATTTACGCATGACTGCCACCGGGATTCGAACCCGCGACCATCAGATCGCAAGGTAAGGGCCTCATCCACTCGGCCACCACGTCCTCCTTAAAATAATAAAAACAAGATATACAAACTAAAAATTACAAGGGCGGTCTTATTGCTAGATAGCAATCTCTTCCAGACAACCAGACGAGACATATACATTTATGTACAAAAGTAGTTTATAATTTTTACAATACATTACCAATACACTATATGCATATACATAGGTAGGTACACTTTCTTTAAGTGGAATCCTCAAATCCGAATTCCATACAAAATGTTTAGGACAAATACTCAAAAAGTACGCCGTATTATAGTAATTTCTTCAAACTATTCGTTTCATCCATGTTTTTTGATTTCGTCAAAAAAAAAGTGAAAGGTTTCATACTTTAATATAGATTTTATACGTGTTTTCAAATTAACCCTACTAGAGGATTACCCTTAAAAACCACAACTTCAATGTTTATCAAGAACCTCTCACCGTTGCCTAGCATAGCGTGCCGCGATCCATAGACGTTTAGTCTATAAACCCACACAAACGCGCCCCTTCCGTAGCGATTCTGTATTCATGTTCAGAGATTCCTCGCGTTGACACGAAACAGGCGAATTGATTAGATAGGGTTGGATTTATCTACCACCTTTGCTTTCAGCTGGTAGATATCTTTCAGTTTAAAAATCCATGTCTCTCGCACGATCGGTCTAAGTAAGTGAAGTAAGGGCATTCGCATAGGTATATATTATATATTATTATATATTCGCATATTGTAGAGACATGCATTTTTCGACTGAATGGCTTAGTTTTCAGAGCTATGATAAGATTTTATTTTTATAGATACAAAAGGCCAATTTGTATCCAAAGCTGGCCAGTTCTTTATTTAAGTAAAAATTGGTTGTCTGTAAAGTTGGTTTACGGAAGAAAGTTTAACGTGACAACGTCATCAGCGTAACGGGACAGTGAGCGTTACCGGACAATTACGTCAAAGTTTTCGTGCATTCAGCCGGCGTTCATCGATTTATTAGACGTAGACGTGTAAGTACCACATATTTTGCAATAAATTACAGAATTACTGAAACTACGCTACCTAAATGTTATTATTTCATTCTTTGAGCTAGGAGCATACAATATTTCTGGAAAGAGTTTTTGACGTGACTACGTCTAATAAATCGATGAACGCCGGCTACATGCACGAAAACGTTGACGTCATTGTCCGGTAACGCTCATTGTCCCGTTAAACTGGTAGTCACGTTAAACTATCATCCGTAAACCAACTTTACAGACAACCAACTTTTTTACTATTTCATCTCAATCTTTGCAGGAAGGTAGGTACCTCTCGCATCTCCCATCTCTTAAATTGTAAACCAATTTGTAGCGACGACATTTTCCTAATAAAAGTATTATAAAATGTCAACGACATGCCTGCAGGTGGCAGCCGCTAATATAGCTTCCAAGTTAATATACATAGGTATCTAACATTCCTTGTTAACTCGTGCTAAGTTTGGCGAATGAAATATGACGAAATTTACCTGAGCTGGGATGTATGATGCACAGTCAGATTTGTATCATAGGTACTAATTTTGCAAAGACATTCTTCTTCTGACAAGTATGATGACTGATGAGCATTTTCAAATTAATGTAATTTGCAAATGCTTGCGTGCACTTTTCTTTGCAAAGTTATGAATATAAATGTGAAAGCTTGGGAGTGTATACATGCCTGATCTGACTCTACGTGTTGTATTTGGAAGAAGAATACAGAATTTCATATAGAAGAGTTCTTTAAGAAAACGCTAATATGCCTTTTTCTCAATAATTAAAATGATTGAACATTAAAATATTTGATTGCGTGTACAAATGAAAAACACTACAACTGTAATATTTTACGAAAATCTCTCAAAATATTGAGAACAAAAACCTTTAAAAACATACGAATAAGTTCACAGTCGCTTGATCATGATAAAGAGAAGACAAATAATGGGATAACAGCCGAGTAAACGTAACTAATGAAATAACAAATGGCTTCGAGAAATAGAAGGAACAAAAGTTGGGCAAGTAAAAACTTGAAATTGAATAGAAAGAAGAAACCACTTTTACGGATCATTGCCCGGATGTGACGGTGAAAAACTTTATTGAGCTGATTGCTAAATAATATAAGTTTTATTAAAATAAAGATATTATTAGGTAGTTATATTATTAGGAGGTAGTAGATATTATTAGGTTATTAGATTTCCAATTTATTGTTCCTAATTTTAAACACAATTATACATAATTTTGTAACTCTAAAAGTTTGGTAAATAAAATAATTAACGATTTACTATTTAGCGCCAAATGTCCGCAATTTTGTTTTTTTTTTTCAAAAAACCTCGAAATCTAAGGACACTTGGGTTATTGAGACGAATCTAATGATACCTTTAATTACAGCATAAGCTAACTACTACAATCTATAAATAGGTATATTACAAAATTTACAAAAGGAAACAATTGGGCCACCCATAGACCGTTGCAAACGATCTATAGGTAGCTCAACTGCTCCAACTCGATACCCGATGGCAGCGTGCCGAGGATACTGGCTGCATTGCCTCTTTGTATAGCAAGGCTTATTCTTTGGCCCAGATAGCTGCCAGCCCTCTGATCACGCGTCGCTTCGACCAGACGCTCTGACAAAATTTTAAAAACGCGGAAGGCTCCCATTCCCCATGGACCTAGGGTCTCGACCCCAAAGGGCTCAAACATGTACGACCTATCAAGACCTACATATTTACGCCGCTTGAGATCTTCAGCAGAGTTTGCCGCCGCACCAGCCCTAACTTGCGTCCCTGGCAAATGAGAAGGTGCCAAAGTGTCTACGCATGTAGCGTCCCACACCAAGGGCCTGCCCATTCTCCATGGGATAAGCGTCATACCGTCAGGCCGCTTACCATCGTCACGACTTAGACCGTTCGGCTCGAGAACGGCTGGCACATTGGCGGTGGTAAAAGCCCGGCGAATGATTTCGTTAAGACTACTGTGGCGGGAAATTCTGCCAGCACTCCTAGTGCACGATAATCCATGGTGACCAAGATGTTCGACCGCAGTACCACACCGGCATCTATGTGGAGCGCAGCATGGAGCACCCAACCGCAGACGTGTTGCAACGCGGAAAGTTAAAGGGTCCAATAATGTGCCAATCGTTTGTGAGGGCAATGCTTGCAGCCAAAGTCCTGACTCCCATTTGGAAACGGCTAGGAGGCGAGCACGATCTGAGGGGCTAGAGCACGTTTGTAACAGACAGTTCCGTGTTAGCTCACAGATAGGCCCGTCCCATTGCCTTTGAGACGAAAGGGTTTTGGGGGGAGTAGTATTTGGGCAAGCAATTTGCCAAGCGTTCCTGGCCTCGTCTAAATGTGAAATGATACCTTAATTATTGAAATCCAACCAGTCGTTTGTTAGATTTGAGGTACCGAAGAAAGTTACATACATACCTACATACAAGATACGATAACGTACCCATTTGAGTATCTTCAAACATAAAATAATTTAAATATTTGAGTAATTATTCGAAAGGATTAAGTAAAAAAATACTATTAAAGGATGCCGACAATAAAAATACCCGCGTAAAATAATAAGCATAAAAGATGCCGAAACTATCTGCATAACATAAGCATAAACGTTTAATATATTATTATTTGGTAGAGCAGTAGAATAGTTCAAGCGAGCTGGGTCCAATAAAACATGTTACTAGATAAAACCATCTGATGGGTAGAAACACGAAGTACCCACAATTTTCCAACGTAAACCGCATAATAATTTATTCAGACAGACGAAGCGAGTAAACAAAATTTGGAATATTTAAAATGTACGAATAAGTTTAGCATTTACAAACCCTAAATTTGTACACCCAACTTGTACGAAAGCCAGGGCAAAAGGTGTCCAAATAAAATAAAAAAGCCATAGAAATTTTAAGCTGTGAATTATTCAAGACAAACGAATGGAATGAAGTTCGTTAAAAATGGACTAAAAAATTCTCACAGAAAAACTCAAAGTTAGTCGAGTGTCCCGCCTTTATAAAAAATATCAATTAAAACAGTTGTAATTGGATTGCCGCGGTCGAATCCGACCGGGACCCCGTGACCCTGTCAAGTGATGATGCGCCGTCGAACCTCTCGTCCGATGACGAGTGGTTGATGACGCATTAGCACTGAGGTGATTGAAGGAATGTCAATAGCCGCGTACACACCAGAAGATCCAATGCGCTCCGATCGCGTGCGGCAGGAGCGCGATCCACATGGAGCGGGCGGTTTGAACGGATCGCGCGCGCTACTTGCCGCGCGCGATCCGTTCTTGGTCGGTTTTTTGGGTCTGCCTCAAAGGCGCCTCAGTTGCGTGGAGCGCGCGGTGTGGACGATTGCGTTTTTGGTTCGCGCGATCCAGCCAATTCATATCACTGTACAAGGAATTTAAATGTTTTTGGGACCCGAACGACGGGTGTTATACCTATATCCAATAAGGATGTAAGAGACGATGCGTCAGATCTCAGATGTTGATGATGATCGTCAGATAGTGACTCCATCTCGAGCAAGAGTTCAACTGAATCACGGATCACCTGTGGATCGCTTGGAGCTTAGTTCTAGATCGCAGTTTTAACAAACTGGATCGGCCTAGTAGGATCCGCGCTCCACGCATCACGATCCTCGGATCGTGGATAGCGGGATCGCGGGATCGCGTGGATCTTTTGGTGTGGACGCAGCTATGGGTTTTTAGTCGGTATGCTACCATCTACTAGCACTCTGCTAGTAACTTGGTGCCACCTTGGTATGCCGGACTCACCACCAAGTTGGTGGTGGACATACCCCTACGGCCCAGGGCCGGAGAGGATGAGTAAACTGCATATTCTCATTGTAAAAAAAAAGAATTGTAGAGGGATTATCTCAGCATTTTGTATTCAGATGAACAAGATTACAATCTGCATTCTAGGTACTATAAATAGATCTCGTACTAATTTGTATGTAAATAGGTCCCACTAAACTCACGTAGCTCTCTAAGTTTTAGTATGCTGAAAGAAGTACTCTTTGCTGAATTTTCGGCTAGGTTGAAGATATTTTTCTGTACGTGTAGCTTTTAAACTTTGCATTGAGATTATATTCTGAGTGTGTTTTAAAGTTTCGTATGCTATACTTGACGGTTTTCTTTTATAAATATTTCGACCTTTAGTAAAGGTTGCATTCCACTCGTTAAGTTTTATTTTTAGGTTTATATATTCATTTAAACTTGTACGTACATTGCTCGTGTTTTTCAACCGATTTCAAAAAGGGGGAGATTATCAATTTATTTGATTTTTGTTTCATGTACCTCAGTACTTTGTTGTTTATTAACCGATGAGAAAAAATCGTTCTTGGTTTAAATGGTTATAATTTTAGATTGGTCCCATAGAAATTTTATCAAAATCGGTTCAGTAGTTTAATTTTTAAATCAAAAAAATTGGAAAAAAATGTTGTAGAAGTTAATAAAATTGCGTATTTTGCTTCCTCGTGACTATTCAGTGGTGTTACAGGTCACTAGAATAGTCCCATTGAAGTATGTTGTTTTGGTTGAAGTGGTTGGTTTGTTGTTTTTGTAAAACCTCAATTATATTCTAGCCTGAATCATATATTTTAATTGTAGGTATGTACCTAATTTTAGAGGTACTAATGCTTACTTGCACCAAACTGTCAAAGTTCTTAATCAATTACTTTACTCGCTTGGTAGTTCTTAACAGTCCAGATTCAGACAGTTAAGAACTACCGAGCGAGTAAAGTAATTGCTTAGGAACTTTTAAACGTTAGTGCAAGTCGGCATAAGTTTGGTATTTGGTAACGGGCACTAAGCCAGATGTTAGTACCAGATTGGAGAACAGTGGGAGTGGTTGATAAATCTTTTTTTATTTCTCTATAATGCTCTACCTAATGAGATGAAAACAATTAACAATCCAAACGTGTTTAAAAATAAACTGAGAAACCTTTTGTTGGAGGGGTGCTTCTATACAATTGACGAGTTTATGACAAGATAGGTTTAGTGACATAGGATAGTATGTAGTTAGTAGGTTTGCTGCTGTAGTTGTAGTTTAGGTAGTAATTTTGAAATTGTATTATTTTTTTTCTGTATTTTTATTAAATTTTTATTTTTACTTCGTGTGTATTATAGAGACATTCATATACGATTGTGAAATTGTGATTGAATAAATAAATGAATGAAAATCAGTAGTGTTGGTTCGATTGATGATTGATCAGATCAAAGTCAAGCAAACAGACACGCTGTAAGAAATAATGAGTTTTCACTTACACATTGTTCGGGTCTTACAATAGCTGCTTAAAAAAATATATATTGGGTCATAGGTAGGTTGGTTGACGACACGGATGGTCGAGTGGCAAGTATGTTGAACTGGCACACCGGTGTCATGGGTTCGATTCCCACATAAGGACGAATATTTGTGTGATGAATGTCGGTGTATGTCCTGGTAGAGTGCTTTCACGTTGTCAAATATGATTGCTATGGATCCTATAACAATATGGTTGTAGTCTACAAACCAATTTGGAGCCTTTGATAGGTTAAATCCTGACAACTGGGCATACCACCTGGCTCACAAGAGAGGACGAGACATTAAGGGATGGCGAAACACAAACACACCGCTGCTGCTACAGATATGGTCATGTAATTCCACAAAAGTGCGGTCCTCGTACTTTTCACTGAACTTGAACGCCGCAAATCCGTTATTTATTTTATTTTATTTTATATTTTCCTCATTTATAAGTCACATTTCGTTTTTCTGTCTATTGTTCCGCGTTGCAACTAAATTTTTGAGCATTCCCGATAAGCCCTTTGGCTGTAATTTTCAGGATAGCTCAAAACTTGATGACAATGCATTCTTAAACCATAAAAAGTGCTATAATTAAAGCATAAAAACGTGGTTTTTAGGTTTAAAACTTGATTTTTGAACTTCATTAGACGAGTATGTAGGTAAAAACGGCAGCGTAGCAGATCTTCCATGAACATGTTATTTGTAAAACATACCTTATCCCTTCCCGGAAAGAATGAATATTTTATAATGTTTAGTATGTGGATTTGTCTTAATTTGAGACTCGGTGCTAGGACCGTATAAGATGTTTGTTTAGAAAATTACACCAAATTTGTAAGGCAGTGTCTATTAGAACGCGATGACGCGACCATCGCAAGTTCGCGCGAACCTCGATCGCGCGATCACGCGATCAAACGTACTAACGTCAAATAGGCGTCCCAATTGGCATCGCGTCGCGTCGCGCGATCGCGCGATTGCCAATCGGGACGCCTATTTGACGTTAGTACGTTTGATCGCGTGATCGCGCGACGGTCGCATCGCTTGCTCGCGCGACGATCGCGTGATCGCGTTCTATTAGGACAACGCCTTAAGGTAGGTGTATTAATCAAACAAGAGTTTAATTTAAAAAATGGTGTTGTTTGGTGCATTTATAAAAATAAAGTTCAAAAACTAAAAAAAGTAGTAGGGTAAAAAGGGGAACATGAACTAAAATAATTAAAAAATACTTCAGAAGTCACATACAAAAAGATTATTTTTTCAAATTTTTAGTATACCTACCAACTAAACCATAGTTTGAAAACTACACCAATATAATCGATACTTACTAGACAATGGCCATTGGCAAATACTCGTCCAAGGACTGTCTCGTTTTGTAAACCAAGCCTATTTGAAATGCAAGTCTAGTTCAGATCAGTCGGCGCAAACCAATATCGAGAGAAAATCGAGTTGTAATCGAGACAATTGAATTGCTTTGTAGCGATTGCGGTACCGATAAGAGACAACTAGGTTAGATTTTTGCAATAAGGAATAGCTGGTTTTGTTGAGAGCAATAATGTTTTTCAATACGTATCTAACTATAGGTACTTAGCTGGATAGAAATGAGTTGCAAAAGCAAAGTAAGCTACAGGGATTAAAAATAGGTATATTTTGAAGGTATTTTGTATAACACGTATTACGTACATACATACATATATTGCATTATTCACGTTGTAGTCAATAATGTGATATGAAAGGTTTGCATACATCTTTGCTATTGTACAAAATTAATAAAGGATTTTTATAAACCACAGAAAAGGCAAATTTATGTTCACAAAAACTACATTATTACAAAAAACCTGAAAATTCCTCATCCTAAGGTAAAACTGTTATCAAGATTAAATGCCAACCACTTTTATAACGGAAGTATCAGCTCGTGGTATGAAAAGAATTGAGAAAATTGTGCTGGAAAATTGGAAAAACCCGGGAAAAAGATTTATCTGAACCGATCAACCGTCGATCTAACCTAGAGTAGAATTTAAGCAGAGTGGACACTTGCAATATTTTTTTTCCAACAAATGTAACAAAAAATATGTAGATAATGATGCCTGTATATTTTGATTATTGTGATTTTCAAAACGATGCAAAACAATATTTAACATGTCTTATAAATTTTATGTATAAGTGGGAAAAATATTGTTTTGAAAATGCACAAGATATCGCTTTTTTAGAAATAGAATAGAGAATGATGATAGAGAATTTGATATTCTATTGATATTTTCATGGAGTTTATCCTGATAAAATTATGATGGTTTTTAGTTTCCATAAAAAAAACAAAAATGAAATTCATTTCTCCCAATCACTTAGATCTTAGCCTAAGACCTAATCACCTACCTAAGTTTTCATTACTAAAAGTAACTACGACTGAGTGACGTCACTGTTTCTAACTATCTATGAACCCAACGAACTGAACAGCGATTTCGATAGATTATTATCTTATTTCTGAAGAAAATGGATATTTTATCTAGGTGTATTTTAAATTAGATATGCATCTTCATTTTGATGTTTTTAAAAAGTCTGAATTTCCAAATTTTTGTAACAGGAGGGTGTTATTAAAAATGTGTGAAAAAGCATCATCAAGGCAAGGGTGTCTGTACATGCCTTTATGTTTTCATCTGTAGTAAAACACAACCTATTTAAAAAAAAGTAGCTCATTATGCAAAGTGTGGCTTACTAAATAATACCTATTGTCCCACTTGGCACCGACACAAATAGCCAACATCGTTATAAGCTCTGTATTAAGCGTTATGTGTTTCAAGTATGTTGGCGAATAAAAATCTTCGTTGCTCTGACAAAAACAATGATGATAACTATTACCTTATCATAGGGAAGTTATAAATAAAAAAAGAAAAAATCTGGTACTTAATGCCTTGTATATTTTTAACCTTAAATTTACAATGTTTTACTGTATAAAGAAAAACACTCTCGTAACATTTTTAAGTATTTTCCCAATAATAAGAAACAATAAATTTTAACTGTCGGGTTAATTGACAGACGTTTTTATTGTAACCTAAGCTAAAAGCTGAAAAATGAAAAATATTTAAGTAAGCACTCTAGTTGAAAAAAACTATCTTAGCGTATTTACTTTTTACCTCCTTGAATTCGCAAAATTGTTGGATCTCCAATGACTTACTTACTAATGAAAATAAGTTTGTTTTCAAATGTTAGTCCACGTTAAGTATGGTCCATAGTAAAAATAAAACCAACTTTTACGTAAAGAAAGAAGATTTTGTATAATAAAAATAAAAATAAAGAACGCACATAACTCTTTAAGCTAATTTCTATCCTACTTAATTGGTAACAAATATTATAATTTTTCTATGAGAAATGAATAGTAAATTTCAATATTCCCTGGCTTCAGTTCACACAAATTAAAAGTATATAACCAGAAAAAGAAGGAGAAGTCGGGAATTAGTAACATAGCTTAAAAGGTAGTATTATTGTTCAAAATCAAATCTTACTTTGGAATTTAGCTTGAAGTTGAAGGTAAAGCGGCCGCCCGCATGTCTCTTTGAGAGAGAGCCTCCATTCAAATGGCTTCTAATATTAGCTCTACTGAGAGAATATCGTACTTCTTAAATAACTACGCAAGTATCTATGTTTATTAAGTAATTTAAATAAACTGCATTTAGATAATATAATATACGTTATATTTTTAAAGTTTTTGAAACTATGCGATAAGTTAAAGTAGCTCTCGTTAAGTTCGTTTTATCATCATGATTGAAGTTTTACAAAATGCTAGGTACACATTGAAACTGCTAACAAAAGATAAATAAATCCAACTGAAAGCCTTCAGAACGAAACAAAATAAATAAAATATAACAACGCCCTCCTTATGCATAGTGTTGTTATTCTTGTGAAAATTGTAGTTACTTATATAACTGAAAAATGAATGTACATACGAAGGAATATTCGGTATACGCAAGTACGTATCATTTTAATAAAAAAAAGCTATCCGCGGCTGAAACATTTCTCTAATCAATAATTACTTTGTATTTTATAACAAATATTATTTAGGAAGGTAAACATTCAGTCAAATCGATTCAGTAGTTCTAGCGTTAATCGCGATTAATAAGTCAAGCCTTGAGTTTAGAGTATACATAGATATAATGAAATAAAAGTTAAGTTTCGAGATAAAAGAAGATACATACATGTCTTTTGATTATGTAAACTTTAGTTTTTATTTTTAGTTTATTTTCTAATGCTTATCTATATATTTTATTATGTACCTATATTTATTTGTTATTTATTTTTTGTTTCTAATAAATTATCTTATCTTATTATTTTTATAAACACCTCAAAGAAAAGTTTGTACAATATTCCTAATAACAGCTTTATTTTCCTTGGTTACCTTGGATTGGCCAAGAAATTTTGGAACAAAAATTGGAAAAAGTGCTAAAAGAAATAAAAAATGTAATGAAACATCTTAGCACTTGGCTGGAATATTTATGGGGAAGGAAAAGTAATTTCGCTCAATTAGTTTTTCAGCGCGGCACTTATTGCGGTCTTAGTATTTTCAGATTCTTGGAAATAGGCGCTTTTCGGGAAAATATTTTTTTAGCAAAATCACCCGTAAATCGCTTTACCTTCTTGTTAATTTTTTCCCGACTGCGAAGAAAGAGGGTTATGTTTTTCGAGTGTATGTATGTATGTATGTTTGTCTAACTCAATGCATCTTATAGCCTAAATGGATTGATAAAATACATAATTATTATGAGGTGTCGTTAGATTCGTCTGGGTCACGCGAGTGCTTTATGCGACCTTAGATGTAATAAAATCCAATATATCGGCTGTAAGGCACCAAAATGTGTGAAAAATAATAAAATACCATCAAAGCTTGATGAATTTCGGTACATTATGTATTACTAGCTGGTGCCCGCGACTTCGTCTGCGCAGCTATCTTTATAAATTGTAGCCTATGTGTTATTCTGATGTATAAGCTATATTATTGTAAAGTTTCATTAAAATCCATTCGGTAGTTTTAACGTGAAAGAGGAACAAACATCCATCCATCCATCCATCCATCCATCCATCCTTACAAACTTTCGCGTTTATAATATTAGTAGGATAGTAGGATTATTTCGGTATGTTTAGATTCGTTTTGCGCATGGGGTGTCACAGAACAAAATAATTGTCAAAAAATATTATAACATTATCAAAATATGATAATGTTTTGGCAGTTAAGTTTTCAGTTTTTATAATCCCTGTATAACACTGTTTTTGTCATGGCACCGGCTGATCTCCCACCACGAAGAGAGCTTCTAACTCTTTTCGTCACTGGTTTTCATAACAAAAAGAGAAAAAAAGCTAGCTAGCATAAATTTGGTAAAATATTGTACCTCGTCTGAGGTTCTTATAGTACACATGTCGTGTTCGATCCAATATTGTCCGGTTGCTGTAGCTGACTTCCGTTTTGAGGATAGCACAAAGCTCTTCATAATCATCTGTCAGTTCAGACAATTGAAAGACCTTATTGTATTGAAACACAAAGGGTCTTGTTGAGACAACTGATATTTCAAAACCTCATCTACTTACGAATTGTAAATGAAGCTGCCTATTTATTATAAAGCAGCAACTGAAATAAATCAATATATATAAAAGGCTTGGACCTGACTGACTGACAGACAATGTACAGACCAAACCACTGACCGTAGAGACTTGAAACTTGGAGGGTGTGTTCATTATTATATATATATATTTATATATTTTTTTTATCTGTGAAGTTAATTATAAGTTTATTTATTTTAAACTGTACATTGTGTGTAGAATAGTGTTTGGGCGCATTGGAGTTATCTGTAAGCCCATTCAATGTTTTTTCGAAATAAATATCTATCTAAAATATTAATAGCTGAAAATTGGTTTTTTTTTTTCTTTATTAATTAGAAGGGGTTTAGTCATGCAGTGACTATGTCACCCCCGTAGAAACAAGTTACATGTTGCTGTACAGATTAGAAAAAAAAAAAATGAAGGTCAACCTGACCTAAATTACACGTAAATAAAGTTGATTCAGCATCTTTGCCTCCACGGATAACGATGAGGCCAAGATGCTGTTACAAAAATACCTACACTAAAATTATACGAGTACATTGATTTAATGTTTTGTCGTTGTGCTTGAAAGTTGTTCTATGAAAAGAATTTTCAAAATTCGCAACTCAAACGAAGTTGCGTTAGCTAGTATAAAATTAATTGGGAACTAAACATTTCAAAATTAACGGGGAACGGAGAACAACAGCACAAGATCGCGAGCGTTGGGGAAAATGGAAGGAGACCTTTGCCTTACAATGGGACAGGGCAGGCTAATAATAATAAAACAATCATAAAAAAAAAAACCTACGCATTGTACAGACAGCGTCATAGATAAGTATCCCCCATGCATTATAATACCCAGCTTCAAATCCCTTCAAATCACCGCCGCGGCGTATGGAGAAGTTTTGACTTTAAAAAATAGATTATATTTGTATAACCGTATGTACCGTAGCCTAAAAATAATTTTAAGTATTAAAATTTTTTGAAAGGATTTGTAGCTGGGTGTCTTGTGCAAGGGGGATACTTATCTCTGACGCTGTCTGTACGTGTATTTAAACTTACAATGACTATAAACAAATTACTAACGAAACAAAAAAAAATTGGTTGTCAGTAAAGTTGGTTTACGGACGATAGTTCAACGTGAATACCAGCGTAACGGGACAATGAGCGTTACCGGACAACAACGTCAAATTTTTTGTACATGCAGCCGGCGCGGCTGCGTTCATCGATTTATTAGACGAAGTCACGTCAAAAAAAAATATTTTTAAGCCTTTCATTTTATTTACAACTATTTATTTATCACTTTAAAAATATGTATGTACATATATCGAGCCACAATATCTCAATATGCATTGTATGAATATATGAGTTGGTACGAGTACCTACTCGTGGGTTAAATGTTACATCACGTACCTACGTGATGTAACATTTAACCCACCGCAGCTGGTGAATTTCTCACTAAGCTTTAGAAGCCCTTGTAACGAATTAAACACCTGAATTCTCTACATAATAAAATGTAAATTGTAAGTAATTTCAAAAATTTCCAAAATTCTGACTGCACAGATACAACGTAAGTACCCCTTCTGCATTGCCCATTAAAGTTTAATTTAAAATTGTAGAGTATAAGTTTACATACGTATCTATTATATTTTCTTTCAGACCTTTCATTTACTAAAAAAAATCTACTTGTTTGTCTAAGGGATGTATGTACCATAATAATTCAAATTGTATTGTAAGTAGAAGCTTATTGTACCTTCCCATCACCCATTATAGGCTTTGTTTACATTATCTTACCTTCGAGCCTTGTTTGAGTTGAGAACACTATAAAGCTATGTACACACTTGAAATTACCAGCCCAGTTATCGGGTTACACGTAGCGTACACCACCCTACAAACCAAACATAGAAACAATGTAATTTTAGCTAATTAGTGAGATATACGACAAAACCAGGGTTGAAAAATGTAAGAGTAGCTAGATCATTCTAAAGGTAGTCCTGTAAAGAATTTTATGACCAAGAAACGAAACTATTACAGTCTCAAAATGTATATCGCTCGTTTAACATAAAAGCCTTAAGGCTAATCCTCAAATCAAATTCCATACAAAATGTTTCGGACAAATACTCAAAAAGTACGCCGTATTATGGTAATTTCTTCACACTATTCGTTTCGTCCATGTTTTTTTGATTTCGTCAACAAATAAAGTGAAACTTTTCATACATTAATTTAGATTTTATACGTGTTTTTAAGTTAGTAGGGTTAATTTTAAAACACGTATAAAATCTAAATTAAAGTATGAAACCTTTCACTTTTTTTTGTTGACAAAATCAAAAAACATGGGCGAAACGAATAATGTGAAGAAATTACTATAATACGGCGTACTTTTTGAGTATCTGTCCGAAACATTTTGTATGGAAATTTGCCTTGAGGATTCCCCTTAAAGTTTCCTCATTGGCTGTTTTTTTTTAACAAAATATGTTTTTTGTGTATATAAAAAAAACTCATGAAATCTATTCATTGATATTTTTTTTTCACTCTGAGAGTAAATTATCTAAGATTTTCCGTTATATTGAGATAAAAGTACATTTATGTCTTAAGTCCGGTGTCGCAGTATGGACTAACTGCATTAAACGTCCATCCGAAAAAAAGATGTCCTTTTCCAGCTTTTAAACCATAAATGATAACCATTTAACCATACCAAATTAAACCTCGATAGGTTCAGTGGTTTCGGTGTGAGTATGAACAAACATCCATCTATTTATCCATCGTCATAAAATTTTGCTTGACAAAAAATTTAAAAATTTGAAGACGTATGATATTCGTTGGAAGTAAATTGCTCCGAATCAAACTATGTTAAATTCCTAACGAACAACAATGAATCGACCCTAACCAACATTGTAAGTCGTCCAAGCAATAATGGTTTTCCGTGTTATAAAGTAAAAACTTAATAGGAATAATACACGGTAGTTAACTTGTAACTTTTGTTTCATTAGTTAAGTTAGACATTTTGTAGCTTTTAACAAAGTAAGGGTAGTTTTCAACTATTCAGTTTAATACAACTGTAGGTAATTACAGTCCTAACAAGTGAAATTTTGATGTGTAGGTAACAGCTTGTACTCTAGATTCTGTCAATTTGTAGCAGTGATTTTGTGAAATGAAACGGAAGTGTGTAACAGTTACCCCATTTTGGTTGGTCCCATCTGACGGTACCAACCTTATAAAAATGAGGTAAATATAAGGCACTCTAACTATTATGGACGATATCGAAATCGTAGTTGAATTATCGATGCTGTCTGAAATTAAATGAAGATGAGACTTATTAACTATGCTTTATTTGAGAGAAATCAAAGTTTATCAACAACAAAACTTTCAAGTAATAAAAAACATCCTCTCGGGCGTCCAAAATCCTAACTAATGGGTCACTGTTGCGTTATAATCTCTATAGACTGCGGGATCTTGCTAATGTCAATGTAAATCGGTTTGATAACGCAAACGCACTAATGCTTATCGTAACGATACCTTCTGCGCATTAAAATTTATCGAGTGAAAACGCTTAGACATTGAAAATACGTAGGTAGTATCTTTTTCCGAATTCTTTTGATAATGCTGCGAAGAAGGACAATTTTAATTTTATGTTCACTTTGAGAAGCGTAGCTTTATTAGTGAATATTTTTTACTTATTATTTATTAATAATAATACAAGGTACCGAGATCATTTTATAAAAAAAAAAACTGTTACGTTGATTATTATAGTATTTTTGTAATGTTATTATTCCTCTTATGTTAAAAAGTGATCTTTTCAAAAACATGATCACAAAACAGAAATTCGGTAAAAGTCTACAAGTTCAAAGTCTCCATATTCTACATAACATTATATTCTACCTACAGTGATACAATGTCACAAATGTCACAATGCGAAGTTGTAACTTTAACAATTTTCACGCGTCGTATTATGTCTATAGTATGTGTTATTATTTTCACCCTTAAAATGTGAGCATTACGGTATAGAATCGTTTGTGTCATCAAAACGCAGTATCTCTTTATTGATCAGTTCAGTTCCGGATGAGTAGGCCATTTAATGAAGGAAACGGTGCGGGTGACGTCAATTAATTAGGCGTTTAGATAATATTTGTTTTGCGACTAGAATACATTTATAGCCACTATTTTTCTATGTAAACAGGTGACAAGACGGTTATAAGAGACGACTATGACATTCGGATTTCGGACTCTACCATAATGTAAAAAAAAACATTATACAAAAATACTTAAAATAATTCCGTCCATATTTTCATCTTGACTTGACAATGTAACCAAATGAATGAATAATATTATTACAAATAAATCATCTATTTAAATATAATATTTTACTTAATTCCAATAGATAGTTTAAATGAAAAAACACACAACAGTGACTACCTATTTATATTCAAATCCCGCTAATCACCATTTGATAAATCTTAGTTAATCGCTTGACAGTTTCAAACGTAAATGTGGCCTAAAATTTCATTAACTAGTATTATTCTAATTGTCACGCTACGGTGTTTATGACGTACTTAGACACGCAAGGGGTTAAATAATAAGCAGTAACTGTTAAATTTCATGCTGTATTTATTGTTTTTGTAAATAAAATTGTAGCGACCGGCCATTTACCTTTTTCTCGCAACGCTAGAAATATTTTCATTATTTAGTTTGTAAGATGTTTTCTAGAAAAGCATGCAGAAAAATAAAAATAAGGGACTATAACTTCCTAAGAAATTAATGAGGCCCGTACTATCTCTACGCATAAAACCGTAACATGGTATACCACGAAAATTAATATTACATTTTTATTTAAATATATTGAGTTGATAGTGACACAATTGTTTGATTTCACGCCAATTTTATAAAAAAAAACTTTTTCACGCGTAAAATAATATCGTATATCAACATTGTATAGTAACAATGAAAAAAAAATCTTCTAAAATAAACATCGCACTCATTGCATAGTATTATCATTAGTTTATCTTCTAAAATACCCATTAATGTACACACAATGAAAGTTTATTGACCTCGTCAATAAGTACAGGATTTACGACCCATTTTATGGAAACGGGTTTCATCAATACCCTATTTATAAAAGTGCTATCGATCATCTTATACTCAGAATCAGCATATTTGATTGAGTCTATATAATAGGGGAATCCATTATTGATGCCTGTATTTACCTTACCATCGAAAAGAAGACATACATAATTAGGTAATGACATAGATTAAAATAGAAAGAAAGTAAGAAAGAAAGAAAGATTTATTTTTTTCTAGAAAGAAAGTAATAAAGAAATGATTAATAAATGTTTTCAGCATATATTTTATATATATTTTAATGAAAGAAAGACTTTTGTTTCTTTCTTTCATTTAAATATACGGACTGAAGAAAAGGGAGATTTTTCCAAATCGATATACTTATGCCGAAGTTCTGAGGTAACAAACTTAAAAAAAAAAATGAACCGAATTGAGAACCTTCTCCTTATTTTGAGGCCAATTCAAAATAATATATTACTCTCGAAATATAAACTTAATATGAAACAAAATAACATAAAAACATCTTCCTATTGCAATGGAAAAGTATCAGTATTTTCATTAGTCATTTCTACCTCCAATGTTTCCATTTTGAAGAGAAATTGCCAACATCATTATCAATCGAAAAACGTATCTGCGTAAAACATGAATCGCGTTCACGTCTATCGCAAGCAAAAAGTTTCCAAGGAATTCTCAGAATGGCACAGTTCAAGTGCTTACGCAGATGTTATCTAAATACACGCGCCTGTTCACACTTCACCGCGAATGTTTACATCTGTTGATAGTTGGTACAACGGAGTGATTGAATTTTATCGTAAACATTAACAAGTTTAGAGGGACTACTTCAAGGGCGAGTCTTGGTATTATCAACGATTTATCATTGGAAAATTGACTGGTTGTAGCAAGCTAGATGATAGATCGTGAATTGAGTAAACTATATTGATGAACAGAAACGTTTATGAAGTGAAAACTTTTTTAGCAAATTTATTTTGTAGGGAGTGAATTGGACTGATGGGCTTCTGGTTGCCAACGCTCGGATGTAACACTACTTCGGTTAAAATCAGCTGGTATAATATTACTAAGTGAAGATGGTAATGTGTCTACTGTCGTTTCTTTTACCTGTACGACATCAAATAATGGTAGTATTATAATACTAGAAAATAAATTGCCTGTATTGTTGATGCTATGACCGTGACAAAATGAATTTCAGAATTCCAGTATTATTTGACGAACTGATGTTTAAACAAATTATATAAATATATTTAGTAATAAATCCGCTTGATTTCTCTCTCGTTTCGAACTTCGGCGAGTCCACACCTCCTGATGATGCCTCGTGTAGAGGCGAAACATGTGTCGTATCTTTAAATCTTTGGTTTTCTGTTCGTTGACTCTTTGGTTTATAATATAGTAATATGTACTAAAGTTCTAAACTAAAGTTAAGTTAATTAAAACCTTTATTTAGAAATCAAGCGGATTTATTACTAAATATATTTATATAATTTGTTGATATTTATGGATTTCCGCAAAGTAACGCCTGAATCAATCAATGAACTGATGTTTGTATTTGATGGATGTGACGTAAAATTTTCAACAATACAATCTTGCAAACAAAGAAGTATCCACTTCATAAACATTTAATTAAATAGATTGAACGCCTACTTAGACTCTTTGGTACCTGTTTTGTGTGCTAATTCACACTATTATCGAAAGTGTATACACCAGAGATCCACACAACAACGGTACATTTGTTTATTATCTCTTGTTCGTGTACGAACCCCTTTATCGATGTTATTTACGATGGCAAAGATCGGAATCAATTGTGAAATCGATGGTGAATGGCTACCATCTGGTGAAAAACAAATTCGTTTTTAGTTTTGTTTTTAAAACTAGCTATTACTATTTTCTAAATGTTCTTATTTTCAGTTTGTATTATAGTAAAATTTAATAAAACGCTTTCTTTAAATTTACAAACAACCCACAACATTATTTACGCAGAAAAATAACATAATTCGTTTCTTAGTTCCCTCTTATAGGTACTTCTTGACGATCATACCTTCGAAACTTCTAGTCTCTACGTAATTCAATGATTTGCCCTGTGTCTATTAGTACGATGACACATAAGCTTTTTTACAAGCAGATTGTTAGCGTTTTGAAACGCTAGCGTGTGAGCGTGTTGCAAATTGTAAAAACGCTAATGACACTGGGCGTCTTTACACGCTACAAGCGAAGTCGCTGGCGTGTAGCGTGTAAAAAAGCCGTGTGTCATCGTCCTATATCAGTCAGTCACAACAAAACCTTTTTCATCGATTGATTTTCAATCCGGTTTCCGTACAATAGGTACAAATCATTTGCTTTTGCCTCTGTAACCCTTGAAATAAAATAGTTAAGAGCATGTCTGAGTAAACTCAATCCTTTGTTGAAAATAAACCTGAGTGCACGTTATTTGCAGTGAATAGAGTCCAGTGCGCTAATTCAGCTTCAGAAATGGACGTGACAAAATGGAAGCTCTATCAGGAGCGATTGTGCTAGTTGCACTTGACAGAAAGCTCTTTCGCTAAATTCGTTAGGTTAAAATTATTAGGTAAAATGATATCGATATTTTAGGAAAAAAAATGTAACTCACGGTTAATAAATCATTAATCTTTTTATCTTAATCTAGCTAGGCAGACCATATTTTCAACCAACTTCAAAAAAAAGAGGAAGTCATCAATTCAGTTGAATGACTTTTTTATGTTTGTTACTTCAAAACTTTGTTGTTTAAAAACCGATTTGAAAAAAAAACAAATCGGGTCAAACTCTTTCGTTTATAATGTACTTTCAGTATTTTTTATCAAAACGGTTCAGTAGTTCCAATGTTTGTATGTCTGTTGTACCTTGTTGAATTAAAATCTCAGAGGAGAACATTGTATTATTTCAACTTTTTATGGATATTTTGAATTGCATTAAAAAGTTCAGTCTGAATAAATTAGGCACAAAGAGATTAGCTTTTACTGTATTTATGCCTCAGACTGAGAAAAAAAAGAGAAGTTAAAAGAGCAGCACAAATAGAGGGAGGTCTTTCGGAATAGGGCAATGATGATATGTATTGGTAATTCTAATTTAGTTTTTCTGAATTGGAAATTACAGCAGAAAACCTTATGTAGGTAGTACTTATAAAGCGTCACCCAAACCTTTTTAGTGAAAACTTGAAGATATTCAGAATACGACTAACAAATAAAACTCGCGTGGAATAGAAGGGACGGTGTTTGACCCCAGGGGATTGTCCGTATAAGATTGCCCCAGATCTAGTCGGTAGTGTTAAGTGTGGGACTAAAGGGAGAGCTTTTTTACTCTTTCATCTCGGCCGTAAATTTCACAAACGAATTCGAAACTTGTTTGTTTGTACACAGATCAAATTGAAGCACATTCGTGACCACGGCTGTTACAATACAGTCGAAACGTCGGGACACAAAAACGAGGTGAGCGCGATAAATACCCGTTACAATGAAATAACTATAACATTCGTAGCAATTTATAATTCATTATTTATTGGGTACCTACTCTATTATTTTTAGCGTAACCTTATTTTTTTCATCAAAAGAAATGATAATTTGAATTTGGAAATTCACTTTCACCAATTCACAGCAACAGATAATAATGTTGTCAGAAACTGCTGGTACGATACCCACGTATCTTATTTTTATATTCTTTCAAAAGCGCAACAATAAATTTGGCAATAACATAGATATATCAATTTTTCTGCTAAATATTTTTTGCATATAACTTTCAACCACGGCTTCGCCCTCATGGTATCCAAATGAATATCATACTCTTGGTGTCCAATTAGTTAGTAAACTATAACCACTTAGAATTTCAGCTAAATTAGCGTGATTGTGGAGCAAACATCCATCAATCTACCCACCGTCAACAACTCTATAAGCCGTCAACAACTTTAACGCGCAAAATAATAATTATTTAAATTACAGTACACGTCCCCATACGTTCCATAGTATCACTCTAACCTTTTTAGAGTTTTCTTCCAGCAAACCTTTTTAGTAGGGAGGACGAGGTGGCCGAGTGGATGAGGTCCTTGCCTTGCGATCTGATGGTCGTGGGTTCGAATCCCGGTGGCAGTCATGCATAAATGGGTTTTTTCCGTCGAAGAAATATATGTATGCATCCCACGTTCTCGCAACGGTGAAGGAAAACATCGTGAGGAAACCGGCATGTCAAAGGACAGCATGTGACATCCACCAATCCGCATTGGGTCCGCGTGGTGCATTAAGACCCATTCGCTCTCTTGCCGAGAGTCCCAGCAGTAGGAACATTATAGGCTGATTAAAAAAACAACCTTTTTAAGAAAAGCTTATTGGGGTTAAACTCGCCTTTGTATATGTATTTTTTTTTAGGTTTTATAATAGGACGTGTTTGTGTACAATAAAGAATTACAGAAAAATCAACACCTAAACCTATTAAAATTGACTGCGTTCATAATATTAGCTTGTTGTTTCCCAAATAACGTGTCACTAATGTTGTTGTAGACAGTTAGTGACATGACCCCAACCCTTAACCAGGCTTGGGGCGGCGGTAGAGCCTGCGGTCAACATTCGCCGTTATAGGGAAATTGCCAATTGAAGACGAAAAGACAAGGGTCAAACGGGTGGTCAGATTTCTGCCAAAAACAAACCAGTTCTTGGTAAGTAATTTTATAAAAATCGAAACTACATTTTTTTGTGGTAATAGACATTTGTTTAATGTTCGTATTAAAAAAACATACTTATGTTTTTATTTTATTTCTAATAATAATCTTTCTTAAAATATTTTTGACTATCAAGATACAAGATACAAGTATTTGTTAGTAACATTTGTTACATAAAACCTGTTTTGCTTATATTTGTACAGCTAGTTAAAGAATTTGTAAGCAATTCGAAACGAGGCCTTGTCATTTGCAGAAGCAACCCCTGTCGATTACGCAAGATATCAGTTTTCTCGAATGCTAATAAAGCCATTATCTAGTAAAATTTGTGATTGAATAGGTACTAACTTTACTTTTAGGGAAAAAGTAAAAGAACAAACAACATAATAGTTGGGTGTATTATGTTTTTGTAAAAACTTTGATTATAAAAACTTTCTATTTTCATAGATTAATATCATTATAGCCTAAAGGATGTCGCTTCTTTCCAAGCTAAAAATAAAAATATAAAGTTACAATGAGATTTTTAATCAATTTGTGTAATTTATTAGCATAATTAAATACAAAACCTTTTAAAGCTGTCTTTGTTCATCTAAATAGGTAAGTAAGGAAGGATTAAGACAATTTGAAGGCAAAATTAAAAGAAAATTGAGCCTGTATTTTAAACCTCAAAAGGAGATTAGCTTTAAACCATAATATTAAATGTCACTATTAATGAAAAAGTTGTAAAATCACCAATTTTTTTCCTTTAAGTTCCAAGAAAAACATTGAGGCTCCAAGATTGACATTTGATATTCAAGGCTTGAACAAAAAAAAAATGTTTTATTTTCTTTCAATAACCGAGAGTAGACCTGACTAGCAACAGACATGACTTGTAAATGTTAATTAATATGCTGCCAATACAGACAGTTTTGAGCATAGATTACGAAGCTTTCTGTTAAGTGAATATTAAATAGATAAGGTAGGTAACTATTCTCGTCATATTTGTTTATTCTAGTTCTAGTATTTTATTTTTCACTACTCGAAATAAGTGTTTACCATTTCATTAACCGTTTCAAACAAGAACTTTTTGACAAAAAATAACATATGAATTAAAATTAACTTGAAAAGTAAAAAGTAGCGTCAGTACATAAACCAATTTAGTAAAAAAATACGCAATTTCGTTTACTTGTATGAAGTAATTTTTTCAGTATTTTGATTTCAAAACCTAATATCTGTTCAAAACTGAACATTAAATTTATGTGAGACCAATGTGAAAGTATACCTATCTTATAAATAAAAAATGAATTGGTTGATAAATGACGAAGTTCTGAGAAAACCAACATAAAAAATACTACCAAAAAGAGAAACTCCACCATTTACTCCAAAAAAATATTCGGTTCAAAAGATAAAGCACATACCTATAGCATTTCGCCGTAACAAGATTTCATTTAATATCCTTTTTTCAACGGATCCTCACAGTCTCCGTCTTGTTTCCGGTTCCTGTGTAATGTGTACCCGGTTTTGATTAATGGATTCATTTGTCAATATTTGCGGTTCAAAAAACGTTACCGTTCAACGTTGATGGATGTTTAGTAATAGACATTGATTTAGATAAATAACACTTTTCTGGTAAAATATGGTTTTACCAAAAGACCTTATTGTATTTTAGGTGATAGTTGACGTGAACTATCAAGTAAGTAACAGCTGAACTCCAAAGTAGACCCTATTGTATTGTATACTGAATGTACGAATATGTAAACCGATATCTCAACATTTTTTCGAGGTTTTTCTGAGCTATGTTTTGAATATAATTTAATCAGCTTCAACTGAAACAATGAACGTAGAAATTGAAATTTATTTTTCAAGATGTGTAAGCGCGTATGGAATTTTGTTAATTCGAAACGCAAAGGAAGTTTAAGCTAGTCATTAAATAATAAAGATAACATTTTCTTTAAATCTTATTCATATTTAAAACATCTCGCATCATATAAATATCATTAAAACTAAAATTAGAGAGCAAAATTCACAACGTTCTGACAAAATGTATGCGTAGTGAATTATGACTCTCATCCATAATTTTGAATTTTATGAAAAAAAACGCTTACAACTCAAAACGCCCGCCGTAAAAGCAACTTACTCGTGAAAACATATTTCAGGACATAGAGAATGTTTAATTACCGTTCTCATAGAACGCGCGTTCTCACGTGAATTAATTAGAGCAGAGTTTTAACCCTGAGAATTTGTTTGCTTGTTCCAATGTTTGCGCTCTAAGAATAAAATATTACAGTGGATATGTTACAGCTATATTAGTGTTGCATAGGCCTATGTGAATCAAAGTCCAGTGTTGAAATTTTCAAACTGTGGTTTCAAATCATAATATATTATACCTCCAGGAGAACGCCTGCGGCACATCGTCGTCGTCTCGTCAGTTGATATTTATGTATTTTTTCCTAATCTTTTCACCATTATTCACTTTTTATATAATTTGCTAGTTAACAAAAACGTTAGCCGTATCTGGCAACAAATTATATAGCTCGCTCACATTCATGAATATTCGTATTTATGGAATCGCACCTTAAAGGGTTGCTAACTCTTTATTTGCGTAAGTCAGGTCATTATTCTGTTGAGTCTACTTAAGAGGATATGTGAAACTGTCAGAAATGACAGCTGCCGAATTGTAAGACAGTGATAGCGCAATTAAACACCTTACCCCGAGGGAAGAGGTTATATATATATTTTTGTCGCTCAAAAGTAACGGACGTAAGCGACAAATGATAAAACATCGTATTGCTTGAAAAGTATTGAATTTATAAAAAAAACCTTTTACATTTATCTAAGTTCTGTGATTACTCACTCAATAGTATAAAAATAAACCTTAAATATTCTCTAAGTTCGGAGGATGGATGTAAATCAGATTTAAAGAAGGCCTATTTCAAAAAATAAATCAATCGAGAAAAGTTTCACCAACATCAAGTTTGTAAACTGTACCGTTACCGAGTAAGAATGAAACGCAGTGACTCCAAATTTTCACATAGCCTCTTAATAAATCCTCTTTTATTCAAGCTAGAATCGCTTTACTCACATAAGAATTACATAATTAAGTCTGTAGAGTAATTTATTTCTCCAAGGAAACACTACCAACAACCTAAACAAAGGTATACATTAAGGCCTGTATGACACAGAGCTAGCTTACTAGCTACAATCCAGCGAGTTTGAAAGCTACCGAGTGAGTGAGTTAGCAGTCCGGAAGGATTTCCAACTAGCAGATTGTAAAAAAGCCGATGACACGGGATTTAATTAATAAATAATTTTATTTAGATTAATATTTTCAAGCATTTTGTTGATTTTGTTATTTGGAAAATGAAGCGGAAATGAGATCGTTTTAAGCCTATTCACTTATTGTTTACGCCGATTGCTTTCTCCACATGGAGTTGGAAAGTACAGGCAGCGAGTTGCCAAGTCACAGTAAAGATTCTGGTATTCTTTTGCATACATTATTACGTATATTTAAGTACAGCTTTTTATAGTTTTTGGAAGAAAGCCTAATTTTTCACTTACTTTTTTTTTTGGTCAAGGACTACGAAACCAACCACCTTGCAAAATTTTGTCTGTATGGGTCACAATGCCAGATATTCTACTGCATAGCAGTAGGGTGTAAGCATTACTGTACTCGGGTTGAAAGGGCTCAGTTGCTTATGAAATGACTGTGCGTAAAAATAGTATGTGAATGAATCAGTATATTGAAAAGACAATGTAGATCGATCGATCATTATCTCGTTACGGTTGTTGGCTGTGATCGATTACTAATTTTACTTCGAAGCTATTGAGCATAAGAAGTACTATTTCGTAGTAGATCAGTTATATGTATACATACATAGGTACAATGGTCAATACAAAAATCTAAATAAGTAATGCAATTATTTAATTAAGTAATGTAAGCGCTTATAGGACCATAAATTCAGCAACATCATAATTTTTTACTTGATAAAAAAAATGAAAATAATATCATAAACATGTACTTTGGCATTATTGTTTGACGTAGCTTAATCAATCAATTATATATATTAAAATAAAAAAAAAACATCATATTGGCATTTTTTTTCTCAATATTATGACTTAAGGCCAATCCTCAAATCCGAATTCCATACAAAATGATTCGGACAAATACTCAAAAAGTACGCCAGTAAACGTGTTTTTAAGTTAGTAGGGTTAATTTTAAACCCCGTATAAAATCTAAATTAAAGTATGAAACCTTTCACTTTTTGTTGTTGACGAAATCAAAAAACATGGACAAAACGAATAGTGTGAAGAAATTACTATAATACTGCGTAATTTTTGAGTATTTGTCCGAAACATTTTGTATGGAATTCGGATTTGAGGATTTCCCTTAATAAATAAAATTAACTTAACATGAATTAATGAAATCGAAAGAAAACACATTGTTATTTACTGGATTTAGATTTTTATATGTGCTACGAAAACCTGTCAGAGGCAGAAATTGAGAATCCTTGTTGAATCACGAGTGTAGTGATGTGATGTCTGTGAGTGAAATATTAGCCATATTGATTGATTCAGGCGTTACTTTGCGGAAATCCATAAATATCAACAAATTATATAAATATATTTAGTAATAAATCCGCTTAGTTTCTAAACAAAGGTTTTAATTAACTTAACTTTAATTCAACTAAACCAAAGAGTCAACGAACAGAAAACCAAAGTTTAAAGATACGACACGTGTTTCCTCCTGATGATGCCTCGTGTAGAGGCACTAAATATATTTATATAATTTGTTGATATTAGCCAAATTATTTTCGAGCGCAGCCCAGAATAAAGGCCTTCATAAAAAAAAACTCGTACTTTTTCTTAATTCGAAGTCTTACATGGAATCCTTGAAATTATAGAAGTTGTAGGCATCCTTTAAAGCGCAAAAGCTTCTTTTTATTTCTTTCTTTTTCAAACGACTACAAAAAGAAGTTTCTAATTTCGGTTGATTTTTTTTAATGTGTGTTACCTCAGAACTTTGTTGAATCAAAATGAGTTCTTTATTTTTTGAGATCATAATTACACTTAAAATGTTCCCATTGAATTAATCTTTTTTTTTAGTATTCTGGATATTTCACACAACACCCTCTAGCCCCAAACTAAGTGGTTTAGTAGTTATGATTTTAAGGGGAATCCTCAAATCCGAATTCTAAACAAAATCTTTCGTGTTTTAAAATTAACCCTACTAACTTAAAAACACGTATAAAATCTAAATTAAAGTATGAAACCTTTCAATTTTTTTGTTGACGAAATCAAAAAACATGGACGTTACGAATAGTGTGAAGAAATTACTATAATACGGCGTCTTTTTGAGTATTTGTCCGAAACATTTTGTATGGAAATTTGCGTTGAGGATTCCCCTTAAATCAAAATAATTGTAAAAAATATGCCGTTAAAGTAAACAAAATTGCGTATTTTGCTTCCCTGTGACTTTTTAGTGGTGTTTAGAGTGTCTAAAATAGTCCTACAGAAGTTGGTTGTAGTATTTTTTTGTAAAACCTTGATTATTTATTATTGTAATCTAAAAGAATTCAACGAAATATATTTGTACCTCTAACTAAGATACATATTTGTGTTTGGTAGTGTTTGTACTTTTTGTAGGTACCTATCACTTAATTAATGCCCTGAGTAAATATTTTGCGATTTCAAATTGAAATTCATATAAATGATTACAATAAGTAATAATTATTTTAATTACTATAGAGAAAACGCTCTGTTTCTACTGAAATACCATTAAACCTACCAAATTGAGTTGCGTTTATAACGAACTAGTTTACGCCCGCAACTTTGTTTGCCTTGCGGATTAACAAGGATTTTAATTCTTGATGTACTCAGTCAGTCAGTCAGTCAGGACAGCCTTATTATAGATGTTGATGATTGATAACTTATTAAGTCTTATACACATTAACATCAAATTTTGTGAGTACTCGTATATGTAACAAGAGAACATAAGATTATACATGAGTACATGTATAATCTTATTATATTAGAATAAATTTGCATATAAAAGCTGAACAAATATTTTAGCTATAAGAAGAGTTATTTACATAATTTATTCCATTATTGCCTGACACCAAGATGATGAAATATTCAGATTATTAACAGCAGCATCGTGATAAGAAAATCCAATAATTCTGCTTTTGCATAATAACCTTGTGAGATCAATTCAAAACTATAAGGGGCTGTTCTGTATAATAATAATTTTGAAACATTTTGTACCTATATATTCAAACCTTCATATTTTATTTCAGAAAAACAAATGAGTACCTATTTTGTATTTTAAAATTTCAACGAAATGGTTTGTGGAAATATATAAAAAAAAGAAAAATACAAGTGAAGTAAGTTGTATAACATAAAAAAATTCAATTCATAAAAAGTTTGAACATTGATTCGAAAATCAAGTTCACAACAAACCTCCAAGGTCCAAAGTCACATTTCACTTTCAAAAACGAACACACTGATTGTGTCCAAGTCTGTGGTTTTCGCGGCTCGGTCCGTGTACGCGAATTTATGTAAGAGGCGTGCTAGGCGTGCTTTCTCGTACGCGTTATCGTCCCGTCTGCCGATGGCGGAATCGGCGCCCGCCCTAACTGAAGTTATAACTGCATTGCGCCCATATAAACCCAACGAACACTAACCTTTATTTTGATTTTACTACAAATTATGTAAGTTTATGTTTAACAGGTGTTTATAGTAGGTAAGTTATTCATTTTCTTGATGAAAAAGTTATATGGCTTAATGATTTTTAACAAAATGTTGTCCCTCGATTCATCAGCGTCTCGAGAGTGGCTATTATAAGTAAAAAATATTAGGCACTTGCTAGCTGCCATTTGTATGAATCTAAACATGCTACAAAAATCATCAAGTTAGTATTATTTGATGAAATTTAATAATGGTATCATTAGATTCGTTTTTATCATGAGAATGTCGTAGAATATAAAAGAATCGGAAAACGAATTTTGGCTGTGAAGTTTTCTGTTTGTAAAAACTTTATCCGTATCCATCTAAGTAATAGATTCACTCTACGAGATTTGATTGCTGCTATAACGTAATCCAAGTTTACGGCGGCCATTTTGCCACTTTTGTGGTAATTTCATCGTTTCCTGGATTACGGTGAATTAATCTGAGATTTTGTTGGAAACTTTTCAGAGTGAGGATTAGCGATGTTCCTCTGTCATCAAATTGCTTTTGTAAGTGTCTTTTCTTTTATTCATTTGGTACTTTTGGGATTTGCATATTTGTAATGTTTTTTTCTAATTATAAAAAGGCCGAAAAAAGAAGGAAGTTGATGTATTTTTATTTACAAAAAAAAACGGCATTTACTGGGTCTTCTTATCGTGTCACTAGTTCTTTCAAACCAGGGTGGTAAAAGGATTTCAAATGCGATCGAAGAGGACCTTTCGTGCACTCGACACATGTTTTTGAACTTTTAGATTAATTTAGATGACAAGCCGGTTTCCTCACGATGTTTTCCTTCACCGTTACCGATTTCTTGAACTGAAAAATCCATTGGGGTACGACCGGATTCGAATCCACGACCTTCGGATCAATAGTCGAGGCTTCTCCCGTTCGGCCAACACGACTTACCTGTACCTAACCCAGTAGATTCTAGGTAGTAGGTATATCTACTGGGTGAACTGGGTCAATGCAAATAACATTATCTTACGAATATACAAATGCACAATGCACATAAAACCTAAATATATGCCCATCTTTGCCCTGAGATTGTTATCTGTGTCGTAGCACGAACGGACATAGACATTATATATACCAAATAACACACCTAAAGAATACCAAAATCGCACCTTCTTATGTTTTATTTTTGGTAATAAAAGAAGCATTTCCAATTATACGTATAAAAACTGAACAGAATCAACATTTAAGCAACTTGGGAAACCTGACAACGCTTTGAACTTCAGAGTGCGTTCATACAAACTCGGGAACTTTCGAGCCTGTCATCTGACTGATTGCTACAGTGTACACAAACTCTTGTTGAACTCGATTTGGGTCAAAATGTACAGTTTTGAGGAGTTTTAGATTCAATAAATATTCCTAAACTACATTTACTTACTCTCTGAGGAAGAAGGTAGAGTGATAGCTTTATCCCTATTACTATTATTAATTTAAAAAGTTTATTCAAGTCATTTGTCAAATTTGATTTAGGTACTATTATATTATATACTTTATTTTATAATTAAATATTTTTTATGAAAAATATACTTACAAGCGATCGTTGAATGTTGTAACTGTCCTCTTATGTGGCCAGTATGGTCGACCAACTGCAGCAAGCAGATTTTTGATGAAACAAAACATACCTGAAACAAACAATGAATTTTGTATGTGAAGCAGACAATTTTTTTATCGTATCAGAAAAATTTAATGGTACTCAAAATTAAACTTACTCATGCATTTACAAATTACAATACCTAGTCATAATAATTTTAAAACGAAATGATTGCAATTTTGTCAAAATTAAGAATTTATACATAGAGTCATATGATAAGAATTATTATATAAATAAAATGATTGCAAATTAAATAGTCTTTATTATGTTCAATTACAATTCAAAAATAAATAATAAAACTTAATTGTTTCTTCAATTCACATTGTTATGGAACAACAACATACTTCTATAAAAGTAGGCAACAATACCGAACCCCTTAATCCATTTTTACCCGGTACTTTCCGTAATAACTAAAAAGCTTAGTTCAAAATGAACCACGCTCCATTTGCTAAAATTAGCTATTCCTGACGTAAGCAATCAATTAAATTGGTCTCCGCGTTCGTAATTTGTACCTGTACCTACAAGCAACAGCCCATTCGTAGTAGGAATGGTACAGTCAACCTACGTTTAAAACAACAGTCTAATTTTTGGGTTAGTTCAATCCAAGGGTTTACAAATGTGACGCTATTCTAGTCGAAAGTAACCCTGAGTTCCAGTTGTCGGAACATTAGAACCTGATTATGCTATGCTACGCTAAGCCAAGTATTACCGTTTTAAAGTTGTACTATCGTGTTGGAGTTCGGTTTGAACGTTAAGATTATAATACACGGCTATCGGGAGAAACTAAATTCATTGATAGAGTCAGGTCAAATTAACAGGAGACTAGGAGCCAAGTGCTGTAATGAAAAAATATTTGTGTGTGTTGGTAATATCTAGGTTTTTTTATAAGTGTTAGTCAAGCGTTTAAATGTAAACAAGTGACGAGATGAGCTTTTCGGAGATCTCGCGTAGACGCGGTTTCAAAGAACGTGAAACAAAAGACGGTGTTGGTGGCTCGCAGAAGGTGTGAAAATAAGAGTATGCCCCTCTGGGATAAAACATGTCTTCACCTTGGGCAGCTTGAACCCTCGTTTCACTCAGGACTCTACATATCTCCCTCGCTTCGCTCAGGAATTAACTGAGTCCCTCGTTACACTCAGGGTTCAATATACCGCCCGCGACATAAGACACTGCTTTATCCCCATGGTGCATAATCGACTATTACATTTGAATGCGATTGTACCAAGTATAGAGTGTATGGGGTAAGTGAATTAAAGCTTTGGATTTCCGTGTTTGAGACCTTCCAATTTCATTATGCTAAATGGTAAGGCGGATCTCACAGTGCACCGCGACCGCAGGACGTAAAGGTTCCATAGGGGTGCGGGAACGCGTTGAACCGAAGTACTTCGTAAAAGCCCTGTTGGCCTAGTGGGAGGTGCCTCGACTTTCGATCCAAAGGTCGTGGGTTGGAACCCAGTCGTACGTAAATGGATTTTTCTGTTCAAAAATTCTATGTGTGCATTTAAACACGTGCATAACGGTGAAAGAAAACATCGTGATTGTAAATTTTTTTTACGTCTTAGCTCTTACAGGGTCATGAAAAGTGTTGTGTATTGAAGTGCTCAGACTAGAAAAAAATTGGTTTAATTTGATTTTATAATAGAATAAGGACGTCAGAGAATATTCTACAAGTGGCAAAAATTCCACGTTTTCGACATTATGATGTTATCGACAATACACAATGGCTGCCAAGATAAGAAGCGGTACCGGGTGTAGGACTGTAGGTAGTACCTACTGTCATAAACTTCATCGTGGTTTGGTACCTTGTGAACCACAAGGTAGTACCAACTTAAAGTGGTTAAAAAGTAGCCTTTATGTGTTTTCAGCTCATAAACTATTCAAGTTATTTAGGTTCGTTCGTTTTGGCGTGATTGCGGAAAAAAGATCCATCTCAGCTATTTCTTTACAAACTATCGCATTTATCATATTAGTAGGAAATTCATGGAACGTCGAGTGACAGGTATGTTGGACTGCTACGCCGGTGTCGCGGGTTCGATTCCCGCTTCAGGAAAAACATTTGTGTCATGAACATTGGTGTTTGTCCTAAGTCTGGGTGTTTTTCTATGTATTCTAAGTATTTATTTGAAAAAAAAAAGTATAAGTATTCTATCAGTTATCTGGTACAAGTACAAGCTCTACTTAGTTTGGGGCTAGATGGCGTTGTGTGAAATGTCCTAAATATATTTTTTTTATATTTATATATGAACACTTTAATGTACAGCAATAAGAACAAAGAATAGAACTAGTATAAAAAGGTCTTAAGGTAGGTAGTACAAATGATATTTTTTACTAGTTAGTTCCACTGTGAAGGCGTTTTCCAGACGCGAAACGTAAAAATAACAAACTCGCGTACAATATTTCACCATTGGGTGGCGCCTTCCGGAATCCGTCTAGATGGGTAGTTGATATGGGTACAAAAAAAAATGCCAGAGTATTCTATGCCTAACTGTAATGTAAAAACTACTGGGTTCTGGCTAGTTAAAATCAGGCTTTCGAGACTGACCATCAAAATGTTCGAGCGCTATTTCAATGTTTCATCGGCGTATGTGAATCAGAGTCTAGTCATGCCAAAGCTAAATGAATACTAAATATTTTACTAAAATACTGAAGAGCAACTGTTCTAGTCATAAGTAGGCGCGATCTCTTATCATCAAAATAGTGCCTAGCTCATCTAGAAAAAAAATTACGATACTATTAGTAGGTGAAAGGTAGGTACGTCCCACGGATATGCCACATGGAGGGAAAGTACCTTGATTATTGTAGATGGAACATTTTACTGAAAAAAGACATTATTTGAATTTAAAAAAACAATTTAAACTGCATTCATAGATTTTTTAAATAATAACATGGTTGAACCGGAAATCGAACCCGTTACACGAGAAAAACAATCACCCGTAGCTTTATGATACCGATGGATAGGCTTCATCGTAAGGATTATTTTTTGCTAAATAACATAGTGTCACAAATAAAAGGAAGTATATAAAAGGCTTTGTCCTGGCTGGCTGATTGACTGACTGACTGACTGACAGATAACGCACAAGCCAAACCAATGAACGTAAAGTCTTAAAATTCGGAAGGTAAGTTTGTCATCAAGTGTAAACGCGTAGGTACTCAAAAAGGAATTTAAATCGCAACGCAAACGAAGTTGCGGGAATGAGCTAGATTTTTAATATTCTTCTTGTCGATTTTAAACTCTACATTTTATAGATAAATCAGACATTTACGTTACCTCTTCGCCTAAATTTTCGCGTTGGCAACATTTTGCGTCTGACGTTGATATCTATCCTGACAATTTGACGCAGCCCGTAGCGAATAGGTAATGTGGGAGATAATTAGGACAGATTGAGATAGGTGCGGTAGCTCTAGCAAAGTCCGAAAAAACTAATAGACCACTATTTTAACTGACTGCGAAGAAAGTGGGTAGAGCTTTTTAGGGCTGACTAATAATTAATTATTTTTTTTTAAGCAGAGAGTAATATGGGAACTAGTTAACTGATCATTCTTTATATACATTGTTTGGTAACATTCGTAGAATACATAGAAATTAAACGTCCTGATAGAACCAAAAAAAAGTTAACAAAAAGTCCTGATAGAACCAAGAAAACATGTGTCAAGAATACGAAAGGAGCCTCCTCAAGGTGTACTTGAAATCCTTTCACCACACTGGTTCGAAATAACTAGTGTAAATAACTAGTGGCACAATAAGAAGAAGAGGAACGTCTTGATAAGGGAAAAACACAAATTCATCACATATGCTTTATCCTACAGCAGGAATCGAACCCGTGACATCAGTGTGTCCAGCACACTTGCCACTCGACCATCTACGTCTTCAGACTGTAAAGTACCAAAAAGTTTATAACTCGACACCAAAATCAAAATCTATTTGATTATTATATTAATATATTATATTAATCTATTTGATATGTAGTAGGTACATAACCATTTATCGTGAGGGCCAAATTACAGTGACAGTCCAAAGCGCCCTCTGATTACGGTTTCCAATTATGTTGGAGGGCCAAGATTACGGACCATGTTGGGCCCCCGGGCGAGGTGCGTTGTGACTTTTGATGTTAAAATTAGAAGGTTATGACAATTATATTGCTCAGGCTTTATACAAGCAAAGAAGTGTAATTTTAAAAGAGTGATCGTAACACAATGAACTATATAGTTTACTTATACTTTAAGATATTAAAAAAAATACACCCTAACAGTCCATAAGCATTCACATTTTCATATATTTTGGAAGGCCAATATAGAGTTAATAAATAGTATAAATATATTTAGTAATAAATCCGCTTAATTTCTAAACAAAGGTCTTAAATAACTTAACTCTAGTTTAGAATTCTAGTATCTAAACCGAAAAAAAATGTAATAAAATACTAATATTTATACTATTTATTAATATTTATGGGTTTCCGCGTAGTAACGCCTGAATCAATCAATTAGGCCAATATAGTTTTACAGATGCATGAGGCTTGGTTGGATGTTATACTAACTATTCACACTACAGCTCCTACTGATTTAAAGCTAAATAACATTAAGTAACTAATATTTTTCTTAATTAAATTTTATCCCAATTTTACCCTCAAATATGCCCCAAAATCGGATTGATGCCAACCGAAAATCTCGCCAAAAATGTATTAACTTTCAAAAACATAAACTTTGATTCTATGTCATGACTTTTGACTCGTACATTCATTAACCCCAAAAATGTGTATGATGTTGAATATGAAATTCTGTTTTTACTTATTTGATACGAACGAAATGATAAAAGTAGATAAAAGAAATGATCGTAGTACAGTTGGATATCAGTATTTTAATTTATTGTTACAAAGAATGATTAACTGGCAAGCCGCCAACGCAGTCAGCCATAGCCACGCTATTTAAATTTACATTAGGTACCTCTATCAATGGTCTTTTACTGTGAAGTAACCCTAGAGCGAGTTTATTTGCAATGAAACAGCTTACATCATGATGTTGATATTGTAAAATATATTCAAAATAGTGGACTACCAGTCTCAGGGCAGAACCCAAGCTGATGGTTGCTAGGGCTGCAGAGTTATTATAGTTATTAATAGTACGATGACACACTGCTTTTTTACACGCTACTAGCCAGCGTTTACGCTTGTAGCGTGTAAAGTCGCCCAGTGTCATCGGCGTCTTTACAATCTGCTTGTTGACAATCCTTCCCGAAAACTAACACACGCTAGCTTTTAAAAACGCTAACAGTCAGCATGTAAAAAAACCGTGTGTCATCGACGCTTAATAAAACAAAAATAATAGTAAAATAACCGAGATCCAAAAAGAATCACAATGTTCAGGAATCCAAATTATACAAACTACTCATCCCATACCGAATAGTAAAGCCGCGGTGGAAAGAATTCCTTTTTTGTGATAGAAAACAATAAAGTTTCGGTCGTAATTGTTCCTCCTAATGTCGTACTACATTTATACCTATTAGGTACTTCACTAAACTAGGGCTAGGTGCGTATTACTTAATCTACAGCAACGTTCACGAGGGTTCGAATTTATGGACCCTGAAAGGTTTTCTGCCTCCGCCCTGGGCGTAAAAATAGCGAGTTCCCGTTTCATTGGAGATCCGCACTCAATTATTGTCTTTGTGTAATTTGAAATTTGAAACGGTATTTTTGAATAGAGTACTTTTTTATGTGCGGAAGTGACGAAACGAACTCATGGCCGAAACAGAACTTATGCCTAGATCACACGTACCGAGCAAACGGGCGAGACAGTAAAATTTTTCTCGGCCGAGACAGTGATGTAAGTGAGTATCTTATATCACGCGCTCAGCCAAGCAATCGGCGCTATATTTATACGTACCGAGTACTCGGCCGAGAGCACTGTCTCGGCCGTTTGCTCGGTACGTGTGATCAAGGCATTACAATAGTTGTTACATTACGATGTAGAGTTTTACCTAAGTAAGTTGCGGACGAAGTTATTATGTGAGTTTATGTTGAATGAGCTTAACTCTAACCTCGAAACAAAAATCATAAAGAACCCTGTAATATTCTTAATGATTCACTCTTGTCCAGATCAAAATAACCAACCAACCGCTAATCGTATGTTAGAGAAAGTTTGATGAAGGGGAGACGGCGAAGTTTTCGTATTTACGTAATGTTTTTCCAGCAAAATAGTAAGATTATTCATGTAGGTAATATTATGAAATAGTTATAATAATAATTAGCAAAACGTGAAAAACTAATTATGATTTGGTATTTTCTTAAATGTTATCCTTAGAGAAGAAATACTTATTT
Source organism: Lobophora halterata (assembly GCA_932526365.1). Taxonomy (NCBI): domain Eukaryota; kingdom Metazoa; phylum Arthropoda; class Insecta; order Lepidoptera; family Geometridae; genus Lobophora; species Lobophora halterata. The sequence goes on from OW052001.1 coordinate 10,441,353, forward strand.
AAAGCAATTCAGAATGTTAGCTAGTTTTTATAAGCAGGATTGTTGATTGAAAATTATTCATATGGTATTAAAATCCCTCCAGCACCTACCTAAGGGTGCATTTCCACTGACGCGGAGCTGGGTGGAGTGGAGAGGAGCGTACCGTGAATCAGCCATAAACAGTGTCTAAATGGAAATATCAACCACTGCAATTTGCCAATTCACAGTCTGCTCCTCTCCACTCCTTCAGCTCCGCGTCCGTGGAAACGCACCCTTAGGTGTCTCAGGTGTACCAAAATCGTAAGAAAAACTATTCGACCGTTAGTCTCGCTTTCCGACCCGTCGAGTTTCCAGAAACACATCCCTAATTCATTTGCACCTGAGCTCACCCTTAAACTACAGGTATTATACTTATCTTAATCTAATCTTATCTTAATCTTTACTCGAAGCTTTGTACCCACAGGTATGTCAATTATGATTTTAGCAATATCAATAAATTTGGTAATCCGTGATAGTAGCTGGATGTAGGTTTCCAAGGTGCACCACTGAGCCTGATCTTCGGTTCTTTTCATCCAATTTCTGCCAGGTAGAGTACGCAGATCTAGATCGCTCCATCTAGCCAGGTAAATATTCAATGCCAGGATGAAAAACTATCAGAGATTATTACTTTTTTATTAGAAAATATATAATTTTAAGCCTCTCTTTTTCTGAGTCTAATAAAAAATTGTTTGCTTTGTTAAAACGTGTTGATAGCTTCAAGACCTTCAGTTTTTTTTTATGTAAAAGGAGATATTTATTCAAATAAATGTAACCGCGATACAATTTCCATAATATTATATCGATATTGGCTGACTATAAAACCATATTATCATTGCAATATAGTCTTTATTACCGCGTCATAAAGTGCATCGGCATAAGCTTTGTCCCATGATTTAAAAGCAATGAATTATTTATTTGGCTATCAAATACGATGAAACCAATCCGGTGAAAATGCTAAATATACAGACTGTTTTGTGGCTATAGCGGCTCATTGATATGACCTTATAATAATAATAATAATAAAAAAAAAACGAAAAAAAAAATGTTTTCTTGCAGCAACACACAATTGCATCTTTATACATTGTACCTAGGTACTAATAACAGTAGAACACAGAATCTACTTGATTACCACAAATTGACACGAAAGGAGCAGAGGCTCCTCGAAGAGTCGAGGCGCACTCGAAATCCTTTCACCATACTAGTTCGAAAGAACTAGTGGCACGATAATAAGAAGAAAACTTGATTGTATACTTCTTTTTGACAGCAGATTAAGTCACGTGGTATCGAAATAGGTCTCAGGCCTCCTTTTCCAGTGCATAAAGTGTGAACATAAAAAAATTCAACCACATCATTTTGATAGTTTAGCGTGCATAGCGAGCATAATATATTCATCCATTTACCCTCACAAGCGTTTTCCCTTATAATGTAAATTTTCTTGGTATATTATTATAACTACCTAGAATTTCTCAATGGATACTAGTTACTAATAGGTACTCATATTATTTATTTACCGTAGGAACAGATTGCACACTAAGTAAGTAAATACATTAAGTAAGTAATATAATACATTGTATTTAAGTTAAGAACCTTATATTTAAGTTATTTTTATTTATTTTATACAAATTACAAAATTCAATAAATTTGTACATAAAAGTATATTTATAAAAATTTTAGTCAAGGACTTCCCGTTGCGCTGAAGCTATACAAAGCTCGTTGTAAAGTTAGCGGCCTGTCAAATAACGCTGCAATAACCTGGCTACGACCGACGATGGTGAGATTTTGATCTGAAACGCTGCAAAACTTTATAATCTAGCCAAAGAAAATCCACTTATTTTCCAGCTCTACACAAAATACAACAAGGTATAGTGAATTGCAGTAATCTCGATTTCTTTAACCCAATCTTCTTTTTATCGTGTCAATAGTACTTCGAACCAGGGTGGTGAAAGGATTTCAAAGGCGCCTCAAAGAGGCTCCTTTCATTTCAGTAAACTACAATATGAAAATCACTTACCTTATAAAGGTGAACGTTTGTGACGATGGACGGATGGATAGATTTATAATTGCTCCTCAATCACGCAAAAACTACTTTACCGATTGAGTTAAAATTTTGGCTTCTTTTATCTCGATACCTAAGACTATTTTTTTGTGTTCGGTGTAAAATAAGTAGTTACCTAATAAAAAAGACAGTGTACTTGCAAGTAAGTATGTGTACTTCACAAGTCTCGTCAAAATTGAAAAGACTTAATAAAAAGAAAGTAAGAAAAGTGTTTATTTGGCATAAAGAATAAATACAAAATAAAATAATACCGTTATGTACTTATTTATCTTGTACTCTGTGATTATAGCTACTAAATAAACATCACTAACGTTTATGCCAAAAAGGCGTACAGTTTTTTTTATTTGTCAGATGATCTCAATGGCCATCCAACGCTGATTTTCACTTGGACCCTTTTTGAAAACGGTTGGTGGCAATACATATTACGCACTTGAACATCATCATTTCGGTGCAAGCATACTGTGTGAGGTCTTTTATGTAGGTTTGATGGTGAAGACAGTAAAGCCACATCACGTATCAAATAAAATCCAACCAACCATAAATTCTTGGTTACTGTTAATTTTTTTTATTACTCTGTAACAAAAGACTGACACGATTCTCTACAGAAATAAATATTTTTCGATTTTTTTGTACGATCTTTTTGGCAAGATAAATTCTGTGCTTTGAAATAAGTACATGTCTCTGCAATTCCCGTTTTTCTTAGTAAAAAAATATAGCTAAATTCGCAGCCAACAATTTTTCATCTCTTTATCTTATCAACAAATTATATAAATATATTTAGTAATAAATCCGCTTGATTTCTAAACAAAGGTTTTAATTAACTTAACTTTAGTTTAGAACTTTAGTACATATTACTATATTATAAACCAAAGAGTCAACGAACAGAAAACCAAAGTTTAAAGATACAACACGTGTTTCGCCTCTACACGAGGCATCATCAGGAGGTGTGGACTCGCCGAAGTTCGAAACGAGAGTACTCTAAGAGAGAAACACGTGTAGAGGCGAAACACGTGTTGTATCTTTAAACTTTGGTTTTCTGTTCGTTGACTCTTTGGTTTATAATATAGTAATATGTACTAAAGTTCTAAACTAAAGTTAAGTTAATTAAAACCTTTGTTTAGAAATCAAGCGGATTTATTACTAAATATATTTATATAATTTGTTGATATTTATGGATTTCCGCAAAGTAACGCCTGAATCAATCAATTATCTTTATCTTATGTCTCTCATGACCCGTAAGTAGGTACGCCTGTTGTAAATATCTCCTAAAAAAGATTCTCGGCTACGGTCAAGGATAAAATGAGCTTTTATTATAGAGGATAATAAGGACATAGTAATGCCAAAGAGATTTAGGCGCCGTGTAAGACGATATATTAATTATGTTACGTCGTCAGTATCATCAAAATAAATAAATAAGTAGTAATGCAGCAACTAGGGATCCATTTTTTTTAATCGACTGCAAAGAAAGAGGGTTATGTTTTACGAGTGTATGTATGTTTGTCTGACTCTATGCGCCGCGCTGCAGGGTAAACGGCTTAACGAATTTTAATAAATGAGGTGTCTTTCGATTCGTGTGGTTCAAGCGATGTCAAAAATCTATGTACTGCACCAAAATGTGTTGAAAAACATACAAAAAGCCATCAAACTGGGTGGATTTCTGTGTATGGGTTTCATGGTTTCAATTCGTTTTGGTCATGAGTCACTAGTCACATGACCAAATAGAATCGTAACTAAGAACATAAAAAAAAATCGAAATTGAATTTCGCAATAATGCTTTAGCAGTCTCTCACCAGCATACCTAGATAAGTAAATTCAAGATTAATCTGATTTCTTGTACTCGTACAACATTTTTTCTATAAAATATATCAAACCTGCGAGGTTTTTGACTCGTGTTTTGGCACTAGGTCTCAAACGAATGACTTTGTTATAAAGCAGTAGTGTAGGTATTACCTACTGATAAAATCAAGTTCATGCAGCCTGCTTTTAAAATAGTGGCCAAGCTATTTTGGCAACTTCATCTACTTTTGAATAATGGACAAAGTCCAACAGTATTCGACAAAGCCTAACATTATTCAATGTCTGTTCAAATTAAGTCTAGAATGCTGGTTTTAATAGACTTACTAACAATACAAATTGTGATCATTTGTAAACTTACTTCATTTAAAACTTATTGAAATAGTTTAATACTTTTGTTATATTGGTGAACGGTTATATTTTATTAAAAAAACAGTTATACTAAATAATGAAAGAAAATAATGAAAGAATGAGTATTGAACTGAATTTAACTAGACCTGACATATTTTCCGAATCCGCCGCTGGTACCCACTGTTTCAGTTACTACACAAATATCAGTGCACGAGAGGAGCCTCTTCGAGGCGCGCTTGAAATCCTATCACCACCCTGGTTCGAAATAACTAGTGACACGATAAGAAGACCCACTACTTCGATTGCTTGTTAGTACACTACGCGCATTCATCTTTAGACAAACACATCCTGTAAGTTTCAAGTCTCTACGTCTTCTGGTTCATTCCGGCTGTCAGACAGACAGTCAGTCAGGTGGAAGCCGATTACGCAAGGTTCTTAGAAGGGTACGTATTATTAAAAAGTGTTTATTAAGAAGCTGGACTCCACGAGGACTATAAACTTCAAATCAAAAAACATGGACGAAACGAATAGTGTGAAGAAATTACTATAATACGGCGTACTTTTTGAGTATTTGTCCAAAACATTTTGTATGGAATTCGGATTTGAGGATTCCCGTTAATATTATATTTTTTAGTATTGCCCTTGTCCTAAAACTATTTAAACCATACCAAACAATAGATACCTACTCGTTATAAATCATATAATGTTATCAAAAACCTATTACTAGTACAAAAACGAAACCAACGAAAACTAACGAAACTAACCACTAACTATAAATAAAACCCATTAACTCACAATAACTAAATCTTATAACTACTCCATGGTTGAATAGACAATCTAATGAGCCGGCGGCCGTGAAGGTTCCCATGATCAATCAATAGCAATTTGGAGCAAACGCGTAGTTAATAGATATGTCGCAGGCATATTGTATAACTCGGCATTTTACAAACGGCGTCGTCCGTTTACAAACGCTCGCTGTTTTGTAATAAACCGAAGGCAAATTGTAAATTGCCTCGGCATTTTGTAATATGCCACAATATTGGTGGACCATTCAAACGCCGTTCGTAAAATAACATAAAAAACACTAAGGTGTCCATGGAATCTGGTGCTTTTAAAGGACACGACCGTCGAGCAAGAGGTTAGAATGATTTAAATTTCAATCCAGATAAAAGTACGGTGACGGTAGGTTATAAGGTTTTTTTTTTGTGCGCCTACACGCAAGCGAAGCGAGCGTGCTGCACAGCCTAATGACAGAAAACCATCTAGGGTTGATAAGAGTTAGGTGACGGTAGGTTATTAGGTTTTTTTGTGCCTGCACGCGAGGGAAGCGAGCGTGCACAGACTAATGACAAAAAATCATCATAGGCAAAAAAGTACATACTACTTTTTGTATCATGGTCACCCTACAATTTCAACTAATGTCGAATTGAATGAGTTGTCAATTTGCTTTCGGCATATTGCAAAACAGCGAGCGTTTGTAAACGGACGACGCCGTTTGTAAAATGCCGAGTTATACAATATGCCTGCGACAGATATACCGCGTAGTTATTCGTAGCTCGTTGGTCGTACAAAGAATAAGTAATATTATTGCATAGCCGTAGTCTCGTCTCGTAGGCGTTGAACGGATTCAATCTACGAACGTCTACGAACATCGCTACGAGATAACTTAGCCAAAGGTAGTAACCATCCAAATATTATGTTTGTTATTTTATTTTTATGATTGTACAAGGTGTATATCGAGTGAGTGATGTAAATGCAATCGGCTATTCATTTAATATACTGAATTACGACGTAAAATTTGAAAACTAAGAAGAAAAATATTTATTTTAAAAAACTGTGCTATTTGTTTGTAAATGGAATGTGTCTTTGAACTATACAAATGTTTTAACCGTCAAAAGTATTTTATTCCCGAATGACCACAAATATTAGATGATTTTCAGCTTATCTACATATAATAATAAACCGAAATTTAGTTCATCGGTTCAGTATTTTATGCGTGATTGAACAACAAACTTTCATTCATCCTCACAACCTTGTATTTATAATAATGCTGTCATATTAGGCATAGAAATGATTGCTACTTCTATTTCATTGTCACATGGTGATATGATTTCATTTGTTACAGTAAATTGATGACCGGCGATTTTGTCATTGGTAATTTTTCATCACTTCTTATGTGATAATGTCACATTTTATTAAAATAATGAACGCATGACGCGACGTCAAGGAATCTACTGCCTGTCTTTTTTTTTTTTTTTTTTTTTCTTTAGAAGAACCTAACTTCTTCAGTTTGGCTTCACATCAAAGGTATATAGCCAGTGTCAAGTAATTGGAGAGATTATTTTGTTATAAGTCAGAGTCGATGAGTCAAGTCATGCCCCTGTAAAGAGTGGTGGTTGCGACTTTACTAGAGGCTTCTATGGAGTTTTGGAGGCAACACGAAAAGTCACGTGTTACAGCATTACACTATTCACCAACACTCATACACGTTCACGAGCACTTAATGGATAAAAAACCACCGTTTTTACACTTAAACACTCAAAGTTATACAAGTCTTGTCAATTAATTTAATACCGCCAATGCGCCATTTTTCATGTTCCCGCCAAAACTCTGCCTGTCTTTTATTGTTTTTAAGATACGGTAGGTACGAATGAAATTGGAATGGTGACAGTTATCATGACATCACAGCGTACAAAATCGCCTGCCGGGGCGTGCCGGGCGGATCACCGGTGATTTTGTAACATATTTGGTCTCAAAAAGTAACAAGTGTTATGTGAGATCAGTTTTAAACAATGATTAATAACATGTTACTCGGTATACTCTCATGCCTAAGTAATCTCAATATGGATTCTGATCACATCCTCCGGGAAACCTCAAGGGCAAGTTCAACATCATATTACATACAAATTGTCATACATAGTAAGTAGGGTATACTATAGCCGTTGTATGAGAATAGATAATAAAATATTAGTGCGTGTTGTACGTAAATGTATGTGCCAAGTTTTACTCCGTATAAATAAAACTGCCATATTGTCGAAGCTTGTAATCTCAGATAAGAATAATCGAGGCTGAGAGATAGAATATTTTACTCTAAGAAAAAAGCCTTTTTTATATTAATTTATAATTAGTTGATCAAGACGAAAATATTTCAATTGAAAGAAATCACGCTTATATATGACTAAAACAGAGCTACACAACACTCTTATAACAAAGGTTGCCTGCAAGAAATCGCTTTTAGCGATAAGGCCGCCCATTTTAGCCTCTTTTATGGTTTATTATTTTTATAATGTATATTTCCTCGGGGTGTACAATAAAGTGTAACTATCTAATTAACTATCTATCTATCTATCTTATATTAAACTGGTGCTCTGCTAGAGTGCTAATCTGATCTGAGTTTAGATACCCCACTTGTACAAGTTGTTTATTTTGATGTGTTTTTGTTACTTGTTATATTCTGATAGACGTCCTTGTTCACAGTTAAGTAAAAAATATGAGCACAATATTTACAATATCAATTATAATCTCGTATAATCCATTAAATCCTCAGACAGCAAGAACAACCAAGGGCTCCGAAACCCCCGGGACTGGAACCCGTTATACAGTAAGAATACTTGTATATATTTTCACATAGTCACAAATCATATAAAGCTGTCACAGATTATCACTACTACATTTTGACGAAACTAAATAAATATAAAAATTGAAGAATACATTAAATATAATATAAAAAGTAAATTTATAATCACCAGAAAAAAAACGCATAATCAATTGCCGTTACTGAACACACATAATGGCAAAAAAACTTTAAAATTAAGTAAATTTTTTGTCAAAATTAATTTGATAAAAATTAGATAACTGTTTACCGTTTTTCTTATGGATTTGTATCAGGCGTTACCCATCATAGATAATTATTAAAGTTTTATTCATCGTTTGGCAAACCCGGATACCCCAGCTCGAGCCAGCTCGCAAAAGCTCGGCTCGGGCGCCGCACTAGCCCCGCTGTCACTCTGCCATTTTGTAGAAATCCAAAATTCTGACTGCACATATACAACGTAGTTCCACGTCTGCATTGGCCATTTAAATTTTTTGGTAATTAAAAATTGGTGGTGTATAATTGGATCAGGGCAGCATGGTTATCAAAACTCGGAAAACAAAAATTATACTCTAACTAAACCCAAGGGACCAAATGTGAACACGGCTGAACAAATTCCCTTTACCACTATCGTAAAAACTTCGTCCAAAAATATGCGGGGCCTACTGGGCCCACGGGAGCCGCAAAAGGTCACTGTATGTCCAGAAGTTAATTTCAGAAATTAAGGTAGCAACATGACCATCATATTGAATTGCCGTAAGTTGAGCAAAGGGTTAATCCCGTTAAGCTTTTTCAATAGACAAATGTTACAGTCTATAATGTTATTCTGTATAATTATAATAAATACTACTCGTACACGTACGTACAAAATTCATTAATACGCACTTTCAGCTCTAAACTAACACGTCCTCCAAGTTTCATGTCTCTACATCCACTGGTTTAGCCCGTAGGCTATCTAACAACCAGTCAGTCAGTCAATCAGGACTAAGGGTTAAGTAGAACTTGAATAGGTATAGGTTTAAATAATGCGAATTAAAAAAATACGTAGCTACTGCTACGTTACCCGTAGGCCGTAGCGCACCGTAGACCCTCTACGAAAAGCTCGTAGCAACTACGTCGCGTAGCGGAAGGTTTCGTGGCTGCGGAAAAATATACCAGGATAGCATAACATAAAAGGAGTTAAAGGAAAATGGGTTTTCCATTAAAATTCTCGTAGAGGGAATGGATAACTATTCCAACCAGCAGTGAGGCTAACTATTTCGGCTAAGCGGGATTTGTGGAAATCCCGATTAGAGCGGAAAATGTCTTCTTTATACCAGGCGATCAGAAGCTTGTTGGAGTTTGATGAACTTAGAAACGAGGAGGGTTAGATAAGGAAAGTTTAGGGGGCGGGGTGATTTCTCGCATGCGCAATGGGTTAGCTTGTTAGCTACTTGAAACGAAACAAGTAAGCTTATCACAGCTATTATGAATATTGATGAAATGAAATATTAAAGATTAAGAATAAGGAATATTCAACAAATTATTTAAAACATACATAATTGAGTAAAGTTGATAATAAACAAAACAATTTTGAAAGAGTTAATCAATTTCTTAAAGCGCCACCTTGTAGCATTCTTAGGAACTAAATTCGAGAACAGCTTCTAACATACACCAGAAAATGAACTCTCCGTCTGAAACGTTTGGTTTATAGCGTCGAACTAGTTCAAAGCATAATTGATAGATGGCGCTGTTTACTAATTTTAAAAGTTTCTGTAAATGAAGAGAGGACTTAAGTAAGTAGCCGTTTTGACTGTTGTGAGTACTTCAGAAGAGCGATACAATTTTACCTATTAAGTAGTACTGAATTATTATACTCACGATAATTTACTTTGCCTTAGAATCTAAGCTATTACCCCATCATCTAAGAGCCTTAGATGATGGGGTATAGCTGCGTTTATTGTTCATGTTAAAGAGGCCCAATTCTTTTCAATGGCTTGCGGGCAATTTATTTCGGCCATTCGGGTTAATATCCAACTGTAGATAGAGTTCTTTGTCCCCATCTACATCCCAATCCCCATTATGCATCATTCTTATCTATTTGTCCCCACTCATTGTACGTGAAAACACTCAAATGAGTGTCATTGTAGGCGAGCGAAATGCCTAATGATGTCTAAAGTCAGGATCATAATCGTTTTTATAAAGACAGTATACTACATAATATATTATGGCATTAAATGAATGAATAATGAGTACTAAAAACCTACTGAATACTAAAAATCAAACCATCACAAACTTTCGAATTCATAATATTGGTAGGTATAATGTAAGTAGGTATACGTCGTAAAGAATGTTTTGCCAAAAATGTTATCTTGTTTTCAAAATAGTAGGATTGAACCTGCGTCATAGTTGTCCGGACCATGCTCTACACCAAAAAATGTACAGTCAGCTGCACATATATATATATACACTCAGAAGCTTTATAATTTATATTAATTAATTTTACAAAGATATTCTTCTTCTGACAATAATTCTGACAAGTATGATGACTAAATTAATTTGAAATAAGCACTTTTCTTTACAAAAATAGGAGTACTTAAATATGAAAGCATCGGGATTGTATACAGGTATGTGCAGCTGACTGTACATAATACCTTAAGTATATTTTAGGTACAAGTAGAATGGTGTCGTTACCTTTTTCCCTAAAATCATTAATTTGATGATATAATTACATGTTGGAAATTCGATTTGTGTGTAAGTCGCTTGGACTGAAAACAGCCTCTCAGAATATTTCGGCATTTCAATGTTTGCACAGATATTTTATTTACAAATGTAGGGATTTTGTTTTCCGTGGGAATTTAAGGGCATGTGAACATAAGGCGTTGTTGTGTAAAGTTTTCAGAGCATGATTATAAAAAAGACATATGTTTTGGTAAATTGTATAAAATTATTTCAGTCAATCCATCTTTTTATCAATTTTTCCTTTGAGTAACTACTATATTTTGAGTAAAGCTAAATGAGTCATCATTAATACCATTAAAGTTGTTAAGAAGAAATCATTTTAACGCGATAACACCGCCTAGTAAATATTTATGCTAAGATTTATAAATTATTTATTGGTCAAAATAATTAACTGGACCATTTTTGCTACTTTCAAATTTTATTGGTGGAGTGCCGAGTGTGTTGGACTGCTACGCCGGTCTCGCGGGTTCGATTACCGGTTCAGGACAAACGTTTGTGTTATGATCACCGATATTAGTCCTGAGTTTGCGTGTTTTCTATGTATCCTATATGCATTTATTATCAAAAAAAAGTATATTATGTATTCTATCATTATTCTCTCTATCTATCTAATCTTATTCTCAGAGTACAATCTCTGCTTAGTTTAGGGCTAGGTGGTGTTGTGTGAAATGTTCAAAATATTGATTTATTTAAAATGATTATTAAGTATACCTACTCGTAATTATGATAAACGGTCGCCGATACCTCTTTTATCGCTATTTAAGCCCTCAATAAGCCAACGAGTGCGCCCTCAAGAAATTCAATTAACGTCATGACAGAAAGTCATTATTTTCATGAAAACAAGAATATTTAGATCCTCGTTGGAAGTACTTTGGATAGTTATCTTTATGTTATGGTTAATGGTTGGGTATTAACAAAATTATTCATTTAGCAAAATTACTTTTTACTGAATCTAGTAGTCTTAGGTGGCTCGCACAGTTGCTACTACAGCTGTAGTGACTCTTTCTCAGCAAGTGAGGCCCCAACTCTTTTTTCGAAGAGCCAGCACACCACACTTTCCTCGCACGTTCGGCTCAGCCTCGATAGTCCTGGCAGCACACTACCTCGCCTCAGGCTCAGTTGTGCTGGTAGCACACCGCGAGCTTCAACGTGCCGCCTCGCTCAATCGAGCCGACATCACACTGAGTAGCGTCATCCTCAATCGTGTCCTGCGCCTCGCCTCGCAAGGCAAGAGGACGCTCGCTCTCTGCTCGGCCTCATTGTGTTAAGGAGTTGCCGTTTTGGACTTGCTACCCGAGAGAGACTTTTATAGAGTCTAGAGGCTAAAGTAACTGTTGACTACGAAATAAGGTATTTTTGAATATCGAATTTTAAATTAAAAATGCAGACAAAAATGAGTTAAATATGACGAAAACATTTCATAGGTATCTACACAAATCAATAACCAACAGACTGATTTTGAAAAAAATCCTTGATTTTGAAGTAATTGTTAATATGACTTAAAACATCTTAATCTCTCTTATACGAGAGTAGGCCTGCGAGTCCTAGCAGTAGGAGGAAACTTATATTGTGCAATTGTGGCTGATTATGTTGTGCAAAATATCTAAGATTTTTGATAATCAGATTTACTAAAGCAAAACTTTTGTTACTTTCATAGTTTTTGCAATAAAATTGTGCAAAAGTTCAAATGATAAAAGCCAGTGTCGCTGTTCTCCGAAGTAGCATACATTGGATATTTGTACTATGCTTACATAAAACAATCTTCGAAACCAATCGAATGGCAGTAAGCTAAGCAACTTCCTCTATTATTTTCCCTCTTCATATTGATAATAGGTACACAATAGCCCTTCTGAAACTATTCATGTATTAAATAAACTTCAATGTAAAACAAACTCTATGTAGAGAATATGTGGGCTATTTTCGCTTGACATATCATAGTTCAATACTCATGCTCAGGCAATTTTGGAAATAAGTGATTAATGAGACGAAATATTCAAACCATGTGTTCAAATGATGATAAAGTGTTTCGGAGGAAACATTTGGTAAATGTCACTGTCATTGGTAAATACCTACAGTATACGGTGTATTTTGCAACTGGAGTTGTATGGAATAATCCTAAAGTATTAGCACGTATTAGGGTCTCGGGGTGATTACAGTATAAACTAAAATTGTTTAAAAATAGGAAATTTTCAAAATAAAGCACTGTACTATTGCGCCATCCAATTCTGGGAAGTACTTCTTTAAAAAACATTACATTAAACAGCGTGAATTAGTAGGTTCCTAATGAAAAAAAAAACGAATGTGTATCGTAGTTTTTTTAATTTTATTACACAAATAAGTTAACTACTGCAATCTATATTACAAAATCTACAAAAGGAAACAATTGGGCCACCCATAGACCGTTGCAAAGGATCTATAGGTAGCTCAACTGCTCCAACTCGATACCTGATGGCAGCGTGCCGAGGATACTGGCTGCATAAATATTTGTAAGTATAGATTAATAACAGTGTTCCTATAGAACACTAAGATAGACAGTATGAAACCAAAATAGATGCGGAATACAGGAAAGAAAATTTTTAGACAACCTGTCAATAAAAATGAAATATACTAACGGATCTGAAGGATCATAGTCTATAATGAAACAGATCCCACAATGAAGGTTTTAATTAAAAACGAGGCCCTCATTAAATCAAATTTCAGATGAGTAATTCCTTTGTTCCTCAACCGCAAATCGGATCAAGCTGAAATAATTTTTAAGATTATCTTTTGTCAAAACCTGTGTTTATTCATTATGTCTGATTGAATTTATTCAAATACTGTGTTCCAGTTTAAGGGGTAGTGTAAGTTATCGGGTAATGGGAAGTGTCCCTCTGCAGTATCTATGCCGTCTATAGATAGATGGGTACCAACCAACAAAGGTCGCGGGACCAAGAAAGTTGCAAAGGTCACAGGGACTACTTGGATGAGAGATACACAAGATTGTGGTGGCTGGCTAAAGCGAAAGGAAGTCTAGGAGCAGTGAGCCTATATCTTACTTCTTACTTCCTGCGGCACTACAACCCTTTGTGGGTCTTGGCCTCCTAAACGATTCGACACTCGTTCCTGGTCTTAGTCAGTCTCTTCCAAATTGTTAGTTTGCCCAACTTCTTTAGATCTTCCTCCAGATAATCCTTCTAACGTTTTCTAGACGTGTCTTACTTTCGCTTTCGTTGTGGTGTCTTTTACAACACGATTCTCGTCTGCCCTTTGTAGGTGTCTTGCCATTCTCAGCCGTTGTGACTTGTAATATCTAACTTTCGTCTCGTTTTGTATCAGCTTGTCTAGTTCATGGTTCATTCTGCTGCGGTAGCCGTTATTTCCTGCACTGAGCCAAAGATTTCCCGCAGGACAGGTCTTTCAAACACTGGCAATTTCTGTACCTACTTCTTTTAGTGTCAGCGCCCAGGCAAAAAATAAGTAATATTATGTAGCCCAGGTTTCACAAGCGTAGGTCACAAATGGCCGTATTAGGCAGTGTCCTAATAGAACGCGATGACGCGACCATCACAAGGTGTGAATGCGAAGAATGCGAAGCGCGAACGTCGATCGTGCGATCGCGCGATCGACGTTCGCGCGAACTTGCGATGGTCGCGTCATCGCGTTCTATTAGGACACTGCCTAAGGCGGTGTCTTACGTACGTAGTACTGTAGTACGTTTGATCGCGTGATCGCGCGATCGACGTTCGCGCGAACTTGCGATGGTCGCGTCATCGCGTTCTATTAGGACACTGCCTTATGGTTTTATAGATAGTTATTGTTTGATAGTGAGCCTACACCTATCTGGCTGAAATGATGATGATGATGAAAATTAAGAAAATATACGAGACCAAACTATTTTGCTCGGAGAACTTTTAATTTTCGTCGGTTAAAAAGAAGAGAGAGAAGTTGAGTTGAAAATGAATTTTTGAAACATCCACACAGACAGATTATCTTCGTACATTCATAGAATACTAAAAGTAGAACTGTCTCATTATTTATCTCCTCGCTCGACCGCTATGAATGTTTACTATCTCCTCGGCTGTATAATGTCAAGCGAATGCAACTTGATGGATGAGGATAAATATTCAGCAGTGAACCGCTCAAGTTACTGCAGTGAACCTTTCAAGTTAAGCCTAGTTCACATTATGCTAGTCTTCTTCTCCCTCTCATAATGTCACTAGTTCTTTCGAACCAGTGTGCTAGTAATTTAGTCGATTACTGAGTAACTAAACTGAGGTATTTGAGCAACGAACATTTATGCCCACTTGCACTAAACTTAAGTGTTTACTTAAACCGCTGGGAAGGTTTAACGGGAATCTGGACTGTTAAGATCTACCGAGCGAGTGAAGTATTTGCTTAGAAGCTTTGACAGTTTAGTGCAAGTGAGCATTAGTCGAGTAGTTTACCAAATCTAAACCTGTTGCATTTTTTTACATCGACATTTATACGAGTACGTCAGCTAATAAACTCGCTACTGCTCAGTAGCGAGTTCATTAGCTGACGTATAAATTTCAGTTTGCTGAAGCTGGAGCGACGAAACCATCTAAAAACTATACGAAACTAGTAGTAGTGCGAACGATTTTTTGGGCAGTAACGAGTATTTATGTGACTAAAGTACTGGCCACTAAACTAAATTATTGACCTAATGCGAACTAGGCTTTAGGCACCCCTGTCACATAATTAAGTGTATGTATTTTAATGCCTGAAAGAGGAGAATTTCCCACGTCTAGAAAAAAGATTTCGAGTTTATGACGAGATAGGTTTAGTGACATAGTGTGATATGTTAGCAATATTTTTGATTGTATTATTTATTTCTATTTAAGGCTAATCCTCAAATCCAAATTCCACACAAAATGTTTCGGACAAAATATACTCAAAAAGTACGCCGTATTATACTTAGTAATTTCTTCACACTATTCGTTTCGTCCTTTTTTTTGATTTAGTCAACAAAAAAAGTGAAAGGTTTCATACTTTAATTTAGATATTATTCGTGTTTTTAAGTAAGTAGGGTTAATTTTAAAGTTAATATTTTATCTTGAGCATGCATTGGTTAGGATTTTTTAGATTTTAAGTATAAAAAACAATGAGTAAAAAAAAATTGATTGAATAAATGAAATTAAATAAAATTATTATTGAGTAGGTAAAAAAAATAATCCTTAATCGCCTAGATTTTGTCAGAAACTGAAATCTCTTGGAGCGTATTCTGAAATTTCAAAGTAGGTACATCGTTCATACATAGATTGCAAAAAGGGCACATGAAAAAAAAAATGGCAATTATGTTACACAGTGTCACAGAGCACGGAAATTAAGGCCAATCCTCAAATCCGAATTCCATACAAATTTTTTTAAGGATTCCCCTTAAATAATTTCTAGGGACTTATAGTTTTATTGCGTCGTACTCTACTTTACTGATAACTGTGGCTCCACGCTCCAACTATAACTTACTTTGTGCATTAGATGGCTAGGGATTGCAACTTTGTATTTTATCGAGAATTTATATCTTTTTTTATGTACAATCAACAGACATGTATACACTCCCAAGCTTTTAAAATTAAATAATACTCATAATTTTACAAAACACTCTTAATTTTATGTGATAAGAATTCTGACAAGTAAGTGACTACATTAATTTGAAAATGCTTCCGTGCATATTTCTTTGCAAAATCAAGAGTCATATAAATGTGAATGTTTGGGAGTGTATATATGTCTGTGGAGCTGACTGTGCTATTGAGGTTATCTTCCTTATCAAGTCAAAGTGTTTTATTGCATTATCGTTTTATGTGCTCTATTTTATACTCTGGCCAGGTGAGGTGTCGATCTGCGAAAGGTTGCAGGCAGAAGGTGGATGCGGCAAGCCGAAGACAGGGTGCGATGGCGCATATTTGGAGAGGCCTATGTCCAACAGTGGACTGCGATAGTCTGATGATGATGATAGAGTTGTATTGAGTTAGAAAACAATAACCGTCTCAGTACTTTACGTGATCTATATACAGTCAGCTGCACAGATATGTATACAATCTCAAGCTTTCACATTTATATTTTACTCTCTTTATTGCAAAGACATTCTTCTTCTGACAATAATTATGACAAGTAAAAAGACAACTTTAATTTTAAAATGCTTGCCTGCACATTTATGTGCAAAATAAATGTAAAAGCTTGGAGTATACATGTCTTTGCGGATACTTGGACGAAGATTTTGTCGGAATGTTTGAGGTTTTGTGAGCGAGATGTATGAATGTTTCTAAAATTATTGTTATCAATTTTACTTAATTTTATATTCCACTTTCCTTAAATTTTAATTTATCTTTTTAATCAAATGTTATTTAGTACCCTAGTAATTCGCTCTTTAATTAATGTAATTTGCTGCTGCCGTTTTATTTAAAGTAAAATAAATAAATACAAATACAAATGTCTGATAATTGATTGATTCAGGCGTTACTTTGCGGAAATCCATAAATATCAACAAATCAGAGTCAACTCTCGTTTCAAACTTCGGCGAGTCCACACCTCCTGATGATGCTTCGTGTAGAGGCGAAACACGTGTCGTATCTTTAAACTTTGGTTTTCTGTTCGTTGACTCTTTGGTTTAGTTGAACTAAAGTTAAGTTAATTAAAACCTTTGTTTAGAAATTAAGCGGATTTATTACTAAATATATTTATATAATTTGTTGATACAAATGTCTGTGCAGCTGACTGTACATATATGCGGTTTGAAAACTCCCGTCTCCAGAAGCAAACTGGCTCACACGAAACGAGACGAGAAATGCAGATCAATCGCAAAACATAGACGAAACGAACAGTGTGAAGAGATATAATGATATCTCAAATAGAATCAAATTTTTATTTTCTAGCTTATTGGTATTCCAGCGATAGCTCTCAATAAATAATAGTTCCTTAAGGCTAATCCTCAAGGCAAATTTCCATAAATGTTCTCTCTCTGTCTATGTTTTGCGATTGAGTCAACAAAAATTAGTAAGGTTTCATACTTTAATTTAGATTTTATACGTGTTTTAAAATTAACACTACTAATTTAAAAAACACGTATAGAATCTAATTAGTTATTATAAAAACTAAATTCACAAGTTCACGACAGAAGAAATATGTATAAAAAATAAGGCAAGTATGAAACATTTGTAAGTAGTACCTGAAATAAGTTGGATCCATTAATCTAATATCTAATGGCTCAGAGGATCCGGAATAAAAACAATTTTAATTTAGACAATATTTATTTATCACTTTTAAAAACAGTTAAATAAAATAGATGTAACATTTTAAAGCTTAACATTAAAAATAATTCTAAAAATGATTATTTATTATTTGC
This sequence comes from Lobophora halterata, assembly GCA_932526365.1. NCBI lineage: Eukaryota > Metazoa > Arthropoda > Insecta > Lepidoptera > Geometridae > Lobophora > Lobophora halterata. The sequence continues at coordinate 10,459,224 of OW052001.1, forward strand.
GTTCACTGTTATTTATCATTTATAATTTTATTCTACATGGTTTCTTTGCAAAGCGAATTGAATCTTTTTGATAACTTGAAAAACACATTCATTCAATTCATAGGGAATATAAAAAAAGAATAACCTAAATAATTTGTAATTCATTCCTTTTTCTAATCTATTTCAAACCTACTTATACTTCAGACTCTCCAGATGTGAGTTTCAGTACTTATTAAATTAACAGTTTCATAGAGATGCTCTTAGCCGATATACACCACAAGTTTTTACTTACCAAAAAAAAAATTTATCGCCAATGCAGAAAGGGTACGGTCTACCAAAGAGCTTCTATACTATGTATCTAGAGAGCTAACACGCCATTTTGTTTTATTTAAGGATTAAGAATTCTGAACCTTATGACTTGGAAATAAAGTTCTTTTTTAATTAAATCTAAATATAAGGATTTTAATGCTTGATAGAGACCCCCTCGTTAAGGAGTGTGTCTCGTTCACACAGTTGCCAGCATACAATTAAAATTAACATGGCCATATTTTTTGAAATAAGTGGGACAATTTTCGAAATTAGACGATTTGCTCTAAATGTTATTCAGATTCATTTGAAAGGTTTAGTACAGTCGCTGTCATGTAGGTTAGGTACCTAACTGCCGAGAAAAATAATAACTGTTCGAAAGAAACAGTATTAAAACCATTGAATCAGATATACCTCACTAGAATGCGGCGCACCGCCCTCTTTTTTGTTGATATTTTAATGCACCTATGTATAATATAATTTTAAAACAATAATGCAAAGTAACGTATGTATATAACATTGATTGCTTATTGAGCAGATTGAATTTTCCCTTGGTTGCTTGTTTATGTCTCAATAAAATATTCAAAGTTCAAAAATTATGGTCGCCCTACAGAACGAGACATACTCCTTACTGGTTCTAGCTCTTTCGGCTCGCAGTTTTCGTGTGAGTCGGCATTCTAGATACATAGTATACAAGTTCTTTGCGGTCTACATATTATTATGTGTGCAGTCAGAATTTTTGGTTACTACAAAATTAGAGAGTGACAGCGCGGCGCGTGCAGCGCCAGTGCTTTAAGGCTAATTCGCACGAGCGATTCTTTAATGCGCGTTAGAAGTTAAAAAGCTAGGACCTACACACTGAGCGCTCGGCGTTTCGTTGAGCGCGCGTTGGTCGCGTACACACACCGGGCGTACCACGGCGTTCGACGTGCGTTACGCGTACTCGGTACTCGAGTTTGCCAAACGATCAATGAAACCCAAAAAATAATTTAATTAATGATGCTTACCGATTGAAAGTCATGGAAAAACGACAAACGATGCATGTACAATATTTACAGATTTATTTTGAAAAAAGTTTTTTGCCTATTATTAGCTGTGTTCAGTTACGGCATTTCCTTTTTTTTCTGGTAATTAAAAACTTGTGGTGTATATAACGCAAATACATTTGCAAGACGTCATCTATCAGCATCAACACTCAGAATTAGATGCATCAAAAATATTTTGAGATATGTCTGAATCACTTTCAACAGGGTCCTTGAATCTGTTCCGTAAACATTCCAAAATAATTTCATTGGTCTGTACTTGAACATCTCCATATTCATCTATACCACAAACAGAATATACTCTTTCTATCATTGAAGGATCTACCTCTCTTATACTATTCAATACAAAATGTAATATTTCATCATTATCAAGGCCAAGAATAACGATGTCCCTGCATGTAAACTTAATAAATGCTGCTATGTTGTCTATATTTAAATTGCCTGTTATACTTTCTATAAGGAACCAAGCAGATTCCATCAATCCATTTTCCAAAACTGTTTCTATACAAGGATCTAGATTAATTGTATCTGTACCGTAATAGGTGTCGATTGTTTTAGTAGCTCCTTCTTGTTCCATCCAAATTTTGAAAATATGTCTCCTAACCGCGTCTCTTGCAAATATAGATCGCAAACTTTTATCGTGCTTCAACTTGTGATCGAATGCAGTCATAATTCCTTCTGAACTTCTAAGAAGACGGTTCAAAATAAAGTCTATCAATTTTTGCATTTGCGTATCGCTTTGAGTGGATTTCACCATGTCGGCTATATACTCGACTGCGAAATATTCCGCAAAAACGAGATGCACGAATCGGGGCACTCCCCTGTATATGCGGTCAATCAAACCGGTCTTTTCTTCACCTTTGGCTACTCTGTCTATCATGTTTTTTATTTTCTGCCACTTTGATTTTGATAGAACTTTCTTATAATGTTTCTGAGAGTCGTGAAAAAACGCATAAAAAGCTAGCAGTTTATGCTTATCCGTGAATTTCTTATTTTCTTTGTCATAATCAGCCCTATTAGCTGCCGTGTAAACGTCCTCACGATTCTTTTCCTCAAAGCGGATTTTCTTTAGTTTTGTTTCTAGAAAACGCTCGTAAAATTCAAATGTGTGGATACCTGTTTCCCAATTTTTCGTTGTTGACGTTTCTATTATTTCACTTACAAAATGAGCAGCGTAAATATGCATGTGAAGCGGTATGCCTGCTAAGTGTAATGATTCCTCATATTGATCTTCAGTAATAACACAATCATCAACAGTTTGTATTTCTTGCCTTGATATCCACTTCTTTAAAAGTGCTTCTTTATTTACATCTATAGAAGCTGTAATGATTTTGCCTCTAAAAAAGTCTACTGCAGCTTCGTGCATGAGACGCAGAGGAACACTAGATGGAGTTGGCACTTTGAATATCTTATCACTGTGATGACGATATTGAGACATGTATTCAAAAAATGCATCAATATTTTTCAGCTGTTCATTGTTCATATTTTCGAGTTTTAAATGTCTTTCCCAGAATGATTGATAGAATACAGTCTGTTCCAATGTTGAAAGTCGCCTGAGATAAAATGGCGAAGCAAATTCTCGCACAAGTGTTCGTTTTATAGCATTGTACGGCCGACTGGTGATCCATATCTGATTTGAACCAAATTGCTTATCCCCAGAATCCCCACAGCCACTTTTGAAACCTACAAGATTTTTCATGAATTGTACAACTTCTATTTCGTAATGTGGGCATATTTCATCAAATCCGTCAAAGAGGAATATAACATTTCCGTTGTTAAAGCAATCAACAAAAAGTTGAACATTTAGTAACTCCATACTAAAAGTAGTTGTAGGTTCAGCATTTACTAATGTTAAAACACCGTTGATAACTTTAAGCGACAACTTGTCAAGAGCTTTGACATCCACTTCAGCTTTACAGACGAGGCGCACGCTCTCTACTAGGTCAATAATTGTGCTGTTTTCTTGCCACAAAGAGAATTCTTCAGAAAAGTCCAGTAAATTCATTCTGACAATCCATGTTTTAGGAAAATATTTTTTTGTGTTTACGGACAAATGCGTTAGTAGTGTTGATTTACCCATGCCAGGTTTAGCGGTAATAAGCACGATAGCGTCATCTATGTCTTTAAATGTGCTCAGTTTATACTCTGATGCTGTAGTAGTTTTATTGAATATACTCTCGGTATGCTCAAATTCATCGTCTCTTATGTTTCTTTCTACAAAATATTCTTTTAACTCTTCGTAAAACGGATTCGATAAACTTCGACCAACCTCGATTGTTTCGTTTTTTAAAATCTTTATTAGAGTTCCGGAGTTGATTAAAGTTTTAGTATTTGCTTCTAAAAAGTTTTCTAATTCATCCTCTATTCCTTGTACTGTTATTTGGTATTTTAAGAAATCATTTATATTCTCAATATCTATTAAACCATTTTTATCGTCGTACAAAACATTAAGTTTGAATGTTTCATGGTCAGTTAATTCACTCTCTGATATAATAACAACAGTTTTTGAAATTCTATCCATTATTTGTTTTAATTTATGAAAATGAAATTGTTCTTTTTCATAAATGATTACAATATTTTCAATTGTTGTGCTACTCATTTCATCTAATAGTTTATTAAATTCTACATCTTTCATTGAATTTACGTGTGTGAAATTCATAAACGAACAATATTTTTGTGCATAAAATTGAAGAAGCTTCACACTTGTCAGGATTGTTGAATCAGTTACAATATTTGTAACACGATGCTTATGGCCATCTAGTTTTGAAAGATATTCAGTAGAAGCTTTCTTGAAACTTACAGAAAACCTTTCCAACTCGATGCCACATTTGTAGTTAAGTAAATTAAGGTACGTAAAGTTCATAACGTTTGCGATATCTTCTAAAAAATTACAGGTATTTGTCTGATAGTATGACTCACCTTGCTCCAAAAACCATTTCTGTACCTTATAATGAAGTTTGTGATATATTAGTTCAGGCTTACAATTGAATATTAAGTCATTATTATTTTCTAAGCCTACATTATCTGTAATGCTTTTCAACAATGGCTTGCTAATTCCATTTTTATTGCCTTGCTCAGTATAAAAATACAGAGAGTCTGTAAATTTAATAACATCATTTCTCTCATCTTCAAAGTAATCCAACGGTTCTGATTCAATGACATTCAAAAGTCGAGAAATATCCTGTTTGATATTACTGCTGTTCAAATCTATCTTTGTGATTGACTCCAAAGTTCTTCTACCTGCCATGTCCATTGCTTCAATCAGTATTGATTTCTTTATTACAATACTCTCTAATTTTTGTTTCATATATTCGTACATTTCGTCTCCTGGTGCTTTTACAATGAATTCAAGTTTATTTTTTTGTTCATTAAATTCAATAACATTTCCGATTAAGTAGCTTATATGTCCTGCTTTCCAAACATTATATTCCAGCAGTATCATTAGGTTTGTTTTTGCTTCATCTACGTTTGGTTTTGTTTTTATTAAAACTTCTCGGAAAAGAATTGTTTTGAATTGTAAATAGTATTTGTCATTACTCTCAAATAAAAACTCTCTATTAAACTCTCCAAAGTAATCACCATTGGCTTCATTAATTTTTATGATATTTGGAACTAAAAAGTTATGATATTTTTGGAGAATATTTTTCATAGAAGAAACCATTTTTTGATCATCTTTATTAGCAGATGTAACGTAGTCTGCTATAATTGCAGCCATGTACTTCATTCGTTCATTTATTAGCTCATTGAGGAGAGGAACCATTATTTCACTTTGTATTTTAAATATTGTTTTAGTTTCAGTACCAGCACTTATTATATTAAAAACTTTGTCATTTAACAATCTGTTATTGGTAATTGGATTGCTGATTTTACTTTGATGTGGAGTGAAAATGACAAAGTAAGGAATTATGTCATCAAAATTTCCTTCAAACAATCGGTCGGTTTTGCATTCATCAAATCGCTCTTTTATTTTGAGAAAACTTTGTAAGCAATTATATAAATAAAAAGGACTTTTTGCATTTTTTAAATCATCGTCAGTTATTGCGGTTTGGGGTTTTTCTGTGAACTTTGTCTTCATAAACACTACAACAGGTTTTCCGATATCAGTGTTATCGGTATTTTTTTGTTGGAACCGATAACATATATCACTCATATTGCCGATTCCTTCGACACTGCAGCCCAAAACAAAGTTGTGTAGTTCAGGATCATTTAGGCTTCTATACAGCATCAAGCTAAGGATTTTTGTTTTGTACAGCGATCCACTTATCGCCGATGTTCCCGGTCTCTTTTTATACTTGACTCTTCCAGTGCCTTGACTTTGAGGGTTAAAGTGCAAAGTTTTATTTTTTTTATTTCCATTTCTGCTCTTGTTACCTTGTGAATTGGAACTAGCATTTAAATTTTCTGTCTTATGTAGCTGATTATCATCTACCTGGCCTGCTTCGTGATTTCCTACATCAGTTTGAACATCTTCTGTGTTTAAATTTACGACGCTTTCCAATGCTTTTGATGATTTCTCATCTTGACAATTTAAGTTATTTATGTCAGACTTTTCTACGGTCTTTTGTTCATCCATTGTTTTATATACTTAGGTTGTTATGCAAAGCTGATTATTTTGTACCTGAAAGAGCTATTTATTTATACGTACGTAGCAGATTCCAGAACTTTATAATAACATTTATAAAAATCTTATCGAAAAAAGTAATAACATTCATATATTTAGGAAATAAAATACAAACCCAGACTCAGGACAAACACTGATTAACTACATTTCAACTTGTTTTTCAAAATTGAGCCCACAAAGGTCGGTTTCTTATTTTTATTTTTCGTAAACTGACACGGCTTTAATTTTGTCCCGGTACTAAATTCGATGTATTAAGTATTTTTTTAGTCATTGATTATTATTGACCTAATATGTATTATCAGGTGTAGATTTATTACTTGATGATAAGATAGAAATTTCGCACCTTGCGTATCCAAGTATCCGAGTATGAACATTGTTTTTTTTAAATTTTACTGTTTATTTAGAATTACGTTCGCACCTACAGATTATGATGAAAAATTAGCTAGACTAGATTTTGATAACAAAAAAACTGAAATTGTTCTTTGACCGAGTTTGATAATGTCCCTAAGATACTATACTATGTATAACGTAAGGTGGAACTAAAACACCATGTAGATGATTCAAGTACCTACTAATTGAGTTGTGTTTCCTTCCCACTCGCAATATCCAAGCACACTATTTCTTGGCGTTATGAAACTTTTCCGACTCTACCTCACTGATAATAAAAGAGTTAAGTAGTTTTGAGACATAAATGTTTTTTGCAACATTCTTCGTAATCAATTTATTAATCTATAAAAGATATTAATAAATAGGTAAGTAATAATAAGTTAGTAAGTTAAGTTGTAATAAGGCTCTTAATCTTTAATTATTTTTTTTTCTTTCCTGAAGCATTTTTAAATAAAGAGGAAAATATAAAGTTACCTTCCTACTTGCCTACATTAGTACCCACAATAGAAAAAAAAAAAAAAATATGGATTTCTGCAAAGTAACGCCTGAATCAATCAATAAATTAGTTTCTATGAGTTCCAGCATTACAAAACATACTTGAACAGTTTCACAGAGTTGTTTTCAGGCCGATTTTAAAGAACGGAAACACGTTTGCAAGACGTGTTCGTCACCATTCAGAATCTAATGCATCAAATATATTGAAGTCTGGGTCAATTTGAACAGGGTTCTTAAATTTTTTCCTTAAATTTTCCAAAATTACTTCATTGGTTTGAGTTTGTACCTCCATCCCATCTAAACCACAAATAGAATATACTATTTCTATCATTGTTGGATCTATCTCTCTTATACTATTCAATACAAAATGTGTTATTTCATCATAATCAAGGCCAAGAATAAAAATATCCCTGCAAGTGAACTTAACAAATACTGCTATGTTGTCTATATTTAAATTGCCTGATATACTTCGTAAGAAGAACCAAGCTGTTTCTATCAAACCGTTTTCCAAAACTTTTTCTATACAAGGATCTAGATTTATTGTATCTGTGCCGTAATAGGTGATGATTGTTTTAGTTGCTCCGTCTTGTTCCATCCAAATGTGGAAAATATGTCTCCTAACCGCGTCTCTTGCAAATACAGATCGCAAATTTTGATCGTGCTTCAACTTGTGATCGAATACAGTCATAATTCCTTCTGAACTTCTAAGAAGACAGTTCAGAATAAAGTTTATCAATTTTTGCATTTGCGTATCGCTTTGAGTGGATTTCACCATGTCGGCTATATACTCGACTGCGAAATATTCCGCAAAAACGAGATGCACGAATCGGGGCACTCCCCTGTATATGCGGTCAATCAAACCGGTCTTTTCCTCACCTTTGGCTACTCTGTCTATCATGTTTTTTATTTTCTGCCACTTTGATTTTGATAGAACTTTCTTATAATGTTTCTGAGAGTCGTGAAAAAATGCATAAAAAGCTAGCAGTTTATGCTTATCCGTGAATTTCTTCTTTTCTTTGTCATAATCAGCCCTATTAGCTGCCGTGTAAACGTCCTCACGATTCTTTTCCTCAAAGCGGATTTTCTTTAGTTTTGTTTCTAGAAAACGCTCGTAAAATTCAAATGTGTGGATACCTGTTTCCCAATTTTTCGTTGTTGAAGTTTCTATTATTTCACTTACAAAATGAGCAGCGTAAATATGCATGTGAAGTGGTATGCCTGCTAAGTGTAATGATTCCTCATATTGATCTTCAGTAATAACACAATCATCAACAGTTTGTATTTCTTGCCTTGATATCCACTTCTTTAAAAGTGCTTCTTTATTTACATCTATAGAAGCTGTAATGATTTTGCCTCTAAAAAAGTCTACTGCAGCTTCGTGCATGAGACGCAGAGGAACACTAGATGGAGTTGGCACTTTGAATACCTTATCACTGTGATGACGATATTGAGACATATATTCAAAAAACGCATCAATATTTTTCAACTGTTCACTGTTCAAGTTTTCAAGTTTTAAATGTGTATCCCAGAACGATTGATAGAATATGGTCTGTTCCAACGTTGAAAGTCGCCTGAGATAAAATGGCGAAGCAAATTCTCGCACTAGCGTTCGTTTTATAGCATTGTACGGCCGACTGGTGATCCATATCTGATTTGAACCAGATTGCTTAGCCCCAGAATCCCCACAGCCGCTTTTGAAACCTACAAGATTTTTCATGAATTGTACAACTTCTATTTCGTAATGTGGGCATATTTCATCAAATCCGTCAAAGAGGAATATAACATTTCCGTTGTTAAAGCAATCAACAAAAAGTTGAACATTTAGTAACTCCATACTAAAAGTAGTTGTAGGTTCAGCATTTACTAATGTTAAAACACCGTTGATAACTTTAAGCGACAACTTGTCAAGAGCTTTGACATCCACTTCAGCTTTACAGACGAGGCGCACGCTCTCTACTAGGTCAATAATTGTGCTGTTTTCTTGCCACAAAGAGAATTCTTCAGAAAAGTCCAGTAAATTCATTCTGACAATCCATGTTTTAGGAAAATATTTTTTTGTGTTTACGGACAAATGCGTTAGTAGTGTTGATTTACCCATGCCAGGTTTAGCGGTAATAAGCACGATAGCGGCATCTATGTCTTTAAATGTGCTCAGTTTATACTCTGATGCTGTAGTAGTTTTATTGAATATACTCTCGGTATGCTCAAATTCATCGTCTCTTATGTTTCTTTCTACAAAATATTCTTTTAACTCTTCGTAAAACGGATTCGATAAACTTCGACCAACCTCGATTGTTTCGTTTTTTAAAATCTTTATTAGAGTTCCGGAGTTGATTAAAGTTTTAGTATTTGCTTCTAAAAAGTTTTCTAATTCATCCTCTATTCCTTGTACTGTTATTTGGTATTTTAAGAAATCATTTATATTCTCAATATCTATTAAACCATTTTTATCGTCGTACAAAACATTAAGTTTGAATGTTTCATGGTCAGTTAATTCACTCTCTGATATAATAACAACAGTTTTTGAAATTCTATCCATTATTTGTTTTAATTTATGAAAATGAAATTGTTCTTTTTCATAAATGATTACAATATTTTCAATTGTTGTGCTACTCATTTCATCTAATAGTTTATTAAATTCTACATCTTTCATTGAATTTACGTGTGTGAAATTCATAAACGAACAATATTTTTGTGCATAAAATTGAAGAAGCTTCACACTTGTCAGGATTGTTGAATCAGTTACAATATTTGTAACACGATGCTTATGGCCATCTAGTTTTGAAAGATATTCAGTAGAAGCTTTCTTAAAACTCAAAGAAAACCTTTCCAACTCGATGCTACATTTGTAGTTGAGTAAATTAAGGTACGTAAAGTTCATAACGTTTGCGATATCTTCTAAAAAATCACAGGTGTTTGTCTGATAGCATGACTCACCTTGCTCCAAAAACCATTTCTGTACCTTATAATGAAGTTTGTGATATATTAGTTCAGGCTTACAATTGAATATTAAGTCATTATTATTTTCTAAGCCTACATTATCTGTAATGCTTTTCAACAATGGCTTGCTAATTCCATTTTTATTGCCTTGCTCAGTATAAAAATACAGAGAGTCTGTAAATTTAATAACATCATTTCTCTCATCTTCAAAGTAATCCAACGGTTCTGATTCAATGACATTCAAAAGTCGAGAAATATCCTGTTTGATATTACTGCTGTTCAAATCTATCTTTGTGATTGACTCCAAAGTTCTTCTACCTGCCATGTCCATTGCTTCAATCAGTATTGATTTTTTTATTACAATACTCTCTAATTTTTGTTTCATATATTCGTACATTTTATCTCCTGGTGCCTTTACTATGAATTCAAATATGTTCTTTTGTTCATGATATTCAATTACATTACCAATTAAGTGACTTATCAGTCCCGCTTTCCACACATTATGTTCCAGCAATAAATTTAGATTTTTTTTTGCTTCTTCTACGTTTGGTTTTGTTTTTAATAAAACTTCTCTGAAAAGAATTGTTTTGAATTGTAAATAGTATTTGTCATTACTCTCAAATAAAAACTCTCTATTAAACTCTCCAAAGTAATCACCATTGGCTTCATTAATTTTTATGATATTTGGAACTAAAAAGTTATGATATTTTAGGAGAATATTTTTCATAGAAGAAACCATTTTTTGATCATCTTTATTAGCAGATGTGACGTAGTCTGCTATAATTACAGCCATGTACTTCATTCGTTCATTTATTAGCTCATTGAGGAGAGGAACCATTATTTCACTTTGTATTTTAAATATTGTTTTAGTTTCAGTACCAGCACTTATTATATTAAAAACTTTGTCATTTAACAATCTGTTATTGGTAATTGGATTGCTGATTTTACTTTGATGTGGAGTGTAAATGACAAAGTAAGGAATTAAATCATCAAAATTTCCTTCAAACAATCGGTCGGGTTTGCATTCATCAAATCGCTCTTTTATTTTGAGAAAACTTTGTAAGCAATTATATAAATAAAAAGGACTTTTTGCATTTTTTATATCATCGTCAGTTATTGCGTTTTGGGGTTTTTCTGTGAACTTTGTCTTGATAAAAACCACAACAGGTTTGCCAACCTCATTATTACCGCTGTTTTTTTGTTGGAACCTATAGCATATATCACTCATATTGCCGATTCCTTCGACACTGCAGCCCAAAACAAAGTTGTGTAGCTCAGGGTCATTTAGGCTTCTATACAGCATCAAGCTAAGGATTTTTGTTTTGTACAGCGATCCACTTATCGCCGACGTTCCCGGTCTCTTTTTATACTTGACTCTTTCAGTGCCTTGACTTTGGGGATTCAAAACAATGAGTGCAGCTCTTGATTTATCCGAGTTCTGAGTCTTATTTTTTTTACAACTTTTTTTACTTTTGTTGCTTTGTGAACTGGAACAGTCATTTTTATTTGGTGCTTTATGTAGCTGAGCATTATCTTCTTGGCCTGCATCGTGATTTATTTCATCGTTTTGAACATCTTCTGTGTTCAAAACTACGTCGCTTTCTAATGCTTTTGATGACTTCTCATCTTGAAAATGGGAGTCAATTTTATCAGACTTTTCTGCGGTTTTTTGTTCGTCATCCATTGTTTATCATAAATATTTAATAATAATTTGTTATTATTTTATAAACTTGATCATTTCGTAGCTGAAATAAAAAAATATGTATTTTAATAATATTTAAAATTTTGAATAAACCAGTTACATTTATTATGTGTCTAATTCCAGAACTTAATTTTTCATGGTGCAAAATCCACTTAATAAGATTAGATTTTTTTTCTAAAAGAAATAATAAACCGATAATATAGAATTTTATACAATTAGTACAGAGATATTTGATGTTTTAATGTTTGCACCAGGGCAGAATCTAAGCCGTGTCAGTTTACGAACGAACGCAACTTATAAATTTATCATGCGAAGTATGTTCAAGGTTACATTTAAATGAGATTTTATAAAATAGAGGTAGTCAAGTGCTTACCCGTAGTCACACCAGAAGGTACTAATCAAGTACATTTTTGTTGTCTATTTAATTTATTTGTTTATCTAACTCACTTTTTGTTCTTGAGTCTGCTATTCAACGTCCATTCGCAAATCACTCTCTTCGACTGATGCAAATATGTGCGAAATAATATCATGCGCAGTGTGGATTATTCAAGTAAGTACCAGTTGGTTGTATTTCTTTCTCACTCGCACGGACCGATTACGCTCTTATTAATTTGTAGGTGGTATTCGATTCTTGACGTCACGAAACATATCCGACTCTATCACACTATTAATAGAATTGTTTTTGAGACACGAGTATTTTTCGTTACATACGGCGTTTTCGGCGGAGCAATTTAGATGTCTGTAGTCTGTACACTGTGCCTACAACACACACTAAACTAAAGGATATAAATAAATAAAAAGGTAGGTATGTAGCTGATAACCTTGTATTTTATCATCCAATGCCGTGATGCGACGCTACGACGACGTTCCGTTTCACGTATACTTATAGGAATTTTTTGATTATGTTTGTGTGAGATTCTTTTTTTTTTTTTTTTTTTTCATACACAAATGAGCTTACAGCCTAGGCCAAAGCGCCCAAGTGTTAAATTGCAGATTACATTACACATTAATTACATAACAATAACACATGATTATACATTACAATAACATATGAGTTAAAAAACAGGAAAGCAAAAATTTAAAATCATTAAGAAAATACATTAGAAATCACTAAATACACTAAAATAATAGTAATATTATTAGTGCATCATTCATAAAATTTTTCAAATCATATCTACGTCTAATTTAAAGTAAAGTAGCGAACAAAAACTAGGGATATACCTAGGTCACTAAAACCAAAAACCACAGTTATGTTCCGAAAGCTGATGAAATTCCTTGTGATTTGATGTGGTATAGGAAATTTGATTTTTTTTTGGCATTATTTTCCTCCCCGACCCCTTACCAGGTAATTTTTACGTGTAGGTAATTATTGTATACTTTCCTATACCTATGTATATTATACAGGTGAATATACAATTATAGGTAAAAAGTAGCTTAGATGAGAGCCTTTTTACAGTTCAAAAAATAGACCTATACTGAATTCTGGCGCGATTTAAGACCTAACATCCATTATAACCATCCTGCTTCACAAACTATTGCCCATATAAATAGAAGGCCAAATTTGAACATTCAGTTATTAAATCTAATCAATATTTATAAAGGCTTGGACCTAACTGACTGACTGACTGACTGACAACGTACGTACGAGCCAAACCGTACAAGAACGTAGAGATATAAAATTTGGAGTATGTTTGTCAAGAAGTGTAGGTAAGTGTGTACAGAAATGTTGTAGAGTCCGCAGTAACGGCCATCTGTGGCCAAATGCATAAAACGTCCATCCGAAAAAAAAATTGTAATAAAAAAGTTAATTCGTAACGCTAACGAAATTGAGGGGTTGCAAACAAGAATAAAATACACATACAAATATATTTGTTTCGTACAAGCCCTTTCCGATACGAAAATTATATCAGTATTATTTACCTGAATTTTATTAAACATCTGACAAGTGTAGGTACAGACAGCGTCAGAGATAATTATCCCCCTTGCACAAGAAACCCAGCTATAAATCCTTTCAAAAAATTGTAATACATAAAATTAATTTTAGGCTTATATACGGTTATACAAATAAAATCTATTTTTAAAGGCAAAACTTCTACATTCGCCGCGACGGTAATTTAAAGGGAATTGAAGCTGGGTATTATAATGCAAGGGGGGTTACTTATCTATGACGCTGTCTGTACCTTCTGGTTGGTTAAATAAGTACCGCTTATTACTCAAGGTAGCTTAAAGCTTAACCTGAATTGTTAACCATACTTAGTGCAGTTCGTAAAAACATCAAAGAAAGAGCTTCAAAAAGATTTACAAAAGTAAAAATGTAAAATGCAAATGAAGCAATCCAGGCAAGCCCGCGGGATGTTACGGCCTTTGTTATATTTATATCATCCACTTCCCGCATTTTGTTGAGTAGGTACTTTAGTTATCTATAGTTACTAGGGTAGTAAGCATGAAAAGTATACCGAGTAACATGATAAAGTAAAGTAAAAATGTTTATTTAACAGAAATAACGTGCCACCGCCGGTACAATTTTGATTGAACAATATAGGTAACCCAGTACCAAAGATTGGTCTTTGTACCCCGCACTAGTACTATAAGCCTGTATAGCGAGGTCATTTAGGATATTTATCATGGTATTAAACTGATCACACATAACACTTATTACTTTCTGTGACAAAGTCTGTTACAAAATCATTGGTGATATCCGCCCGGCGCGCCTGGGCAGGTGATTTTGTACGCCAGGACGCTGTGATGTCATGATTCTTGTCACCATTCAAGATTTCATTCGTATCGTATCGTAAAAAATTATAACAGTCAGTCAGTAGTATGCTGCCTGTGAGTAGGAGTAATTGCGTGACGTCGCGTTATGCGTGAATAATATGGCATTAGTCACATTATGTCATTGATGAAATATAGCAGTGTGTTACAAAATCACCGGTGAATTAGCTGTTATAAAATGAAATCATATCACCATGTGACAATGAAATAGAGCCGACTTTTAAAAGCAGGAAGTTTTTATTTAAGAAGGATTACTTTACTTACGAATCATGGAAAAAATGTAGAGTTTGATGTTTTTTTATAAATTTTAATTACTAGAAGTGGTAGTTATCAGTCACAGGTTTACAGCACTCTTATCAATGTTATATTATAAGGTGCTGAAGACCACACGAAATAAATGAATACTCCTTCAAAGATCAGGTTAATAATAATAAAGCAGGTTTACCGTAAGCTCTAGTTAGCGACAAGTGCATATAATTATAGTGGAATGGAAATTATTTTTATGTGCTCAAAGTAGCCATTAAATTTTTAAATTAAAATCTTAGCGCTTTCTAAATTCAAAAACGCGATACCATTTTTAAGTAATTATGGCCATATAATTTATATGTAAATACTTCTTTCCTTTTCCGGAAATTATTGAAAAAATTAAGCTGGATAAAAGCCGATGAGCTTTACTTAATACTTATTTATTATTTTTGACGTGACTACATCTAATAAATCGATGAACACGAAAACGTTGACGTCATTATGTCATCAGACGGTAGCACTCATTGTCCCATTTGAGGACATTGTCCGGTAACGCTCATTGTGACATTACGCTGTCAATGTTTTGTTATGACGTTGTCCCGTTATACTATCGTCCGTAAACCAACTTTACAGACAACCAATTTTTTTTTAAAATTGGTATCGTACTAAAAATTTAAATTTACCTTCCTATTTCTAGAAGTAGTGGCAGAAGTAACTTAAGATATTTGACGTGTTTTCCATAATATATTTTTTTATTTAAAAAAAAATATTAAATGGGTAATGCAGATAGGTTACTACGTTGTATTTGTGCAGTCAGAATTTTGGATTTCTACAAAATAGCAGAGTTACAGCGGCGCGAGTGCGGCGCCCGAGCCGAGGTTTTGCGAGCTGGCTCGAGCTAGGTACCCGGGTTTGCTAAACGATGAATAAAACTAAAATTATTACCAATTTTAGGTTCTTCTCTTTAATGCTCTACCTAATGAGATGAAAACAATTAACCGTCCAAACGTGTTTAAAAATAAACTGAGAAAACTTTTGTTGGAGGGGTGCTTCTATACAATTGACGAGTTTATGACAAGATAGGTTTAGTGACATAGGATAGTATGTAGTTAGTAGGTTTGCTGCTGTTAGGTAGTAGTTTAGGTAGTGTATACTTGTACTTTGAAATTGTATTCTAGTTTTTTCTGTATTTTTTTTTTTTTTTTTTTTTTTTTTTTTGTGTGTGTGTACTATAGAGACATTCATATACGATTGTGAAATTGTGATTGAATAAATAAATGAAATGAAATAATGAAATTAAAGGTACCGCCTGACGCAAGTCCATATGAAAACGACTAACGGTAACAGTTATCCAATTTTAATCAAATTTTTTTTGACAAAAATTAGACTTAATTTTTTCACGTTTTTTTGCCATATATGTGTTCAGTAACGGCAACTGACTGTGTATTTTTTTTATCGTGATTAAAATTTGACCGTGTATATGTATGTATATGTTTTTCAGTGTATCATACAGTTTCATAACCTATACCTACCATAATCTAAGGTACCTATATAGGCCCAGTCTCTAGTCTTTTCACTAATGGAAAATTTATTGTCGAGCACAATATTGGGAAATTCCGTGAATAGCGGGTGAATTGTTTCGATTCGATGCCTCTTAAATTTAGGAGGGCCTTATTCAATTCAGTGAGAGGGCCTCAATAGGAAATATCTCAAGATGGGAATTTATTACTAGCGAAGTGGATTTTGAAGTAAAATCTACTGTTGGCCTAGTTTTGGAAGTGAGGAAAGAGCCACGAATATTTTGGATACCTAACCGAAGGTCGTGGGTTCGAATCCGGTCTTACACCAATGGATTTTTCTGTTCAAAAAGATGGATGTATGCATTTAAAACACGTGCTTAACAGTGAAGGGAAACATCGTGAGGAAACCGGCATGTCATAGAACCTAAAAAGTTCGAAAACATGTGCACGAAAGGAGCCTCTTCGAGGTGCACTTGAAATCCTTTCAACACACTGGTTCGAAAGAAGTGTGACACGATAAGAAGAAGATACGTAGATCATTTGGTGATAGTAGTAGACTCTAGATACTCTAGGGTTAAACGATTATAATAGAGGGAAGTCAAGCTAGGAAATGCAAGTGTTCAATTATATCTGTCATAGTCAAAACTCATTGCCGGTCAAAACCAATATTGACCGCTAAAAGCAGTCAATATCGATATTGACTAAGGGCCTCGGTCAATATCGATATTGACTGGTTTTTCCGGTCTATTGGTTTTGACCAACGTTCTTAGTCAATATCGATTTTGACTGATGAACTATCGGTTAAAACTCATAAAATATGATGGGTTGAAATATAAATACATATTTTTTTATCCTAAGTGCGCCTAAACGCGAGCTAAGCAGTTTTAACTGATCGTTCATGAGTCAAAATCGATATTGACTAAGGACGTTGGTCAAAACCAATATTGACTGGAAAAACCAGTCAAAATCGATATTGACCAAAGCCCTTAGTCAATATCGATATTGACTGCTTTTAGCGGTCAATCTTGGTTTTGACAGGCAATGAGTTTTGACTGTAACATATCTACTAAACAAAAATGTGTTTTGCATTTTCTAATCATATTTTCTATGTGTTCGCTTTCATTTAACTTTAATTTATAAGTCTACACATTATTTGATCGAAACAAAATATCTAAATTACAAAACTAAATTTAGACGTAAATACCTACATATGTAACATATTTCTATTTTAAATTAAGGTAGGTACTAGGTACATGCCCAACCAAGGGCGGACAAACAACTCTTAAATCAACATCGTAGGGATAAAATATACAAGCACTTACTCAAATAAGCTGGCTGAAAAGTTTAACGATAAAGTTTTTAGGGTAAACCACCTAGTTTCTGGCTTCACTAAACTGCTTACAAACGTACTGGGCAATGCAGCGAGCGGACCCGTGGGCCAAATTTAATTTGGCACTCTGTCAATGCAGACCAAAAATAAGCAGCTGCTACACTTAGCACCTAATAAATATATTTTTTAATACAAAATTTACAAAAGGAAACAATTGGGCCACCCATAGACCGTTGCAAACGATCTATAGGTAGCTCAACTGCTCCAACTCGATACCCGATGGCAGCGTGCCGAGGATACTGGCTGCATTGCCTCTTTGTATAGCAAGGCTTATTCTTTGGCCCAGATAGCTGCCAGCCCTCTGATCACGCGTCGCTTCGACCAGACGCTCTGACAAAATTTAAAAAACGCGGAAGGCTCCCATTCCCCATGGACCTAGGGTCTCGACCCCAAAGGGCTCGAACATGAAAAAAATCAAAAAAAATCAAACATTTTTTAATTAATAACTTTCAACATCAACACATCTCAATAAAAGTAAAAAAAAACTTTTTGATCAACGTTTACTTTTACAGCCCAATTATTCACTACTTCTTATCGTGTCACTAGTTTTCTCGAACCAGTGTGGTGAAATTATTTCAATTGTGCCTTGAAGATGCTCCTTTCGTGCACTAGTTACAAAGTTGTTCACTAAAAGAAACACATTCATAAATCCATTTTTAATATTTTGATTTAGGTATACCCAGGAATCTATATATTGCGTAGCTTATAAATTCTTTGGGCATACCAAAAAGCCTCAGTAACTTGGTTCGGGGGAGTAACTGAACGGAAATAATATTTGTTTTAAAATTCAGTGACATATTCGTGCGAGATAGCTTCGTAGGAGACCCAGAACGAGTCACCATTTGTTGGATAAATCATTGACATATTTTTTACATACGTGAACCAGCTCAGATAGAGTTATTTCCTATGTCTTTTAAAACTTATGTTGACCGGATGGCAAACAATTAGATAGTTAAAGTTGAGCACTGTTATCGTGGACAGTAGAACGCTTTGAAATACCTGACCTTCATACATCCAATTTATACTCACCTCACATAAACAGAAAAGTGAAGCGTCTAGCTAGTTTATAACATTAGAATGCTTATAATAGCACAAGCAACGTAAGGTAATTTAATTATGTATCTAGCAAAATTTGCACGAAAATAACTGTTTAGAAAATTGATATTTAGCAAAAAGTAAAAAAAAAACAACAAATTATATAAATATATTTAGTCATAAATCCGCTTAATTTCTAAACAAAGGTTTTAATTAACTTAACTTTAGTTTAACTAAACCAAAGAGTCAAAGAACAGAAAACCAAAGTTTAAAGATACGACACGTGTTTCGCCTCTACACGAGGCATCATCAGGATGTGTGGACTCGCTGAAGTTTGAAACGAGAGTGAATAAACATTTTTTTTATTTTTTTTTTTTTTTTTTTTCGGATGGACGTTTAATGCAGTTAGCCGCAGATGGCTGTTACTGCGTCACCGGACTCTCGGCGAGCGCAGATGGCGCTCTGCCTTAAAATTTAGGTTGGGGCAAACAGCACAAGGGTACCCAACGGTGGGTCGAACCTCGGCTTGGACTGTTGCCAGGGGGATGATTGGACTATTGACCCAAGGCACCGTTAGGAATCGAACCTAACGATGTAGAGGGCCTGTAAGAGAGATTCCGACCACGCCGGCGCGGTCGGTAAGCGAATTGTGGAGTGTTACGTCTGTCGCGAGATGACTGCATTTCCGCCACCGGATTGGCGGCGGTGATGTCGTCATCTGGGTCGCCTAGAATATGTTTAGGCCTACGGAGGGATTTGACTACTGGCGGGTCTTTAGGATAGTCGGGACCGTTCGAAATGAGAGGATTCGGATGGTGGGGCGCGAGGTCATAATGCCGCCGGGCGGCGCGCTTCATGAAGTGAACAACGGACTCGAGATCGAAATCGCGGTGGAGGTCTATATTTCGCATATAGCCTGGGGCTCCGGAAATTCTGCGCAAAAATATGCTTTGCACAGCTTGTAAACGAACTACGTGACGCGTATGACAAAACACCACGGAAGCGTATGTCAATATAGGACGGATGCAAGCTTTGTAAAGGGTCAACTTATTTCTAAGTGACATTTTACTCTTCTTGCATATGAGGTAGTTAAGGCGACCCATGATAAATTTAGCACGGTTCACCACGTTACGGATGTGAGGCTGGAAGGTTAAGTGAATAAACAACGTTGCCCGGCCCGTATTTATACCCGTTGTGGTGATGATTCGCTTGTCGAATGATCCGACGTCACAAAAATCCTCAACAAAGGAGACCTTGGAATACTCGTATTTAAATCATTCAACAGCGTTATATTTGTTGTATTGTGTTTTAAAATTTCTAAACACTCCAAAATATTTAACTTAAAACCTTTTTCACACGTATGTAATATATTAAAAGTATTGTTATCGTTTAAAGAATGACCAGTGTCTATTAAGTGCTTTGCAAAATGTGATTTTTCTGGACAGTTATTTCTATACGCTGAAACATGTTCCTTGTATCTTGTCTGAAAACTACGACCCGTTTGACCTACATAAACAGCATTACAATCATCACAAGTTAATTTATAGACACCAGATTTTTTATGATTCTCTAATTTATCTTTCCCGTTACAAATTGAACGCAACGTATTGTTTGTTTTAAAGCTACCCTCACCTTATTTTTAGATAATGTTTTTGAAATCGGAAGCGGAGCTAAAAGACAAAAGATAAGGTAAAAGAAAATTACCCAAGCCATCTTCTAGTGCAATTGAATAACAAGTTTGTACTTTTAGTTTCCTTCCTGAGGCCAACTTATGAAAATATTTTATTCAATTCTACAAACTGTCTAAGGTTTTTTATTACATTTTTATTAATAAAAAGTTTAATTTAGTTAATAAAAAGTTTATAAGAATAATAATGTTATGACAATGAATTTATTTTATTTTTGAATTACATTTTATGTGTATTTTAATTTGTATTTTGTTAAAATGTTCGGTAATTAGGTAGGTACTTGTATTTTCTCTAAAATTGGTTTTATAATTTTTATGAAAAAATTGGTAAATCTTAAAACCACAAACCATATATATTCGAGTTGATTATAGTAATATTTCATCATTGTACTTTATTTGCTTATAAAATTTGGAAGTATAAATACTTATACTCATTCCTTTGTGCTATCATAAGTATGTATGTATGTAGTATATATTTAGGTATATATGTAAATATATATATATATATATTTATTGTAATATGTTATGTAAGTATGTATGTAGGTATAATATTATTTGTATTTATTATTCGCTATATATTTCTAATCAACTTTATCTACTAGCCCTAATACCCCATCTCTTTCTCTACTCATTACATTCCATAAAACGGTTGCCTGGAAGAGATCGCTTTAAGCGATAAGGCCGCCCTTTGTATTGCCTTTATTAGATTTATAAAGATATTAGATTAAGAATATCGAATTGTTATGTCCTTGAGGTAAACAATAAAGTTATTATCTATCTATCTATCTTATACACAAATTAACTTAGACTTATACATAATTTCTAACGCTTTTTTTTCGGACGGATTTTTAATGCATTTAGCCGCAGATTGCTGTCACTGCGTCACCGGACTCTATTTTATCATAATAAAACCATCGGTTTCATTCGTCAGAACTGGGCAGAAGTAGGTGTACAATTGCAAGTCCAAAGCCGAAAGTCCGCATTGCACCCCAATTCAGTGAAACGGTACGAACAGCTCAGTTCAGTCATTTTAGTCCACTACTGAGCCGTCGAGGGTGCCATTAACAGATTGGATCCGTACGTACATAGACATATGTAGTGGGTACCTTAGTAAGGGATGTATAAATAAGAGGCTGGTTCTAGTGCATATGGTCCTAAATATATGAAGGTACCAGCAATGACAGCAAGCAAAGGTTTAGAATAATGGGTAAGATTAAATCTAACGTGACATATAATTAATACAAAATTGTTCCTTTTATATTAAATAGTTTAAATATATTTAGTAAAAGCTCTTAATTAACTTAACTCTAGTTTAGAATTTAAGTATCTATACCAAAGCGCCAATAACAGAAAACCCAAATTTTCAATAAATATTTTTTTATAATTTGAACTTATACTTTTATAACTCGATACCCAATGCAGCGTGCTTAGAATACTGGCTGCATTATCTCTTTGTATTGCAAGGCATATTTTTTGGCCGAGATAGCTGCCAAAACTCTGATCACGCGTTGCTTCGACCAGACGCTCGCTCTGACAAAATTTGAAAGCGCGGTACGAACTTCCTATTGTAGAAAATACCTATATCATAAATCGAAAATATTGTAAGACAAAATCAAAGAACAAAGTCCCGTATAGAATTATTCTGGTCATGGGCAGATGTGACCTCATAACATAGATGAATAACGGTGTTCCTATAGATCACCAAGATAGACAGTACCAAACCAAAATGGAGTTGTAAGACAGGACCAAAAATTTTAGACACCCCGTCAGTAAAAATGAAATACCTATCTCTATTTTCTAATAAAGATTGTCACTTTTAATGATGTAGTTTTATTAATAATGAAAAAGCCTAGTAGTTTTAACTAAAAATATTTATCTAGCCCTGTTACTTCTCTTTTTTGAAAATAGTTATCGGACCAAAATGTATCAGAAGTTAGCCAATGTAGCTCCCTTTTCTTGGGCACATTTTCAATGTACTACATCGTGTTTCTATACTTTAATACTTCTGTGCCTCTGTGCCTATAACATGATTGGTTAGAGTAATATTATTTTTTTAACATTTGTATCAACTTAGCATTTCCATTTTCAATGAGATAGAAGCATTAGGAGTAAGTATTTGTGGAACCAAAGAAACAATTTGGCTGCTTCTAAGGAAATACTTGAGAAATTACCAGATAATCCTGCTTTGGGATCGTTTGATATGAGGAGGTCAATGACCCATAAAGGGTCCCAATCTAACTATCTAACTTCTTGAGGGTAAATATTTCAACTTAGTAGTTTACCGGTATAATGTCACAAGTTTGCCCATTAACCATATTGTAGGCAAATTCAAGAAGTTTCCGTGTAATAGTTACCTAGGTATGTATATAGGTATTTATAGTTACCTGTTAATGTCAGGTGTCAGGTGATTGTTACTCGTTGAATGGTATATAGCTACAAGTATTTTGTTTAAAGCTTAGGACGGTACTTTCCTTAGAAATAATTGTAGGTACCATCTTAAGTTAAAGTTGGTAGAGTCTTTAAAACACCACTGAAAAGTCACAGTAAAGAAAAACACTCCATTTTCTTTACTTCTACGACATATATTTTGTAAAGTAATAAAAAAAAACATTTAAATTGAGAACCTCTTCTCATCCAACACGAATATCAATATCTAGATTCTGAAAGTTTGACGATTCGCTGGAAAAGTTATGAGAGTCACGTTTTGCCGTGTGAATTCGCCATCATTAGAACTTTATCTGGGAAACTATAGAAATTAATATAAACGATGCTTTTATATCGATACCAGCTGACACACAACTGCGTTTGCGTTGCGAACTAATAAAATTCAATCCTTATTAGGTGCGCGGTAACACTTTTTGATGAACATACCCTGAATTTGAAGTCTCTACGTACCATACGTATCTACGTGGTTTGGCCTGAAAGTTGTCTGTATGTCAGTAAGTCAGTCAGAACCCGACGTAGTGTTACATCCGAGTGTAGGGAACCCAGTAGACAAGTCCAATTCACTCTCCACGAAATAGTTTGCTCATCATCATCATCATCATCAGCCTATCGCAGTCCACTGCTGGACATAGGCCTCTCCCAATGAGCGCCATCGCGCCCTGTCTTCGGCTTGCCGCATCCATCTTCTGCCCGCAAGTTTGCTCAGTGCGCCTAAAGTAGTTTTCACATCAAAAAACACTATCTCTACTATTTCGTCGGTGCGCTTGCCAAAAAATTTACGTGTTTTTCATCAACTTTTAAGAAAAGACAAAAAAACTGGTTAAAAAATCAGTATATGGTGTGCGATGATAAAAGGCAGGCGTATACCATCATAAATATTACAGCTTTGTAAAATTATTTTATAAACTGTATAAGATGGGATATTATTTTTGCACCCTATCTGCCCGCGGGCTTGGGGTGCCAAGTACTAGCCAACCTCGTTACGGTTAATGACCCTCTTAATTATGCAGCAAAGTGATCTGAAAAATCATTTTGCTGTAACTGGTAGACTGAGATTGAGTTTTTCGTTGAAAGTGCTGTTTTGCAGTAAGTTATAACGATTTTCAACTGCCTCCAAAAAGGAGGAAGTTATCAATTCGGTTGAATGTTTTTTTTTATGTTTATTACCAGAACTTTTTTGTTTATTAACTGATTTGAAAAAAATATTTTTGCTTAAGGGGAATCCTCAAATCCGAATTCCATACAAAATGTTTCGGACAAATACTCAAAAAGTACGCCGTATTATAGTAATTTCTTCACACTATTCGTTTTGTCCATGTTTTCTGATTTCGTCAACAAAAAAGTGAATGGTTTCATACTTTAGTTTAGATTTTGTACGCGTTTTAACTATAATACGGCGTACTTTTTGAGTATTGGTCCGAATCATTTTGTATGGAATTCGGATTTGAGGATTGGCCTTAAGGGGATAAACTTTCAGATTGCTCCCATGCAAATTTCATCAAAATCTGTTCAGTTATTTAGTTTTTATATCAAAATAATTGAATCATTTTTTTGTCGAAGTAAACTATATTCCTTTTATTTTCCTGTGATTTTTCAGTGGTGTTCACGGTCACTAAAACAGTCCAATTGAAGTCGGTTGTACTAAGTTTTTGTAAAACCTTGATTAAAGTACAAAGTCACTTACAGTGATTCGCGAACTGCGAAGGGTTTACGTACTAAACGAGTATATTTTCAAAAATATAAGTACATAAACCAAAAAATATATATTGATACGGCTTTACTGCCTTCATGTTCCTTAAATATCTAATGAAATTTAAAAATAATAGGTACAATGTATTTCCGAATCCAGGCACTGCAAAATATCGAAGTCCTTTTCTTTCATTAACAACCAGGGCTCTTCAACCAGAACACATTAGTGGTCACATTACTAATTAGCAGCAGGTTTTGCATTACGTAGGGTTCTATCCAAATATCACGCGGACAAAGCCATGGGTCAAAACTAGGTCAAGAGAAAAAGGCTTTACTCATTTCAGTAACTTAATACATTAATACTTCTTATCTTACAAATAGCCAGTGCCATCACTCTTCGTCACACTTGGTCTTGACCCTTACGAATAATGGATGGGATATTAATGAATCCAGGCACAGACAGAGCTCGACTGACTAGAATATTCTAGGTCTTAAGCTGTAAGAGAAGCTGGATATAATCACTTATTTATGAAAAGAATACAGAAAATAACAAAAAAAAAAAAAAAAACATCAACCTCGTGCATGCTTTAGTAAAACTGCATTTTGGGCCCTTGGGAAAAAGTTATTGCTTTTATAAAATCTGTCCAAAGAGTTTCAGTTTGTAGTAATAGGTTTCATGCCGGTTTTGCATTTGGTATGCAGTACCTATAAAATCAGTAGGTATAATGATACTTGTGTTGTAGGTACTGCTTGACCTTCAGAATAATGGTAAGATTTCGCTATAATCGGAGGAGATTCAGGAGTTATAAGTAATGTAAATTACTAAAATTAAGACTATTAAATTAGATTACATTCAAACTTTTGGAATGAAAGGAAGAATTCATAGCTATAATCAGCTATCTTCTTCTTATCGTGTCATTAGTTCTTTCAAACCAGTGTGGTAAAATGATTTCAAGTGCCACGAAGAGGCTAAAAAAACAAGGATAATAGGCTGTTTAATAATCCCGAAAGCCACGTAGGGTGAAAAAGCAAGCTCGTTTATGAGTTGCTGATGTAAAAAAAAACGGGTCGAACTGAGAATTTGAGACTGCGAACTGAGAAAAGAAATTGTTCGCCAGCAGAGATCCCACGAAACTTAAAGCTTGTAAAACTACCTTTTCTAAAAAAAATGTAAGGTAATGGCAATTAAAATCTTTAATAACATACCCATGGCTTTAAGAGAACTAGAATTAAGACAATTTAAAAAATAACTAAGATAGATAGATAGATGTAATCTTTATTGCACACCTTAAAATAAAAATACATGAAGAAGAAACAATACTGAAGAAAACGTGGTACAATGGGCGGCCTTATCGCTAAAAATCTCTTCCAGGCAACCTTGGGATGGACTCGAAATATTTGAACAAAAGAGGACAGCGGCGTACAAATACGTACTAGGAAACTAAAATATTTTAATGAAAAACAATATTTACTTTGTTACTTAAAATTAAATTAAATAATACTAAGTTACATACCTTCATACAAATAAGACAAACTACATGCAAATATACATATATGTACATAAATGTGTAAGAGTATGGTTATATGAGAAATGTTTTTATGATTTAAAGGATTTTTTCAATCAAAGTATGTAATTAATTAGAATTGTTATTTAATGTTTAAAACTAGGTTAAATAAAATAATATGCTTATGTTTTAACAACTAATTACTAAGTAAAAAATAAGTATGCACAAAAATTCAATATTTTATTTTAATGTAATATTTGTATGCCAGTTCCTGGTGAAACATGCATTTGTACTGTTAACATAAATATAACATCTTACCTACCGTGTTTCTGACAAATAAAATATCTTTATCTTTATCTTAGAATACCTACGGTTATACTTTCGTCGGTTAAATATACATGATGTCAAGTCAGTCTAAAGCAGAATTTTACATTCACGGCCTTGGTTTATTAATCATGCTTCTTGAAGATTCTTCTGAGACTACAATGTACAGACAGCGTCAGAGATAAGTATCCCCCTTGCACAAATCTATCAGCTATAAATCCTTTCAAAAAATAGTATTACTTAAAATTATTTTTAGGCTTACATACGGTTATACAAATATAATCTATTTTTTAAAGGCAAAACTTCTCCATACGCCGCGGGGGGTGATTTGAAGGGATTTGAAGCTGGGTATTATAATGCAAGGAGGATCCTTATCTATGACGCTGTCTGTACCTACCCAAGTGCGTTAATCTTTAAGTAGCTATCAAGAAAATTGGAAGCGACAAGGTAGGTACGTTTTAATGAATGAATGAATGAATGGATGAATGAATGAGAACTCTTTATTGAACCAGGAAAACTTAAATATACACAATTACTCATACAAGATAAGGAACATGTGCAATGGGCGGCCTTATCGCTAAGCAGCGATCTCTTTTATCTCATTATCTATAGGTACACAAAAAGAACGAAGAAGCCAAATTGTTTCTGTGGTTTTGGCACGATTGAGGAGTAAACATAAACATCTTAAAAGAAATAAGAACATCGTCTACCCAACCCACCCATTCCTAACAAACTTTTGCCTGTAAGATGTAAGTTGTCTAGTTTAGTAGAATATTTTCTTATAAATATATCTCAAGCTGCTTATTAGGTCCAACATCGCTACCAAATCTAGTATCTAGGGCAATACCATATAATTATGTTCCTATAGAACACACACGATAAGCAGATTCAAAGCAAGATAGAGTTGTAAAACAGGAATAAAATCACAGAAAAAGCTCTTAGTCAATAGAAGCTAAATATCTCAATTTTGATATGTTATCGTTACTTTTTGCGATGAAGTTTAGTATAACTATTTTTTTAATACTCATTCCAATATATTATTCTATAATCAATCAAAATATTTAAAATACTAGTCCTGACTGACTGACAGACAACTAACAAGCCAAGCCACTGGATGTAGAGGCTTGAAAATTGAGGTATGCTCATCAAGAACTGAAAGTGCGTACTAAGAAAGGAATTCAGTTATTTCGCAACGCAATGTCGCAACTTAGCTGTGGGTGTCAGCTAATATAATAATAATAATAATGAATCTCGCTTGGTGGCTGCGTCAAGAGCCAGATACAAAAGGCGGTACTTTTGGAGTCGGCTCGCATGGTGAAAGGTTCTTCACTCTGCAGCCCTAGCCACCAGCCGCTTGGGCTCTACTCCGCGGCTGATGTCCACCAATGTCCACCAATCAATCAATCAGATGGTCCACCGTTTCATGTTTTTTTTACAATATTATTTATAAGCTGTTTATTTAAATATTTTTTATAGTAAAAAAAAAATATTTTATTGAGACAAATATATAAAATATAAATGAATAATAATAAAAAAAAATATTGGGCACAAGAAATTTGACGGTACAATTTACGAGTAAGTAGGTAGGTTACTTAATGTAACGGTTACATAACAATAACAATGTAGTGCGATAATAGTTTAGTCTCTGTTCCTCGCACTAGGACTATAAAGCGAGGTCACAGCGATTCCGCTAAGGCCTATTTTCATTACTGTAACATTTAAGTTATTTAAATTCATTATAACATACTGTATTACCAAAGAATAAGTAATATTATGTACCATAGAGACAAAACATGTAGAGCGAAAGCTCTACATTCATGAAACATTGAGATATCAATCAATCTTTTAGATGAGTACGAACAATATTGTGATCAAAATACTATATTCCGCTATAGCCTAGAGCTTGTGCTGTTTGATATCAAAATCCCTCCTTAGTTCCTCAAAGAGGTAATCCATGTCTGTCGTAATCCAACTTATCCTGTCCTGAAAATGTTGATGCCAAATATTATCCTTTCTTGACAGAGCATGATAGAGTCGTGTTTGGATATAACTTAAGTTTTCTGCCCACTATTCCGTTTCATACCATGACCGTGCTAGCACCCGCAAAAAAATATTTTTGCATTGAAAAGTATGACATTACGCCCACTTCCAACAACGTTCGTGGTTTGGCATGTGTATTGTCTGTTAGTTAGTAAGTCAGGACGAAGGCTTTTTTACTCGTAAATATATTTATTTATTCCCAGGATAGTTAAAGCTGAAAATCCCTTGTTCAGGGCAAACCAACCATTCAAAATAAGAAAGTAGGCAGTTACCTACCTATACATAAGTAGATAGGAGACAAAATGTTATTTGGTAAATTTACAGTTTACGGAAATTGAAATCGCTAGTTATTCACATCAACAAAACTAATAAATTAATAAAAAAAATGCTTATATTATATATAATAACACCTACCGTTTTCCGAGTCTGTTATTTTTCAACGTCCGCGTAAAAACTGCTGAGTCATAAATTATACGGTGTGATCGATAGTCACGCGTTGTAAAAAATATGCAGAACCGACGTTTTGATAGAATACGCGTTGACTGTCTCATCATATATTGCGGGGTTTTTGATTAAGGGCATCCTCAAATCCGAATTCCATACAAAAATGTTTCGGACAAATACTCGAAAAGTACGCCGTATTATAGTAATTTCTACACACTATTTGTTTCCTCTATGTTTTTTGATTTCGTGAACAAAAAAAGTGAAAGGTTTCATACTTTAATTTAGATTTTATACGTGTTTTTAAGTTAGTAGGGTTGATTTTAAAACACGTATAAAATCTAAATTAAAGTATGAAACCTTTCACTTTTTTTGTTCACGAAATCAAAAAAACAGAGAAAACGAATAGTGTGTAGAAATTACTATAATACGGGGTACTTTTTGAGTATTTGTCCGAAACAATTTTGTATGGAACTCGGATTTGAGGATTACCCTTAATGTTTATAATATCATCCTTGAATCAGGGCGTTAGTGTTTTCCGATCACTATAATTTGGGTGTCTTCAAGGCAATAGTGAATAGGATTATTCTAGGTAAGCGTGCTACATCGTCACTTACCATCAGGTGAGATGGTGGTCAAACGCAAGCCTATAATAGTAGAAATTCATATAAAAACTATTAATTTAAATCTATTACAACGGTCTTTTATCTATAGTATGCCCTTTTACCGTTTGTATATTTTGTAATATCGATTGAAGTTAGATTATGCTGTAAGTATTTAAAAATAATATTTTATTTTAGTACTTGCAAGAAATGTAGTTTAATATAACCATTGGATATGTATGTAAATACATTATTTCGTAGGACACTTTTAAAAAATCAACTAACTTATTATAAGTTGTAAAATATTTTTCTCAATTGGTATTTATATATATATATATTTATATAGTCATTCATATTCTACGGATGTTTAGAAAATATTAATTACAAAAACACTTATTTCAGCGGTTGTACTAACCACCTGAATATTATTATACCACTTTCGTGTGATATAAAAGCTTTCAAACAATCATAAAAAAACAGCATTTACTTTTAATGACTCATTCGAAAAGCTTTCTTCAACTAATCATCCATTACAGATCCTTCACACGTCGTATAACCAAGTCGTTAGCAAGACAGAAAATTACAAAGGGTTTGAGTTCTATCCCGTTAAGTAAGGGTTTATTTTTCCTTAACAAAAGAGTGATAAGTTTTTCTACATCAGTATAGGATCGTATTTCATCGTTAGAAGTGCTCACATGCCGTAAACTATGAAAGATTTATATCTTTGTCTTAAAGAGAGTGCATTTCTTGATGCCGAGATAAACGTTTCCGTCTACGTCTACAAAGTAATGATCTGAAGAATAATTTAGGTTTTAGAAAAAACATTCTACAACTGACTTTTTTTTTTGACTGTTAGCGCCACTGAAGAATCTCAGGGTAGCGAAATACGCAATTTCGTTTACTGCAACGACATATTATTTTCAGTAAGCTAAACTAGTAAACCGATTTTGATGAAATTTTTATGGGCTATAGGCAATATCTTCTAAAAAAAAAACTAATCGGATTAGTAACAACAAAGTTCCGAGGTAACATAAAAATGTTTTTACCTAATTGAAAACCTCCTCCCTATTACAGTTTGGTGAAATACGAGTAGGTACTATCAAAGAATAAATAATATTATGGTACTATGTACAAGCTATACCAAGCTATACCTAGTCATATTTTTTTTATTTTTTTTAATATTAGTAAGTATTTATTATATTCTTATATTACGTAAAGATAGCCGAGGGCTGTAGTTAGTCTACTTTTATATACGTAAGCAAGATTTCAAGTACAAAATCCAAAGTACATTATCCCAGTAATCTCTTCTTTGATGAAGTTGTATTCTGGCATTTTTAGTATTGTTATTAGGGTTCCGTACGAGGAAAATGCCATTCATTAATTCCATCATTTCGTACGTAAAAATGGAAAAATTCAATGTTAAAACTTTAAAACCTAAATAGGTAGTTTTTCTGAAACTATTTTTTTTTTGCTGAATAGATAAAACGGCAATTTATAATTTTAAAGCATGCCGTTTTTGCTATCAGCAAGAACATTTCAAAATTACGATTTTTGAGTTAATTAAAAAGTTTCAAATAAAAATAATGCAAACCAAATCCACTTATAGGATTACGTGGAACGGAATCTTTAGAGCACGAGTCTAACTTACACTTGGTCGGATTTTACAATTTCATTTAACTTCAGGCTTTACAGACTTCGGTTTAAAGTTGTTTTTTTATGTCCTCGAGTTTTAAAGATTTTAGCAAAGGAGAAGTGGACCAAAAGATCAGTCTAAAACCCAAGATCACATTGCCATAGAGTAGGTATCTACCTATTTGGCGGTCATAGCCTTAGGAAATTGCCAAGTCCATCATCCAAAACAAGCTCATATTTTAATCCTTATTACTGTATTATTATTGAAATTTTACTCGATTTATCTCTCATTTTGTTTTACCTATAGATTCATATCGAGGAATAATGCTACTTTACCAAATCTGATTTAGTGGAGTTGCCTACTCTACCTAAACTATACTATATACTCTACCCTACAATGTAAACGAATTTCTATCAGATAAATGTTGACTGTCAATCATAAGTTTTTTGTTTCAGTGTAGGTACCTATATAAAATGAAAATTAATACTATTATTACTTATTTTTAGAAATTATAAAAATATTGACATTAAGCATATTTATTTGACATTAAAATTAAAATTGACTTTAGAATTAACAATATTTAAAACTTGTCATCACTCAAACAAAAATACAAATCGCCTAACTAATGCTAATTTATCAATATTTTTGTAATACATAATTAATTTGACTATGAAATAAACATAAGTGAATTAGATGCCTACCGAGCAAAAAATTAACTTTAAGTTGTTGCGCCCTTACAGGGTTCATGTGCATTGTGTACCTATAAGCCACTTACACCTAAGTTATATAACCTGTATGCAAATGAAACAATCAATAAATAAATGAATAAATGAATAAATACTATCAGGGTAACAATCGATTGTGCTTGTTAGACCACCCACCGCCATTACCATCAATTAGGATGTTATAATACACATCCTAATTGTATTATATACACATCCTAATTGGTGGAATACAAAGTCATTCTTGGAGTTA
This sequence comes from Lobophora halterata, assembly GCA_932526365.1. Classification (NCBI taxonomy): domain Eukaryota; kingdom Metazoa; phylum Arthropoda; class Insecta; order Lepidoptera; family Geometridae; genus Lobophora; species Lobophora halterata. Next base: position 10,491,001 of record OW052001.1, read on the forward strand.
AATGTATGGATTTTAAATTAAACGAGGTTTTGAAATATGATATTTTTTCCCCTGTTAGGGCACTCTTCAAATTAGAGGCGTGAGAAAGCGCCACTGTGGCGTCACGCTTCTACTAGTTTTCATACAATATCTAGACGCGCAGGTTCAGCGCCGCTATTGTGAAATGTGGACAGATTAACTTTTTTTTAATATCCAATTAATCTTAATATGGTAGCTTTCCTACTTTCCTTTGTAGGAGGTATGAATATCTATATTTGTGCTCAACTCAGCGGTACAAATAAAATGCTCGTGACATACAAACGGATGGACAGATAGACAGAAAGACATAAAAAAAAAAAACATTGTAGATTTGTAGAACTAAGGGTTTTTTGTTGGGCACAGAACCCTAAAATCCCCAATAAACATCGAATTGAAAGGTAGCTTTGATAAATGACTCTGCATTTAATTTCACAAATCAACGGTTCGAAAAATCACACCAACCCAAAATAAATAATATTTGTAGGCCTCAATATTAAACTTGTCAAAATATTATCGGAACAAGAATTGATGAATTCGACTGCCGAAAACAATCATATTGAAATATTGTTTTGTTCGCTGTTTGAGTCAAATATTTTTGCTGTTTTGAAACACAAGATACCTGAACGCAAATATTATTTATTCGAGATTCAGTGATAAAACTGCATGTTAAACGCAAAACGACTTTTGCCTTTAAACATTTATTTATTCCATGTTTGTAATAAATTCACCATTAATAATATGTAGTAGGTAAAACAAATAGGTATATCATGTTAATGGATTTTTTAACTTTCTTAGATTGAAATAAAATATATGTACTAGGTATGCAATAATAACTTTTGCTTGGACACGTAGGCGTCATCAATTTTCTAACATCGTAGAAATCCCATTGAGCGATTCAGGAATTTCTGCAACGAGGCGGCAGATATTTCTACGCAATTGGTGTGCAATCGGTTCGATATAAGGCCGGTGATAGAAAAATAAAAAAAATAGCAACAAATCCAAGCGAAATTGAAATACAGAAGATAAATATACTTTTTCAAGGATAAAGGGTTCGTTTCTGACATTTCCCTTAGGATTTGTGTAAAGGTGTGCATTAATACAATATGCAGTAAAAATCTTTTGCACAGAACTCTGTTTTTCAATAATCTTTTCATGACTAACTTATCCCGAAGCATTCAACGTTTAGGTGGGATAAAACTAACTATTAAACTGGAGAATATCCTTTTATAAAACTAAGCCTAAAGGCAGGAATAGTAAGTGCAGTTTCAGACTAGCGTACTAATAACCGAGCGAATTCGTCGCTCGTGTTTTGTTTTTACAACGGGTGTACGCGCGTTTACGCGCCCGAGTGCCCCATCACTACACTCGCTACTGAAAAACCGGGCGTAAACGCCTGTGCAAAATATAAAACTCAAGCGGCAAATTACGCTAGTCTAAAACCGCTCTGATGCGCTAGACTGAAACTGCTTTAAAGATAAACTTTTTGGAATAGCCTTCATAAAACAGTCTTTTAGATCTATCTCTTCACATTACATCAGCTATATTGTGGCGCAATATGTCACGGAACTACCAACAGTGTTGTTACCGCCCATCTTGGATCTTTGAGTGCTTTGTCATTAGGTATAGTTTGTAAGTATCCTGTTGGATGACACTTACAAAGCATTTATGAGTAAGAACTTATCAGTTATCTGTTAAGCGTTGATAACATACGGCTTTTCTTCAAGCTGATTGTTGGCGAGTTTAAAAGCTAGCGTGTGAGCGAGTTAGCTTTCGGGAAGGATTTTCAACAAGCTGATTGTAAAAAGCCGATGAAACTGGGCGATTTTACACGCTACAAGCGAACTCGCTGGCTTGTAGCGTGTTTAAAAGTGTGTCATCGACGCTTTAAGTATAGGTATTTAAAAGCTTTACATACCATTTATTAATCGAACTGAAAATTTTATTTCTTCTCGTGCTATTGAAGTCCAAAATTACCTGAAACAAATTAATATAAAATATAAGTTTACACCGCCACCCTTTTCATTTTATTTATAACCGTCCCTTAAACGTTGGCGCTTTGAACTTTTAAATGAGCAACTTTACTCCTTGGTGTCGTAAACACGAGGTGGCACCACAAAGTAAAAGCTTCTAAATGTAATCTAAAGCGAACCCTTTCGGGCCTAAAACAACAAATCTAAACGACGGAACGCAATTCTGCAAAAGTGGAACAGGCTAAGAGACGAAGAGTGCTCGAGACATCACAGAAGACGGAAAGGATTACAGAAAATCACTCAAGCCTTTATGAATTCCACATGATGCCATTTGTAAAGGATGGATTTTAAAAACGCTCTTTGGTTTCCAATGACAGAGATGGCCGAAATTATTACCATTTTTTCTGTGTCAGTTGTACTACTCACGAGCCAGATTGGTAAATGATTAAACTAATAAGTAATTACATCATAGCAAAATTAAATTGACGTAGATCCTTCAGTCTCACACTTAGTTGATCACCTAGTAGTTAGTACAATACCATTCCACTTGATATTTTGCAAACATATGCAAAACACCGACCCTCTACACCTTTATCGATTTGTTGAATAAGTATTTCTTATTTAATAAAAATAAAATAGTGTGAGTACCTACCTGCATTGATACCTGGAAGATTTCAAAACGCCACATTTTTGTTAGATTATATAGCAATAAAATGATTATTGATAAGTTAACACAGTATGTATGAGTTTCAAAAATTTTACCAACCCATATTCACCTTATTCGTTCAAAATTAATAAAAAAAGAAAACATTGGGACATCTTCAAATAATCTGACCAAAATACACCGTCAAGCGATGTCAATTCTTCAGATCTCGTTTCCGACCTTTTTGACTCGTAATAAAGATCAAAATTATGCCTCTACTTTTGATCTTTCATACTTAAATTTTGACAAGATTGTAAGCCCCTTGTTATAGCCGCTCAACATGGTCTTAATAACAAACGAATGAATATAAGATTCAGGGGAAAAGAAAATGTTTCACAATGGCAAAGTTTATATTACTTGATAATAAAGACCTGTTACAAAGTTTTTTTTCAAGGTAAACATGTGACGAGACTATCTACTCTCCTTTCATTCCATCCCATTCGGCCATCGGTGGTGTTTTAAAACCCTTCTAATATTAGCTTCATGTGTCTTCAAATATGCCAAAAATAAATAATTAATTGTTAACTTACGGTTTTTAAAATTTTACGGTGACATGTATGTATTATAATAACAAATATTTTATCATTTTCTCTGGCCTCGAGCGGAGAATGTACAATGTCTTGTGCTTGACGTAGCCCGTGCCTTTTTCATGTATTGTTTACAAAAATAACAGGGTATTTTTTTGAATCATTTTGTAAATAAAAATTGTGTGACTTTATTTTTATTACCCGACTGCAAAGAAGAAGGGTAATTTAAATGTGCTTCAAGTGTGGGTGTTAGTAAAATTCTAAATGCGATCTCGTATTTTGATCCTTCAAAAGAACCTTTAAAAAACTTAATTTACTATGAATAAAAATAAAACTTACCTATTTAGTTGATACCAAAAGACATGTTACAATTGGACATTATTATGATTTAATTTCAAAAGTTTTTTATTCATAACTTATTCTAGCACAATTCCAGTGTACGTAAATTTCTAGAACTAGACAAAACATAATATATTTTACTAGTTTTTTTAAGTACTTGTAACGACTAATTTTAAAACTCATAAAAAATGACATTTTTATGATAAGGTAGGTACTTACAAAAGGCATAAATCACGTACATACTTGCTTACTGTTTTTATTTTTACAAGAAACTTATTTTTCCCGTATTCAAAGCACGTTTCTCTTGCAAATCCGACCCACGAGACTCTAAAACCCTTCATTGAGTCCGAATCAAAATAATATAAAAAATTCTGAGCATAATTTCGACATTTCACGTTATGAGATTTATTTCCCAAACGATTCAGTATCTCTTCGCATAAAAATTGTGTAGAGGTACAGAAATACGAAATTTTACGTGGCACTGTTATGGAGATGCTATTCCGAGTTACCACACCTTACCTATGTATATTTTTATAGAAATTTTGGCTTGCATAGATACAACCAAGACATTAAACCCTAGTTAGTTTTGTAATTCTCGAAATACTTAAAGGTAATTGAATAAGTATTAGTTCGAGAAAATCTATAAATTATTCCCTAGTATAAAATATTATTTGCAAACCTCAAAGTGTAACTAGAAATTTATCCACCTATTAATAACTAAATAGAGAAAACACTCAGACTGGCTTCAGAATGTCCTGAACTGAATTCAGAATTTAATAGTCTAGAATAGAGCAAAGAAAAAAAGCGATTTATATCTCTCTAGAACGGTTGCTATGAAAAAACCGTATCAAACAATGTGGAAAAACTCAAGCGTCAAAGAAAATATTCATCCCGCATAATTTTCGAGTTAGTTCGTGAATAACCAGCCTTTTTCGTTAATAGGTAGCTTTATGGTGAGAAATTTTAGTATTTCAGTGCATGAATACATTTTCAACAACTTCTTGAAGAATATTTCAGACCAACAAAATTATGCGGCGATCGCATTTTCAACCGATTTTAAAAAGGAGGAGGTTATCAAATCGGTTGATTGGTTTTTTTGTGTTTATGGAGGTTGTTTGAGAGGGTATACTAAAGAAATTTCATCAAAATCGGTTCAGTAGTTTAGTTTTTATAACAAAATAGTAGTAATATTTATTCAAGATGTAAACAAAATTGCGTATTTTGCTCCCCTGTGACTTTTCAACTGGTTTACGGTCACTAAAACGGTACTCTTCTCTTAAAAATTGTACAAATATGCGAGTGATATAGCGCGGGATTCATCTACTTCAAATATGTATATTGATAAAACCGGGAATTAAAAATTAACCCTACTAACTTAAAAACACGTATAAAATCTAAATTAAAGTATCTACCTTTCACTATTTTTGTTGACAAAATCAAAAAACATGGACGAAACGAATAGTGTGAAGAAATTCCTATAATACGGCGTACTTTTAGAGTATTTGTCAGAAACATTTTGTATGGAATTCGGATTTGAGGATTAGCCTTAATATGCTATCAATTAAAACATGCACTCGGAGGAGGTGCTTTCGTGCCCCAGATATATGTGATGCCCTTTGTTGATAAAGAGGCAAATGAAATAGGGATTCCAGGAAAAGGTCTTGGTCATTAGTTTCTTTCATACCCTTACCTCTGGGATTCGAACTTTTTGCGATCGTTGTTCACAAAAGGTATATCAAATTTTTATTTTTATTGTACATTTTATACAGTTAAAACAGAGCAAGAAAAAATAACCCTGCTCGGGAAAAGTTATAAAGTTCTATTTTCAGCCCTGTTTTGATCCTAAATAATAAAAACATAATATTTTATGTATCGTTTGAGTCTGACTCGTTGGGAACCTACCACAGAGTACTTTTTTTATGTAAAGGAGTGGCAAGACTAGCTAGGCGCTCTCCTGATGGTAGAGATCACGCCTGCCTATAACCATAACAGTGCCACACAGTACTGTGATTCCCATAGCATCTAGCCGTTTGGAAGATACTAGGTAACATACATACATACATACTCGTACAAGATACTCGCGAAAAACATAGCCCTTCCTTGGCAGTCGGGTAAAAAAACAAAAAGCCGTGTTGGCCGAGTGGGAGGTGCCTCGACTATAGATCCGAAGGTTGTGGGTTCGAACCCGGTCGTACACCAATTAATTTTTATGTTAAAAAAATCTATGTGTGCATTAAAAAACGCTTAACGGTGACGGAAAACATCGTGAGGAAACCGGCATGTTATAGAACCCAAAAATTCGTAAACATGTATCAAGTGCACGAAAGGAGCCTCTACGAGGCGCACTTAAAATCCTTTCACCACACTGGTTTGCAAGAACTAGTGACACGATAAGAAGAAAAAGAAGTGTAAAAAACGTACTTATGCAAAGATAGGTTTTGCGGTTATGAGATGTTTGACCTGTCATCATATATCATCAGAGAGTGCTCAGCTCACGAGCCTACATAGCCGAGGACCCTCAAGTCATGCATCATTAGGGTGCCGGACCAACTACTAATTGGAAGGTCTTCAGAACCTGCAGTTTCAGCAGTTGACAGCAAAGTGTGTGTAGATGAGAGCTTTTTTTCATATTTCAAAATTGGTTCAGTAGTTTTTAAATCAAAATTAGTGAAAAAAATATGACGTAGAAGTGAACAATATTGCGTATTTTGTTAACTTCCCTGTCACTTTTTAGTGGTGCCTACGGTCACTTGAACTGTCCGTTTGAGCAAAGAATAAATAATATTATGGTTTGAGTCCGTTTGGCGGTTGGGGTATGTGTTTGTAAAACCTTGATTATTTACGACGGACCTTGACATGGCTAAACATCTAGTAATAATATGATAAAAAAATATTGTATTATATTAAATAGTCATTTTTCATTATCATTAAGTACAGACAGCGTCATAGATAAGTATTCCCCTTGCACAAGACACCCAGCTTAAGACCACCCAGATGGAACTTTTATTAATTGTAAAAGTACTATCTGTCCCCCTTTTAGCAACCTATGGGACAGATATAACTTTTTGTCCCATCTGTCACCCTAGGCGGACAGAGCAGGGTGGCAGATGGGAATAAGTCCTTCAAAACGCTGGCGGCCCCGCGGCGTAGAAAGAAGTTTAGCCTTAAAAAATTAATTATATTTTTATAACCCCATGTAAGCCTAACCATAATTTTATATTATTTTTGAAGGGATTTGAAGCTGGGTGTCTTGTGCAAGGGAGATACTTATCTATGAAGCTGTCTGTAGGTACGTATATAGTACTTAAACTTTACTTCAGGTGTTTCATTTATTAGGTCTTAAAGATGAAACTTCTTCATCTCAGTCTACTAAGATTTTTCAAAGTTTGCTTCTGAAAATAAAATTTACTCTAAGTTTTTGTGCATGCATAAACTTTCTTAAGTATTACTAAATTAATTTTGCAGAAACTTTTTTTACTATGATTAATCTTTCATCAACTTTGGTGTAAACTTTCTAACGACTAAGTATTTTTTTTTCTTTTGATTAGTAGGTGCACCTAGATTGATACTTTTATTTATACAAGTATAAAAGAGTAAAAATGTTACATTTTCAGTTTATTGAAAACTGACTTAAACTATCATTTCTCTTTTGAAATAGAAAGAAATTGTTACCACTTCAAGTAAGTCGCCAACAACAGAACAAAATAAAATCAATAGTTACAACAAACAATGTGTTTGATACAATCACCGTGAAAGATTCAATTCTTTTCGATTCGATTTATAGAGCAGGAGATAACTTTCATCACATAAAAGTCAAGTCAAACTATTTGTAATTTTCACAAAATATAAAACTCGATAGTCAATACGAGAAGGTGGTATAAAAAAAATGTGTCTTTTAAAATTATTTTAGGGTGCAAGTTTTTTCGGCAGGGTACTCAGGATGATGATCACTACCAACCTATTAGCAGTCCACTGCTGAACGCCAGAGGTCATCCTACACTACGCTTGCCTAGACGCGGTCTCCACTCAAGAACAAGTTTACCCCGACAACGGTTGTCGGGTCTTCAGGATTACTTTTTTAAAATGATGATTAAATTATATTTAAAAAAAATAGAATCAATAGCTAACATAATATAAGCAATAATTATCAGATTTATCATCCTAAAAAGGCATAGACCCAGATTTATTTCAAGAAACATTTTCCTTGCAACTTATTTACAATAGATCAACTTTTCCTACACACTATCGTTTTTCTTCAATGTTTGCTTTAGTGTCTTTTTCTGTCGATTTCACGTAACATATTTGGCGCAGTTATCTGGACCTAGCTCCTGATCTATCTCCCTTTTATTCAGTGATTAATGTGCCCGACGATCCTCCATTGATCTTCTTTGATTAATCGGGTTGAATCTGGGTGAACGGACTTACCTAACAAGAAACTTACCTCTGCGGTCACTGTTTGTTTTTAAATCAATATATACGAGTACATACTTACATATATTATTAAGTAAAAAAGTTTTCTAACTTTAGCATTGGCTAAAGCAGGCGAGATAATAATATGAGAATGCCACCGCCAAAACAAATTTCATCTATTTTTTTATATTTTATTAGAGAGCTTATTCATATTCATACTTATTCATCAAAATTTCATAGGACTTCTTAATAATAACACAGCTTAATAAAAATAATCCTTATAACTTTAATGAACCACAAAAAAGGAAAGTATGTCAAACACAGAACCAATTGCTTTTGCAATCAGTAGGTAAAATCGCAGTCATAAAATATTGAATCTACTCATAATCAAAATTATTACCCCGAAAGAACGAAGCTTATTGTTTTGTGATAAGAATTAAGAAACCAAACCTAGGTAAATCGTAAAATATAGGTAAGTAGCTACTCTTTTTTCGTATACCTACCAATTCACATAAGTATAGAATTCATAGATAAAATCCATAAATGCATCCAAAAATATTTTTAAAATAATTTAACAAAATCGAAAATATTTTAATTTCATAATGCAACCGAAAGATTCAAGTTGGTGCAGTTAAGTAGCTATCCGAATCTACTACAGTAGTAAAGTTACTATCAAGCCGAAGACAGGGCGTAATGGCGAACATTGGGCGCATGTCCAGCAGTGGACTGCGACAGGCTGATGATGATAGCTTATATCCTTATAAAAGTGTCTTTTCTGTTTCTTATGCAGAAATTAAGTCAAAAGTCATAAGTCTGAGCAAAAAATAGAGGGATGCAGGCTCATTAAAAATTGTATGGGCCGTGAGATAATTACCCCCGAGGCAGGTGGAATAAAACTTCCATTCAGGGGTGGACCGGACCTTCTCTGTCTGTGTGCCACTGGGCTTGAAGTTTTTGCTTCTCTTAATAATGGCGAAGTTTCAGTTCCAAGTTATTCTAGAAGTAATGCTTTAGTTCTATGTGCGCCACATATTTAGAGGGTTTTTAGTTTAACTATTCTTAGTGCATAAGAAAAAAATCGTAAAAATACCGGTATGTAAAATTAAACTTATTTACCGAACGACGGGAAGGTTCGTATGTTTTAGCCAAATCAATTTAGGGGTGCGAGTTCTAAAATAAATAAAAATAGTTTGATTCGGGCAAATATAAACATTAAATTAACAATATATTCAAATTAAATAAATAATATAAATAATTACTAAATTATATTCTAGATATTTCACATAAGACCATCTAGCCCCAACTAAGCAGAGATTGTACTATGGGAACCAAGATAAACTATTAGAATACTTATAACATATTTTACATAGATAACACCCAGACTCAGGAGAAACATCGATGTTCATAACACAAATATTTGCCTTTCGAATTCGAACATAAAAAATAATTTAAATGCATAATAATTTGCCAGGGACGCAAGTTAGGGCTGGTGCGGCGGCAAACTCTGCTCAGAGCATACTACTGGTTCAAACATGGCGGGAGGCTAAGATATTTCGAAAGAGACTTCCTAAAGCGATAGAGAGGTTCAAAGCTCGGAGGAATAGTTGATTAGTTCCCCCGAGGCTGGAGGTTAAGCCACAATGTAGTACGCGGGCTGACAGGTGATCACATATGCCTGTACGCAACTTATTTGTTTATCAAATGCTGCCCGGGATTTTGCGTGGTTTACCCGCTGCGAATTAAGAGGGTAATTTATTTGCCAACGATATAATAAGTACGAGTAGGTATATGTGGGATTCGGGAATAAAAATATTTATATTGCCAATTCATTTTCTATATTTTCCAACAAGATAATCACAAGTCGTTATACAAAAGTATTACCATAAATTCAACCCGATTCGCCATCTTACATCTGTCATTCACCCAGTAACTCGTTCAATCCGTTCTTTCACATTCTCCGTACCTACACCTCATTCATACGTTCGAATACAACTTTCATACAACTCGGATACACAAACTTCCAATCCCACATATGTATGTATATACGACACGATTGGTTGAGTGCAAATGTGTTGGACTGCTCGGCCGGTGTCGCGGGTTCGATTCTCGCTACAGGACAATTTATGTGATGAACGTCGATGTTTGTTCTGATTCTGGGTGTATTTACAAAAAAAAGTATGTACCTAGTAAGTATTCTATCAGTTATTTGGTTCACATAGTACAAGCTTTGCTTATTTTGGGGTTAAATGGCGTTGTGTGAAACATAAAAAAAAAACAATATTGAGAACCTACTCCTTTTATTGAAGTCGGTTGAAAAAAGTGACATAATAAAAATGTGGTAAAAACTCCACATGAACTTTTCCTTACTCTTCGAAACATTTCTTGTAAAATGCCTTTAAATCTCAACTGATTTATTAGAGGTCTTTGAAGAACATTTACTGGAACGAGGTTTGTTGCATTCCAGAAGAACCTCTCTGTAAATTGGATTACCTATCTGAAAGCTACTTACAAACTGAAAAAAGAGAGAATAAAAACAGAATTCACTCTTATTCAAAGGATTTTTGCTCATTCGACTTAGCAAGTACGAAACTGAGTTTTGGCGGGAACGTGAAAAATGGCGTATTGTCGGCATTAAATTAATTGACAAAACTTGTATAACTTTGAGTGTTTAAGTGTAAAAACGGTGGTTTTTTATCCATTAAGTGCTCGTGAACATGTATGAGTGTTGGTGAATAGTGTAATGCTGTAAAACGTGACTTTTCGTGTTGCCTCCAAAACTCCATAGAAGCCTCTAGTAAAGTCGCAACCACCACTACTTTACAGGGGCATGACTTGACTTATCGATTCTGACTTATGACAAAATAATCTCTCCAATTACTTGACACTGGCTATATACCTTTGATGTGAAGCCAAACCCGTAGAACTTAGGTTCTTCGAAAGAAAAAAAAAAAAAAGTACGAAACTTGTATAGTTTTTTACACTTTTTAAAATAACTGTGTTGCTACAACCGAACCCGCTTAACTAAGAGACTTGAAACTACTTGGAAGTGTAAGGGTATAATAAAATAAATGTACTTATTCTTCTTCTTCTTATCGTGTCACTAGTTCTTTCGATCCAGTGTGGTGAAAGGATTTCAAGTGCGCCTCGAAGAGGTTCCTTTCGTGCATTTGAAACATGTTTTCGAACCCTTTAGGTTCTATGACATGCCGGTTTCCTCACGATGTTTTCCTTCACCGTTAAGCACTTGTTTATAATGCACACATCGATTTTTTGAACAGAAAAATCCATTGGTGTGTAATTGGTGGACCGGGTTCGAACTCACGACCTTTGGATCGAAAGTCGAAACACTCGCCAACACAGCTTTTTGTAATGCACTTATTTAGAATCTTCGAACCCATAAGTAGTCAACGGTCTAATTGTAACTTAGTAACATAATATTTAATCTTTAAGATGGGTATTGACTGATGTTACCATATACTATAATACCATTCGCAGACAGCATGTTATGCTACGCAATGTGCTAAAGTCCGTATATCAAACTCCTTTCCAACCGCGTAATACTCAAAGGGATTTGCCGAAAAACCGACAGCGGGTGGAACACTCGAAACGAGCAATTAGCGGCTCATTGCTCGCTGTTCGTTCTCGTTTCCACGTACTGACTGCACGAATGCTCGCTTTGTAATAACTCACATATCGCCCCGTAACACCGGAAGGGTTCGCAAGGAAAGCGGGGAAAGGGAAGACCTCACGCACGCTGGGAGGATGAGATCAGAAACGTAGCGGGCCCACACTGGATGCAGACAGCCCAGGATCGAGAAAAATGGCATTCCTTGGAGGAGGCCTTCACCTGCGAGGGGTTCTTGCAAACTTAAACTTAAATATAACTATATTTATCTATATGTATTATTTAGAGGCAAGAAATAAAAGGCTTTTTCACCAGTCAGTGCCCACCTTTAGACGTCATTTAGACTAACGTCACGATGCTCTATCCCTCCACTTCCGGCGCCATTTACAATGGCAGGATCCATTATGATAAGGTAATAATTTATCATCAGCCCGTCTGCGCCTACTGCTGGGTATAAGCCTCCTCTTTGTCACGGAACTTCTAGCGATGTGATGCCCTAACTAAGTATCTAATTCATGTACTCGATCCCTAAAAATTCTAATAAGTACCCATCTACATAAGATTAAAGCCTAGTTTGTATATCACCTGTTTCATTTTTGTGGGTAGAAAGGGCTATTTTTTTGTGCAGAAAGGGCGAAATTATATCTACTTACCTATACTTTAGTACGAACGTAAGTTAATACTTACCTATTTATTGTGCTACTTATAATTTTTATAAGCTAACTACTACAATCTATATATATATAACTTTTAATATTCATTTTGCGTCAAATATAAATTACTAGATTTGATGTTGTTGAAGATTTTGCCAGAGCACAAAATACGGTCAACGACTAAGACGCTATGCCCCGCCCGTCCCAAAACGACCACGGCCTAAAAATGTCCAAATGAAATTCCGAGCAGATTCATAACCCATAGAACCCCTTTCACCGTTGGAGTATTCGCTTATTGGCAAATAAATAGGATTACTACTTGTTGTATTTGACTCGACTTACCTACAGAACCATGTTGGTACATTTTGTTGAGGAGTTGTAGAGAGCTTGGTACCTCTATCAACATAATACATATACAGGGTGGAAAAAATCAATGGGTCCTGGAGGGAAACCCCTTTACATCATTAAGATAGATTATTTAACTTAAAGGAAACATTTTCACTGATTTCAGAAGGTAATTGAACACCACCTACCTTAGAACTGCTGCTCCTGGATTCTTGGTTTGGTGGCAGGCAAGGTCCTTTGGACTCACACGGCGGGTCCAGGTTTGAAAGTCTTTGGAAAACGCACACAGCACGGCTATGAACCCACGACACTTCACGAGTATCAAATATTGACGACGACCGCAAAGAAATAGTCAGATTTTGGGTAAAACGTCTACACGCATCCAACCACAATGACTCCCGTCAATGCACTGAAGAGCCTCGAGCTCTTCACGTTTGGGCAAGCGTTGATTTACCAAACTACCCTCAAAATAACAATAGAAATGCAACACAAAGTAAGCTCATTTATTGTCCATTTTCGTGCCCAGGTAATTTAAAACGTTAGGCAGACCGGACCTTTTCGACTAGATAAAACGTAAAAGCACTGACAACATTTCAAACTACACTTTTCCAAACGTACCTGATTAGAAAAACAATTGGGTCAGAGTGCTTAGTTGTTAGGACTTTTTCCAGCATTAAGAAAATTACGTAAAATGGTGTGTGGAATTAGTGGAAAACTAATCAACCTTAATATACTAATCTACAAAGGAACTTTTTTCGCTGAGTTTTTTTAGTGCAAGCGACTACGTAAAAGTCTACCTTAGTGTGGTCTACGTAATCAAGCAGAAAACGACATCCACTTCCTAACAAAACCAGTAATTATGGCGGATTCAGCTAGCGCCGCGGGGCCGAAGCAAGAACAAGCAAGGGATAGCCCTTAGTTCGATATTAGGATCTAAAATTTAGGGTTAGGGGCGAATTGTAGACGGGCATACTTATGTATCGCTTCGGGAGCAGATATGGACTAAATGAAGTAATAAAAAGTTTTCATTAGGTACTACTTAATTTATTACCTCGTAGATAAATATAATTTTCAGATCTTGATCTGAAGCCACGTGACATTTATGCAACGCTCTCTGGTTCCCAATACAAACTGCTCTAGTTCCAGCTGAGCAAACATTCGCATGTTCAAACAGAGGGTAACATTTTAGATTGGGTCATGCTATTTATGGAACAGATATTCTATTGTGAAAAATCTATATTTATTTATGAAACTCTAATTAAATATGGAAAGCATGCTGCTGTTCTTGGCTTCGCATGCGTAGCATCGAGATATAAAAATTACTATGTTTTAAACTTTTTTTTTTGGAATTTTTAATTTTTTGGATGAATGAATGAGCATGAATCCTCACAAACTTACGTTTTGAGTAGTAAGTACTATTAATCCATTTTGAGTAGTCATCAAAAACACTGAATTTGAAAGTCTCAGCTCTTTATAGTTGTTGATGGGGCAAAATAAAAAATAACATTTTATCCCGATAAAAAAGCTTTATTATTTCAAGATAGAATCACCACCTAACGCTCTATCATCACACAAAAAGAGCACCAATTCACATTATTTCACACACACACACACACACACACGCAACCCTCACACATACACACCCACATAATACAGTGCCGAGTACAGTCAGTCAGGAGGTTCGGTGTAATTGCGTCCGGTCTCACAATAAACTTCGAACAATAGACTTGAATCTCTCGGTAATGACGTGAAATATTTCAGTAGTTGGGAGTTGGAGGTATTTTCATTAAATTGCGTCGATTTTTTATTAAAGGCAGGTTTAACTTAAGTTTGGCTAGGTCTGGTGACCTAGTTTTTAAACTGACTTAGCTTATCGACTACAACTTTCTTGTTATATCCAAAATCTACTATTTCACTTGCGCGCCGAACCTTTTGTTCTCTCCTGTGCTCTCCTAATAATGTTAAAAGATCACGCCTATCCATGACTAGAACAGTGTAACACAGGACTTTGTATCACATAGGTATAGCTGCACTGCTATAGAATAAAATTTAGCACTCCTCCATTTTGAAAAAAAATTATCAACAAAAGCCCAGAAACACTAGCTACCTGTGCTCTTTAAATCGGAATGCTTACACATAACAGCTCAGAGGCAGACAATCTGGCCTAGTCGTTATTCAGTAATTTATTGCAAATTATGTAGGTACTTACACACCTAATACCTGCAAAGCTCTCCTAAGGTTTTACATTTATATTATACTGTTAATTTTGCAAAGACATTCTTCTTCCTACAAGTAAGATGACTACATTAACTTGAGAATGCTTGCGTGCACTTTTATTTGCAAAATTAAGAGTAACATAAATGTGAAAGTTTGGGAGTGTATACATATATATGCAGCTGCCTGTACATAAACCATGTTGGGTACAACTTTTAGGTATTTTTATACAACTCTGCAGATTAGGAATATTATTAAAATCAGAATATAAACCTTTAAACAAAAATATTCGAAAAACATCAAAAAGAAAACATCTAAAAAGTTAACATTTATGTTATACCTAGCCATAATATTTTAAACTTTTATATTACTTGAAAATACAGGAACCTATGTTGATTGTTCCTAAGATAAGTTCCAAAACATGAAACCATTCTGCATTTTTATTTGAAAACCCTAAAAAAAGGTAGCCTGAAAATTCTTAAGTTTTGAGACTAGCTTTTCAAATGGTTCATAAAGACTCCTTCGAAACGGAACTGGCTATTAAAACTTTCACAGTAAATTAACATCGCAGGTAGTTTGAGGAGTCAGAGCCAGACAGAAAATGCACGTGAATAAAAACTTTTTTCACTTAGATACTTATCACCTTATCAACTTCGTACTTTTTAATATATGAGGAGAAAAAAATTACGACATTTTTTTTTGACGTCACTTCGTCTAATAATTCGATGAACGAAAATGCACGAAAACGTTAACATCATTGTCCGGTAACGCTCATTCTCCCGTTACGTTGGTAGTCACGTTAAACTATCGTCCGTAAACCAGCTCTACTTTAACAGCAAGCTTTACAGGCAACCATTTTTTTTTTGTAAATGTAACGAGACGAGCTAAGATATTTCCTGATAGTAAAAGATATCGCCCTGCTCATGACCAGAACAGTGCTACACAGGACTTTGATTCACATAGGTATGTGCAACACTGCTAAAACGCTCGTCCACATTGTCAAATTTTGATGCCCAGTATCGAAAGCCCAGTAATTTCACTAGCTACAGTACCCGTCGAACTGAAACACAGAAAGAGTCAGAACTGAACTAGAACAAGACTTAACAAGTTTTTCTGAAATTCGTAAAAATAAATTGTAGCTTTAAATTTTCACGGCCCCGGTTTCAAACGCGAGAATGCTGAAAATGTAAACTAGACAGGGTGTTATTAAAATTCATTTATTGCCACATTATGCTATGCCCTAAATTCCGAAATTAGATTCCAGAGGATTCCAGGCGTTACGTGACTCCTTTGGAGAGGAAAATGTTCCTTTATTGAGATTTATTAGTGACAAAACATCTCAATTTGCGAAGGTTATGGTCATTACCTCACATTATCCAGACGTGATAATAGCATAGCAATGTAGAATTCTTACAGTATATGAATGCAAGCTCCTTTATCACCGCATTACAAAATACCTTAGTGCGGTTTCAGACTAGTGTATTTTTATCGTGCGTAGGTATACGGGTGGATTGGTACTCGCAAAACTTCAAAAGCCGATCGCCCATTTACGCGCGTATCCCAGCGTTTATGCCTAGATCACACGTACCGAGCAAACGGGCGAGAGAGTAAAATATTTCTCGACCGAGACAGTGATGTAATGCCATGATCATACGTACCGAGCAAGCGGGCGAGAGAGTAAAATATTTCTCGACCGAGACAGTGATGTAATGCCTTGACTCGGTTTTGTCTAGCGAGTGTCAATAGCATGAGGTGTCTCTCGCGGCTAGTCTGAAAACGCACTTACTAAGACTGATTACGCGAGTGGAGTGCATTTTTAGAATGAAATAAAATCTAATTCTCTATAGATATACATATAATATATATTGTAGTAGTTAGCTTAAGCTGTAATAAAACTGCTCAAAAAAATCTCTATCTAATAAATTGTATACCTAATATCTTATAAATGATTAAATAAATCTCTATGTAATATCTAATAAATTAGAGGTTATTTCTGAGTCTCAACTTATTATACCTATTATTCTTATGGCTCATTTGTGAGTTACTTTTTGAGACCTAAACCTAAGTAAGAAGAAAAGTCCATAAAAACTGACCGATAACACAGAACTCAAATTGCGAGTGAAAATGTAATAAAAATTGGTTTTCTGGTCACGTAGGGACTGCTTGGCGCCTTTTTGCGTTATCCTGACCACTAGGACACGTAACAAGAAAAGCTGATGACCATTTATGAAAAGGTTTGTTATAATTTAAATGCCTATACAAAATTATAATTTTCAACCGACTTAAAAAAAGGTTCTATTTTTTTAATGTTCGACAAATGTTTAACAAGATCGAGACCGTTGGCGAAAATGGGGGGAGGCCTTTGCCCTACAATGGGACAGCTCAGGCTGATAATAATAATAATAATAATTTTTTAATGTTACCTCAGAACATTTATCAACTGATTTGGAGAATTTATTTTTTGTTTACGACATATACTTTCAGATTGGTCCAATATAAATTTTAATAAAATCGCTTCAGTGGTTTAGTTTTTAATTATAAATAATAATAATATGACGTCAAAGTAAATTGAAAAAACAAAATTGCGTATTTTGCTTTACTGTGATTTTTCAATGATGTTATCAATCGCTAAACGTTTTTGTAATTTTTAAATTTAAAGTATTATGACTATAACCTACGTATGTAACGAACGGTACGCCTTTACGCAGCAGTGGGTCAGGTTAAGCTGCGTTTGATGATATTGAATAACTTACGGCTAAAAATAGGTGTGGATATAAACTTAAGATTAGCCGGCTAAACATACGTTTGTTTTCGAGGAAAGGCTTTTATTTCTTTCATACCGATAAGGCAAGTTACCCAAATAACAAAATAAAAATACAAAAATACTTGTTGGTACAAAATTCAAAAACCATTACTAAAATATAACAGCAACATCAATAATGAAGGTGCAAAATATAAATTTTTCATTAAAAAATATTTTACCAAGTCAGTGAACTTTTCTAGCAAAAGATATACTTATAGCAAAATGTATTTGCAACCCCGCCTATTCTATCCACGACACAATTTTCCACTCGAACTAAACTCGAGTCGCGTACAGAGTGGCTCGAGAGGAAACTTTTTTATTTATCAGTCTGAACCGAGCAGTGGCAATATAGTAGGTCTCTAGAAGGCCGGTAAAGATGGATTTAGGGTCGGCATTCAATAGATAGCTTGAACCTACCTTTTCAAACCAACCCATAATGATCAAACCAACCCACTTATTTCCAAAATTTACATTGGTTTTTACCTTGGGTAGGGTAAGGGCATATAAATAAATAATAAATAATGTTTGGACATTCCACACAACGCCATCAAGCCCCAAACTAAAGAAGCTTGTATTAAGGGAACCATTTATCTGATTTGATAGAATACATAATAGTACATTATGATATATGTGCGGTAAGTTGATAATTACAGCCGAGGCGATATTGCTAGCCCGAGCCGTATGTGAGGGCTACAAGAAAGCAGAGGCTGTAATTATCAAAGCGCACGTATGTCAAACGACGTTTTATAACACATTTGCGAGGAAATAAATAAATAAATTCATCATTACTTGACGACATTTTCAAATAAAAACAATACAGCAATAAATTTTACATGTTCTCAAATAAGCGAAGCGCGCGCATTAGCGCTTTTTTTTAAGGCAAAGCACAGGCAAAGGCAAAGCACAGGCAAAGGCACAAAAACAGCCAGTATTACTAATAAAGTAAATTAATATTTTTGTGTTTTGTTACATTTAAATGGTTGTAATGTATGGTCAATATAATTTAAATTAACGAATTAAATGTTTATTTATTATAATTAATCTCCCAAAGTTAATTTTATTCATAAAATGTTGACCACTTTATTTCTGACATAAAAACTCTTTGCTAAGATTTAAAAAAGTACCGTTCGTTTTAAACGGAGATCCTTGATTAACCTTCCTTTTTTAATTACATTACCGCACTCGTGCGTTTTACATTACATTACCGCACGAGTGCGTAATGAGATACAATACGATATTGAAATTGGTGCAATAATAGACCCTTTACGAGCAAATGTGTTATAAATACTTTTTTTGTCAATACATACATAGAAAACACCTAGACTCAGAACGAACACCGATGATAATGCAGCTATAATTTGGTCTTGAACTGACAGGCTCTGTCCACAAATCGAAGCTTGCTGCTGCAGAAACAAACATCTCATATTTAATCTACTTCACTAGGTATGAAAATAAAAAGTTAGTCTATCTAAAATTATTCATAAACCTTAGAATTTAGGTCACTGTCCATGGGCAAAGTACACAAAAGGCTGACGACGCGACGTTACCTCGTTGAATAGCGATCCTAATAGCGCCAGCCCTTTGGTTGTTTGATTTGTCTATTAGTCGCTTTGCTAGCTTCTTAGCTAGTACGAAATTTATTGTTACTCAAAAGACGGCTTAAAAATTACTTTCTTTTAAAGTTCAACCCATGAATGGTTTGTCTTACAATATTTTGTAAAGTTGCACTGAGTTCAACCTGAATTCACAGCTTTGTCTATATTTGTTAGTTTTGTGTGAAATTATTTCGATGGCAAAAATTATTTGTTTTGAATCGTGTACCTTGTGATAATATTATTGAAGGAAATGACACTATGACCAGGCTTTAGATTCATTAACTTAAAGGTTATCCAGAGAAGCGTTACTTAGAACATGCCTGAACAAGCGAGCGTTCGATTTTTGATCACCCTAAAAATAGCCGTCTATATATGTTCACCAATTAACTTCTGAAAATCTAGATAAATAGCAAAACGACAAGTTTTTGGTATACCTACCTAGATCTGTCAAGGTCAATTTATATTTAATTTAAGTATAAGTACAGAAAATCATTTACCTCGGCCATCTTCTCTGCAGCGTCTAAGTCTAAGCTTAAAAAGTTTGGGCAAAGTTAAGAGCAGTGGAATAGTTTGGTACATAAAACTCTAGTTGTTGACCTAAATGAAATATGTCCGTGGCAATCTATGCCTTGTTTACCTCTATCCGGTGCTCTGTTGACTATCCACTAGCTATCTACTATCGGCATATTCACGGGTCAATTATTCAAAACACGGCGGCTATTTGAAGATGAGCTTGCCTCACATACATAAATAACTATCCAGGTTCGGAGACGTACACCTACGTAATTAGGTATACAACTGGAATCTAAGATTCTACAGTACCTACCAGCTGAAAAATAATTAATAGTTCTTCCGATGTGTTATTCTGTTATTTTATATAATAAGTGAGAATAATATGAGCAGGTACCTGAGGAATTGAGACATCTTACCTAATGGGTGTGAGGGTAATATCAGTGAAAACAGTTTTCTGTTTTAAAAAATGAGATAATAAAATATATTTACATTTTATTTACAAATCCACTATTTACAGGTGACCAATCAGTCGGTTTAGTAGTATCGGGCGTAGGGGAAGGGAGCGACGATGCCTCCGAGCCCGGCAACTGGAGCGATGCCTCCAATCCTGGCAATGGGAGCGATGCCTCCAAGCGGAGCAATGGGAGCGATGCCTCCGAATCTCGCAATAGGAGCGATGCCTCCAAGTGCGGCGACGGGAGCAATGCCTCCGAACCTCGCCACGGGAGCGATGGGAGCGGAGACGAAAGGAGCGGCGGCGATGAGCCCGGGGCCCTTGCGCACGACGGCGTTGAAGCCGCCCACGCCAGCCGCGTAGTCCACGGTGCGCCGGGAGCCGTCAGCCTCCAGCAGTGAGTACTGGCCCTGCACGTTGTCTCCGGCGCGCGACTCCACCTGGTTTTTGAAGTCACCGGTGTACGGGTCCGCCACGCTGTACGAGAAGCTGGACAGGTCGGACGCGGAGGCTACTGCCACCAGCACGAAAAGAGCGACGAACTAGAAGAACGGCACCATTAGAAATAATAATTTTATATGAATTTATAGATTTTGTTGCTTAAATTGATTGTGATACTTGTATAAATGAGTAACAGTGCATATTTTTTATTATAAAAAATACTTAAGCGCGGCGCAAGCCTGCGCTATTTGCGCAACTGCCAGGTGTGCGGACTCTAGCTGGCAAATCAGCGCCTACCCCAAGAGCACTTACACTTCTAAACGAGTTCATCTCCAGTACCGACGCTGACGTATTCTTTGATAGTGTCCCCAAGTTTTATAATTTACTAAATTTATTTTTGAACTGTAATTCTAATAATAATTCTATGACATAAATATTTTAGGGTTAAATGACATGAATATTTTACCTTATTAACAATCAATAACACTTTTGTAATTTGTAAATAATAAGTAAGTTTAAGTATAATAACGTTTGGGCGTTTTGGAGTAATCTGTCAGCCCTTCCTGTGTTTTCCTAATAAAATAAAAAAATAAAAATAAAATTATGTCTAGAAATTATGTCAAAAAAGTTTCAATAAATTATAGCTTGTACTAGTAGTAGTTTATAATTAGTAATAATGCGATACTACAACAGTTAATAGGCTTCGATCAGTGAGAACAAGGCAAGTTAATAAATAATTACCTTCGCAACCATTTTGAATTATTAACGAGAATTAATTGGTACGAGTACGTCGGCTGATGCAATGTAAATGATATCTCTATTTGCATTACCACACCTTTATATACCATCCAAAAATGGATCACAAATCAGGAAACAAGAAGTCTTGTTATCAAAAGGTTTTCGATCTTGTTCTCGTCCTGACTTTGTGAATGCTTTCGTCAAGTTTGGAAAAGGCCTTGAAACAATTTGAATCAGAGTTTGGAACAAAGTTTATCGGTTGATTACATTAATCACACTTTGACTGATAATGTTATTGTAATATTTTGAAAGGATGGATGAATCGATAATTGCTTTCAATCACGTCAAAACAACAGAACCGAAAGGGCTAAAATTCAGTATGAAAGAGAGCGATACGAATAGGTGCTCCGATATTCTATACACCTCAACCAGCGTAGAGCTTCGAAATTTTATAACAACTATTATAGAATAGAATAGAATAGAATTTATTTGCCTATACAATACAATAGAAACTTATAACTAATCTAAATAATTCTTACTTAAAAAGACTTACTCTAACCTTCGTGTATGTATTATAAAGTATCTACACTGAAACTTATTAGTAGTTTGAATTAATTGCCCTAACTGTGAAAGATATTCATTGTTTTCGGTCTCTCAAACACATTTAAAATGATGTAGAGCAAACTCTACCAACCTTCTCAGCCGAGTATTTTGCTTGTTAAATATAAAATAACAAAACCTAGCTTGTTTTTTTCTGTCAAAGATCACCTAGCTAGTCTCAACACTTATTTATAATATTAAATATTAGTTCTAGGCTTCTAGAATAAAAATACCTACATATCTTAAAAGCTTGTATAACTTCGAAGATAATATTTATTTTTTACTTTGTCGTTTAAAATATATTGTAACGTTACCGAAAAGTTAGCACACCCACAACCTTGCAAACTCTTGTAAGCGATTAAAACTTTTTATCGTGTTTATGTCAGAATTATAAATGGAGTAAGGACAATTTTATTTTAGACGACATTCGATTTTTTCACTTAAACTTACCATAAGTTTTAGATACACATACTTTACCGAGATCAATTCAAGAGGAATAAGTCATTTTTGACCGTCATCAGTCAACCTTATACCTTCGTTTGACCACAAATCTTATAATCGAGGCTATTAGAAATACATAGGTAGGTACACACATAATATGTAGGTAAGTCGTTCTTCATCTAGTCCACTCAATTTCATCCGATTCGTATGAAATGACGAATCCAAAAATGTATTCGTCAACAGCTCTTCCAAACTTTTTTTTCTTATAAGTTTTTTACCAATATTTTAATTAGAACCTAACTTCAACAAGAAGAGTGTAACGTAAAAACATCTTTCACAAAATATCATCCCTTATGAATATGAGGCAATGGGCCCTCCATTTCTCTTGTCCACTTAACTTGTAGGCGATAATGATTGACTAAACTTTTCAGACAATGAAGTAACATTCCGTATGTGCCTAAAAAGTTAATTCTGTAGATCTGCACTGCCCCATAGCACAAATGGAAAAAGCATGTCATGGAAAGTCATGGCTGTGGATTCAGACCGAATTTTGAGCACAAAATATCACTTCTTACATACAGAGCAAGTGAAAAGGCAATAAAACGCTTGGCTATAAAATATTTGAACATTGTTTCACCCTCTTATCCACACGAGGTCTCGCATAAAACAAATTAACCAAGCTTTTTGTTGCATTGTACCCAACCCAGTAACAAATGAGGAATGTAATCTCCCTTTATTGCGTAGTCGGATAAGGAGCTTGTAAGATGTATCACATCTCATAAGTGGGGTGCTCAGCGGAGACGAAACGACTTATAATAAAGAATTTTGAACAAATAAAAGAATACAGATCGCCGTTTAGTGGGATATTATCTGTCACGTTATCTTATTTATCTAGACGAAATCCTGCAGGAAACGCCTCCACGGTTTTGATTGCCTGGTTTTTTCACTACCCAAAAATGCACGGAGAAAAAAAATGGGATAGCAAGACAGATACATAACTTTTGTTAGCTAGAACTATTATTTTGTTACCGTAACTAAATTTCGTTAGCAGGAATTATTATTATTGTAGGTAATCGTTACTAAATTATTCTCGTTGTCAAAAATTCAAACAGAATTTTAGTAACTAGGTAGGTACTCGTATAACGAGACTTTTTTCTCCGTGTGCCCTTCAAGTTGGAACAGTCATTATATTGAATAAAATATGTTAACATCTCTTCTTCTTTGCAGTCGGCTAAAAATTTTAATCATTTATCTAATTTTGATAAATATATGGTGTTTTTCTTACATATTTTGAGGCTTTACTTATTTGTTGTGAAGAACTACTAACTAAATACTAAAATAAAATTAACTATGTTGATAATGTTACTGTACATTCTCACCCTAATAAGAGTGCCTTGCAGAACGACTATTCCAGTGTTTAATACTATCTACGTACTGACCCTACCCAAAAGGGTAGGGTCAGGAATATCAAACATACGCATCACTTTTCATATTTATTTTCGCTTTTCAGACATGTTGCAACTTTGAGCGCTTCACGACGACTGCCTCATCATTCTAGTCAAGTTTATTACTCTAAACCACTTTACAAATTGGAATTAATAAATCTGTACTTATTGATTAAATCTAGCCTTAATTTAACAATCACATTAATAATATAAACTTAAATATATGAAAAGAAAGCGAATAGTAGGTACTATCAAAGTAACGAAACGATAAAGTACAACCAACCCCTATCAACTGACTTCATTTAGTCGCTGTGTAACCGTGCGGGGCAATTATGTGATAGCTCATCGGCTAAACGATGGTGAATTTCCTCGAGTGGTACAAGAGACAAGTTGACGGAAATAAAAATGGAAGGTAAACTAATTTTCCATTTATTTTTTCTTGGAATTTGTTGGGATCGATGGATATTTTCAGTGGTGGATTCAACAAGAAGCTGAGAAGGCCTAGGGCGGCAGATTTTAGGGGGCGGCAAATTTGTGGTAATTATTTTATCGAGCAATAAATTAACAGATTCATATTAATCTAAGTAAGTACCTAACTAAGACGATAGTGCACAAATCATAAAGTTACAATTTCATTGACATACATATTGTAATTTATAAGATTGTGAACTAGGACATCACACTGTAGTAGAGGTTGGTAGGGGCGGCAAATTTAGCCTACAGGCGGCGAATTTGTAAATCCGCTACTGGATATTTTAATGATTGTGTATGGAGCCTGGCCTGATTCTCGTTCGTTTCATGTTATTACACATAATTCCTGGCTAGAGGAATGTACAGATGCATAGCTTCCAAAAAAAATCTCATTCTACGATGACGAATTCGCGCCTTTTACGATTTTATTTATAGAAAGCCGAACTGGTTATTTTCCATTAAGTGAAAACGCAGTTACCAATTTATACTACTTTAAGCAGTAAAGCTGTGAAGATATTCTGTTTGGGTAGGCCACGTATGACTAAATTCTTGGACCACCCTATGAACACTAGGTACTTACTTAAGTAAGCACATAAAGTCAACGAACTAATTTAATTACGAACTTCATATCGTACTCAAACAAGAGTCTTTCATTTTCTTAGTGCCTATTAAGTACGAAACTAGTAGATATATTTCTACCAAAAATAGTTTATTTTTAATATGAGGTTTTCTCAGAAAACTTACCTGAAGTTTGTTAGTTTGCAATAAGCGTATAACGAGGTATGCCTTTATTATTATCTAAGGCGTTTTATGTTACGTTACGTTGTTGGTGATCGGTAAGTAAAGTAACGCAGTAGTGAGTAGGTAGTTAGTATTCGTTGGCTAAGTGATTGTTTAATTGAATGAATGAATGAATGAGAACTATTTATTGTCAACAGAACTAACAAATATACATACAAGTTATGGAGCATGTACAATGGGTGGCCTTATCGCCCATAAATTAGGTAATAAGGTAAGTTATATTAAGACCCGAGAATTGGGCATCATTATAAATGGTTTCTAATTTATGGATACTCAAATTATACCTAACATCTATCTCGCTCAAACCTGTTGTCTATTTTGATGACTCACTAATGAATGAAACCAGGGGCGTAGCTACCGCCGTATCTGCCGTATCAATTATACGGGGCCCCCGGGGCCTCCGACGTGCGTAAGCAAAAATTAATAAAAACTTCCCTTTTTTTTATTTCTGTCACTATTGTCCATGGAGGAACTTTAGAAAAACTAAAGTCATCATCAGCTATAAATGATTTAAGAAATCAGTTTGCCGTAAAAAGATAAGGAGAGTGTATAGTAAGTATTTAATTTGAATAGTTTGTAAAAAATTCGGAAAAAGTGACAGATAGATAAATGATGATGAATAAATATTTTTTTTAATTTTATGTCACTATTTTTTTTCGTTTGTGAGAGATCTTTACCCTTCATAAGGGCCCCTAAACATTTTTTTATACTGGGCCCCGCCAAGGCACGCTACGCCACTGAATGAAACACTCTCTTGTAATATTTTAACTGACTGTACATTAGTAAAATCTTATGGAGCTATTGGAAGTTAATGTATGAATATTTAAATTTATTTTAATATTTTTCGTGGAGCCATTGGTAAATAAGAAACAATAGAATCATAGAGATCTGGGAATAAGCCCTATTCCCCTACCTATCCCCTAGACAAGGATATATAAGTCAGTAAGTGAGAGTCCTCGAAGACCTCGAAGAGCGAGGCGCCTTCAAATCCTTTCACCACACTGGTTTGAAAGAACTAGTGACACGATAAGAAGAAGAAGTGAGGTGTTAAGTCTCTGAAAATGATAACCTCGAAATTCGTATCCAAATATAACATATATTTATTTCAAGTGGCTGTAATTTACTTTACATATAAATCAATTATAATTATAAATATTTATTTGTCGTTGACTGATAAAATAAACAAAGAAACACCACATTTCATAGCTTGTATATTCGTAGCACACTGACTTCCTGTTCAAATATTTGAGCAAATTAATTGGAAATTGCAAAGCGTTGTTTAGAGTTTGTAATCATCAGGAGTTTGTAATTATTTATAGTATAGAACTCTGAATTAATGGGTTTTCATTATGGTAGGTATTTATTATGAAATGATTACATTTTCATGCCGTAGAGTGGCTCTAAAAGGCTCAAAAGGTAATTTGTAAAACATAAACATAACATACATAAAAGCACATTGAAAAAAAATCTTTATAGTACGATGACACACAGCGTTTTTACACGCTACACGCCAGCGACTTCGCTTGTAGCAAGTAAAGTCGCTCAGTGTAATCAGCTTGTTGACACTTCTTCCCAAAAGCTAACACGCTCACACGCTAGCGTTTAAAAACGCCAACAATCAGCTTGTAAAAAAGATTGTGTGTCATCGACGCTTTACAAAAAGAAAGCAGGTTCGTAGGTAGAGTCAAAAGTAGAATTTCTAAGTCAATTTTACATGATTACTATTTATATAGGTAGATGGATACATATGGGTAAAGATTATAAATAATTATGCAATAGATTTTGCGCAGAACCAATTTGACCTAAGAAATGGCTTCTGCGCATATTTGGCACGTGGTTCGCCAGTGGACCACTTGTTTGTACCTATACTTGCGATGCTTGCCCATCTCATGACCATACAGAGTGCAACACATGACATAGAAGTACAAAAGTCAGAGCAGCATTGTTGCAATGTTTAGATTTTTCGGAAGTCAGTCTCGAAAGCTCAGCAATTTTAGTAACTACGTAGTTTAGTGTCTTTCAAAATAGAACACACTAATGTTTATTGCTCATAGAATATCTCACACGGTATTTAGCAACTTCTGCGTATACTTATTCGTAGTATCGTGGAATATCATAACACCTTTGTAAGATACAAAAATATACCTGCCTAAATTTTTTTTACAATATCTTTTAACATTTTGTAAATTTTCTACTAGTTTCTTAAGTAAAAAGTAGTGCCCCAAAAAGATAACGCTTTATTTTTTATGGCTATATGGAAAAAATACTTCTCTACCCCATAGAAGTATTAAAGTATAGAATCACATTGTAGTACCTACATTAAAAATGCGACCAAGAAAAGGGACCACATTCTAGTACATTTTAGTCCGATGCAAATTTTCAAAAAAGAACTAAACTTGCTTAAACTACTAGGCTTATTCTGTCAATAAAACTACATCGGAAATAATAACATAAAATATTTGAAAATGGACATACATGTTTCATTTTTATTGACAAGGTGTCTGAAATTTTTTGGTCCCAAATCAAAATGGAGTCTTAAGACATACGACTCCATTTTGATTTGATACTGTCTATCTTGGTGTTCCATAGGAACTCCGATATTCATCTATACTCTACCCTAGTTGTAACTTCCTAGTTTCCTTCATATAATGTCCCAAAATGATATGGTATTATAGGACATAGAACCTTTAATATCATTAAAGCGCCACAAACTTTACTACTTCGCGAAAGACATAATCCCATAGGACCGTTTTAGTATTCATAAAGATTTATGCGCACTCACGCCTATTTGATTTGATATCAACCACGTACCTACAAATATTAGGTAAGTGCTTAAACCTATCTAAATATTAGTTGGTAGGGTAGGAATCCGAGTCCGACCCTTCCTAATCAGATCATAACATAAGTTGGTCTCATCAATTATAGTTTACTAACTTAATATAGGAGCTCTATCACCAAAATTTTCGACAAACATATTTGTATAAATACCGTCTCAAAGATGGCAGCAGTTCGCATGATGTTTAAAAAAAAAACGAATCAATCTGAATGCTTTTCTGTGATGAATAATCGATACGAATCCAACATTTTCGTCTTACGGATAGGTAGGGTAGAGTCACCTATGCATGCAATAGAAATGAGACAAACAACACACATAAAAAATATTTACTCAAATACATAATAAAAGGCATGTGCACCTACATAGGCGAGCTTAACCCTTAAAAGAGTCGTGTTAAAATGGGCAATAAAGGTAGATTTTCATTTATGTATTAAGAGACAAAGCGATCAAACCGCTCTCTTGATTGTAAAAGATCATGCCTGTTAGATGCATTGATTATTTATTTCCATAATACGCAAAATATAGGATTGATATCTATTTTATCAAGAGTAAGACAATAATGTAAAACTACATATGTCAGATATAATAATTTCTACGTATAATCTTACTTAGCAGTCTCGTTTGCGTTCCGGTTTAACACAAATATTTTCTTAGTAAGCTTTAGTAAGCTTCTTTTTGACGAACACACGCTCGAAATCTCAAGTCCAATGGTTTGGCCGGTGAGCTATCTGTCAGTAAACAAGGACTTATTAAATTTTGATCATAGAATTCGTGTTATGAAACGTAGGTAGGTGCTTACGGTTTCAGCTAACGCAGACCAACCCAGGCGAGCACCCATTAAACTCTTTCACGTACTTTTATCACACATGCCAAAGCCGAAGTGTTCTCGTAAAAATATTTAAGATAGTCTGGGGCAATCAATTCACCAGTACTAAGATTTTTAGGGGTCGTTAAAGACCCTTTTATGGCCCAGACAGTTTGACGTGGACATTATTCGCCTAATGTTGGCTGATTTGCATGCAAGGTTAGGGAAACGCTTTATAAAAAAACATCAAAGAGATTTCAATTCGGGTACTTTGATACGTACTCAGGTACTCGGGTACTCGGGTACTCGGTTCCTCGGTTACTATCTCTAATCGTTTTCTCGGTTTGCTTCACATGTGAAAAAAAAAACGTTTTAATAATTTGGAATTCATCTGATCATAATTATCTATTTCTAACAATTATATGGCATCATTTATAGATATGTAATGGAATGCAGTCAAATAAGAAAAAAAAGATCAAGTCGGAAATGAGAAAAAAATGAGCTAAAACTCGTATTCATTCACCTTCATTTTGGCGTTGTCAAAACCCTAATTTGACTTGACTAATTGGTGGAAATTACTGACCTCTAGTGATATAGAGTACAGATCAGTGGTGGCAATACAAAATGGGCACAGGACAGAGGGCAAGACGCGTCTAGTACTAAGCACGTATACCAAATAACGCTTAGTTATATATTATATTTTTTTTTCCAAATAAATAAAAATATAAATAGTATTAAATATCTCCGAGGAAGTCAGAGCCACTCTCGTTTGAGTCCCCTGTATCGCCGTTAATAATGACAGTGATTGAATTAGATTTGAATATTGCCATTCATAGTGATTGTTTCATTAGAAGTAGTAACGTAAGATATATTTCAAGTCATATTTTCATTAATGAGCTAAAATAACGCCTTATATTATTAATAATTTTGGACAAGATTTATTGTTTTGATATCTACCAAGTGGCACGAGATAATGTGTTTCAATTATAATCTGCTCTCTACAAGGCTCAATGACCGTCTCTAAAGTATATTTAACTAGAAGCTTCATTTATTTTAACAAGTAAATGATTATGTTATAGTTTTCATTAAACCAATGTTGCTTTACAAACATAACTGAATTTTTTTCAACAGTTTTGCTCAACGCCTTCAATGCGTTTGATCTTTTTGAGACTCACATTAAATTTTAATGTATCTAGTCAGTGAACACGCTGAGGAATTTTTCATTTACTTTTTAATGAGATCTGCATTCTCGTTTCAGCTTCTTGACGAAATTCTTTTATTATTAGAAATTATGAACCTAGTTGAAGATTGTTCAGCTGTCTCTAGTTATAAAATTGAATTATAACTTAATTATACTGAGGTTTATGAGACGTTATTTCGAAGTAGGATAAAAATAATGGTGCGTCTTTAATATTATTATTGTATGTCATTTAAAATATACAAACATTAAATCATTTATAGCAAATGATAAACATATCGAACATTTATTCGTAAATAAACATAAGTTCATCCAGCCGTTAATCCTTAGTTTATTTGCAAACCCATCTTTAGCTGTAATACAAATAAATATATATCATCTAGGTGATGATAAATATTTTGGAACATTTTAATCGATAAAACATAAAACATCTGTGCTCTGATAAAATATTTTCGCTCAGTTTTCAATAAGCTTTTCAACCAAATAAATCGAACTTTTTCAACTCTTGCGGTACTGGTGACTGTATATTCTCCCTGTCCACGATTTGCAACCTTTCTACTCGATGAATCCCGTAGAATGATCGCTGGGGTATCTCGATAACTCCTAGCACCTACTTTTCACGATATCAGCTTACCGGACTTGCTTCACAGAGTCATCGTTTTTCAATTTTCTGATCATATTTTTATACCCCGGCGATGGAAACTTTACGGCTAGTGAAGCGTGAACTTTTAAAATATATCTTACCACGTTTTTAGTCACTTTCTTGTTTATTCTGTCTGAATTATTATTATTATCTTGCAACTCCAATTTTGAGCACTCCCCGATTAGCTTACGGCTGAAACTTCCAGGGTAGCTCACAATTCGAAGATAATTTATTCTAAATCCTGTAATTTTTTAATGAGGTTTGAACTTCGTAAAACCATAGTGAAGCATCATAGTGTATCTATATTTTTTTTATTGGGTGACAGACAGGAATATAATTGTTCGGTCTGTCCCCCTGTTACTGACAGGGAGACAGATAGAACTATTTCAAATTTTATAAGTTCTATCTGTCACCCTGTTGCTGAAAGTGGGATAGATAGAACTTTTTCGGCCCATCTGTCACCCAAAGCGGACAGAGCAGGGTGACAGATGGGAATTATCCTAAAAAACGCTATATCTCGTAAAGGACAAACAAAGCATAAAACGTGGTTTTTAGATTTTTATTTACATATCTTGTTTACTCCCTTATTTATAGAATGGTTTTTACCTTAGAAGTGCTCGTGACGTAGCCTGCTTGAAACCAGACTTAAATATAGCAACATTCGGTGTGGTCATTTTGATGACGCTTCAGTTTGGAGTGTACATTAAATACCTGGCTAAAAAAATATAGGTACCTATTCAAAGACGTTCTATATAAGTTATATTTAGGGTTATGCATCTGAAGAACTTCAGAATTCCACTAAGCATTTTATTGGCCTGAAATAGTCAAGGCAAAAATACTGTCCTAAAAATGTATCGCACAAAAGTCGGTTGGCTACATCTTTCGTAGTGCATTAATATTTCACAAGCTCTGCTCGACCCATACTAAACTGTACAAATATAGGATATAGAACTAGTTACACACTGAGGTGGGCACGATATTTTGTTTTAATGGACTTAAGCGCAATGGTTGCTCGATGAGACGGCTCTCAGCGATAAAGCCGCCAATTGTACCACTTATTAGTTTTAAGTATTGTATTTGTTATTTTCCATGTGTTTCCATTATTTATCTATATATCTTTATTTTATTTTTATTTTATTTATTGATCACCAACACAGTATACACTAATACATTTTTTTGGTTACATGATACATAGCTCAGGCCAAGTGCCACTGCAATTATAGGTGAAGACGACATGCAAGAGGTAATTGAGCGAGTAACTTAGTGAAATAAAATTAATATTACAAATTATATAAAACTTTGAGCAAAATGTTAGTTACAAATCATATTTACAAAATTAACACAATTATTTATAGTTAGAACACAAAAAATAGTTAGACAATATTCACAATAACTAGGTCAAACTTAAAAATAACAATTTCTTAACTAAAAAATAAATAAAATAATAATCATTAAATTCGTAAATTAAAATTAAAATTAAATTATATCAGTATTAGGATTAGGGTACAGTTTGTCACATTTAAAATAAGATTTTAGCTTAGTTACATTGTCAGCAAACAGATCTATTGACTCAGACTTAGAGAGGGCATTATACTGCCTGGCAATTCGTGTTAAAGGTGCGTGAGTTCTTTACAGAGTAAGAATAGGGCAACGAACACAAAAGCACTCCATCGGTACTGACCTCAGCTTGGGCAGTTGCCAAAGCGATGACTTAACTATAGGGAAGAGACTATGCTACTTTACGTGATATTTTTTTTTAATGAAAAATTGACGAGGTGAGCTAGACTTTCTCCTGATGGTGAAATATCACACCTGCCCATGACCAAAACAGTGCTGCACAGGTCTTTGATTCACATGGTCCGATGTAACACTGCTAAAGCGCTCGTCCACTTTGAGTCATTATGATAATCAGTCTCAAAAGCCCAGTAATTTCACCAGCTACAGTGTTCTACATCTGATATATATCTAAGTAAGTGAAATCTGAGTGAGTAATACCTGAATATGCAACACTTTTTGGTTCACTGCTTGACCCTATTAAAAGGAAGTAGGTTTTCCTGACTCGGGTATCAGCATAAACCTAGTCATAATGTCTACTAGATATATTGTTGTATCTGTCATATCCATTTTATTATTTTGGCTACAGTACCGTTTCAGTACAGTACCGTACAGTTTCGGCACCCTTATAGGTACCTAAATTTAGCTTTTTAGACATTTATTTTAAAGTGCTCAAAGTCAAGGGATTTGTATAAGGCAGTGGCAATAAATACACGGAACATTGAATCACACAGATAAGTAACTGGTAAAAACAACGAGTAACCACCCTTTACCTAAATTACCTTGTCAAGGTAGTGTAAAGCACGCCTATGCTATATCGCTTTACAAATAGCCGTGGCGGCCATATTTTATTTAAAATGTTTGCGGTGGTCGTTCAGGCTCGCGGTTCACGTGTAAAACCGGAAATAAGGACTGAAATAATTAATTTCAGTTTGTGTCGGTTTAACAATGTTTAACAGTGTGAATATTTAAAAATATTAAACTAGCTCTTGCTTGCGATAGTCCTCTCATAAGTATAGTATAGTATAGTTTATGTTATTTTTTTATGGCAAATTTCAGCTCCATACCGTTATAGTATCTATACAAACATTTGCATTTTTATATTAGTTAGGTTCGGTACTTGTTTATTTTCAGACAAAATTATGGATTATATATATGAATGGATGATGATAAAAATCAAGGTTACCTGAGTATAAAATAGATACTAAATCTGCATGAATAGAAGAATAGTTGTTACTTAGAATTCTACATTTTCTTGTGCAACACGCACTTGACCATACTAAAAGCACTCAAAATAATGTTTGGATCATGAAGCTAGATACAATATGGAAGGAATTCTTAGTACGTGCGATTGAAAACAATATCTCTGCAAATCTCCGACCTGCTTGTTTGCTTTGCCCTCTCTTTCAACTGGAGCGAGTTGATAATATATAATATTATTAGTCAAAAAATCACGTAGGCTTTTATGCTAGCACTACATTAATTAAGCAGCATATTTTTACTCGGGACTAAAAAATACATCTGTACCTACCAGAGACATTGTCTTCGATTGCATGTAATAAGAACTCCCTCCATATTCTATCGAGCTCTCACCTCGCCCTCGTAATCCTCAGGTAGGATAGAAAAGTAATATAAAGGTGGGTATTATACGCATTTGGGATTCGAAGCCAATTTCACGTTTGTCTTCTCTCAGTACATACTATAAATTTCAAATATAAATGGGACTGTTAGATGAAATTTTATTGTACTTGCTTTTACGAGTTTGATAAAGGTCAAGATGTAAGATAATAAAGGTTTTTCTACCCATTTTTGGCCATTTGCAATGTGTTCACTAAAATTATACGAGTACAACAAAGAATAGTTTAGAAGTAGGTACATACTTTCTTTACCAACTACTTATGCCTTGATCACACGTACCGAGTATTCGGTACGATGAACATAGCGCCGAGTGCTCGACTGAGCGAGTGATGTAAGCTTTCACTGTTTCGGCCGAATAACATTGTCTCGCCTGTTTGCTCGGTACGTGTGATCTAGGAATTAGATACAGAATTATATGTGTTACCTGGCTCCCAAATAAAACTTTGCTTAGTTCAAGGCTAAATAGCGTTGGTTGTGTGAAATGACCAAATATTTTTTATTTATAACTAGCTGACGCCTGCAACTTCGTATGCATTGCAAACGTTCAAAATTCTTTTCTAGTACACGTTTTCAGCTTTAAAAAATCCTTCATATTTCAAGTCTCTACGTTCAGTGGTTTTGCCTTTGCGTTGTCTGTCACTTAATCAGTCAGTCTGGACCAAGCGCTTTTTATAGATATTGATATGTGTAGGTGGAAATGGTGGATATGTAGAGCTATAGTGTAAAAGTACCCATTTTGTTCGTTTATTTTGCAAGTATTCCATGGAACAAACTAATTATTCCTATCCCCATATGTCACTATTATTCCCATCTGTCGCCCTGCTCTGTCCCCCTAGGGTGACAGATGGGACACAAAAGTTCTATCTGTCCCCCTGTTGCTAAAAGGGTGTCAAATAGAACTGTTCTTTAACTATCACAAGTTTGTAGTCCAACTACGATCTCATTTCTCTACAATGTAATTTTCATTTCCAATAACGCCTCACAATTCTGATTGGCCAGATTAACTGAGTTTTAAATTCGAAATCCGCTAGAATTAATCTGGTCTGTTGAAAGTTTATTAACGAGTTGAAGACCTAGTTATTATTTGAGCAGTTTTCCGTGAGTACCTACCTACTTGCTAACTAGCTCGAAGCTCAAAGGGAACTTTGTTAATCTGACTTGTCATGCCTGGGATACACAAGGCTAGTTTTGCAAGCTAGGATGACAAGAAAGTGATTGTAAACAAGCAGCACTAGCTTCGTGTAAACAGAACTAAGTAGGTATCTTCATTTCTAGGCTAGTAATCTTGTGAAAAATTTGGAAAAAAATTGTTTTTTTTTTCTTAAATTTATAAAATAATTTCTTTGTTGACATGACTACGTATAATAAATCGATGAACGCCGGCTACATGCACGAAAACGACGACGTCATTGGTAAAGCTGTCATTGTCCGGTAACGCTCATTGTCCCGTTACGCTGGTAGTCACGTTAAACTATCGTCCGTAAACCAACTTTACAGACAGCCATTTTTTTTAAACAAATTTAAAGCCAACGTCAGTAACCAAAATTTTTGACAAGCGTACTAGTATCGAATGTATTACAAATGTTTATTGGTTTGTATAATTTTATTCAAAACGTAAGAGGTTTGGGAGTTATCGCCAGACAAACATACGTACCTACATACATACCAAACGCCAACTCGGGTGAATGAACATGACACCTGGCTGACACGTGGCTCGGAACTTGATGCTTCCCCCGCTGCCCCGCGCGGCGCCCTCAGTGTTTCTTCCTCCTCTAATTGCGAAGCCTTATCATTACTTATCATTACCAAGTATTACAGGATCTCTTCTCTATCAAGATTATCCAATTCCACGCTGTACTTTGCACAAACGTCATTCGAGCCAGGTGTCATGTTCATTCGCCTGAGTAGTACCTACTAAGTATCTATTGACTAGACCTCACTCGCTTCGTTCGGTCCATTTATTAATGGCTTCCAAATACTACCAGATGTGACCTCCCATCGATAAATTAATCTGAAATCTAATTATAAAAACCGCCATTGAGTTTGATGGATATTCGCTATGGCACTAATGGCAGTGTCCTAATAGAACGCGATGACGCGACCATCGCAAGTTCGCGCGAACGTCGATCGCGCGATCACGCGATCAAACGTACTAACGTCAAATAGGCGTCCCAATTCGCGTCGCGCGATCGTACGATTGCCAATCGGGACGCCTATTTGACGTTAGTACGTTTGATCGTGTGATCGCGCGACGGTCGCATCGCTTGCTCGCGCGACGATCGCGTGATCGCGTTCTATTAGGACAACGCCATAGGTAGTAAACATGGATAAATAACGGTGTTCCTATAATAGAACCCCTAAGATTGATAAATTCAAAGAGAGATGGTGTCAACAAACACTTCTTTTTTTTCACAGACGATAAAAATAAATTGCCTAATATATCAATTAATATTGGAATGTATCATAATATTAATATCATTTTTTACGACTACGTTAAAAGCCCTAATCTGCCTTAATTTATACATTGAATTAAATTCTTTAAAATTAAATTGTATCAAGTCTCAGAATTTAAATAGCAAATTCAAATTTTCGAACGCTCTGCCGCAGTATTTAGTCCAAGTGATTGCACAAAGGCTGGCGCTGCATTCAAATTTGATTATCTTTAGATTTTTGATACAGTTTAAAATGTATAACGTCACATCCAGACTAAGTTTTGTAAACGAGACTAATTTGATTTCTGATTTAGTTTATAAGTTTTTTAATCGTACCTACATTAGGTAATTGCTTTTATGATCATCATAAATGACCAAGCGCCACCATTGTTAATTTCCTCTATGCTGATCGCATCACCCTAATGCGAACTATTTTACTCGTATGTAATTTGTCAGTGTTTTGTCAAAGTGGCAACGTAAGAAGTCTCCACTTATATTTTGCGATAAAAACAACCCGTTGCTTTTTTTTTAATTTAACTCATGCCTTAAAAATTACCAGTTTTGAAAAATATATTTTCTCTACGTACCTATATTATTATCTTTACATATACGCTTTCAAGGGGCAAAAGGGGGGCACACACCCTTCAGGAAAAAGTTTTTAGTATGGCTGAGTGGGGTAACACTTGTGCTTAGGTTTACTCGGCTAAGTGGCACTAAGCTGAGAGATACTTAATGACAGGCCGGCCCATTAGCATCAGATGGGGTATTATTATGCGGGTACATGTAAAAACGGAGCGTAGAATGACCACAGTTAATGGGGAAACTGAAAGGAAAAACCATAGCCCACCTGTGTAGGATGGCAAAAAGGTAACCACAAGGATTAAAAATGATAATCCTGGCCTTGTTTAGAATAAACCTATTTTTTATGTGATCCTTGATAACTAAAAACTACTGTTTTTTGTCTATCAATTGAGAACGAATGTAAGTGAAGAGCTGGTAAAACTAAATAAACAGAAAAAATAATCATTTAGCCGTATGTTTCAATAATATTATGAATAAAAAACATAAAACACAGTTAGTTATTTGATAAATACCCGTTACAATCAAATAACGATGAGTGATAATCGCGAAAGTCTATGAAAAACTATATAAAACACAGTGATATTTTTGTGTCTTTTAAGTAGTAAAAAAGTATGAAAAGCTATTTAGGTGTAAAATACCTGGTAAAGCAGTGTATTTCCTCATTTCGGATGTTGACTGCAGCTCAGTATGAGAAGCTCATCAGCAGACGGGAACACCTGTGACACATACACTGCACTGAGAACACCTGTTCAAAACACTAACAGAATAAAATCAAACTTCTAAAAATTTAAGGAGCTTTTTAAGATATTTTTTTAGAGAACAGAATAGGAATGGGATAGGATGGGGCGGTAAAAGAAGAGAAAACTTCAAAACATCGCCGTATTATTCAAACTTCGCGCCTAACTCATCACGTGCGCGGGTGTTTCCGCCCTGCCCAACAACAGACCGTTTCGCAGGCTGTCGTCTGTGCTTCTGGGCGGGCGGCTAGGGCGGTCATGATGGGCGGCGACGGCGCGACGCTGCCGCCCTGAGCGCGTCTTTTACCAGGCAAGCAGAAATAACAAGGAGAAATTTCACCACGTGCGCCGCGACGCACGGCGCATGCTCCCTAATAATAGGGAAAGCTTGAGAAAAGCTTCAGGTGCGAGAGGGATAGCTAATCGTCGAAAATAGGGGAGAGAGCGTGAATATACATAAAGTTATATCGATAAGCGTCAAGCAGTCTGAAAGTTTAGTGTGAGTGCCACGCACACACACTGTCGAATTCAGTTTGTAACTTTCAGTGTGAAATTAGACGTGTGAAAGCAGCAGTTGCAATTGCAATTATTGTAGGTACCAATTTGTTTTCGAAAGCTCGGAAGCCTGAATAGATTTCAGCCTAGTCTTACTCATTGAACGATTTCATTTAGAAACACTTTTTATCTAGTTCTACCCTAATAGTACGATGACACACGGCTTTTTATAAAAGCTTCAAACTAGCGTTTACGCTTGTAGCGTGTAAAGTCGCCCAGCGCATCGGCGTTTTTACAATCTGCTTGTTGACAATCCTTCCCGAAAGCTAACACGCTCACACGCTAGCTTGTAAAAAAGCCTTGTGTCATCGACGCTTTACCGGTATTTATTTAGTTTTTCTTTTGTCTTAAGCATCGGTGACACACAAGCTTTTTTACAAGCTGATTGTTGGCGTTTTTAAACGCTGGCGTATAGTGTGTAAAAAAGGCTTGCCAAGCAATGTGTCATCGTACTATTACTGTTCAAAGCAATATTCTATCAATCTCATTAACGATAACGGCAATGCCTACCCATAAAGGAATTAATCAATTTCAAAATGGCTGACTTGCACTTTCATACCTTAAACAAAAGGGTAATTTGCTGAAAACGCTACGTCCGTACTCTGTTACAAAATTATTATTCAAATTAATGACGGGAAACCATCTGATGGAGCCGAAAACCATTTTAATGTTTTGTCTAACAATTTTATTAACGTATTCATTGAGAAAACATGAGTGACTCTATCTATTCCCTCAAGTTTAATAAAGATTTCAAGAAAAACTTTTGATCATTCGTTACACGATTGCACGATATCGCTGAAATCCATCTGGGCAATTTGTTTGTGACGTTTCAATAATGGTACTTTGAATTAATAGTGTTATAGGAACTTCACTATGGAAAACAAAGTGAATTGAAAAGTTGCTATAGTTTATATTGATGCAGATCTATTTGTAATAGGTTTCGTGCCTAATACTCAAAGATTAGGGAATTATAAGGGACCTAATCATAACATATTCGAATTTTGAATATCGTGGTAATATTGGATGACTAGCTCTGCTTTTGAATTACCAAATGGGTGCTCATTTCAGTTTAAATTAATCTTATGTATACCTCAGGCCTGACCCCCATTTTACACGAGACTTTTATATTTAAGTCGAGGATTGCTTCAGGCCCTTGGTGAAAAAATATTATTTTATCTTAAAACAACATATCCCATAATATAACTTACGGGAGAAATCATCTCATTAAAACAAGACAGTAAGACTAGGTATACCTTATCAATCAGTGATAGTAGTTGTTTATAAGTTAATTATGGTTTATTTAAATGCAAATAAACCATTGATTATTGAGTATTCCAATTTTAGTTAAAACCAGTTTTAAACTTGTTCTGAGTTAAACACTAGTCTAACATGCAATATTTTTATCTAAAACGTTTATGATTTTATCAATCAATCACACAGGTTGCTACGCACATGCGTATCTCACGCACACTAACATATTTTTCAGGAAAAGTACGTAGCTAAACATTCTGATATCTCCGTATTCTCTGTTGCCTTGGTATTCCTAACCTTATTACTGAAGTTTCAAGGCATCCGGATGTCCGGATATTCCTGAATCGGATATTTTCTGAGATGTCAAAATATTCAATTTAGGTAAAATATGATGATAGATTGTATGGATTATGTGATTCCCAACAAGTGCCCACAACCATAATGACATCGTTAAATTATTTGAAACGCAGGTTATAAGGTATTTTAAAATTATATTATCAGTCTAACTATCTATCTAACTTCGACGCAAATTTCAAGCATGTTTCAGGGAGATATAGAATATCTGGATATACTTATCTATAGTTTCAGGTGTTTCAGCTGTCATGACGTGACAGTGACAGGGCATGTCCATTACGTCACCGCGTCGCTCGGGATCCGAAAGTACCAGGCGAGCAGAAGATGCGAAGAGTTTATCGTTCAGGTGTGAAAATAGAACATGCTCCCACGGGGTACGGAAATAGCCCGCGTTTCGGCGCGCTTGTTTTAGAACGCTGGTGAGTTTGAATCGCGTTCTATGTTTAAGTTCTATGTGTTACATACTTTACTGTTTTGTCAATTGTTTTGATTAAAGTACCCACTTTTTAAGTGTTTTTTGTATGTAAAGTAATGTTTATATGTCATATCATATTATATAATTTTATATTTAAATATTAAAATTAAAGCAATGACTTTCGACCGACATCTATAATATACACGATGAATTATTTTAGTTTGTAAGAATCTAGTTAAACCTAACTATGTCCAATGCATCAAATTGCACCACTCAAAACATAGCGATCGAACACGTTAACATAATTTTGTTACAAATTAAAATGAACCTTTAAATCATTACAATAGAGTTCAATTTCAAAGTTATTTCCCTACAGATACATTTGATATGTAGGTATATCACCCACTTCAAAACAAATAAACGTAGGCACGCGTACCGACCTTTCTTCCACAAGGAAGTCGGTGCAAGGTCATTGCGTCATTATATGTATCAACTCCATGTTCTTTAGTTTTTCTTTTATGTTTTACTAGCTGACACCACCCACAACTTCGTTTGCGTTGCGTATTAAAAAAAATCCTTTCTTACTACGCCCCTACACTTCTCAACGAACACACTCTCCGAATT
The DNA here is from genome assembly GCA_932526365.1 of Lobophora halterata. Taxonomy (NCBI): domain Eukaryota; kingdom Metazoa; phylum Arthropoda; class Insecta; order Lepidoptera; family Geometridae; genus Lobophora; species Lobophora halterata. The sequence goes on from OW052001.1 coordinate 10,531,731, forward strand.
TCTAGTCTCCACGTCCAGTTATTTGGCTTGTGCCTTGCCTGTCAACTGACTAACTAGTCAGGACTGAGACATTTATATTTTTAAGGTGAATGGCAGTGTATATACCAAGTCAAACAATGTATCGATAATATTACTCATTTTTTAATGTATTTTATTAGGTATCAAATCAAAATGTATCTCGAATAATCGACGTGGCGTGATTTTCGAATTACGAAATATATATCAGTTTACTCGCAATTTAATTGAAAAATCTACACTTATTTTTCTTCTTTACGACTTTTAGGCTGGTTTTAGACCCTTTGTGTACAAATAAGTATTTAAATTATATGTACTGATATTAATAAACAAAACTAATCTATAAGAAATGAGTGAAAAAATCTCAAGGACATAGAACTTAATAAATTGAGCACTTATGTTCCCCTGGACACCTTTAAGTAAATCTAGTTTAAATTCTTATCTAGTATGTACCTACTAAACATTTATATTCTTAAGCAAATTATTTAATAGCTTAATATAATTCCATTAGAAAACCAATTATTTTAAATGCCACTTGACAGAGGTTTACATTATCGCTTTTATTTATTACTTTACGGCAAAAAATAAACAGGTATTTTTTTTAGTAAGTACTTGCAATAATTAGATTGATAGCCTACTCGCGATAAGTAGTTTTATTGCGTTTCAAATAAAAAAAAAATATTTTGTAAAATCCAATCTAAAATTATAATACACAGAATTAAGGGTACCGAAAAGCCTTACTTTGTTGTATATTATAGGCGGAAATATGCATCTACTCGAGACAAATATAATATTATTAATGATAGTAATATATAAATATAATAATATCAATTGTTTGGACATGTCACTTAAAATTAATTATTTAATTTCAATAGTTCTTTATTTCATAACTTTATTCCAGTGTACGTAAATTCCTAGAACTAGACACAACATACCTATATATTTTTCTGTTTAATTTAAGTTTCACACAAAGCCCCTAAACAGAGAGAGTCCGGTGACGCGGGTTCAGTATTTTAGTTACTATCAAATTAAATGAAAAAAATATGTTGTTAAATAAATAAATTTAATGAAATAGCGTATTTTACATTACTATGATTTTTCAATGATGTTAATGGTCACTTAACTGTCCAATTAAAGTCTGTTGAAATGTTTGTAAAATTTTGATTATTAAGAAATAAAAAAAAAAATCTTTAAAACAGTTTTCATGATAAAAATTTAGATCTTTCCAAAAAAATTAAAGATAACACTTTTTTATTACAAAAAAAACAAATATTCTACAAGACTAGAACAATGGCAAATTTATCTCGAATGTTACGATGTAGAGACAACTTTTTTTAAGATTTCGTGACTTGATTTTGCTTAGATTCAATAAAACTAGCCAAATATAGGCTCCTTGAAGTTGGCAATGTACTTACTCGTACTTGCCGGATACGACAACCTTGATTTGGCATTGTGGTAACTTAAATCGTAACTGTGACGCTAATAAAAGTAATAACAAGATTTATGTAAGGTTAACAAAAAAACACTAAATTTAGTCATTATAAAACATGTTTTTTTATTTAAAAAAAACCAGACTGCTAAAATACTATCATCATTTTGGATTTTTAAACATATTATATCCTACTCGACGCCGACGACACCATGTAGAGTCAGACTTACATAAATACATTGCGGTTTTTGACAAATCAGTAACTTACTGCTTACCTTTGGCTTCTCTCGCGTTATCGCGTGGTATATCGTAATATAAATAAACGTATGTACTTTCAGCGCATAAACTATACCCATCAAATTTCAGCCAAATCGGTTTAGTAGTTTAGGCGTGGCTTTGGAAAAAAAAATATCTGTCCATACATTCTGCACTGCCGGTCCCAAACCCGAGTAAAAAAAGAGGATTAGAAGAAAGTAAAGTAATTAATTTACATACATCCTTACAAACTTTTGGCTATATTATTATTTGTAGCGTTTAACCTTGGCCCAATCCTGGACTAGCTTGTTTTGCTGTCGCTACAAAATTGCCCGCCTACAATCCGCATTCCTTTAAACTAGCTGAATCATTCGCAACCTTTCAATGTCGTTGTGCATCTACCACAAACTTAGCTTTGCAGCCTTTTCAGATATCGTTTGTTTCGTGAATATTATTGTAAAGTCCAGACGTTTAGAGAGAAAGATTAGCAGAACAATATGAGCACTGTGATATATATTAAAATATATTAAAATTATTCCAGATTTAATAAGTTAAATGTACGTAAATTATTATTTTGTCTAGAGACTCTAAGAGGTGCTACAGCCTAGCGAGACACCAGGTCTCCGTTCTGTGCCTTATATTTTCAGAACCAAGTCAAACTGACTACTTTAGACAAATTAATATTGATTTTGGTTTTGTGGTCACTGAATGAATTCCAACTTTAGTTTTAAGTGAGCTGAACAGTGTTTTGTATCATCTTATTATATTGTTATTATGTTGAATAAAGAACTTTTAAAAACAAACATATTGTGGTTTCTTACGCTAAAGCTACACATAAATTGAGGTTGTATAAAAAAATAAGATTTCGAAAAGCACATAGCTTATAATCTTGATACCAAGCAGTAGGCATATATTTTTAAGGAACCTAATACATTCTCCAAAATAAACAAAATTTATAAGTGAGTAAAATATCTTTCTAGGATTTCCTCTTTTTTACAGCATTACAAATATGTTCGAAAGTTTGTGATTCATGCTATTTTTCATCCCAATATTACGCAAGTAAACTCACAAGTACCAGCTAGTTATAATGCCTCGGTCCACATTTACACGACCGCAAAGGTAACTTGGTACAAGTTACTCATCCGCGTGATTGAGATGCGCCGGCGCAGTTCATTCAGCTCATCTGTCGGTGTCAATGACCCGGCAGGTGATGAGGTAACTTTGAGGTCGTATCATCAATGTTTACAATCGTGAAGTCACAGTTCTCAAATAAGTTGGCAGTAACTTAATGTTGTATCATTTATTTTTATTTTTATCAATATAGGTTGGTACTTTGTTTGTTTTGCGAATTATATTATACAAAATTTGTGTAATGATTCTAGATTTATGTCTTTTTCTTATCGTATAGATAATTTTCATTAATTCATTCATTTATACATTCATATATTCATACACTCGACGAACATACCTTTAGAAATTTCAAGTCTCTACGTTTGACCTGTGCGTTGTCTGTCACTCAAGATAAAGCCTTTTATATTGATTGATTGATATTTTATATTGAATGAATGATATTTTTATTTATTAATTGGTATTTATATAACTACTAGCAGCAGCTAATGGCTTTGCACGCGTGGTTTTAAGATAAAAAGAAGCTTATATCCGTTTCAGTTCATAAATTATACGAAAACCGAATTTCAGCAAAATCTGTAAATAGTTTTGTCTTGAATTTTTACAAATAACAATCTAGTCGGTATAATCGTCACTACTGCTTAGCCTAGAATTGCATGCATACTTATTTTACTTTCGAAACTACTTAGACCAAGAATCGCGAATTAGTAAAAGAATATTATCTAGATAGCGATCAATGTAGAGCAAAGTTAATTATATGGAAGAAACGAATGACCTTAGCTACTACAGTAATAGCAGACAAAAGTACCTATATATTTATTTAGTTTTTTTATAGTTTAAATTTGATAAAAGATCGCTTTTATTAAACTGTGTGACTATACTCACGATCCTAGTTCATAGTTATTTATTGGCAACAAGAGTTACATGTCAAATTGTATAGAAATATAAAATTGAACTTAATTAATAAATTAATTAACATAGAAATAAATTATAATAATTGTAAAATAGTATTAACGTACCTAATACATTATTTAATTAATTCATTTACATCATAAAATGATTGGTCGATTAGCCACTTTTTAAGTTTTAGTTTGAATTGTTTTATAGAACTCGCCTCGCCTCGCTCTGGACAACGATTCATTTCGCAACCCTTGTTATATACCTATCCAAAAGTGGCATTTCGCAAACAATTTATTTTTCATTCATTTTGTAGCATTTTCCGTTCGATAATTTCTTGCAATAAGCCGACATATTATTTTTACCAATTAACATTATCATGAAAAAATTCCACCACATAAATAATATTTCTATGTTAACTACTGATAGTTTTCTTAAAAAACAATAGAAACAAGTTTTAATTAAGGACAATTTAATTATCAGTTTTAGCACTGAGTCAAGTACCTAATTGAGCTTAGCATTTAGCTCTACATTTTAAGTCGATTTACAACCTGCTTCCTTGACTTTATTGCAAGGCATTGAAATTACTTGTTTTAAGTTAAATAACTTTAAATGGATATTTACTTATCTGCAATCAGTATAATAGCTTGCTTTTAATTTATATGAGACTTAGATTCTTGAAAATTCTTTAGCGTATTAAAATGGTAGAGAAAAATCTACATCATCAGAAGAATACTAAAGTGTCATGAAGAAAACCTACTAACGCCAGCAACTTCGCTTGCGTTGCAAATTACTTAACAAAAATCCTTTCCACGCGCCCTCACTACTTGACAAATATACCCTGCAAATTTCAAGTCTCTTCTTTCAGTGGTTTCGCCTGTGCGTTGTCTGTCAGTCAGGACAAAGGCTTTTATATATTATATAATAAAATGTTAAATGTTAACTAGCAAAAAGTTTAGCCATTGTACTGCGCGGGTCTTTGATTTGCATTGATCTGTTATGAGAGCTCGACCTCTTTTATAAGTTTTATGGTTTGCTCAATCCCTGAATAATTTCACTTGCTACACCGCCTGATAGACCAAAACACAGTAATGTTAACACGTTACTGCTTGATGGTAAAACTTCTGATAATTTGTTGGCACCTATTTACATTGGAGAATTCTTAAGGGGACGACTCCTTACTGTGCGTACACTTAAGAAATTACTGGGCAAGACAACTCTACCTAAATATCGTTTTTTTGTTTATTTCATTTATATCAAAAAGGACGAGTGCTGTAGTTTTAGCCGTAGTGTGCTGAAAATGTGATTATTATAATAAATATTATAATTATTATATTAATAAAACGATTATGTGACACATGTTTCATGGATAAGCATGATCTTTATCATCAATAGACTTTTGATCAGCCTATAAATTAGTCGGATTGTGCCGTCATAATAGCTTCATATTACAATATTTTCACATGTAATTTATCATCATCATTAATAACCCATTGGCATCCACTATTTGATTATAATAAGTCTCTTCACATCGGAATTAAAATTATAATTACCTTTGTGTACTTAGATTAAGATGTTATGCAACTTTCGGCGTTACCCAAGGTTCAATGCCATGGCCGAACGGTAACCGAGATGGGTTCATTACTGTTGTGCAACATGTTGTAGCATAAGCCACGTCCTTCCGTTGGAACAACAACAGATCTCTTTGTAAAGAAATAAACTTCTACTATTGGCAACACGAGGACGTGGTGGTCGAGTGGATGAGGCCTTTCCCTTGCGATCTGACGGTTGCGGATTCCAATCCCGGTGGCAGTCATGCGTAAATGGGTTTTTTTCGGTCGAAAAAATCTACTATGTATGCATCCCACATTCTCGCAGCGGTGAAGGAAACATCGTGAGGAAACCGGCATGTCAAAGGACCTTTGCCAAACTCTTCTAGGTATTTCTGTCCCTCGCTTACTTCGTCCAATTAGACCCGAATTTTTGAATAGAAATGTCCCGCCAAGTTTTCCTCTGCCGACCGCATTTTCTTTTCCTATCCCAAGGGGTCCACTCTTAAAAAAAGAGTTACTTTTATCCATCTATGGTTATCTAACCTATAGATGTGACCGGCCCAGTTCCATTTGAGCAATCGTATTTTAACCCTTATATCTGTTAAATTTGTCTTCTTAGTAGGTTTTGTAAGCACGTAGTTCCCATTAATCGTAAATATGTAGTGTGTTTATGGTAAAATAACTCTGTAATATCCTACTTGTAATAAAATACAATAAGAGGTTAGCTCCAAAAATGTGCGTATATATGGATTTTCGTTTCTAAATCATGCCATGATAAATTTTGTAAGCTGTTCAAAAACAGTTATCAAATTATTAGATTCCAATATTTCTCATAGTTCGCGCGTATAGGTACGCACGTTCGGCTTTTGAAGTTTTGTGAGTACCAATCTGCCTGCATACGCGCAACAATAATACGCTAGTCAGTAACCGCACTAAGATAGTACAATATTTTGGTGACTACCAGTGATGTAATTTTGAAAACAGGAAACAGTAGTAAATGCAATTTGAAAACAAAATAAATCTGATTGATTTGTTGCATGCCAGAAGTCCAGACGCGGATACAAGCAGTAATAAAAACCAACATAAAATGTACAAGAACGTTTAAATGGGACGTGTGCATGGTGAAATCGGTTCAATGGTGAATTAAAGTCTTATTTTGCAGATTATTTATGAGTACAAGCATTGTCCCAGTATTTATGGACGCGCAACGTAACTGGCTGTTAACGTATCCTCTTTACTTTATGGAGATATGGAACATATTTTTTTTTGCTTCATAAAGTTATCAAAATCTGACGCTGTAGAAACAGATCGTTAAAAATGTGATGGAAAAAGAATGAGGTCGTAAGAGGGAAATGTTAAATCAACCTGCTCTTTATGTGTTTTTTATCATTATTTATTAACTCTTGTAGGTTTCTTGCAAAGCAAAATTTCCAGTGAATTAAGATTCCAAGTGCCTTCTTCCTCAAAGATTAAATCAGACTACTGAGGTAATAATTATTTTTCAATTCATTATACCTTACCTCATTGTGTTTTCTTCATCAAGATCAGTAGAGATCAAGGAGAGACCTTCATTTCATGTAGTCATGTAATCAATTTATTTGCTCTACCATAAACCCTGAACAACACCGAGTATATTTATTTTGATTAAAAAACAAATGCTTGTTACCCTAAACGTGTCGTCGATGACACAGGGCTAGTTTACAAGCTACAAGCCGGCGAATTTATAAACTAGCGAGTGAGAGAGTTAGCTTTCGGGAAGGATTGTCTTACGAGTATTTCAAATAAATACTCGTAATCAATCTTTAGTCTAGACCTAATCTGTGGTTCAAATAACGCTCCAGTTGCTTCAGACACATGATATTGTTACACATCTGGGATTGATTTTCATTTTGATTTCATATAAATTGATGCAGATTTGTCTCCAAATCATAATTCACTCAACTATCTCAGCGCAAACAACCATCTATACATAATATCTTCACCATGATGCAAAAGGTACCAAATTACTTTTTATTGTCTGTTTTAATCCCGGTTTGTTTTTTCAAATACCAGTATACATCGCTTTTTATGTAATAACACTCCTTAGTATCTTTGGATAAACCAAAAGAAGCCAGTCTTCTTATTATCTTGTCACTAGTTCTTTCGAACCAGTGTGGTAAAAAGATTTCAAGTGCGCCTCGAAGAGGCTCCTGAGTGAGTTAGAGCCCATAAGTAGCCAGTTAGAGCCCACAAGTAAAATATTAAGCTTTTCCCAATTTAGGAAAACCGGTAAAGCGTGTATTAGGTACTTACCTTGGAAATACATATCTAAAATACTCGTATCGGCTTAGCCCTGACTGACTGACTGACAGACAACGCACAAGCAAAACCGATGGACGTAGAGACTTGAAATTTCGAGGGAATGTGTTTCTCAAAAAGTGTAGGCGGGTACTAAAAAGGAATTTCATAAATTTGCAACTCAAATGAGTCTATAGTCTTAATTATATTAAGTTTTTAATTCGTTCCCCAAAAGCTTCGATTTTGAGTTCAATCAACAATTTGTATTTTTGTTCCACAGTTGGCATTCCTCTCCGGCCTTGTCTTATCAGTCAGCTGCATGGTACTACACCAATCACCATTACCAACCCTCGGTCTACAATACCATGATTCACCAAACTACAATTTTGCTTACGAAGTGAATGACCCTCACACGGGAGACATGAAGAATCAGCATGAGAGCCGGCGAGGAGACACTGTTTTAGGACAGTATTCGCTTTTGCAACCTGATGGTGTACGAAGGACCGTTGATTACAGAGCTGATGAACATGCTGGATTCCTCGCCACTGTCAACAATGACAGACCAGTTGCCAGTCAGAATGCTGAACCAGCGAACAACGAAGTGTTGAGACAAGCCACGCCTGTTACTTTTTCTCCTTATCTCTGGCCTGCTCCTGCTACTCAGACACCAGCACCTTCTCCAGCAGTCGCTGTTTCTAGATCTTCAATTGTTCAGACCTTTTCATCTCCCGTACATTCCCCAATCGTCCATAACCCTCACCCTTGGATCTAAAGCCTAAATTTTCGTGATCTTGGAAAACAACTAATGGGATAAATTATGGACATTGACACTCGTCTTTGCATTTATATTTTTAGAGTTCTATGAATAAATGTGCGTAAGCCAATTGGTATACAAACTTGGTCGCCTTCGTTCAAATTAGTTTTGTGATTGCAATAGACGTTTTATGATATTTTCATTATGCTCTTGTGATATTATTTATTGTATAATAAACTGTATATATGAATTAAATGTGTGCAACTAATGCTTCCTTTTATTTCTCACTATGGTTTATCGAGAATTCCCACGGTAAAAAAATATTCTAACGTATGATTGAAATGTGTCTTGTATGACAAAACACATATAAATCATATGATATGACTCATGTTGAGTTAAGGGTAATCCTCAAATCCGAAATCCATACAAAATGTTTCGGACAAATACTCAAAAAGTACGCCGTATTATAGTAATTTCTTCATTTCGTCCATGTTTTTTGATTTCGTCAACAAAAAAAATCTCCAAATATCAACCCAGTAGTTTTGCCTGCGCGTTGTCTGTCAGTCAGTCACGACCAAGCCTTTTATATAATATTGATTGTTTCAATACCAATAGCTTTTATCGTAATAATTATAACATAGGAACTTACTTAACGCGTACGTCACCAGTACAACCTTTGAGAATCGAGATAAGTAAAGTAAACTTGTTCACACGCCCTTTAAATCCTTTCTCAAATCTCGGTGCATCAACCTGACGTTGACTTTTAAATTATTTCCTGAATTTATTAAAAAAATACAAATAAAATTAAACTGGATCACCCATGATGATATAAATACAGAGTGCTTCTGGAGAAAGAACATCAGAATCACAGGATCAGCGACGTATTCACAAGTTAAAATATATTAACAAACTCAAAATGGTTTCGAAGGTAAACTAAATCCTGTTTATAATTTTAGAATCGAAGCTAAACTAATCAATAGTGACTTTTTGCAGAGGTTTGCGCCAAGGTTCCTAGTTCAATAAACTTGATATTCTATTACACGGTTTACTCGATATTTGTAGAGTGCCTTTTTATTCAGTGCAAGTTAAAAAGTTACGTCATTTAGATACCTACTTATATTTATTTTTGTCACTACTTACATATTTTATTTATTATATAGCTATCCTACTAATATTATAAATACGTTTGTGAGCATAAATAGATAAATATTTGTTCTCCATTCACGCCAAAACTCCTGAACCTAATTGGCTGAAATTATGGCTATACTTAATGTGCTGAAAATAGACAAAGAACTTAACTTAACTTAACTTTAAAAATACTTTAAAGTAGCCTTACGATCCTGACGACCGCCACCTACTGCCTCGCGACCTATGCATTTATATGAAGCACTGTCGGATGCAAGCGGCCGCGTCGCGCGACTTGCGCATACATACATCTGGGTCGCGCAGTCGCGTGTCGCGTTCGGTGGTTTGGATCGTTATCATCTGAATGCTACCTTTACACTCTCGATACCATTGCGTACCTTTGTCCACAGAACAGCTAGTAATTAATATCTAAAACAAATCTCATTTCTAGGTGGTTGCTTTCTTCGCGCTGGTGGCAGTAGCCTCCGCGTCCGATCTGTCCAGCTTCTCGTACAGCGTGGCGGACCCGTACACCGGTGACTTCAAGAACCAGGTGGAATCGCGCGACGGAGACAACGTGCAGGGCCAGTACTCGCTGCTGGAGGCGGACGGCTCCCGGCGCACCGTGGACTACGCGGCTGGCGTGGGCGGCTTCAACGCCGTCGTGCGCAAGGACCCCGGGCTCATCGCCACCGCTCCTCTCGTCTCCGCTCCCATCGCTCCCGTGGCGAGGTTCGGAGGCATTGCTCCCGTCGCCGCACTTGGAGGCATCGCTCCTATTGCGAGATTCGGAGGCATCGCTCCCATTGCTCCGCTTGGAGGCATCGCTCCCATTGCCAGGATTGGAGGTATCGCTCCAGTTGCCGGGCTCGGAGGCATCGTTGCTCCCTTCCCCTACGCCCGATACTACTAAACCGACTGATTGTTCAACTGTAAATAATGGATTTGTAAATAAAAGTTAAGAGAACCAAGTTCTATACTTATTCCTGCAAGACTGCCTTATTCTTCAACAAGCTGCTGTTCTAAATAACTCAAAAACTGACGAACGTTAAGCATCAGATAAGTCTAAAGCCTAATTTCTTAGAAGTAGGTGGATGTACGAGTACTCCCTATATCTATCTGTTTTTACCTCATGGTCTATCTATTAGTACTAGATAATTTTCAAGCATTTGAGAAATTTTCAGTCATAATTTTTTAAACATATCAGCGTTCTGGGAACTTTGTTTGGTAGAGACACCGACCGACTGGGTTATTTATTAGGTAGTTATATAATTTTATTTTTTATTTATTACACCCATTCGGTTTTTTTAGTTATACCTAGTGCACGAAAGTAGCTTCATCGAGGCGTCCTTGAAATCCTTTCACCAAACTGCTGCAAAAGAACTAGTAATACGATAAAAAAAGAAGTTATACCAAGTTATAGTCTATATTAATTAAGAATGTAAGTAGGTAAATATAAAAATTCATCAATTTAATGTATAGTGTCAATGTTGAATAGAACAATACCTAGGTAGGAATAGGAAGTTATTCATCCATTTTATTTAAATTATTTTAGTTATGCTGGAAATAAAATGTAAAAGAGTCATTGATTAAAAAAAATATCTATATTAGTATAAATTTGAATATCAATCAACGAATATTAGTGTGATTTTACGATAGCAGTGCATAATCATATAAAATATGTTGTTTATAACTCAAGGATTGCCGCGTCGAGGCGGATTTTATGAGACAAAGACAATTCAGTCATACAAATATTTAAACCTTCGGTTAGGAAAACTTGCTCCAATTTCAACCTTATTATGTCGGCACGAAGGTGGTTATTACTTTAGGTTTTAATTGTATTCTGATATAGTTAGCTGTCGGCACCTTTGACGCGGACAGCGGTCAGGCATTCACTGTTCCGCATGGTCACTGACGAAATTGAACTCTTAAAAACCCTCACTGTTGACCTAGAGCGTAAGTACAAATCTTTTACTTCCTATTATTAGTTCAAAACGATTGTCTGGGTTGTATAAATAGTCCTGCCGTAACCAGGATTTATCATTCGCAGTTAACTGTGCAATATTACCAAACATATCAAAATGGCAGCTAAGGTAATATAATATATTTTTTTTAATAAATAGTGCAGTGTGACTTTTGGATACATTATTATTATAACATTGTGGACTTACCCTAGAGTTTGATCTTAATACATGAGTACATAAATAATTTAAGAGATATTTACAACTTTAAAATTATGATCAAACGTTTATTGCTAAATTGTGCTAATAAGCCAGGAAGCAATTAAACTTTATTTTGTACATGCGAACCATTTATTATTTTTCTCTAGACTGCGATATGTGACAAGTCATTTATTATTTATTTTTAAAAACAAAACTCTTTATAATCTAAGATTTGCCACATACCGAAAAACGTTAAATACCTGACTTGATAATTAAATATAATGTTATTGAATAACATTTTTAAACAAAGTATTAGTGGACTACATCATTATAATACCAACATGGTTCACCTAATACAGATTTAATTCATGGTACTAATACTTCTTCTAATCGTGTCACTAGTTCTTTCGTACCAGTCTGGTGAAAGGATTTCAAGTGCGTCTCAAAGAGCCTCCTTTCGTACACATGACACATGATTTTCGAACTTTTTAGGTTCTATGACATGTAATACTCTAATAATCATGTTTTTTTCCATTTAGTTCGTCGTCGTCGCTCTTCTGGTAGCCGCTGCTCAAGGCAGCGCTATCCACGGTGCTGACTACACCAGCTTCTCCTACGGCGTATCAGACCCTCACACTGGTGATGTCAAGAGCCAGCACGAGACCCGCCACGGAGACTCCGTGGTCGGCCAATACTCCCTGCTGGAGTCCGACGGTACCAAGAGGACTGTAGACTACGCTGCTGACGCGCACCATGGATTCAACGCCGTCGTTCGCAAAGACCCTATCATCCACCACGCTCCGGTCCTGGCTCATGCTGCCCCCGTGGTTCACGCTGCTCCCGTTGTAGCCGCTCCTTTGGCTTACGCTAGCCACGCCGCTCCCCTGGCTTACGCCGGTCATGCCGCTCCTCTGGCCTACGCCGGTCATGCCGCTCCCCTGGCCTACGCCGGTCATGCCGCTCCTCTGGCCTACGGTCACGGAGTGTCTGCCTACGGTAACGGAGTGTCTGCCTACGGTAACGGAGTGTCTGCCTACGGTCATGGAGTGTCTGCCTACGGTAACGGAGTGTCTGCCTACGGTCTCGGAGCTCCTCTTGCCTACTCATCCGGTCTCGGCGCTGTAGGCTACGGTTCTCATGGTCTTTACGGATCCCATCTGGGTCATGGATACTAAGGAGTATGATAGATAGATATTATAAATGTAAATATGAACGACGAAAGTTTGCTGCTGTGATTGAATAAATTATTTGTGTGTAACCACAATTCATTGTCTTTATTTCCATTCATTCCAATTGAAATTTATTTTATATTTTGCATTAAGCTGATTAATATAAAAAAAATCATGTAAAACGTCCAAAGGGCAACATTTAGGCAATCTTATAATATAAATCGATTCATAGGAAGCTCAACTGATCCAGGATAGGTAGACACTGAATGCATTGGTTTCACTGTGTTGAAATAATTAGTAAAAAATCCGTTTTCTGCATATCAGTCATAATTTTATATATATCTAGCGTTTACCCGCGGCTTCGCTCGAATTGAAGGCATTAAATATGTATCAGATTTTTTTTTATAAAAAGTATACTATGCTACTTTTTATACCTCCAAGAATATGTGTACAAAGGTAGTTTTCGCGTGAAAGCGAAATAAACAAACTTACATTCACATTATTAGGGATATTTAAACTCTTGTAGATATAACAAACGACAATACAAGCTTACTGAATTCTCAAACACTTGTATGAAACAAGACGTACAAATGTATTGCTACAGGTTCACAGACGATGTATTCCCACGACCTTATCTATTACAATCGTAACAAAATCATAGAGTAAATGATAGACCTTCTACTGGTTTCAAAATTCGGTGAACCCACAACACCTATTCGTAATTAAATCAGAGATAAACAAATTAATTACCGTAAATTTTACGCAACTGGGCCAAGAAATAACATCATAAAATATAATGTAAAAATCTTCAGAACAAATGTGGTTTTGTACAAATATTAAACTCACAAAGCGAGTATGGGTTTATTTGTTTCTCTATCGAGCTAAAAATACTAATTTTTTTTTATTGGGCATGCTTGGCAAAGTTGTAATTTTGGAACGATTCAGAAAGAAAATATAAAAATATATTTAAAAAAATACTATATTTCTGTCTCTGTGTCTTAAAACTAATGAGAGGTCAGTCTAAAATTATATACGATATCACCAGCCTAGGGGTGTGCCAGACCCTGATGGGTTGCCATAGCCTCCATAGGCTAGAGTTGAGGCGGGTCCAGTCTGAGGCCATCCGCCGAGGCCACCAACTCCACCATGACCACCAAATCCACCAAGACCGCCGACTCCACCAAGACTACCGGGTCCACCGAAAGGACGAAGAATGTTGTGTTGGATCTTGTTCGTGTATGAGGAGACAATAGGACGTCCAGCCAAACCAGCTAGTCCAGAGTTGTGGCCTAATCCAGCAAGAGGACCTGCCAAATTGCCTTGGAGACCAGCTAATCCAGCTTGTGCTGCATGAGCAGCCTGAGCCTGGGCATGAGCTGCTTGAGCAGCATGAGTGACGTGAGCGGTTTGAGCTGCATGGGCAGCTTCAGCTTGTGCGTGGGCAGCTTGAGCAACGTGTGTGGCCTGGGCAGCTTGAGCTGCTTGAGTGGCATGGGCAATTTGGGCCTGAGTCTGAGCAGCTTGAGCCTGAGCCTGTGCAGCATGGGCAGCATGGGCAGCTTGAGCCTGAGCTTGAGCAGCACGGGCAGCTTGGGCCTGAGCTTGGGCAATATGAGCAGCTTGGGCCTGAGCTTGGGCAACGTGGGCAGCTTGAGCCTGAGCTTGAGCAGCGTGGGTGGCTTGGGCGTGAGCTTGGGCTTGAGCTTGGGCAACGTGGGCCGCTTGCGCTTGTGCGTGAGCTACATGAACAGCTTGAGATTGTGCAGCATGCGCAGCTTGAGCTTGAGCGTGAGCTGTCTGTGCAGCGTGGGCGATCTGTGCTTGAGCTTGAGCCGTCTGGGCAACATGAGCTATGTGGGCTTGAGCTTGGGCAGCTTGGACAGCATGTGCCGCCTCAGCAGCGTGTGCAGCTTGAGCTGCTTGCGCCACCTGAGAAGCGTGGGCAACTTGAGTGGCGTGGGCCACCTGGGCAGCGTGGGCAGCTTGAGCAGCATGAGCAGCTTGATGGCTGGCTTGAGCTTGAGCCAGAGGAGAGTGACCAAGAGCAGTAGGGTGACCAAGACCAGCACCCAGAGGCACTCCAGCACCAAAAGGTCCAGTTGGGTGAGCGAGAGGTCCTACTGGTCCATGGCCCAAAGGAGAGACAGCTCCTGCCAAAGGTGCGTATGGGGCAATGGCACCAAGATGCGGTAATGGAGCGATAGGTGCTACTGGAGCATGAGGAATGGAGGCCGATCCAGCTAAACCCCCATGAGGTAATCCACCACCTAATGGTGCAGGCTCCTTGCGGACTACAGCATTGAATCCGGATGCAGCATTAGCGACGTACTCCACGATGCGTTTGCTTCCATCAGACTCTACCAGGGAGTATTTGCCGACGACGTTGTCACCGACGCGCTTCTCGTGCTGATCCTTCACATCCCCGGTGTTGGGATCAGACACTCCGTATGAAAAGCTGGAGTAACCGCCGCTGGCATTTGCAGCCGCCACCGCGAGGGTGAAGATGAAATACTGAAACATAGATAAAAGTTTAAACATCTTATGTAGGTTTCAAATTATATGGGACTTTCTATGAAAATAAATATCTTGGGCAGGTCTTTAAAGTCAATAGCTAGTATCTTTAACGTTTTAGTTAAAAAAAAAAAACTTTCACACACTCACACCCCTGCACTAGGATTCCCTATGTCGCAGGTGGCATGTACACACATACAAGACATAACAACAGCCAAGACCCGAGAACAAACATTTGTGTTCGTCACATAAATATTTGCCCCGGCCGGGGATCGAACCCGGAACACCTAGCTTCGTAGGCAGGGTCACTACCAACTAAGACACGGTGTCGTCATATCGATAGAGAAGTCATACTTTTCGACCTCATGACATCCATCTTTGCTTGTCCTAGATAAACTAAAGGGATGGTTCTTAGGTAACTATCAAAATAATTGAAGTCTGCAACTGCTTCACGAGTATTAAGCTTTTTTTACCTTTGCTGCCATGTTGCTGTGATACTCCTCAGCTTTGGTTCACAACTGACATGACCCTGCTTCTCTCAATATTTATATTCGCACGAAACCATCGTATTGTAGTTTTGGGGGTCAAAGTAGGAGATTATTACATTGCTACTGTGCTGTCGAAATTCGCTTTCAGAGGTTAATTAGAATCTGAAGTGTCTATTATGTAAATTGATTACACATAATTGTTATGTTTTAGCCCCAACAATGAAGGCATGCCTGCCTCTTACTTATTAAATTCTTTAAATAATTGTAATTACCTCGGTATTTAGAATCTCTATAATAAGAAGATCCAAACCACTAACATGAACAAAACTCAAAATCTATTGGTATTATTTTTGTGAGATTATCGGTTTATCATCATAAATTACTTTCACGTAAAAGTTTTTCTTACCACCATGTTTCCTAAATCATAAATCTTTAGGCACACAATAAGATGAACTACTATTGTTTCTCTGATTAAATTAGCGATCTAATTAATAATATTCTCAATATAAATAAGTTGATGTTTCTCTTTAACACAGTTTTTGTGTAATAGCGTGCAATAATAGTTATAACAGTTTTTCAAATACTCGTAAGTACATCGCGTATTCAAGTTATGTTTTTGATGAAGCCATTTAAAAAAACTTGAACTTTAACTGGAAAAATATAAACTTAAATGACTATAACAATTCATTTAAAGGCGCAGAATCCCGCGCGCCGCTATCTCACTCCCACATTTATACATTTTTGAAGATATAAATTGACAGAGTATAAATTTCAAAAAGGAAATAGAGCAAAACAGTATTGTGAGCGAAATAGCGGCGTGCGATTTTAGGGCTTAAGAGTATCATTGATTCAGTGATCAACGAGCTGTGCAAAGCAGAAAATTATGGTGTTTAAATTCGAGTTACATAATTATGTATAATTTGTTGTCTTTGCAGCTGTTGGCCTTATTGTTATTGGCAACAGCAGTGTCTGCCAGACACGGATAGCAAAGTGATATGCACTCAGCAGTACCTGATAACAGCCAGCCAATCAAATAACACCAAAGATAGTCTGATCAAAGCTCGACAGTGGATGATAGCAACAATAAAATGATTCTCAAGATCTGATCAAAGCTCTAACATACAGAGACATATCACCAAGCATCATCCCAGTATTTCCAGACAACCTTTCTTCACGCAGTTAAACGAAACCAAACAGAATCCACCTCACGAAGAATTCTTTGTACTAAGCGGAGCATAAAATGACAGATTAAGACCTTCCTATGGATATCCTCGATATTATGGTTTTCCTTCAGTTCCATTGAGTTCTGTATATGGAACTGTTGGGTTTCCTGATAGGGAACTAACTGTCAGATATGACGGGAAAACACCTAATAGAGGTTCTGCACCAGTGTTGCCATTTTTTGAACTCTGGCCATTGCTCAGAGAACGTTCTAACGTCTTTGGACCTCTTTTACCTTATGATGAAGCTCTTGTCGAGATCCTTGAGCCATCATTAGTAGTAGGTTTATACCTTATACTAATTAACTACAGTCTAAGCTAACTAATACATTATATATATTTTACAAAATTTACAAAAGGAAACAATTGGGCCACCTATAGACCGTTGCAAACGATCTATAGGTTAATTAACTAATTTGCCTTAACTTAATATAATTATAAATAGTAATAGGTTTCCTTCTTTTTATCACAACTAAAAACTAAATAGCAAGCTGTGTCCACCTATAATTGGTTATGCATGTACCTAACTAAAAAAACAATATTATTGTTAAATAAACATTTACTCATGTAAAAACTGTTGGTGAACCAATAAATAAAATTAATAAATAAATCATTTTTGAGTCTTTGCCGTCAATAGTAGAGTCTTAGCATATTTATCTCTTGTTTTATCGCCCGATCACAAAAAAACATTATTTTCTATGTGATGACTGACAACTACGAAAACATTCGTCAGTCGGACATCATTTTAATAGTTAATATAGCTAGATTAATAATATAGTAGGACGTGGTGGCCGAGTGGATGAGGCCCTTACCTTGCGATCTGATGGTCGCGGATTGGAATCCCGGTGGCAGTCATGCGTAAATGTGTTTTTTGGTCGAAAAAATCTATGTATGTATCCCACGTTGTCGCAACGGTGAAGGAAAACATCGTGAGGAAACCGGCATGTCGTAGAACCAAAAGTTCGAAAACATGTGTCGAGTGCACGAAAGGAGCCTCTTCGAGGCGCACTTGAAATCCTTTCACCACACTGGTATGAAGGAACTAGTGACACGATAAGAAGAAGATAAAAATATATCATCATAAGTAACGGGCAAAATGAGTGAAAAAAGGCTTTGTGGTAATAGTGTCACATGTCCATTACCGAATTTAAGCCCGATCGGTTCAGTAATTTTGGTGTTATTGAGGTACAAAATAGACAGACTAGATGGAGTCTTCTATCTAGAATCCATCATCACAAAAGTTTATCATTCTAACATTAGAACAATTTCATAAGCAAGTACAGTCGCCTGCACTAAGATGTCTACGTCAAAAAAATTCATAATTATACAGGTACACAGCAAAAACTCAAAAACTATGTCATCATCAATCAGTATCATAAAAATGTAAACAATTTTGTGAACATGATTGATGAGAAAATGTATAGATGCTTACCTATTTGACGACACGATTGGTCGAGTGCACTCTTTAGTGTTAGGTCAGACTACCACGCTCCGCGCCGGTGTCGCGGGCTCAATTCCATTTCAGAACAAACTTGTGTGAGGAACATCGGTGTTTTTATGTATTCTATGTATATATTTAAAAAAAGAGTTTTTAAGTATTCTATCAGTTATCTGGTTCCCATAGTACAAGCTCTGCTTCGTTTAGAGTAAGATGGCGTTATGTAAAATGACCATTATACGTATTTATAAGGTACCTATTTATGGCAAAAGCTGATGGTGAGATGATTTTTAAGTAATCACTTATAAAAAAAAAATTAAAAAATTTCGGACGTAAACATTTTAGTGCAGGCGACTGTCCCTAATTGATTTTTATCGCACTGACATTTTATAATGGTTTATGACTAGGTAACCTACCGTTTAATAGGTCTACTGGACCAATTATTATCGCGAAATATTCGGTACCTACTTACATACTTTATGACGATATTCGAGCCATAAATGTAACCAGTTTGAATTATTTTGGTTACTTAATCTGATTCAAATGTTAAATTGATTAGCCCATTTATTTCCGGGTTTATTTTTGTGTAAAAAATATAACTTATTGATTAAACTGGGCTCTATATTTCAAATATGGAAGCACCCCCGCACAACTTGCTTTACTACTTTAGCACTATTCTGGTCATAGGCAGGCGTGATGTCTTATCATCAGCAGTTTACATAAAAATAAAATCGGAACAGAAACACGACAGTGGAAAAAACATAATCAAATGTTTGCTTTGTGATGTTTTGATATTGCAATTTACGAATAGTGTGAAGAAATTACTATAATACGGCGTACTTTTTGAGTGTTTGTCCGAAAATTTTTGTATGGAATTCGGATTTGAGGATTAACCTTAAGTGGAATCCTCAAGGAAAATTTCCATACAAAATGTTTCGGACAAATACTCAAAAAGTACGCCGTATTATAGTAATTTCTTCACACTATTCGTAAATTGCAATTTAGATTTTATCCGTGTTTTAAAATTAACCCTACTAACTTAAAAACACGTATAAAATCTAAATTAAAGTATGAAACCTTTCACTTTTTTTGTTGACGAAGTCAAAAAACATGGACGAAACGAATAGTATGAAGAAATTACTATAATACGGCGTACTTATTGAGTGTTTGTCCGAAGAAAATTGTATGGAATTCGGATTTGAGGATTAGCCTTAATTTACAACCGACTTCAGAAAGGGAGGAGGTTATCAATACGGTTGCATGTATTTTTGTGATTTTATTTGAAAAAAAAATTTTTTGTTAAGAGGATATACTTTTAAATTAGTTCCATAGAAATTTCATCAAAATCGGTTCAGTAGTTTAGTTTTTATATCAAATAACTGAAAAAAATATGTAGTGACTTTTCAGTGGTGTTTACGGTCACTAAAACAGTCTCATAAAGCCAGCGATGCTGGCTTGTAAAGCTTGATTATTATTATACTTGTATTCACTCATTTGACATGTAACCCTGTTACGAATAAAGAACTACACGCATGAACTTGGCGCCCATGGCGTTATATGAAATGTCCAAACATAACTACTTGACTGTACCTACCAACAATTATTGAGCCTACAGCCAGTATTTACTAGGAAAGGCTAGATAGGTTACACTACCTAGTACTAGTACCTAATGATTCAGTGCGGTTTGCCTTGAAATGGAAATGTAGAGCACTGCATAATGGATGCGATATGGATCTACAACTCCAAGTCTGGCTTACCGACGTTAGGAGAGTGTATTGTGTCAGCTTACTCCATTCCTTTATTTAATTTTCTTAGGATATTAACTATCCACTATAAAGTCAATTTCATTATCAAAGTACCTACATTACTTCAATAGATTTTTACCTATATCATAAAGTTTAGTAATACGTGTACAACGGTGTTCATTAAACTCAAAAACTTTATATACATAAAACTACTTATGGTTTATACAAGAGTGTAGTTCTTAGTTGTTCAAATAAACTAAAAATAAAACAAATTTATATATAAACTATAGTAAAAAAAAATTATGTACCTAAAGAAGCGAAGCTGGACGCTCTCCTAATAGTAATAGCACACGCACGCATGAAAATGCATGCCCCACATCCAACGCGTTTAGTCTAAAGCGTCGGTGACACAAGGCTAATTTACAAGCTACAAACCGGCGAGTTTAAAAGCTAGCGAGTGAGCGAGTTAGCTTTAGGGAAGGATTGTTGTGAAGGATTGAATAGCAGATTGTAAAAAGCCGATGACACGGGGCGAGTTGACAAGCTACAAGCCAACATAAAAAAGATTAAGATAAAGATAAAAATGTTTTATTTCTTAAAAGGTCTTATATTAAGGTACATAGCATAATAATATATAACTAAGAAATAAAAAGAAATACAATAAAACATAAAATTATAGGCAAACCATTCAAAAAGAGAAGGTTTAGAGTAGCTATTAAACTTATAATTTAATATAAATTGTTCACCGTGTGTGTATAATATATAATATTTGATATTCAATTTATTACCATTGCAAATTTGCATGACCTGTACTAGATATTTCGGGTTCCTTGATCTAACGAAGTACCTGCTGGACTTGTGTGTAGATACAAGGGACCTCTGTTTCGGCTGGTACTGGGCTAGGTACTCACTTTGATAAATTTACATAGGTACGTATGTAGTTACAATTTTTTTTTGCTATGCTATAAATATTAACTAATATACTAAGGGAATTACAATGACTCACTAACATCACTGGCTTGTAGCTTGTAAACTAGCCCCTGTGTAAAAATAAATAAAATATTGGAACTGGCCTGCAGTTTAAAAAAAAAATATTTACAGCATAAGCTACTACAATCTATATTACAAAATTTACAAAAAGAAACAATTAGGCCACACATAGACCGTAGATCGTAAAGCTTTTAAAAATAAAATATAGAAAACTAATTGATATACACTTAATTTTTTTTTATGAAAGACTTAGGACTCCGTTGCCCTAGCTAAATGGAGCGGTAATCTGCAAAGTATAGCAGGCAGAAAGCAGATGAGAAGAGCTGCAGATCGGATTCAATGGCGCGCCTTAGGAGATGCCTACGTGCAGCAGTGGACTGATAGGTTGATGATTATGATGTAAAACTCACCTTCCCTCAAACCACAAGTACCTACGCGTAAAGACGCATTTGCGTTTTTGCGTAGCAGCTGAGGAAACAAAATAATGATGCAAAATGTTCTAAGTTTAAAATTAAGTTCACTTATATATAAAAAAAACACAATTAAAAAAATGCCTTAGTACACGTTAAGAGAGGCAAGGAATTTGCCGGAAACAATTTCACCCAACCCCATCTAGCCCCAAACAAAGCAGAGCTATGTGTACTATGGGAGCCAGATAGCTGATAGAATACTTAAATACTTTTTTTTATAAATAGGTACCTACATACATAAATAGAATACTTAAAAAACACCCAGACTCAGGACAAACACCGATGTTCATCACACTAATATCTGTCCTAAAGCGGGAATCGAACCCGCGACACCGGCGGCGTGTCAGTCCAATACACTTGCCATTCGACCATCCGTGTCGTCACATTGATTATGTTCTGCTTAGTTTGGAGCTAGATGACGACGTAGTGTTATGAGTTATACCAAAAAAAAGGTTTCGTAGTACCATCAAAATACGAATGAGTATAAAAAGCACTCAATTGACCTTGAGGTTGAACTTAACGAGTAAGTAATCTCATTTCTTTTTTCTCACCACTTGTACTCATCAATCGGCTTTGGTCTTCCGCATCCGTCGACACTCCGAATAACGCATATAGGATGGTACATAAATTAGAGTTCTACAGACAGTATATTAAAACGGCACAAAAAAGATTGCTGGTTTTAGTAGCAACATCCGAAGTCTTGTACAGTTTTACTGAAATAGACTGGTGACCGGAGTTAGGACCTAAGTTAGGTTGCCAGTTAGTTAGGTCACCTAACCTGGAGCTGAATTCTGGTGAGAGAGTTCTACTTTCTGATCAAATTAGTGACAGGTTTGTTTGTTGGTACCTTGTAGTTTTAATTGTTTTAATGTCCCTCCGGAGGCATGTTTCATAAAGTGCTTCCTCCGAATTAGGGCCTTAATTATGAGTGACTAGTTGACGCTCGCAACTTCGTTTGCGTTGCGAATTAACAAAATTCAATTCTTATACAACATGAGTATTTGTTTTTGCGAAACCTGAAATAAGTTTGCTCAGAATCGATAACCAACTTCAATAAAAAAATAAACCAACCCCTGTTAAATGTAGTAACAAATCTGAAAAATAAATAATTATTTATTATTAAATTTTCGAGATTATAAAAAATAAAAATAAATGGTCTCGGCTTTCACATAAACAAAAACTAACGGTTAGTTTTTGTTGACTAGGTTAACGCAGGAGTAGGTTTTCCATGAAAAAGGTAAAACAATGAAGCAACACAATCATGGATTATCTCGGTGAGTTTTAGAAAAAAATATAGGTATTATATATTATTTTTTCGTGACAAGAAAAAAAATAAGAATAAACGGGTCTCGACTTTCGCACAAACAAACACTAATATATATAATTATTTACAATATTGAATCCGGCCAAGTGGGACGATAATGTGGGTAGACACTCACACTTGTTTGAATCCTCGCAAAGTTATTTTATGTACGGAACTCAATGTGTACCAGGTTATGTGCGTCTGACGAATTTTAAAGATCAGTAAGTGACCATGTCCGTAGGCCACGCCTTCATCCCACAACCTCATATATAAGCTCTATGAGCAGCTTCATCTTTACTCACTCAAGTGGAAAACTTCAATCTATTACAATGGCAGCTAAGGTGATCTTTTAAATTATTCTAATCGGGAGTGAAGTGATAATCGAATCGTTGACGACACGGATGGTCGAGTGGCAAGTATGTTAGACTGCCACGACTGGTGTCGCGGGTTCGATTCCCGCTCAGGACAAGTATTTGTGTGATGAACATCGCCGTTTGTCTTGAGTCTGGGTGTTTTCTATGTATTCTATGTATGTATTTACAAAAAAAAAAGTATATAAGTATTCTATCAGTTGTCTGGTTCCCATAGTACAAGCTTGCTTAGTTTGGGGCTAGATGGCGTTGTGTGGAATGTCCAAACATTAATAATAATCAAAATCAGTCGTCCGTTTATCTATTTTTGGAAATTATAAAGTGATTCACTATCATTGATCATTAACTTCCGAGAATAAATTTTTCGTGTATTTTTGTGGATATCAAAATAATCAAATTGTATCAAGGCGTGTTTTCCTAAAATTTCCTGAAATTCGTGACTGGAGCAAAAAATTCTGTAGATTTTTTTTACCTTGCTCTGTAATTTCTATGAGTCTCTCGTGATTGATGATGATTCATTTCAAATGTATAAAAAGCTTTCTTTGTGTTTAATTGATGACAAAAATGATAAGATTTCATAACTTTTTACTTTATTTGTCTTGACACAGTTAGTTTTGTGTTAACTTGCAACATAGTAGATTTAAATTGTAGCGGAATCATAAGTATATCATTAATAATTTATCAATGCTAACTTGTTCGTATTTCTGGAAAATTTATTTTAAAACTGCTTAATATTTCCAACTCATTTGTATTAATTTAAAGTAGTTTAAATTCTAGAATCTTGTATCCTTCGATACATTGTAGAGAACATGCAAAATTATTCACGATGTCAAGACATTTTCTTAGGTTTGAGAAAATGTTTTGCCTACGCTACTACGAGTAGATATTATTCAAAATTTACAACTACTCTTTAATTGAATGATAAAATCTTTGACGTCATCACTTTATGTGACTTAACACACATGTTTTTTTGAAAACGCATTCAAGCGCATAACTGATAAAATAATTAATATCACACAAAAAAAAAGAAGGGATAACATTTTTACGAGTTTTGTCAAACAAGAAGCATTTATTATCGACTTTTTTTTTTCAGTTCGTTGTAGTGCTTGTCGCGATGGTGGCCGCTGGGCAGTGCTCAGTAGTGCCTCTGGTGAAAGCAGACACCGACTACTCCAGCTTCGCATACGACGTAGCAGACCCCAGCACCGGAGACTTCAAGAGCCAGGTGGAGACTCGCTCCGGCGGTGTCGTCTCTGGACAGTACTCCCTCCTCGACGCCGATGGCACGAAGAGGACCGTCGACTACACCGCCGATGACGTCAACGGATTCAACGCTGTCGTCCGCAAAGACCCCGTTGTTGCCGCTGCCCCGGTTGTCGCCGCTGCCCCGGCTGTTGTCGCCGCTCGCGTTGCCTCCCCCGTAGTTGCTAAGACCGTCGTTGCCTCGTCTCCGGTTTACACCAGTAACGTGTACGCCACTTCAGCTCCCGTTGTTGCTGCTCGTACTCTGGCCGCTCCTTCCGTATACGCTGCTGCTCCCAGCGTTTATGCTGCTCCCACCGTGTACTCTGCTGCCCCTAGCGTGTACTCCGGTATCCCTAGCGTGTACTCCGGTGTCCCTAGCGTGTACTCATCTTACCCCTACGGCCGCTCAGTAGCCTACGGATCTCCCTTAGCCTACTCTGCCTATTCCGCCCCCCTGTCTTACTGGTAAACAAAGCCTTGCCTCAAGGCACTTTAAACCACGACGTGTTCCGAACTATCAAAATTGTAAATATTGTTGTACATACGAGTGTGTGAAATAAAACGACCTTTTTTATAAAATTTTTGTATTATTTAAACCATAATTTTAGCAATATTCTCAAACATTGTATTATACCTTAATCAAGACAATGCACTAGAAACATAATTCTCTAACATTTTAATGTTGGAAGAAAATTAAAACGTAGAATGGTTTCGGTTTTCGGAAAGTTTCCGCCCTCAATGCAGCCTCGGCTAACAATAAACAAAACATTTGTACACTCACACCCCTGCACTAAAGCGACATGACACACAAGTTTTTTTACACGCTGATTGTTGGCGTTTTTAAACACTAGCGTGTGAGCGGGTTGCGTTTGGGAAGGATTGTCAACAAGCAGCTTGTTAAAATGCCGATGACACTAGGCGACTTTACACGCTACACGTAAAAAATCCGTGTGTCATCGTACTATTCGATTCCCTGTGTCACAAGTGGCATGTACACATACAAGACATCACAACCTATTTGACAATTCATTTCGATATTTTTAAGTATTCGTTTCAGTCATGAAAGTCTCTAATGCAGCGGGGTTTAGAAAATAATCAAAATAAAAGATTTTAGTTTGATCTAGGCATTATAGGTAAAGTAACTGCTGGTAGGTCTTTGCCTGCAGTTATTTTACCTATTTGACAATTCATTTCGATATTTTTAAGTATTATTTTCAGTCATGAAAGTCTCCAATGCAGTGAGGTTTAGAAAAGACCAAAATAAGATCTTAGTTTGATATAAGTATCGTAGTATCGATGGTAAAATGGCGTACAATAGTGATACTGTAAACATGATAAACAGAAACAATTGGCGAGAAATCTTCTTACTGTTACCTCAAGTTTATCTGCGGAAGCTAGAATATGAAATCAATACAAATATCTACCTACCATTCCATACCCATTTGTTAAAAAAAAAAAAACAATTCGCTAGCCGTAAGGATTGCTTTTGTTTCGTATATCTGTGAATTCGGAGATAAAAATACAATAAAATATTATAAATAAGGTACATGTGAACTAATAAAGTGTTTGTAAAAAAGTGTGCCACGATTTGCTGTAGCCCAACAATTTGTTTACGCTTCATGCGCTTGGATTTATATTTCAGGTTAGTTTCTGAATTTACTTACCTTTAAAGGATTTAAGGAGTCTATTAGTGACTAAATACATAGCTTATGTGAGTCGGTAGGTCTTATGTGACAAATCTTTAGATTTATCACAGTTTTTTCAAATTTTTTTTCTATTGTTTACATTTTATTAAGCCAATTACTTTTTTATTCCCGCTGCTTTGGAACATAAATAACATATATGTATTTGTATTCCACGCTGTTAGTACAGTGTCACAAAAAAGTTTCATGCATGCAGGTTGAAAAAAAAACGGTCCCTGGGCCAAAGAATAAGTAATATTATTACATACCTGGGCTCCATACATTTTTGCCTAATGTCATTTGAGTCTGCTTGTTTTGTATCGTCGCCAGAATAAAAATACTTTCTTGAATTCAAAGTAACATGACTCGGGCCACTATTAAAATTGCATGCAAGGATGAAAGTTTTCTGCGAAGAGCACTTTTCCCTTTGTGTAAGACACTCCCATCGTCTGAGGAACGTCTCTCCAGTATTGTCGAGTACGCAGCGAGCTTTGGCTAAGAATATTGTTCAAATCTGAGATCTACGTAAAAAAATATTATTTTAAAACTATTTGAAAAAAAAAACAATTATTTTTATTTCTTTTAGATATGATCTTGATAAAAAAGTGTATATAAGAAGATGTTAAATTATGTCTTTGACATTATGCCTCTTACTCTTACGATATTAAATAAATAAATCAAACCATTCCTTATTAAGAAGATCATCTAAAATTATCAAAATTTCCATTGCGTATTAAGAACATTAGACTACTTTGTACATTAGACTATAACTTTGTAGAATTCTGTAATTCTTTATTGTACACACAAACACATTAGAATATAAATCATAAAAGAAAAGACATGTACAAAGGCGAGCTTAAACCTAATAAGAGTTTTCTTCCAGCAAACCTTCTGAGGTTAGAGATTCTGAATCATGAATTAAAAATAATATTTATCTACCTACTACCTACTTTTAAAAAGATCATAATATTATATATTATAATGTGGAGTATTTTCTTTTACTCGATTGTTTAAATCTTGATCCTGCTTCATTATGATGGAGTATTATGCAATAAAAGGTTATTATTCGGTAGTTTCACTTTTATTTCAAAATTGCATTACACCTAAATATTTACAAAAACGGGGAGGATGGGTTGTTGAACAGTTTACCAGTAAGAAAGAGGGGCAACATGAGCGCCGTAGGTCAGGGGAGAACCGGCAACGTAGCCAGCGGAGTAGACGGAGGGGTAAGCACGGGCCACAACAGCGGGAGCGGAGTAAAGGGAAGAGGCGTAGACAGAAGGAGCGTAGGTACGCGCGGCAACAACAGCCGGGGCAGCGGCGATAACCGGGGCAGAGACAATAGGGGCAGCGGCAACAACGGGGTCTTTGCGGACGACGGCGTTGAATCCATTGACATCATCAGCGGCGTAGTCGACGGTCCTCTTCGTGCCATCGGCGTCGAGGAGGGAGTACTGTCCGGAGACGACGCCGCCGGAGCGAGTCTCCACCTGGCTCTTATAGTCGCCGGTGTTAGGGTCTGCCACGTCGTACGCGAAGCTGGAGTAGTCCGTGTCTGCTCTCACCAGAGGCACTACTGAGCACTGCCCAGCGGCCACCATCGCGACGAGCACTACAACGAACTGGAAAAGTAAAAAAGAAGGTTAATCACAATATATTTAACCAAATGTAACCAATGTTATTAATAAAATGTTCTTTATCAGAGCACTCGCTCTCTATTCTGCGCGGCTCCGAGATGCAAATATAGCCCTATTGATTGCTAACCTGCTATAGAAAACGGCACCGAAAGATGAAGATATTCTTTCAATTATCACTTTTTTTACATACCTTAGTAGAGTTGGACATGAGAGCTCTAAGAAAATAATATATAATTGTCTTATTTGCTAGACTGAATGACTAAATTATATTAACTTAATTTATTAACTTTCTGAATTTTTGGGATATTCTTGACATTGCTTGTTTGACTCTTCCAATACCCTTTCGTAGAGTCGAACAATACCAAAAATACTCCTAAAATATGGAATTAGTCTGTTCTTCTGAAACTAAGATTGATCCCTAGACCATGTATAAAGATCGGTATGTCGCAAAATTGGTAGGCTATGAATTTATAGCATGTCCTTGGCGAATGGTATTCCAATTGAGCTTCTGGTCACGTCACCCCGAGTGCTTTGAATTGGCTTCGAGCATTTTAATAAAACCTTACTGGAATCTTATTGCATGAAATCATAAATATTTCTAGCCATCATTGGCATTTAATTCTTTTAATTTTATAATGCTAGAGAAGCATTCTCTTGTAAATTGCATTTAATAATATGTATATAACTCGCTAAATTGCGAAACTTACTAAATTTTAGTTTAAAAAAGGAAATCAAATAAGAAAAGTTTAAAGAAATACGAATTAGAATAAAGGTTTTATAGAAAATAGATGTATTTACGTTAGCTGCCATTAGCCATCATTGGTATATAATTCTTTTAATTTTATAATACTAGAGAAGCGAAATCTTGAAAATTGCGATTAATATGTATATTACTCGCTAAATTGCAGAACTCGCTAAATTTAAGTTTATAAAATGAAATGAAATAAGAAAAGTTTAATGGAATTAGAATTAGAAAGAAAAGTTTTCTAGAAATAGATGTAATTACCTTAGCTGCCATTATGCCTGGAGTGAATTCACCGAAGGAATGATAACCCGATGACTACAGCATAAGCTTTTATACATCGTGCTATATCCTACGTACCTACACGCAGATTAATGATACAGCAATCAGCGGTCACTAGTCGAACTTGAAATAGGCCGTAGCAGCGCGATGTATCATAAAACACCGATATAAAAAGAGAGCATGTACGTTCATATGTCCGGGTAATCTATATGACACTTAGTTTTTTCTTCTTTAGTTTAGATTTACATTTTTTATATATATAGTTACTGCATCGCTTATCTAATTCGTCTGACTCGTCAACAACATTGTGTATAATTTTAAGTGGACAACAAATTAATGCATGATATTTTTTAGCATTCGTTTTTTCATTGTAATAGAGATTTGTTTTCTGTTATTGTACCAAATAAATAAAATAAAATAAGTGTATATTAATGTCCCTATAAGCCTGAAAGGGGGATATTCCCCACGTTCTGTAGAACAATGTTTGTTCTACATCGTATAAATTTCGACTTTTTTATCCATAAATTACAAAAGTTCACTTGAAAATATGTGTTATTATTAATAAAAAAAATTCTACTTTTTTTAACGTAAACTTTAGGTATGGGTTAAATATCATCTTCGTAATATCTTTGAAGTGGCAAGGAGTATCCGTTAAACCCCAAGTACCTTTGTGTATACGCAACACGATAGGATGCGTTAGCGTGTTTACGTAGCAGTTAGGGACACTAATTAATAGTCAACCAACTAACTCAAAAAAAATGGGCATAAAATAAGTTAAAGTATATTCACAATTTGACAAAAAAAAATGCCTAGCCCCACGGTTAACGGTGTCACGGACTTGGATAGAAAAAAAAAACAAAAAAGGTTTAAGAGGGGAATAAATTTACACCTTGTATACTTTTGTATTTAAGAGTGTCAACTGTAAGGCAAAAATCTCCCTCAATTCGACCCACTTTTTTTTTCAATACTCAATTTTATATTCGCACAAATATGGGTTATACATTAAAAAAATACAGTTGTTCGTATTATAGGATAGCACCATCCATATTCTGCTTTGTCAGCATACGAATTTATGTAGGTACAGTGAAAATAATTATAAACAATCAAAACGATACAAACAATACAATACCAACCTAATCTAAATACATATCTTAATAATAACGTGTCATAATTATAGGTACCTACTAAAGTGTCTAAAGTTCATTATCCATTAGGTATTCATTAATTGAGTAATATGATTTTGAAATTAATAGTACTTCCATCCATTTTTCCACCATCGCCTCACCCTTGGTCATATCGGTGTGTGTACGACTGATAATTCAAACGCAGTCACGCTGTCATCTAGTTTAAAAAAATACTTGCATAAATTACTTAGTACCTGAAAGTGTAATGAATTGGCTAAGGCAAGATTTATGACAAACAAGTTCGGTAACGCCCAAAAAAAACTTGATATTTGATTAGATTCTAGAATATCATAAGGCAATTACTTACCTTGAGTACGAGTACTAACATAGCGCGAGGTACACTTTCTTTTATTTCCGTGTTATTGTGAGCATGAGTATGACATTGATCATCCTTGAATAAAACTTTTCAAAGATTTCAAAGATTTTTATTGACATTAGACTATAACATTACAGTAACTATTGCACCAAATCGTTATATCTATACGTAATAGAACAAAAAACACAACACAAATACGCACAAAATATAGTACAATACAAGACAAGTTCAAAAAAAAAATTGTATAAATTTGTACAACTTATCAATATAAAGACTTTGACCTGACTGACTGACAGACAACGGCAAAACCGCTGAACGTAGAGACTTGAAACTTGGAGTGTGTTCGTCAAGAAGTGCAGAGACGTACTCAGAAAGGGATCATTAATTCACAATGCAAACGAAGTTGCGCGCGTCAGCTAGTACGACTTATTAATAATACCTAAATTAAAATATCATTTAAAATTCATAAGCCCTGAGCTGCGAGGGTGGACTTGCCCCTACGTAGGGCACTGCTGCAACCGTCATCTACTAAGCAACCTTCTAAACCCTAAAATAGGTAACCTTCTAAAATGCTTGCCTATTCCATATAAAAAAATAAAAAAAAACCCAATTCTTTTTTAAGTCCAATGCCACTATTTAGTCTAATTAATAAAATAACTCAAAATAAATTTATTATATTTTTTTATTTAAAACGCTATTTTATGTACTTTAAATATTATTGTCTCTGCTGACAATTTTTATACAAAGTAACATTTTGAGAGGATAAATAAATTTAAATAGATATAATAACACTAAACATGCCCCCCAAAACAAAGCCTGCTGTTGCTGTGATCACTGCCCTTAGAAATAACACTATTTTATTTTTTTATGTAGATAAGCCAAACAATTGTATGTTCTAGCGATTATATTAAGTTGTGAACCAAATAATGTTAAAAAAATCCTATCATGTTTAAACTAAACTGTTCTATCCATAGGCAGGCATTATTCCTCACCAGGAGAGCGCCAAGCTCGTCTCGTCACTTGTTTACATAAAAAAACAGCCAAAAATATATAAGGTGAAATTAATTCGGTAATATGAAAGAAAGAAAGAAAGGAAAAATGTATTGAAAGTTGTATGTTTTTTTGTATTCGAATGGTTTTTGTATCTCTTCTAGATCCGAAATATCTTATTTTGTAGAGTTTTTGCATCTCAATTATAACCAATTTAGAGTGATGCGAGCGAGATCTGTTTGCATAAAAAAACAACATTACAGTACTCGCATAGAGTAACATTTTGACATCTCATATAAATTTGGAAG
Source organism: Lobophora halterata (assembly GCA_932526365.1). NCBI lineage: Eukaryota > Metazoa > Arthropoda > Insecta > Lepidoptera > Geometridae > Lobophora > Lobophora halterata. Next base: position 10,563,417 of record OW052001.1, read on the forward strand.
TATTCTATTTATTTAATTTTTCTCAGGTTATTACCATCTGACGGATACACTTCCGTTGCATTTCACGAAATCACTGCCACAAATTGACCGAAAGCGAGAGGAAAGATGTTACACATCGTAAATGTGTTTATTAATAGCTTCCCCCAATATTCAATTTTAATCATAATAACATTATATTTGAAAAAAAAATGTTATTTTTTAGTAATCGCAACTGATTATGCGTATTTTTTTTCTGGTGATTTAAAATTTGTGGTGTATGGTATAGTGAAGTTTTTAAAAAACATCCGCCTGTACTTATAATTCTTCTAAAGATGCTTCGCATTGCATCGATCAAACATCAAGGCGCTTTCAAAGGAACTAAAATTAAAATAAAACATCAGTTTATATTTTAGCAACATTTTTTATTAAGAATTCCACAATGGAACAAATTTTCTTTAATATAATATCTAGACCTAGTCAGATTGTATGTAGGTATGTGTTGTGAGATAGATACGCCTTTACTTTTACTATTATACGTTTTTTTATAATTAGTGCACAAATGGACAATTAATTATAAATAAGTACCTGTATTAAAATTCTAATTACACTTTGTATTGAGTTTTATCGCAGAATAAGTTCAAACAAAGAATAGGTAAGTACATAGTAGGTACTATAGATTTCCGATTCTGTAACCATTTTCTGCGATAAAAAACAACTTTTATAATATTTGGTTTTTGTTTGGACAATTTGTTTTGCTATTTATAGATCCTAAAAATTCAGGTACAAAAAAGATTTTAGGCATTAAGTTTAAAACTTTCGATTCAGAATAATAACTATTAGATACGGGTGTGCTATTATACTTATAGGGTACTTGGTATGTCTTTGAACTTTTTGATATTATAGGTACCTATATAAAAAATATGTAATGCCTATTATCATGTAAAACAACATGTCCAAACAAAAATTTCCTACTCACAAAGAAACTTTAATTACCACTGAGGAAATTACCGACATTACTCATTGTTGATTATTCTTTATGTATCTCATAACACACATTATTTACACTGAAATATTTAGAAATCTATTTATTTACATAGATTTGGGGGTTATAGGTGTAAAATAAATTATAAATACCTTTAAGACCAGAAGTTTATAACTCTTTTTTGTTTTACCTGGCAATGTCCTCAGCGATTTCTAGCTTCCCAAAGCAAACATAACAGTTATCTACGATGACGCTTACACAAAACTAACAAAATACGCCAAATTACCACACTAAAAAATTCGCTATAGACACGGCAGTGACCGCTACGCACAAATAATTTCAGCTAATTTATATATGGTGTCCCGTGCACTCCAAATCATAAATTCGTATAAAGCCATTTCAGGCGGTTTTGGCGTGCACGCGACTCGAAAACGAAGCGATGTGGTCTGGCCATCGTTTTATGTCAAAAGACATCAACTCTCGCAGACTGTCAAATCGCCATTGATATTAAACATTTTTACCATAATCTCTTTTCAATGGTAGAGTACCGCGTTTTCCTAAATATTTTTATATACATATTTAAGGAAATAAAATCTGTCACGACGGTTATTTCACAGATGCCAAATCATAAAAAATTATATGTACATTCAACCCGCATCTAAACCATCATTCGCTACATCATAGTAAAAATAATGAAGTAAACGGAAAAATTCTATAATCACAAGTATAGTGCTATTCTTACTGTTAAAGAATTATATATTCTTTCATTATATATAAAAAGTCGCTTAAAAAAATCACAGACAATCACTTTTCCTTTACAGACATAGACCACCAAACCGACCATTTTCTAAGCATTATCTTCCTACGTACAAAACCCTATTTACTTAGTTTTACAACCATACAGGTTTACGTTACATCCCACTAACCTCCTTCTGCGCTTTTCTGACCACTTAGATGTTCGCTAAATTTTACCCTCGTTTTTATATAAAAAGAAAAAAACCATTCGCCCTATTCCCGTTTAACCAACGCGGGCTGCGTACATAAAATACATACCAGATATTTCCAAACTTTAATCTATATAATAAATCTACGACTAAATTATATTTTACTGAATGCCGAAAAAATACAATTTGGCAACACTCACGTAAAACCAATATTTTTAAAAATTACTTTTAAAATTTATTCTCATTTAATTAATTTGTACTGGCGGTAACCGTTAAGACTTAAGAAATTTGTACTTTAGTTCTTGTAATAGAGTGCTCATTCAAATATTGCGTTTTTACACTTACACAAGATGACATCAAGAACAATTGTTAGACCGAGACTTTCCCCATTGAAATAAACGAGAATTTAGATTAAACACTTTAGTAGCACAATACTTTAATGAAATATGTAATATTTACAGTGTGCAATGCACGACTATAAATTGATATAATACCAACGTCAAAACATCAAAAGTTTAAAGACATTTAATGATCTTATAGCCAGTAAGTATAATAATTAAAATTTAAATGCATGACCGATCAAGCCCAGACTCATTTCAATCCAACCAGATGTCGTCAACCTTTTGTTTTCATTCAAGTGATTTATTCTAGTGAAGAGTGAGCATATTTTTAAATCTTAGAGGTATAACATTAACGCGAGAAACATTTTATCCATCAAATTCGTAAAATCTCTAAGGTAGTCTCGCGATTGGCTTAAGTGCATCCTTAGATATAAAACATCCAATACTTAGTAGTTAGGTACTTAAATATTTCCTGATCAAAATTAAGTGCAACTATTCTGTATGAGTAATTAGGTAAGTACTTAAATGTCAATTCCTTAAATAATGTTCTTATGTTAAATACAATAAACATTAAACACGATGGACGGGTGTAACTTGTCGAAGAAATAAATAAAATAAAAGGAAATCATAGGAAACAAAAATAAAATAACCAAAAAAGTAATTTTGTTACATTTTTTTAATTCGCAGAAACCTAACAAACAATAATTCAATTTTTCTTTTCATCTCCTTAAAACATAGTAACATCTATGCAACACAAAAAAGTAACTGGGAAAAAGTAGTAATAATAATAAAAGTATTAATTAAAAATAATTATTTATACTCCGGAGAGTGAAGGAAGGTACAATTGGGTACTAGAGACCGACCTCCCGTAAACCATTGAACTAAGGAGTGGGGCACATCAGTGAGATTATAACACTACTTAGTCTAATAACAACTTACTCGCTAAGTTTAACCGTCAACTCAGCTCTTACGAGCTCATAGAGTTATAAAGTTGTCGATGTATCTCTATTGAGCATGCACTGAGTTGATAGCACAAACTACCTTTCAGAGATTCAATATAATGTGCTACTCTGTCCTAGAAAATTGAGAAAACATTGACAAGTCGTGTAAAATCCATGGCAAATAGGTCTTTTTATTTTTACGTGTTATACCAAACTACAATAATTTTGATAATTTTTAAATAGCGAATTTAATCGGACACTTGAATCCTGAGGTAGTATTTTGTACTCATATTTTTTTTTAATTTTGCATTACGCTTAAACCCTAAAGTTTTGTATTTATTTCTTCATATAAAAATCTACTAGAAAGCTTACTTATTATTATCTAATTTATGTTCCTCGAGGTAGAATATACTTAAACTAAGGAGGCTTTGTGGAGTTTTATATGTTAGTTTCAATCTGTAAGAAAATATTGTATTTATGTTTTTTAAATATACGCGGCGTCAATTTAGATTCAAACGAGTTCTTGTTTCAGGATCACTTCACGACAATTTGCTAGACAAAGTGCTAATTTTGACTATGAATCAGAAAATAAAACAAAAAAATGTAATTAAAATCTAAAAACGTGGTTGTTTTTTCTGTGAGGTACCCTGAAAGTTTCATCCGGGTAGCTAATCGGGAGGTCTCGATTTTTTGTCGTTCTTGACAGACAAACAAGAAACTGTCTTAATAAAAACGTGATATAAAGAAAAAAAAAATAAAACTCCACAGAGCCCTGTGACGGCAGAGGGTCACCGTACCCGTAATTATCTTTGGCTTCACCATCACGACATATCGCGACATATTTACATGTAAAGTTACCTTATAATTAACTAAAATTATTTTCTTGATGTACCCCATTCACAAAATTTAAAAAAAAAAGTAATATTTCATCAAAAATGTTGACGACTTATGGTACCCACTTAAGGTCAGGTAGAGATTTGTATTAAAATTCGAATCAACTTTGGATTTATTATTATTATAATAATTTATTAACAGCGCAGAAATGAAGTAAGCAAATGGTGTAATTTTATTAAATAGATGAGGTTGGTAGTAAGATTTTTTTTTATGAGAGATCGATCTTAGTTTTGAAAGGGATTGCAATACACCGACTAAATTGTGAATTTACCTATCACATCAAATAACATTACGACTATTTAGGGACCACTAGTAACTTTCAACTATTAGCTTTAACAATGCAAAACTTAATTTAGACATCCAATCCCATACATGTTGCATTCGCTTTATAATCAACCACAAAATGGAAACACAATAAATTGTAAAAATCTGAAACTTTACGTTGTTTTTTGAAAGAAGTAAGCAAATCCAGATATTGATTTCAAAACATAGCGACCCTTTTTATCGCTGGAAACCTTCCTTAACCATTACACGAAATTTTCACCTTCCTTATGTAAAAATCAACCGAATATAACTAACAAAAACGTGATGCATTAATGCAATTTCTCAATTACGTATCACAAATTAAACATTTCATGTCAAAAGAAATCACAATTATGAATTTTGAATTCATAAGAAAATTAAAGAAAAGACAAAAAATAGAACAATTCCGTAAACGTAACAATTTTGAAGAATCAAATTTCTCGTTTCCTAGAAATACACTAACCAAAATAATGCCAATAATAATAATGCCACATGGTCAAATAAAAATCCAAAACCATATGACAATTAAAAATTTCCAACAGTTTGAAATATTCTGACGACATATTACTGTCTAATATTCAATGCAGTGAGATGATAAGATAACTGCAAAAAAAATTACATCTGAAAGATAATCCCAGAAAAATGTATTTTGTTATTCTGACAGCCACTTCCCGTTCAGTCCTCGCGATTGTTTTATAATTCGAAAATGATAAAGTTCACCGTAACTTTTTTACATTGACAAAATTATTACTGCAAGGATTCTAGGTCTAAATACGGTAATTTTAATCTAGACAAATCGTAAGATGATAGAAATTATAAACTGTTGCCACTTTGTACTAACGTTCCATGTTCAAGTTTTAAAAATATACTCTAGAAATCAAAACAGATTCATTCCAACATTAGTTAGCATTTTTACCACTTTCGTAGAGATTGAAAATAGTTTTAACTTTCAATTTGTATAAGATATGTAAAAATATAAGATTGATAGCCTGCTTTCTTGAATGTAAATAATCGTAAATAATTCTGATAAGTGTCTCTAGCTTCTATTTGGTCTATTGATAAAAATATTCCAAAAATTTTCATTCACGTAATTATTAGAAGATGGGTTTAAAGATGGAGAAGAAAAATAATATTGAAAGAACATACTATATATGATTTTTTTATGAATTCTAAGAGATCAACATCTAGTATCCAAACTAATAAGTAATTGGTAATAGTTACGTGAAGAAAACTTACGAAACGTTTTATTGAGTTACTTTGTAAGATACAATGATTCTACCAATAGATAAGATAACTAAAACGTTGTCTTACAAATGGTTCTAAATCAGACACTAAATTATGTTATAATATATGTCACTGAGCCTTGGATTAAACAATTTCCACATATATTATTTAATATGTAGCTGTTTCTTAAGATTTAAATGAATAATAAATATGAATGTAACTTACTCCTAAATATCAGGAATAATACACACAGTCGCTACATTCACACTTAATAAAATAAAATAAATAATACAAAATGCGGACTTAAATTGAGGTTATTTGGCACTGTACCACCTGCTGTAAATAAGACCAGTATATTGCAGCCGAGTTTTCTCACTGGACCCTGTCGGCGCCTCACAACTAAATATAATACAAAGGCACCGACGAGCCCATTTTATCATTTAAATAATTATTCTTCTTAAAAATCTCAACTGGTTGCACTTGAAATGACTAGGAATATAGAAGTAGTAAGTGGCCTTCGTCTAAATGCACTTATATAGAAACACAATAAGTATAATAAAAAAAACGGAATGTTAAAATCGATACCACTCCTGAAACATATAATATTTGGTCTCAATAGTAACATCCGCCCAGGTGAGCATGTTACGAACGACAGAAACGGATTACTCATTCATGCATCGCAACTACTATGCACAAATAACACGATTACCTAACTACTTATGTATCTAGGGCAAATTGTACTTTGTACAAAACTCAATCCTTCCGATATTCACTGGACTATGATGAATCTGTCTGCCTTATTTATACGACATTGTGGCAAAATGAGAAACATAAAAGTAAAGCCAGTTTGCTATTGTATCACAGATATGTAAAATATTATTAACTTAAAAGTGGATGTATTTAGTATTTTGTCATATATAAAATACAGAGAAATGCAAGCTTAAAAATATTAAAATTATACAGAGGTAGGTAGTTTTGCCACAGTGCGTTGCTTACAATGTGTCAACCTAGGCCAAGGCAATTTATAACATTCTTCTATTATTTACATACACTTAGCCTATGACCATCAGTCTCAACACCTTTAATAAGATTCCCTGGCTTAGGTAATTCCATAAAAGCTATGTCATACTCAACTGAGAGCTCAAAAAAAACGTCTACAAGGTAACTTTCATTTCACAGTCAGTGGACATAAATTACTAAAATGTTTGCAAATAATTAAGGTACTTTCACGCGATGAAGGTGCATAAGGTACAATGTGTTTTTAAAACACGGTACCAAACAAGACTTGTACTGAGCAACACCATTCAATAGTCACACTCGAAATATTAAATTAAGTAACAATTTACGCACAATTTAAAAACCTTAAAAAATCTTAAGATCAATTTACTGAGGTAGATAATGTTACATAAATATGCATTAACGAGGTAAATTATTGTACGCAGTTAACGATTTTACGCAGCTCGACAAGGGGCGACTCGGAAATTTAGACGGACCGAATGCATCGATCAATTGACACCAATTTGTAAATTTAAAAAATAGATGAGTAGAGGTAGTTAGACGAGTCGTCCGCAAGTCATGAGCAGAGGTAGTTTGGTTCGAAATAGAACTAATAGTAGATGTGGGGAGGGTTTACTGCGCATGGTTGGGGAGAGGACCTTGCGTTATGTGAGGGGTGACCTGATGGCGATGCTCGCGCGCGATGTGGCGGCGCACGGTGTTGTTGCGAGTAAAGGTGCGCGAGCAGTGCGGGCACGGCACGCGGATGCCCTGGTGCCGCTGCCGGATGTGTGCGCGCAAGTTTGTCTCGTATCCGTACAGTCGCTCGCAATAAGGACATTTTAGCTTTTTACCTGAAACATCATATAAACGGTCATGGCAACTGCAAATATATCAGCAATGTAATCAAAACAACAAAATTATCGAAGACTAGCTGCAACCCCTTCGTTTGCGTAATTTACAAAATTTATTTTCTAAGTAGCGCTTACACTTCTTGACGAATATACCTTCAAATGTTAGTTCTTTACGTTCTATGGTTTGGCCAGTGCGTTATTCATCGGTCAGACAAAGTCAAAGGTCGGACAAAGCCTTTTGATGTAAATAATTAAAATTCTCCCCAAAAAGTTTTGATGCTTAAAATTATTTGACTAATGTATGCAAGAAATGTAGAGTTCAGTGGTTCGATCAAGAAATTTTTCGTTAACGTTATCGTATCCGTCACCGAGGAGTTAACAGTTTTTGTGATTATTTTTCATAACGTCATAAAAAACTGTTGACTTTTCGGCGGATACGATACGATAATGTTAGCGTGAAAGTTCATGACCGCGTCATTATTGACATCAAATAAAACAGTAGTTAGTTACCGTCAGCTGTAGCGATTCCTCCAGACTTGCTTGTGATGATCTTAGTTGGGAAAAACTCCGGGCCAGGCTTCGCTGGCACTGGAGATGTCTGTATCGGTTTCTCGTGGTAGTTGGTGGCAGGCATGGACGTCGCGGGTGGCGGAGAGTTGTTGTAGCCGGTTGAATGGAAATCATTCTCACTTTTCACTCTCAAATCTGAAAAAAAAAATCTGTTATGAAACTTTGTATAGTTTTCCTCGTTGTCGTGATCATTGACTGTATAGGTTATGCTCGAGTTTTTTTACGTCAATGTCATAGATCCTGAAGTGATGGATCAGGCATCGATCGCGCGAATTTCAGTCGTACGAATCCGCGATCAAACATACTAGTGTCGAATAGGTGTCCTAATCGAATAGGTCGATCGCTTGTGTCGTCAATTCGCGTGTTTTATAAGGAGTTACTCGCGCGATAATCGTGCATTCGTGTTCTATTAGGACGATGCCTTAAACATGCATGAACTGTTGAAGCGCCTGCTAATATTTCTCAGCAAAATCTAACGTACTGTTGTTCGGTTATATTGTAAAAAAAAATATCAAAATTGTATCCGCATCTAAACTGCATTGAAATATGTAATTTGGTTTAGAACATCTTTATATACAAAATCGACCAAATTATACCAGTTAATCATAAACCAACCTTGAATCAACCGCCATTGCACACGAAGCTGGCACCCGTCGCACTATGAACGTCCTCAAAAGTCTACTATATCACAATTCGTTTCGAATAAGATATAATGAGCTGAGACAAACCTTCGGCACCTTGTTCGTTGGACAGGCGGTCGATCATCTCATCGTTGGCCGAAGCGCTTCGTTCATAGCCGTTATTCTTGATCGGGTTGTGTGTGGAGGTGTCAGGGTTGTTGTCATCGTATCTTTGTGAGGCTCCGGGAGACGAGCGGGTGTCAGGCTCGTCTGCTACGCTGCCGCAGTGGGATGACGATGAGCTTTGCCTAAAAAGATTTGTTGTATTATTATTTTACTTTTAACTACCGTGGCTTAGTTGTTAGTGACCCTGCCTACGAAGCTTGGTGTTCCGGGTTCGATCCCCAGCCGGGGCAAATATTTGTGTGTCGAACACAAATGTTTGTCTCGGGTCTTGGATGTTGTGATGTCTTGTATGTGTCCATGCCATCTGCGACACAGGAAATCCTAGTGTAGGGGTGAGTGTGTGAATGTTTAATGTTTAACTCTACTAATTTTCGATTTGCGAAAGTATGGCTAGATGGATTTGATCTATTCACGTCAAAACTACTAAACCGTTTAGGCTGAAATTCAACTTCAATGTAATCTAAGAATTAGGGAGTAATACGTGAGATCGATAGTCAAAAGTCTATAATTAAAAAACAGAACTCTGAACATCTAATTAAAAACTTTACAAAAGACAGGACTGGAATAATGAATAGGTAAACAATGAAAATATTATAAAGCTACAATCGTTGGCCTCTTTATATCTAGAATTCCAATATGAATTTAAAAGCGGTCAGTTTCTTGGACAGTGTCTAACAGCGCTCTTTAAAGCATCGATGACTCAGGACTATTTACAAGCTGCTTGTTAGCGAGTTTTAAAACTAGCGTGTGAGCAAGTCAGCTTTCGGGAAAAATTGTCAACAAGCAGATGGTAAAAACGCTGATGACACAGGGCGACTTTACAAGCTACAAGCAAACTTACTGGCTTGTAGCGTGTAAAAAAGCCGTGTGTCATCGACGCTTTACAATAACAATACTATATGTGCATATAAATGTATGTTCTCGAGGCTTGGTTGTTGTGATGTCTTGTATGTGTCCATGCCACCTGCGACACAGGGAATCCTAGTGCAGGAGTATGAGTGTGTGAATGCTTATTGTTTAATATAAGTGCTCTCCTTAATTCTTCTTCGTATCTGAGGTTCAATATATGATTATAGCAAGTACTATGTACCTATAATTCCTAACATGTGGGCTATGTGAAGGCGACTGCTTCGGCGCGGGCGGTCTACGATGTCCGGTATGCACTGGCAAATGCAGCGGCGGCGGATACCGCCCCATGTTACCCCCGCCATGTATCGGCATATTGTACTGCGGTATGATCGGGGCAAATGTCGTGTGCTGGGGCGGCCCGGACTCCTGAGTATCGCAGTTGCCTGACCCAGACACGGGACTTGTCTTGATTCTGTTCTGACGGTCCCCAGATTGCTGGGTTTGCTGCTTCACCCAAGCGTCTTGGGACATCTCCATCGATAGGCCTTTGACCTGGAATATTCAAATTGATAGTTCATACCACACATAAAATACGAATTATAGAAGTTTTTTGGAGAAGGATGTTTATTGTGAAAATATATGTATTGAATGAGCTGACATTTTTGTATATAATATATGTATGTAGATACATATTATAGCATTTAAGTCGTGCCGTTAATTTTATTAGGCTTACCACACACATACAAAGGCGCGGCGAAATTACTGAAAGATACAACAATAGAAACTAAGCCTTAATTCCTATGATATACCTATGGACTACTACGGTAGTAGCCACGAGAGCCGAGTTGGCGGCGCGGCTCGCGAGTCGCTTGGCTATGTCATAAATGATAAGGTTTTGTTTAATTTGTTATATTGTTAGTATGATTTTATTTTATTTTATTTATTTAACATTAGACTCACAGTTACATTTTTTTTCTTATATAAGCTATGAAATATATACTATTCTTAAACCAAATTGAGTCTACATTTTGTTTACTGTAAATATATAAAAATTATAGGTAGGTAAGTCTGGGTAGATAATTAGTAACTCTAACAGCAGTAAATTACAAACAAACAAATAATCGCATTGTGTTTGTCAGTGGTGTGTGTGGAGTGTGAATGTGATGTGTGTGTGTGTGTGTTGTGCGAAGTCTTAATGAGTAGGTGCCTACCTAACCTGCAACGCTTGCAACATGAAGTATGCGCTCGAAAAACAAACTTGTCATTAGGTGCGGTTTACATGATGCTCATTTTATTTTAAAACTTATATGTTCGGGATTATGGAAAAGTGAGATTATTTCTTTTGTAGCTTTTGAAGGTCCTTTAAGTGAGTAAGAACCTTAGATTTGAAAACATTTTTAGATAAGCAAAACAGCTTTTATTTGCGCTTTACCTGTAGATTCTCCCCACTCTTGAGAAAGCTGGAGAGAGCATCCTGGCTGACATGCACCTCTCCCTTGTACATGAACTCGAGCAAGGCTTGCATGTTGTCGGCCGAGGTGGCTTCCAGGATGACGTAGCAAGCCCCGGCATGGCTCGGCGGAGCTGAATCGAACAGCTCCTGGAAATGCTTGCTGCACGCTGCCAAGATCACCTTATGCGCTCGGAACTGGCGACCTGGAAAGATAATAACCAGGATTTAGGCAAAATTAGGACATCTGGTACCAACACAGTGCCAGTTATTCTGCCACAAAGCAGTAATGTGTATGCATTACTGTGTTCCGGTTTGAAGGGCACAGTAGCTAGTAAAGTCAATGAGGTTTCGAGATCAAAATGTCACAAAGTGGACGAGTGCTAAAGTAGTTAATCAACGTCCTGTTTGTAGCAACTGTTCTGGTAAATGGCAGGCGTGATCCCTTACTGAAAGGAGAGCGTCTTGACACTTGCTTACGTAAAAAAACTTTTTATGAAAGTATAGCTGTTGATTTGTGATCCCTGACAGGAAGTTGATGTTTCGTCTGAATCAGCTATCTTACAATATTACAAAGGTTGATTATGCTACGCTTTGCTAAGTTACTCTAATGCCCACTTGCACCAAAGCTAAGCAATTACTTTACTCGCTAGGAAGATCTTTGGTATGAATCTGGACCGTTAAGATCTTCCAAGCGAGCAAAGTAATTGCTTAGGAACTTTGACAGTTTCGTACAATCGGACACAAGAATAAAGAACAAACAAGTGAATTTTCAGGAAAGTACAGACAGCGTCATAGATAAGTATCCCCCTTGCAAAAGACACCCAGCTTCAAATCCCTTCAAAACGCAGCCGCGCCGAACGAAAAAGTTTTACCATAGGTTTTAGTCTTCCAATTAAATTATATTTTATAACCATGTAAGCCGAATCATAATTTTATACTATTTTTTAAAGAGATTTGAAGCTGGGTGTCTTGTGCAAGGGGGATACTTATCAATGACGCTGTCTGTACATAAGACTATATTATAGAACCCGTTCCAAAATAATCCAGCCGTATTCGATAATGTTTGAAATGAACCGTGTACTATCGAGCCGGCACTATAGATAGTAGCAAAGTACTTATTACGTCACAGACGTATAGTGCGGAACAAAATGCGTTTAGCCTTGAGGCCGCGCCGCATGCGTTAGAGGGCTCGCTACACACGAGGCAGATAAAAAGTCGTCCTAATTAATATGATTGAAATGTTTAATTTTAATATGTTATTAATTTTTTTTGTTCGTTCATTTTATAATCTGGTATTTTGGATTGAGACTAGCTGGAATGGAATGCTAATTAGAATTTAGTCCGTCTGTTTACTTGTTTTTCAAAGGGCATTGGGAATTGACTATCTTTTTTTTAAATTTGAAGCAACTAAGTACTAATTTATTAAAAATTAAAACTATATTTTTCTAGTCTTGCTAATTTCGTATTATTTGTCGAATGCCAGTTAAACTACCAAAAAATTCTAAACGTTTCATGAAAAATAAACATAGATCTGTTGTATGTTTAAAATTTTACTAAGCTGTTTCATGTAAGCTTAGTACTACGTATTACTACTACTCATAATTTATAATAGTGTTCTTTTGGGGTGAAAACTTCTTTATGCGCCCTGAGCCCTTTATTTTGTGGGTTGAGTGAGAGTGAGCCGTCACGCTCGGCTATGTAACGCTGGTTATGTTATGACTATATATTGCTCGGCTACATATTGCTGGTTATGAAGAAATATATTTGATGAAGTTTTCTCTTCGGACGTGTATATTTTGTGGGTATTAAGCCCACACCGTTTTTTTTCTTATATCTGTTTATGATCCAAATAACATAAATAAATATGAATAATATACGTAATTTTTTATTTCAAATTGACAACTTTTCTAATAAATTTCGAGGAATTCAGTCGTCCTTGTGCATGGCGCCTAATTTGATGGAGGCGCGATGCACGACCAAACCACCGCCTACAGATTCGTTCTATACTTCCTGATGTGAATTTAAATATTTTAGTTTGGGTAATAGCTACCTACAGCTATTTCTAGTACAACACAAATCATTATTCGTCAATTCGTTATACAAGTACACATACATTAAGCCTAATAATATAAAAAGTACTAAAATTCATTAAGAACTGTAATAATATTGTTTTTTTTTTTTATTATCAAATATTTTTCAATTAATATCAATCGCAAATCGCAATGCTTTGCACTAGCGTCTCTACATCGGAAAATTTAATGGTAGAGCCTGCGTTTGTATTTTTTTTGTTTGTAGCATAATCAGCCTATAATGTTCCCACTGCTGGGACTCAGGCCTACTCTCGGCAGGAGAGCGAATGGGTCTTAATCCACCACGCTGAGCCAATGCGGATTGGTGGATGTCACATGTCATAGAACATTTTTTTTTCTGTCCTGTACCATGCCGGTTTCCTCACGATGTTTTCCTTCACCGTTGCGAGAACGTGGGATGCATACATAGATTTTTTCGATCGAAAAAATCCATTTACGCATGACTGCCACCGGGATTCGAACCCGTGACCATCAGATCGCAAGGCAAGGGCCTCATCCACTCGGACACCACGTCCTCGTCGTTTTTGTTTGAATGCTTCATTATTTATGAAAACCGAAAACTCTAGATATTAATTTGACTAACTATTAGGACAGATGTACTGTGTTGCAACATTGTATTGGCTTCTTACCATTCTAGGTATACATTTTGCTTCTGTTTACTCAATATATTTTTCCAAATGCGAATAACTTTTATGACATCATGACTAAATGCGCGTAATATTATAGAATATAATGGCATTTTTGTAAATGACTGTACAAACAATTCGCTATTGCATATGAATAAGTTAACTGTTTGTTTTGAATAATATTCCATTAGGTATTTGCGTAAATTCGAGGTTACTGCCACCGGTAGCTATGCTAACATTGTCTTATATTAAAATTTTAAAAACAATTTTTAATTACATTAAAGGGGTTTTTAACATCATAAATCTCATAAGATTCAATAAATTTTATAAATCATAGTACTCTTTATTTTTTTGGAAACAGTTGTACTTGCCTTGTTGCCTGGAAGAAATTGCCCTCAACGATAAGACCGCCAATTGTACTACTCATTAGTTTTAAGTCTTGTATTTGTTATTTTCCATGTATACACTAAATAATTATCTATCTATCTAATTTTATCTATTTGCCCTTCATCGTAGCCCTTTGCATACTGATACTAATTTTGTCACATACTGTTTATAATGCCACTATTATATAAGGAAATAAAACCAATTGAATTTAAAATCAGAGGTGTAGTGAATCATGGTCAAAGCGCAGTCCAAATTTATAGCTTATATTATTGGAAAATGTATATAATATTGGCTGATAAATAAATAGCTAGTAGGTAAATTATACCTTCTGTATAAATTAATACCGGTGACAATATGCAGGTAAATAAAATACTTGTACCTATATAATTACACACACTTTAAATGTATCGATTTCTACCATAAAACTATTATGATGAAATATTTTTTATTTCTGATCGTACCAAAGTTCTAAATATAACCTATCTAAAATTATGTTTTAAACTATTTTCAACCAACTTCAAAAAGGAGGAGGTTATCAAATCGGTTGTTTTTTTTAATGTTTGTAACCTCAGAACTTTATTGTTTATAGATCGATTTAAAAAAATCTTTTGATAGGATATACTTTCAGATTGGTCCCATACAAACTTCATCAAAATCAATTCAGTAGTTTAATTTTTATATCCAAATAACTGAAAAAATATGTATTCTGCTTCCCTGTGACTTTTCAGTGGTGTTTACGGTCACTAAAACAGTCAATTGAAGTCGGTTGCCTATGTTTTTTTAAAGCCTTCATTATTATTTATAACTTTAAATATTTTGGATATACTAAAACAGGTATTGCACCAAAGTTTCAAATTGAGCAAACTTAAGAATTAAATAAAGAAATAACTAAAGAATGCCCATTCTTGTAAAACATTTATTATGTCTATTCTTAATTATGTAATATAAATTTATCATAAATATAGACAATGCCCTTGAACTATATTCGACTATTTTAATAACATTGAATTAAGGGGAATCCTCAAATCCGAATTCCATACAAAATGTTTCGGACAAATACTCAAAAAGTACACCGTATTAAAGTAATTTCTCCACACTATTCGTTTCATCCATGTTTTTTGATTTCGATAACAAAAAAAGTGAAAGGTAATACATACATACATTTCATACTCTAATTTAGATTTTATACGTGTTTTAAAATTAACCCTACTAACTTAAAAACACGTATAAAATCTAAATTTAAGTATGAAACCTTTCACTTTTTTTGTTAACGAAATCAAAAAACATGGAAATTACTAAAATACGGCGTTCTTCTTGAGTATTTGTCCGAAACATTTTGTATGGAATTCGGATTTGAGGATTCCCCTTAAGATAAAAAAAAAATAACATTGAAATGGGTGTAATAATGTATAAATTCAATTGACTAATAAACTAGTAAAATGAGGAAATGGTGAAACCACCACGCCCTATGCATGATAGAGATTTAAGGCACTATAAGTTTTAATGTCGAGTATGTGGTTTTTATACCTTCAAGGTTTTATAGCACTTTAATTGAAATCTGTGAGTTGTGTTTTAAATTTTATGACACTGGTCTAATGAGTAACTTACGCACCTTATTCAAAATCTTACACAAATAACTTGTAAGGTAAGCGTCAAATACGTATACCTAAGTAGTTTCGAAATAGGCCTAATCAGACGTGGTAAGTCACTGCCAATTTTCAAAAATTTGGTGACAAACATTACCTCTCAACCTGCTCCTGTTAGTACTGTAATAGTTACTCATTCTTTTGTGCTATAGCTGGCAGAAGATGGATGAGAAGAGCCGAAGATCGGGCTCAGTGGCGCGCCTTGGGAGAGACTTACGTCCAGCAGTGGACGGCTATAGGTTGATGATGATAATTACGACAGAAGCGAAAACTTTTTCAAAGGCGAGGTTAATAATAAGAAACTATTTATACCACGACGTTCCCATCCCAGTTTGACAGTGAGTACATTGGCATGACAGTAGAAAGGATGCTTCCGACTTAGATGACTTTACCCAAAGTAGTGTTACATCAAGCCCCTGAGCGTTGGAAGCCCAGTAGCCTAGTCCTACGAAATATTTTGCTCTCTGTGCCTAAAGAAGATATCACTTAAAAAAACGATCTCTGTGTAAAGCCGCGAGCACACGCTAGAAAATGTGACGTATTACTGCAGTAGCATCATGCCCAGAGGAAACCAGCGCTATGCTTGCATCACAATGGCATTGGCCTGATTCGAAGACCCACTAATGCTATCTTATGTGCTCAGAACCATACTAGCTGTTTATTCAACTGTGCGAGTGTGATAGTAACTATTTAATAAGCTGTTGATTTGAACTGTTTTATAAATAGAGGAGTAATGTTTATTCAATGTCAAGAATATTAATGTTAACTTACATAACACTAAATAACACAGACTATAAAAAAAAATTAAAAAATTAAACTATAAATAACCTAGTCGGTCGTTGTCACCACCAGACGGCAACGTGCCCAGAACGCTGGCGGCATTGCCACGTTGGATGGCAATGCTTATACGCTGTGCAAAGTAGAAACCAGCATTCTGGTCACGTGTAGACTCTTTTAGCCTACCAGCCAGATCTTTGTAGATATTGTGTGCCCCTGGTCCCCAAGGGCCTAATGTTTCTACCCCACTTATATATACCATATATACCATAGAGGAGTATGTTTTTTTAAGTATTTCGTAATAAAATAGTACTATCAGTTTAATTTAAAATCATTTAAAGTATTAAAAAACGTAATAACTAAATACTATCCTACTAATATTATAAACGCAAAAGTTTGTACGTATGGATGGATGGATGGATGTTTGTTACTCTTTCACGTAAAAACTACTGAATGGATTTTAATGAAACTTTACATTAATAGTATAATACATACATCAGAATAACACATAGGCTACAATTTATAAATATACCTGCGCAGACGAAGTCGCGGGCACCAGCTAGTTATTCATACATAAACAGTATTGTGATTAGTAGTCTTACATACTTTTCTGTATAAAGAGTACAACGACCATTATTTAGAAAAAAAATTGGTTGTCTAAAAGTTGGTTTACGGACGAGACTTCAACGTTACCAGCGTAACGGGACAATGAGCGTTACCGGACAATTGCGTCAATGCTTTCGTGCATGCAGCCGGTGTTCATCGATTTATTAGACGTAGTCACGTCAAAAATTGCAAACTCATAGGTATAATTATGTCCAATGCATACGAGTCTAAGAAAGTAGGCTGCAAAAAACAAGTTTATTTAAATGTAAATTACTGCATGTTACGTAAATGCATTAAATTAATGATTTACGCACGCCATTTCAGGCCGATCATCTATTTACAAACCATTGCAAAATGTCCTAGATTGCAGAGATTTGCCTAGAATAAAAAATGCACCAATCTAATTCATGCATATGGTATGAACCAAGTGATTAATTGGGCATTATGCATAATTATGCGTTATGCCAGTATTAATCACTTTGTCCATGACATATACATATATCAGCCTGTAATGTTCCTGGCTAACTCAGGCCTACTCTCGGCTAGGAGAGCTAGTTTTTAATCCACCACGTAAATTCATGTGTAAGAGGGATGCGATACTGTACGCTTGTCTAGACTAAAATGAACTAGGTTAAAACATAAACAATCTAAACATAGATATGTTGGTGTAACAATCTTTTTCATCCACCTCTATGCTTAAAAGTCTTCCCTACTCTCCGTTTGTCTAGAACTAAAACAAACTAGGTTAAATTGCATCAGTAGGTTGAAAATAAAAATTTTAACATAGAAACCAACCTATTATTTCCATTATTATGCTTAAAAGGCTACCCTAGTCTACGTCTGACTGAAAATAAAAAAAAACCAAACATACATAATCTAGATAACAATATTTTTCATCCATAGGTATAACATATTAGTACTTGTCTAGACTAAAATGAATGCATTAGACTCAAACAAAATAGACTAAAATGCATTAGCAGGCTGAAAAAAAATCTAATCATCTAATCTAATACGCACATGACCTACTAAACACAATCAAACGAGTTGGGAGGCCGCTGCACACAAAAATAGGTCATCAGAGAATACGGGTATAACTGATTTATACTTTGAAACCGAGTTCATAAAAGTTTCTGCATTTCTCTGTATGCTCTAGAGTACAGTCTTCTTAATCATTGAACTAGAATTTTTCACGATTTTAATTTAAAAAAATGCATTGTATAAGGTATAACTTCGATAGTAGTTTTCGGTCAAAGTTTGGTTGATCAATGATAATTTTGTTTGAAACTTATTCTGAAAAACAATTTTAATAATCCTAACTATAAACAATCTTAATATACCTACCTATTATGCACGGCGAACGACGTTTCCACGACCGATTATTTTGTGTTATTAATATAATTAAAAATTATGTGGCCTTCATGCTTAGTACCTACAGTAGTACATGTATAAATGTATACATACATGTTTTCGGTGCCAAGCCACGTGTGCTATTGTCATGCAAAAAGCCAGCCTGGGCGACCTTACCAACGCATTTACATACTAATTCTGGATAAACATCATAGGAAAACGTTTTATTTATCCATTTTAAGCTTACTAGTATCATGATAAAATTTAGTTACATCAGTTTGCATCTAAAACCAAAAAAAATCGTATTACTTAACATTACTAGCATAATATTATAAAATACTATACAAACAGACATCAAACAAATTGTAAAGAAATCAAAACTCCCAACTCTATCATCACATTTTCCATGCCCACGCGTCCTAAATTCGATACGAAACCAAAATCAAATTGAAAATCGAGTTGGCACACCTACGCAGGGCCCGGATGCAAGTAGAACCTCGTTAGGGAGGCTTGCTAACCCCATTTCTGTACCCACACTAGCAAACATATAAATGACAACGCATCCCCAGACGGGCGCTAAAATTCAAGGTCGGGGGTAGAGGTTCACCCCAAAGTGGGGGAAAAGGGGGGAATAGAGCGAGACGCGGGTATGGATGGCATGAAGTGCAAGCGAATGCGAGAGAAAATCAATCTTGCAGGGGTGGGGAAACTAGGTGAGCGCGCAGTTACGTGCGCTGTGGGGAAAAGTAGCTGCAATTTTTATAGGTTTTTTATAGGTTACGGAGATTTGTGGGGTTTTTGTAGCCATAGTTTTATGGTCTTGCTCATTATCATTGAATAAAGATGAAAATATTTTCTGAAATTGAAATAAGTATTTTTTTTACAAATTTGAATGCTTAATACTTATATAAAAAAGACCAAACACTAATTAAAATAAATTTCAATCAAACCACGTTACAATTTTACAACAAAAATTAACCCTTTTACAAAGCTTTAAAAATGCCGACGTCAATTTTAATTACCATACCTCCCTGCTTGATTGATCCCCATCCCCTAACAACTCAATCATCCGAGGTATGGTACAGGTACCTCAACCCTTCTAGTCCTCATTAACATCAATCGATACTTGCACATCATAAGGGTTAAATTACTAACGTGCACAAATAGAATTCCCGGGGCTCAGAGGGTCTGTATATAATGCACTCCAGTATAGACAAAAGGGGGGAGGACCTCCTCTCGGTATGGTTTTCCCCCTCTGGGGGCGATTCCACCCCGTATACCTTGATTTTTAGAACTATGCGTGTGATGTTTCCAATTATAATTTTGTTTCACGACACGTGCTACCTTGGACCTTTATAACTAAAAACCTTGAGGTAAACATTTATGTATTTATGTACTCCTTTAAGTATATTTGTTTGAACCAATTTATATTTAATAACGTTGTAAACGATCTCATATTTTCTACCTAATTACGATTACGTGTGATTTTTATGGTAAGGTAGCTGACTAATTTGGTAATTTTGTATTTTATTATGAAAACGAAGATATTTTAATGTAAATCATTATTCATCATTGATTTACTAAGATAGTAATATTGAAAATTGACTCCGGACCACAAATTTAAATGTCCTCGCATCAAAAGATATCGTAAAATATTTTTATTACATCTTAAAACTATATTGAGGCTTAACTATCTATTATTGAAGATACCATGAGTAGGTATTATAATATATAAGAGATTGATTGATAAATTTATAATTTTGAACCTTTATAAAAAAAAATGCCTAGTTTGCATCATTGTCGAATGTAATATATAGAGTTTTTGTAAATTATTAAATTGAATGTGTACAAAACAATTCAGTTATTATTGTTAATTAAAACCTTTTACCTAATATGTATAAATAAAACCTACTAAAAGAACTAAAATAATACAGTTCCTATATAACAAATCTCAGATAATAAATTCAGTGAACACAATTTTGGTAAATTCCTACACTAAACCTTCAAATAGTTTATCTGGGCCTGCATTTATCGCGTTACTATGATAAAACATATCTATGTTTATCTACGACTAGGCGCATTTTAGGTGGTGATACTTAAATAAGCGTATAATATGTGTTTACAAGCAATTTTTTTTAAATTGATTTTTTTTGTAAATATTCATTTATAAACTTACTCTACATAAACGAAACATACATACTCTACATACAAGAAACGAGTAAATAGGTGTCTTCTAGACCTTCGAGATTAATCGTCGGCCACATCATCACTTAACATCACGTGAGATAGTGGTCAATCGAAAGTCTATCTCCAAAAAAAACATTATAAATTTTCTCTAACTGCACTACATTGAATTTCAAATAATCTTTGCAAAATGTGGTGAGGTCATAAATTCGGGAATGGATATCATCGGATTTGCCAGTCAACCAGCCAAATATTTCAATACCCTCTCGGTCGTTTTCCATTCTCCTTTATTTGAATAACTGCATGAAATTCACGCCCTCCGAGGGAGGCCCTAAAAATGCAAACCCGAGTGAAATAAACCCTCCATGGACACTATGTCACGTTTTTCACACTGTGATTTCGGGGATGTTTAACTATTTTTCTATTTCCAGCAAGTTCTTTTTTTCTTAGGAAGACTAACAGCTTGAGAAACCTTAATAGCTAGACTTATGCCGACTTGCACCAAACTATCAATTTTTTTTAGCAATTACTTAACTCGCTTGACAGTTCTTATGGCTACTTGCACCAAACTGTCAAAGTCCCCAGGCAATTACTTTACTCGCTTGGTAGTTCTTAACAGTACAGATTCTGACCGTTAAGAATTGTCAAGCGAGTTAAGGCATTGCTTAGGGTCTTTGACAGTTTGGTGCAAGTAGGCATTAATGGTCTGAATTTGGACCGTTAAGAACTGGCAAGCAAGAAAAGTAATTGCTTAGGAGCTGTGACAGTTTGGTGCAAGTAGGCATTGGTGTAATACCTACTTAAAGCTTACGAAAAGTTTTGTTTCAGTTTCTTTTGTATATTTCATTTTAATTTAGTAGGGTTGGTTTTTAAAACCTTCTGGTGTGTCCATTCAATATCAACGACAAAATAATAGATATGTTCTCTATTATTATCTATTATATACCTAGTATATTAAACTTGCTCACAATATTATCGATGTTCGATAAAAGTATTTTGCATTATAGACAATAGAGGTACTATTTCGTGAATAGCCCAAGCACCTGTCACGTGGGATATAGCTAGTGGCAAACGTTGCTTTGAAACGATATCACCGAAAACTTTATCCTCAATAACCGTTAAAAGTCTAGGTTACATCCTAGTGTGCCGATAGAACGGAGCAAGGAGGTTGGGTGAGAATTTGGGGATCTAAAGGGGGTCAAAGTGGGGGCGGGGGCGGTTGCTGCGCGACACATATAGGGGTCGGTCGATAGGGAAGCTGCGACGTTCGATGCGTTCGCTCTCTGTTGAAAATTGGGAATTAATCTCGCTTCGATAAGGTACCATAGAAACGGGTCTGCCCTAGATAGGAAGATAGTTAATGAGGATGAGAGGTTGAATAATTAATTTCTATTACAACTTTACGAAACCCATATTAATAGTTATGGTGTAATTTTTGCTGTATGAGGAGGAAATGCGAATGCTTAAATCACAATAGGGAAATACTATTTGTTATGTGGTTATTCCCATCTACAACAAGGCTCAGTAGATATCTAATATTAATAATGCAACTTTATCTGAATAGAGGTCAAAGCTTATGAAACTATTGCAATTCGGAAAGACCGAAAAGTCTTTATATAGACCTGTATGTGTTCTTAATTAATAAAATTCTTAAAACAATAAGTATTTTTATTACCTAATAATCCTTATTACCCGACTACCAAGGCATGTATCTATTTATATGGATTCGTAAGATTATTTATTAATAACGGCTACTTACATTAAAATCTGGTTAAAAACTATTTTGATCTAACTAAAGGGGGCCTAGGACGGATTTCTACAATTAGAATTTTTTATCTGACTGTACAAAACAGCTTTTATTGTTGGTGTCCGAAACGTCAGTGGAAAAAATATTGATTTTATAAAGTGACAATTCGGACACAGTGTCCGAATATTTTGTGTCCGAATCGTCAGCAACTCAATTAGCAAGGTTTTGTATTTTGATCACATGGTGTAGGCTTAGTATTAAATCTTTGTTTGGAAAATAAACTTTAGTATTATTATTATTAAAAAAAAATTGAATGTAGGCGTAGATTACCAGAACACTTGGTACTTGAGAAGACCACAGGGTGGACCAAAACAGTTATCGAATAGAGGCTAACGAGAAAAGAAGCGGCCATTGGCAAAGCCATCAGCCCGTAGAGTCCGGTGACGCAGTAACAGTCATCTACGGCTAACTGCATCAAACGTCCATCCGTAAAAAAACATTAGCTCGTTATTCTGATGATATTTTAAAGGCAGTAGCTGCATGAGTTCATCTTGCATAAGAGCAGAAAGAGTAACGTAGTCAAAAAGTGGCTTTAACCAGCCATTAATTATGATTAGTAAAAATGTATATAAACATTATATTGGTAATGTAAATTATATTAATAAAATACTATTTAATTAATATAACAACTGCCTTTGCCCAACAATGGGACAGCATAGGCTGATAAAAATACTATTTAATAAATCAATTTGAACTATACTTTGATTCTTAAATTTTCCTAACAAATTAAATGACACTATAAAATGCCCTCTGAATGAGCCATGATATAAATTTTGTTGTAAATGATGCTATGGAGGAAGCGCTGACAATATGCTCTGAAATTCTCTCTAAACTTGTGTTTATAAGGGATATTTTAAATCCACCTAGGTTAGTTCGTAGAAAAAGTAAGTTTATTAATAATTAGCGATAGTATTAGACCCAAACAAGGACATAACGAGAATTTAAAGCAGCCATGCGAGAAACAAGATTCCGCCAATCCCCAAATCTCAGAAGCTCAATGGTAGAATATTCAGTAGGTATCTAATCTAGAGCCGAGTTTAGATTAGAAGTAACAAAGTGTTTTTGCATTACCTAGTTGTAATATTCTTTATAAACAAAGTTATTAACAATAGATGGCAATGTGTTATATGTCCAGTAAATAAATACAAGTCTAGCTTAGGAACATAGATAATAACACATAACACAGAAAATATTTTATAAACTTATGTATTTCAAACGGTATTAAATTTTTATTACTAGAGTCATGCAATGTAACATTTTAGCCAATAACTTATTGAATCGAATTGAATAAAATAATTAAGTACAGTAAATAAAAAAATAGTGTCAAACAAAACCTACCAAAGTGTGAAATTCATTGGATTTTTATTCAAGTAAGATAAAATTATCATAAAATTCTGCAGTAAACAGTGCTTTATTATATTACTATGACACTAAAACTCCATAATAACGTTGACTGTAGATTCAAACGATAATATTCGTTTAGTTTTAACACTCACTTGTGACCAATTAAAGAAACAAGTTTTATGAATCTAGTTTTGGATTCATGAATATTAGGACACTTGTATGATCAAAATGCTTTCATAGGTTATTGATACAGCTATTTAATTTTATAATTACTTGATATACCTAGTATTTACATTTACACACTAACTAACTAAAATTAATAAAAAAAGTCTCGAATGGGTTATATAAACCTATAAATTTAATAAATAATAACAATAATTATTACAAAAGTATTAATTATTATAAATTAAAAATTTAAGTTAATTTACCACTTTTATGGCAATTCAAATCATTTTTGTCAGTGGAACTATGCGTTATAATAATAAGTTGAATTTCAATCAATCAATGATTGATTGAAATGATGTGGTTGCTTTTACGAGAATATTTAGGTCTTTCCTTCTAGTCAGCTAACTTTCAAGATTTAACCTTTTTCAAGGTAGGAAGTATAATGACTTTGACACAAAAAAATATTTAAAAGCATATTTTAATCGGCCGAAAACTTTTCGTATGAAACCAATTAAAATATAGTTGAGACTGAGTTTTCAACAAAGCCCAACTTTTTGTTTCCCATCCAACTATTATAAACCTGCCATTTTCAGAATGCCTCTTTGCCTCTACGAGTGCAAACCCCCCAGCCCCACCCTTTACCCCGAGGTCGAGGGTGGTTCCTCCCACTGCGTCTAGCACTTGTACGTCCTCGAAAACTTGGGACTGAAGAAAAACTTACAGAACTGAAACAAATGACCTGCAATTATAGCCTATTGTTGAGTTGACGGTCAGCCTCATTGTAGGCGATGATAAATTTTCATTGCCCTTCAGTGGTTTCAAGAATTTAGTCGTAATTTCTTACGTAATATTTAATTAGAGTATGTTTTCGTTGTTTTTTTTTACTATTTGAGTATACAGGTATAGGATGGGTGGCCCAATTGTTTCCTTTTGTAATATAGATTGTAGTAGTAAGCTTATGTTGTAATAAAACATCTGTTAGTACCGGTATAAATAAGTATCATTTTCATGCATATACTTATACTTTTCTATACCACTTTTGTTTCACGATGAAAATTACTTATCCGATTTTAGCAGCTTCTAGCAGCTTAGTTTTTTTTATATGTATAAAATTAAAAAAATAAGAAATACTGTATTAATAAATACAGATTTTAAAACAGTTTAATTATAAAATCACACCTTATGTAGTTTACGTAAAACTTTCAAAAATGACCACAACTTTCTCATCATCCAAAAGGCAAAAGTTCAAAGTTTCTGTGGTGAAACGCCTATCCCAGACCGACAAAGGAAACGTGACACATTTACACAGGAAACTTGAATACATGGTATCTACCTCCTTAACCGCAGTTTTGTCTAGCGTAAACTTAAGTTCTACGGTCATTACATTAGGTACATAAGAACCTTTAAATATTAAAGTATAGTTTGGGGCTAGACGGGGCTGGGGCTAGATGGCGTTTTGTGAAATGTCCAAACACTAATACTTTTGTTATTATCCATGCAATGCATATTGATGTATTGGGTTGGGACGCGAACTTGCGATGGTCGCGTGATCGCGTTCTATTAGGACAACGCCACATAGTGAGGACATATTGAGAAGAGCGAAACCTTTCGAGCTAGTGTATTGCAGTGTGCAATATTATAATAAATAGTGTAGTGTAGTGACGTAAATTAGAGTTAAATTACTAATTGGCCTACTTTGGCTAGATTGTTATAATACACTATTTCAGCTCAATCAGTTCAGCAGTTTTAGTGTGATTGAGTAAGAATCATTCACTTATCCACCCATCCTTACAAACGTTTACGTGGATAAGTATTTTTTTTTGTTCAACGCACATTAATTACTTCATAATGTACCTACTCTAATACTGAGTACTCTAATACTGAGTAGGTACATTAAGAAGTAATTAATGTGCGTTGAACAAAAAAAATACTTATCCACGCAAACCTCTGGGATAAAGCCTGTCTTCGTCTTGGGCAGCTTGAACCCCTCGCGTCACTCAGGACTACATAACTCCCTCGCTTCGCTCAGGAGTTAACTGAGTCCCTCGTTAGCTCAGGGTTCAATATGCCACCCACGATATAAGACACTGCTTTATCCCCTTAGTGCATAATCTACTATTATTCTTTGGTAATAGTCTCGGCTTTGGCGCGCTGTATGATAAAAAAATATGCATTCGTCATTTGTTGTGCACGAACTTCCCGCTAAATTGGATGGCCTTGGTTTTATTGCAATATTTTTCGAGTTCATTATCTCCCGGCACGTGTAACTTTTTCAGATAACACTACGTAATTCCGCTTGGCACTACGTAATAAGATTTGCTTTTCAATAAATTAAACATTAATTTATATTTAATTTTAATAAAATGCCTATTTTGTAGTCTAATGTTTTTGTACGTAGTATGTTGATGTTAGAATTCATATCATAGTATAGATAAACGAATAATAAACTGAATCTATGATATAGTTTTCTACTGATTGTAACAGTTTAACGTTTACCGTATAGGCCCGGACTGAAAACCAGCGTTGTCCTGCGTTCTCTAGGTATCTAGATTGGGTACCTAGGCATTTCAGGACGACAATATGCTGAGACCGGACCTATTGGTCTCCATGACTTAAGGCATACCTAGTTATTTATGTTATAATGTTTTATGTACCTGCTTACATTTGTAGCTATACCTTTTTAGAGGAGCCAATAAACAAATTTCTTTCTTTCTTTCTTTAAACAAATAGTTTTTACCAAAAAGTCCTATTTTATTTTGCTTTTAACTTTATAAAAACCTGTTTTGAACCTCATTAAAAGTCTTCAAAATCATATCTTTATGTATTTTTTAAGAAAAGTAAAAATTAATGAGTGCATTTGCAAATCAATACTTTGTTATTTAACTTAATTCAAGTAACTTTCTTGTCAGATGAGCATTTTGCTCACAATCATCATTATCTCGAATTAAAATAACGCTTGCCTATAACTAGAACAGTGATACACTGGACAGGACTGAAGGCCCACCGTTCATTAACGACTTTAATATTTGATAACAAAATTCGCGAATTTAATAAAAGTTGTTGGATATAGCGAATCTCGGGGTCGACGACCTGCTATCAATTTGCAAGATTTGAATGCATACTCTACCTTTTACAGACGTAGTTGATAACTAGTGATAATTTTTGGCACTGGTGTCGAAAATGCCAAGGCCTCGC
Organism: Lobophora halterata; assembly: GCA_932526365.1. NCBI lineage: Eukaryota > Metazoa > Arthropoda > Insecta > Lepidoptera > Geometridae > Lobophora > Lobophora halterata. The sequence goes on from OW052001.1 coordinate 10,590,727, forward strand.
TTAAGATAGTCCTACGAGGCTATCCAGCTTAGACTATCATAGACTATTTAGGCTTACTAAAATGGTTAAATAATATCGGTCCTTCTCTCACATTGTCTGAAAACATTTGTAATTTTCATATAATCTGAATATTTTCGCGACCTTAAAAGTCCAAGGCTTACGTAAAAACGTCTAGGCATTGGATGACCTCCCCGAAGAAAAGAACGTAAAAACGAGCTTAGCGGCGCGCAGTCAAGTGGTAGAAATCTACGATAGCTGGTTGAGATAGTGCCACGAACTATACGAAGAGGTTTCTATGAAACTGTTGATATCCGAATTTCATTGAATCCTTGTTTAAAACACATACAATTTTATATTTAAAATAAGTATGATATAAATTGGATAACTGTTACCGTTAGTCGTTTTCCTATGGTCTTGCGTGAATCGGTACCCATCATTGATAAGAATGCAAGTAAATTCATCGTTTGGCCGGGCCCACCCCGGGCGCCTAGCTGAAACCAGCTCACAAAAGCTCGGCTCGGGCACCGCACTCGTGCCGCTGTCACTCTATTGGAGAAACCCAAAATTCGGTTTGCACTGATACAACGTAGTACCCCTGCCGAATTGCCCATTTAAGTATTTTTGGTAATTAAAAATGTTTGGTGTATGCATGCTTGTTTTAGGTCTGCCTCCTACCTATTTATTGTACTGCCCCAGACGGGGTTTACCGTGTCCTTACTGTGTTATTTGTCACCTCATCATATTATGCTATGTGATCACAATAAACTTATTTAGTATTGAAGGATCCTACCTTCACAGTACAGCGTGACGTCTGCAAGGCTTTCTGAGTTCCAAAGGTTCGCAAACGACGTGGCCAGGTTCGAGCCGAAGCTGTTCCATTTCAGGCAGTACTGCTGCTGTTGGGAGTCCATCACCGGGCCTCGTATTCCTGCCCTGTAGAAAGAAACAACAGTCAATAGGCATAGCTTTTTATTCTTCATAGGCTTAGTCAAAACTGACAGACAATTAATGAGAATGAACAGGCCAAACCACTGGATGTAAAGATTTGAAATGTCGAGGGTACGTTCATTAAGAAGTGTAAGCGCATACCAAAAAGAAATTTTGTTTATACGTATAGCAAACAAGGTTGCAAGTCAACTAATTCTTTTTTTTTATGGTATGCCTATGCCTAATTCATCCTTGTTATTCCATTATAGTAGATTATGCACTAAGGGGATAAACCAGTGTCTTATGTCGTGGGTGGCATATTGAACCCTGAGCTAGCGAGGGACTCAGTCAACTCCTGAGCGAAACGAGGGAGTTATGTAGAGTCCTGAGTGACGCGAGGGGTTCAAGCAACCCAAGACGAAGACAGGCTTTATCCCAGAGGAGCATACTCTACTTTTCACACCTTCTGCGAGGCAATAAAAAGCCAAGGCTCCAGCAGCGAACATGCACCGTCTTTTGTTTCACAATCTTTGAAGTCGCGCCTTTTTTCTTTTTTTTATGAGTGGCCAGTTCGATTTTTGAACAAACCTTTTTACAATGCCATATTGGCGTTCTTTTACTTAGAGTTTTCCACGAGTTTCCACGCGAATTTGACGTTCCAAATTCAAATCACATTACAACCCTTGGGAGTTTCATACAACATTACCTCCCTAGGTAGGTAATGCTTTGCTTTACCTTGATGATAGCATGATATGTAATTGGACATTGTCGAGCAGGTGGTGTGAAAAAATATTTTTTACGTGACGATCATAACAGTGCTACAGGACTTTGATTTGCATAGTTATTTGATCTTAGACTTAGTTATTAGAGCTCTGAGGAATGCTGAAAACCAAATCACGTCTGAGAAGAAGCTCATTGAGCCTGTGGATGTGCTTTATTAGCATTAAATGATGATAAGAAATGACGAAACGAGCACGGCACTTAATTACTATACTTTATAGAAAACAGCGGTATGCAGAACATATAAAATTTTGATGAAGCACTATACACATTACAGTGATTGCCATCAACCCAATAATACCGACCTCCTTAAATTGGGTGTGCTTAAAGACCAAATTTACAAGCATATCTTTTAAGTCTGAGTTCCCAAATAGGCCATAACATCACTTCTCATTAGCAGAGTTGCGGTCAAACGTGTAGATGTTTAACTAACATTGCCTTTGTCTAAACTTTAGGCTTTGTAAAGGTCAGGCTAAGCCATCAACCTTGCTTGCTGGCCTAGAGTTAGACTACCTAGTTTTACAAAGAACTTCCTTGTCTCTATGCACTAGCTGAAGGTCGATTGGATTCGAAGGTCGGGTGAACAACCTATCAATAGAGTTTTCTTTGGTATTGTTCATTCAAGGTTCGATAGATTTATTGTTTTGACCTGATCATCATCATTAGCCAAATCAGTCTATTGCTGGACGTTACTCCTAACGCCCCGTTCACACTTGTCAGGTGTCGGACCCGATAAAATGTGGGATGGGATTTGTTGGGCCCAACCCGATTACCCGATTAGGGTGTTGTAGAGACGGGCTGATATTTTAAACTTATAATAATTCGTCACTGAATAAGTCATTCATAATAGCATTTTTTTTATTCATTGTAAAAATGTTATAATTTTCCTTTTTTTTATCTGGAATTTTATTGTAAATTTTTACAGCCATTGCATTTGAACCCGAACCGTATACTTTTAGTTTAGATGTAAGTTATGTTTGTATCTGCTTTGATAGCGGCGTGGTTGATCAATGAATTTGTATTTGCGTTTTACTTACACATTGCTTTACTAAAATAGTCAAGTCCATCAGGGTTACCAGTGGCTTCTTCTTCTTATCGTGTCACTTGTTCTTTCAAACCAGTGTGGTGAAAGGATTTCAAGTGCGCCTCGAGGCTTCTTTCGTGCCGGTTTCCTCACGATGTTTTCCTTTACCAGTAAGCACGTGTTTTAATGCACACATAGAATTTTTGAACGGAAAAATCCATTGGTGAACGACAGTAATGCTTACACATTACTTTGCGTTTGCCGTCAATCACATCACTGAAATAGTCAAAGTCCATCAGGATTACCAGTGGCGCCGCTGACCGCAAGTGGATGGTCATTTGCTATGCATGATCGATCCTGGCAGAGCTGATGAATTTGTAATGTGAGGCTGGCAGTTCCCACGCGGAGTTAAGGCTTATTACTGGCATCCCTTAATTTAAAGGTTGAATGCTATGGTTTTCGAGAGTTGAATAGCGGATATTGCAGTATCTTGTGTGTTTTCCATAACTTGAATAATTTCCTCGAATAAATCAGGGTAAATCCAAATTAATGTTTTTTTTTTTCATAAAAATATGTTTTCTGAGATAGTCGACGAGATAACTGGTTTACTGTGTAAGTTAACTATGATAACTAGGAGTAGGTAATAGTGAGAAGCTGCAGTAGACATAAAGTGACAACTTTAAATCTAGAAATAAGGTGTAGCTTACTTCATATCTACTACTAGGTACTAGGTATGTATTAAAATATAGTAGGGTTTCACTGCTATATTTTAATACATACTACAATGCAAAAAGTAGAGTCAATTAAATGTAGTCATATTTTTTTGGCCAATTAGTTTCCAATTAGGAATAATAATAATTATGGAATAATGGGTTTTACGTCTTTGATTTTAGGAATGTTTAGCGTGAAAACCACATGCAGCATTTACATAAATTACGTGAAACGTTAAGATTTCTTAATTGTCCTCCATTTAGCTTGCAGGCTAAAATTACACATTTACAAGGCAAAATCACCAAAATTTGTATGCTCACCACACCCGAAACCTTGCATCAAGATTCTATCGATTCACTAACTGTACATTTGCATGCATGCACGTAGGTATACCACCAGTTTTCACTGACCCTTCATCACGAAACGAGTCTGTTCGAAGTCAGTTCAGCTATCAGTATTTTGGGGATCAGCGTTCACTGGGTGGAAATTCGGAGGTTACCGTCCAGTTTGAGTTGATCTATGATGACTCTATTAATGGGTTGCGTGTCTGTTTCGGGGGAGGCCTGGTGAGGCTGGTGGTAGATGGCCTGGATATGCACGCGCAGGCGTAGTAGCGGTGGGAGGGGAAGTGCACTGAGTTGCGCAAAGCGGTCACTCTGCAAGTGCCACAGTGGGCTTGAAACAGTAGGAATAATTAACATAACGGCCTGGTTGAAACAAATTCTTGTGTCGTACTGTTCTAGTCGTGGGCAAGTATTAATCTTACTATGAGGAGAACGCCTAGGTCGTCTTGTTTACATAGTGACTCTCTCTCTAGCCTCAAAGGTTTGCAAAAAGAAAACTCTTGTAAGGCCTTTTCTTTCTTTTATATTTTTTTGTCTATTCTTATGTTTTATACTTAATTCCAGAATTACTCTCTGTAGATACATCTAATTAAATTCATTTAATTTTGGACAAACAAACCTACTTTTCTCAGAAATAAACAACGATTTCAAAGAAAATTATATATGCCCGAGAAATGCAGAGCGTTAATATCTTATCTTAATTGTACAATGAATAACGGAAATCAACAGGTTTTCGTTAACAATTTTATGCGTTCTTAAGTTGAAAACTACGAATTTGTTTTATCATCACTGAGGCTGAGGACAAAATCAATGATAATGGAAACCCATTATGTAGGCAGCAAGCACTCAGGCAAGAAAACTGTTAATTTAGTTTAATAAACTTATCAGTAAGTACCGAGTTCTGAATTAAGTATTTTATTTATTTATGCACATATTCGTAATATATTTTTTAGTCATGATATATTGTCATAAGTCGCAACAACAATGTTGGAAACATGTACTTTGTTGAGAAAAACTATTTTTCACATAAAATGAAGGATTGAATAAAGAAAGGTTCATAGTTAATATAAAAGATCACCTTCTGCCACAGTTGCACTGTGGCCTACGCAGTACGCGCGGGCTAACGGTGTTCAAACAAAGGCTTGCATCGACCGCCCTACAATCCATTGCACTTTATCGACCCTCCCCCCTCTCTCCCCTCCCCTTTACCTTCCCTTTCTACGTTCCCGGGAATAGAAGGTTGTAACTTTGTTTCTATGTATTATTCTGTGGCATAGTTTTCGTGAGCAGGTGGAATTTCTGAAAGTGTTTGCGACTTTGTGACTGCGAGTTTTAGCTTTTTATTATTACTTCTATCAAAAATGCGTATTTCGCATTCAAACGATTAAAATCAAATTATATCCTACTAAAGTTACAAAATACATTGGTGTGGATGTTATGATTTATTTTTGTATGTTACGCAAAAACTACTTAGACTGAGATTTGATATTTCAAAACAAGGAATAGGACGTATACTGACTTTTTTTACATGGTGACAAGGTTGATGGTAAAAGAAGAGATCACGTCACGTCTGCCCATGACCAGAAGAGCGCTACATAGGACTTAGTTTTAACATAGACCTATACAACACTGCTACGGCGCTCGTCCACCTCGAAACATTTTATGGTAAGTTTTTTTTAATGTTTACAATTGGAGAGACTAGCCAGGCGCTCTCCTTATGGTAAGAGATCATCCCTTTTTATTTCTTCTATTCTGAAACATCGCAAGCGAAACCGCTAGCAGAACCTAGCCTATCATAAACACGAAAAAGGCGTATTCGTGACTATGTAATTGTCATTATTTATAACTAGGTCGAATGAAAACTAAAATGCACTCTGCTCTACCATTGCTTCAATCTCTCTTTTTTGCATTTCGCTCGCACTTGCCTATTATTATGTGTTAGAAAGAAATGGAAGATGATGATTATGTCGTACGTACGTTGCGGTTACGCGAAGGTGCGACTACACGAATGCGGTTTGGAATGGTATCTACGTTGAGTCTCTACGTGACGAAGGACATTTTAGCAAATGCTAAATAAAAAGGTTTCATATATTCAGTATTCAGTCTTCTTCTTATCGTGTCACTAGTTCTTTTCTTTCGTACCAGTGTGGTGAAAGGATTTCAAATGCACCTCGAAGAGGCTCCTTTCGTGCGCTATTCAATAATGGGTAATATTATGATATTGCAGAAAAAGTTTAAGTCCAATTTTACAGGGTAAAGTAAATACTAAATACTAAATGAAATATTAAATGAACGCCATGTACGGAATTATTTAAATTACCTATAGTATAATTGTTTACCAAATAGATTTACCATTAAGTTTTAATTTTGTTAGTAAAATGTATTACAGCATAAGCTAACTACTACAATCTAAATTATTTATGAGTTTGTTTTAGCAATCAAATATTTTTTTTATTTAAAAAAAAAACTGTGAATAGTCTTACAAAATGATTTCTTTGTTTCTTCTTTACACCTCTAATTTGTTAAAATGAACGTATAAAATCCAACGCACTGCGTCCATTGTGGATTCCCGCGGCTTGCGCAAGCGCATGGCGAAATAGAGAACCGCTTCTCACGCGTTATCAGATGCATTCTCAACCGTTGGTGCACGAAGATTGGAGAAATTATGATTTCGTGTTTTTATATCCGGACATTTCGTGCCATGGCACCATAAAATCTTCGTTACTGATTCACAGAAATTCCACTTAGCTAGATACACCTCACACACTATCAATGGATAAGTGTATGAGGATGCATAGCTTTAATAATCTGGAAAAAAAGACATGGACCACTTTTTAGGCCAATATCATGTGAGTTATTTCTAGTCAATATATTATATGGCTTAGCCCTGATTGACTGACTGACTGTCAGATAATGCACAGGTCAATCTACTTAACGTAGAGACTTAAAATTTCGAAGATATTTTCAAGTGCATGGCGCATACTATGAAAGGAATTTTGACAATTCGCAACGTTAACGATGTAACGTGTGTCAGCTCGTATTCAATAAAAAATAATGTATTTAGTGCCGATAAATATCAAATGAAAAATAAAACATATCCTGCCAAATTTGATAAGAAGTCTTGACGAAATTGAGTAGGTAACAAACATCAATTTGTTACACCAGGTCTAAACCTGGAGGTGACTTTAAGACTTTAACCTACCTCATACAAAGAAGTGTGAACTTTCCCTCCGGCACGAGAACTGCATAACAACGGTCTCAGATCTTTGTGCAAATGGCATGTGTGTAGTAGGTGGGTAGCTGGGTAGGTTCTTAGCATTGCAAACAAAAAACTTTCTACTGCATTGCTGAATGGAGGGAGTTAGAAAGTTGCAAGTTGCAGCATACGCACGCTAGCGGCCGTTACGTCGTTAGATTCTATTCTACTTTGACTAAGACAAAGAAGAGGTATAACAAAAGATGCAAAACCCGTGTGTTTTAGTTATGATTTGCCAGCAGATTACAGAAGCAACTGGCCTACCCATCTCAGCCACTTAATTAATGAATGAGATTATCTTTATTAAACTTAAAATGTGAAAATACAGATAGAACATACCAGTTATGGAGTTTGCACGTACATATAACAGGCTGGCTAGTTGCTAAACAGATTTATTCTAGACAACCTTGGAATGTACGAATGAACACTAATACTGAGCAGTATTTGGTTTTCTTGTACCAGATAAAATTAGGGTCTAAGAAAGGGCTACTGACAATAATTAGCATCTTTCGGATTTGTAGAGCATCTTTCACGCACGATGCACTACACAATCCTCGGCCACAGACTTGGGACACTTTTGATTATGACTTCGACTAATTATTGAACTGACATACTGACCTAAATACAAAATATCACAAGGAAGTTTTACGGAGATGAAACTCTACTAAACTGCAGATAAAATCTATACACTCCAAATTTATACTTTCTGAAACCGAATGTATAATATTTCTTACTCGTGTCTGTATCAAACACTCGTAGTAATAATAAGAAATAATTATGTTCTAAAACATAATTACTAATGTTTTCATATTATTGTGTCCCTTGATAGAAATGTCATCAAAATCGGTTCAATAGATTAGTTTTTAAATCAAAATAACTGAAAAAAAATGGTCGTAATTAAACGAAATCACGTATCTTGCTTCCCTGTGACTTTTCAGTGGTGTTAAAGTCACTAAAACAGTCTAATTGAAATAATTGATTGATTCAGGCGTTACTTTGCGGAAATCTATAAATATCAACAAATTATATAAATATATTTAGTAATAAATCCGCTTGATTTCTAAACAAAGGTTTTAATTAACTTAACTTTAGTTTAGAACTTTAGTACATATTACTATATTATAAACCAAAGAGTCAACGAACAGAAAACCAAAGTTTAAAGATACGACACGTGTTTCGCCTCTACACGAGGCATCATCAGGAGGTGTGGACTCGCCGAAGTTCGAAACGAGAGTGATTTGTTAGTCTAATTGAAGTCGTGTTATTGTATGTTTTTATAAAACGTTGAATATTATAGGAACCTAATAGGCAAGTTAAAGTAACGATCGATTACGAAACTAAATATTTGTAGTTAACGCAGGAAGTTGTCATGTTTTTAATCAAAGCTGCTATTAAAAGTACTAAAAAGCTATAAAACTCTTGCGTTAATAAACTTGGTCATTATTTTTCATGGATGACAACTTTCGGTTTATTGCATAATACTTCATTAGTTTTTTTGGGTACTTATCTGCGTATGTAGTCATAAAAATTCTTGAATGCAAAGTTCTAAAGAATTTTAACGACTCTATTGTAGACAATACTGTATAATATACATGTGTGAATTGAGTGTGTTTACCAAATGAGTAAGTTATTGAGCAATAGGTACACACTATTTGTTATGATTTTTATTTTTATGGCATTATTGATAAATATAATAATAGTAAATAGGTAGGTTAATATTTTAAATAGAAAGCTGAGTTGAACTAGTTATAAATTATTTTAGTAACAACCTAACAAGTAAGTTTAAGTTATATGTTCAAATACATACGATTGATAAAATTGTTTATGAATAAATTATATTATGAGCAGGGTGTAAAAATTGTCGTTATGTACTAAGGTCATATATCATTATTGTATGTCAGAAACAGTAATGGTAACTCACCTAACGGATAAAAACTATTGAACAGCATTACAATTTAAGACCTGATAATGACATAGTTTTGAACAATCAATCGTATATGTATTTTGTGATATTTATAGCCTCCTCGCCTCACCTAAATTATCTTGCAGCCCTGAGAGTTTTTTTTTCTTCACTCTGATTTTTTATAGCAATAAAATAGGCATACTTATTAAACTTTCAATTACCCGACGATAGAACAGCTCCAACCTTCTTTAGATATCTCAAAATTTAATATTAAATTGATCGTGCAACGATGCATTTCAATCAAAGTAAATAAGCTGATTGGAAGTTGAGACGTTTAGTTATATTGGGTAAGTAATAAAAAAGTTGCTCAAAATGTTTTGTCCTGTTTTACGACGCCATGTTTCTTTGAATATATATATCTGGTCAATTCACGTAGTACTGTTTAGGTAAATAGGCGTGATCTCTAACCATCATGGGAGCAACTATAACTCGTCAAATAATGAGCTGGATGCCTTTTTATTTTATACTAAACTTACCATTATATTTATTTAGCTACATAAATAAATGAATATTTTGGACATTTCACAGAACATTATCTAGCTCCAAACTATAAACTTGTACTATGGAAACCAAATAACTAATACAATACTTTTATCCTTTTTTTTTCGTTGTTGTGTGTGTGTGTGTGTAGAAAACATCCAAACTCAGGACAAATACGGATGTTCATCAAATCCTGATGCGGTAATCGAACCAAGATCCCAGAAAATAAATAAAACTTTGGACATTTCACACAACGACATCTAGCCCCAAACTAAGCAGAGCTTGTATTATGGGAACCAGATGGCTGATAAAATACTTAAATACCTGTTTTTTGTAAATACATACATATGTAGACTACGTAGAAAACACCCAGACTCAGGACAAATACCGTTGTTCATTATAAAAACTTCTTTCTTTCTTTCTTCACTTGTTTGAATTAAAAATAGCGCTACTCATCAACATTTAGGTATTTTGTCCTAAAAAAAGGTTCAAGCTACATGTTTTAAAATTGTTTCACAATAAGAAGTGTCAAAAGGAACCCCTTTTGAAATCACACTTGCCAAAGCTTTTGACCATCTTCCCTCCAAAATAAAACGGTTCCGCGTAGGGTGGCCAAGATGGCCCTTATTAGGGTCTTTGTAATCCTTGACCCAAATAATCCCGAATCAAAAGATACCAGTTTGTACCAGTTCCGTATACTGTCCCATACAGGTTATGTTACTCATTGTTGTAACTACATAGGTGCCCTCTTTAAGGGCTTTAGTTCCTTGCTGATACAAATTTGAATTATATGTTTTAAAACTAATCGAATGTAATTTACGTAAACTTATTTTAATTCACACTTTGCAAACTTAAGATATTATGTACATATTGACTCTAATTAATAAGTTTTCTCAGAACTTTTAGGTACATTTTATTTGCAAATATATTTTTTTTATCTATTATAATTCATTTATTCCAATTTCAAGCACATTATTTTGGTCAAAAAATAAATAACTCTCAGGATGATGAGATGCCGATGTTACACAATCATATACTGTAAGGCACGCTCTATTTTTTCTAGTATGCGTCCTCCTTCGTCTTCTTATCGTGTCACTAATTATTTCGAACCAGTTTAGTGAAAGGATCTCAGGTGCTCTCGAAGAGGCTACTTTCATGCACTTGACACCATGTTTTCGAACTTTAGGTTCATACTGTTTTCACGATATTTTCCTTCACCGTTAAGCACCTGTTTTATTGCACACTTAGATTTTTTGAACAGAAAAATCCATTAGTGTAATACCAGTTTTGATCCCACGACCTTCGGATTAGAAGCACACACCTCCCAAACACATAACCTTATGTGTCATATTGCACGCGCATTGCCTCTGACGTAAGCCTTTACAAGGCCTTTGGAGTCCTTGGTCCCCTCTGGAAACCCTTTTGTGGTAGGCGTGTTCCGTGTAATTCAAGGCCGTTTCGAAGGAAAACTATGTAATTTATAAACCATGTACAAACTCCTACTAATTAATATTTGAAATTCCAAAGTCTATAAGAACTTTAAAGAACGGATTGAGAAATTTTGAACTAAGTTGTTTTTTTTTCTACAGTATCTTTCAAACCGGAACACAGCAATTCTAAAACATTACTGACATATACTGGCACTGGTATCTATCTATAATGTCTGGTAACTGACAGGTATAATAAACTGGAAAATTTGTAGAGAATTATAGAGACTGAAATCTAGTAGGTATGTATAGTATATGAAAGAGTTCTGAGGTGGAGAAGTAGGTACTGGTACACAGACTTATTTTTATTCTGATAACACGTAGGTGAAACCACGGGCATTAACTACTTAGTACTTAATAATTCAGAAGGAAAATATTGCCAGATGCAATGGCGGTAAAAATGCATAATAAAATTCCAGACAAAATAAAAAGCCAGGAAAATGACAACGTTTTCGGAATTAATTTAAAATAACTAATATTAAAAAAAAATACGTGCTGCTTAGCACAATGGGTCCCATCCTTTGAGGAATTACTCATTAAGTAACGTAACAATATAGTTGAAAAAAATGGCCCGTCTCTATTAGTTGCATCACTCTAAACGGGTAATATTGTGTAGCTGTATTTATTAATTGAATAACCAAGACCTGAAATGTAACCTACCTACCCACTATTGCATTAAACTACTGAATACTGGTATACCTACTCACTACTCACTTAACCCTAGTCTACTAGACTAACTAGGCATCTAGTTACCGCATATTTAATAAACACACGCTAGATTTTTCGCTTGGCAAAAATACATTGTTGCAAATTCGTAGCCATCTCGTAGCGCGTAGCACAGTGACTTCTATTTGTCAATCTGTGGCAGTAGGAACAGCTTTGCTTTGCAAATAAACCGCAATGTGTTATTTATTTATTGTTTGCTGATGGAATTCATGTTTGTTAATGATCTTGGATATAAATGACGTCATTATGAATTCCCGAATCCCAGCGCGTCGTATAACGTACTTTCCCATTGACACTTGTAAGTACAGTAGCCTAATGCCTAGATCACACGTACCGAGTACTCGGCCGAGTCAGTGCATCGGCCGTGTACTCGGTACGTATAAACATAGCGCCGAGTGCTCGGATGAGCGAGTGACGTAAGTTTTCACAGTCTCGGCCGAGTAACATTTTACTGTCTCGGCCGAGTACTCGGTACGTGTGATCTAGGCATAATCATTCGATATTTTAGCAAGCGTATTTCATATCAAATTCGTCATAGATAGGTCAACAGTTTGTATGACGTTTTGAAAAATAAGATACCAACTGATAACCCTTCTGAGGCGGATTTGATACAAATATGCTTGTCAAAAAGTTTAATGCCGGGCTGCAGAAGTATATTGATAACGCAGTGTCATAGAAATAATAATTTTATTATGACGTGGCGGCCATGTTTCTTCTTCTAAGTTTGAAACAACTTTCAAAGAATACTTAGTTGGACTAATCTAGCAGATCTATCAGGATTAACACTTTTTTTTCATTGATGTGTAACATCTTTCCTCTCGTTTTTCGTCAAATTGTGGCTGTGATTTGAAATGGAATGGAAGTATGTAACCGGAAGTTAGCCGTCAGATGGTACCAAACTCAGAATCCTTCCAAATTTAAATGAGATGTCAGTTGTTACACATCATAATATGCGACTACTTTAAGGCTCACTCGTATTTTTACTGCTGTAAGTATGAAACATGTTCAAAGAAAGAGTTATTTTTCCTTTATCGTCATGTATTATTCACACAACAGTTGTAAAAAAATTACATTTATTATCATTTATTTCTATTGGTTGCCTTGCAATGTTGATAAAATGTTGTTATTCTTGCTGCTCCACTAATCACACTATCTCGTAGGTAGGCCTAATATAAGGTTATCGCTAAAAGTGCAAAGTTATCTTTATACTTTGAACAAGCAAAACAGTATCCTGGTAGAAATACGTCTCTAACTATGGTTAGAGAGTATATTATGATATATTTAAAATAATATGACGATGTTCGTTATTGAAAACAATAATAAGGAAAAAAAATGTATATACTTCTACCTAACAGTTTTTTACAGTAAAATAAAAGCTCGAAGTTCAATTTTGTTTCGTAATTTTATGTTTTTATGTATTCAATTTTCGTTTATAATTGTTGGGCAAAGGTCTTCACAAAATCCTTCGTAATTTTCAGGCATTTTTTTTTTGTTATAGACATTTTAATGCAGTTGGCTGCAGATGGCCGTTACTCCGAAGCTAATTTATTCGTGCAACGTGTATTTTAGTGTAAATTTGTTATATGAATGCCTGAAATCGTCCTAAAATCCCTGAAAGTTATATATCATTTTAATAGGTACGCCTTTGTGTGTTATCTTTTCAAGCTGTTCATACAACCATTGTTACTAACATAGTATAGTTTCCACGATTTAAATTAAAATTCGGTTCCAACCAACAACGTTAAAATATCAGATCGTTCATAGCAAGAAAATTCAAAATATTCCTAGGATTATATATATATTCATTTGATGATTTAGTGTGATTCTTGAATTATGTTATTGATTGATATGTATTCCAACAACAGGTCCTGAGCTAAAAGCGCTGAAGGACTTAAAATTTAGATGGTCGCACGTATTATTTCTGTTTTGATTATCCAATTTCCTGGATTTTTACTGGTCATGTTATTTAGCTAAACTGTGATCACAAAATTACAAAAAATACGAGAGGATTTCTTTGCTCTCGGTGATCGACCACAAAAAATAAATTTCGCTTAAAAACGTCTCACAAACTCGTTTTCTCGAGGTATATCTGTTCATTATTAAAATTTATCTATGATTAAAATATAGAGTTCGGAATTCAAAAGTGCGTTCTGTCAACCAGCCGTTCTGCGATTGGCTGTCTCTATGTGTGACGTCGACGGAAACGTAGGCCCAATAGTGGCTCCGACCTTCGGTTCTACTATGCTCGACTAAATTCAGTTAGATTCATTGTCATTCGTATTATAATCTTTGATATGTATTGCTTAATTAAATGGAATATTTGGAAGTAATTGACCCTAAAACACATCCGTAGAGTTATTTAGTTAGCAATAATCTATTCAACTCGTTGGGTTTATTGTTATTTGCGTGACCAGATCATAAATGCATTAATCAAAGTTTTACAGAGTTTTGATAACCGTAGAGTAACTTATTGTTAAGTTAATTAAGAATTTGGCTATTTGGTACCTATTGAACAGGCAACTATATGTAGAGCTGTGTCATCGATAAATTTAAATAAGTGCGAACACTGAACGAATTGAATAATAATGCTTTAAATGGTTTCAAGTGTCGGCATCACAAAGTCTTGAGTTGTTTGAAACTACGAGAGCGCTATGAGGCTACGAACCAGAGTGTTGTGTATATTTACACTACAATCGGCACAGCAAACCTCTCACACAAAGCGGATTATGAAAGCAAATTAGATAAGCAAATTCTTTCAAAATGCAACTGCCCAACCGAAATTCAAATTAGTAGCCTCATCTACGCACAATGAATGCAGATTAGAATTGAACCGTGCGTGTGGAGATATAAAGGTGAGTTTGCGGAAGCGAGACGTGTGCAGAAACGCACACGCAATAGAAGGCGAGCTGGCCGACGCGAGGAGTCTAGGTGCTAATAGCCCCGCGGGGCCACTTTGACAGTTTCTATGCAAATCATAATGCGTTACCGAGACCAGTTTTCGGAGAGCGGTTCCGGGCCTGTTTCGCACGATCTATTCACGCACATGAACGAGCCTGAATCCTACGCCAAACTGGATTCTTCGACTCATTATAAGTTCTTTACGACATGTCGCAGTTCGGATAATTTCACCGGTCTCTGATAGGCCGTCTATGGCGGAAAACGATACATGTGAATCATCGTAGATGGCAACACCAATCGCTACTAGGAAATTCTAGAGAACCGGTCAGCAGAGATCCGCAGAGAGAATTAGTGATGCAATATAATGGATCAAAAAATGGGAGATACGGTTGTCTCATTATCAAGTTCAATAGCCTCGAATCGGCAGCACGTGTATGCAAAACTTCGGGCACGGCAACTGCGCAAAAACGCTCTCTTACCGGAACATTTTAAGGTGCAAACTGCTCTACTCCCTCGCTCACTCAAAATGTATCATATGCCGCGGGGTGTCAACACTATTTATCAATGACTCGTTCTATACCTACCTAGGTATTTGAAATTCATTTAGATTCAGGCAAATAGGTTACACGCGAAGCATTCTTAACCCTATAACACTTGGTCCGCTTCCCGGAAATTAATAAAGCTATGACATAAAAATCGAATAATACTTTCCTCGCATCCATAATTCCACAGTCCTCGTTCCGTATCAGTAAACCATTAGCTCTACGAGCTGTGCACTAACATAGTTTGTTTGTATCACTGAGTGTCAGCCTCACTTCTCACTGGCGTGTGGGTGTCGTGTTGAGTAACACTGGTCGCACCGTGGCTCACTTCCGCATGTCGCTGCAGCGGTGGAGCCGGTGCGCGCGCCGTGTCGTGGGGAGCGCTCGCGAATGCGACCGCCGAAAACTCTTCACACCGCCCGAATGCAGAAAATTCGGACGCGTCGAGTGGGGGACGCTCTACGACTATCCGAAACGTACGTGCAGCGCTTCGCTATGAAAAAGTCCAAGGTTAACGCGCGCGATGCCAAAAAAAGACGCACACAAAATGAAAAAGACGGCTAGAGCGGCGCCCCTTGCGGGCCCTCGTGATGCAGCCGAATCTGCACGCCGAGGCCGGGCTGCCGCATTTGAGAACCTAGCGCGATTCCACTAGCTCGCCGCATGATACTTACACCGGCCGTGCTAGACCACCACTAGTACGGCCTATGTACCAGCTCTATCGGTACACTGAATCGAGGTGTGTGTGCGAATATGTATTTTCGTTGAATAGTTTCGCACTAGGTAGATACGGAGCTTGAATACGCCATTTGTTTTACGGTTATTGACATCGCGCACTTTTTGGGAAATTTCATGAATATATTTTGTAGGTATTTCACATTGTACCGACTTATTAATCTATACTTGCATACTCAATTTATGTTTTTCCTTGGGAAAAGCCACACTCAATTGGAATAATATGCATAATGATAGCAGCACAATTTAATAGCTTCTACAATTTAACCCTTTGAAAATAATCAAGGATTTAACGATAGTTACGTTATTTGAAGCTAGGGAAAATCTTTTTTATATATGTATATGAAATATTTTAAATAGATAATCGTTTTAAAATTAAGCTTTAAAAAAGCATTAGCTACTTAAAACAGTGGTATTTTAACTCCAACCTACTTAAAATGCTATAAGTCTCTAGTTAGACTCTCACCTGTAATTATGGATTATACTTAGAGGAAAATCCGTCCACAAGATGCTATATCTATAAGTACTTATAAATCAAATGACCTGACTGATTCATCATCGTCAAGCCAAAACTATTGAAGAGACTTGAAACTCGAATGGTGTGTTCTTTATCATCACTCACTCACACATTACTCAGGAAAAACATGTCTTAAAGAATTGAATAAACAAATCAAAAATGTTCTCAGTTGCCTCTGTTTTGTTTAAAAAACAGAAGTGTATATCGTAGGTATGAATAAATCAAATATTTTCATTTTCTTATTATTATTCTTTCTAAATAATAATTAGTTAAGTACCAAATATACTTATACACAGGAATTAAGTAATATTTAAACAGGGTACACATAATATTATAACGATAACCACCCTGCGTTTGTCGAAATAAGCAGTAACATTTCAATTTTGTACATTACCTAGTTAAAATTATCACGGTAGCGTCGATTCGATAATCACAGAACTCAGTAAACAGTAACGCAACTACGACCTCGAAATCACTTCCGTATTAACTACTCACTGAAATATTTGTTAAACTGGATGATGCGACTTAGGCAAATAAATACATTTATTTACTCTGTGGCTAACGTCCTTTGGAGACCAGATAATAATGAGTGTAGAGATCTTTAATTCTAAAAATGCACGCTCCTCCGCTTGCGCAATCAGTCATGTACGAATAATTGTATGCTACGGCATGGATTTTGAAAATGCGTGCATTTTAAGACTAAAATATCTTTACTAACCTATGTGAAATGTATATTTATAATACTTATTTACAACTTTGGCCCGACGGACATGCATTATTTTACGAGTACTTAGTAGTTTAAAAAAAAATTGAAAAAATACGTCCTTGAAGTAAACAAAATTGCGTATTTTGCTACGGTTTTAACGGTTTTAGATTTTTATTTCTCAAAAGAATTACATAATTCGCTTATAGAGAAACTATTTGGTAGGTATTATGATTATGTGCCTTATGGCGGAGTAAGACGTTAGGTAGGTATCATAAATCTATAAAAGTATGTTATAATTAATATAACCTATTAGTAATAGTGATATCAAGATTTTAGGTCGTACATTTATACATGGTTTTAATATTAAACAATTAAACAGTAAGTGGTGGGTAGATCTGTAGAAAAAAATTACGAAATAGGCCTGTGCTTTGTATGGTTGACAGCTTGAGCCACAGATAACAAGTTTGTTTACCGATATTTTGCTTCCCTGTGAATTTTCAGTGGTGATTACGGTCACTAAAACAGTTGAATTGAAATCAGATGTAGTAGTATTTGTAACACCTTGATTTATTAAACAAAAAATACTTCAACTGATTTTTAATAAATAAATATTTTCTATGGAAGTATTATACTAAACCAATCGGTACAGTATCGGTATGAACATCCATTCGTTACATAATAACATCCTCACTTTTCGGTTTTATTAAGTGTGAAAAGTGGTTGCCTTTATGTTGCTCTAATTTTGTGGCTTATCTAGTAGTTAAGCTTCGAAGTCGGGTTTTGAAAGGAACTGAAAGCCTTAAACTAGAAACCAAGTTGGGTGTTTTCTATGTATTCTATGTATGTATGAATTTACAAAAAAAAAGCATTTAAGTATTTTATCAGCCATCTGGTTCCCATATTACAAGCTCTGCTTAGTTTGGGGCTAGATGGCGTTGTGTGAAATGTCCAAAATATTTATTATTATTTAGTTAAAATTTTATAAGTAAACGGGTGACAAGAAGTTCTATGCGCCTTTCTAATGGTAAGAGACCACGCCTGCCCATGACCAGAATAGTGTAACATAACTACAGCGCTCGTCCACTATATCGAGATGTTTTGGTGGTCAGTCTCGAAATTCCAGTAAAATAAAATAATGCTTCAAAATTATCAATAGTGCAGTTAAAAGAACAATGATATCTAACAAAACGTTTTTATCAATGTGACAAGGCCGCAGAATTATGATAACTGCCGAATTAGATGAAATACAGGATGTTCAGCAAATTATATAAAAATGATTCGTCTAATCCCGTGACTGACAGACTGAAAATTAATGCAACGCCAAGCCAAACATTTTTGAAGCATGAGACTGAAGAAAGTTAGTTTTTTAACAATAAAAAAGGATTTCCACGCAAACTGAAAATTCAGGTGTTGTAAGCTAGTTATAAACTAATGTTACTACAATTAAAATAATTGTGAACGATATTTTCAAAAAAAAATTAAGGATAGCAAAATACGTAATTTCTTGTACGAGAATGATATTTTAGAGTGCTTATATCAGCGTTGCACACAAGCATTTTCAGTTAAAACTAATATATTTTTTCAACCTTTTTCTATTATTTCATTTTCTAACATTCGGAAGAGCGCCTTAATAGACAAGTATATTAAATTGTATGAAAACGTGTAGTAAGGTTACGGTAAATGCTATATTGTAGGCTTCTTGTCGATTACTAGAGCTAGATAGACCCATTGTGTGACCAATTGGAAGCAATTGCTTTGAGGAATTGTGCAGTTCTAGGCCGAATGGAATGACTCTGATATCGTCAACTGTTCTCCAAGATTACATATACACCTACAGGTAAATAAAACTAGATTACAATTCACGGGACACACCCATACTGAGCGTACAGGTAATTATATCTGATTCTTTTGAACGAGTGTGGTGAAAGAATTTCAAGTGCGCCTCGAAGAGGCTTTATCTGGTAGAGCCAGAAGTATGTTGGCCAAGAGAAAAACTTTTGTGGTCAAACTCCCGGCCAAAACACAAGTGAAAATGTTGTGCCCAAGCTATTGAAGGGAAATCTTACGCGGTTTAGGCATCTCCATACACTGACAGAATTTAAATAGTACACAAATTGTCACGCATGTGTTACAAAGCTCTACGAAGCTCTACAAAACCGATTATTCTACTAAGTTTCGCAAAACAAACTAAAAATATAATGGCGGTAAAAAATTACGATAAACTTTGAGATAAAATAAAAATCCAGGAAAATTATAAATTTATTGAAATAAATTTAAAAAAAGTGCTATTACGAGCTGCAAGATTTTATGAATGACTCATTCAGCAACGTAACAATATAATTAAAAAATATCGGCCCGTCTCTATCAACACCCTAAACGGGTAATATTGTGTAGCTGTACCTGTATCTATTTGACTACCGAGACCTGAAATGTAACCTACCTACCCAATATTGCAAATAAACCATTGAATACTGAATACTAGCTATTGGATACCCCGCAGCTTCGTTTCAAAATTCCTTTCTTAGTATGAGTTCCACGCCGGTGAAGCTGGAAGGTTTTCAGCAGCTAGGCCACCAGCAATCGTGTCACCAACCATAGCTACGGTGGCGGGCGGCCGTCAGTTCACATTTTACGATGACACGGTTGTTCGAGTGGCAAGTGTGTTGGACTACCACGCTGGTATCGCAGCTTCAATTCCCGCTTCAGGACAAACATTTTGTGTAATGAACACCGATATTTGTCCTCAATCTGGGTGTTTTTTCTGTATCCTATGTAGTTATTATTTACAAAAAAAAAGTATATAGGTAAGTATTCTATTAGTTATATGGTTCCCATAGTACAAGCTCTGCTTATTTTGGGAATAGATGGCCTTGTGTGAAATTTCCAAAATATTTATTTCGTCTAACTTAGCCGCGGTGCTGTAATAAAAAAAGTCTATGGGATTGATGTATTGAGGAAAATTTGGCATACTTATTGATAGTTTTTTGACCGACAACGTGATTTTCAAGTGAAGCGCAGGTATAGTTTTTACTATAAAGTTACTTGACTGTAACCATCTGTAACCGACTTTTTCATCAAACTGCGTCACAAATTAAAGCGCGAAACATACGGTTTGAGCCGCGAGTCTATGGATTTGTACAACATGGATTTCAACGGTAGTGTTCTTACCGCCTCACGCCGAGGAGGAACTCGCCAAATCCATGTTAGTTACACAAACCCATAGAATGTATCATAATAGTATTCGTAGTGAAGGGAAAAATAACAGTTTTATAGCATGCTAATTTTTCTCTGATACTTATTCCTAAAAAAACACTAACACGCTATTTACAACATAATATATATTAACATTCTCACAGAAAATAAGACATATTAGTTCTATCATCATTCATGCATCTACAAAACTTTTACTTGAAATAAATTCAGTTAACATATTTTCATAATCGTTAAAATTTATTTTGATATACATACATATCAAAGATTAATAGTTGAACAGAAACACCCTATAGTATAGAGGGCTTACTAAATTCTTGCAGAGTTATCTTATCTGCATTAGGTATTCTGATTAGATGGCCAAATGCATGGACTGTAGCACAAACAAAGCCAACCAATAATGTGCTAATATTACTGTGTTTTGGTTGGAAGGGCAACGTAGCTAGTAAAATTATCGGGCTTTTGAGACTAACCATCAAAATGTCTTATGGTGGAGGAGCGCTATAAAAGTATTGCACCGACCTAGAATAGTCTCATTCCTATAACAACGTGGCCTTCGTTGATCCCGAGAGAGACTAATGCCTACTTGCACCAAACTGTCAAAGTCCCTAAGCAATTACTTTACTTGCTTGGTAGTTCTTAACAGTCCAGATTCTGACCGTTAAGAACTACCAAGCGAGTAAAGCAATTGCTTAGGAACTTAGAAATTTTGGAAAAAGTCAGCATTAATCCATCATATTAAATAAATCTGAATCCTGCTACACATTATTTTCTTATTTAATTTCTGGTCTAGAGAAAAAGTTGAGACTATCACGGTGGCAAAGCAATGAAACTAGATTTTATAAGGTTTTACGTTGTAGGTAACTCTTTAATACGATTATGGAAGGCTTAGTTGACTTAAAGTCGAATTGAGTAGGAAGGTACTTCTAAAATCTAATCTTAGATTTTTTGATATCAGCGGTAGCGGTAGAGTTTAAAATAGATAATACTGACACATAGATTAATAACAGTGTTTAAATAGAACACCAAGATTGACAGCTTCTAAGCAAGATGGAGTCGTAAAAAATGATAAAAACATATCAGACAGTCAGTAAAAATTAGAATCTCCATTTTAAAATATTTTATCCAATTTTAGAATGTAGTTTTATTAACAATAAAAATGCCTAGTAATATAAAAGTTTAATGCTTGGGTACTGAAAATTCAGGCTTCTAGTTTTATCCACAACAAAGCTATTGGGGGTCGAAAATGGCCTGAGAATGGCTTCGAGAAAAGGATAGTACCGTGCCACTTTTTTGCTCGACTTGGTGGGAGCCCTGCCGGGCTCCCAGATACATGTATATTTGTAGCACTGTTCAAAAGTAAATAATTAGGTATTATAACAGCTACTCGTATTAATTATTTTTTATTTAAAAAAGTGACAAGTGACGAAACGAAGTAAGAAGTGTTTATTAGGCATAAATCACAAAATAAAAAAAGAATGTATAGATTTATTATATGTATAGATTGGTCTACTGAAATATGTACCCTTAATAAGTAGGATCACATAACAAAACACTTTTGTTTGTGCATTTATAAATTTTTGCATGTTTTACTAATTTAGAAGATTTTTACGCTAATGTCGATCCCAAAATATACCAACTAGAGTAGTTTCTCATGTAAGTCAAATGTGAGAAAATAATTCAACATTTTTCGAATTCAAATTTATTTATTTGCATCAGAGACAATCTTAGGTGCTAAAAACGTTACATTGCAGGTGATAAATATATTTTAACTCAGTGGGGTCGGTTTCAATATATACTCCGAACTAGTTTTTGAAATCTTTAACATGAAACACTCCTTTTCATAAACTAAACGATGTGTAAGAAGTGCAAATATTCATAAGCATAGTTTGAAAGTGAAATTAATTTCCAACCCGGTACGTCACTTTCAAGAGCTAAGGAGCTAGGTCACTGCGCATGCTCCAATTGCACGCCCCAGGGTAGTGCGACCTACATACACTAGGTAACCTAGATGAATAATCAATAGGCCGTTTTTGGAACATTACTGTAATTCGAGCGATTGTTAATTTGCTTCAGGTTAGATATTTAGGTCTATTGTAACATCAAATGGGTAGGTACGGCATGTAATTATAATTAAAATATATATATTTTAATTTCAACCACATAATACAAGAGAGATAAAAATTTTTTTACATAATATTGGCTTGCTTGAGCATAGATTAGGGGTTTCAGCAACTACACTAATTATATAGGCTGTTAAGGGATCAGCAATCCCGATCCTATATTTGGAAAGAGTAAGTATATACCTAGGTATTATTTATTCATAAACCATAAGGCATAATGTACAAATATCATTAAAATCGTTTCAATACTTTGGTATCGATATCAAAATAACTGAAAAAATGACGCAAGTTGAATTTGGTTATTTTTTTTAGTATTTTTTTTATTAAAATGTTTTTGTTTATAGTAATAAGAATTTACCAATAATTATGTAATTCATAATTTAATTCAGTTTTTTTTAATTGGTAGGAGCTATTTGAAGTTCGCTACCACATTTCTTGTTTGCAATATATTACAAGCACTCGTATATGTGTTTTTTCGTTTGTAATTGCCTCGTAGTATTTCAGGTAGATTGTAGGTATTTTATTGGTACTGTACGCATATTCTTCATCATACATACATCTGGTCAAATATTGACGCATGCGTAGTAGTTAGCACACACCGTTCAATGTCATCGCTTGCATCTGACACGAACAAAATATATTTCATCGGAATTGAAATGGCAAATGGTTTTTGAACGGATATAATAAAAAAATTGAGCGAGCCTCACAGTAGTCGCATAATAATGCCTGGATCACACGTACCGAGTACTCAGCTGAGACAGTGCTTTCGGCCGAGTACTCGGTACGTATAAACATGGGGCCGAGTGCTCGGCTGAGTGAGTGACGTAAGCTTTCACTGTCTCGGCCGAGTACTCGATACGTGTGATCTAGGCATAATGATGTGTAACGTCTGACTAAAGAACTTATAAACGTCCTTGCATCCGTCATTTCATTTAAATTTGGAAGGATCCTATTAACTTCATTTTTCTGAAGTTGGTATCATCTGACGGCTAACTTCCTGTGACACACTTCCGTTGAATTTCAAATTAATCAAATGAATTATTAAAAAAAAACTTATTTTGTTTCAAAATTATTGAGAATAATTGCTAAGGAAATATGAATTTATGCATATTTTTCAACCGACTCCAAAAAAGGAGGAGGTTATCAATTCAGTTAAATGTTTTTTTTATGTTTGTTACAGAACTTTAATTTGTTTATAAACTAATTTGAAATTTTTTTTTTTGCTTGAGAGGATTACTTTCAGATTAGTCCCATATAAATTTTATCAAAATCGGTTCAGTAGTTTAGTTTTATATCAAAATAACTGAAAAAAATATGTCGTCGCAGGAAACGATATTGCGTATTTTGCTTACCTGTGACTTTTTAGTGGTGTTTACGGTCACTAAAACAACCCAACTGAAGTCAGTTATCTATCTTTTTGTAAAAACTTGTTCATTTTCATGCTTATCAATCGTTCGAGTACTTATTTATGAATACATAATTAAATGAGTTTTGAAATGCGCTAAATAGAAGCGCATAAAATTGTCATTTATTCACATGTACAGCAATATTAATGTAACGAATACAATGATAGACGCTAATTTAAAACTGAAAAAGTGTAATGAACTGGAATAACTTCATACAAAATGCACGAAACTCATACACGTGTAGCATTTTTTTGCATATATTGTTGTTTAAGACTGAGGCCAAACGAGCGAAACTTTTTAAGTTGTGAGTCGCGTATTTTCGGTCGCGTATATACTGCCCAGCAAGAAAACTAACTCATTTCGCGTCGCCCCGTGTGAATCAAACAGGACTTTTCTATGAAAACAAATGCAGCAGAAATTACGCGACCGAATTACGCGACTGACAATCAAAAATCGCTCGTTTGGCCTCAGCCTAACACAAACCACTCGTTATAAAAGCCTAAATGCGAAAACATACACATACCTGATACTCTTCTTAATGTAAAAAAAATCATTCATTCATTGATTCTAACTTTCGCACGAAAACTTTGTGTTTTGTACGTTTATATATCGTTAAATTTTGTTTATACGAGTCCTGAAAGTTGTCTGTTTATAATGAGTTACCTATTTAATTAAAATATTTTAGAATCCCCGAAGAGTTTAAAATATTTTGAAACTGTTTGCTAGATAAAATGGTATTAGTATTATGTGCACGCACTAAAACAACTCTGCGCATGGTGCGACCTCTTTTTGAAAACGTTCGAAATCGTTTAATATTCTAAATATTGACAATAATTATGGTGATTAACTTAATATTATTAAACACAAGCTATGGTGTAATGCATTGTATTTATCTAGTTAAAATACTGGGTTTACTTTCTTGATTGTCTCTCTGTCTGTTTATCATTCTGGGTATAATTAGCAAATAAAATTTGGAGCACTTCCCAATTAGCTATCCGGTTGAAACTTTCAGGACAACTCGATAACAATGCATTCTAAAACTATAAAATCTCGTAGGGAACGCGAGAGAGTCTTAAGCATAAAAACGTGGTTCTTAGATTTTATACCATTCTTGTTTCAAAAAGAAAATTCATAAAACACCATATTTTACTTTTATCCTTGCCTATAGCTACCTACACTATACACGATGCTCGTCGGACGGGGCTGGGTGGCGTGCGCTCGCGCTAGTGACCATGATTACTTGAGAACAAAGTAGCCACACAACTAGTAGAACTTTGTGAGTTTATATTTTATTTTACACAGAATCTAAAAAAAATAAGTATGATACGAGTCATGGCTGTTTTGTAGGTACGCAAAATGCGACGTTGTATAAACGTAAATAGCAGAGAATAACTTAACTTCAACAAACACAGATAATGTCATATTAGAATTACCTTCAAGCAACATTACAAGTATTTATTTATATTCATAATTTTGTATTGATAAATGAACACAAAGAAACCTAGCATAATAGCCTCTCTCTAACCTCAAAGGTTTGCAGGAAGAAAACTCTTATTAGGGTTAAGCTCGCCTTTGTACACCTGTTTTCTTTTATAATTTTTATTTTAACGTGTTTGTGTGTACAAAAAAGAATTACAAGATATTTCTGTTATTTTCTAGCTGAAATCCAGGTATTTATGACTGCGGAATATGTTTAGTGGCACCGGCTGGCGTGATACTCACGTGTCGAGGTTTAGGGTGCCATTGGTGACGCACTGCCGACGAGGAGAACCGATGACGCGGCGCGACGTGGCCGGGGACGGCCGGGCCTTGGACGGTCTACTAGGCCTGGTGCAGCCGAACACGCGCTTGTCTAGGAAGGAAGTCCCGGCGAACTGTCAACGCCGCGGAAATCGGGCGGCGGCGTACGCACCGCGCAGGCGTCGCGCGCCCGTCAACAGCCGCCCTGCAACCACTCCCGCCTTCTACCACCCTCCACCCCCTTTAAATCGAACGTCATAACCGACCACCTCACCCGCTGTAATTTCTGTAAAGCGCTGACTAACCCCCCGCCGGCCCTAAAAAATGCATTGCGTAACGGTTTTATAAATTTCACTGAAGGATGTTTGTCCAATCAATGTTCCACCTGCTTTTAGGTGGAGGACACCGGCTAATAGGATCGATGCTTCCACGTTTCGATAATGGTTCTTTATTGGAATATTTAGAATCAACTCCGTTGTTTGTACCTACGAGGTTTAGAGATTATTGACGAGACTAGTTGATACAAAATTGTTAATTATAATTATAAATCAGCCTTAATTACTACCGCGATGCAGTCATCGTGTAGCTAAGCTAATTATGCCGGATTATAATACGTTAGCAAGGGACATATTAAAATATCCAATCCAGTTTAAGTCAGTTGGTACAAAGTAAACTTTAGTCGCTTTGTATCTAAGAATCAATATGGAAAACATTATGCAAAATTTAATAAATTTATTGACAAGTAACCGGTAATATTGCTAATATGAACGATTCAAATCTGGAACTAGGAATTCACTGACATTTTCACTTTTGTAAACGAACGTCCGTGACATTATGGCTATTTCAAGGTTGAAAAAGTCATTTGAATTCTGAATACTCGAACTGTCATGCTGCGTGAACATTATGTAGTTGTTTTATAAGGACAGGCAAACTTTAATAAGGTAACGTAGAGGCCCATTAACTTAACTCGTTTAGGATGTTGCTAGGGTTGCTGAAGTACTGCAGCGCATCAGGAATATTTGCAGACGCTCACACGAATGGCTTCCATGCCATCCTCAGGAGAGAGCTGCCTCGATCCTCTGCCGGGTCCGCGGTAGTACTAACAGCATTCTACGTGTTTTTTTCTGAACATAATTTAAATTTATTGAAGTAAAAACTTCAATGGCGCGCTGAGCACTTTATTTTTTAAGGTTTGAATGAGACTAAGCCGTCACGCTCGGCTATGAAACGCTCGTTCGGGTAAAGTCAGAAACAATATATTTTAAAGAAGTTTTCACTTTTGTCATATGGTTTAAAGCACAAACCTTCTTTTACGATAAGTAAATAGTAAGTCAATAACCTTGTCATTTTTGAATTTCTTAACGGTGCGTTTTAGACATTTTGAAAAAAAAAACAAACATTTAATTCGTCTATGTAAGTAAATATACTTGGTAAGAAAAATGGCTAAAAGTTTTCTTTAAATGAAAACTTTAGGCGCGCTGAGTAATTAATTTTGTGGGTATTGATTGAGACTGCCGTCAGGTTTGGTTATGTAACGCTCGTTCGGGTAAAGTCGGCTCGAGTCGACTAAGGTGATGAAGTTTTCACTTCTGTCGTGTGATCTTTGAGCACACATCGCTTTTTTGTTACTGTTGTACTACTAAAAAAACAACGAAGGACGGTATGTTATAAAACTTCCTAATTGGAAGCACCGATTTCACCTATTTCACGGTGTAACCCTTGAACAAAGGACTCCCAGGGAATGAAACGAGGTCAACTGCCCGCCAAAAAATAATGCATTGCCGGTGCTCTATCCGAAATAGATCCAATGTAGGTCGGTGCGTTGGTTGGATCCGTGCTTTATTACGGTTCTTTGTTATGGGGAATGGGGACAAATAATCATTGCATGTCTTGAAGACTATTGACACAAATCAAAAGAAGTAGAGTGATTTTATGATTAAAAAAACTTTTAGTCAGCGTTTTTACCTATTAACCTAAATATTAATGGTTGGTTAGATATATTATATTCGGAGAGCCAGGAGAAAACAATATTATTAGATTATTTTAAGTAATTTTATAACTATTTTCATTTTTTAACATATGCAAGCATAAGCTTTGATTCTTGTTGTGTCCGCTTTAGGTTCTCCATTTTAATTCATTTCATTTTGGTTTATTTAATAACGTTATGGATATAATGTCTACAATATTATATATTTTTATTATATCTAATCATCCTCTAATGTCTTCATTGCTGGCACTCAGACCTACTTTCGGCTAGGTGAGCGAAAGGTGAGCGACCCATTTATAAAAAAAATATAGCTTAAATTTTCTTGTTTCTCGCACCGTTTTTTTT
The DNA here is from genome assembly GCA_932526365.1 of Lobophora halterata. Lineage (NCBI taxonomy): Eukaryota > Metazoa > Arthropoda > Insecta > Lepidoptera > Geometridae > Lobophora > Lobophora halterata. The sequence continues at coordinate 10,618,634 of OW052001.1, forward strand.
CTTATAAGTTTGCATTAAGAGAAGTTATGTTAAAACAAATATCCTTTGCTTCATTTAAGACCTTAAAAGCTTGCAATGTACATACATGAATGTGAGTCTGCAATGATATTCTCTAAAAATATAAGGCAAACCAAATTCATATAATTTTTTTCTAGTTTATTTTTGCCTTGCGATGGCCTACATAGCGCACCATAATTCATTGCATTGAGGTCACAAGTAGTCGCGACTCTTCTTAATAAAGTCTCTGTTGCAAAAGTTGTTTAGATGACTTCATTGTGACGTCAAGTCAATGAATGGACTGTATTAATTTCCGGGCTAAGAATTGATTCATAGAAACAAAATAAGTACAAATGAATAAATAAATAATACGTTTGTTGATGTAAGTACCTACTTTGAGCTTAATTAAAAAAGACACTACTTATCTACTACTTATCAAAATTCATTAAAATGTTTTATATTGAATCAGAGGTATGCCCAGTAGAGCACCAATCTGTATAGCACCCTTGTAAACAGCAACGATAGTATTCGTATTAGGGCACATATATCAAAGTTTTTGCATTTTCTGGAAAAAGGAAAACAAATTGGTGCAAAATCGTCATCGTTTTATATATCATTAGATAGCTCATAAATTAATATTATACAAATTTTAAATTGTTCAAAAATTATGTATATGACGCATACGTAAACGCATTTTTTAACAACCAACCCTTGCCAAACCTGCAACTAATACCATAGCTAATACACATAAAACTTAGAAGTTACCAAATTACAAAAAATGAGTTTGAGTGACATAGCATACAAAGTCATCAGCAAATTGAGCCAACCCTTCCATCCCTAGTCAGTGATCGCAATAATTAAAGTTTGTTCCCTGCGGGTTGTTCCCGTATCTGATGATCTATCTATATCTACATTAAACTACTTCAGGGAGGAACCAATCGAGCTTGCGTAGTTTATGTAGCTTAGGAAGGATAGGTTCATTAAATCATATTTTTTTATTAAAATTGGAAAATTAAACATCTAACCCGAGTTCACCAACAGACGGTTAAGTTTTAAACAGTTGTTTTGACGTTTTTGACACGAATTTTCATAGATTAAACGTCAAAGATAACAGACGAAGAAGCCTAATCTTCCGATTATATATTGGTGAACACGGACCGAAATGTGAAAGTTTTTATTATATTTTAAACTGCTGATTTATTATTCGTTTAATGTTTATTTCTCTATCCCAGACCTCGGAATCATACAACTCAGATATGGTATTGTGTACCTAGAGATCTGACCACACAGATGGTCGAGTGGCAAGTGCATTGGACTGCTAGGCCGACACTTCGCGGATTCGATTCCCACTTCAGGATAAACATTTGTGTGATGAACATCGGTATTTGTCCTGAGTCTGGGTATTCTCTATGTATTCTAAGTATGTATTTACAATAAAAATATCTATGTATTGTATCAGTTATCTGGTTCCCATAATACAAGCTTACTTAATTTGAGGCTAAACAGCGATGTGTGAAATGTCCTAACATTATTATTATTATTATCTTCAAGAGACTCTACCTATATTTTATTAAGCATTAGCATACCAAATCAATTACAATATTTATTCATAGATTATTATTTAGCGTATTAGTATATTTTTAAGTTTTTTTGAGGACGTGGTGGCCGAGTGGATGAGGCCCTTACCTTGCGATCTGATCTGATCTGGTCGCGGGTTCGAATCCCGGTGGCAGTCATGCGTAAATGGGTTTTTTCGGTCGAAAAAATCTATGTACGCATCCCACATTCTCGCAACGGTAAAGGAAAACATCGTGAGAAAACCGGCATGTCGTAGAACCTACAAAGTTCGAAAATATGTGTCGAGTGCACGAAAGGAGCCTCATTGAGGCGCACTTGAAATCCTTTCACCACACTGGTTCGAAGGAACTAGTGACACGATAAGAAGAAGTACTAAATCTTGTTTTTAAAGTATTTCGTAGATTATACCTAAAAAAATGCAATTAGTTTTAAATTGTAGAGCCCCTTATAATTGTTTTGTTTTATAATTTAAGTGATTCTGCATGTTCATGTTTATTCTGTTTTATTGTATCTGCATATTAAGTTATTTTAATTCAGTTATATTCCATTGTATGTTGGTTCAGTGCAAAGTCGAAATTGGCTTGATACCAGTTTTCCGTTTTCTCGAAGCTTCCTTAGTAGGTAAACACCTGTTGACTTGAAAACATTAAATAACTGAAAAAGGACTTTTACGTAAGAAGATTTACGCAAGATACTTAGTTGAAAACTGTGGTTCTGTTTGGTTTTAGATGACATTGTGTAAAATGTCGAACATTATTTATTTATTTTACCAAATAAATAAAGACGAAACAAAAGCATTGTTTGAATCAAGAAATTCAAATTTTAACTTTTTTTTTAACGCGAGCGCGATGGTATGAAGTTAGCAATTAGTCTGTTCTTGGTCAAAATCGGATAGTTTTGATCACTATACGCTATTATAATAATAATAAGCCGTTTATTACAAAGTTTGGGTTTACATGTTTTTTGTAATGTTATAAGTTCAGGTTCGAATGTCCCGCAGTTCGGTGTACCTCTTAGCATAGGCCTATTCTAACCCTTTCCACTGAGTTCTGTCTTGTGCTACCCAGTGCTGTCCAGCTGTTTGTTGACGCACTCTATTGCGCTAGTCTCTGAGGTACAGACAGCGTCATAGATAAGTATCCCCCTTGCATTATAATACCCAGCTTCAAATCCCTTTAAAATCACTGTCGCGACGAATGGGGAAGTTTTGCCTTTAAAAAATTGATTATATTTGTATAACCGTATGTAAGCCTAAAAATAATTTTAAGTATTACAATTTTTTGAAAGGATTTATAGCTGGGTGTCTTGTGCAAGGGGGATACTTATCTCTGACGCTGTCTGTACCAATCAGTGACCCTTTAACACCATTTGTCCTGAGGATCTCGGATCATGTGGCCTGTCAATCTCCACTTCTGTTTGTCTTTTTGGGTAATTATATCTATAACTTCTTACTTTGTCTAGCTTCTTTATTCCTGTTAAGTACTGTAGGCTACCCTTTGATTTATTATTCGAGACATTTTGTTTTGAGGCATAAACAGTTGTGTATCATCTTGCTCTACAATTTAGATAATAAATTCATTCATGCATGTGAAAACCTATCTACCTTACTCAACCATAAAATTTTCTGCTGTTTAACTTTCTGAATCTTCCAAAGAGGTTTTTTTTAAATAAAATTGGATAAAGAATCTAAAATTTTATACCCGCAACATCAAATTTACGCGTAAATCTGGAGCTGGGGTGAAGTGCATGCATTGACCATCGGCTTTTTTATCGAATCATTTTTTTTATATAATATGTTACCTCAGAACTTTATTGTTTATAAACCGATTTTAAAAATTATTTATTGTTAGAAAGGATATACTTTCATATTGCCCCCAGATATTTTTTTTTTATTGGAGATAATAATTTTTCAATCGGTTCAGTAGTTCATATTTTAAATCAACGTAACTGAAAAAATATGGCGTCGAAGTAAACAAAAAAGTAAGTAAAAATTGCGTATTTTGCTTTCCTGTGACTGGTTAGTCGTGCCTATGGTCACTGGAAACATACGATTGAAGTCGGTTGTTGTACGTTTTTGTAAATCTTAATCATATTTGTAGACGGTCACTGGCGATTGACAATCACGTAGAATTGTAAATTACAATTGATCGTCTCTGGGACGCTTAAAGTTAATACATTGGATAGAGCTACTACGCCGTATTTCAAGTTCTCTATTTTGAACAAACATTAATAAATTATTCGTTTTGTAGGTATATATTTCGCAGAAAAACATGTTATATGCGTGTGCGTTGAGATTGGTCGTAGCGACGCGGGTTGCGGGAGGGGTACTATACCTAGAGTCTACTATGCGAGCGCTTGCATACAATGCCTGCCAAAGACCGCATCCGAAACGGCACGTGTAAGCCCAGTGCCGAACTTGAACAATCAGTAATGTAATATTTTTCTTTGTAAGTGTAATTTGATATTGTTAATAATACTGGTTTATTTCACCTCTGCAAAGTTAAAGTACCTATATTTTTGGTAGATACTTACCATTAAAAAATAACATGTTAATAGATAGAATATACTTTATTGCTCACCATCTTAGTACTAACACATTATAATGGAAAAATAAAGCTAGGTATAATAACAGTGGACAATGGGCGGTCTTATCGCTAAAGAGCGATCACTTCCAGACAACCTTTGCATGGACTGAATACTGTTGGACAAATGAGGACGTCTTATATAATAATAGATTAAAGGCTGTTAGTCTAATTTACTACTACTTGAAAGAAAATAAAAAGAGTAAGTAAAAAAACAAAAAATATCGACCGTTTTATAAGAATAAAATCTTGGATTTAAATAAAATCTAGGGTTTTTTTGTACATACTACACAGCGTAAATTAATAGGTGAAAAGGTGCTTGTAAAGTAAGTGGAAATATTTTGATATGCTTAAAAATATTAATTTTGTATAATATACTTGGTACGTTTCGTTACTATTTTAATGTCATATTTGACAAGGTCTTTTTTTTCGCAAAATACGCTACAGGGACATAATACACTCTACAAGGGGTTCTAACTAGGCAATTTTAAATTCACAATTTTTCTCAAGTAATCGGCAGGCAGTAAAATACAGATTAAAACAGATACCATAAAGTCATTTAAAGAAACCAATTTGACAGTTTCTAAATGCGTAATAAGATAGTAAGATCCCTCAATGCGGTCCTGTAATCGCATCGTACAATAACGTCATACACTCACACACATAACCGCAACGCCGAATTTCATGGATGTATTTTTCTATCCTTGCGCATGTGTGCAGCGCAACGCCGGTGGCGACGAGATGGGGCTATGCAGCACTAAACGGGTGGGACAGAGATGAAGATGGCTTATATAACGCATTATTTTTATAATTAACAGACTAAAATTTAGAGATACGACTGCGCGACCCTGAAGCAGGCCAGTGATCCCGAGAACCGAAAATTTGCACAGATCGAATGTGGGCGACCTCGGTCGTATTGCACGCGCTAACACACAGGCGCGCTCACACACACATGCACAATGCGAAAATTCTCGACTTCCGCGTAGCAGATACAGGAGGCTCTACTCATAAATGCACCATTGATCCATTGCAACCACCCTTTGACCTATTAATTAATCTACTCCATCCGAACTGAAGCTGAGTATTTAGAACTGAATGGCTATAACATGACTTAAGTTAAGAGGTTTCAGATCCTATAGGTCGCGCAGCGAGAGTTGGCATGAATAACACATTCACACGTGCTCTTGTGTAGTGTCTGTGAATAAGAGCGCAGCGTGTACTTATTGTGACCTGTCAAAATTATCAATCTAAATTTGTCAAAGTTTAGTGATTTTGCATTAGTGTGAGTACTTTGATAGCGCCCACTCTTATTGCGTCACTATACCAAAGAATAAGTAATATTATTACATAAATAAACTCTACTTTCCTATTTAAAATTGTATTATTAAAGTAAAATAAATCATTTTTTTTTATTGGTTGTTCATAAATTGGATTTTTGTAATATTTTGTAAAAATAAACATGTTTTCAATTAAATATTTTTTTTATTTTTTTTTAATTTTGTTTTTAATACTTTTTTTCATTTGACTGTACTGTATTTGACTTGAACAATAGATATTTTCATTCACTTCGTGGGTAGTCCCAATCGCTGGAAGGTAAATAATAAAATGAAATCGACGTAACGAATCGATTAAGGAAAACGACAGTTTACCAATACCTCCTGCAATACACATAATAAGTTTTTTTTTTATGCAAAGAAGTTACAAGACGAGCCGTTCTTCTGAATTATTTCCATCTGTCACACTGCTCTGTCCCCCTGGGGGGACAGATGGGACAAAAAGTTCTCTGTCCTCCCCCCCGACCACACACCCGACATGCCTACACAATGCACACATAGATTTTTTAACAGAAATATCCATTGGCGTAAGACCGGATTCGAACCCACGACTTTCGGAGGCACCTATTATAGGTAACAAGAATATCAGACCGAGGGTTTAATTATTCAAATAGCAGTCATAAGAGGGGGTTAATTCACCCTCTAGTAAGCACGTGAGTGACATTCAGGGGTAGATTTTACCCGACTGCGTAGAAGGAGGGTTATATTTTAAGACACATTTTGTCTGATTGCGTCCATGGACGCGCACAGCACAGGACCTACGGACCCATGTCCCAGATCCATGAGATGATGGAGGAGGCATTCGTCCAAAAATGGAAATCCTAAAATAATAATAAATAAATAAATTATCATTAAATAAAACACAGAAAATCAAACAAAAAAATTAAAATGCACGATACATTATAATTAGTCAAGTTAACTAAATGAATGTTAGGTACTTAGGTACGTTTTTCTGGGAAATAAAAGGCTTTATTATTATTATTTTCCCTTTATTTATCTTTTCAACTCATTTATACACCACCAACTTTTAATTACCAAAAAAAATTAAATAGTACTACGTTGCATCTGTGCAGTCAGAATTTTGTATGTCTTTAAAATGGCAGAGTGACAGCGGAGCGAGTGCGGCGCCCGAGCCGAGGTTTTGCGAGCTGGCTCGAGCTAGGTACCCGGGTTTGACAAACGATGAAAACTTAAATTATTATCAATAAAAGGTACCGCCTGACGCAAATCCATAGGAATACGACTAACGGTAACAGTTGTCTAATTTTAATCAAATTTATTTTGACAAAAATTTGACTTAATTATTTCAAGTTTTGTGCCGTATATGTGTTCAGTAACGGCATAACTGACTATGCGTATTTTTTTTTATGGAGATTAAAATTTAACCGTGTATACATTTTATACTAAACTATTTTATAAAAATAAACTAATTAAATTTAAAACAGCTTAAAAACATTATAGTAAAAAGTATATAAGCCGGTGCAATTTGTTATTGCGTTCGTCCTAAAGTGGAGACATTTTGATGGCCATGTTTTATGATTTTTAAAGATACGTTTTTTTACTTTGAATAATAGATATTTTTATTTTAGTAGGTGACCAGACCGGCCGCTCTCTTGATGACAAGAGATCGCGCCTGCCCGTGATCAGAACAGTGCCACACAGGACTTTGAGTCGTACAAGCCAGTGCAAAATGCAATAGCGCTCGTCCACTTTAAGATATTTTGATGGTCATGTTTATAGTTAGATAAGAATCGTAATCGTTTCTTTTACTTAATTATCACTTTCAATAAAATTAAGCAACTAGCAAAACCTGATAAAGGCAAAAAACTGTGGTAGAGCGTAATGCAAAATCATCACAATTATTTACACCAATAGATTACGAAATCAAAATGTCATCTCACTTCAAAGTCAAAAGTTTATTGAACTCGAACTATCAGAATGCAAATTATAGGCACAGCAACAAACGGCAGAAGGTACCTAATTTATTTATTATCCTATTTACAAAAGATATTTAACTTTCAAAACCACACATTGAAAAATTAACTTTAAGTTTACACATGTTAAAATCCATAGTTTTATAAATAGCTATAAACTAAGATATCATGTTACACACACACACACACGTCTAGGGCTGGCCCACATGTACATGAATAGCAAAAAGGACCTTGCGCGTATACATCACACATACAAAACGTCAAAAGCAAACAAAACTACCATACAGGATACACACTACTAGTCTTGTGCATGTGAGCCAGAGGTCTCCTGGCTCACATGCACAGAATCACAAAAAAGACCTTGACAAACACTCCTAACTTTTGGATATTCCATAGAAGAGTAAGAATAGGCTTTACATCAAAAGTATAAAGTTAAGAATACACAAAAATTGCATAACCGACAATTTGAGAATAGGAAAACTACTTTACGAACCAATGTAAACTAATCTACTCATCCAAAGCAGAAAAAGAAAATCCACTGACTTAACAAAAATCTAATATCCTTTATTTCAATAATTCTAAGGATCTCTCTGTTTTTTTTACCACAAGCAAAATACGTACATTACCTACATTGTAGATTTTCAGATCCTTCAGCTGGTCTAGACAAGCCCGACTTGAAATGAAGATAGAAAGAAGACGAAAAAATTAGTCTTCCATATACCTATTTCCGGTACGGAACCCTAAAATGGTCTTAGGTTCTGCATGTCACACATTAATACAAAGCTAGCACTCCAAGCCCTGACATATGGGATACACACACACTGCTAGGGCTCACATGCACACAAATTCCTAATCTCAAGGCATCGATAAAAACTCATGAACTTGAGGCCCGGCCGTGAACTCAAGACCACGTTGCATGACGTCAGCGAAACAACGAACAATTGCATAACATTAACGTGAATACTTCCTTGTTTCGTAACAGGTATAAAGTAGGAAAATCAATAACAATTTAGTACCTTAGTACGATAGCGTTCATATCTCATACTCTGCGAGGGGCTCTACCTTTACCTACTATTGTTACTCCGTATTTTCGTGTAACACACACACTATCGAAAAACTGTTTCATCCTTTCAAGTATTTAAAATTAAAAGGATATAGCGTGTTTGATCAGTTATATAATATAACTGACCCATTAACGAAATCCTAAAATGTACTTTTTCTACGCTAAAAGTATATAAGTATTCCAGCAAAAAATCTCTACAGCAAACTTAAAATACACAATAAAATGTTCACGCAGGGAAGAGATTTTTCAGTCAAAAAGGAGCCTCTTTGAGGCGCACTTGTAATCCTTTCACCAACCTGGTTCGTAAGGACTAGTGACACGCCTAGAAGAAGCCAAAAAAGAAAATCTCCCCGTTTTATCGTGACTCTTTTCGCAAGACTTTATTTGCCAGTCTCTATTTGCAAGACGCAAGTTCTAAAACCTTATTTTTATTTATAAGTTAAATTAAGTGTAAGTATTAATAATTAAAAATATATTGAAAATTTTAATTAAGTAATTAAACTTCATTAATCCTTCAATTTACTGATCTACACACTTTGTAGTATGGATACGGGAAATTCACGTACCATTTTACGGTACGTGAATTTTTCGCTATTCATACAGTGTTTGAATTGAACCAAGTAAGTATTTACAGTAAAAATATTTACCTACTTTGTACTCGACGCATAATCTTGTTAGCCTAACAGCAAATAAATAGAAGTTCATATGTATTAGTTCAATACACAGTACTATGTACTAGTATAATGAGAAGGAAAATGGTTCAAATAAAACAAGTCAAGGACGAGTTTGTATGGGATTAGGTTTAATCTTTTTAAATATCCGTACGAGAGCACCTATGCTCTCCTTTTGGAGAAGGTACAGAAGGCATTTCTCAGATTTCTATACAAACACAGGCTGGGATACTATCCATTTATGTACCCGACGAGATTTCTTCTTGGATGTCTGGGCTATAACTCTCTTAAGCGCAGGATCAGATCACAACTATTTGCAAAGTGTTCCGCGGTACAATTGATGCGCCTGATCTACTTAGTGAGTCACTTCTACTCTTCGTGCCTAATAACTACACTCGAAGCAGAAAGCACAGGCTCTTTGCTCCGCCCTTGTGCCGTACTGTCGCGCGCGTCAACTCACCGATACCTAGGTCCCTAACTGCCCTCAACAACCTCCTAGAAGCCAGTCCACATAGTGACATATTTGCGGATCAATGGAAAGAGCTCACCTCTGATTTCCATTGGTACTGCCAATCAAAATTTTGACATAAATATTATTAATTAAGTGTATTATTTATTTGATGACTATTTTAAATTCATAATTTAAGTAATTTGTAATTTAATTTTTAATTTAATTTGTATTTTAATAATTTTATTTTTAATCTTTAAATAATGGAATTGGTTGTTTAACCGTTTTATTTAAAGTAAATAAATAAATACTAAAATATATACTCGTTAAATAGTCAGGTTAGTTACACCATAATAATTCAAGAACGGCTGGACCAATATTCATGATTTTTGGTTTTTGTGTGTGAAGAAAGAAAGAAATAATGAAATAAATGTATTAGCTAACAGAGATATTCGAAAATTAAACTACTTGTATTACAAACTTACTTATAACATAAATCTCAAAGAATAATAGGTAATAATAATAATAATAATAGGCCTATCTCAGCATCTAAATCTGTAACATGCTTACGGCACTATTACTAAATTGAATAGCAGAATAACTATTATAACATTTAAAAAAATAAGGGAAAATAAAGATCCACGTAAACGTAGTGGTTATATTCTCTTTGGATCCACGGGTAGACGAAGTCGCCCGCGGGTATTATTGGGTGGTATTGAAGTCACTGAGATGTAAACAGTTAGTTAGATTAGGATTTGAATGATGGACAGCATAGTAATAAAAAAATACAGGTTATGGATAAAAAGTATATTATTCGTTTTGAAGTTAAATTATGCTTATCACATAAGACTAAAGTAAAGGCAAAAGTTTGAAAGAATGGGTGGACGGTTGGATAGATATTTGTTATTCACTCACGCAAAAACTACTGAACAGGTTATTCCAAAATTAGTGTGAGTAACTTAAGAGCTTGAAAAGGTCAAGGGTTACTTTTGATGTATATACCATGCGAAGTCGCGGACTGCAGCTTATAAATTAGAAAGTGAATGAAAAGCGGAATCTTAGTAATCGATTAGTCAAAGTGAGTGAGTGGATTCTGGACCCAAGAAACAGGTACGTACCATTTTCAACGGGCATCGAAATTTAATGATTAATCATTCATAATAGCTAATTATCAATGAGCTATTGTTTGATGATGACCAAAATATCAATGAGGAACTGCTATTAAACCAAAATGACGATGCAACAAGTAGCATATCAAATCACTGACCCTATCCATCTTTGAATCGAAACTCTATTACCTTATACTTAACGTTTAAAGTTCTTTGTAGGTACTTAAATGATTGATGCTTTGATTACGTAATAGACTTGGATCAAGACTCACGGTCATGGTATTCGTAAAGGTCAACATGTATTTCTTAAAATTGGGATTGTAGATATCATAATGAGATGTCACGTTTTTTTCCTATTTTTAAGTACATAATAAATCCCACCAGAAAACATAAAATTTGAACATCGGTCAATTCTTATGACAAAAAGAGTTGAAATAATTTAAGAGAAAAATGTATGTTCAAAAGCGCTTCATTGCGTATTGTCATGCACACTTATTAGATAATAATTCATTTTTTAAGTTTTCTTTTTCTTATTTATTTTTATATTCCAATTTGTGGAATAAAAATTCCTAAATTACGTCTCAATTATTCAGCCAATAAAATAATTTCTAGTACTCTACCAACTCAAAATAGTGAAATATGAACGAGAAGACCAAGACATAGAGTACCTAATAGCAAGATAATTGATTGATTCAGGCGTTACTTTGCGGAAATCCATAAATATCAACAAATTATATAAATATATTTAGTAATAAATCCGCTTGATTTCTAAACAAAGGTTTTAATTAACTTAACTTTAGTTTAGAACTTTAATACAACTCTTCTCTCGTTTCGAACTTCGGCGAGTCCACACCTCCTGATGATGCCTCGTGTAGAGGCGAAACACGTGTCGTATCTTTAAACTTTGGTTTTCTGTTCGTTGACTCTTTGGTTTATAATATAGTAATATGTTTTAAAGTTATAAACTAAAGTTAAGTTAATTAAAACCTTTGTTTAGAAATCAAGCGGATTTATTACTAAATATATTTATATAATTTGTTGATACCTAATAGCAAAACAAATTATTGTAGAGCTCACTATTATTTCAAAAAAGGTATATAGATAAGTAGGTACAAAATATTGTAGGTAAAGTATATAGGTAGGTATTTGTATACATAGGTGGTTCTATCAATTATCTGATTCCCATGGCACAAGCTCTGCTTATTTTGGGGCTAAATGACGTTGTGTAATACCTATGTCTAAAAATATTTATTTCGTTATTACACAGTCTGACTCTGAGTGCGGTATAGGAATCAGCGTGTAATCTTGTAGGGCGCGATACCTGATTTTCTCTACGGCCGGCATTTACGTACTCCACTTTGTAACGTGTTTTTGTAATTACCTACGTATAACAATTACAATAAATAAAGCATTTATTTGTAGATAGTCCTCAGTGCACTTAAATTTCTATCAGATTCTCCCATCCACAAAGAAAAAATGTTATCAAAGTTATGAAATAATGTTCCAAACTCCTCTTTACTTTTACGTAACAGCAAAAATTAAAGTTCCCTAGAGTCTCCTCAAATACTTTTCCCTGTCACAAGATTATTATCAGTAACGAGTACGCGCCAAACTGTTTGCAAAAAATGTTCCAATTAATTTCTTGTACCGTTTAAAAGTACTAGCTGAGCTCGGCTGGCTCGGCCCTGGAGCCTCGAAGGTTTCGTCAAAGGGTGGTTGCTAGGATACCAGCTCCCGAATATCCCGATATAACGAAGGATTTATTGATTCTATGTATCCAAAATTCGCACTTGCAATGTGAACGTTGGACAATTAGTTTTCATGGCTTAAAAATGGAATTATAAGTGCCTTCTTATTATCGTTATGTATTCATAGGACTGAACTACCTTAGAAGGTTTTTTCATACTAAGAACTCATAAACATGCCGTAGATCAAGTGCGGATTTTTTTTTGCAGATTTTTTTTATTAACTTTAAAAAAAATATATATTAAAATCAATTTATACGATACCTACCCATTTTCATAAAATCTGGTTTAATTGTATAAATAGATTTTATTTCTATCATGGATTAAAAAAAACATGTTTTTTCGTAGTTTTTTCTATTAATAAGCCTTAATTTAATATAAATTTTAAATATGTCCAACGGAAATTCAGAAACTCGATGGAAATCAAATCATCAATCAAAGTATTTTATGAAATTTTCAGGGAAATTTAGTGGCAATAGATCGAACATTGGCTCTCAAATCGACTTTTGCGTAAAAAAAATTTAGTTCGCTCACTTTTTTGATACATTTGTTTCGTATTGAGCCCACCCTGTAAAATAAAATAAAAACGTTCGTAGGTATTTCAACTTTTTCAAAACACGTGTATACTAAGTACTCTGAAGTAACAACTTACTATGTTGCTATTACTATTTATTCAGGTTTCAGAATGTTTGTAGAGCTTGCTGTATTTTATCGTGTACTTATGCAGCGTATTTGTTGACGACAGATATTTCATAAAACTAACTATTGATTATAATAATTATATTAGCTGACTTGAGACATAAAACCTGAAATAGACGCGCACCAAATAAATTTACATTGGTCAATCATTTCATAACTTCCTGAAATTACTTATGAAAGCTATCGTAATGGGATTTGAAATAGTTAAATAAAAATAGTTGAAAACATATACATAATTAAGTTAAGTTTAATTATAATGTAAAGTAATGTCACAGAATATTTTTTTTCCCTATATATTTTTATTCCCAAAGTTTTCCGCTAAGGACGCCCTAATCAATAATTTACTTCTGCTATACATTTTTGGATTCCAAACACGAAGAACTTTTTTTCAGCTTCAAATGGAAAACTTGAACATTGATGATTTCTGAAACCACATCGAATGGTAAGAATGAAACAGTAAAAATTATTGACATGTGCTTGCTAATTTTAGAACTCTACTCGTACTTTCGTCGTATCAAATAAAAAAATGTGATTGGTATACTTATTATTCTATATTATATCCAGATTTAGCTGATTTATATCAGCGGATATATATCATGATATTTATAATAATATAATCATTCAATAAAATTTACTTTAATGTCGTGATATTAACACGGACTTGACCGTTTGTCAATGCACGATACATGGTATCCGATATATCTCGGATATATATCAAAGATCGGATATTTTAATATTTATTTTAAATATCGGATTTTTATAAACCCTGTACAAACAAACATACGCACTTACACAAGTTACACAGTACTTGCAAGGATCTGTGGGTTGAGTAGTTTAGTGGGGGGAAGGGGCAGAGGTAGGTTCGGGGGCCCGGTCACAAATAGCAAGCTGCGAGTTGGCATACACTACACTTCCCGCCCAGGGCCGTACTAAGTACGTTCCCATGTGTGTTGGTGTAATGATTTTAACCAGTCAGGTGAACCAGAGATTTTTGAAAAATCCTTTTAAGACCAATTTAGGGAAATAATGACATCATAAAACAAACATAAAATGATATATCATAAGTAGTTACGTATTTAAACAAAATCGTTTACTGTTACCGCATAAACATAAATACTTCAAGATAGATAGTCAGATAGTAACACTTTATTGTACACCCCGAAGAAATATACGTTATAAAAGGAAGCTTAAAAATAAAATAACCAAAAATAATAGTCTACAATGGGCGGCCTTATCGCTAAAAGCGATTTCTTCCAGGCTTTACGAATAATTTATATTAGCCAAAAAAAAATATAGAGCAACACTTTGTTTATATCTTCACCTAATTAATTATATTGCATCAAGTAGAATTGTATATGTATATCAACTCCCAACACCAAACTCAAATAATACAGAACAAACTCCAAGATAGTCCAATTAAAACATGTCGAAATAATATTTTGCTTGCCAAGTTAGAGCCCATTCAGGGCATACATAAAATAAATTATACACATTATTAACGTCATAAAACAAACTTAAATTGAATAATTGCCTGACGGAAGTTTTAGTGTCAATAAAACTCTTGGTTACTCGTCTCTAAGGTGTGTCTAGGGAATTGATTAATTAATGCAAATTCGTGTTACATTATTATGTAGAAATAATTTACCAGCCATACATCATCTCATTTCAATAAACATACTTAGCACTAAATGTTGTCTATCTTGCTACATTAATTAATGAGAATATAACATTATTTTAATACATATAAACACGGAGCAAAACATCTTTTAGTTAGCTGCGTAGGTACCTGTAATAATAACTAAGCGTGTATTTTCAAAGAACAGACGAAATCGGGTCGCAGGGTTGTTCGACGGGCATTATATCGCCGGCCTTCAGGTAGAAATTCAGCCGCCATTGAGGGAAATTGAAAAGAGCTTGTAATAAGCGGTACGCGGGGTGTTGCGGGGCGAGAGGGGGTGTGGTCGTTTCTATCGCGACGAGCTCTCGCCCGCGCCATCGCCATGGCTACGCGTCAGATGCGGCCCTGTGTGGCCTTGCAATGGAATGGGGAGGGCAATAGTCCCGTCTTGCAAGTCGCTACGCCGCCAACGCTCAAACACCGCGTTTTTCACTAATGTACAATCTAATAGTGTGTTCTCAAGGCCGTCACGGAGTTTTATTTGCACTGCATTTATGTTCGATAAATACGTGACCGGTGCTATGCTGTGCTTGATTTTTTTTTGGCTTTTTGATTGTCTGGGAAGTCGTGAGATGGCAGGTTTTCGATCTGTCTGAAGAAATTAAATCAATAGATACGTTTATGTACTATATAAATACGTTAAAAAGGTGTCACTGGAGCAAGTAGTTAAATCATCGGCATAAGTATTACTAATTAATATTTTTATTTTTTTAAATAGAAATTCTTACCAATGAAAATAGTGCATTTGCCTTAACAAATAAATCAGGTTTTTATTAAATAGTTATCAGATAAAATTGGCAATTTAAAACCCTTGTGAATACGAACCGAATCCAATCAACACAGTTTATTGGATACGAGAGTATTTCCGTATTCAATTAAAATGAAACACTGACACTAACACTGACACCTCCATAAAAATATAAAAATACCATGATTGCGTGTAGACGTACTCTAATCTTATCTAGGCCAGCAAAATCCCCAGCCGTTCCTAGGAAGCCTTACAGCTCAAGGGCAATCGCCAATCAACTTTGATCCATGTTGCTATGGCACAAAGTTCTTTATCGCTTGAAGATATAAGGCTAAGCAGCCCCTGGAAATGAAAGCCGGGGTACGATGTACATTGGATGGTTGTTGCTGATAGCGTTCGGCTGAGATCGTTCTAGAGCGGAAATGTACGTTGTCCTGGGCGATGAAAACGTTTGAAAGGGAAGCTTCCAGGGTCGTCTGTGCGTGCTTTCAGCTAGTTTTCGCCGTTGAGACCAGCTGACCTCGATTCGCAGTGCTTATGCTCCTATAAGTTATTCCGCCCTGCATACTGCGTAGCCCGCTGAATTTTGTATTAAAATCCGTTTTAATACAAAACTTTTGTTTGGGGATTTGAGATTCCAGACGTTGCTTAGGTGCTATAAAGTTGGAGTGTGACTTTTAATTTTGCATTTTCTTAACAAAGATCAAGAAATGTTCATTGTTTTTCTAATATAAATACTAGAAATTTTTCTTTAGATGTCAATCTCTCTAGAGAAAAATTTCTGGGTTCATGAAGGTCTTTATTTAGTTTATTCTTTTTTCTTTCAAAACCAGAGGAGCAGCCTTAACAATTTTCATATAATTCTTTACCACAGAAATCACATTTCAATAGAAAAACGTCTTTGGAAAATAAGTCTGCAGAAAAAGTTGGGACGAGGGAAATAACTTGATGTTTCGGCATCTTGCTTTCGGTGGCACTTTTTCAGTTATAAGTGATGTATGTACGAACACTTTGAAATTAAATTCTGAAATACTCTGAATAACTGTGAAAAAACTACAATCTAACTATCGTATTTTTGAAAAATAGTACTTTGATAAGTCATTTAAAGTCTGACTATCAAATACTAAGAAATTTTCTGAAGGCATTCAGTTCCGTGGTATTTTTTTTAGGCTGAAATCCAGGAACAGTTCCCTGATTCATCGCCGCCCTACTAGCAGGTACCCCCTCGAATTCAATGGCCTCACTGCTGGCACTGTATTTGACAAACATAAAACATAAACATAAACATAAACATTCACACACTCACACCCCTGCACTAGGATTCCCTGTGTCGCAGGTGGCATGGACACATACAACACATCACAACATCCAAGACCCGAGAACAAACATTTGAGTGCGTCACAAACATTTGCCCCGGCCGGGGATCGAACCCCCGAAGACAAAATGCTCTTGTTACAATCGCCTAGTTACTGAAATGGTGGTAGAACCTTTGACCTTTGCGAGAGGTACAAATTATATGGCTAACAGTACGCACTTTGAAAGACTTTTTTTTTATGTTAAAAATTATGAAATAAATCACTTATTAGCTTAAAAACCTATGTTTAAAATCCATTCAGCCATATAGCGTGCAGGGCGCATAGATGGTTTTCACGCCATCATGCGCAAAAATACCGCGTCCCTGATGAGCAGAGTACGGCACAGCTGAAACAGCATCCTGAATACCGTGGCGCAATGTACCACAACTCCTCTCTGGAGGTGCCTTGTGCAGAAAGGGCTTCGAGAATCTAGCAAAAGGAGACGTCAAACGTCAGAATCTGCAAACATAAATATCTGACATTTTTTTCACGGGGGCGAGGTAAACACGCATTGCACACGCGCCAAACAAAATCTTATTCATGTAAACGCACACTATAATAATCTCGCACACCATCTTAAAATATGCACACAGTTATCAAATACAGCATATAGTTTTATTTAACGTGAATGGCCATGAAAGTTATATGGCTAATAGAGGGGTACGTCTTGCATTATCATCTCCTTTGGCAAGATTCTTGAAAGCACAGGGTAATCAATGTGCGACACTACTTTCTTTATTGATTATGCTCGGCACAATGCATTTTCCTATCCGATGCCATCAAACTTACAAAATGTTGAGTCCATGTTTTTTGACTTCGTCAACAAAAAAAGTGAAAGGTTACATACTTTAATTTAGATTTTATACGTGTTTTTAAATTAACCCTACTAACTTAAAAACACGTATAAAATCTAAATTGAAGTATGAAACCTTTCACTTTTTTTGTTGACGAAATCAAAAAACATGGACGAAACGAATAGTGTGAAGAAATTACTATAATACGGCGTACTTTTTGAGTATTTGTCCGAAACATTTTGTATGGAATTCGGATTTGAGGATTAGCCTTAATTTAAAAAAAATATGGATTATCTGAAATAATATATTTGTTTATAAATTTATTTTTAGAGTCAGACAAACATACATACAAATATACATACTCTCGAAAAAACCTATCTTCTTCGCAGTCGGGTAAAAAGAGCACGTTTTCCTGTTCCATTTCATTATCATTGTCAGGAGTTTTTACGCGAACTGGCTGTACTGTGCTGGTACAGTTGGCTTCGTTGTTGCCATTTTTTGCGAGACCGGCATTAAAATGACAATTCAGGCCCTGGATTTGTCAAAGGAACGATTTTCCAGGCGTTAAATTACGGTAAATGCTGGATCATACAGACAAACAATTTGGTAAATTACGAAATCAGGGCTTTTGTATTAGTTCTTCTGAATAAGAAATCGGTTGGTATTCTTGGTTTATTTTATGGTTACTTTACCGATGGTTCGGATATTTATGCTTTTGGGTAGATATGGCTTTGATATGTTAACACACTTCAAAGTCGTTTTGTGTTTGTTAAATGAGTGTTCGCATGTACTTATCGCCTTTTGAACACCAAAAATTTATACGCGTATTGAATGATATTAAACTAAGCCATGTGTACTTTCTGCATAAAAGCCTTTTACCACATAACTCTGATACAGATAACACTCCCCAAAACGGCATTGTTTTTTTTGTAAAGGCTACCGCAGTTGCTATCTCTCTCACATATTATTCCCAAAAAGAGGACACAGTAGCCCACACGAAACAAAACAACCGTAAATCAATAGAACACGGGAGTTTAATAATTCAGGGAGTTCGAGCAGTTTTAATTCGAATGTGCGTGGAGTTGCCAACGTGAGGGTTTTCCCAATTTTAGGGTAAAGTTATAGGAATAAAGTTTTGGGTTCGACTGATCATGTTGATTGACCCGATTAATACCCAGTATTTTTTTTCAATTTAGATTCTACATTAGGTTAGAGAAATAAATGCATTTGTGATTATTTATGTACAGAATGTTGGTGTAATAAATTTATAAATTGGGGGTTTTTCTCGTCATAAAAATGTTAAATGAGTTAATGAGAAATTTCATTAAACTAAATTAGTTTAGCATACGAGACTCTTGTAGGAAATTAAATTCATTAAACAGTGCAAATTCTTGTGAATAAAAACCTGCCTCCTGCTTGGTTTTTCCACTTTACACTCACGCTTCAGGAAAAAAATGGGTAAAAGCAGTACTTAAACTCTATTTTTGTAGGTATATTATATTCAAGTAACTTCTGACACTTTTCTTGACGAATGTGATAGACCTGGACTAGTGATGAAGTCTTGATTTTTTTTTCCAGCACCTATATAAACATTAGCTTTCCGCTGAAACAATTCGGGGGAGGTAGAGCGTGATTGAGTGACAATCATTCATCCATCTTATTATGATAATCAATAAAAAACTTCTCTGACTACTTGTCTTTTTAGGACTACGAATTTATCCGGGGCCTATATAATAATAACACAGGGTACAAGTTATGAAATTATTTTAATCTTGGTACAATGTTTTATTTCCCTTTATAATATTAACGCATGCATGACTCAGTTACCTTAGCAAAATAATATCATGATATAAGTGTAGCTTGTAAGTTCGAGGGACTTAGCATGTTAATGTACGTGCAATGCATCCTGGTTCTAAACAATGAATAGAAATACGTACTAGAATATTTTAAAGCCATTCGAATTGTGTTTTTGACGCTAGAAGAATAAATAAAACTATTGGGCACTTGTTTAGCATAATTATAATAAAATAGGTAACTCTTTTGAAATGGCGTTTTAGACCTTATTGAAGGGTCAGGTATAATGTATACTGCTTTATCAGGGTATAAGAAATTTAGGTTATTGTCATAGTACTGAAGTGTCCGCAGAGATAAAAATACAACGGATCCCTAAAAAAGTGATAAAATCCGTAATTGATCTGGAGTCCAATGGGTTGGAGGTGTGAAACCGTCTAGACGGACCAAAGGACGGGGTTTGATAAGGGTGCCTTGGTCGACCTTGACCTTTCTAACCCTAAACAAATGAGGAATTCCCCGCAGTCACATATTTCCATGAGAAACCGCGGGCTGACACACTTTCAATCCACTGCTTCAATTTTTTCCAGGGATGGACTAAAATTTACACGAGGCATTATTTAATATCGATAAAGTAGGTCGCTACATTCTCTCATGAAAACAACCCTCCAAACTTTCTATTTACCCACAGAAACGAACAAATTCACGGGCCGGTGATCGACAGTCGAACAAACGAGCACATTCAATTACTATTCGCGGCCAAAGAAATCGTGTGGCGCCTTTGAACACTGCATGAATTGGAACTACATTGGTATATCGAACGCAGATTGTCACAAAGCTGGCCCTTTGTGAGCGACATATCAATTGAACGGACACTACAAAAACAAGCGAACCCCGGCCGGGTTCAGACGTACGAAAATAAGTTCAGCGAGTTCCTAAACAAAAAGAAACTGAAATAAACAAGGTCGGGAATCAACGCCGCCGTCGCCGCCGCCATAAAGACCGACGGCCGTCCTTGAAAATGGGGGGTTCTTACAAATTGGGTTATTACGGGGGGTGCCGACCCCGTCCCGACGGAGAAGGAAGCGGCTAGCGCTTTTCCTGGTATTTTTGGGAAGTGAGAGTAGGATGGAAGGTTGTGTGGGCGTGCTTCTGCGCCACCCGTCACCCGGCACGCCCCTCCAGGAAGGAGTCCCGTTCCAGACTGGGGTTTTGGCGCCGATCATTATAATTACTCCAAGGTGAGCCGGGAACGCACCAGCGGCCTAATCCTGTAGCCTCCGGGACGTGCTGATATCGCAATAACAAGCACCAAACATTAAAAGCACTTTAACACCGGGATAGGCCGGTGCCAATTATGAAGCGAATTGAAAGCCTCTTCAGTTTCAGACATCGGGGTTTATTAAGGTTGGAATGAGGTCCATAACTTCGAATGAACTATGAAACTTTCGTTTAAGTTTTTTGGGTAAACGAGCTAACGAACTCAGGTATATAACTAGGATCAAACTTCATCGACCTGATATATGTATTTTATCTATCCAGATTTAATCGCTACGACAACCAATTGGTACCTGTAATCAATTCTTTTATGTGTATATTTATAGGTGTAAATAAAAAAAAAACTTTGTTTCAACATATTTTGCAATCATTTTACATCGCTTGACCGCACCCTTAGCTGTTCAGTTAATTATTATGCAATGATCTTCTATTTCATAGAGAAAAAGCTCTAATAAAAGATGTCTTTGTGAGTATCAACGAATGATTTTATTATGAACAAACCCTTGTGATTAAGCCAGGTACTAAAGCTCGAGTCCAGTTGGTCAGATTTGACCCTCTATCAAAGTTAATAGGTGGTTCATAGTTGCAGGTGTTAGAAGCAGCTGCAGTAGACATCTTTGATCATAGGCTCATATAATCTATATATTATTTATTCATCCAAACAAGATCTCTTACTGACTCGCATATATTAAGTCAAAAAACTTTTTATGTAGTATTAACGATGTAAATATTAATTAAGTTTGTTACATTTATGCGTTTAAACTCTACGACATTTAATTTTCCTGCATGATTCCGGCTTTACCTTACAAATTAATTTAAAAGTATCTAGGCACGTTTAAAAGGTCAATGTTGATAGCGAGATGACGTCACGCTGCGACCGGCTGGGACCAATAATGCGTGAACTAAGCACATAGCAACGCACTGCGTTGGAACCAACTCTACCAAACCATTGTGGACAGACCTCTTCGCGCACGCATTCGACGCACCTACGCACTCTCTCCCATACAAATACGGTCTGTATTTTGTGAAGAATAGATTTTTCAGAGGTTTACGTATAATGGTTCCTCTGCAGCTATTACTTCTAATTAAATCGAGTTCTGTTTGATCGCTTGCAAATTTCGAGAGGTACTACGTGATGCCAATTTATAAAAGTTTATTGACCCAAGTGTTAACACGTGTCGCATCTACTTATCTTGTGCCTACTTGGCGATAGCTGGGGACGCAAAAAATTGCCTTTGATAGCCGAGAAGATTCATAGCTGTAATTTTAGGCATTAACTTCAACGGTAAGGTAATTGGTTGTTTGAATTATTGACCGATTAGTACCTGCAGTTAAGTTGTGAATAATACCTATCAGCAAATCATAGATAGAAAAAAAAATAAAAAAAATCTTATTTATTAAAGCTTTACTAAAAATGATAAACAAGCTTTTGATGTATTATACATATATAAGACTATGTGCTTACGTTGTATTTGCTCGCGATACAATGGAGTTATTGACAAAAAAGCATGGGTGCGTTGTTATAAAATAGCTAAAATATGTAGGTAGTAATTTTATAAATTTAAATCTCATAAAAAAGGGTTAGGGTTTCGTACCCGTAAGTTGTTTATTATTATTGGGTAGCGAAGCATAGGAACTAATGTACGCACAAACTCGGATAAATTCGCGAAGCAAGGGGCGTCCCATCAGTATGCAACCAGACACAGAGATAGACTACTAATGCCTACTCATAGACTAACTAAGACTAAGAAATCTGTTTATTTGGCGGGAACTACTATTTTCAATCAACTTCCAAATGAGATTGTAGATGCTGCTACCGATACCATCTTCAAAAAAGATTAAAAACTTTTTTAATAAAAAAAGCCTACTACTCTGTTAGTGATTTTTTAAATGATAAAGGTGACGCAACCAAAGTTTAATTATACTTAAGGTATATAATAATGTTAAGCCATTAATTTATTATTATTAATTACTTGATTATACAAAATTTATTCCAACTATAAAATGAAAACTGACCTGTAATGTATGTTATGAATAAAGTATCTGTATCTGTATCCGTATCTGTAATAAAATATCATATTTTCAATTCAGCTGCAATTCAAAACTCTTTGCAAGATAGAGTCAATAAAAATTAAGTACTTATTAAAACTGAACTATACTGTAAGTCGAATACTGCAATAAAAAAATCTTGCATTACTTGTGATTTAATTAAATTCAATTTCAGATGTTTTTTATTCCAATAAATGTAACCTCAGTTCAGTTTTAACTAAAATTTGAATCAGCATTCAGCATTCATTCATCCTGCATTTGATATTTTCATAAGAAACTAAATAAATATATAAGTAATGTAGGTACATACGTATATAGTAGTTTTAAATATAATATGAATCAGCAAAGCAGAAAAACGATTCAGCGAGGTTCTGTTTTCAATCACGATGCAATTGTCTGTGGGTTATTTATAAACTTACCATTGATTCAATATTATTAGTCAGTGACCAATATGATATTGTAACAAATAATATTGTATAATAAGAAATAGAAATAGAGAAAAGGGAGGCCTTTGCCCTTCGGTGGGACGTTACGGGATTATAATAATATATTTTTACTATAATGTTTATAAGCTGTTTAATTTTAAATAGTTTATTTTTATAGTAGTTCAGTAAAAAATGTATTTGAATGAGTAAATAAGTTAAATAAAGGGATAATATTAATGAGAAATAGGTTGATTCAATATATCGTAGGTTACACTAATGTGTAAATATAGTAAAATCTCCTGATGCTAATATTTAGTACTATTTCTAATGAAGTCCAATATGTATTACATATAATTTAACACTCTTGCGTTTAAGTTAAGTGTTGTCGTTTAGTTTATGATTTTTTCATTAGCAGCAACAAATATACCTATTATCATCACAAACATTCAGCTCAAAAATTATTAGTAGGACAGTACTGCAGTTCAAAGTAGTTTAAAATCTTAACTTCGCAGCATTATATCAAAATATGCTATTGAATTCAAATGTGATTTTACACCTAATCGTAGCTTTTTAATAATATTCTTAAAAATTTAAAGATATACGAGTACAATGATGTTCAAAAGTGCGGCCTCCTCTGAGCTTCAATCCAAGGAACCGGTTCGGCACTTTTGTTCTTGCTTGTATAGCTATTTTTGTACGTAATTTTGTCTATTCACAAATATTGCACATCTGCCAAACATCGTGGATGTACCCCGCTGAGGCGGGTTCGTTAACCGCCGATTCTCACGAGCATCTTATGTCACGCCGACTGCGCCCGCGCAGACGATTATAGATTTTGCTATTAAGTGCTAGCGTTCTTTAGCAATAAATACACGCTAAAATCGTTTTATGGCACTAAAGCGCAATAAAATTGGATTTTTTTGTTAACAATAATGCAATGCGCTAACAAGCTTAACGTTTATAATTTTTTTTCTAATTTTTGTCACTTTATTATTTTTGTAACTTATCCACATATTTATTTTTTAACATTTCACACAACGTTATCTTGCCCCAAACTAAGCAGAGCTTGTACTATTGGAACCTGATAACTGTTACAATACTTAAATACTTTTTTTTGTAAATACATACCCAGACTCAGGAAAAACACCGATGTTCATCACTCATATGTTTGTCCTGAAGCGGGAATCGAACCCGCGACACCGGGGTGGCAGTCCAACACACTTGCCACTCGACCATCCATTGATACCTACCTACCTCACTTGTTAAAATGAATCAATGATCAATCAACAATTATTGTTTTTTGTTAAAATAAAAACACAAATTGGCCCGTTGCAGTAACCAGGACCCATTCAATTGTTTCTACATAATTATATTCTTTGTCACTTACGTGACCTCACCAACCAACAATCAAATTACACCTCATTCACCAAAATTTATTAAGCCATTTAGGCTACAGGTTGTAACAAAAGAACTCTAACATACATAGCTAAGGTAATACTTGCACAATACACCCAATTCACACTAATCTCCTTTCTTCACCTTTTGCGGTCGGGTAAAATACTTTAAATTTATTCAGGTAAACTATTACTGATAGCTTATCTATGTAGAATTGAGTTTTGGCGCAAAAACATTTGGTTCTACGAAATGTCTACGGTGCTACAAATTGCATCGATGCACCGTAGCTGCAGCTACGTCGTAGCACGTCTACGGAATTGCACATGCAAAAACTTTTGCGAATAACTTTCTCACCCTTAGCATCTAACTAACCCAACATCATTCGCTGAACTGACCAGATATGCACCACTCTCGATACGAAACTGTATAATGCTATTCAAGCAGCTGAAAAATGGGTAATAATGCAATTTTATTATTGGAATTAGTTCTGATTGAAAGGATTGGTGCTCAATATTAGCACTGGCTATATTGTTGCTATTGCTAGAATAACTCAATTGACGTACGTCACAGCAGTTTTATGTAGGTCAACTATTTATTAATCGGTAATATTGGTAATAAAATTAATCTGCATCTGATGCAATGTAGCTACAGCTACGTCGTCGTAGCACGTCTACGTAATTGCACATGCAAAAATAATTTGCGTATAACTTTTTAAATCATAGCATTTAATCGCTACATTTGATAGGCTAGTACGTTGGTAATAGAACGTAATAGAATTTGATTATTTCGGTAGAAAATTTCATTTCATTACAACTTAAGCTAACTGCTATAATCTTACAAAAATATATTATAAAATTTACAAAAGGAAACAATTAGGCAACCCATAGACCGTTGTAAACGATCTATAGGTAGCTCAACTGCACATTTTACACACACTACATTGTCTTAAAAAATGTACAAAACGAAATAATTGTATAACAGTCTGTTGTAAACGATCTGTAGTCAATACGTATAAGTCGGTAGCTCAACTGGTCCACCGCGACACCCGATGGCAGCCTACATTTGTCTTCTAAACTACAAAAAAAGGTTTATTACTCAATAAACCTTTTTTTATTTTTATATTATTTTAAATAACAGATAATAATACTCATTCTATCTGTTATTTGGTTCCCATAGTACAAGTTCTGCTTAGTTTGGGGTGTAAATAGAAATGACCAAAAATTATTACCTATATCATTATAAGCATAGATAAATTAAGATGGACAGGACCAAACCAAAAGGGATGCGGACTATAGGATAAAAATGAAACATCTCTTTTTTCAAATAATGTTTGTTACTTTTTACGATGCAGTTTTATTGACAATGAAAAAACTTAGTAGTTTTAAGATATAATAGATATTTAGCCCGATTACGTCTCTTTTTTGAAAATTAGCATTGACCAAAATGTACTAAAAGTTAGCCAATGTCGATTCCTTTTTTGGTCGCATTTTCAATGTACTACATTGTGTTTCTATACTTTAATACTTATGTGATTATAAGTTATATAGTTGTGTCAACTACACTTTTAAATGCCTTATCGAAAAATTTAGAGATCGAATTATTATAGAGTTCAAGCTGCCTTGCGCTTTGTTCATGTATTTAGAGCAAATGTGTGCCCAAAGAGAAGATTTAAGATTGCTCCATACTTAAATCTAGGTTAATGTGACTTAGAAATCTTTTAATGATTTTGTCCATACAGTTTGTAATCAATCAAGATGGACGATGACATTCTCACAGTGAAGCAACAGGAAGCATGTAGGTACCTACAATGTGGTTAGCACATG
The DNA here is from genome assembly GCA_932526365.1 of Lobophora halterata. NCBI lineage: Eukaryota > Metazoa > Arthropoda > Insecta > Lepidoptera > Geometridae > Lobophora > Lobophora halterata. Next base: position 10,645,130 of record OW052001.1, read on the forward strand.
TTGATGTTAATGACTTAAGTAAATAGGTACCATAGATTATAATGGTGTTCCTATAGAACACTCAGATAAATAGCTTCAAATAAAGATGGTTTCGTAAAACAAAAAAAAATACAGTTCTCATCAATAAATATTAGAGCATTTTTAATATTTCATCGGCACTATAACATCAATCACTAGCAGTGTCAATTATTTGACAAGAAATTGTGCATCGGACCAATACGTACTACGAGTAGAATGTTAGTTAAATGGTCCAACTTTTTTGCCGTGTCCTCTTTGTACTAAGATATGGTTCCTTAAACTTTAAGAGACGATGCTTTTTGGCTCAAAGTGTATGGGTAATAAGAATAGTATGTATTATCCTTATTTTGTTTGGGTATAATGCAGACATATATTATTAGTTTATTAGGTCGCGCTTTCTACCTAAGTACTTCTTGACGAACATATTTTAGACATTTTAAGTTTCTACGTCCAGCGGTTTGGCCTGAGCGTCATCAGTCAGTATCAAACCTTTCATTTTATTGATAAACTAGCTGTACCCGCGTGCGACTTCGTCAGCCGTGGAAGAATTATTTATTGTCGATTTTGTTTCTTTCACCCGCGAAAGAAATGTCACGGAATAGCAAAGTGTCAATACTAAGCAAGTCAATCAATACTTGCACATTTTCAATCCCTCTTTTTACCCACTCGAACATTGAATTTAGTAGATAACTGAAAAACTTGGCGGTACTTGTCTTCGAAAATCATAAATGCAACTTTCAATGAGATATTGTGTATACTTGAGGAGACAGGCTCATTCAACTTTAGGTCCAATAACTCCTTCATTCCGTACTTTCACATCTTTTAACTTTAAATTTGAAAATCGATGAAACCCGTATTTTATAATTTGTTTTGAAAAACATAATTCCAAAGTTTAAAAATTAAAAAAAACTGTTTCCATACAATGTTTAAACTTCTATATCTACCCTCTAAAGAGATTTAGCGTAATATTATATAGCCTATAACCATTTCAGGCTTTTTAGCTATAATATCGTTAAGTTTCAGTTAAATCCTTTGGGTAGTTTTTACGTGATGGACGAACACACAAACCCACAAACAAACAAACAAAGTCTTCCAATAAAAAAAAATTTTTGGGGCATGTTTATTAATCTCGTCTGAACACGTTTCCGTAAAAAAAAACATATGTACAGAAATTCGGGGTCTTCTGCTTTATTATATGTATAGATTAGTGTTAAAAAAATTAAAGCTTGGATGCATTCATAAAAATTTACGATAATTACGAAACTAACTTTACGACAAAACATTAATTCGAGTGACCTAAACACTAATCGCTATAAACTAAAACCATAGAAGTAGACGACACCGTGGCTTAGTGACGACACCGTGGCTTAGTTGGTTGTGACCCTGCCTACGAAGCTTGGTGTTCCGGGTTCGATCCTCGGCCGGGGCAAATATTAGTGTGACGAACACAAATGTATGTTCTCGGGTCTTGGATGTTGTGATGTCTTGTATGTGTCCATGTCACCTGCGAAACAGGGAATCCTAGTGCAAGGGTGTGAGTGTGTAAATGTAAAAAAAAAAGTATTTAAGTATAGAATCATACTGTAGTACATTGAAAATGCGACAAAGAAAGGGGGAGCCATATTGACTAATTTCTAGTACATTTTGGTCCGATGCAAATTTCCGAAAAAGAGAAGTAACAGGGCTAGATAAATAGTAAAATATTAAATCCACAAGACTTTTTCATTGTGAATAAAATTAAATCGTAAAAAGTAACAAACATTATTTTGAAATAGATTTATTTAATTTTTATTAACAGGATGTCTGAAAATTTTCTGTCTGTTATTAAACTATATGATGATAATATACTTTTATTTTTTTGGGTTATTTCGTATATTTTGTTGAATGCAACTGTATTTCTTCGAACTGGCCGGACATCGATAGAAGCCCTTATTAATTATTATCGGTTCGATAACAAAAAATCCTTGACCTATTTTCTCAAGGGCTCTCTGAACTCACTTAGAAAAGATCGCTCCTAACAAACACGTATTAATAATTATTAAATTGTTTTTAAAGTTGGTTAGATAATATTTAAAATTATATCTAAATGGTTTGTGTTTTTGCATTTTACAATTCCCTTATTTTAGTAGGTACACAGGCGAAATTTCTAGACAACAGATATCTTCCAGACAACCGTGGAGAGCTAAATAAATATAGAGTGGATTAAGGGTGTATCAAAAAGCTTAAATAAATTTAAAGTAACTTAACAATACAAATAATAATAACAAAGTAAGTATACTTAAGTGTTAGTTTATCCTATGTTGGTATATCCAATATTTATATAATTATATAAGGCCCTAGATACCTATAATTAGTCTCTAAGGAAAGAAACCATTTAAGAATCAAGGACAGCTGCTGCTAGTGCCAAACATCATCTAATCAAGAAAAAAATGCTACATTTTACGTTCCCTACAGCTCATAAGTTGGCAAAATCGCCCGAAAGAACTTTGTCATAGTAATGATAATAAGGTTCAGTCAAGACATCATAGGTAGCAACCTACAGCGACGAAGTTCTTATGATTTGAGATTGAAGCCAGTTCAAAACCAGTTCTGCTCCCTGGCCTTGGTTTCGTGAAGGTTTCCGTATGTGGCCCCTAACACCATCATTGATGCGATGAATGAATGTAAAAACCTTCTTCGATGATCAACCTATTTTTAATTTGACATTTCCTCTGCGGTCATAGCAAAGAGGTTTGTATCCAAGCAATACCTATAAACTCGTTTCGTTTGGTTCTATTTTTAATAATTACATTTTTTTAATGATGATTTAAATATAAGTTTTTTACGTGCGTGCAGGCAGAACGATTCAACCAGAAATCTTGAATTGGAAAAAAAACTGTTAGATTGACTGATTTGAATAACAAAAATAAATGACCATCGCGCAACATATAAAAGGCCTTGCCTTGCCCTTTGCCTTGTAAATAATTGTTATTCTAAACAAACATAACTACACACGGAAATGTAAGTCGTAAGTACCTACCTCTTGACGATAAAACTTCGTAGACAGAACCCAAGACAGGTGTCGACGATCTAGAAGTGCCAAAAGACCAGGAAAATTGGCTCATAGCCAAATTGAATTTAAAAAAATACAAAATATTACAGCATGCAGCTGAAGTGCGTATAAATTACATATTCATAGCGATAAACCATGGGCTCGACCTCGTAATAACGTCGTGTTTAATATAGTTAGAATAGAACCAATTGAAATAATCTTGGTTTATGTTGGCCCTACACACATTAGGTACAACTAGTAATAATAGTAGGGTTAAAAAAGGCTTTTACAGATCTCTATCAGTCAAAAATGCAATTTTGATAAAGAAACATGAAAATTGTTGAATAGCAATTGTATATACAGTCTTTTTCAGACTCTACCTCGAGGTAGAATCTCAGTTAGTTAAACTACAGGTCTGTAGGTAAAGGTACACATACCTTAGTTAAATATTACGTAGATAGGTAGATATCTACAGGTATGGTATAAAAATAAAATCAATGGCAGACTGGTAGGTACTAGAGCTGGTAGGTGGTAGGAATTAGGTCTATCTACGACGGTAAGTACCTACCATTTGTGTACATCTTAGTAGGTAGGTAGGTACTCTGTGGTAGGTACCATTGATCTACTTAAATCTTAAAATAAGACCGTTTACCGTGTACCTTTTTTTGTAGGTATTGATGAAGTTTAAGAATATTCTATCTATCTATCTAGGTAAGTGCTTCTTTAATCATGTAGGTAGTAGAGTGTAAAAGCTGTTCGTTTTGTTGTATTTAATTAAGTAGTAGAGTGAAAAAATTCCTGCGTAGAGTCATAGAGATTCAATAATAGTTGTAGAGTTGCGGCAAATGGCAATAAATTCATTGTGGAATGGGCACTTGGGCGCGCTGAATTGGGCCGTGCCCTCCCAGTCTCAACCCAAGAGCGCCTCGCGCATCTATTTATCTAGCTTCCGAGCGCATCGCGAGTTTCACAAAATGCCGCTGCAAGTAGCGACATCTCTTATTATTTTCCAGAAACTATTTACAGATCCAACGCATTGTAATTTTCAATGTGAAATGTGCGTGTGGCAGGATTGTACTGCGGAAGTAATACCGATGCACGAAGTATTGAAGTATAAAATCACAATGTAGTATAATGAAAATGCGTCCAAAAATGGGAGCCACATTGGCTAACTCTGATGCTAATTTTCGAAAAAGAGAAGTCACAGGGGTAGTGAAAAATATTATGAAAAAAAATCAAGTATGATAAAACTACTAGGCTTTTTCAAAGATAATAAAATTACATCGTTAAAATTAACGAACATTATTTAAAAATGGAGATACTCGTATTTCATTTTTATTGACAAGGTGACTCAAATTTTTTGGTCCTGTCTTACGACTCTATTTTGGCTTGGTATTGTCTATCTTCATCTATGGTACCTACTTACTTACTCTTATTTGGTAAGTAAGTACACTACTTACACGCTACTACTTAACCTACTAGGCGTACGCTACGGTACCACTAAATTAGTTTACATTTTTTCAGTCCGTATCGTTGTCAAGGCTTTCTATGAAGGTGTGTGTGAGTGAACCTCACGCAAACACACTTATTAAGACCGTGTGCGTTTACGTACTAGCTATTAGTTTAATCTGTGACTCAACTGCGTGCTCCATGGACGAAGGTACCAAAACGCAGCAATGACCATGAAAAATGTTTAGCGGTTCACGACTCGTGCTCGAGGCGTGGGCAGTGTAGGCATGTAGGTACTATTAATACGAAAATGATTGTTATTTTGGTGTAGCAGACTTTTTTATGAACTTTTGCCACACACATCAATAAACATATAAAACACTTAGTCCTGACCGACCGCTGGTTGTTAGGACTTGTACTACGAGTAAGAAAGGAATTTTGTTATTCGCAACGTCTGTTTTATAAAATACTCATGCAGAGGGTACGTATAATTAGACTCTACTTCTGCTCTAGCCCTTTACATAAAATAATAGAGTTAACAGCGCCATCTACATGTCACAAAGTTAATTAAAATGCAGTTATGTTTTCTAAAGAAATATTGTACCGATAAGAACCTTAATTTATCAATAAAAATGCACAAATCAATACTTAACTGGTTATTAGTAAGAATTAAAAACCTAAAATATAAGTAAATCTGATAACTTTAACTTTTACGTGCTTTTACTACCTTAGTATAATATTATGTAAGTTTATAATTTTTAGTAGGTACCTACAACAAATAGAGCACAATTGTTATTATGTATGTCATTCAGGTACTATGTTTACACTCAATGATGTACATAATTTTATGTTATGCTTTGTCGAATTATTAAGCATGTTTTTCAAAATTGACGAATGACGACACCGTGGCTTACTTGGTAGTGACCCTGCGTACGAAGCTTGGTGTTCCGGGTTCGATCCCCGGCCGAGGCAAATATTTGTGTGACGAACACAAATGTTTGTTCTCGGGTCTTGGATGTTGTGATGTCTTGTATGTGTCCATGTCACCTGCGACACAGGGAATCCTAGTGCAGGGGTGTGAGTGTGTGAATGTTTATGTTTATTTTACCGAATTCTATTTTTTAATTGCACGACAGTGATTAGACAACGACAACTTAGGAAAAAAACATTACTATTAGGTATAAGAAAATAGAAAAAAATAACAAATGCGTTCCGATTATGTATGCGGTTGTTAGCTAACAGGAAATAATGAACAGTGTTTAGCAGGATAACAAATCAGGTAGAGACGCTTGTAGAATAGAAATAGCGGGAAATGAACTTGTGACGGATTATTACTTTTATTGCATCGCATCCGGGGCCGCTTCTGGTGCGCATTTTTAAGTTATTAAATTATATGAATAATAATGTCCATATAAGACTGAGAGGGGTATTCCCCACGTCATGGCAAAAAAGCGTTTGTTCTACAACTTTTGAAATTTTGAATTTATCATTTCACATTGCAGAAAAAATCATGTGAAATGTACCTACATCAATGGAAAATATGTGACTTTTCATAAAATTTACATTACCTATGTATTTACTAGTATAACTTACAATATTTTTTCATAATTTATAAAATTAATTGTTCCTACTTCTAGCATCTCTCTACCGAACGATTCCCACTGACACTACTTTTCTAACCTTTTAAGTAGGTAATTATTATTATGAAAGCAAATGATATATGTAGGTATGTAGTTTTAGATAACCTACCTTACCTACTCATACGCATTACGCAACTACATAGTAGGTACGTAGTCAGACAAAAGGTTTTTTTTATATAAACATGGGACAAGGCGAACTTAGCGCTCTTCTGATGCTAAGAGATCACGCCTGCTCATGACCAGAACAGTGCTACACACAGGACTTTGATTCACAAAGGCCGGGGCAACACTGCTAGAGCCCTCATCCGAATGAGACATTTTGATGGTCAGTCTCGAAAGCCCAGTAATTTCACTAGCTACAGTACCCTTTAAACCGGAACTCGGTAATTTTTGCCGCAGAATATCTGACAATATATTGGTACCCATCTCGATTGTTTCCTAGGGATGTAGAGTAGAGTAGAGGAGAGGGGGTAGAGTACATACTCAATATAATTACTCGATTTGACCTACTCTCCTCTCCTATTATCTAGGCAGGTATCTATGTTCAGCTATTAATAAATCAGCCTTCCGAATATTATTGATTTCGAAAAGCGACTGAAACTGAACTGCGCACGCGTGACGCCTCGGATGCACCATGCATGAAACGGCCTATGTATTACTAGGGGGTAAAGGGGGAGATACTATAACTACCTACTTTTAGTTGGTACAGTCAGCATCAAAAGTCGATGACCACATTCAGATTTTCAAATCGGTCTACACCATTTATTATGCCTAACTCGCTAAACATGAAAAGCTCCAGTATTGAATGATTATCATAAAAGTTAAAAATTAACTGTACCTACACCATATTGCTAAAAATATACATATTATTATGGTGTAAAGCGATTTTGAAAATCTGAATAAGGTCATCGATTTTTGATGCTAATTGTACAGTCAGCTGCACATACATGTATACACTCCCAAGCTTTTACATTTATATTTTACTCTTAATTTTGTACAGACATCCTTTTTTTCGAAGAACCTAAGTTCTTCGGTTTTGGCTTCACATCAAAGGTATATAGCCAGTGCCAAGTAATTAGAGAGATTATTTTGTCAAATGCGTGCACTTTTCTTTGCAAAATTAAGGTAAGGGTCTATGTGGTAAGGGTATTATAAATGTGAAAGCTTGGGAGTGTATAGGTATATGTCTGTGCAGCTAACTGTACCTTAACTACATAATCTTACAGGCTAATTTACTCCGCTCTACATAATTTAGAGTTTCATAGATCATCGACTTAGAAATTGGCAATTATGGAATATCGGTAGAAACCAACTTTCTTGAGTAGTATGTTGGAATGATGTTAAATCAAATACCGTTGCGGTTTGAATGAGGAGAAGAAACCATAGCCAACAGCTTCTTCGCTATTCTGCATGGACGATTTTTTTTTCTTGATTATAATGATAATTTTAGAGTTTTATATGGTAGGTACCTCATTTACTTAAAGCTTGGTAAATAGGTAGGTACCTAACCTACTTACAGTGGCGTCGCCACGGGGCCTAGAATATATACCAGCGCTGCATTGTTCTGTCAGTACGCTGCACGTACCTGCTGGACTATCTAGGCTCCTTCCATCAGAGGGCGCCTAGATAGTCTCGTAAGGTGCATCTTTACTTAGAAAAAAAACTTATGTTCTTGCAAGTAAGTACCTAGGTGCTTATAAAAAATATACCTAGGTACTATAGGTACTTTATACGCGTTCTAGATGACGCAGCAACGGCGGGCGGGAAAATCGATGAACCTTGGGAGAAAGCCCAGCCAGGAGTAGACGGAAATAAATGCCTTGACCTTGCCTTCTGCGCCGAGCGGCTGACCTGAGCTAAGCATTCCTAGAATTCTGTCAATAGAAACCTGCGAGTTCTTGAGTAGGTAGGTAGGTATGAAGGAAGGATGGTCGGTATATCGAATACCGTTGCGGTTTGTTTGAGTGTCGGAGAGATCACAGCCGAGCCGAGAGCTTCTTCGCTCTTTTGCATAGACAATTTTTTTTGGTGTATGTAGGTATTTCTTTTATTTTTATTATTGGTTTATTTATAAAATGGGCAAAGCCAATAGATGTGACCAGTAATCAACAACAGTACCTACCTATAATACTTAGCTACCTTACTAAGTAGGAACTTACCTCTCGATCTACATTTTAAATCACCGAACTAAGTTTATTCACGAACTCAACTTTTTCCTGTGAATAATGACATTCATCTCCATAACTACTTCATTAGGTAGGTACTTCTACGAATAATAAACCTAAATATTATTACTAATCTATGATACCTACTTAATCAATACTTTGATCAACATCATCAGCATTTCAGTCATTTTACACACCAATTACATCTTGTATTTTTTATTATGTAGCTAATTTATGTAGACCGTACTTAATTTATCAGTAGGTACCTAACCTACCTATTAATTTAGTTAATTTATATTATTTCTGCTCGTAGTATTCGAACATACTAAGTGTTGCCAGTATATAAATTTTTGTTACAGTGCTTGAATAAAAGTATGTCACTTGAAGCATAATATGAGAGGCACACCTAAGTGAATTTTTATCATTGTCTGGTTGCGGTCAACGCTTGTTTAGGACAGCGCCATCCACCTGTCCCTGTTCTCACTCAACACAAGTTCAAAACTGGCAAAAGGTGTGAGCATCTATAAACAGTCGGAAGAGCAATTTTGCATTCGGATAAATTTTGATAGGATGTTTTCATAGTTTTAATTGTGGCCAAAAATATTTGTGAGCAAGATGGAATACTTACACAATCAATAATACCATGCTAAAGATCCATGGATCTCGAACTGAAACAATATTCACCTTACCTGGCAACCCTAACTTTTTGACAGCTGACGTTTCCTTACAAGCAGAGTTCCATCTGTCTGTGGTGCTCATCGAATTTTGTAAAGCAATTTCTATTGCGTATTTCGATTTGTGTAGCAAAATGACTTCCGTTGTGAGGGCTGGGCACCTGGCTCCCTTCTTCAAATCCACGTCTCAAGTGGTATCAAACGGCTTGAAGCCCGTGGTGGCAGTTCACGCTCCAATCGAAAAGTCTGTGATTCAACCTCTCCCGAAAACCTCGACCGTGCACTCTCTACATGGATCCTTGCCGATTCAGGGCTTGAAAGCCGTAACCGGCCTTGGCGGTAAGCTGTTCCTGCATTTATGTTATTAAGACATGGTTCCAAATGTGATGTTTCATGAGGAAAATGTTATTACATAACACCTTGTAATTTTCAGTGCCAAGTCAGGTGCGTTTTGCGCATACGGATATTGGGTACCCTGACTTCTCTGCGTACCGTCGGGAAGAAACTAAGGACCCGAAGTCCAAGTATGATGACTCAGTTGACCAACGTCAGTCCTTCACTTATCTCATCGCTGGAGGTTAGTCTTATCTGATTGAATACACAGTGCCTAAACAATATTTTTGTACATAAATTGTCAATTTATCCATGAGGGTAGCTGAACTGCTAGCCTAGACATTTTTGTTTTGGGGTCTAAACTAGAAATCTTTTCTAGTGAGTAATGGATGAAAAGTTATATTGCTTTTATAAAAAATATGTTAGCTAAATATGAGTAGTGTCAGGTAGCAATCCTGAACTTAAAACGGCTACAATGCAGGTACTTCAGAGATAAAGTTATCTCACCATTGCTGCTAATTCAGACCATGCTACACGTGCTTGATCGATCTTGCCCAAACACCTGCACGATAGAAGATCTGATGACCTTCCTTGCCTGCCTCCTGGTCATAAAAATTATAATAGTTGGGTTGAAACCTGCAACACGAAGAAGAAGAAGACAACCATTGGTGTATAATTTTGGAATGTATGACTCAATTTTAAAAAACTTATTTTCTTTCAGCCGGTTCAGTGGCAGGTGCATATGCTGCCAAGTCAGTTGTGACACAGTTTGTTTCCTCTATGGCTGCTGCTGCCGATGTGCTGGCTTTAGCCAAGATTGAGATCAAGCTCTCCGACATCCCCGAGGGAAAATCTGTCACATTCAAATGGCGTGGAAAGCCACTGTTCATTCGCCACAGGTTTGTTGAGTTATTCATTATGACAGCATGATAATGAGACAAGAAGTACATGTAATAGTTATGAATTATGATAATGCTTGCTTATGAAGAATGTGGCTTAGGGAACGTACCCAACCTAAGCCACATTCTTCATAAGCAAGCATTATTATAATCCATAACAATTACAGGTACTCCTTGTCTTGTTATCAGGTCACATAGTTTGGGTATGTTCTCTAGGTAGGTACAGTGTTTCTACTTTTAGACATTTTTGTTTGTTCTAGAAGGCCAATAAATTCTCTTCATTTCCTGCAGTCCTATTTGAAATGTGATCACTTTTTATTATACCTAGCTTAATAGATTATGTGTTAAGTTTGTTGTTATTGTTGATTCATTGTCATTGTGATGATTTTAAATTATAAAGATACATGTTAATTTTTGAGTTTTTTGCCAAAGTGTCTCATTTAAGGCTATTGCGTCGCTGATATTCAACTATAGACATGTTTATTTTAGACATGAAAGCCCACATCAATCACAAAATTGAGATGATCTTAGTTAACTATAGAACAATATTCAGATATTAGACTACTAGACTAGTTTCACTTTGTGGCAACTATATTTTTACTCATTCATCATTGCAGGACAAATGAAGAAATAACCACAGAACAGGCAGTCCCTGTTGAGTCTCTCCGCGACCCTGAGAGTGATGACAAACGTGCTACCAAACCTGAATGGCTTGTCGTTATCGGAGTGTGCACACATCTTGGTTGCGTGCCTGTAGCCAATGCAGGTTTGTGACATTCTGTATTCCATATTCATCCCAGTAGCTAAGTGATTTGTTGAGCCTATGGCTAGAGTAGTGAGGATCAACATGCTACCAAACTTGAATAGCTCTTTGTCATTGGAGTGTGCACGCATCTTGGTTAAATAATCATAATATACATGTCTCCTCCAGGTCGTTGAATTAGGCATTTAATTGGATGGCTGGGCCCATTGGTTAAATGGCGCCAATGGGACTCGTTCGTAATAGGCCTAGTTCTATGACATGTCGATTTCCTCAATGTTTTCCTTCACCGTTCAGCACGTGTTTTAAAAGCCGTTTACTTTAATGTCTTAGCTGTTATTTCGATGAGAAAATCAACCCAGCATCCAACAGCTTACCCAATATGACTTAATTAATAGCTCAGTGACTCAGTGCATCTATGACTAGGTGGTCCTAGTCATAGATGCACCTGAACAATAATATTTAGGATACCTGAACAATAAGATTTAGGATTGAGCAAACTGAACTATACCCGCTGGGGTAAATGAGTTCTTGAGTGGAGACCGCAAATCGGCAAACGTAGTGTAGGACGCCCTCCGGCCAGGTGGGGAAACGATCTGCGAAAGGTTGCAGGCAGAAGATGGATGCGGCAAGCCGAAGATATAGCGCTCATTGGGAGAGGTCTATGTCCAGCAGTAGACTGCAATATGCTGATGATGATGAAGCTGAACTAATAAAGCAGCTTTCAGGTTTTGTCCTGATTTGAGTGATTGACAGCTAACACACAGGCCAAACAACATAATGAGGCAAGAAACTTGTAGGGTGTTACTCAAGAAGTGTAAGAAAGGAATTTTGAGAATTTGTTACGCAAACAAAAGTGAGTGTCAGCTAGTTTATTATTATTGTTATTCTTTTATTTCATAGGTGATTTCGGTGGCTATTACTGCCCCTGCCACGGTTCCCACTACGATGCATCTGGACGTATCCGCAAGGGACCTGCCCCACTCAACTTGGAAGTGCCTCCACACAGCTTCGTAGACGAAAACCTCCTTGTAGTAGGCTGAGTATTTATTCAACTTATTTATCTAAGTGTAAGTGTTCCATCGATAGATCAATAAACTATTAAATTTTTGTTATAGTTACATTATTTATTTTGACAGTCCAAATATTCCCCGTAAAAAGCCCTCTTTTTGCTTACAGTGAATTTAATTTAATAAGTCTGGTAGAGTTGTTAATAAAATGTGATATTATTCAAACTGTTATTTTAATTCCAATCTAATTTTATTTTATTTTTTAATTTTGTGAACATAATTTATGTTGTAAGGCAACCATAATATTTTTTAAATATGAAAAATAATGGAGGATAGGTAAAGAAAAGTCATATCAACGATCTGTAATTATTTTTTTAATTTTCGTTATTATTTTCCATGTATTTTCTTTTAATTTATATGCTTTTTAGACAGTTACAATCTACGTAACATCTAATATAGACTACTAAAATTTACACACCTTTTTACAGAAATTATAACTGGGATTCCGAAAACATAATACATTATAAAGCAAAAGCATTCTTATCGTCAAAACATAACAAAAATAATTCATAAAGAAAAGTTATAAGGCTATTTTTTACACAACCAACAAATTAGGCCAGATTTGATACATTAGCATTTTGATTGAATTTACAAAATTATTTATGACCGTAGCACAAAAAGTGAATAATTAAAAAAAAGTTAATAACATGTAGAGGAAAACCCAGTTCAATGTGATTAGAATAAGTATAATAAACATTGGAAGATATCGCTAATTATAATACCGAATGAAACTAATGTAAAATATTTACAATGAAAATGGTTACACATTTGGCAAAATAACTTAACTTTAACACTTCAAGGAATGACGTGATCCGATTGGAATCGACACCAATGGCAAGACAGAGCTGACAATCCCACCTCTCTTTCGCTCTTTTGCTGTGGGAAAGAGAGGTCCAACTATCTGAGTATTGCCCTTGGCGTACATATAAAAAAATCAGACTTATGCTTACTTGCACCAAACCTTAGTAATTACTTAACTCGCTAGGAGATCTTAACGGTCGGAATCTGGACCGATATGAACTGCCAAGCGAGTAAAGTAATTGCTTAGGAACTTTGACAGTTTGGTGCAAGTCTGCTTTAATGAAACAGCTACACACTTAGCGAAAAAATGAAATATGACTTAGCGAAATGTAGGACAGAAGAAAAGAAATTACATAAGCGCTTAGCCGAATTAAAGACATATTTTTGATTGTTTTTAGTTCTAAATGCCAATATGCTTATGAAAAATAAATAGATTAAAACTTAAAATAATGTTTGTTCATTGTTAGGCACTAATTTACACTGAAGTTGAACCATGGCTATGGTTTGTGTATTTTTGTCGTTTCATAAACTGATTATTTTTCTGAAATTATGGCACGGTTAACTTAATTAAAAATCTCAACGGCACTGTTTATGATTTCTTTAAATTATAATAGATGTTATACTTTATCTTAATTTTTGGACCAAAAACAAAAGAATAAAATAAATAGATCACGGAAAATAATAACATTGAACTTTTTATTCTTTTCGGCAGATTTTTTTTCCTTGATCCAATTTTTTTTACCACAATCAACTTAAAGTTCTAACAAAATGATATTATTATAGTCAGGGTGGGTTATAGACATTGAATGTTGAATTTGAGGACACAGATATAACATGAAAACAGTTATATAAATATTTTTTATACACAACATTCATAGCACGACAACTTTTGAACACAGATTTTTCACATTTAATTGTAGACATAAAGTATTTAAATATTATTATTCGGAAAAATGTAAGTAAGTACATAATTATTCTAATATACGTAGGTGATAAAATATAATTTATAGGAATATAATTAGATTTATTTTTTATAATTGTAGTAGTTACACTTATAGATGAAGTTGTTATACATAATGTAATTAATATTTATTTTAATTATGAAAACAGTTTTGTGCGAGAAAATAAAAGACGCTAACTTCTGTCAAAAGGTCATTAAGTATTGTCAAAAATTCGTTTGTCTACTTTACAAATTAAAACGTGGTTCACCTACTAAACTGATTCTACACAACCTTGTAAGCTCATTTTAGTTATTTGGAAAATTAATTTGTACCTATAACCTTTTACAAACAAAAAAAACATCAATTTTTATGGTACTTATATCAACAGTTTTATATTTACTTATTCCAAAAAAACATTAAATCTTTATAGTAGTAAATTATTTATTTATGCACACATGTTTCATATTTTTTTAAATTGAAATTAATTATTTACAAAAGCATTTTAACTGTAAAAATATACGTAAATATAAGTTACAATGTCACAGGGGATACCTACAGTAAGTCAATCACATGAAAAGTGCAACCGTAAAGTAATAGTGCACCGTAACTTTATCGACATTAGCACTGTTTTCGAACAAACAGAAGAATGATTTGACTTCTCAACCAGATACTTGCCTAATAAGCCGGAACAATCGTATCGGGATTTTTACGAATTAATCTTTTATTCTTTTATTAATCGATCGGATAGGTAAGACATTTAAGATTCATGTAGATTTTATACTTAAGAACCCACTTTACTGCAATTAAAGTTACATCAGAAATAATATTAGTTGTTTTGTGCAGATTATCTTACAGGGTTTGTGAGTTTCAAAAATCAGGTAATTAATAAGTAACATATGTCCTACTGAAATGAGCCATAATTTAGATATAAGGTTACATACAGTTAAGTTTTTACATTTAAATTAGGTACTGAATTTTGTTAATGTTTCAGTTTTGATTGGTTGTGTAGATCAATACTCCGATACAAGAAACGGGTTTACAAAACGAGACTCAAATTACACCGGTTTAAAGATTAAAATCCATTGGCCGGAGCTTGGCGATCTTGTGACCAAATAAATTTTCATGCCAATTACGGCCAGTGGGTAATGTTAGTCCCGAAATCATGCCCGCATGGAATTCGGTGGTTATATTCGCCTATTTACAAGTCACTGCTTCCTTTCAAAGATCATCCTCTTCATCATTACATCGCTGTACCTCTCACGCACCATGTACCATAAGACTTATCATTTCGGTCATTTTTATGTTGTCTTCTATAAATAAGCAAATAACGGATGACCCGTCACTGGGTTATCCTTGAAACTTCATGTTTCTAGGGTGCAATCTTGAGATTTGGTGCAGTGCGGTTCATAAGTATACTATCTCAGTAGATAGCCCTACTTGTTACACGTATGGACCGGTATGAGATCCAATGTAGGTATGCAAAAAAACGTGAAGAATCTACTTAAGGATCTGACGAAGCACCATCACTTTTTTAAATGCGGTTGAAAGCGTTGAAGGCAATGTAGTATAATTATAGCCATACCAGCAAGTCGGCTAGCAGTTAGAACCAATCTGAGACTGATGTCTGAGCGCGCGGTCACGTGACGCGGATCTTGAGGTGCGGTATGACTTGATGATCTGAAGCACCATATTTCAGACAACACTCCCAAAACACTCGTGGAGATACGTTGTCTCACCACCCTAACAGTCAGCTGTCTAGACCGGTGCGATCCAACGTGAGATGACTGAGCGCGCGGTCACGTGAAGCGAATTTTAAGATACCGATGACTTGATGCTCTTGAGAACCGCTTTGTTTTAGACAGCACTCCAAAACACTCGAAAAGGTAAGAGATTAGGTACAGAGATACGTTGTCTAACCACCCTAGCAGTAGTCTGTGTAGACCGGTGCGAGATCCAGCGTAAGATGTCTGAGCGCGCGGTCACGTGACGGGGATCTTGAGGTGCGGGATAACATGATGATCTGGAGCACCATACATATTTCAGACAACACTCCAAAACACTCGTTGCAAAGCGCTAAGAAACTGAGATACGTTGTCTAACCACCCTAACAGTCCGCTGTGTAGACCGGTGCGAGATCCAGCGTGAAATGTCTGAGCGCACGGTCGTGCGACGCGGATCTCGAAGTGCGGGATGACTTGATGCTCTTGAGCACCACTTTGTTTCAGACAGCACTACAAAATACTCGAAAGGGTAAGTGATTAGGTACTGGGATACGTTGTCTAACCACCCGTTGTACACCGTAGCAGTCAGCTGCGTAGACCGGTGCGAGATCCAGCTTGAAATGTCTAAACACGCGACCACGTGACGCGGATCTCGAGATACGGCATAACTTTATGCTCTTTAGTAACAACTTCTTTCAGACAGCACTCCAAAACACTCGTGGCTTCTTAGCCAGATACTGAGATACGTTGTCTAACCACCCTAGCAGTCGGCTGTATACACCGGTGCGAGATCCAGCGTGAGATGTCTGAGCGCGCGGTCACGTGACGCGGATCTTGAGGTGCGGGATGACTTGATGATCTGAAGCACCATCGCTTTGCAGTCGTGACACACCGCCATTTGTACGCCGCGGAGGCGCTCAGCTGCTGCCACACCGGTAGCGCTACGGCAGTAACGTGCCCTGGAAAAAGGTTAATATGTTGAAGAATGTTATTGATTCACCGATCCTGTCAAGCCGTGTTGGCCGAGTGGGAGGTTCCTCAACTATCGACCAAATCAAAGGTCGTGCTTCGAACCCGGTCGTACTCCAATGGATTTTTCCGTAAAAAAATATATGTGTGCATTAAAATACGTGCTTAAAGGTGAAGAAAAACATCGTAAGGAAACCGGCATGTCATAGAACCTAATCTAAAAGTTCAAAAACATGTTTCAAGTGCACGATAGGAGCCTCTTGGAGGCGCACTTGAAATCCTTTCACCACACTGGTTCGAAAGAACTAGTGACACGATAAGAAGAAGACCGATCCTGTATGAAACCTGGCGTCACGCCAGTGTATAAACACACCTGCGTAGTGTCTAGTGTGCGAAGTGTAGTGTGTAGTGTTGTGCCTAGTGTGTGTAGTGTAGTGTCACACACCCGTGTATTGTAGTGTCACACTTGCTGCGTTAGTGTCTTGTGTGTGTAGTGTAGTGTAGTGTCACTCTTGCTGCGTTAGTGTCTAGTGTGTGTAGTGTAGTGTCACACTTGCTGCGTTAGTGTCTAGTGTTGTAGTGTAGTGTCACAGTGTCACACACCTACGTAGTATCTAGTGTGTGTAGTGCAATGCCACACACCTGTGTAGTGTGTATTGTAGTGTCTAGTGTATGTATAGTCACCCACCTGCGGTCGAGCGTTCCGGGCGGCGTGGCGTGCGCGTCCACACTGCGCGACATGCAGCCGGGCGGCACGGACAGCGCGTCCGAAAAGCCTAGTGCGGAACCGCCGCGGGAGCCGGGCGCGCTGTGGGCGCTTAGCGACTGGAAGCGGCGCGTGGCTAAGGGGCTGCTCGGTGCGCTGCCCACGCTATTCTCCACCATACTCTGAAAGATGAGATATATGTTCAGTTCCATGACCATACTAAAAAAACCTACCTAACCAGGAACATAAGACTATTAGGCATTGTACTAATAGAACGCGATCACGCGACCATTGCAAGTTCGCGCAAACGTCGGGCGCGCGAATCCGCGATCAAACATACTAACGTCAAATAGCTATTACCACATAAGCATAGTGGATACCCACCTTAACATTATCATCGAAGGTGGTTGGTATGGTAAGATAAAAGAGGAGAGTAATAAACCAACTCTACCTTCAAGCAGACATAAAACAGTATGTGGACCTCTTCGAAGGTGGTTGGTATGGTAAAGCAGACATAAAACAGTATGTGGACCTCTTCGAAGGTGGTTGGTATGGTAAGATAAAAAAGGAGAGTAACAAACATAAACATTCACACACTCACACCCCTGCACTAGGATTCCCTGTGTCGCAGGTGGCATGGACACACACAACACATCACAACATCCAAGACCCGAGAACAAACATTTGTGTTCGTCACACAAATATTCGCCCTGGCCGGGAATCGAACCCGGAACACCAAGCTTCGTAGGCAGGGTCACTACCAACTAAGCCACGGTGTCGTCAAAACCAAACTCTACCTTCGGTAAAGCAGACGTATAACAGTAAGTGGACCTTAGACCGAAAAGCCAAACAACAGGAATAAAAGTAAGTATTGTATTGGTTATTATATTACCGTGTGGTCCGGCCCGACCAGCCGTGACATGAGACTCCTGGGGAATGAAGACTGCGCCTCTTCCTCCGGGGAAGGCAGCAGTGACGGACTCAGTAGAACCACCGGCACATGCGCGAAATGTTCTGTCGGTATCCGCATCTAACGGACAGAATATATCAGTGAAAACATTGTACATCTAACAGATTTACCTAGGACTGGAAATATTTCATCGTTGGCAGGCGATCTCTAAAGATTCCGTCTAGATAAGAACCTTCATTGTAATTTTGTATTATTTTACGTTATGTTTACATTACGAGGGTGACATGTCTTGTTTGAACAAACCCTTATCCTTAATAAATTTAAAAAAAAGAACCTACATAGTGACAAATATGTTGATGTTCATTTCTGCATAAGGATCAATTCCCACTGGGTTAGCAGCGACCGGGAGACCAGTTTCAGTGTCATTTTTTACCTTATTAAAAGAACAGTCAGTGGTTGAATTGAACTGCAATTTTGGTCTTTGATGTATGTTGATATTGTTTGATAATTAAAGGTATCAAAATAAACGACCGCAATAGCAGTGTTGCACCAGCCTATGTTATTCACCGCTCTGTGTAGCGCTTTTTTGGTCATGGTTGGAAGTGATCTATGATTATCAAGAGAGCGCCATGAAAGTCTCGTCACTTACTTAAAAAGGAAACATGTCTTATTTTTTTATTTTCTATAAAAGTGGGCTTACCTTTGAACAACACTTTTGACAAACGGTCTTTTTGCACAGTTTGCATTTCTGGCCCCACGGGCCGAATAAACCAAATCTTGTCTTCAAACATAGGAAGCATACCTGAAAGAAACACATTTCATCAGCGCACACCCCACTTATTATATTCACGTTCTAAAACTGCCGAGATAAGCCGTATTTATCTACTGTTTTTTTCGCCCCCAATCGGACAACCTACCAGCGATTTTCACAACTATACGGAGTACGGACGATAGATCAACCAATCGTCAAAAAATCAAACTACCGAGGTAAGCAGTAGGTATTTATTTATTGTTTTTTTTACCCACGATCGGACTACCAATCAGGGATTTTTCACAACTTTACCGGCGATCAACAAATCGTATGCAAGTGAGTGAACTGTGGCATTGATTGGTCTATTGCTTTCAACTTTATAAACCTTTGTAACTTAGCGGGTTTGTTAGCCGTAAAGTAATGTCTTGTACAACTTTTTAGATCTCTCTTCTCTCTCGATCTGTATGCTTACCCTTCTCTTCTCAACGTCTTCCTTCACCCTGCCCTCAACAGGCAAGACCTCCAACTCAGCTTTCGTCAGTACTGATCTGATATGCACTATCTCCTCCAATGTCAGTGATAACCGATCATCTGACATAATCGCATCCTGCCATTGCTTCTGTAAAACGATTTATCTTATTATTTCATTAATAACCTCACTGAAATTTTACTGTTGTGAGGTATACCCTGCAGGACGCGTACCCACACAGTGCCAGATATTCTAAGCACTAATGTGTAAGCATTACTGCGCTCCGGTTCGAAGGGCAACTGTAGCCGGACTTTCGAGACTGACCATCAAAATGTCTCAAAGTGGACGAGCGCTACGGTGTTGCACCGGACTACGCGAATTAAAGTCCTGTGCAGCACTGTTTTGGTTATGGGCAGGCGTGATCTCTTACCATCAGGAGAACACCTCGCTAGTCTCGTCACTTTTTACATATAACAAGAAAAAAAACTGAGTAGGTAAAGATGTACCTACAGTCTAAAAATACACGCTCCTCCACTCACGCGATTTAAGGCATTTGTATAGAAGAGGCGTGCATTTTTAGACTGAAAGATCAATACTCTAAAAATGACGAGTGAGATGAGTGCTGTTTTATTGCTGTTTCAAATCAAGGAAATTGGTATTCGTGCTCATGCAAAAAACTTACTCTCTAACTACTTTTATGCGAGAGAGTTTATAAGAGTAAGTTTGTCACACCTCTAAAACGGTTGTGAGTAGGTGGTATGTGAGGTGATAGGGTGCAATGTGAGTTGCTATGTGGGCTAGTGTAAAATAGGATGTCCAGATTAAGATTAAATCACACACATACAACGATTACGTAAGTCATCTAGCTAAAACTACTGACCCAAAACAACCTACATCCGACAACATGTTTTTTAAAAGTAAAACTATACTACCTATAATTTTTATATATTTACAGTAAACAAAATGTAGACTCAATTTGGTTTAAGAATAGTATATATTTCATAGCTTATATAAGAAAAAAATGTAACTGTGAGTCTAATGTTAAATAAAAAAAATAAAAAAAAAAAAAACCTTTTCCAACCCTAAGGGACGTTTGCTTTTAAGAGAGAACTATTATAATAAAAAATAACTTAGATCTCATATCAAAAGGTACAAATATCCCTAGATTTATTATCGAAAGGTACAAACTTCCCTAGATTTAATATCGAAAGGTACAAACATCCCAAGATTTAATATCGAAAGGTAAAAACATCCCAAGATTTATTTAATATCAAAAGGTACAAACATCTCTAGATTTATTATCAAAAGGCGCAAACGTCCCTAGTTAGGATCCTCCACCAGCTAGCTCTACGCTACTCACATGCGAGCCATTTGTGGGGCTGCCACTAACCGACTTGATGAGCTCATCCTGCAGGGAAGAGCGAGACCACGATAGTTCTCCGAGCTGCGCGTCGGCTTCGCTGCTCGCGATAGAGGCTGCGCCGGCACACGACGCCCGGGACCCTGGCCTGGATCAATATAGGTAGGTACGTGAAATATTGAGTTTGGGTATTTATTTTGATAGATTTCTTGAATGTTATTGACAACACTACAATGCATCGGTAGCGCCACTGGTTTTACAGGTGCTATTCATAAATTACGTCACACGTTAAGGGGCGGAAGGGGGTTGACTCAGTGTGACATTGTGTGACAAGGGGTGGGAGGACCAAAGTTTCGTGACGTCACATTTCAAACTAATACTTTTATCTAAGTATAAAACCACAAAATTTGATTAACGAAAAACTTAAAAAAATAATATTGATTTTATAAAAATACCTAATCTAAATGGAAACAAAACTTATTTCGGAACTGCTATTTTAGTTTAATAATTTCTAGATGTAAATTCCAAAAAATATTTGACGACACTAGGAAGGAGGGGATTAAGGTAAGAAGTAAGGTATCCTTACCTTGAATGTGGCAGTGAGTGAGCTTCGTCATTCTGTGGGCAAACTGTGTACGTGACGGTAGTGAGCTTATTGTACCTCAATATGCGTGACGGTGTGCCGTCTCATGGACGCTCTTCGAGACGGACACTGGTTCGCCTGGTCATCCTTACCTTGAATGTGGCAGAGAGTGAGCTCCGTCAGTCGTTGGGCAAACTGCGTGCGTGACGGTGTGCCGTCTCATGGACGCTCGTCGAGACGGACACTGGGTTGCCAGATCGTACGCTGGAAATAATGATAAGTAAATGTAAATGCTGACTTCTAAGATCTAAATCAAATGAAAATTAAAATATATGATTGCTAATCAATTTTGAAAGACCAATACTAAACTAATGATAATGAAGGGATGTCTGAAAAACATTGAAAGATCAAAAAAGTTTGATGATGTAGTAGGTACATTAATGGAAGTACAGTACGTACAGATGATTAAGCTCGACGAGACTGTACAACTAACAAAGAAAAAAAGCTGCACACCTAAAAAGCCTAGAAATAAAAGTCACAAGACATAGGCAATAACAATGTGGTAAATAATCTGTATTTACTACTCTATCCATTCATATCCATATTCATTTAAATGTTGTTGAATAATAACGACGAAAACTGTGATAAAATACTTAACTACTTGTAAAACGTTAATAAAGTTAGTAATAAATCAAAGTGGTCGATTTCAAAACGTTCATAAATTAAATAAGGTGATATAAGTCGGTTAAGTAATGGTTCCTCTGTGGTAACGGTGAAAGAAATTGCGACAATTTATCGTGTTAAATGTTGTTCTAGAGCAGGTGTCTGTATAGTACAAAATTACATAAAGTTGCCCTACATTAAGCAAGGTAATAATGTAGGTTGGTAGGCTAAGTTGCAACCTACAAATATATTATATAATTTCTTCGTTGTAGGATACATTTTATTTTTTAACTAGAATTTTCACCTATGCTTGGTAAATTAGATCGTAAGAAATAAGTTCTTTAAAAAATAAAGGCCCAAATGAACATATTTCCCAAATTTTGATCGTTAAGTACAAGGTTAATTCTAACCGATCCGTGATTACGAAAATACAATAATTTATAGAAGTCCTGAACACTGAAAAGTGTTTTCAGAGTAGGTAATTCTGAAAAATATTGCTTTATTTAAGTATCCCGGCTCCAAGGCAGAAAGATCCCCCTTTCGTAGATGTACCTGTTTTAAAATCTAACGCAATTTTAAAGTGATATCAAAGTGAACAGCAAAGCGATCGAAAAAGTTGCAAAAAAGCGTAGCATGCTCCACACGCCATGCTGCCGTACATTCGAGGGTTTCGTCGCAGAACTGGTGGTATTCGTCGTGGGATATGCGCGTGCGCGGTGGCGCCCTCGGCGGAGTCTCCTCTGCAAACGTCACATCCGAAATCAGTGGACGATCCGTCGTGAGTGCATGGGGAAGGAATTGGGTTTGCTGGTATAGTTTTTATAAGTGCGTCTTAGCCTTATGTGTGAAAGTTAACTCTTGTTTGAAGCTATGTTAAGCCTGTTGTGTGAAAAATGCCTCTTGTTTGAAGCTATGTTTAGCTTTTTGTGTGAAAACTGCCTCTTGCTTGAAGCCACTTCTTAGGGTGCGTTTCTAGTTTCTACTGACGCGGATCTCGGCGAAGTGAAGTGGAAGCGGAATTCCGAGCACTGTGATTGGCCAATTCACGGTCCGCTCCTCTCCAATCAGCTCAGCTCCGCATCAGTGGAAACGCACCCTTAGTCTCTGTACCTACGACATTGCCTCTACTTATTGAAGTATTTCATTTATAGCACCTATCTTAATAGCAATGTCACAAACAGCAAACGCAAAAAACTATGCTTGTTGCTATTCGTAGCATTATTCATCTGTTCTCACTTTAACTGGAAAGGCTTTTAGGTAATAGTATAATAAAAAAATGCTATAAACTTATTGGGCCTATCAAGTAATCAGGCTTCTATCTGGCTGTAAAATATGTATCTATCTACCACGCCAAACTGTTATTTATTACCTAGCCTATTGGGTATGGTTTCCCTTACCGGTTCGTTTCCAGGGTTTGGGGGTTGGCTGCAGCGATGCCGTGTGCCGTGGGAAGGGTTGTGGCGCCAGCACTTCAGGGCTGGCACAGGTCTCCGTATCATCCTCGTCGTCATCCTGGAAAGGGGAAGGAGATACCGGTAAGGTTAACGAGATATTCTTTGCTTAGCAGCGTAGCACCTTGATGACCAATTCTTCTTATTCTTATCGTGTCACTAGTTCTTTCGAACCAGTGTAGTGAAAGTATTTCAAGTACGCCTCGAAGAGGCTCCTTTCGTGCACTTTATTCGTTGGATGACCACTGAAGTCCTACAACAAATGCTGAGCTGTATATATACCTTTTTGGCATTAACGTTAACTATTAATAATAATATGAATATGCCTAAGAACAAAACGGTGTTCTTATTTGTAATTTTTTAAAACACTTTTTCTTATTTTCATCATCAGCCATTTCGAATATAAATTTGAATGTAGTATATTTCATTTATAACCATATGACCGTTAGGGCTAGAAGAGCAAAGAAGTGCGGATTAGTAGATATTCAAGGCACATTCATCTTCAAAATAGATTATTTTAATCATTTTCTTCATCAAAAATTTTGAACAAAGCGGGTATTTGAAAACTTAAGTGTGAGAGAAGAAAATCTCAACTATCCCTTCGTTATTTAGTACCTTTTTAGCTACTGAAACTAGTATATCTTTAAAACTGGATTGCCTTAGTCGGCCTTCAAATCGCAGTTGGGTTGCGGTCGCGGCCCAGCTGGCCCTGTACCGTTCGTTATATTCGATTTTACGCTTCTTTTAAGATCATTAAAACATTCAAATATTGCAGTATTCCAAGAATTATTATTCCTTATTATTACTAAATTATTCAATCACTAACTGACGCTCCGCAACTTTTCTTAGTACGCGCCTGCACTTTTTGACGAACACACTATCCAAGATCTAGATCTAAGATATAAGTCAAAAGTTAAGTCTCTACGTTCAGCGGTTTGGTCTGTACACTGTCTGTCAGTCAGGTCCAAGCTATTTATATATTGATTGATGAATATCTCAAACTATTAAATCTCTATTGACGCGAACAGATTACTGTTGATTCCTCTACAAAACACAGTGGGTCCCCTCGACTTTCGATCCGAAGGTCGTTGGTTCGAACCCGTTCGCACAACAATGGATATTTCTTTTAAAAAAATGTTTAGTGTGCATTTAAAACACGTGCTCAACGGTGAAGGAAAAACATCGTGAGGAAACCGGCATGTCATAGAACCAAAAAAGTTCGAAAACATGTGTCAAGTGCACGAAAGGAGCCTCTTTGAGGCGCACTTGAAATCCTTTCACCACACAGGTTCGAAAGTACAGAAGAAGTGGGTCCCAAAAATCTAATTTCAACTATGACATGCCCTATGATATGATATGATATATAACTATGATACGTCGATCGGTATTTTTTTAATATCTCGCTAATCTGGGCAAAGACTATAATATTATACCTATTTGGTAATATCTGGGCCATCTATAATAAAAATTCTAATAAATTGCGTTGACACCTCGCGGAAAAAGGAGGGAAGATCTCGACCGCAAAATTAATTTGTTAGACTTTTACTCAACGTTTTCCATTCCGATCGGGAGGTGAAGATTGGACACGTTTTCTCTAAACATTTCAAATTGGCTTTTGGATTGCTAACGTTATCTACGAGTAGGTAATTTAAGGCCCAGAATTCCGCGCGCTGGCTATCTTGCTCGCACAAAACGTACATTATTGAAGATATACTTGGGATTATACTTATGTGAAAACCAGTTTGTTTTCACATAAGCGAAGGAGTTTGGTATCCTTCGCTTATGTCAAACATACCTATCGAAACAAAAAAATGTAAGTACTTAAACATTTCGTGAGGTTGTACTTAGTCAATTTATATCTTCAAAAATGTACAAACGTGTGAGCCAGTAATTTCACTAGCTACAGTGCCCCTCAAACCGGAACATAGTAATGCTTACAAATTACTGTTTTGCGGTAGAATATCTGATACTGTGTTGGTACTTGGTACCTATCAAGACGGCATCCTGCAAGCCTCCCAACGTAACCCAACTGTTGTAGGTATCATAGTATACATCAAATCATAGAGTTCACATCAGGTCGAGTTGTGAAAGGTAGAAGCAAGTAGCAAAAACTGCATGATACCTATATACGTAGGTGTAGGTACCTATTTAGTATATCGAGAGATGTTGCGAGTGAAAGAGTGGGTAAAAGGGATTTCGTAATGGATCAAATTGTGGGTCGTTGCATAAGATACGAGAAGGAGCTTGTCAGGAAACATCTATGTATGTTTTATGAATCCAACCTAAAACTAGTTAGCTACCATATTTCTATCTTTTTTTATTTGTGTAACAGTTACAGAGCATTACACGAATCTAATTAATGAGCACTTGGCTGATCAACTGGAATGAAGCTAGGCTGTGGTGGAACAAAACTGAGATTTTTGTTTTTATACAATTGTTTTTGAGTAAATGTGCCTACCGTTAAATATACCTACCGTGTGGAAATATTCAACGTAAAAGAAAATTTTCTAAACCTACAAATCCCAAACGATAATTCCAACTATAGAAATACAAACCTATACCTACCGAAGTGGTTCAATGACCATTTGATGAAAATACATCATAAATTCATAAATGTTTACTTCTCTCTATTTTCAAATTCTCATATTCCTGTGTATAAATATCCGTAATCAATGCGATGATTCGACACCAAACATGATAAAAGTCTAATAAGAAGGAAATGAACTAATAAAAAGGTTGCGTATCAATCAGCAAACATTGGAACCTGCACCTAAAGTGACGCATCACGCAATCGAAATGAATGGACGAAAGCAACATTCCTTTTGAGGTGTTCATCAATTTCTGGGCATTGGGTTTCACAATGACAGAAAGTTTGCAAGTGAAGGCAAGATCAATGAGGCAGAATTGTGTCATTGAGACTACAAATCACACTCTTGTATCTTCAGGATTTTATAATATTTTTAATAATTTGGCGGGCTAGTAATACATAGATATTATGTTATGTACATGAAAACGCAAAATTGTAAAAAGCGTCTGATTGGTAGGTTACTAACTTGAGCATCTATAAAATGATATTGAAATATTCTCGAAGGTAGGTTAGGTTGTTTTTTAGCCCTAGATTTTAGATAGGATATTTTTATTAAAAAACCGTTTATGATGAATGAAAAAAAAAAACATTCGTATTGTTTCGTTAATTTGTTCGACAGTTTGTAATTTAACGTGTTTGAAAACAGTTAAATTGTATATTTACGGTTCTTACAAAATTGCGGAAACATATATGTACTTGGTAGAGGTGTGTGAATGCTTTATTGCGCGAATATTGCACATGGACCTTCTCCCGACACACACACACGGCTACAAAGAAGCAATTTCAGTTAAGCCGAACTCGAAATTACCTACGACCATAATATTTGGGTGACGTTACTTAGTCAAAGGCCTTATTGAAATTGTTCTTCTCAACCAGCTGTGGCAATATTTCGAGGTAACCTCATTGCAAGCTAACTAGAGCCTTATTCCATGAACAAAAGACTGAAAATCCAATACATTTAACTATAAATATGAAGTGTTTAATCAAGTGTACGAGTAGCTAGGTATGTTGTGTATACACATTGCCAATATCTGAAAAATGTGCTTCAGAAAAATAGGTTTTGTTTCTTAAAATGTTTAATTACCTACTGATATAAGTGATACGTTACGCCAATCAATGGACAATGCTGCATATAGGTAGGTACTTAACTAGCTGACGCCTGCAACTTTGTTTGCATTCTGAATTATTAAAATTCCTTACTTACTTACGCGCTTACTGTTTGGTCTGTACGTTGTCTGTCAGTCAGGTACAAGCATTTTATATTATGTTGATAACCTAACTAATACTTTAAATAGGAGGGTTTGTAAAGATATGAAAATTGATAGATATTTTTTACAAAAAAACACTCCCCAACCCATTTAACCGAAATTTAGTAAATATTTAATTTAGGATCAAAAAGGAAGAGGGTACTTTTACCACGAAGGTGAAGTTGCGTGCAGGAGCTTGTGTTATTGTTATATTACCTACCGTTACTTTTAA
Source organism: Lobophora halterata (assembly GCA_932526365.1). Classification (NCBI taxonomy): domain Eukaryota; kingdom Metazoa; phylum Arthropoda; class Insecta; order Lepidoptera; family Geometridae; genus Lobophora; species Lobophora halterata. The sequence goes on from OW052001.1 coordinate 10,672,560, forward strand.
CATAATTAGCAAAAGTAGGTATGTACTCTAAGTTAACCTGAACTCAATGTGTCAGCTTTGAAATGCAAATTGTAGAGTATATAGGTAGAAGTACAGACTTTCATTACTATGTTGGTCACGTTGAGGCAATGTGGTAGTTTAATCTAGTTCTTTCTGTTTTTATCTACGTCTGTAATCGGTAAGTCCGAAGAGTTAGATCTTTTAAACTAAAAAATTGGTTGTCTGTTGGTTGTTTAAGGACGATAGTTAATCGTGACTACCAGCGTAACCGGACAATGACAGCGTTACCGGACAATGACGTCAACGTTTTTGTGCATGCAGCCGGCGTTCATTGATTTATTAGACGTAGTCACGTCAAAATGCACAACTCTAATATTTTGCTCATATAAATGCCCCTATTTAGACCAATAGCGAGTGGAATGGAGGAACGTGTACTTTTACTCATAGATATCTTTACATAAGTCATTACTTTATTGAATTCAATTCTATATTTCTATAAACATGATATTACAGAAGATCCAATGCGTTATGTTTGGACATTTATAAACCAATCTACAATCACAACAATACCCAAGGAAAAGGTAAAAGTATTTATGCAGTACGTGCATAAACACTTTCGTAGATACTTACAGAGCAAAACAGAACAACGTATAGAGCGTGTCTTTTTCAGCGAAAAAAATACATATCTCTAAATAAATACGGGTGAGTGTTACAGTTCTAGTTCTGAGAAACGGATTTCTTTGTAAACGAATACCAAAATTGATATATGTTGATGCAAAAGCGTCCCAATTTACAAGACCTTCAAGTTTAAATATATCAAGAACATCTTTATAACGTATTCTTATATTCTTATCCAACAACTACCTACGAAAATAAAACAGGTGGAGGTTTTAGTTTGACGCGTAAGTATTCTTGTTTTGCAAGCTGTGGCAGCTTATTTCACGCTTCATTGCTACGATATACGTCATAGCAAATTGATACTCAAATTATAGTGATGGAAAACTAAAGGGCTCTTTGAGCTCCGTACAACACAATTTATTCTACAATAAAACATTTTTTCTGTAACAAATCGTGATTCACGATAAGACTGCCTTTCGTTAAACTAAAGTTGTGCTCAGTTACAATGCAATTTACAAAAAAAAAATCTTAAGATATACATTACTACATAAAATAATTTGTATATATGCCTTAGCTGCAATAGTTCACTCACTATCTTTAAAACTACTAAAAGACTACAACTTTTGTTGTTGTAGAGCCTCCTATTCCTATAGAACTACACCAGAGTAGATACATGTAGTTAATAAGATATTTTGCTAACATAATAGCAAACCATTCACGAATTACGTGGGCGGACAGAAAACGTATCCCGAGCAAAATAATATTACCGTTCCAAATTATATATTACTTTTCTTTCTCCTCGTATTCCGAAAAGTACGTTAGCGGTTGTAGGTAGTAGTTCGTATATTATTATTTGAGCAAAATTTTATAGCTCAGTTAACCACAGACAAAAAACCTAATGGAATCTACCTACACAATAAGTGGGTTTCTTATTCTATCAAATAAAAGCTTGAAACGACACCAATAAATAAAAATAAATATGGAATTGGTAAATATATGCATTTGCCATAACTGGTATGTGCCTAGTACCATAGTTTAATTACGTTTTCTTATTGCCTAGTACCTACTCAGATATTACAGATGAGGACTCTACCAAGTCTACCTTATTTATATAATAAATCGTATATATATTACAGTTTTAATGTATGTTTTCGGTGAACGAGTATAATAACAACGGGTTTTGATATAATTTGTTTTAATTCAGCATATTTCTTTACTAGTTTTGCTGTTTAACAAAAAAAGAGAGATACTTTCAGGCATTTCAACAAATACTTTTGATTAGGAGTTTTAAAAATTTTCAAAAATGTTAATTATCTGTTATCCTTGGTCTTATTAGTCAATAGTCTTAATATGGTTGGCATAATAAGAATGTTGAAATTACATTTATTGTAACTAAACTTTCGATATAAGTATACACATAGTGTGTCAATATTTTGTCAAAGAGTCAACGTAAGCAGTACAGAAGCTGGCTCGTAGCTTGGGTTTCAAAACGAGTACAGTCGAGTGCGAGAGTGCTTTCCTATTTCCTATGGCATTGTGCCAACCCCTCTATTTTGCCGTAAAAACGTATCATTTGTCGTTCGTTGGCCTGATTCATGCTAAAAATAAGGGGTAACTATGTTTTATAGGAGTATAATTCGGGTACGTCTGTGACACTGTGTAATCGTACGAAAACGAAAATCTACCCCAGTTTGTTGTGCCCATGTTCCTTTGACGTATATACGTTATACTTTGTAGATATTATGTAAGGCTTATTGCTATGTAAGTACTTAGCCGATTTTCACACTTTCATATGCACAGACTTCACCGAAATGCAGTGATTTCATTCTTTTCTAATTATTACCATATTGTTTTAAATTTAAGAAAACTCGTATAAATACGTTGAAGATATTATGTAAGGCTCATTGCTATGTAACTACTTAGCCGATTTTCACACTTTCATATGCACAGACTTCTCCTAAAGTGCAGTGAAGTGGTATCCACTGGAAAAGCCAGTTAATGAAATGTTATAAATCCTCTTTGGTAGATACGTCGGAACTCTTCTTACCAGAAAACAATAAATAGAAAGAGTATTCTCTTACCTCAAGGTTGTCAAAGTCGACTTTGATAAGCCTCCTCTGAGGTTGCGCGTGCGGCGTGACGTCACCCCCTCTCCGCGCGTCTCCCCCTCCCGGCCCGCTGCCTGAACCACTGGTTGCTAAAACAATATAATTCAAGTTAGTATTTGTTTGAATATTCCGTATTTTTTTATGTACACAAACAGGATAAAGTATTAAAGAAAAGTACATAAGTAGTAAATTTAAAAAATATTCACAAAAAAAGTCTCGTCATTACGGAATCCGTAGCTTCGAGCGCATTGTTTGTGTAATATCAGCGTAAATTGCTTGTAAATAATAACAAAAAAACATTTTTTTTATAAAAACTAGCTGACATAAAATTCCCTTCTTAGTACGCGCCTGCACTACTTTCCAAGTTTCAAGTCTCTGCGTTCAATGCTTTAGCCTGTACGTTGTCTGTCAATCAGTCAGTCAGTCAGTCAGTCAGTCAGTTCGGTCCAATCCTTTTATACTATTGATTTCGGGACCGAAAATCTAAACCGGTTAAGCAGAAATTTAGTATGGTAGCTTATTGTTTATTATGTGGAAAAACACATAGGTACTTAGCCTACTTTTTCCCTTTACCACGACATCAAAGCCGCGCGTTTATTTATTAAAACCTCTCCTGGGATTCCTTTTAGAACCATCTCTACAGAAATCCATGAATACGAAAGTAATAATGTTGGGTATGAGTTTGAAGAACCCTAATCCTTGGAGACTTGAGCGGAGATTAAGGCTAAACTGTATGATCATCTATATACATATAAAAGGCTTGCTCCTGACTGACTGACAGACTTTTTTTACTATTTGTCGGCTTGCGTTTGACCATGTAACACGCTTACCTAGAATTCCTATTCACTCTTGCTTTGAACACACCCAAATTATAGTGATTGGGAAACACTGTCGCCGACAGAGCAATCCATTCCTTAGCGGTTCGCATAATGAAAGTGGAACCAATAAAAGCAACTTACAGGCTTTGGTCTGAACGTAGAGACTTGAAACTTGGAGGATGTTTGTGCTGAAAGTGAGTACTAAGATAGGAATTTTGAAAATACGCAACGCAAACGAAGTTGCGGGTGTCAACTAGTAGGTAGTAAACTTAGTAACTTGGTAATAAATTTTGTGTAAAATAAAAGTTTATTATTAACAGTTGGCGTAACCGGACCGGTAGTAAGGACTTATATAATATAATCTCAAAATATATTTATTTATTGCTGGACCTCAAGATGGAGCCTAAAGGAGATTTACAGGGGTTGCTTGAGAAAAAGTGGTTATTGTCAGGATCGAATGATGCAGCCCAACGGGGGCTGAAGGTGCTCAAATGTATAAAGTCAGTCAATTATCGCATTATAATAAAAACAGCTTACATTTCTGCTTACCTCGTAGTGAAGCACTGGCATTCAGCTAGTTAACATATATAAAAAGAAAAAAATATCTGCATAAATACCTACCTACCTAATTATACCTATACATATTGTAACAAAATTGATATATTATATTTGATTATTAATTGCTTGAAAGTAAAGAGGTAAACTCAAAGATAGAAGAAAGGTATTTTATTACACATTCAAATTTATTTTATTACATAAAACATAATCCGCTATTCTTTTAACTCAAAACTTTTTATTCTAAGATGAGTTTTAAGAGAAATTAAGTTTTGCATAGAAATTCATTATCCGGGGGCGTGCATATAATTATCACAACCTACGCTAAAATTCTAACAACTTAGATCTACTGATACAGTAAATAAAAACTGCTTTTAGAAATGTTTTAGAATCCTTATTTCCGAAATACTATCACGCTAGGTGTAGCCTACTTTGTGAGCAATGACCTGTTTCGACCTATTTCCTGTTTTAGTATTGGGGTCATAGGTTTAATGACATGTTTCGTGCTTTATGTGTATGTACAGACAGCGTCATAGATAAGTATCCCCCTTGCATTATAATACCCAGCTTCAAATCCCTTCAAATCACCGCCGCGGGCGTATGGAGAAGTTTTGCCTTTAAAAATAGATTATATTTGTATAACCGTATATTAGCCTTAAATAATTTTAAGTATTACAATTTTTTAAAGGATTTATAGCTGGGTGTCTCGTGCAAGGGGGATACTTATCTCTGACGCTGTCTGTACGTGTGTATGTGCATGTAGGTGAAAAACATGTTTAACATCTTAGTTACCTATACTGTCAATATCACAAAAGTACGAATGCAGTTAATGAATAATGTTATTACTGTTATTCGCGTTTTTCAACGTCCCCGTTGTTTAATTACAAAATATCGTCATATTACAATCCAAGCACAAGTGCCAACCCTTCAAGCCCATAAAAGCTTGTAGGTGAGCAGAATACACGCGTTGTAATTTGCACTAAAACGACCCACGGAGACACACTCAAATCTCCACACGGCCCTCACATGTGTGATTTGACCAAACTTATTATGCTTGCATATTTTGTTTAAGGTGTAAGTTTTTTGCGGACGTGGAAACAGTTAACACTTGTTTATTTTTAGATTGAGTTTTGGTGTTGATGCCACAAAGAGAACGAAAAAAAATTAACTTACAATATTATTTACTACCCTTTAGGGCTGCGCAAGCATGTGACTTGAGTCAGATGCAAGGCGCACGTTTGCGCGGCCCCTAAGCAACCATCATACGTGGAAGGCTTAAGTGCAACAGTGAACGACCACACGCTGACATATAGTTCGGACAACACTTACTATAAAAGCGATAAAAAGGTTTATCTTATCACATTGTAGTGAAATTTTACCGTGAATTGAATCTGAAAAGATAAGCTACCTACTTCAAGAGTGTCATATCTCCGGTTACAACTATCTATTCAAAAGTATGTCATTCCAATTGCAGCATAGTTCAAATTTAAACCTACCATCGAAACATTGTATTTGCATTCAGCCTAAAAATACTGAAAGGTTAAGGTTATTTGACCTTTCCTGCAGGTGTTATGTAACTTTGCGGCACCGCATTTAACCCAGAACTGTGCGTTTGCGTTACAAACTGCCATTTGTAGGGTTGTGGTGTGGATAAAGGGTGAAGAAATGTCAGAACAGTGTAACACATTTCGATACATTTTGCTAGTTATTGAAATGATTTTATAATCTAGTCACTTTTCAAAAGACTCCAAAAAGGGAGGAGGTTCTCAGATCGATTGTATGTTTATTTAATGTTTGATACCTCGGAACTTCGTTATTTATCAGACGATTTGAAAAAGAATAATATTTGAATTTTTTTTTACTCTCGGATTAGTCCCATAGGAATTTCATCAATATTGGCTCAGTAGGTTTGGTTTAAAATCAAAATAACTTTCGCAAAAAATGCGTATTTTGCTAGCTTGTGACTATTCATTGGTGATTATGATTACAGTCACTAAAACAATCCAACTGCAGTCGGTTGTACATAGTATGTTTTTGTAAAACTTTGATTGTACACGAATGTGTGTGAATTTTGGAGGGCGTTGATAATACTAGAAAAATATGTATTTTTTGTTACGATCTCCTAGGCAAGTCAATGTATAAAGTTTGTTATTGTTAAAACCAGCTGTGTTTATTTTGTAACTACTTCGATTTGTTCATTTATACTCTGAACAAATTCTGAATTCAAAAACAAAACAGAACATCTTTAGTTTTTACTATCACAGCCAAAACAAAACGTCATTGTAGACAAATCACGCACGTACTGCCGTTAAAGTTTACTGTTCCTAATCAAAATCGTGAGTAAGGCAGTTAAAACGATAACGTAGTGAACAAAAACTCAAACTACAGTTCAAGAAACTCATATTATTCGCGCTTAGCGAGAGTAGGTTTGACGAAACAGAATCATGGTTGATGATTATGATGCTCGCTTTGATCTTCAATTACACTCTTAGAAACTGTATAAAGTAGTAGAAATATAGTAATTTTCCTCATTAACTTGGCTCTCACGATTGCAATAGAACCGATCGAAAGTTAATTTGTATGATGTTTGTATGTATGTCCATTGCTTTATTTGTACGAGACTTGGACTTGATTATTGTGTTTGATGAGCAGTGATTTTGTATGAAGTGGTACAACGTGGAACTATCACTTTCACATCCCTAAAAATATATATGGCTTTAAAAAACTAAAAATAATTGCACGCCGGGTCTTTTTAAATAAAATTTACCAAAGTCCATTTAATTACGCCCATTATTATTTTTTTAACTTTAAGAACATTTAAAATTTATAACTTCTAATAATAAATAGAGTCTTATTTTGTTACCCCTAACATTTTTTATTTCCTTTAAGGTTCTCCTCACATTTTAACTATCTGAGATAGAGTCTAAAAAATCGTAACGTCATAAATAAACAGCTTTCCAGCCATAAAATTGTTTTATCATGTGCGCCATTTGGTCTGAAACTTGGAACTAAAGGAGCCGTAAAAAAGATAGTCACATTTTAATATACGTGACTCAACTCCAGTGTAGCTATGTTCTGTTCAAGGGCATGCGTAATTTATAACCATCAAGAGAATGCCAAGCACATCTTTTCACTTGTTTCCATTACATAAAAATGCAACTCTACTTGACTCTACATGTTGTCGTAGGTATTAGCAGACACTAGAGAACTATGTATAGTAGAGAATATGTAATTCATTGTTTGTTTTTTTGTTCTATTCAGGCAAGTTTAAGAAGCTCCTGAATTCCTGATTACCTTACCATAAGTTTGTGTCAGGAAACGCTGAATGCAGAGTGGAAGTATGCATTCAGAAACAACTTACATTAAAACTTAGTTAATCAAGAAAACCATTTGAATTCCAACACAATTAAAACTTTTGAGATATATTTCTAAGTTCAAGCTTAAAGATCAGATTTTGTAGAAGAAAGACAAAGAAATAGAAAAAGATTTTTGCCTCATAAACCACTGTGTTCCAAAACTACGCAAGCACTTTATTACAAAGTTATGTAAGGCTTCATTTCATCAACCCCAGAGGACCTAGGCTGAAATGATATATTACAAGAGACAATGACGTAAATGGATCAAATGACCCTTGACATTTACAGCTTTATTTAGAAACGAGTTTTACGCCAACCAGGATTTATCATTGTTGTTCCAAAATGCGCAAAATTATATCGTCGTACTTATAGGAAGGTGATATGAATTTAAATGACATTTATTTATATTTCATCTATGGTAAATGGTAATGGTATGGTATGTAGTTTACTAAGGAGCAAACGGAACGTAAGTAAATAATACGCTCAAAAAGGTTTTGTTATGCTGATGGCCGTATTGCCTAGCAACTGTCAGATAACATGTCAAAAATCTGCCATAGATAGTCCTTGCCCAAACTAGGGGGCCGCTAGGTTTAGAGAAATAAGCAGATTTTTCCCGTAAGTCATGAATAAAGATGCTCGTTTGGTTAGTCCCTGCTAGTCCTCCTTGTGAAATTTCTTAATTGTAAGAGGAAAACTAGTCTAGAACTGGGAAAGTCAGGGGGTGACCTCGAGTTTAGTCTTCGTTTCTAAATAAAGCTGTTAGTGTTCAGAGGCCCAATCACGAAATAATCTGACAATCGAGTTTGTAGATTAGTTTGTGGTTTTTTTTAGTTTTAATAAAATTAAAAATAGGCTTACGTTTTACCACGACTCGCCTGATGGGAAACAATGTCGTGGCCTATTTTGACACGGCTACATAGAAGATGCTTCTTCATGCGATTTTAAAGACACTCAAGTATAGGTGGGAAACACGAAGGTAGAGCGCATACAGGTGAAGCTGTGAGCTAGTAAGTAAGTCAAGTAAGGAGATATAATGAAGCTATTCTGCAAAATATCGTTATTACAAAAAGCTGCAGATTTAAGACCCGTAATGTGTTAAGTTTGTTCTATAGATACTCAATTAAAATTTATCAATTGAGTGCTTGTGATTTTTTTTTATCTTAATGACAAACAAATCTGAATGAATCTGGTCTATTACATCAGAAGAGCAGAGGATTGTTCTAGTTTCTAAACGTACCTACCTATGTTCTTGAGCAATTAAAGTCGCTCTACTTATTCATAATGGATTTGTAATGGAATAATTCCGTCCCTAAATATTAATTGCGAGATCTGGCCGAGATCGTTTTGTGGGAAACTCGGTTTGCTACAAAACTCAGCTCAACGCTACACCATGCTATGGGTAATTTGGGAGAATTCAAATTGCAAAGTAATTTTGTCGCAAACCTGATTTTTAAACACTCATATTTAACCTAGTTTTTTGCCACTTAACAGAATAAATAGCCAGTTAACTTATTAGTCCTAAAACTAAAATTGTTTGCCAGGACTAAGTATTAGATCTTGATTGAGCTTTTAGATTTTGTTTATTGTAATTACTAATTAATTATCAAATGTTAAATGATAGGTATGTAAGTTATCTTCAAAAGACTTTGACATCAGTAGGTAGGTACTATATATTAAAAAATACAAATTCCATGAAATCAATTTTGCTTCCTTCAATGAAAAAGCGACGAGGGAAAATTGTATGTGTTCGTTTTCAATGCAGTTGAATGGGAACAAAAGTAGATTCTCATAATGGAATGACATGACATGCGGTAACACGTTTCGCCGTACATGAGATTTAATTAAGGCTGATTACACTGAAATTAATGAACTACCGTAGAAGAAAATTCTTTTACGAATCCCGGAGAATAAATCGGAAGAGTTTTTCATTCCCTTATTGTAATAGCTGTGTCTTTTTATTGACTGTAAAAGGCAGATTTTATGTAATATAATAATAATATAATATGTAATAAAATATTAAATAATAATTAATATTTTATTATTTTAACGTATCCGGTTATTTAAGAAATTAACCGGATACGTTAAAAAACAAGTTAAATAATAAAAAAAAATACTTATGTTAAGTTTGAGCTTACTCGTCATAGCGGTAGCGACGCTGCCCCAATAAGCTTTGTCCTGCGCGACGTCTAATGCAGGCTCTTCAGGACTCCTCACTGGCTCTACCAGCCCAGATACAGGCCTCGTCCCCAGCAGCAGCGCCGCCGGTGATACCTTCGAGCGCCGCAGTTTGACTGAGGTCCAAAACTCCGTGAAGGAAAATCAAAAACTTTTTCACCGGCAACGTTTTAAATTTGAATTCAGAACAATTTAAAGCGAATTTTTTTTTATAGTATGTAGCGTGGTTTTTCAAGTTTTTTATTTTTTTTATTGATTGGTAAATATATTTTTATCGAATTCTTCAAAAAACGATAATGTGAGGAATGCAAGCTTATTAATCGATCAGCTGACTCAGCTGTTTTAATTAGCGCATCGACGCACGTATGACACTGACCCGTAATAAACGTGCTTCATTTATAACTCACAACATAAACGCAATGCGCCACAATTATGATAAATTCGCGCAAAATAACACGGAAGCAAATAAAATTAGCGGGAAAAACGAAAAACTTTAATTTAGTTGTTCAACAGTAATATTGTATGGAAAATGTAAATATTAAGCGCGTGCTTGACTTCTGGCGGTCGTCGCCATATTGGAAAACTGGGGTTATTCTTCCAGACGCATGCGTGGTAGCCCTGAGAGGGTGCCTCGTAAATGTCACCCCGTCCTACCAACCGCTACGATACAGAGCGTTTGAAGGTAAACCAAGTCATGTTTATTTTGAGAATACAATAGATGCGTCTGACAAAAGCAGAGCTAGGCAACAAACATTCACAATGTTTTCTTCTAGTAATAGGTTCTTGATAAAATAGCGGTTTGAGACTTTTATTAATGGTTTATTTCGTTGCGACTTTTATAGGTGCGCCTTACCACCGCTATCTTTAATTAAAATGTTTCGGCATTTTCTTAGTTAGACTACAAACGTTATTTTCATTCAATACATTATTTAGTTAGTTAAATATACTAAATTTGCAGCTGTTCTTGTTTCATTGCATAGGTAGAGTTCTAATAAATAAATTTAAATCTTAATGAATACGTAGGTTTATGTAACTACCATACCATTAGAACAGACTTAAGAAGATTTAACGAATTCAAAAAGTATATCCAGTTATACATCGCGTAGTATATTTAAGCTCCATACAAGAAGATTAATGCTTATAGGGCGAATATTTCACAATGCACGTGCAACAACAAAACGTATGTCGAAAATCAGCTGTAACGAAACGTTGCGCCATGAGAAGTTTGATTTTCGAACGATATGCCACAGAGAAAGAAACCAACCACCACTTGGTCTTTGTACAATGGAACGACCTTGGGATATCGTGAATGCTGGAGCCTTGGCCAGTTTGATTTACAAATGAATGGAAAATAGACAACCGGTCTAGATTCTGGGTTTATTGGTTCGTGCATGACGTCTGTATTTGGTTTATTTGGATGAAGTCCAATACTTCCACAAAATTTAAAATACATTTTTGCATAATATGTATCGAGGGGTCCATTACAAGCCTACATATTGTTATATTTGATCAGTATTCAGGTGTTGTGATAATCCACATTATAGGCAATTAGAATTCTCAACTTGAATTTGAATTGAAAAGATTTTGTAAGTAGTAAACGAGTTAACGAAATCAAAAATTTACATAAGTATCGTGAGTAGGTAAGTACACAAACAAAGTTCTTTAATTTTTTTTATATTTTTGGTTTTTATGCTTTTTCATGAGTTATTTATTAAGTAAAGTGTGTAATAGGTAAGGTACGATAAAAAAAATAACTTTAAAGGTTCGTTCCTATTTATAAAGGTAAACCAAAGTAAACAAAAATTTTAAAACCAAAAAAAAAAAGTGTTTAGAATACCGTATGGCCTACTTAATTCAGATTCATCTCATTGCACGAGAAAAAGGTTTGTTCCCTTCACTGAGCCGTCAAAACCAACTCACAAAAACAAGATGGATCGAAAACATGATGAATAGCTCTACCAAGATTTTCTTCGACTTACCTAAGTTTTTACGTTTTTTTTTAATTTACACTTTCTTGTTCGTCTGTCGTTCGATTAGCTATCCGGCTAAAACTTTCAGGGAACAACTAAATATGAATATTTTAGGACATATCACACAACGCCATCTAGCCCCAAACTAAACAGAGCTTGTACCTACTATGGGAACCAGATAACTGATATGTAGAATACTTAGATACTTTTTTGTGTAAATACATACATATAAAACATAGAAACACTCAGACTCAGCACAAACACCGATGTTCATTACACAAATGTCAGTAATGAGGCAGGAATCGAACCTGCGACACCGGTATGGCAGTCTAACACACTTGCCGCTCGACCATCTGTATCGTCAAAAACTCGATGATTATGCATTTTAAAAACCGATATATCACGTAAAGGAAGCGAGATAGAGCAAAACCATAAGAACGTGGTTTTTAAATTGTAACCTACTTTTTGTATTTTTTTTTTTCGGGTAAAAGGCCTAAAATTTCGAACTAAATAATTACCATTGCTATTACGTTACATGGTTGAAATACATAACTTCATTTGCGTTACGAATTAACAAAATTCCTTTTCAAGACCTCACCTAAACTTCTTGACGAACATAATATCAAGTCTCTACATCAAGTCGTTTGGCCTGTTCGTTGTTTGTCAGTCGGTCATTTAGGACTAACCCTTTTAAATATATTGGCAAAACCCATTTTCAAGGCAACAGTTTTCAGACCTTAGCATTCGGGATTGCCGTCACAATCAATAACAAAATAGTAGAGTCGTAAAAACACGTAGATACTTAATTTTCTCCGCTCAGTTTATTGACGGCGCTACAGCCATTACAACACGCAATCTATGATTGCTAAACCAATGTACTAACATTTAATTGTTTATTGTTATCGATGATGATTTAGTGGCACTGTTCTCGTCTTCCCAGGGTGTGATTAGACAAGTGCCGTTTCAGACTAGCGTATTTTCGTCGCGCGTATACGGGCGAATTGGTACTCGCTAAACTTCAAAAGCGTATACCAGCGTTTAAGCCTAGATCACACGTACCGAGTACTCGGCCGAGAAAGTGCTCTCAGCCGACTCGGTACGTATAAACATAGCGCCGAGTGCTCGGCTGAGCGAGTGACGTAACATTTTACTGAGCCTCGGCCGAGTAACATTTTACTGTCTCAGCCGAGTAACATTTTAATGTCTCAGCCGAGCACTCGGTACGTGTGATCTAGGCATTACCCCTTTTTTCTAGCGAGTGTCAGAAGTATAAAGCTAGGTTTATTTTGCTGTGTCGGGGCGCGCCAGAACGCAATCGTTTACGTTTATTCCTATGACTAGATTCACATTAGTAGGTTGAGTTGTGTTGTGTTGTTGCGCGTCCTGTCGCGGTACCAATAGAAGACGCCTCAACACGTCCCGACACAGCAAAATGAACCTAGCTGCAGGCGTCACTCGCGGTTTTTCGCGAGTACACGCGCTGCAAGAAACAAAACACGAGCGGAAAATCCGTCCGGTTAATCCGCTAATCTGAAACCTTAGGGAACTAGGTGCTGCCAATCAACGGAACCTTACAAAAAATCTGCAAGCCATGTCAGAAATTACGCCAGATTTTACTTACTATGGAGTATGGAGAAAGTGTATATATATAGGTAGTTCCTACCATGATAACAACAACATACATTTAATGAGAGAACTTGCAAGTCACGTGTATAGGCCAAACGGTTTATTTAGCTTTATCAAGCGTGGTTGATTTCCATCCAAATTCTTATCAAAACTTCGTCACCAAGTTTGTACTTACCAAGTTAGGTATGTATCTACCTACTTGCTTCATAAGAACAATGCCAATCATCATTTTGAACTGTATGACCTACCTACCAATACCGATGTGCACCTATTTTACAAACTGTAAACAATCTGATCTTGTTAACACTAATCTAAATAGCAGTCAAGTCAAGCTGTTTTATGCCCACTAGAAGTAAAGCAGTTCTGTCAAGGAATGCAGGACCGGTTCGCGAGATGGTCAGTAAATGCCAGCTGACTTGCACAAGGCTAGCCGCCCGCTCTCACGGAAGTCAGATGTTGCCACGTTATCTTGATAAAGAATTATTATTATTATTTTCAGCCTGTAGTGTGTGCCTGTTATTGGGGGGAGAGGCTTTTGCCCACTGCTGGATTTGCCTCTCCCCCCCCCCACCCCCCTTCTTGCATTCTCCTCGATCTTGTGCTTGACTGGCCCAATCAGCTTCGAACTTGGTAACCTCATCTCGCAGCCTATTTCTTGGTCTGCCACGACGTCTACGAGCTGTCTCGAAGCACCACTCAGTGGTAAATAATAAATAAAGAATAGGATTTCTAATTGGAGTGGAATCATTATAGTACCTACTGATGAGAAGGAGAAAACCAACATGTCTCATTTGTATATAGCCATAAGCGCCATTAATACATTCTCCGACTGAAAAGTTGGTATCCATATACAACCGTGCCCGTGGTTAGGTCCAGTTTACACGTACCCGGAATTTTACTTTATCGGTTCCTCACAATGTCATGAAAACCTTTTTTTTGGGTCTTGATAAAAAAATTGCAAAATTTTTCGAAATAGAATATCGGCAGGTGTTCTGTTTTGAAACAACGAAAATATTATCGCAATTGCAATAACATTCTACTGGTTTTTATTAGTTCCAAAATTGTTATCGAAGTTCATAAAAATTGCGAACAAAAAAGAAATAATTTTCCTACTACTAGGACAGTTTTCTGACGCGAAGCAACCCTAATCTTATTAAATAGAATACAATGCAAACTAAACAATACAAGCGCGTAAATTTACGTCAGGCCTATTAAACATAGGTAACAAACCTACCTACTCTAAGAAAATTACACATCTAAAATACGTTTTCATATTTTTTTTACACTAATCAATGTTTTCTTTTTTAAACACTTTATGAAAGAAAGCATTTCAAATTCAATATAAGTATAGTGCTGTAAATTAACCAACTAGGTATATGTAAAATTTGTAAATAATTGATCAGCCTGACTTCCGAAAGTGATTATATAAATGTATACAAAAAACGCATTTTTTTTAGCTATTCCTATCAACTCTAAGTGTAGGTACAGGTACACAATGATGCAGGATAGCAGAATTTCGTCAGAAACGGTCTATATATATTTTCTCTCACTGCTGTAGATAGTCAGTATCAGATCGTGAGATGACGCAACTAAGATCCCATTGTACGTGAGGTAACGGTACACCACACTCGAGTGTTTGTCTGACACAAAAATGTGCTAATACCGTGGAGCCTGACACGATCCACTCACTCGCCTTTCTTATGAATAATGTTTTTTTATCAGAAAAGGGGGCAAAAGCAGGCAGGTGACCTATATGTGTCATACAAAAGTATAGTGATACTTCTTTGTTTGTAAAATTGTATTGGGCAACAGTTCAAGATTTGGTAGGCAAGTCACATCCGAGAATTGGATTTTTGATAATTTTCTCTGCATCACCCTTCATCATCGATATAAGACTGTGTCGGTTTCAAACAGGGGATGAAAGAAGTATAAAATTTACGATTGTATTTCCGAGGGACACAACCCCTCGATCTTATTCAAACAAATTTAGTCACAATTTTTCCTTTTTGAAATGCCAAATCCAGCACCAATTTAGACCACAAATTTAGTATTATTTGTCACGTCACACCGTTTTTGATAGAATTAATCGTGCCTTTAGCACTATTTATTGACAGATTTGCTTGCGAATAATAAATCACTATGAATGGTTGAGTTGGCAACATAAATTTTACTAAGTAAATACATAAACCAACTGAGCAATTACTCAAATTAATGTCTGCAAAACACTCCTTTAGTTGCTCATTTAGTTTAGAAATGTTGAGAAACTGAGTAAATAAGCACCTTATTTGTTCAAACGTTTTAGAAATTAATGCAACACAGTTTAACTCCATAAATATTTTACGTTTTCAGAATGGTGAAGTAAAATCTGAATAAAACAGCATTGGAAAATCAAATGAATTTTATACTAATTTTAAATTTTTTGAAGTTATTTTCATCAATGCTATATTTTTGGGCGACAAAACTTCTATTCCATAACATTTAAATTATATCAAAATCAATCTATCATTCAAATTGAATCAAGAATATCAACCAAAAAAAAACAATTACATACCCGACTAGCCTCCAGAGCACAGATTATTTCCCTCAATAATCAGAGATTGTTTATCGATGAGATAGAGATCCTCTCAAAGCCCAAGGTCACGGCAGGCGCCGTTTGGCCGAATGCCAGAATCATTTCCTTGACCAGATCAAAAGACCCAGCCGACCCTGGCGAGCGGAGTGTAATGCGTTTCATTATATCCAAGGTGATATCTTTCATCGATTTTAACCAATCACTTTGCTAATATCATAAGCTTTTAAAATTTGAGAGCTTTAGTTTCTTAACTAGCTGACGCCTGGAACTTCGTTTGCGTTGCGAATTACGTTATGATTTACGTTCCGTTTCTTAGTACTTTCAGCTCTTGTACGAACACGACCTCCAAGTTTCAAGTCTCTACGTTCAGCGGTATGGCCTGTACCTTGTCAATCAGTCAGTCAGGTCCAAGCCTTTTATATACATACCTGTATATCGATAAAGACCATGACTTAGCCATGACCACAGATTATTATTTATTTATTTATTAGCCATTGTCGTCTCACTGGTGGACAAAGGCCTCCCTTGGATAAATTAATATAATTATAGTATTGTAATAATGTATAATTTCGTTTAATCAAAGCTATTGATAGCTATTTTGCTGGCCTAAATGGTTTGCTAGAAGACTCTCTTGAAAGTCTGAACTATGTTAGGTGATGAAATATAATGTAACTCAGTAAATAGCCTTGCTCATTACGCCTCTTTCAATTAACAAAAGTTCCTACATATTTTGGCCTGTCTGGTCAAAGCACCGTTTCATGCCATCAGTCTTCGTGCCCCAGAAATTGACCATCCTAGACAGTTGGCATAGAAACCTCCAATTTATGCAAACTGTGTAACACCCACAGAATATTAATCACCCATCAAAAATCCCCATGCTCTCCGAAAGCATAGTTTTTTAAACTTAATCAAAGTGACGACACGGACGGTCGAGTGGTAAGTTTGTTGGACTGCCACGCCAGTGTCGCAGGTTCGATTTCCAGGCTTCAGGACAAACATTTGTGTGATAAACATCAGTGTTTGTCCGTCTGGGTGTTTTCTATGTATTCTATGTACCTATATATTTACAACAAAAAAAGTATAAAAGTATAAGTATCAGTTATCTGGTTTCCATAGTTACAAGCTCTGCTTAGATTGGGGCTAGAAGGCGTTATGTAAAAAACCCAAACATTAAAAAAAAATCTTCAGGCCACAGAAAGCTATGTGAAGGCTCTTCTTGAGATTTACTCAAAACTTATCAGAAGATTTTTCAAACCCGAGTACGAAAATAAAATACGAGAAAAAGTAAATACGAGTAGGTAAGTATACGATAATCTGTAACTTAATAAATTATTTTTGATTTGATTTTGATAGCTTTTTTATAGCCAATAATTTCGAGAATAAGAATATTCAACTCTCCACTACGAAACTTGGCAAATTGGAAATCGAAAACTGTCAAACCGAGTTACAAACCTCGATGACGACAAAGGTAGAGTGGCTAACTTGCAGAAGGGTCACTATATCATTTTAGTCGGTATTCTGCCTTCTGGCGGTGAGTCCGACATACCCTCCAGCTCTCCCCAGGCGGAGGGATACGTAAACGTATTTTCCCATCGATAAAAAAAAAAAAAAAAAAAAAAAAAAAGGGTCACTATATCAAAGAGTTAAATCTAAAGGTAAGAATAACTATGATCGAGGCTGTCAGTGGATATCAAAGAACTTGTATACTATGTATCTAGAATGCCGACTCACACGAAAACTGCGAGCCGAAAGAGCTAGAACCAGTAAGGAGTGTGTCTCGTTCTGTAGGGCGACCATAATTTTTGAACTTTGAATATTTCATTGAGACATAAACAAGCAACCAAGAAAATTCAATCTGCTCAATAAGCTATCAATGTCATATACATACGTTAATTTGCATTATTGTTTTAAAATTATATTATACATAGGTGCATTAAAATATCAACAAAAAAGAGGGCGGTGCGCCGCATTCTAGTGAGGCATATCTGATTCAATGGTTTTAATACTGTTTCTTTCGAACAGTAATTATTTTTCTCGGCAGTTAGGTACCTAACCTACATGACAGCGACTGTACTAAACCTTTTAAATGAATCTGAATAACATTTAGAGCAAATCGTCTAATTTCGAAAATTGACCCACTTATTTCAAAAATGATGGCCATGTTAATTTTAATTGTATGCTGGCAACTGTGTGAACGAGACACACTCCTTAACGAGGGGGTCTCTATCAAGCATTAAAATCCTTATATTTAGATTTAATTAAAAAATAACTTTATTTCCAAGTCATAAGGTTCAGAATTCTTAATCCTTAAATAAAACAAAATGGCGTGTTAGCTCTCTAGATACATAGTATAGAAGCTCTTTGGTGGATATACAATCTTTTTCTTGCAAAACTAATTATTTTATTAGTACTACCTTGTAGGACTATTAAACTTGTAGTAAAATAAAAACAAATTGATAGTACGAATAATAATATATTCATTTGACCTTCTCAAAGACTTGAGGTGAGCTTAAAACTATTTTTTACTTCACTTAATAAATAAAGTTAATAATATTCTACTACTAGGTACTACTAATTGACATGACACCTTTCACAGATAACATATTGACAGCTAGGCATAGTATAAGATTCATGATAGTGGGTATACTTCAGACCTAACTGCTCAACTCAAATCTTCAAGGTTGACGAATGATGAAACCTAATTGCCATCATTATAAACTTCATTCACCACTCTTCAAAGGTCTTCAAAGCATCGTGGTTTAGTTGCGTGTTCACGCCAGGACTTATTATCTTTTTAACCCTCGGATGCAATGTCTGGTCTTCTGTTCAATTTCGTAATAAGTATATTTTATCTGTGATAGACGTTACTTTGTCTAGTGTAATGAAAAAATCTAGGCTACCTATTGAAATGAAAACGTCGCAAAAAATGACCCGGTCTTCGAAAGTTGATTGAGTTTCTTCAAATAATTACTCTTTACATTTTGCGAAGCCTTCGTTTTTTTAGTTATTTGTATTTTGTACTTTAATAATAATTTGTAACTACTTATTTAAATGTTTAACCTATTTTTTAATGCTTTATGGGTTGTAATTTTATGATGATGAAATCAAAAGCTGTTATATCTAATTCATTTCCTATTAATTTTCATATCGTTTTCTTATTGATTATGTAAATTACGTAATTTACAACATTTCAATCATGTTGTGTAAGTCGGCCCCTAACCAGTTTGATTCAAATCATAAACTATTTGTTTACAACAATTTATTGGAATTAAAAATTATACAAATAAAGATAAAGATAAGATAAAGATAAATTTATTTGTACCATAAACAAGCTTAAAATATTATGATAATCTAAAAATAACATACAATATGATGGCTTGTGATGCTTATTTTTTGGTTTGCAGTGCCTACACTAAGTGTTATACTTGTGTTGTAGGCACTGCTTGACCTTCGGGAATGTTACCATTGTGCCATGTTCACTGGGGCATCATAACTATCAAGCGTGATTAGATTACATAAAGTGAAAAATATTATAAGTAAGTATAATTACATTAAATTACATTACATGCATGCAATGCTGTAAATTACATTACTTATGTTAATAAATTATGACATCTTAAATTTATTGAATTGAATGGTAGTAATGTTATCTACACAATCCTAATATTAATCTTAATACAAATTAAAATGAATATAATTGTATTTTATTCAATAAAGTAATTATCAATAGAATTGGAATATCAACAGCAACAGAAACAATCAAAAAGTGCATACCCATGTGGTTTTACAGTTACCAAAAGATAGTGGTAAGTCTATTATTATAATTTAGTATTTATTTAATTAATTACATAAATCTAGTCTAGCCTGTTGAATTGGTATTGTATATATAAGTATATAATATGTATAGTATGTACATACACACCTATGCAATTATTTAGTTTTAAACATATTTGTCAACAAAATCACTTAGGTATATCAAAAAAATCAACTTGGTTTCGCATAACAAGCAACGCCATTTATAGCTATTAATTGTATAATTTTGTATTACAGATATTGATTTCTTTACGCAGAAGAGAACAGATTAACCGATGCGCTATTACATAAATAGTTAGACTTCGTAAGGATGGAATGGAAGGAGGCGTCGCATCGTGTAGTACTAACAAGTGGACTGAATAAGTAAGTATAATCTGGTAAGTACAATTATTTATCAAGTGTGAGGAAGACAATCATGTTATTAGCTATTTGTGTATCTAACATAGAAGAAGGAGTTGATGGAGAGAGCGGTATGGAAGACTGGATTAGATAAGTGTTTAGCTAATATAGGATTCATATGCGTATAAAGTAGACAAGTAGTTGCTTATTTAATTACTTTTAGTAGATTTTCTGTTTCCTCGTAGCTAAGCTGAAGGATCCACTCTTTTACCTCTTTTTTACATCTAGCTTTACTGAAGCTTACGAGGCCTTTGATAGCCTTATTAGCACTATTGTATAAAAATGGTCCCAAAAATGATTGGTGGCGCTTGGCAAAAACTGAATTAAGTTTAGGCACGTACGAGACTATATCTTTTCTCCTTTTATTCTTAGCTAAATGGTCTTGTAGATCAACTCTTTTATGTTGAAGAAGTATTGAATTTAGAATGAATAGCTTACGAACTGTCAGTACGCCACAATCTATATATAATTCAGAAGTTGGGAATCGAAACGGTCTGTTAGTAGCTACTTTTAGTACAGCTCGCTGCGCCCGTTCTAGAGGCAGCATATATGTCTTGCACGCACCCCCCCAAGTAGAATTACAATAACATACAATAGATCTACAGAGCGAATCATAGACATTTATAATAAGCTTACGATCAGCAACATCTCTGAGATTTCTGAATACATAAATAAGTTTGCGCACACGACTTGTGAGAGTATCAATATGTCTTTTCCAATTAAGACGCTCATCAATGATTAGGCCAAGATATTTAATAGAATGTACTCTTTCTAGTTCTATACAATCACATGAGTCATGTGCGCAACCTGTGTGAGCTTTTATTTGTACGTCAGGAATTCTCCCACGCGGGCTTGTAAAAGTCATAAATTTTGTCTTATTTAGGTTTAAGGAGAGAAGATTATTCTGTAGCCAAGTAATAACTATTTCCAGTCCATTTTCTGCATTTATTCTAGCCTCTTCCCAGGTTTTTCCTTCGAATAAAAGGGCAGTATCATCTGCGTATGAGAAAATCTTACCGTAAGGTAGTTTAAGATTACAAAGATCGTTAACGTAGACTAAGAAGAGGCTAGGTCCAAGAACGCTGCCCTGGGGTACTCCATAAGTTACTAATTCTTCTTGGCTAGTTACATCTCCGATTCTAGTCTTTTGTTTCCTATCCGTTAAATAGTCTATGAATAAGTTAAGCGAGTTATCGCGAATACCTATAAGTTCAAGTTTCTTAACGAGTATTGGGATAGAGACAGTGTCGAAAGCTTTGGCAAGATCAAGAAATATAGCAATAACATGTTTTTTTAAATTTATTTTATCTACTATAAAATTAACGAGCCCAGATACTGCATCTTCTGTTGAAGTACCAGCTCTGAAACCAAATTGAGCTGGTGAAAGGATTTTGTAATTTTCTAAGTACGATATGAGTCTTTTGTTTATTATTTTCTCTAAAATCTTAGAGAGTGCCGGTAATACTGATATTGGCCTATAATTTTCGATACTGTCCCTATCTCCCCCCTTATGAACTGGTGTAATAATAGAATGTTTGAAAGAACTTGGAAATTTACCTTCAGCCAGACTAACATTGCAAATATGCGTTATATATGGGACTAGTAAATCCCTGCAGATTTTAAGAAGATTGTTGGGTATTCCATCGAACCCCACAGCACAGTCAGTTTTTAAATTATCAATAATAGTAGTAACTTCCATTTCATCAGTCGCCAGAATTCCAATTGTATTAGGTTGAGAGGGTAATTGCCTCAGATAATTTGGACTATTTTGTTTATTAGAAATAATTTGAGCAGCCAATTTATTTCCCACATTTGCAAAATAGTTGTTAACGAAGTCTACTGAACACTGGGTATCATTTTTTATTTTCAACAAAGAATCACTTGATGTTTTAGGTTTCACTTTATATGTTATTTGTCTAATTGTCTGCCAAGTCTTTTTTATGTTTTTCTTATGCTTTTCTAATTCAGCTTTTTCAAAATCTTTTTTTACCTTTTTTAGGACATTATTGCAGAAATTTCTATATCGTGTGTAGGTTATTTTTAGTATATTGTTATTTGGGTTCTGCTTTATTCGTTGATGCATTTTGTCACGCGTCCTTATGCATCTTAGTAGACCTGGTGTAATCCAGGGCTTGACTATTCGTTTGTTGGAACAGAGTTTAAAAGTTCGAGTATTGAGTTTTACTATATCCATAAGTTTATCTACTAACATATTAGTTGTAAGATTTGGATCAGTTAATTTTAAAATAGTTGAGAAATCTGCGTCTTTTAGATGCGTTGTAACAGCATTATAATCAATTTTAGTAATAGATTTATTTGCAGACATTCTATCAATATGTTTCTTTATACTAAGAAGCACTGGACAATGGTCTGTTACATAGGATTGGATAACAATTGATTTACATTGATTCTTGGTTTTGATCATCACATGGTCCAAGCAACTCTCTCCTCTCGTGAGTGAGGTGTGACCAGGTAAAAGACCGTGTGATGCTAAAAGTTCTAAGTAAATGGGAGAGTGTCTGTCTACATTGTCAGGTTTTATGTCTATATTGATATCACCTAAAACCACAATAGTCGAGCTATTCTTAATAGACGTTAGAACAGAGTCCAATGAATTGATAAAATTGTCTATATGTGTATATGATGGTGATCTATAAAGAGCCAAAATAGAAATATTTGAACCAATATTCATTAGGAGGCAATTAGAGTCACAGAAGTCAGGTTCTAAAATAGTACAGACAATATTTGATTTATAATATATTACAATTCCACTGTTCTTATTTATAAAATTCTTTGTGAATGCTGTATTATATTTTGGTAGAATAGGGATAGGTTTGTTGTCGCTAATCCAACACTCAGTAGGTACTAGAACATCACAATCGAAACCTAAGCGCGTTAGCATAAGTTCCAAAGAGGTGAAGTTTTTTGTAATGCTACGAATATTTTGTGTTAGTATGTTCAGAGAGGATTCGTCAACAAGGACATGTGATCGGCAGGATTCTGGATGGCATTCATAAGATAGAGCAACATTGAAATCATCTATATAATTAATTATATTATTTTGGGTTGTACTATCCATATTCTACGGTTAGAGTTTGGCTCCAAAATATGAACGGCACCAAAGTGTGCCATGTGGTAACAGTAGGTATGATAATTATATTATTAGAGACTAGGCTAATTATAGGAAGTATTCGTATTACAAGAATGTTACATAGGTATATAATACTATAAGTTTTTTCAATTATTATTAATAAGTTTAGGGCATTGTACATACAGGTTATTATAATTAAATATTTAGAGTAACTGTAGTTTATAGATTTTAGGTTTATGCATAGATCTTTTGCACTTTTTTCGATACTAATCAGTTTTTTATCTGTTTCAGCTCTTCAAGTTGCTGCTCGTTCGTGACGGGGATTGGTGGAGAGCCTTCAGATTTTCTTAAGAAGATTCTACCATTGGTGCACCAGCAGAACCTATATCCATGGTTTTTAGCAACATCTCTTGCTAAGAAATATAAACGTTTGGCTTTCGGGGTCAAGAAGTCCGAGATATATATGGGATTTTTCTTTCCCTCTAGACCGATAGCACTCGTATTAAGCCTATCGCCAGTATGGTGATAGTTATACTCTTTGACCGCCTTTAAAATATTAAACTTTTTCAGGGGTGTTGTCACATCCATGATAATGGGTCTTTCACCATCAGGTTTACCTTTGGCTCTATAAATATTCTTAATAAAGCCGCGCTCTACACCCAGCTTCAGTTTATTATGAATGTTGTCAACAACACTCAATAGGTCGCTTTTTGTTTCGTTCGGCTTAGCTGGTATCCCTCTTATCTCCAAACAAGTACTTCTTAAATTCCTCTCTAGTTCCTCGATTTTTTCCTCCATTTTCTCTATCTGTTTATCTCTTTCTTCTCTACCCTTTTCAAAATTATCTACTCTTACTTTTACATCTTCATAGTTATTACTAACAAATTCCAGGGTTTTCTCTATATCTGAGTTTGTTTTATGGATACCTTTGAGGTCCGTTTTAATCTCTGCAACGTTAGTAGTCAGCCTTTCTAAAACTGCATCCTGTTCACGCTTCCAGCTTAGTAAGGTAGCGTCCTGTTCTTGCTTCCAATTAGTAAGCAATGCCATCAGTTCGTCATGATTTGTTTCTACCTTTGTCGGGGAGCATGCTGATGAGCTTCCGGGTGAGCTGTTAGGACGTGGACGTTTACCGGGAGGTGTTTTGAATTTGTCATCAATCGCCGGTAAAGGGGATGATTCCTGAGGCTCACGCGGTGGGGTATGGCGAACACTCATTATGACTTTGTGAAAGCTCGATACCAGTTACCCAGAAATCAAAAGGCAGTAGTCCAAAAATAAGTCTGTGGATGTTGGGCGGCAAACAGGGGAGCGTCAAACTAAAACTGTTGTCAGGACAGACCAGGCAAGCAGAAGCACAAGTAGTTTCTATATCTCACCAATTTTTTTTTTTTTTTTTTTTACTTGCGCTATAAGCAGCGAAGTCACCGGGCAGGCAGAAGATGACAGGAGGTGTATTCCAAAGTACTCCAAATATTCTCAATTCTAATTAGTGCAGTACGCAATTTGCATCGTAAAGTACCAGGCGATCATAAGCACACAGGTAGGCGCGTTGCGGTCGCACGCGCAGCCCGCGCAGGAACCAGTTCTCGCTGTAGTACAATGTAGTGGCAATTATATGTACTACTCACGCACACTCTCGTTGTTTCTGTATGCGTCGACTGTTGGAGCGGAACGACTGCACCTCTTCACTATTTATGCGTGCCTATTTTTTCAATTGATTTTTTGTGTTCAATTTATTGAATAAATTTAAAAATTAAATAAATACGGATCACAACTTTAAGCACGTCTGAACACCTCAGGGGTCCGGGAGGAAGGGGAATAAGTTAGTGTCTCCGAATGCTTACAAAATTAATTAATGAATGCAAAATTAAGTAGTAATTACTTTCACAACGACCTTATTTCGGACATAATGTGAATGATAAACTGAACTTGAAACTGATTAATTTCATTATTTGGATTTGCAATTCTAAACATTCTGGCAACAACTTCATTGTTTCAAAATTTGGTTTTAATTAATTTCCCAATATTTGGACACGAAATGAAGCTCTTATGACGTTATAGTTACAGCCGCATTTTTTTATAAAGTTATATGTGCTTACATAAGTATAATATATTTACCTAAATCTAGGTATATCATTTAGGCCGACTTCAACGAAACGAAATAAAGGTTACAAATGTTTACTATCTAATGCAGTTAGGCACTACAGTAAGCAATAACAAATATGCATAGTTAGTTCGGATCACTTCGAAGGAAATTTAATCATTTTCGGTTTCGGCAAAAGGCCCGTTACTATTAACGTGACGAGCCATGACAAATTGGATTCCTATAGTTATACTACCACCGAATAAATTGGACAAAGCCTTAGATTTGATCGCCTTTATAGATTTTTTTGTAACTAGGTCTTACAGTTAAAGTTAGCACCTTTAAAGTTAGCAAGTATTAAGTCAATGTAGAGCAAATCCTGCTCTACATTGAGGTAAGACAACTCTTGTGTATTGTACTCATTTATCTAGGTAAGCAGTTTTAAAATATAAGTTTTCTAAGCACTAAAAGTAAATAAAAAGTAAGTACCTACTTATTTACCTAGGATTTTTTTTTAAATTTGTTTTTAATAAAATTAAATTTATGGTGCGTTTTGTTTGGTAAAACTATCAAGAATTTTAGAACTTGCAACTTCCAATATGTATCAACTATAAACTATTTTTATCTCTTTTCAAACATCTTATCAGAACACAAAGATTTACACTTCAATGTTCAGCACACAGATTACATCAACCTGATAAGATTTACAGCTGAAACTGCCGCTGGCTGGATTGCGAAGTTTTAAGATCAATTGTCTGCTTTTTAGAACTATATTTCATTGCACTAATTGATAGCCTGTCCAAAAACATTAAAGCTGAAACTGCCCGGTAGACCAGAAAGAAGATATTTCTTTGCAGGTGATGCGTTTTCGACATTGTTGCGGTCGCGAGAAGACGGTGCATGGAGAATGCTCGTTAAGTTTGGTCGTGGCGTGGCCACTTAAAAGGGAGGCCTACGTCCAGCAGTGGACGTCCAAAGACAGACATGATGGTGATCTTCTTTAACACTATCATATCAATATATTATGCACTTTTGAGCGAAATGCGCTGAAACTTTTTTGAAAACATTGAAAAAACCGATCAGGCAGGGAGGCGTTTGTAGAGAATGTTAGTGATAACAATAACAAATTAATATTTTGGACATTTTCACACAACGTCATCTACCTCCAAACTAAGCAGAGCTTGTACTATGGGAACCATATAACTGATACAAAACTTAAATACTTTTTTTTGTAAATACTACATAGAGTACATACATAGAAAATACCCAGAGTCAAGACAAAAACCAATGTTTATCACACAAATGTTTGTCCTGAAGCGGAAATCGAATCCACTACACCGGTGACGCAGTCCAGCATACTTGCCACTCGACTATCCGTGTCGTGTAATGATTGATCATTCCGTAGGTTTTAGAAGTTTTGTCACCTTACGAAAACTCGAATATTTTTTAAACGCTCAGTACCTATAGACATAGGTCTATAGGTATTCTTGTCTTATTTATGTATTTCTGGTCGATAAAGTAGACACTTTATTGACTTTATGACACTGTCTAAATATTTAGGAATTGATAATCAAGACACAATAGGAGCGGTGACTGAATCTATGAAAACAATGACCGCATTTAGCACTTCCAAGGTAGCTTCAGATTATCACCAAATGTAAAGTGATAGAAAACTGCGCTTCTGGACGGAGTTAGGCTGGCTACATCCGTTTCACTAGGACAGACATTTCACTAGCTACAGTACCATTACAACCGGAACACAGAAATGCTAACACATTACTGCTTTGCGATAGAATACTGGCACTGTTTTAGTACCTAGACGGCTTCCTGCAGGGAACGAGCAACTGCTTGATCTGCCCACTACTAGAAATAGGCATATTACTGACTTCTGTAGATCGCCATTCGTCACTCCACTTGCCTTACTTAAAAAAAAATAAAAAAAAATGAACTACCTATGTAGTAAAGACCCGAATCAGATGAATCTTTGGGTATCTCGTCGATTGGGTAGGTACGATCAATCAATCAATGAAGCAGCGATCCCTCGTTCCTACTTACAAAAGTAGGAACGAGGTATCGCTACTTCAGCCAGCTTCAGGAGATTTCTACAGTAATATTTTTATTTAATTTGTGAGTTTGTTTAAATAAGAGGCTGATAGGAGGCCTTGACTGATAACTAAGTAAATAAAAGTTCTAATTAAATTAACCTCATACAGATATCGATTATTGAGTGACTAATTTATTATCGGAAGATAAGAAACTACAGTAGCTTAGTTTTATTGGATTGGAACCTTTTTACCCGACTGCGAAGAAGGGTTAATGTTTTTCGAGTGAATGTGTGTTAGTATGTTTGTCTGACTCTTTGCATTGATTAAATGAGGTGTTGTTGAATTTTTCTGGGTCAAGCGAGTGCTTATAGGCTGCTATAAATGTAAAAAAATCCAATATGTGTGAAAAAATTACAAAAAAACCATCAAAACTTCATGGATTTCGGTTAAAAAGGTATGTTTAGATTCCTTTCCGGACAAAAATCCCATGACCACATGTGATTTTTGTCGCTGAATGTTTTATGCCAATGTAATGAAGGTTTATTGTTGACAAACGCAAATTAAATTTGATTATTATATTATTTGATATGCATTTGAAATACTTACGACTGATGTCCATCGCCAGTGTATTAGTGATACACACTCCCATCATTCAGAATCGAAATCACTTCACTATCAATAAAAAACACAAAACTAAGCTGTTCAAAAGCGGCTTCTATCATCAACGGGATAAGGGACAGTTTACGCCAGAAATTCCCGGTAAACTGATGTGATGATACACTGAGAGGGCACAAATCCTGTTAGCGTCTCGTAACTGTGCTAAGGGTTAACGGAAGCCACACACGAACTACACACTTATTTTAATCTAATTAAAACCCACATTCCTTCCGCAGCCTTATCGATCAAAATCGTCCTGGCTCAAAAGCAAAATACTTTTTATTAATAAAATAAAATAGTTGTAAGCACGACCGGCTGTTAATAAAATCGGATACCGACTGCGGCAAGTGCGAACACAAGAGAATGTACGCTTGCCTTGCGAGCAATGTTTCTCAAACTGGGATGCTGGATTTTCCGTAAATGTTGACTGTAAGGTAAACCTTATCTTAGGTGTTTGCATTGTTATACAAACTAACTTTATTATATTTTAGTTGTTAAATAAATCCACGCTTTATTTACATTATTAATATCTTTCAATCTTCTTACCAAGTAAATACATGTTTAAAAAAAGTTTTAACAAGGCTATTTGCTCTGAATGATTTTACGTTTACCTACTTACCTAAAAATAGTATAAGTATTTCATTGAACTTCAAATTATTGATTTGTTGGTTTTTAACTATTAGCAGCGCGTTGAAATCTTTTGTATGAAAATAATCAATCAAAACAAAATGTCGCAGCAAAACATTTTAATTTTAAATCTACTTTAGATCTTTATGTGTTTTTTAACCCCTAGGCTCAGAATCCGTAAATTTCATCTAAAAAAGTTATCAAACCTCAGTCCATTAGACCAGTTTAATGTAACTACATTTTGCCTCATTCCTTTTTTCATTTCTACACTCCATTGTTGTAGGTTCACAAAGACCTTCTTCGTTTTCTTATTATTTTCCAGCAAAACCTTTTTATGCGGCGGGCGGACTTTTTACTGAAATCTTCATAAAAGTAAAAAAAAATGTTGAGAAACTGTGTAACATTATGTCGTAGTTCAATTTTATGATATTATTATCCAGCAGTAATTAGCTGGTTCGAACTATTCGTTATGTAGATCACGCTTAAATTTTTAAATTGATTAGAATTTCATAATAAATTATAAATACCTACTCCTATTTTAAACTTGTTTGCTAAATATCAAGGGCAAATAAAGCATGTTGACATGCGGTAGTGTTTCATTGTGAATATAAATTACTAATTTATTATTTAGGTTAAATTGTATTTATTTACGTACATTACTAGTGTCTTCGTAAAATATATGCTGTATACAATTTTCAAGTTTCTAGTTCTGACTTTGACCTACAAAGCCTAGCCTAGAGTCTACGTTATTATATAAGTGGTTCCCTATCCCGGTCGATATTCTTGACTCGGGATGGCCCAGTATAGTCAAGTCTAGGTCATCTGAAATCTACATCGGGCAGACTGCCCGGCGCCTAGCTCACCCAATCCAACTTAGACTTTATAACCACCTACATAAAGTTATTTTTATGAGTGTAGGTATAATCCTGGTTTCAGAGAGATAAATCCTTGGCCTATATAAGGGGTGGTTATATAAACCCGACTATAATCTACATAATAATAAAGTGGATTATGCAATGTTCAGATTATTCCTCTAGGATTATGGCCTGATTCATTGAAATTAAGGCTGTATTCTCTTGATGTTTGAGCTGCTTTTATGGGCCTTTTTATAACTTATAAGCGTGTGAGTATGCAGTTAAATTGTAAGATATTTATGTACTCAGGCATAAAAATTATAAGTAGGAAATAAAATTAACGCATATTACAGAGGACTTACCATGTGTACGGAAATGATTTACATCTGATGATATCTATCCCTGTACACATACGCTTGCTGTATACGTAAACCAAAAATATTGTTATCTTTATAGGTACTTTCTTTCTTTATTAAATTTTTTACATTATTAGATTAATATTACCTATTATTAATATGATTATTATATTTTTATTGCAAAAATTCCATTAGTAACAAAATTACATAATTTATTAGTTGCACTTACATAAAATAAATAAAACAAAACACAAAAACCGTCATAAAAGATTGTAATAAAGGGGATTTCACTGGAAGATTCCTAGTTTCGAGGGGTGGGATCCAAAGGGTTAGGAATCTGGAAGGAAGGAGGTCATGGATAAGTCGTCATCATACAGGTCGGTCAACAATTGTCTCTCACTTCACATCACAGTCTTAGCCCTGACTGACTGACAGACAACGCACAGGCAAAACCATCGGACGAAGAGACTTGAAATTTCGAGGGTATATTCTTCAAGATATGTAGGCGCGTACTAAGAAGGAATTTTATTAATTCGCAACGTAAACGCAGTTACGTCAGTCAGCTAGTTGTCATATAAAAAGAGGTACTTACAAAATTGCCTTGAGTAGGGTGTCTGCCTGAGCGGCCTGCCGACCTGGATGGAAGCGAGGAGCTGTTCTCTGGGAGTCACCTCCCGCCGCGCCGGTGGGAGCTTGCGTTCTGACGCCTGAGGAAAACGCACGCGCAATACCCGGGTGGTTTTTACTCGTGTAATTAAATGATATTTACATTTTATAGGAGGCAATATGTTTATTTGGCTCTAGTAAATAGTCAGAAAATAACTAAGTTAATTTACAATTTTTTTTCTACGATTTAATATCAAACCGGCGGCTGTATAAAATATAAGCAGTAAAATTTGGTGAACTTACTTTTCTGAGTGGCGGTCTACTTCTAATAAATTCGAGAATCATCGCGTGTGCGTCCTTCTTAACACTGTGAACAAAAAAATAAGATTGAGTTAAGGGGAATCCTCAAGGCAAATTTCCATACAAAATGTTTCGGACAAATACTCAAAAAGTACGCCGTATTTATTTATAATTTCTTCACACTATTCTTTTCGTCCATGTTTTTTACTTTAATTTAAATTTTATACGTGTTTTAAAATTAACCCTTCTAACTAAAAACACGTATAAAATTGAAATTAAAGTATGAAACCTTTCACTTCTTTTGTTGACGAAATCAAAAAACCCGGACAAAACGAATAGTGTGAAGAAATAACTACAATACGGCGTACTTTTTGAGTATTTGTCTGAAACATTTTGTATGGAATTGGATTTGAGGATTAGCCTTAAATAAAATGTGATGTGTTTTTTATGACTATTTTTTAAGTTGAATTCAATTTAACTGCTTATTGAATACGATACGTGTATCGGTAACTTGTGTTACTAATTTTTATTACTTATTATTGCCTATGTTATTATATAATTATATGATAAATAGTAGCGTACTGAAGTGGAGGCCTATACACAACAGTAGGTGTAAGAGGCTGGGAAGATAGATATATAGATCTGATTGAATAAGTATTTACGTTTACTCATGTTTATTAATCATTCTTTATTGCTACAAAGTTTTGAACCACATCTTTCCTTATAAAAACACACAACAAAACTATATTTGACTCACCTAGGAGGTATCGCCCCGTCGACTTTCCGTAACGTGTACCGTCTCGATCTAATATCGTCCATGAGTATTTCGTACGGCGTCAGTTCGTATTCGATAGGCGTTCTTGAGTAATTTACTTTCTTCAGCTTTACTCCCATTCGGAGCTCGCCGATGACTTGCATCCAAAACCGCGCCTGTAAGAAACGAAGAGCAATTATTTTAGCTTGCTATGTGAAGAAGCCTAATTTCGGGGTTTTAAAAGGTTTTAAATATCTAAAATCATCGTAATTCTTAATGAGGTCAATCATTATCAGCTGACAAATCCCACAGCTGGACATAAATATTTCTAAAATATCTATTAACTAGTTATTTTTCATATTTTTGGAGCAAATTCAATATGCGATTGCTCTTACAAAAGCTGTAGGCGCTACATTGCTTAGTTCTGTACAATCAGAGACTACTTTTTTGTATTTCTAAGCTAAAAATTAATGGAGTAGGATATTTTACTAAGTTTAAATGAAATTTTCATAAGCATGCATATAACATTACTTCTAGTGAATACCTAGAACTTAGATACAACGTTTATTTTATATTTCACGTACTTGCAAAGCTCTCCATATCCTTCGGTTAGACTAAAATTGAAAATTGAACAGTATTAAAATAAAAATTTCTACTATAATATAATTGAGAAATGTGAGCCTTAAAATATTCGGTGTAAGTGAAGTGGCAGGAATTCTAGATAGACAAAAACAACAGACAGTCAGTCCCAGAGTTCTTGAGCACTTAGCCAATTGATATATTATTTGTCAGTATTACTTTTTATTTATAACTTGTACGTAGTATATTATTATATTACTGTGCTGTCCATAGTTAGGTTCTGCTTTTCTGGCTGTGCGGACGGCTGGGCTTTATTATAGTTCTTCATATTTTTAGCCACAGTCAAGAAATAAATGAGCATTATTCATCTCAATAAATTAATTCAATTTCGTAACCGAGTCATCGTGAGTTGAATACCCTGATGGTCCAGGCAGGGACAGCCGTGAAACGACTATTACTTCAATGGTATTTCCACTAAATATTTACAAGCGTACTTACCCACCCTAATGCAATTAATTCAAGCATTCCTGCGCCGTGGGCCGGCATTAATAATACATTCTCAGTTAGGCAACAGTAATCTGCATTCGTATGGGAACAGCGCATTGCACTTTGCAACCGCTGCTTTTGATATTACTGCTTACCATACTGATTTTATTAATTTACTGTGTTACGATTAGTCGGCTTGCATCAAACCCGACTAAAAGCTAAGACTTTCAAGCTAAGATTCAGCTTATCTTTTGAGGTGACTTGATGCATAAGCTCTAGTGGTTCATAAACTGAACGGCCAGGAATGTTAAACCTTGGTAAGTAGTATTCTTCACCAGTTCAACTTTGGAAAGACTTTGGAGAGACTTTTGAAAAGACTGACACTGTTATAAGTATACCTAAGCATTGACTTCTATTCGTGGGCTGTATTATTTTTTTTTACTCCGTGGTCGCCAGGACCATGCATTTTGTAGGTGTCCAACCCTCACGAAAGCTAGGAAGGACGGTAATCCCTCGACAACCAGTGATAATAATGTCTTCACTGTATACCAAGAAAAGTCTTACCCAGTCGGAAAACTTGAGCGTGTCGAGGTGCACAAACGGACTTCTCAGCGGCGCCCATATCGCTGGCACCGCCAACCATAGCGAGGAAGGACGCCAATCCCTTGGCAATCAGCGATAACAATGTCTTCGCTGTACCAAGAAAAGCCTTACCCAGTCGGAAAATTTGAGCGTATCGAGGTGCACAACGGACTCCTCCGCACTCCTATGTCGCTGGTGTCACCATCCCTCACTATAGCGAGGAAGGTCGCCAATCCCTCGGCAACTAGTTCGTTGTATTTACACTAACAGAGCCTTTCCGAGCCGGAAAACTTAAGCTTGTCAAGGTGCACAACTTGACGCCTAAGCCAAGCCCATGTCCCTGGCACTGCAACCTTCAACATATCGTCCAATTTATTCACTGTACACCAAGAAAAGCCTTACCCAGTCGGAAAACTTGAGCGTGTCGAGGTGCACAACGGACTCTTCAGCCGCGCCCATGTCCCTGGCACCGCCGACCCTGACCCTGGCGAGGAAGGACGCCAGCTCCAGTGCCTCGGCGACCAGCGCGCGGCACACGGCGCGGTAGTGCGCCGCGGCAGCGTCGCGAGCGCATCGCCCGCCGCCACCGCAGTGCCATACGCATCGCTGTAGGTGACAAAATAAAGTGGTTATCATACAGTTATCGACGTATACCCTTAATCAATATTATATAAAAGGATTTGGACCTGACTGATTGATTGACTGACAGATAACGCTCAGGCCAAATCACTGAATCTAGACACTTGGAAATTTGGAGAGTTTGTTAGTTCTAAAAGTGCGTACTAAGGAATGAAAAATTGTAATGCAAACAAAGTTGCGGGCGTCAGCTAGTTCGAAATATTTCCAAAATAACTAGCCTAGTCCATAGGTGTCAAATCAGGACTGCATGGGGGCTAATTTATGTCACCTCTCCTGGATACTACTTTGCAAAAGAAAAGTCATTTTCCACTCTGATTTATTTTTTCAAACCAATCGTTAAAGTTTTTACGTGATCGAAAATAAATCTATTTATTCCAATAAACTTTCGCATCATTTTAAAACTAGGCTAACTTCTATCCGCTGCTACGCCAGTGTGGCAAAGGACAAAATTAGCTAGATCAGAAGGTAATATCTAAACTGTTTGTCGTCCACGGGTTCAAATTGTCAACCGATACCAATCGAATTTATCATCCTTCATAGAGATTAATGACGAAATAAGAATTACCTAACAAAAATGCTTATCTCTCACGTAAGCAGATACAATTTAAATTCAGTTCACACGAAACATATTTCAGTGAAATGTAAGTTATTTGCAGATCGCCAATGAATATAAATTAGCATTGAGAGGTTCATTACATACAGACTGCTTACTAATGGAGAAATAGGTTTATGGAAACTAAACTAACATAATTTCAGCTCTTATTAATGAACTAACATAATTTTAATACATAATAAGCTAACTAGTACAATCTATATTACAAAATGTATAAAAGGAAACAATTGGGCCACTCATACACGGTTGCAAACGATCGATAAGTAGCTCAACTGATCCAACTCGATACCCGATGGCAGCGTGCTTGGGATACTGGCTGCATTGCCTCTTTGTATTGCAAGGCTCATTCTTTGGGCGAGATAGCTGCCAGCTCTCTGATCACACGTCGCTTCGACCAGACTTACACAACTTCAACTTCGAGCTAATATAATTAAATGCAAACGTGTAAGGATATGAAAATGAGAGAACCAGCAAATGATGAATAGATGGTTTTTACTCAATCATGCTAAAACCACGCAACCTATTAAAATAAAATAAATAATCTACATATATAAAAGCTCTAGAAAAGAATCTCTAGCTGTTTTCAACTGCCAATCTTTCTTTTCTGTCTTTTTTTTTGGCTCTTTTTTCACATATCCATAATATGCTTATTAGAATTACAGAACCCATGGCCCAGGAGCTCATGGTGCTCATGTCTCAAACTGGAAGAGAACAAAACCTACCTCTAGCAACCCGCAAATACCTATTATTATTATTGAGCAGAATAATAGCTGTGAAACTAGTGTCCAACAGTTAGTACATACAAAGAACGAGTATGTACTTATTTTACAATTGAAACACGCATTAGTGCGCAGTTTGATCGAGACAATGGCTATCACATAACAGCGGTCGAACCACTTGGGATATGATTCAACGTGTCAAGGTCCGGGGTTGGCAGGGGAGAGTATGGCCTTTCGCAACACTCCTTTGTCTAGTACAAATATGGTATTTTAGCTGCCGGCTCTAATAATGATGCTTAGGCACGAATCGATGTCTCTATGTCGATTCTATCATAAATTATAATTTTATAATAACGAAGGATTCTAAATGAAAAAGTGATCATACAGTGACGCTATCGCTATAGCCCTTATATCTTCCTATATATATATATATATATAGATAATAGCCGCGGAAGATGGATAAAATAAGCCGAAGATTGGGCTCAGTGGCGCACCTTGGGAGAGATCTACGTCCTGCAGTGGACTGCTATAAGTTGATGATGATAAAGATGATGTCGATGCATGCTGGAATATTTAAGCTGGCTCTCAGCTATTATGGTTCCTTTTTTGTTGTACCAATGCCAATCAACCGTGAATTACCTCAAGATAGTTCAAACAAAATAAATAAAGTGCTCTAAAGATGGTTACCTACATGCCTAGCCATTACCAAAATGGTCCTTTAGGGGACTCTAACAAAGCCCGGAGCGACGATGCATGACGCTTGCTCGACTCTTGTTCTTTTTGGGAACTAAAAATAATATACACCACCAATTTTTTGAATACCAAAATTATTATATTATATTAAGGGCCATGAAGACGGGGTACTACGTTGCATCTGTGCAATCAGAATTTTGGATTTCTACAAAATGGCAGAGCGACAGCGGAGCGAGTTCGGCGCCCGAGCCGAGGTTTTGCGGCCTGGCACGAGCTATGTACCCGGGTTTGACAAACGATGAATAAAACTTAAATAATTATCAATTAAAGGTATCGCCTCACGCATATCCATAGGAAAACGACTAACGGTAACAGTTCAATTCAATTTTAATCAAATTTATTTTGTCAAAAATTCGACTTATTTTTTTCATTTTTTTTTTGCCGTATATGTGTTCAGCAATAGAAACTGACTATTCGTATTTTTTTTATGATGATTAAAATTTGACCGTGTAGAGATGCCTAATATGCCTTAAGCCTAAATAGTTCGGTCAAGTTCGTCGGCTGATCAAGTTCAAAGATGCACGTTCAAGATTCCACTCTCACCTTTTAGTGTTATGACGTTGCAACACTTGCATTTGACACTGCTTTCACTTTATCACTTATTAGGAAGTGATTAGTATCCAGTGTTAAGTGATACCAAGTTATAATTTCCATATACGATGACGTTAATGGACTTGATAATTGGTTAAATGTTGTAAAGCTGCATGAGCACTATTATTTGTGATGAAATCCTAGTAATTTTGATTGTGGTATCTAGAGTGGTTGGCTGTAATATGTTTTGTGATGAAATAGGAAATCTCTAGTCGCTGATGGTATTCATAAAATGTAGGGCAAAAGATAGTCCGGTAGAAGTAAGAAATATTTACCTAATACGTACAAATAATATGTTACTATCAAGAGACATTGGTTTGGTGTTTAAAACTAGACTATATAGTTTTAAAATCGTTCATATTCATGTTATACTTTAGATTTGCCTAAAATAGCAATTTAAATTCATAATATAATTAATTATCCTTGAACATGATGATGAAGCAGAGAATTTAATAATCATACACATGTAGGGCATTATCAAAGATTCTGTTATGTCATATAACATTTAAGAAATTTAGTTCTAAAAAGTACTGAAATCATAGCAGATCAACGTAGCCTTAAAAAAATCCACCAAAACAGGAAAAAACATATACTAGTCTTATTCCATGAATGGACAAGGATCCAAGTGAAAGTAGAAGGCACAGATGGACGAAAGTTTTATCCATTTGAGTTCCACTTTAAGTGAAGATGAGTGACCTTGTAATGTTCTCCAGTATTTAATTAAGACTATCTTTATGTGTCAGGTTTTAAATTGGGCAGCTACATTATACGTTGTTGTGGGTGTATCAGAACGACTTATCAAGAAGGTACCCAACTGAGATTCAGCTTTATAAGAATTTAGTTGAATAATTCTTTTCTTTTTAATTATTTTGTTTAGGAGATAAATAAAACAGAGCATTTTATTGATAGTTTTTTTTTGTCTGCTTTGATTGACATGATAAGTAAAATTACTTATCATGTTATTTCTCATAATCATCTTTTGGCCCTTTCTGAAAATGCGCTTCTCGAAATGTAATACCTATGACCTATATTTAACGACTTTAAAATTTTACGACTACTGTAGAGTTTGAATTGCATTTTGGCTATCAAGACTAACGTCTCACCCAAACCACCCTCAACAACGATCTAATAAAAAGTTCTATCAACATCTTTCTGTGAGCTAAAAGTAACAGAGATTTGTGTAGTTACCTCAACAACGTCTCTGAGCATGAACCTGCGCCGTCTCCGCCGCCGTCGCGGCGCCGGTTCCGAGTCCCTCTCTATACCCTCATCGTCCGTGTCTGCTCTTCCACATTCCGAAGACATGGAGCCCTCTGATAGCGCTTCGCATTCTTCCTCGTCATCTGAAAGAAAAGACAATGTTTAAGGTTAGCAAATCAGTAACCCCAAGTATCTCAAGAATAATTCGTTGTCATTGGTTTGGCTAAAATGAGTTATCTGATCTGAATCAGTGGTACTAACCACTAATATATCTAATCTCTATGGATCTATCTATGGATTTTTTTCGCATTTTCTATACCATTTGTGAAAGTGCGGATTCAGACTAGGGTAGTTTTGTCGCGCGTATACCAGCGTTTACGTTCGGTTTTTCCTAGCGAGTGTCCTCATGAGGTGTTTCTTGCGGCTCGTCGCGCGCAAAAAACAAAACACGAGAGACAAATCCGCTTGGTTAAACCGCTAATCTGAAACCGCACTTAGCTGATATTTTTACAATCTAGCTAGAATAAGTTTCGGATTTTAGTGTAACCACACAAAGTTTCACATGGTCCAATACCCACGCATTTCATTATAAATCCATGATTGAATAACCGCCCCGTGTGGTCCTACGGTGACTGACTACATTGCGCGCTGTATCATACATAACACATTGACACTGTTGACGCCTGCGCGGCACGCTTTTTGCGTCAGCGCAC
The DNA here is from genome assembly GCA_932526365.1 of Lobophora halterata. Taxonomy (NCBI): domain Eukaryota; kingdom Metazoa; phylum Arthropoda; class Insecta; order Lepidoptera; family Geometridae; genus Lobophora; species Lobophora halterata. The sequence goes on from OW052001.1 coordinate 10,710,821, forward strand.
CAATTTGCTAGAGCTTCTAAAGTTGGTGTTATTAAGGCTAAAAAAAAGTTATCTTCCTTCCTAACTTATGCTAAGGTGTTTATACCAATAGGTTGCTATAGAAAAGGGGTCAAGTCTAACAAAAATATATCAAAAACCGAGATGAAAAAGCTTATTGCTTTAGTGGTCAGTAAAAGAACAATAGTAGTAGCTTCATATTCCACTTTATTACAAGATTGAAGCAGCCCATTGTTGCAAGCTCGGGGCAGCAAGCATTTTAGATTTGTAAAGTAATAGGTACTTACAAGTACTTCATAAAAAGTTTGAAATGAAAAGTTGCTCAATATTAGGCTATAAGTTTTGGGTATATTTGTTGAATAGCATCATCATCAGCCTATCGCAGTTTACTGCTGAACATAAACCTCTCCCTAAGAGCGCCATCGTACCCTGTCTTCGGTTTGTAACCTCAGGCTACATCAAAAATGAATAGCGTCCTTTGAACATAAAATTTCCCTGCATATGACAAAAGCTCAACGATTTAATAAGATCGAAATAACCCTAAAGAGACTGAAATGTAGAGATAGATGGATTAACATTCAACAGAAAGCGAGCGCCTATTGTGACAGAAGGCTAATACGCTGCGCCGGAACCTAGGCGCCAGGCGCTGGCCATCAGATAAATCTGACAGGAACAGAATCCAACCACTGCCGAAGACAAAGCATCGTAAACCGTTGCGAAACCGATGCCGTCTAGATTACTGTGACTCAGTTATGATACCCTGGTACCTACTGTTGTAAGATGCGGGAACAAACTTACCTAACGGTAATTTTAGGTTATTAGGCGTTTCCATGAAAGATTTTGACGTGTCTAATAAATCGATGAACGCCGGCGTATGCACGAAAATGTTGACGTAATTGTCCGGTAACGCTCATTGTCCCGTTAGCTGGTAGTCACGTTAAATTATCGTCCGTAAGCCAACTTTACAGACAACCAATTTTTTCGACGTTTGATCCAATAACATTTTGATAAGTACACTGAAATAGGCTTCAAAGTAACAAACGCTTATCAGAAAGCCTTCAATTCTGCCCAGCTCTCTTTGTTCAAGTACGAGTTATTCTCTCATTTTCTCAACAAAATTAAAACACAATTCGTTCAAAAGCTTATTTCTAGGTAAAGTAACTCAAAAAACGTCATAATACTTACTTGGTGCGGAGTTTTAATTAGAACGATAATTACTTACAACAATGTTGTTGGATATAATTACTGCTTCATTTACGAGAAGGCTCGTTTATTTGACATCGTAAATGTAGTGAAAACGTTTTTGACGAGATATACCTACTAATTTTTAATTGAATAAATACGAAAGTTTATAAGGATAATTAGTAAATAAGAATATTCGTTATTTAACCACACCGAAACTATAGAACCAATATAACTGAAATTAATATAGCTGGAAAAAGGACATAGGTTTCATTCTGATACAACGTGAGCGAAAGTCTTTAGCTATTTTAAAACTATCTTCTTTAAAAATATTTAAAATAAAAACGCTAAATGTGTTGCTTAGCGCAAAACTCGAGAGCTTGACCAATTCAGCAATACTCTTTTAATATTCCGTGAAGTTTGAGGGCGGTTTCTAAGAAGAGAAAAATTGGAAAAAATGTGTGTAGACGAAGTCGCACGCGGGTTAGCTAGTACTTATGAAATATAAATGCTAGCTGAAGCCGCAACTTCGTTGGCTTTGTGAATTGTTATTAATAAAATCCCTTTCTTAGTACGCGCCTGCACTTCTTGACGAACACATCAGGTTTCAAGTGTCTAGGTTCAGCGGTTTTGCCTGTGCGTTGTCTGTCAATCAGTCTGATATAATCCTTTTATACATAAACATATATTGATGATTGATGATTTATTTTAGAAAACGGAAGGAAACTCAACCGCAATTTAGAAAATAAAAGTCTCTCGAGAGTCATATTCAAATGGTTAGTTCCGTTCTATTTGAATAAAACTCTTTATAGTACAACATTGAAGGTCTCATGGGCTTGCGTGCGTGCGGTGCGTTGCGTGTCGCAAATACATGCGTGAACATAAATTATATAGAAATTATCAACGCCGAAACGGGATTATTGATGGTAAAAAGTGCCTTGAAGAAAGTAAATAAGGTACACCCGTGGTCAGTGCGACCCACTTGTGGTGTTCAAGTGGGGTTTCCACCAAGAAATTTATTGATTGTTCTTAACCATGACGAAAATCCTTTCACCACACTGGTTCGAAAGAAGTAGTGATACGATACGAGAAGAATAACCATAACTTAGTAACACTACTACATAACGTAGTCAAGGGTGATGTGATTAATTTTTCTTATCTTTTATTTTGTATTTAAGGATTAATAATTTAGATTTATAAGCATCACAAGTCGATTCTTAAGGCCCAGAATCCCGCGCGCCGCTATCTCGCTCGCACATTTGAACATTTTTGAAGATATAAATTGTCTGAGTATAAATTTACAAAAAAGTGGAGCGAAGAATTTGTTACTTCAACCTCACGAAAAGTTGTTTTTATTTATTGCTTTGATATGTTTAACATAAGCCAAGGAGATTGGGCGAAACGGTTTTTCAAGCGCGCGAGATTCTGGGCCTTAAGGTAGTGTGCAAAACAATACCCTGAATATAAGAAAAGATCATTTAGGATAACTGAAAAAGACAGAAAAATCGTCTTTGCAAGAATTTAATGTGGACTGGGTAGTAGTTCTCACACCTCAATAATGTAGGTTACTGAAGCAAGTAGGAGTAAATGTGGGCAGTTGATGGACACTTCCTCTTGGCCTTTGAAATGTTATTGTTTAGGTTCCCTGTTCGTTATCCGATAAAACAACCTACACGTTGAGACCTCTACAAAACACGCTTAACTGAAAAACTGACATCCAAAATAATAATCACAATTAGGATTTTTTTGACACTATAATTTTATTATCTTATACTTGAATAAGAATAGCAAGGTATTGATAGTAAGATAGCAGCTCTGCCATCGTGTAAACAGAACTAGCTTACTTTTTCACTAGCTTATCCTAGAAATTAAGCTAGTTCTTTTTACACGAAGCTAGCGTTGCTAGCTTACTATCAATATCTTGCTACCCTAGCTTGAAAAACTAGCCTCGTGTACTTCAGGCATTAGAATATAATAAAATTAAGTTGTCAAAAAAATCCAAATGGAGATTATATTTTGGATGTCGGGTTTTCAGTTTTGATTACACTTCCATGACCAAAACGAAAATTCGAATTCTTAAAAGCGGGTATAGCAGTCTGCAGTGGCTTCCCGTTGAAGGGTGCATGCATTGCAGACATGCACAGTGCACAATGCAAAACGACTCTACAGATATCTCAATTACCAGTTGGGTAAAAAAGAGCAACAGGCAGTTTATCACCATCAAACGGTACAAAGAGTCACCGTCAACATACACTATTAATAACAATTTATTGCAATTGTGTGGCATGGAGCTCGTTGGCGCCAGACTTTCTCCAGAGAATCTGTGCTCTTCTGCTCTAACGTGTACTCGTATCGTATCTAAATGTCGGACAATCGTACACAATGACGCACATCTAAATGGGAAGTCGGAATAAAGCCCGGTAGCACAATAAGTGACATCAATGAAAAGCTCGGTGGTCTCCGGGCACAGCACTTTCCTTTGTGGCAAAGCTATGATAAGTAATAAAAAAGGTAAGTGTTAAAAACTGAAAATATACCATGTTGAAAATAATTGAACCCCAAAACGTATCAGCAGAAATAGTTAACTTTATAATGTTAGCATTTTATAGCAGCTGAGGAATGGTTAATTGCGAACATAAACATAAAGTTCTTGTTTTTTTTTTGGTAAATTAACTAAAGGTTGATGTTATTTTTCGCACGTTTTTTTTACTTAATTATAAAGAATATCGGAACGCGCCATTCACTGGAATTTATAGTTATTAGCGTACAAAAATACGGGTCACCTGCGACTTTTTATTCGGCAATAATTGGCCTGTAATTATCTTTAAGTTTCGAGAAATTTACAATTACATTCTGATCAATTCCTTGAGGCCAAGGAACCGAGAAGTCCACCAAACCGGCATCGGTTCCCGGGAAATCGATAGCACCTCACTGGCTGGACGATATTAAAGCCCAAGTTATGGAGACATGAAGTGGTACGTTATTGATGTTCCAATAAGATAGCTTCGGTAATAATCTTGCTAAACTGAACACTTGGATAATTTTGGGAGCACATCCGCTCTCTCCTTCCATCAGAAATGGGTATGTTCTTAAAATACTTAAATAAGTATCTAATTTAATTTATTTTAAGACTATATGAATTTTCGCTATCTGTTTTTTTTTTTATATAAAACATAGTGCAGACGATATACCAAGCTATTAGTAATTTCATTTCATTTATTGTGAAAATTTCATGTTTGGAGCCGTTATTAGTTCCAGGTTAGCTCTAAGAAAATGCTAACTTTACAGTCCAATAAATAATTATCATTATTTCTTTGCCAAGCAACATAATTCCGTAGCAAGTTTCAAGAAGATACATCAACCAAATTAACAACAACGATATATGTAATTTAAACTGGCACCAGCAAGGTGTCATTTTAATAGCACACAAGAAACTATAACTCACCGACTTTGCATGTCTGAAGTGTGTTCGTATTTTGATAGGTCCAGTCCACCCACGAAGCACCTACATTAATGTGACACATTCCACAAACTAGGCCGTGTGCTATTGTAATGAACTAATAAATTTTGGGTTAAATTATGAGGCCTCCGAAGTAGGGAACGACCATAAAAACTGAGACTTGTAGTTCTTAGAGCTCTTTAACGCAATAAAAAATCAAGTTTTATTTTATTACACTCAAGAGTTCTATCAAACATTACTACGACAGAGCGGTTATAAATCATTCAAACGCTATTTATCTCTTACAATTGCCATCAAGGATACAGATATGTACATCAGGCCCCTATTATATATTCTCTTTTTAGACCAAACCAGACTCATTTGATCAGACTATAACATGTTTCTCATCTCTTCCGATTAAATACAATTTTCTTCAAACCACTTTCTTGAAAATGTGTGCTTAGCAGCAATATGCTTGCAATTGTCAAACCTTGTACTGTGGTGAGGCCCATTTAGCCAATTTTTGTAAATTATGAGGTTAGGCCACTGGCTTACAGGCAAGAAGAAAGTATTCCAAAGATGTACCCTTGAAACCGAGCACACCCTACGTCAAAAACATCGGATGGGCGGAGGTCGATTAGGCCGACAATGTTCGCAGGCGCTTCGCATCCATCAACGAAAGTGATTGATGACAGGAGAAAATATTATGTTAGCATACCTATTCAAATTGACGACGTGGAAGGCTTAGAAATGTATGGCGGGACGAACTTAATGTTCTCTGCATCCTTGGTCACATACATCCTATGCCGAAAAGAGTGAAAGGAGAGGATCCTTTGTCTTACGGTGGGACAACTACGGCAGGAAATAAAAGATAAAATAAAAATATTAATATCTAGACTTGTGGAGATTGTGGGAGCAGTCGGTCATGACATGAACCGTGACCACCGGATCTCTTGCCCATTTCTTAAACTACTAGACACTCCATTGAGTCCTCTTTGCGAGTAACAGTGTACAAAGAACTGTATTAGGTACCTAGGAACTCGTACCTAGGAATTCGTATTTGAACAGTCGACGATAATCTTTATTTTATGTTGGTTTTTTTAGGATCGAGACATTGGTGCGGTGTGCTGTCCATGGGATCCTCAGTAAACATCTACAGCACCAAATCTCCAGCGCATCAATTTTTATCCTTTCTTCGAGTCGCAACAACACTCTTCGGCTTCGTAAAGAAAAATTGGAAACCTTGTATACTTACATAATAATAGAGTAGTTTTAGAAAAAAAATAGATTTCACACAATTCAGTTAGGGTATTTTGTCGTGGTACTCTATAATAATATTATATTTTAATTTCAGGCAACAATTATTTCATTTTATTAATACTTTATAATAAGAAGTTAGTCTATGGCCATCTAGTAGGGGCCTCTCTGATAATGGCAATAAAAGTCTTTAGAGAAAAAAATAGTTTTGGCACAAATTATAGTTATTGCGATCATCAATTCAATCATGACAAAGAAATTGAAATTCATAAATCTATGTAAATAGGTAATTGAATTAGAAAACACAAGACCTGTAGGAGGCCTGATCGTTACCAGGGAAGGTCGATCCGAAAGCTCACTTCGATTCAATTCAAAACACTAAACGTCACATCAAAATCCTATAAAATATATTTCGATAAGTGAAACGATATAATCGCACCTTGCTCGGTGTTAAAATCAATTTAAGTGAAAGTGGTATAAAACATTATTACAAATTACGCAAATGGATATTGAAATGACTGTGAAGAGCTCACGCTGTGGCTAAAAGGAAACCTCCTTACCGGCTGAAGTTATTTGCATTTAAGAAACTGAATTATAGTGATAGCTTCCGATGCCATGATATAAATTATTTAGAATAGAATTTGAAAAATAGCTTTGTCACTTTTGAGACGACTTTTTACAAATTGGCAAAAATACAATAGCTCGGGTCTGAGCTGACCGTGACTGACCCGACACGACCTCTGCTTACCGTGTACTTATCTTGGAAGTACATACTGAATCGGGAAGGTAGAGATGAAAAAGAAAGTGTATTGAAAGCTAAAGATTAACAAAATTGATCGAAACTGGCCTCGAAATTGCACTTGCACGAGATCCATCGCTCATGAAACGTCAGATGAAGACGATAATGTCATCGAGCGAGCGATAATGCGCCCGAAATAGGCGGAAATCTCCAAACAATGGCACCCGTCGCAGCATCGCATCATCCATTGTGCTCTCGCCGTACTCACCTGTCTGACGCGACCCACTGACCGGTATCTCGCATCTCGATACTATCGATACTTTCGATGGGATCCCAATCGATCGCCCACGACCAAATAAACAGTTATACATACACTTCAAACGGAATGGCCCTGAACTTCATGATCGGAATCGTTGATCCAAGATTGACGTGAATGGCCCTCGATGCGGTCCCGCCGATCAATAAACTATCGATGTTTATTTCTTTCGCCGCATTCTTGCAACCTACTTATTTATCCGACTTTAATCCATAAACAATCTAACTGTTGACACTGCAACAGCCGCAGGCAGGTGCGCACAATTTGATTGGCGTCAAATTATCAGCAATATAAAACGGTATGCTTTCCGTTGCGGGCTATTAAAACGCAATAAATACATCATCCCAGAACCTTCGTGTAGGAAATTCTTAACGTCTAGGAAGCGGTAAACCGGTGGAGTTACTCGATTATGAATCGAGGCGGTTGCAAAAAGCCTTCTACTTTTCTCTCGAGAATATGACAAGTTAATTTAGATTGAGCGAGCCCGTGAGAGTTGGAAAGGGAGGTGAAAGACAGACGGAACAAATTGTCTCGTTGCTTTGTGGGGGCTGCGGCGCCGGGGCCAGAGGTCGCCGATGGAACAACGCCGTTTAAATGTCACCCAGCGTGGAACAGACGTAGTGTCTGGCGACGCTAGAACATGCATCGGGAGGAGCGACATCGTTGGTAGAAAGTGAAAATAAATAGCCACTTTGTAAGACAGCTAAGCACTTGCCAATGCAAATTGTATTCAAACGCAACTTCTCAGGTTCGTATGATACAAGTATATTACGAAGTATTATAGTTGATCACACAAAATTTTGTTTTTTAGTGACAGTGTGAGAATAGGAGGCGGAAATCACACCATCGCCTTTCTTTCGTTCCGGAATGCGATGGGAAATAGACAGTACGAGAATTTTCCCGCTATTGTAGTCGTATTGAACTTATTCTTATCTTTAGATGCAAATAGCATTAAGGTTCCACTGTTACATTGTTAGACCTCCTACGGCCCCAACCTGAAGGCCTTGTAACCAACCATTTTACTCATTTTACGAACAAGAATTCATCAATCGATTCTCCTGTAACAAGTTGTGACCAAAATTTAAAGTTCCTTTTGCATGCCTCACTATCAAGTCAAATATAAACCACGAGATAGGTCGAACTCAAATCAAAACAAAACTTAATTATAGCATGACCTGGATTGGAACCCAACAATGGCAGTATATATGTGTAATGTAATGGAAGAAAGTTCTCATTCATCTGTTCCCACAAAACCTAATGGACGGACTCTAGTGATGTTGCTTGGTTTAATTAAAGGCGTAATAATGTTAGTTAAACTCGCTTTTATGACCAGGTACAATGCAAAGATGGGCACCTGAGGGCTAATAAAACAAGAAAAAGCGTCTGTTGAGAACCAAATCAAGCACCAACTTATTCAAATACACTATAATTTGGTAAGTAGTAGGTATTTAGGTTCAAAAAACGACTAATAGACCTGGTAATTGAGAAATCGAACGCAGCATCTGTCTACAATGGCGAAGCATTAGGAATACAAACTGCATTTCACGGGCTATCCGCGTCGGTCTAGCTACATTCAATTTATAGAAACGTTATCAATTCAGAATCAACAGCGCTGTAACGGCTTGATTTACGCAAAGCGGGTTTGCTTCAGGGTTGCACGCACGACTCCAATCATAGGCACAGCGTGGGAGATATAAAGTCTAACCAGCTCGAATCAATAAAAAATATGGATTAGTGTGACAGACAACTTTATCCACGACAAATTGAAGGAAATGAAATTTCATTTTTGAATAGGTGTAAATACCAATATTTTTAATGAAAGTACCTACATTGTGTAAACAAACTAAAATACATTAATATCAACAAATTATATAAATATATTTAGTAATAAATCTGCTTGATTTCTAAACAAAGTTTTTAATTAACTTAACGTTAGTTTAGAACTTTAGTACATATTACTATATTATAAACCAAAGAGTCAACGAACAGAAAACCAAAGTTTAAAGATACGACACGTGTTTCTCCTCTACACGAGGCATCATCAGGAGGTGTGGACTCGCCGAAGTTCGAAACGACAGTGAATAAACAACGTTGCCCGGCCCGTATTTATACCCGTTATGGCGATGAGTCGCCTGTCGTATGATCCGACGTCACAAAAATCCTCAACAAAGGAGACCTTGGAATGCTCGTATTTAAATCATTCAACAGCGTAATTAACAGCGGGCAACGTTGTTTATTCACTCTCGTTTCGAACTTCGGCGAGTTCACACCTCCTGATGATGCCTCGTGTAGAGGCGAAACACGTGTCGTATCTTTAAACTTTGGTTTTCTGTTCGTTGACTCTTTGGTTTATAATATAGTAATATGTACTAAAGTTCTAAACTAAAGTTAAGTTAATTAAAACCTTTGTTTAGAAATCAAGCGGATTTATTACTAAATATATTTATATAATTTGTTGATATTTATGGATTTCCGCAAAGTAACGCCTGAAACAATCAATTATCTAAAATACATTAATTACATAATGCCAGTATTTGTATTTGTATTTGTAAATGTAAAATTTTAGTTAAGGCCCAGAATACCGCGCGCTGCTAACTCGCTTCCACATTTGTACATTTTAGAAGATATGAATTGACTGAGTATATATCTATTTCAAAAGAGTGGAGCGGTGAATTTGTTACTACAACCTCACAAAATGTTTAAGTATATTTTTTTTCGATATGTTTAACATAGGCGAAAGAGATTAGACAAAACTGTTTTTCCCAATCTCCTACGCTTATATGTTATACAGGGCGTCCCACGGCTATGCCACATGGAGGGAAAGTACCTTGAATATTGTAGATAGAACATTTTACTGAAATAACACATTATTTGAATTTAAAAAAACAATTTAAACTACATTCATAGATATTCAGATAATTATATGGTTGATCCGGGAATCGAACCCGTAACACGAGAAAAATGATCACCCTGTAGCTTTATAATACCGATCGAAAGGCTTCATCATAAGGATTTATTTTTGCTAACTAACATAGTGTCACAAATAAAAGGAAGACCACGAATTTTAACAAGTGGCATATCCGTGGGACGCCCTGTAAATATCAAAACTAAGAATATTTCTCTGCTTTCATACATATATTTTACGGGTAATAATTTCAATTTCATAAATATCTTTAAATGACTATTGAAACCTGTAACCGCTGTGTCTCCACGTTTCAGAGTGGCCAGGAAAGCTGCCATAAACAAATAGTTCCGTTCGTGAGATCAAAAAGCAGATTTCTGGGACCATTACATTATTTATTGCTAATACAAGTTTACGAGTTTTCTAAACGATAGCCAAACGTCGTCGTTTAGATAGAGGGCGCACAATCAGCGCGCTCATTATCACAAGCAGGACACTGTAAATATTGCACTGAGTCTTTAATATTTTCTTTACAAGCTAGGTGAGTATTGTTCTAAAAACAATGACCATCCAAAAATTTACATAGTTACCTACTTATCAAGAGATATTGAGAACCTCAAGAGATAAATGGTAGAGTAAATATGTGGTAGAGCCGCACGATAGGACCTTAAAGGTGTTAAGATAAGCTTTTTACGGTATCTATGAAAAATCTATACATATTTTTTTTTTATAGGTATTTAATGGTAGTTTAGTGTGGACGACGGAGCAGCGGCAGCATCAACGAAGCCATAATTAGGTAGTTAAATAGGTAGACAACAATTAGGCAGTTTCAATAGGTAAATAAAACAAAGCATTAGGTAGGTACTTTAAGTATAATTAGGAGTTTTAAAGTACATGTAACTAGGTATTTGCAAATAAACATTGATTGGTTTGTTGTTTTAATTCCCCTCTCGATCTAGTAGGTAGCCCAGACGAGAGGTACGGTGTTATTTAGTTGAGGAGTCTGAGTAATTAGGTAAAAACAGGCAAAAGGTAATAGGTAACAGGTAACGAGATATAGGTACTTTTCAGTAAAGTGCCACTAGAAGAATTAGGTATGTTGCAAAGGAACTGGTAGGTAGGTAATTTTCATAAGCCCTACCAGCTTAGGAGCTGCTGGTAGTGGCAGTCCCGCGTCCGAAGACGCCAGGACCAAAGGTATTCTTATGAAAAACAGTTCGCAACATACAATTATGAGGTACCTAGCGCGCAAAACTGAAAAGATATCTCATTAGAATGAAACGGAAGGCCTGTAGTGTTTGCATTTCACTCACTCAGCTAATTAACACCGCTACTCAAAAACAGATGGCACTGTACCGCCCCAAAATAGGCATAGACAAAAAGTTTGCAATTTCTCATTATATAAAGCTCATACATAAGGATAGCCAATCAGGGACCACTTAAAATAGGTAGGAGGGTCGCTCCGTTTTTTGCTATTTATAGGGAATGTGGATACATAGGCAAGGTAGATTATGCACATAAAAACTTAGAAATGGTTTAAAAGTAGCTTAAAACATAGGATCAGGCTAAAATGTAAGAATTGTAAGATTTTTTCAAACAAAGGAATAAAGAAGGAAAGAGCATCGGACCTCTCACGTATATAGCCGCTAATATAAATATTTGCCAACCGACTTTGGCCCCAGTTCTGCTCCAGCCGCCAAAAACGTTAGAGGTCCGAATCTCTGCCCAAATTGTTGTCTAACCGGTGTTTTCATTTACCGCGTTTCCAATCCCAAAGCACCAATCTAAACCCCCAAAAATCTACAGTCCACTAGTGGGCCCGGTTCCCACACATTATATTGTCCTTCGAGTGCCGGATAGGAAGTGCCGCGTAATTACGATTGATTCACAGGAACAACAAACAAAATGCCAGTCACCAGGAGTCAGTCTGGCAAAGAGGAGGCTGCCGCTCGTGCAGAGGTGACGGAGAGCAGTGGAGACTCCCGCACCGACACGGCGGCAACGACGGTCACCAGTGATTCGAGGACCGCCACCACCATCGTCACGGACCCCACGACGTGCACCGACACCACCGCGGAGGCCACGCAGGAAAGGCCAACGGTACCGCGGACGGATCGGTCCAAGGGCTCCCGCCGCCAACGACTGGCCCTATTAGAAGCGGAGGAAAAGGTAAAGCTTCTACAGCTCGAGGAGGCCAAGGCGGCGCGAGGGCTCGCGGAGACGAGGTTGGCGCGCTTACAGCAAGAGGAGAACTCATCAGACGAGAGCGAGGCGCAGGATGACCTCGCCTCGGTAAGGATAACCCGATGGCTCCGGGCAGAAGGTAAGGCCCGGGAAACCGGTAAAGGCCCCCCACCCGAGGAGGAAGCATTAGGCAGGCATAAGCGCGGGGAAGATGATCGACACCGGCCGCAGGGCGTCACTGGTGCTCCCAACGCGCGCCTGAAGGACCTCGAGGAGGAGTGCGCCGTCAAGGCGACGGACTGGTTAGACGAGCAGCGGCGACCAGAGGAGAAGGTCGGCGTCTCGGATCAGGCCGTGCGCATCCGAGAACTGAAGATGGTAATGTCAGATCTCAAGGGAGGTAAGTGCAGGTACGATTTACCTCTTTATTATGGCCACCACAGTGGTTGGCTATCCTTTCGGGCGTCATATCAGGAAAGTGAAAGTGTCTATGATGAGGCCACGAACCGAAACCGGCTCCGCGACTGCCTAAGAGGGCGGGCAGCCGAAGCCGTTTCCTTCCTTGTCAATAACGGGAGGCCAAAGGATATCATGGAGGCGCTCGAAAGAAGATTCGGGAGGCCCGAATCTCTCATTTTGTCGGAGTTCGACAAATTAAAGCGGCTCCCAAAGTTAGCAGGGGGAGACCGCGAACTTTGCATCTTCGCCAGCAAAATCGCCAACATCGTAGGTACAGTAGAGGCAATGGGTAAACAGGAATACCTACACAGTCCCGAAATGGTGCGATTAATATTGGATAAATTAAACCCTAACATGAGACGTAACTTTTACAGATTTGCACGGCTCGAGACAAAGAACGTGCCCGAGCTAAAGAAGCTCGCGGCGTTCTTGGATGAGGAAGCGCTCGACTGCGGGGCCTACGCCGAGCCCGAGCAGTTCGACGAACCAGAACTCGGGCGTGGGAGGAACAAACGCCCGCAGAAGGCGTTCGTCGCGGCCGCTGCAAAAACGGAGAAAAAGGTAAATGAGTGCCCGTTATGTAAAAAAGCTCACGGTTTAGAAAAGTGTCCAAATTTTGTTGGGGCGAATGTCGATGCTAGATGGGAATTAGCGAGGAAAAATTCCATCTGTTTTCGGTGCCTAAAGGAAAGGCATAGAAGGTTAGAGTGCAAGGGACCAGGGTGCGACAAGGAAAGTTGCGGGCGTAAGCATCACAGTATGCTGCATTATAGTGTTATCAGTATCGAACCCGCGACTTCCCGCTCGGAAGTCGCCGCATCCCTCTCCTCTGAGCCCACGCGCAGGAATCGGCACGCATACCTGAAAATGGCTCAAATAGAGTTGAGCACGCCGAGCCATAAAGTAAGTACCTTTGCATTATTGGACGAAGGGAGCACCTTCACGTTCATAGAGGAGTCAATAGCGGAGGCGCTCGGCGTTAAGGGGCCGACCAACACACTATGGATACGAGATGCCAACGGAGGAGAAGTGAAACATGAAAAAAGCCAGCGGATCAGTCTCAAGGTAAAAGGTAGTCATAGTAATAGCGAGTACATCATGCACGACGCGCAGACGGTTCGCCGTCTCGACTTCACGAGTCAATCTGTGCAAAGACGCGACTTGACCGGCTGCATTCACCTAGCCGACCTTTTGGATGAGATAACGTACGACCACGCCGAGCCAAAGGTAATAATCGGCCAAGATAACTGGCATCTCATAGTTTCACGAAAAATCAGAGAGGGGCGCGACGGTCAACCGGTCGCCTCTCTGACGCATCTCGGGTGGATCCTGCACGGAAGCGTGGTAAGAGATGACTCGCAACGCGCGAGTAAATTTTGTGGTCACCTCTCGGGCAGACGCGAGAGCGAAGACCAACTGGAAAAAATGATGAAGGAATATTTCCAGTTAGAATCACTAGGTATTGAGGCACGCCGTCCCAGTAGCGACCCGGAGGAAAAGGCTTTGGAAATTCTCGAGAATACTAGCCGCCGAGGACCCGACGGGCGTTTTGAGACTGGTTTGTTGTGGCGGGATCCGCGGGAAAACTTGCCAAACAATTACGGCGTGGCGCTGAAACGTCTGAAGAATCTGGAATCAAAATTGGATAAAGATCCCGATTTAAAAGGTAAATACTTTGAACGTATAGACAATCTCACGAGGGCAGGCTATGCCGAGCGCGCCACTGAGCCCCCTCGTGAAGGACGGACTTGGTACCTGCCTCACTTCGCGGTGGTGAATCCCGCGAAGCCCAAGATCCGTCTCGTACATGACGCGGCGGCGAAGTATGCCGGTAAGAGTTTAAACGATAAGCTTCTATCAGGACCCGACCTACTTCAATCGCTGCCCGGCGTCGTCATGAGGTTCCGGCAGTATCCAGTAGCGGTCTCGGCTGACATTCAGGAAATGTTTATGAGGGTCAAGGTCAGAGCCGAGGACCGGGATGCGCTGCGTTTTCTTTGGCGGGGAGACAGAAGAGATGAAAATCCACCCGATGAGTACAGGATGACATCGGTGATTTTTGGTGCCACCTCTTCCCCGTGCACTGCACTCTACATTAAGAACAGGAATGCTAAGGAGCATGAAAAGGAGTATCCCGAAGCCGCAGCGGCCATCATCCGTAACCATTATATGGATGACTATCTACAATCCTTCCCAACGGTAGAGGAAGCGAGCAAGGTAAGTACAGAGGTAGATACGGTCCATAGGCGGGCGGGATTCGAGTTGCGAGGGTGGGCGGCGACCCACAAGGATGCCCTACGCAACTTCATGTCAGCGGAGGAAGCCACCGTCGCTATCGGCGGGAGCGACGCTGAGACTGAGAAGGCACTCGGCCTTCACTGGGTGGTAACAGAGGACAGGATAACTTACAAGGTCAGTACGCACAGGACTCCGAAAGAGGTTGCGGCGAACGCGCGACCACCAACCAAGAGGGAGGCGTTGAGTGTCATTATGGCGCTGTTCGATCCGCTCGGATTAGTCTCGCCACTGACCACCCCAGCGAAGCGCCTGATGCAAGAGGTATGGCGATACGGCACCGCATGGGACGAACCGCTTCCGGAAGAGCTACGTCATCAATGGAGCATGTGGTATGCGTCGCTGCTCGACGTTGAAAAGGTAAGGATACCACGATGCTACGATGCGGAGCCGGCGGTCGTCACCGAGCTGCACACATTCGTAGACGCGAGTGAGGAAGCTTACGCGACGGCAGTGTACTGGCGTAAGGTACGTGCGGATGGCACGATACGCGTAGCACTCGCCGCCGCCAAGAGCCGCGTAGCACCTCTACGCCCGACCTCGATCCCACGACTTGAACTGCAGGCCGCGCTACTAGGAGCGCGTTTGGCGGCGACGGTCCTAGAAGAACACGACTGGGATGTAGCGAGGCGAGTATATTGGTCAGATTCGCGGACTGCACTGGCATGGATACGTGCAGAACCGCGAACCTTCAAAACGTTTGTAGCTCACCGGCTGGCCGAGATAGAAGATCGCACGAAAAAGGACGAGTGGCGATGGGTCCCGACGGCGGACAACGTCGCAGACGACGCGACGCGCGCCACTCCTGAAAACTTCACAGCTGAACACAGATGGTTTGTCGGCCCGGCGTTTCTCTACCACAACGAGGAGACATGGCCGGTAGAGACGCGCACCCCCACAGGCAGGACAGGGGAAGAGCGAGAAGCGAAATGCTGCGCCGCTATGTCATTTAATTTCAATAATGATCATTTGCCGAATGTAAACAGATTTTCCAGCTGGCTGAGGTTGATACGCGCAACAGCGCGCGTACTGCAGTTCATCGACAGGTGTCGTGACAGGCGGATCGAGCGAGCCGCGGCGCTAAGGAAGCGCACGCGAGCTAACGCAGAGCGCGATCCGACTTGGACAAAGGCGCGACAAAAACAAACTGCAAAGAAGGAAAAAGGTACTTTGCTTAGTAATTCCAGCAGGCGTTACATCGGGTTAGAGGCTCACTATCTGCAGAGAGCGGAGTCCCTTTGGATAAGGGCAAGCCAACAAGAAAGCTTCGCAGCGGATATCGAGCGACTGAAGACAAAGGTGCCATCTGGTGGTAGCGGCCGCCTGGCAGCGCTGAGTATCGCGCTAGGCGACGACGGAGCCCTGCGGCTCAAGGGGCGCATTACGGCCGCGCCAGACGTCGACCCCGAGACAGCCAGTCCCGTAGTGCTGGATGGTAAGCATAGCTATGTAAAATTGTATATACTACATGTACACAAGAAGCTACATCACGGCGGTGTTGAAACCGTGACCAATGAGCTTCGCACAAGGGCATGGATTGTCAAAATACGCCCAGCAGTGAAGGATGTAATAAAGTCATGTCAAATATGTCGTTTGAATAAGGCTAAGGCGGGGATGCCGGCCACTGGCGACCTGCCGGCGGCCCGGCTTTCCCACCATTCTCGTCCGTTTTCCTACACCGGACTCGATTATCTCGGTCCTATGACGGTGACTGTGGGAAGGCGGCACGAGAAAAGGTATGTGGCACTTTTCACGTGTTTGAGTTCCAGAGCAATTCATCTTGAAGTGGTGCACTCGCTGAGCGTCGACTCGGCCATTGGCGCGCTGAGGCGACTGTGCGCAAGACGCGGCTGCCCCACTGAAATCTGGAGCGACAACGCCACCTGCTTCCGAGGAGCCGACAAAGAACTACGGCAGGCCATGCAGGACGGCCTGCAGCTGGAGGCGACCAACCGCCTCATCCACTGGCGGTTCATCCCGCCCGCAGCGCCTTTCATGGGCGGCGCATGGGAGCGCATGGTGCGCTCCGTCAAGGAGGCGTTGCGCCACACACTCCATGAAAAATCACCGAGCGACGAGACCCTGGCCACGCTACTGGCCGAGGTGGAAAACACGGTCAACTCCCGACCGCTCACCCACGTAGCGGTCGACGCGAGCGAGCCCGAGGCGTTGACACCCAATCACATCCTGTTGGGGGTCAACCATCACGTCCCGACACCCGGGGCGTTCTCCGAAGAAGATGAGACTGCGCGCCAGCACTGGCGGCGCGCCCAGTACCTAGCCGACGTATTCTGGCGTCGCTGGGTGCGCGAGTACCTGCCCCTGCTTCAACACCGGCGGGAGCCGGCCACGAGAGGCCGACCACCGCAGCCCGGCGACCTCGTCGTGATAGCAGACGAGCACTCCCCGCGAAACACCTGGCCGCGGGGAGTCATCACCGACATCTTTCCTGGGAAAGACAACGAGGTCCGCGTGGTGGACGTCCGCACGAGCAGCGGCCACATCCTACGGCGACCTACGAGGAAGATCGTCGTCCTACCGATTAGTGGCGAGGCCGCACCGGCGGGAGAATGTGGACGACGGAGCAGCGGCAGCATCAACGAAGCCATAATTAGGTAGTTAAATAGGTAGACAACAATTAGGCAGTTTCAATAGGTAAATAAAACAAAGCATTAGGTAGGTACTTTAAGTATAATTAGGAGTTTTAAAGTACATGTAACTAGGTATTTGCAAATAAACATTGATTGGTTTGTTGTTTTAATTCCCCTCTCGATCTAGTAGGTAGCCCAGACGAGAGGTACGGTGTTATTTAGTTGAGGAGTCTGAGTAATTAGGTAAAAACAGGCAAAAGGTAATAGGTAACAGGTAACGAGATATAGGTACTTTTCAGTAAAGTGCCACTAGAAGAATTAGGTATGTTGCAAAGGAACTGGTAGGTAGGTAATTTTCATAAGCCCTACCAGCTTAGGAGCTGCTGGTAGTGGCAGTCCCGCGTCCGAAGACGCCAGGACCAAAGGTATTCTTATGAAAAACAGTTCGCAACATACAATTATGAGGTACCTAGCGCGCAAAACTGAAAAGATATCTCATTAGAATGAAACGGAAGGCCTGTAGTGTTTGCATTTCACTCACTCAGCTAATTAACACCGCTACTCAAAAACAGATGGCACTGTACCGCCCCAAAATAGGCATAGACAAAAAGTTTGCAATTTCTCATTATATAAAGCTCATACATAAGGATAGCCAATCAGGGACCACTTAAAATAGGTAGGAGGGTCGCTCCGTTTTTTGCTATTTATAGGGAATGTGGATACATAGGCAAGGTAGATTATGCACATAAAAACTTAGAAATGGTTTAAAAGTAGCTTAAAACATAGGATCAGGCTAAAATGTAAGAATTGTAAGATTTTTTCAAACAAAGGAATAAAGAAGGAAAGAGCATCGGACCTCTCACGTATATAGCCGCTAATATAAATATTTGCCAACTGACTTTGGCCCCAGTTCTGCTCCAGCCGCCAAAAACGTTAGAGGTCCGAATCTCTGCCCAAATTGTTGTCTAACCGGTGTTTTCATTTACCGCGTTTCCAATCCCAAAGCACCAATCTAAACCCCCAAAAATCTACAGTCCACTAGTGGGCCCGGTTCCCACACATTTAGAGTTTACTAAATCTTACATCTGGGACATCTGGGCGTCCTCTGCAGGATGTCGTCTAGATGGGTACACATGGGAACACAGTGTCAGATATTTTGCCGAAAAGCAGTAATGTATTAAAAAGCATTACTGTGTTCCGGTATGAAGAGCACTGTAGTTAGTAAAATTACTGGGCTTTCGGAATGATCATCAAAATGTCTCAATGTGAACGAAATGCTCGTCCACATTGCATAGCAGTGTTACACCGGCCCATATATGTTACACTGGCATATATATATATAGACTAAGTGAATCTCGTCCCATGTTTAAATAAAAAAAAGCTGAGAATGGCATACCTTTAAGTTTTGTGGGACCAAATAAGCAGGACCGACCGAATCAAACATCCTTTTCCCAAAACTGTACTTACTTAATTACTTGAAAGCTAAAAAAAATTATAAAAAACTTATATTGAAATCATAATCTAGGACAGTACCTACCGTATAATTTATTGACATGTAGTTAGTTATGCATGTCGCATTTAGCTTAATCAATTTGTGACACAACTTAGTAATTGCTTTTAACGATCGATTATAAGCTTATATTGGCTTGTTTTCGTGTGAATCAGTCCATGTTGCAGTTTTAAAGTCGCCTATAAGCCTCCAACGTGGTTTATGATAATGCAGAAAAGTGACATAAACTAATTTTGCAACAGCTGTGTAATAGTTTTTCGTAGACTTTCGCGATTATCACACATAGTTATTTGATTATAACGGGTATTTATCGCGCTCACCTCGTATGTTTTTGTGTCTCGACGTTTCGACTGTATTGCAACAGCCGTGGTCACGGGTTGACTGGCGTATTGGAGCTACCGTCGCGGTGAAATGTGGGAACTACCCTCATTTTGGTCGTTAAAAATTTTCGGTTGGCACACCACACTGATGACCACGTGACCACGGCTGTTGCAATACAGTCGAAACGTCGGGACACAAAAATATACGAGGTGAGCGCGATAAATATCCGTTATAATAAAATAACTACAGCTGTGTAAGTTTTAAATTTTATTTATATTGCTTTATTATTACTTTCATTTACTATAAACTAATTTTGCAACAGATATTTATGTTAGTTTTGAAATTTTATTTATATTGCTTTATTATTACTTTCATTTACTATAAACTAATTTTGCAACAGATATGTATGTTAGTTTTTAAATTTTATTTATATTGCTTTATTATTACTTTCATTTACTATAAACTAATTTTGCAACAGATATGTATGTTAGTTTTTAAATATTATTTATATTGCTTTATTATTACTTTCATTTACTATAAACTAATTTTGCAACAGATATGTATGTTAGTTTTTAAATTTTATTTATATTGATTTATTATTACTTTCATTTACTATAAACTAATTTTGCAACAGATATGTATGTTAGTTTTTAAATTTTATTTATATTGCTTTATTATTACTTTCATTTACTATAAACTAATTTTGCAACAGATATGTATGTTAGTTTTTAAATTTTATTTATATTGCTTTATTATTACTTTCATTTCCTACCCCGAGTCTTGGAAACCGTTATTACCAGATATTGTTTTTGATTAAAATATAGAGCTCATTATACGAGCTCGTGTACTAACAATAATTTCAAAAGTACAGTCATCTTGACTAAGATGTCTAACAATCGTGTTAACATCATTGTTAGAAAAATGTATGTTTGTATACTGACATTATGGTTACATTAATACTAAAATTATTTTCGAGTTTTTGCCGTGTTTTTGCACAATGTAATTAGAAACTTGGCACATTTTAAATGTCTCTATTTTTCAATTTTTTTTTATAATATTAATTTTCAGATATATTTTCTTTTTAATTATTATCGTCGCTATTTTTCTTCTTCTTCTTATCGTGTCACTAGTTCTTTCGAACCAGTGTGGTGAAAGGATTTCAAGCGCACCTCGAAGAGGCTCCTTTCGTGCAAGTCGTCGCTATTAAAAGTAGGGATCACCAGAACAAAAACAGATATTCCAAAGTGGGGCCAAACAAGTACCTAGGGGACCGGAAATAACTCGAAAAACCATCTTAGCGCTAGCGACTGTACTAAGAATGAAATTGAGAATAAACTCGTCCAATTTACCGTCTATTTGGTAAAATGGATCTCTCATTCAAGACGTGACAACAATAAGGTCGTTGACGAAGTTGAGGGAGAAAGTTCAGCTACTGGAGAAAACCTTATACTACTGCCATTCAATGGGTTCTGCCTTTTGTTGGGAGCCATTGTTGGTTAGAAGTCGAGATCTGAGCTAATCGCTGTGTAATAAATCTTTGAATAAATCTATGATTACTGAATAGAAGTCAACGTTAAATTGCAAAAGAGAAAACTCCACTCGCACTATTATTTGTAAAGGAGCGTAAACTGCCACCGTATTTACTTTTCAACAGAATTCAAAAAAGGAGGAGTTTATCAATTCGGTTAATTTTTTTGTTTACCTCGGAACTTTGTTGTTTAAAAACCGAATTATAGATTATTGGATTGAATGTTAGCATAAAAAAAGCTCATCTCAATACAATGTGTATTACGAGACAAAAATGTGAAAGATTGCCGAAGAATATTCAAAAAGCACTCAAATTTTCAAAGCGAACCCTGGTTCAGCACGACTTTACTTCGCTTCGTAAACACCCCTTAGCGTCGTTGTCAAAAAAAAATTCGTTGAGTGTCGTTCTCCGTGTGACGGACAGTTAGTTTCAGTCCTTGGACAGACCTGTTCCTACAGGGTCTATAAGCAATCTATGAGTCACGTCTCTTTAAAATTCTCGTATAAATTACTTAAGACTGGATGTTACAACAATAAAAAATGGTGATCCATGTTCTTTCCCTATACCATTAGAATCTAGTGGAGCATTTTGTTTAAATAGGAAAATTTGTTGAGTGGACTCGCCAAATACAATACAATACAATACAATAATTTATTAATAATTCCCAAATTACAAGTCAAATACAAAATAAAAATAGCATATAAAATAAAATATTTTTTGAACAATAGTACCTATAGGCATAATTATATAATATTTATTATAATTTTTTCTGGTCATATCGCAGGGAGTTTCAAGAACTCGTCTACGCTATAAAAACTGTGCTCAAGTAGCCACTTTTTGGTCTTAGTTTTGAATATTGGCCGAGAAGCTGCATCCCTCATCTCTTCCGGCAATCTATTAAAGACTGAAGGGCCCATTATGTAGACGGACCGCTCCGACTTAGCTAATTTGTGTGGCGGTGTAACTAGCTGGTGGTGGTGTTTGTTACTGCGGAGGGCGTGAGACGCGAAATGGTAAGTGATCACGTTACACACAATACACATCTAACTTTTAACAAAATACCTCTCAAAATTTGCATTATGTTTGATAACATTTTGATCATGATTGCGTTTTGTAGAATCCAGTATATTTCCTATTCAACTTCAACTTACCAACAATATCACACGACGTCATCTCGGTGATGAGCCCCTCGAGATCCGGCGAGATGAGTCTTTCCTCATCCTCCGAATGCGTGTAGTCCAGCGCGTGGTATATCACTAGTGCTAAGTTTACAACCATCTGGAACAAACAAACATTAAATATTAAAATGAATGAATGAATGAAAATGCTTTATTTACACCATAAGATAAAAAACAATAACATAGGGAAGGAAACATTACAAAAATTTATTACAATGGGCGGTCTAATCTTAAAATCAACATAAGCTTACTACTACAATCTATAGGTACCTATTACAAAATGCACAAAAAGAAACAATTAGGCCACCCATAGACCGCTTCAGATGATCTATAGGTATCTCAACTGCTCCAACTCGATACCCGATGTCAGCGTGCCGAGGATACTGGCTGCATTGCCTCTTTGTATTGCAAGGCTTATTCTTTGTCCGAGATAGCTGCCAGCCCTCTGGTCACGCGTCGTTTCGACCAGAATGCTCTAATAAGATTTAGAAAACGCGGATGGTTACCACTCCCCATGGAATTAGGGTCTCAACCCCGAAAAGCTCTAATATAAGTATATACGATTTATTAGGACCTATATATTTGCGTCTCTTGAGATCTTCAGCGGAGTTCAAAATGTACTATATGTTGGTTAATGGCAATATAGCTGTATATATCTGTTAGATAAATAAATATTTTGGACATTTCACACAATACCATCTATCCCCAAACTAAGCAGAGCTTCTACTATGGGAACCAGATGGCTGATGGAATACTTTATTTTTTTTAAATACGTATATATAATACATAGAAAACACACAGAGTCAGGACAAACCCCGATGTTCATCACACAAATGTTTGTCCTGAAGCGGGAATCGAACCCGCGGCACCGGGCGTGGCAGTCCAATACACTTGCGACTCGTCCATCCGTGTCGTCAAAGATCAGATAGGACTTTACGAAAGGAATTATTTTGTAGCCAAACATTCCAAACCAAAAAACGTTGTCTTCTTGAAAGCAAATACCATGTTCAACCATGAATGGCGCGATATAATTTCCTCGTCTCATTATCTTGCGAAAAATAGGACGGTTGAATGTAAGAGGCAACAGAAGCACGAGATAATCAACGAAACATATTGCGACATGCTCATTTTAGCACTACAGGATATGATAAATACGTATCGATCTAAAAATATTCACAAATCATGCGTGACTGTTGCCCTCTTTAGGAAAAACCAAAGGGAGGTCCCCTTTATCGCTTATAGTACGATGACACACGGCTTTTTTACACGCTACACGCCAGCGACTTCGCTTGCAGCGTGTAAAGTCGCCCAGTGTCATCGGCGTTTTTACAATCTGCTTGTTGACAATCCTTCCCGAAAGCTAACACGCTCACACGTTAGCGTTTAAAAACGCCATCAATCAGCGAGTAAAAAAGCTTATGTGTCATTGACACGTCATTATACCTACATACATAGAAAAAAAGCATTTTTTTTATCAGGAAAATGGAGCACGATTATGATAGTTTCTAATCAAACCGGTACAATCTTACGATCTCCAGTCAATGGCCCGTTATCTCGAATATTGATCTAAATGGATATAGGTCTCGGGTGGCATTATGTGAGCCCTACTCTTGCGTAACTGACACACCCAGCTCAAGCTATCAAACAGATGTTTTATGGTACAAATAATGAGCGATCGATCGCTCGTAGATATTACGTGCACGTAATATACTCTTAGCATAATGAATCAACAATAACTCACAAATATTACGTACTAATTAATAAAAAACAATGTACAACAAGAAACCTTGTTGTATTATTAAATAAGCATTTACTTCTCTATGAACTCGTTCCTGAGAAGTTATTTTTCGACGCCAGCTTGTTAAAGAAAGGTGAGATTAAGTAAATTAAGTAAGAAAGACCAGGGCGAAGCATAATGGATTCTAACATCTATGGATACCTACTATTATAATTATTTTTCCACAAATAGACAACCGCGTTTTATAATAATATCACTTTTTGATCTGACTGTACTAAACAGCTTCGATATTTTGATGGTGTCCGAATCGTCAGTGGAAAAATATTGATTTTAAAAAGTGTCGATTCGGACACTGTGTCCGAATATTTTGTGTCTGAATCGTCATCAACTCATTTAGAAAGCTATTCATCATCTAATATGCAAATGTTTATCAGCACATTAGAAATCCCACAAGAACCTGGCGATGACTGCAACCTCTCCCATCAGCGCGATCCAGCGAACCGCGACTATCACAGCCAGCCACCGTGTCCATCCATTGTGCTGAGGTTGCCCAACTGAATGCCGCCGCTCCTGTGCCTACAACACTCCATTACGTTTGTTTGGTAACAAGATTAATGGGGTCACTCATCTGGAAAACGGTGCAAGGACCCCTCAAGTTGAGACTATAACGTTTCTCGAGCTCTTTCATAATACGCACAGCAAGAGAGTGGAACGCTCTACGTCTGTTTTTCCCACCACCTAAACTTAGGTGTCTTTAAAGATCGCATCAACAAGCATCTTCTAGGCAATCGTGTATATATAGGCCACGACATCGTTTCCCATCAGGTGAGTCGTGGTCAAACGTAAGCCTATTATTAATAAAAAAAAATATAAAGTGGCTGAGTTTCTGATCAACCAGAATCTCGGCAGGTAGGTGCTGGTGCAAAAAGTCAATTACCTGTCCTGTGTCTGTGTATCTTATTTAAATATTATTGATGAGAACCCATACCGAATTTCAGCTTAGTCTTTGGCGTGATTGAGGAACAAACATTCATCCTTCCATCCATCCACACAAAGTTTCCTCTTTACAATATTAGTAGGAAGCAGTAAAAGACTACGTGCTACATATTACGATGACGGTTACTCAATCAAATCAACGTAGACAAAATCTCATTCCTTTGAGCTTGAGTTTGGTAACGCCGGAAGCTCTATACGAAACTGGTGCTTATCTATTTGAACTGGTTCACCGCAAACCTTCTAAAAACAATGCAACCAGCAATCATACAACCGAGCTGCCAGACGGAACGCATCCTACCAGCATTGTTTGCAAATTGCAATGTTGCGCGAGCGCAGGACCGAGGATCGTTCGTCTGTCGTGAGAGCTATTTAGCTGTCAGTTGAGCAAATAGACTGATTTAAATTAGTCATGTCGCTCTTTATTACAGGCTAATAAAGAGATGTTTTGTGCATTGTTTCACGTTTGAGCCCTGGTTGGAGCAATATGTACAATGTTGTAAGGACTTTTTATTTTTATAAAAGCGATCATGAGAAATTATTTAATTTTACATGTGTTAGAAGATAGAAAGTAAGTAGATATGTATAAGCCGAACAATTTCAGTGCAGTAACGATGTTGAAGCAAAAGAGACGTTCATCAATTAAGGTGATGTGAAAAGTACATGAATGAGTCTAAAGTAGAGGAGGATACTTAAAGAAAATAATTCAATATTTTACCTACTTCTTCACTGCACAGAAAATCTAAGTTGGATTGTTACCCTTTAGCCACACCAAGTACTCCCAAAACTCAATTGTTTGCCGCACACTCAATTGTTACAATAAACTATTTGCAGGCACAGACATATTTCACCTTAGCAAAAATGCCTTCAAAAAGCAAATTAGTATAACTCTGTCTGAAACACAAACATAGATCATTAATTACTCATATATATACACACACACTCCTACCCTCACCTCACCTACACACCCCACACTCACACATAAACTCCTTCTTCATTCTTTACGCGTACCCACTCATACTCGCAATATAGTATTTTTGTTATTTTTAGACACAGGTACTATTTACTAATATTGAGTTTAAAGTTGTTAAAATTAATTTACCTTAGCGACATATTGTAAAAACCTTATTTAAAAAGTAAGAATCTGTTACTGGCAATAGGATAAGTTTAAATAAGTATATACATACATATGGAGTGCTGTTGATTCTATAATAAAAAAAAAAAAAAAAGTTTTCCCTCTGCTGGCCTAAAGCATAAATATTCATTACTCATTCACAATCTATACCGTGCTCATTCATATTCACAAACCGATGCATAAACTAGCCAAGAACACTCGCAAAGAAAACTCATCTCTACTCACGCGAGACGGCGTCATTGAAATTCAATTACACGTCCGGATACAGTGCATTTAGTTTTCTCGGCGTTAGACACGATAATTTAGATACAAAGTGTCGAAAAGAAAGAAATCGTAGCAATTTATTAATATACCTACTAAGTACCTACTACTAACTATTTACTATGTACTTTTAAGCATATACCTACATATAATTGTAAAATCCGCATAGAATAAACTACTGTATCGGGAAGAGCTCTGGATTAATACTGTACTGCACTGTAATACAGTGTAATAAAACCAAAACGGAAAACAGCGACTCTACCACAACTTTGTACCCATGTATGATTTTGAAATAAACAATTTTGTATTTTTATATAATTCTAATATCTAATTTTTTTTTTATATAGCAGCTAGTTGACAGCTAGACATTAAACTAATTATAAAAGGTTTTTTTCTTATTTCTCATATTTTTCAATAAACGTTTAAGATGTTACCACAGGGTGTATTCAAAATATAACCGAAAACGAATACCACGCAAGATTTCACATAAAATAATTGTGTTACACGAAGGAAAATTAATCCTAAAAAAGGTTTAGTCTCGAAATGAAGCCATCCAACCTAGTCATTGTATTAACAACGCTTAATAGATATCCATTTGCAGCTCGATATGATATCCACAGAAGATTTGTAGCTAGCCTCTCTCATCTCGCTTCGTCCGCTTCGTTCGCAGTAAGCAACTTTTTACTGCAACCACTTTGCAGTGACGGTTGTGACGTTGATGTCAGCAAAAAAGTTCATAAAGCTCTGATTACGAAGTACCCACATTAATTATTTCACTAGTTGTCGTCCGCGGCCTCGCTTGCTTGGTATCGGGATAAAAATTAGAGTGTGATTTCTTGCTCACAAACTATACTTATTATTACAGCACTGTTTAAAATTATCCGCAACTAAATTATAAACTGAACGTTTGGCAACGAGCAAAGCTAACATCGACAAAGAAAATCAATAAGAAAAATCAACAATCGATAAAAAAGTTCAGAACTTTTTATCTGGGGCCAAGAAAAATTACAGTATCTGCTTTAAAAACTTACAAGAATTTTACAGCTAGCTAGGCCTTATGTCCCCGCTTGGTCTACTAGTTCCTTCCTTAGTCTACTGAGAGTAATGCCTATGTATCAATTTGATGCTAACTCGTGGGAACCACACTTCGATCGTAGTTGTAGGTAAGATTCATACAAGCCATGTGAATGTTTATGTCTCTTTGACTATAATCGATATCATCACACATTATACTTACCATATTAGAGCACATTGTATTGGTTACACTCCAGTTACACTTTAAGATCAACTACTTATTTTCCAGATTCGTGAAAATCCTACTTATTAAAATGCTTTTTAAGCCTGGCAGCCACGAAGATCGCTTTTACATTATGTAAGCAAGAGGCATTTGAGCCCGATGTTTAGCTCTTTTTAACTAACTGTGAAGGGTAATATTTTTCGAGTGTATGTATATTCATATTTTTAATAGGTTATACATGGCAGTTCTATTGCACAAATATTCAGCGCGTTATCTTGCCGATTTATCTATATGTTTATCATTATCCGTATTAAATACGTACACACGTGTTCCAATTGTACGTTATAGTATTCTAAGTCGAACACCCTGTAGAGATGACCACGGTAGATAACCCTTCTCTAGTTAACTGCAGTTCACTGGGTCACTGTCTCTACAAGGAAACTGACATCACAGCAGATATATCAAACAGTACAGACACACGCTATGTTACACTTTTGGCAGTTGTCGTGATTGTCGAGGCTTGCCTAAACATCCTGCAAGTGTCTTTCTAGGTCATTAAAAATGTTCATCTCGAATAATCTCACTTCAAATTTTTGGCACTCATCTTTGCCTTCCAGATCACACTTTTAATGGAAATCGATTAATTCGACAGAGAAATTAAATTCGAATAATTATTGGATAAATTAGAATCCCATATTTTGTATGCCATAGAGGCTTTACTTAAGAGAGTTTGCTTGAATATTTAATTAAATATGAAGAATAATAATATATTAAGGATAACAGTAAAAATATCTGTATCTGTAGTCCAGTTTCGACAACCTACCAACTAGGTATCTACTTATTTAAAAGTGTCAATACTGAATGCTAGAGCATACTACTACGTCAATCGCTCTTTCTGACCCTTATATGGATCGGAGAAAGTAAATTTTGTTAACAGTTGAATTAATAGAAGTTCATGCGAAATGGTGAAATTGAATTTATTGTATCACATTTACAATGATCACCGATTCGCGATGATAAAACGATACAATGGCTTGACGAAGTACTCACTTTGTCAACCCTTCCAATGTCTAATTCGTAACCATCATCATCATCAGCTCGGTGACGCCCACTGCTAGGTATAGACCTTCCTCCTTTTATGACACCCCTTCCGGTCTTGGGCGTCTCTCGTCCAGGTGTTCCCTACTGCTTTTGTGATAGCATCTACCCGACGTGCTTTTGGACGAAGCGGATTTCTTCGGATCAATCTAGGCCACCACTCGCTCAGAAATTGTCTCCATCTGCCGTCACCGCGACTAGCCAGCTCTGTCACCGATGTCTTGGACTATCTCTAATCTTGTGCTATCTTGGGGATCTACATATATTTCAATGACATTCTTCATCAGCTATAATTTTTTTTTTTCATTATTTATCCTTGTAAATCTTTAAAAGGATTACATTTTATCAGTTCAGGATATCCTCAGAGTCTAGCTATTTCCTAGAAATTGTAGAGTCGGAAGGAAGCATAAAACATTGTCATAATAGGCAATCGTTAGTTGATAATAACTTGCACTTGTCATGTTTTGTACTAATAGTTATAAATTACTTCTGCGAATACTACTATAATGACTAGAAATACAAATGTTTCCGTTTTCTATAAATAACGCGAGTAATAAAGGTTATTCTAGACTAGCTTTACATGATTTATGGATTTACTTTTGTTGTTGTGGCTTTGCTTGTCAATCCTTCGCCATTCACTCACTCAGGCAAAGAATACTGTGTACTAAATTTTAATATCAGCATTCTTTTTTCTGCACTTGTGTTAGAATCATTAAATGTTGAGATCGTATTGGTGATCGGCTACATCTTCAGATTTACCAAAATTTGTATCAGATGATTAATTATTTTTTGTGGTCTAAGCTCATATTTTACTTTATATTAAAATTACGAAACTAAACATTGGTCCCATAGGTATACCTACATACATATCTGCGTACAACTGGTACAACTGGGCTAATGCAATACGCACAGCCGCGACCCGCCACTTGCGAGGCTAATTAATTTGATTTGTCGCTCTCGATCGACTACCAAAACAATATAAAGGACGTTCAAAATATATTTAAAAACTATGCGAGACTATTCTCACGACAACATTATAATGCTATTTTATTTATAAGCTAATATAGTAATATCAGCAAATTTATAGGTAATGTTGGCGCCAATCGGTATTATATTACCTACTGAGAAACGTAGTTCTTACTGCATCAGGTAACAAGGTAATTTGAATAGAGTTATTTTTCTCTAGTTACTAGTTTCGCCAAATCACTGAGCTTTGCTTTTTTAAAGATACTTTATTAACTAAGAAAAAAAAAACAACATATGGCGTTATTCCATGGTTACCTCGTTTTTCAGGGTGAACAATAAAGAATTATAATCTAATTTAATTATTATTTCCTACACGAATAAAATTTAAATATTAAAACGACATTGTTAAATCACAAAAAAGTTCAATTGTATCAACTGCCATCATCAAAATCAATACCTAGGTACTCAATAAATAGTCATCAAAATTCACTTTGGCACACGTCCCTGAACGATTTATAAAATCAAATCAAAATCAAAATCGTTTATAGTTTCATTTTTTATTGTTTGTTTGTTTATTTATTTGTATGCGCATCCTGTACACTCCCCTGTTTTCATCCAATAATCGAATTGACCTAAACCTACATACAGCTGCGGAACGCACGGCGCGGAACAACAGCCTATCAATTTAAGAATTACGATTATGTAAGTCCACCCCATTTATCATCTAACATTACCACAAGGTTTACCGTTGGGACGCGTCCCCTGCAGGATGTCGTCTAGATATTCCAACGATATTCTGCCGCGCAGCAGTAATGTGTTAGCATTACTGTGTTCCGGTTTGAAAGGCACTGCAGCTAGTGAATTTACTGGGCTTTCGAGACTGACCATCAAAATGTCTCAATGTGCATGAGCGCTTTAGTATTGTTGCAACGGTCTATGTGAATGAAAGTCCTGTGTAGCGCTATTCTGGTCATGAGCAGGCGTGATCTCATACTATCAAGAGAGCGCTTAGCTCGTCTCGTCCTACATTTCGTTTGATGTTTACATTGAAAAAAAATGGTGCCCAGGAGATGTTAGAAGAAGAAGAAGACCGCTTACTAAATGGCGAGATATACATACATACTAGACGAATAAAAACGCTCTACTGGCGTTTGACTTTTTGTCAATGGAAGCACCATAGGGATGTCACCAGCGGTTCGCGCCTGCTAAATATTCAACAGGACATAACTCACGTCTGACAACTGGTGACAACCCCTGGCCCTAGGAAGCTGATGTTTATACAATAGACGAGCTGATTGAATACTAACACATAACTGTTGGTCGATTTGTCTGCTAATTACCAGAACATGATACCTTTACATTGTCAAAGAGAGCCAAATAAGTCTTAAGCTTGAGCTGTTTTATATGGAAAGAGAAAAGGTCTGTTGCTTTGTTACTACGACCTTACGAAATTTTTAAGTATATTTTTAATTTTTATATAATCTAGGCAAAATAATTATGGCAAAACTATTTTTCCCTATTTTCTTCGCTTAGGATATTGAAACATACCGAAAAAAAATATATACTAATACATTTTGATAGGTTGTAGTAACAATATAACCGATCCACTTTTTTATAATTGATATTCATCCAATTTATATCTTCAAAAATTACAAATGCGCAAGCGAGATAAAAGCGCGCGGGGTTCTGGGCCTTAAGGGGCATCCTCAAATCCGAATTCCATACAAAAATGTTTCGGACAAATACTCAAAAAGTACGCCGTATTATAGTAATTTCTACACACTATTCGATTCCTCTATGTTTCTTGATTTCATGAACAAAAAAAGTGAAAGGTTTCATACTTTAATTTAGATTTTGTACGTGTTTTAAAATTAACCCTACTAACTTAAAAACACGTATAAAATCTAAATTAAAGTATGAAACCTTTCATTAATTTTGTTCACGAAATCAAAACACATAGAGGAAACGAATAGTGTGTAGAAATTACTATAATACGGCGTACTTTTTGAGTATTTGTCCGAAACATTTTTGTATGGAACTCGGATTTGAGAATTACCCTTAAGTATGTAATATTCAAAATGATTTAATACTGAAAATTTAAAATGGTCTGCTGGCCTCTGCCGGTTGCTGGAAGCTTCTCCAAATTATTTTTAAATCTTTATGAATTCTAATGGAGAGACAAAAACCTCATTCATCACCATACCACAATTATTTATGTCATCATGATACTACCAAAGTTCCCGTTCATTCAGTTGCACAAGCAGCGCCACCTAGCGGAAATGGAAAGTGTCATTGAAATGAGGAGACAGTAGAATGGAGGCGGGTGTCGGCAGAAGTTTCCTGATGCAAATTATAGTAAAGCCCCTGTGTCCTATTGTGATGACGCAATCCATCAGATAGAGCGATTTTACTAAACATTGCCACTTTGACTGTTTCTACTATAAAATAAAAATAAAACACGATAGCAAAATATACCAACCGGAGTTTTTTTTTAAATGCAACCTTTTATCTCCGTATAGATAGATTGAGCATTGGGGCACTGGTGACCTGTAATAAAGATTTTCTTGACCTATCTTAGGCACCAGTCTCGCAAAACAGGTAACTAAAGAGAAAATAAAATCAATCAATTAATTGTTTATTTTCTCTTGCAGAAGTTAACGTAAAATAGGAAACTTGACAATAATTACAGAGTCTCAATTTAAAATGTTTCGCGAACTAATCCTGGGAAATTTTATAAAAAAAAACCTGTAGAGTACAGGGTTGCTGTAAAAAAACAGATACATACACAATTTGAAATGTAAGTATTTTACGGACGTTTATACAACGAATCTCGCTACTTCTTTAGACTGAGACCAATCCCAAACTACCGCGAACAAGACAGGCGACAACAGAACGCCCGGTGAGTCCCGGTGCGTGCAACTTCGGAAACGTTTTGTGAAAACTCACCAGGTAGAGTCGACAAGAAGTGAAACATTAAATAATTTATTTGTATTCCACTAATATGACTAAGTCGTATTTTGTAAGAATGGGTATATATAAAGATAAAACTAACTTACCTACTGAACCGATTGAGCTTAAATTCGGTATAGATATGATTTGTAAGCTGAATAAAAAGATGTGATACTATTTATCTGAATTCTATGAGGATGAAGATGTAGGTCATTTTTGAAGATCTATTAATCAAAAAATTGAGCAGTAAATCTGTTTCTGCAACCTGACGAAATGGTTTAGTATATTTTTTGTTTTGATATGTTTATGTGCGAGGGAGAAAACCGCGCGCGGGATTCAAGGCCTTATGACATTTTTTAAGTAGGTATTAATTGAACAGTCAGAAACAAGAACAATCACCACTCTTCTGTCACCAGATAAAGAGTCCAAGAGGCTGAAAAACCGTTAAAGATAATTATACGCTAGATCGCTTGTCTTTGGGTGCTTTATTGTTTTGCTTAAGTTACGCTTTTTATGGCCACCATCACGTTTTTATTCCAAATTGCAGTTCAATGGCCTGTTTAATAGTAAGTTTTTGCCGCAAAAAGTGAGTCTATTTGGACACAGAATGTAAATAGAGGTGTAAATGGAGTTAAGGTTAACAATAAACCGTAATATCTTCATTATACAACTGAGATGAGTTTACGATGATGGCTTAGGTTTCGCCACATCTGATTGTTTTTTTTTTTCACTTCTTTTTTCGTATCGATATGGTTAAAAAGTAAATTATTATTACTTTTTAACCATATCGATACGAAAATCAATATTTGAAATTTGCCATTTTACGCAACGCCATCTAGATCCCAGATTTCAGATACTTACGGCTGTCACATTCTAACTTTATGATCTGACCAAACAACTGATAGAATACCTACTTAAAAACTTTTTTTGTAAATACATACATAGCATACATAGACGATACCTTGCATCAGGACAAACAACGATGTTCATCACACAAATGCTTGTCCTGCCTGAAGCAGGAGTCGTACCCTCGACACCGGCATAGCAGTTGCAACATACTTGACACTCAACCATCCGTGTCGACAATTTAAATTTTTTATGGCTGATTCCTAAAATAATTTTACGATAAAATATTCTAGTGTTATTTCAGAAAGCACAAAGGTTACCGGAATGCCATCATGACGAAGATATGAAGTCGCAGTCAGTCAAGCGGCGACTGGAGAATAATTGAATTCTTGGCATGAGAGCCTGTCTCGAACAGTGAGGCCAGAGCGTTGAAATCCACGTACTAGGAATTCAATTGAACCGGGAAGTTATTTCACATTCACAAAGAATGTTAACTGTTCGTTCAGCAAATCCATTTTATTAGTTTTATTTAATGTATAACATATTTACATTAAAATAAAAACAAATAAATAAAGGAATCACAAAAAAAAAATTAGGCTTTATTTCTATTATATGTATTTTATATACAGCTCTGTCACAACTTAGGTTCGTACGGTTAATTTGTATCCATTTCACAAGTATTTTCACAACCCAGTGAAACGCATAAAGGAAAAAAATTAGGCATTTCTTTCTCCGCTATTTATATTGATAAGAACAACAATGAGCTTGAAATGTGTTTCGTAACAAAGAAAAAAGACAATACAATTTTTTGGTGGGTACAATGTTTTATTTTTCATTTTCCGACAACACGTTTTCTCACGGACTAAAGCTAGGGCTAAAGGCTTAAGCTTGGGTTTATATTGGTGTGTGAATATACGTTGTGTAACTTAAAATAACTAAGGGAAAGGTGAAAAATATTAATTTGCATTCGTATCGAGATAAAACCGTTGTTTAAACAAATTACGAGATGTTTGCGATTATTTTTGTGCAAATCCGCTTTCGCGTTTTTTGTGCTTTCTCGATCTTTAACATGCTTACTTACATTTAATGTACTTATACATGTGAAAACAAATTGATGTCGGTCAGATTTCTTAATACTTAAGTACCAACTTAGAGCGTTAAAACTTTAATCTGTGTTACTCGCCTATAGCCGACCTTTTGAATAATATTTTCATTCATTTTTTATGTATAATTAAATAATATGCGTACTACGTAAAATTATGATTCAGTATAAGATTCTTATATTTTTATGAAATGAAATGGTGAATTTTACTGATATTAATTAAAAGCGGACTATAAAATAAGTAGAGTTTATTTAAGCGTTTTACATTTTTCTCAATTTTTAATGCCCTTAGTTGTTCAATACATTCAAGTTAATACTTAAATCCCAGAATACCACGCACCGTTATCTCGCTCGCATATTTTTACATTTTTGAAGATAAAAACTGTTTTTCCCAATCTCCTTCGCATGTGTTAAAAAATTAAAAACAAAAAATATACTAAAACATTTCGTGAGGTTGTTTAAAAATCAACCTATCCAATTTTTAAAATTTATACTCAGTCAATTTATATCTTCATAAATGTACAAACGTGCGAGCGAGATAACGGCGCGTGGTATTCTGGGCCTTAAATTCCAAAGCAGCGACAAAAATGACAAAAATAGCCCGATTACGTTTCGCAACAAAGGAGGGTACAATGCACATCGTTATGCAAATAACGCTGGCCTGCCTGTCTGTTGTCGCAAGAGGTCGGGTGACACTGAGCAGGCGCCGCGGGTGATCTCAATTTCATAACAGGTCAGTTAAAATAATCGGCGTAATTGTAATCGCAACGGTTTCGATCCCAATCCAATTGAGACTAACATTATTTCGATTGTGTCATGCTTCTTGAAATATCAAGATAGTAATATTATGGTGAACTATGGCCTGTTAGGACTTCAGGATGTATTATAAAGATCAGATTGGACGTGACTGACTATGATGACTCTACCTGATGATCTTTGAAATTGCCTATTACCAAAGTAATGGTTAACCAATGCCCTTTAAAATATTAAAGAGATAGACAGAAACATATCAAGTAGTGCAATTTGAGACTGCCGTATTTTTCTCGAGCGTAT
Source organism: Lobophora halterata (assembly GCA_932526365.1). Lineage (NCBI taxonomy): Eukaryota > Metazoa > Arthropoda > Insecta > Lepidoptera > Geometridae > Lobophora > Lobophora halterata. The sequence continues at coordinate 10,746,097 of OW052001.1, forward strand.
GCGTATATACGAGCGGATTGGTACTCGCGAAACTTAGGCTACTAACTTAAAACTGGAGGATATCGTAACCTTCAACTTCAAAGCATTGCGCTTCAGTAGCTCTATCACCAAACCTAACATAAGTAGGTATTCGTAAAAAATCTATCACAGAGAAGTCAATAATTGGTATGAAGTTTAAAAAACAGTAGTCGCATATGATGTGTCACATCTGATATCTCACCTTGGTAATGACAGGTAATAAGCAACAATTGAATTTTAAATAATAATCTATTTAATTCATTTTTCAGAGGAATTCCATCCCATTTTTACTAAATTTGACAGAAAGCGAAAAGAGAATTGTTAAACATCAAAAATGTGACTGCTTCGATACGACTACGCTAGCTAAAATTTTGGTGATAGGGCTACTGAAAACAATTGAATCATATCGATGACATTGACGACCCTAGCGCGGTCGTGGGCTGAGCATGGTGACTAGAACCAAAGGCGCCCACGCAGCGATTATCGACAAACACGGAAATCGGTGGCTTGTTACTAAAATCATAAATTACTGTTAACAAACGAATCATTTTTGATGGAAACAAACTTGAGTTAGCCAACAATTAAAATGTATTTACAACGACAAGTATGGTCGAGTCGTACCTAAGTGTGTTTGTGGGTTCCATTCCCGCTTCAGGACAGACATTTGTGTGATGAACAATTCTACTATGTAACCTGTTTTCGAAATAAATATTTTGTATTTGTATTGTATTTGAACATCGGTGTTTGTCCTAAGTCTAGGTGTTTTCTATGTATGTATTCTATGTATGTATTAACGGGAAAAATAAGGAATTATAATTATTCTTGTTCCCATAATACAAGTACAAGCTGTATTTAGTTCGGGGCTTTGTGGTGAAATGGCCAAAAATATTTCAAAATATATCAATTTTAAATAAAATTTCATAATACAAAAGTAAACTAAGTAAATTTAAAAGTTGGGTAAATAGTTGTGCTAGTTTGTTCATTGCTCGATAAGTTTTGCGTCGTAACGTTAACGTGTCTATTGGTGCGTTAGCATTAGCAGAAAACCAGGCGGTAGGTCGTAGTTCATTATTCATGTAAGAAGCCTATATACCTAGACCACACACGTGAACACTTATTACCTCCACCTATCCTAAATAAACCCAGTCTTTCTGCCGTCCTAATAACTATCCGTACAAGTAATTATCCACGGCCATTCATTACATAAGTTTATATTCACTTGTCTTCCAAGATGCAATCTAATATGAATTTTATGCCCGGGAGCAACTATTTTAATTGGCGAAGAAAGTACGCGCCATTGACGTATGCGCGTGAGAATCAGGGAAAACAGTTTTGTGCGGTGGAGATTCTGTGACATTTCATTCAATAAATTAACGACTTCATGACATCCAATGTGAGGACGTATGAACATAGATCTGCGAAAGGCTGCTTGCAAGAGGTGGATACGGCAATATGAAGATCGGGCAAGATGGTGCATTGGGAAACATTGAGAAAGCCGTGGTTGTTGATTGTTACCTACATTGGGATGATGATAACGAATGGCATGAAGAAAGATAAAAAAAAAATTGCTTAAGAAATTTTTAGCTTTTCCAAAAGCTTATCACAAATTGTTTTTTCAGATCTTTATGTATACCTATCTAAGTATAATTATTTTTAAGGTCAAAACTTCTATAATCGCGCTGAGCACGTCACGCCGCTATGTTATGCGGCTGTGTTACGCTCGTTTGGGTAAAGCCGACACGAGTCGCCTTGATTAAATTTATACTTCTGTAATTTTGTCTTATGCACATACTTCTTTGCATAGCTTTTGACACACTAAACTCGTAATTTGTGACGAATCGTTATTTTTTTTAAACTTTAAAAAAAAATCTCTATATTATCTCTTATAACTTGAAGGTTCTGTCCTGTCTTCTAGCATGTTGGCGCGTACTGTAACAACAGTGAGGTCTTTGCCCGCAGTGCGCCTGCGCACAATGAATTGGCATCGAGTAACCTTTGCTATCGATTAATCGACATCGCAACACTTTCGATTCTAATTAGGAATTAGCCACGACCAACTTGGGGCTTGTTCACACATTCAACTTTAGATAGGCGAAAAGATAGAGATAGATATAATTTTGTATTTTTAGATTGCATATCTTTTTCTTCAACGGTTCAAAAATAGATTAAAAAGGTTTAAAGAATAGAATATTATCAATACTGACTGTCTGACTCAATGACAGATAACGCACAGACCAAACCACTAAACAAATTACTTGAAATTCGAAGGTTATATTCGTCAAGTAGGTACTTAGGCGCGTACTAAGAAAGGAATTTGACTTATTTACATTGCAAATGAAGTTGCGGACGTCAGCTAGTTTATTAAATAACTTACTTATTTTTCTGAACATTGAGAATATATACGATAAAATCTACTTTTTCTAAATTTTGGAGGTTACAAATATTTATATTTTTAATTTTATTTAACAGCATTAGACACAGCAAGTTTGCATGCCAAATGATGCTTTTTTTTTGGATGGACTTTTAATGCAGTTAGCCGCAGATGGCTGTTACTGCGTCACCGGACTCTAGATGCCTGACCCAAATGAAAGCCACAAACAAAAACCAAGGAGATAATACCTTTCTTCCAACCAGCCAATGTGCACTCCTCTCACTATGAATGACCTAAGGCGTGGTTACATTAATTACCTCATGATTTAGCCACAATCGCGCGAAGAAAGTTCACTTACAAAGCGAATTCGTAATATTACGTTGTGCTTTCTTCTGCACCTATCACTCAAACATCTGCTATTCTCAACCTTATTCGTATACCCTTAAAGCGTATATGCAAAAATACAAAAATGGTGTTGATAATTAAAACTTTCGAAGCCTTTTATAATAAGATCTGTTGGCACAATGGCCTTTATCTGCATATCAACATCGACGGGTGGGAACCGAATAGTTACAACTCATGTTTGTAATAGGACTATTGCGTAAGCCCTCTAGTTCCGGAAGTAGGTGGTCTTTATCGCCGTTTATCTATCAGCTGCAAGATTTAACGAAAACTATTCCAATTGCTCTTCAAACTCTGTGTTTCCCGGGGTAAAGGCCTCTCTGCCTCTCAGAAAACGAAAGCTTCGCTGCACATTACTACCTATCCACTTTAGTTAGCCAGTTATTTAAAAACAACTTGTTTACACTTACGGTCTAAACATTAAATTTCATTTTCTATTCAAAGTAAGAACTAATAAGTTATTGATTACGTATTATAAAACTGCATCAAAAGTAGAAAAGACTTTATGCTTGCAGTGTTAGAAGTATCAGTGTTATGTTTTTTGGATATAAAATATCAAAGTCATAACACTACTTTTGATATTAACAGTACCTTTACGAAGAATGTTTTATTTCTTCGTAGCAGTACCTAGATATGTTGGCATCGCTATTATGCAGTTGAATTTTTAAGATCTCTAACACGCAAATAAATAATTTGATTGATTGATGAACTCATATTTACTGACAAATCAAAAAAACTATATAGGTAACTATCTGCTAAACTTAATCATAAAATTTTGATAGTTACAAATCAAAATTATAATTATAATAAAAAAAAAAAGGATACATGCACTCAGCAAAAAACGTTCCAATTTCTCTCCAGTAGCGCAAGTAATTAGTCCGCAAGTGACGAGTAAAAACCCTCTCAAAAACAAATGAGCGCGCGACGAGTAATCATATCGCTGCGCCCGCGCATGATTGATGGCGCCGAGACTGCGCGGCGAGGGAACAGGTTTTATGGCACTTGCGAACCAGTGGATCGAAGTTTCGGAAAGAAAAACTGAATTAAGTGTAGACATTAAAGGCCTAAACGATCATAACAGTGCTGACACGTGCCACTACGTCCCGTACCGTACCGTACAGTATTAGTGAAAATTAATATTGTTTCATAGATTTCATAAAACACGATTCGAACTGGCTAGTGTCAGTGACGTTCAGTGATGTCGGTGTCGCTCCGACGCGTTCAATGCAAATGCCGGCACTGTTGTGTGCGGATAGGCCTTAACACTTCAATAATGTTTCGTATCGTGAATTTAAGGCCAAATTCTCCCTCTTTGAGCTGATCAGTACCTGTTCAGCCTCTGCTCAGTATTTTTCTGATGTTCATGATTCAATTAATCAATTATGAAACCTGGATTAAGATATATTTAAAATCGTCTCTACAGTTCCCTTCAAACTCTTTTAACATATATATTTTTAGACTCAATAATTAACAACATGAAAAATATAACTCAAATATCTGAAGATTTATGAAATTTACTATAATTATCATATTTGCAACATACATTTTTTGTGTGAAAGTTTCAGCAAGTTACCTATAAAGGTTCTCAAGATAGAGCTCTTTATAGAGACAAACAGACAGACAGCAAAACGTGGTGTAAATAATGGTCAAAGAACTTGTATACTATGTATCTAGAATGCCGACTCACACGAAAACTGCGAGCCGAAAGAGCTAGAACCAGTAAGGAGTGTGTCTCGTTCTGTAGGGCGACCATAATTTTTGAACTTTGAATATTTCATTGAGACATAAACAAGCAACCAAGAAAATTCAATCTGCTCAATAAGCTATCAATGTTATATACATACGTTAATTTGCATTATTGTTTTAAAATTATATTATACATAGGTGCATTAAAATATCAACAAAAAAGAGGGCGGTGCGCCGCATTCTAGTGAGGTATATCTGATTCAATGGTTTTAATACTGTTTCTTTCGAACAGTAATTATTTTTCTCGGCAGTTAGGTACCTAACCTACATGACAGCGACTGTACTAAACCTTTTAAATGAATCTGAATAACATTTAGAGCAAATCGTCTAATTTCGAAAATTGACCCACTTATTTCAAAAATGATGGCCATGTTAATTTTAATTGTATGCTGGCAACTGTGTGAACGAGACACACTCCTTAACGAGGGGGTCTCTATCAAGCATTAAAATTCTTATATTTAGATTTAATTAAAAAATAACTTTATTTCCAAGTCATAAGGTTCAGAATTCTTAATCCTTAAATAAAACAAAATGGCGTGTTAGCTCTCTAGATACATAGTATAGAAGCTCTTTGATAATGGTATATTCCCGTTGACATCTTTCACCTTTAGCTGTCATTGTGCGAGGAACCTCAGCTTCTCCAAGTTGTACGGCAAAAAAGATGTGCCACATAGATGTAAATAAGTTTTTGTGTCGTTCATTACCTACGCGTCGGACAAAAACTCGGAGATGAAAGTGATTGAGTTCGCTTTCGGACGGACGATGCATGCTGTTATTGACACTTCGTGAAGATCGATGCCACAGTATGGATACAATATTATTTTAAAGCAGTAGGGCAACAGTAGATATAAGGGGAAGAAAGTACCAGGACAGCTTTATCGCATTAGCGATACAGCCCTTCTTTGTTGATTAAAAATAAAGAACACTTTATCACACAAAACAATATGGTGTGAGGTTCTGTAATCCAGAAATAATTACTACATAATTATTTTTCATGATAAAAAGTGAAGAAACTAGCGGTGCGTGCTCATAATTGTTGTAAGAGGTTACGCCTGCTCGTAACCAAAATAGTTTTGCAAAAGGACTTTTAATTACACTGACCATGCAACAACGCCATATCGCTTGTCCGTTTGAGACATTTCGATGATCAGACTCGGAAGATCAGCTAACTTCGCAGCAATTTTCGTGCTCTCCGTAATATTCAGAACAGTGTTACTGCTAGATTTTATAGCTCATTCTGTGCTTGCTAGGATTTCACTTGTTTCAATGTCAGGTTCGCGTTTGCCCGGTCACTCCGTCGATATCTGATTGATGCGAACATTTATTTGATTATGCGCAAATTCTCTTCCGAAGATTGTTGATACGGTCTCAATGGAAAGTGAAGGTATTTCTTTTAGCAAAAATTCTTTGTACGTTTTGGTATTTTGAAAGGTCATCATTGCACTTTAACTTTTAGCAGCTTAATATTTTAGTTTAAACTCGTACTTATGTTTTTTCACTTTTACTTATCAGTCAAATCGGTAACCGATTTGAACTCTAAACTCTATTTCAACATCGTAGTTTTAAATAATCTATAGTAAATACCAGCATGTTTACGCTATATAATGTTCATAAGCTATTAAAAACCTATGCTTTATTACCTACAACCAAGACATTAAACAATGTTTTAATCAATAAAAAAAAGTATTTATTTGTAAAAAAGGTAGGTAACGCAGTGAGCTCATCGAGTGGACACAGGAAATGCACAAGGCCCGCAGATGCACCGGATTGTGACTGCACATCACATCAGCACACATACCATTGACATCAAACTCACTTCATTATCGATTCCGTGCTAATTTTCAGTCAGTCCCTAAAATTCGTCAATCATAAAAAGAGCTGCACAAAGATATTGACTTCGATAGCGAGCTTTCGTTCACATACACCTCATCACTAGCCTATAGCAAGGCATCCCAAGGTGTGACAAGCATTTCTTCTACCAGCTACAAACCTCTCTCACCATTGTGGAATATTCAGTTACTCCAACCTACGTAAGAACTTACATCTAGAAGTCATCTAGAAAAAAAAACCTTTTGAGAATTAATGGATGGTCCATAATTACGTCAAAACCATGGAACCGATTAGAATGAAACTCGTTAAAAGCACAAAGCCCTACTCTATCCCAATATTACGGGGTGAAGCCACGAGAAGCGGCTTCATCATCTAAACACCACCTATAGCTTAAAACAACTCGATTAAAAAACAAGAATTCAAATTGAAATCGATAGTGAGAACGAAACCATGGTAACTCGAAACGAGCACGCGCAGTCATAGGGTATTGACACACTAGCCTCGGCCCCCGATCCTCTCGTGCATACATCAATTATTTGCAGAATAAATCATATACGAGGTTTGGAGCCTTATTGTCTGTCCTGTCCATATTGTCTTGTAATCGGTTTGCGATCGCATTGCAGTAGCGAAAGTGAGTTAATAGAGTTAGTTCAACAACAAGAAACAAACCGGTCGCCCACGATGTAGAACAATTTATTGACTCTAGCAATAAGGAAGCTTTTTCTAGATTCTTGGAAGTGTAAAGAAAAAAAATCAAAACTTTCTTTGACTCAAGATTTTTGGATTTTAAGAAGTAGGAAAATAAGTAATAAATCAAAATTAGGCAAAAATAAATAAACTCTAGGTTCCAAAGTGTAAAGAGCAAGAAACAAGCTCCTCCTAAACTTTAGACTGATGGAGTCATAGATAGATAGGGAGAGATTCATAGTATAGTTTGTATAAAAAGTGTGCAACAACATTTTCTAAGTGTGTAAAACCATACTACTTCTAAAAACGTATGTACTAACTAATGTTTTGCCGCGTGCTCACCATTCCTATCCCACGACTTCCTTCCCCTGCGATTAGCGAATTAAATGAACAGTGCGCAGAATAAGCAGCAGGTACGGAAAATGGCTTGCTTGACCAACTGACCCAGATCAGAGCAGATGCTGTGGATGCCTGAGGTGAGAGCACGCGACTCCCAGTAAGGACCGCTTCACACTATCAAGCTTTTGTCTTTAAATAAGTCTTTGACTTGGTTCTTCTTCTTCTTATCGAGTCACTAGTTCTTTAGAACCAGTGTGGTGAAAGGATTTCAAGTGCGCCTCGAAGAGGCTCCTTTTGTGCGCTTGACACATGTTTTTCAAACTTTTTAGGTTCTATGACATGCCGGTTTCCTCACGATGTTTTCTTTCACCGTTTGACTTGGTGAAAGCCAGTAAGCAACCTATGTAATCGAATGTACCTTTACTGTAGGTTGTTTATGGATATATGTGGGTAGACTGGCAGTCTAAAATAAACGCCTAATTAATTAGAACGTGTCTCTCTTGTGTTCCCTAAATGTCCCTGGAATCCCAGAGCAAGGATCATACATTACCGTTCTAAAGTAGTCGTTTTATTCTCAAAATGAAATGCAATATGAATATAGTTCAAGTATTTGCGGTGTCAGTCAATAGAACCGCAAAACCACTGCAGGTTTCACGCCCAGACACAAGGCTGTAATCAAATCATTGCTTTACTGACAGGTAGTTGGAGGATGGCCAGCAAAATGGCGCTACATACCTCCTGGCTTTGTAGCTTGTAATATACAATGCGGCATATAATCAAAACGTTACTTCGGTTACGTAGGTAGCAAGTTAGCAACGATCCAAACGTACTTTTGACGCAAATCACGATAAAACTCAAATTGGTTTATCACTGAAATATTACAAAAAAATAGTAGAAAGGTTGCGGGTTATCTACCCAAGAAAGGTGTACAAAATGCGGTCAAAGTTAATATATTTTTTTAAACCGAGCTTATTTCAATATAAACATAATTATGAACTTTAATTCAGAGACTCCTTGTTTATTCAATAATTTTGTCGTGGGCAATAGTTGAAAAAATCCTTTTTTTCGTTCAACTTTATAACATTAAGAAAACATGAAGAAAGTCATTGTTTTAAAATGAATTTATATATATTTTCGCTACCTGTATTTTTTCTCCCAATAAATGGTGTAAAAACCACGTAGTTAATTAATGACCAGAGAATAAAGGCGGATCGAATGCGGTCATGGCCATTTACATATTTACAAGAAAAAAAAAACACATTTCCCACGCCTTAATTTCAATCGTATAGCTGTAATTTAATTTGATACGGGTTGTTTTAGAGGAATTTTGAAGTTTTTGTCTATCATCCCATACCTTTAAATTTTTTTTAAATGCAACGAAACATATTAGGTTGCCTGTTGTAGAGAGCATCAAGGATCGTTTAATGTTTTTTTGATGTCTTGAATGAAATTCAAAACCCATTCATGACTGTTGTAACTATTTAACGAAAAGCCAAAATAAATTATTGTCTTAACCATATCAGAAAAAAAATGTTATAATAAGAATTAAACTTTTATTTTATTACATTTTTTCTCGCATTTTAAATTTAATGTTTGCCAAACATCCTTTTCAAAGAAATATCAATAAATCGGCATTGATTTTGCTGGTTTTAATTAAATTTACTAAAAATAATCATTCTCAATAGTAGTCCCACTATTGAGGAGGTTTAAAAATAAGCAAATTACATCACCAAAAGTTATTTTCCTAAGTACGTAATTAATACGATGTAAATTTGAACAAAATATTGTCATAATTTCTCTGCGTTGAAGTGCCGCATTCTTCATGCTCTAAGACTAACGCTTCACAACACAATGACTCCCTACACTATGAAAGGAAAAGGAAGCACGATTGTACAGTGAGTCTTCTTAGAAACGATTTTCATAGAAGTAAAAGCGACAAGAATGCGTTATCTTACTGTTACGACAAACGTTACCTACCACTACCTACTACTTGTACATATAACAAGTCGTTAGATAGTAATTATCGTTCACTTATCAGGTACTGGGCGCAATATTTTGTGGTCTAATAACTTTAAATTGTTGCATAGCCTCACTACATTATGTTAATTCAGATTATGCAAAAATTATTGTACATTCCAAAGAAACACGTATACCTAACATACTTTTAAAGAAAATCTTTAAGGTTTCTGTTTGCACTTTAACTCTTGTTTTTTGCTTCAAATTAAAAGTACTCACGAAGGAAAATTGAAAAGCCACTCTTTAACTCGTTAATACCAACCTGAAACAAAAGGAAAAGTGATTAAATAAAAAGTTTCAAATATAAATAACTACATATAATATTGCTGTAAGGTTTATGAAACATATCCCTGTTGATATTACTTATTGAAAATACTGAAAAACATAAAATGAGTTATTGTTGTTGTGATAACCTTAGTTTCGACAAGCAAGTCAGACTTGCCATCGATCACCATACAACACGGAGTGATGGCATAGCAATAGTATGCGTACGCGCAGTTACCTGTTTTTAATTGGTAATTGGACTAGCGCCTCGCGGAAGGAAAGCGTAATCAAACGGAATAGGAGCCACGGAGCCGGTTCACATGCTTGCCCCATGGCACCGGAAAAAACACGTCCACTTTACACGTCTCAGATTCAGAACCAGGAAATAACCAAATGACAGATGTCAGGTGATTTTAGGCATGTCCAAAGTTGCGTGTCGGTACTTAGGTAACAATCACGTAACAAGGAGGTAATCGAAAAAATGAGACGCCTACATACGCAGTACGCATCACCAGGTATAGAAAGAACTAATAGAAAATTAAGTTCAAAAACTAAAAGCAGAAAAAAACGGTTCTGCAAAAATGCTTCAACGAGTTGAAAGACTACTTTAATGAATCTTTTGATGACATATAATTTAAGTTTACCTATTAATAAAAATAAGTATTATTCTGATTTTGCTTGATATCGGCCCGCCTCTATTGATTGCAACACCCAAAATTGCTAATATTGTGTAGCTGCTCTTACTTATTAGCCAATTTATTAAGATGTAACCTACCTACCCAATATGACTAAATACTGAATACTGAAAAACCACGCTTTAAAAAGTAAGAAACGAAAATATTCCCATCTGAAATTAAATTAATTATTTATAATAATTATTTTTTATTTAATTGTTATGTGGCGTGCCGTGCCGTACTTTGGACGGCATGTTGAATTGACGCAGTTATTACCAAATAGCTGTAGTCGTGAAGCCAAGTCAAAAGCCTTCGGGTGGCTCTCTGACACCAGAACCAGTCACTAGATCACACGAGACGAGACAAGACAAGAGGACAAACCATTCTTCGTAACAAATCAACCAGCAGGTGGGTTCATCACGATATCATAATGATCTGCCATACCAACATTAGCTGCCCGCCTCGCGCCGGCCGCAGAAGTTTTTTCTTGACCTTCGTGCACCTAATGTTTATAAAAACGTTCATCAATGCACTAGAGCTGTCTACTGATTCAGGTTAGTTGTTGACTGAAAAGCAGCCACTCACCACTGCTCTTCGAGATCTTCTTCAAAATTAAGGCGTTATGTAAGCAGACATAGGAGTAAAAAAGTAATGAGTATAGAATAAGATATGAAAAATATCGACATAGTGATGATTAATTGAAAGATACAATCAGAGCAAATTATCCCTCGCCAAAGATAAATGAAGCGGTCGTAATAAATAATGTTTACTTGGACATTTCACACAACGCCAACTAGGCCTAAACTAAGCAGAGCTTGAACTATGGGAACCAGATAACTGCTGGAATAGGACTTAAATACTTTTTTGTAAATACACACATAGGATACATAGAAAACATCCAGACACTCAGGACAGACACCGATGTTCGTTAATCGCACAAATGTTATTCCTGAAGCGGGAATCGAACCCGCGACATTCGGCGTAGCGGTCCAACGCACTAGCCTCTCAACCATCTGTATCGTCGATGTCAACGTGGTCAACTTCTTTATACATGCTTTGCAAAAAAACCTAACCTACAGTTTCTCAGTCACCAATGTTCTAGAAACGCACAGTAGAGCTAGACCACCTTTTCGCAAAAGGCATGCCCACAAGAAAAGCGCATTCCTGGGATATTTATACCCTCGGCAGGTGAAGACGGCAGTGGCTTGCGACATTCCCACGCCGCACCTGTCGCACCACAAACACCAACAAAAACTAAATGTTCTTTATTACGGCTTATTACGTGCGTGGCACGCGGTAATATCAGCTGACGGGAGAACAAGCTTAGCACCAGTTTCCATAGATACCTACTCGTAGATTAGTGGGTTCATAGTTCCAAAATGGAATCGAGCATTATTGATGTGACTAAGTCTAGTAAATCGATGAACGCCGGCTGCATGCACAAAAATGTTAACGTCATTGTCCGGTAACGCTCATTGTCTCGTCACGCTGGTTATGACGTTGTCACGATAAACTATCGACCGGAAACCAACTTTGCAGACAACCAATATATTTTTTTTTGGAGTGTAGCATTGCATACGACGGAAGCTAACTCCTGTTTTGTACAGGCTAATTTAACTCTAGAGCCGGTTACTGGTTTATTGTTTGTGTTTTAGTGTTATACATTGCGTATCGTAATAAATTTACCCTATATCAGCAAAGAGAGTCTGCAAGTTACTGTGATCCCACTATACAGACTTTTAGACCTAGTGCGGGGAACAAGATCCACCAGTGTTACGATTTTTAAATATTAGGTTACTAAACTAACGTAATTAAGTATGTGTGATGACACACTATAATCTCGGAGTCTTCAAATCAAGAGTGAATAAGTTCTTACTAGGCAAGCGTGCTACATCCTCGACCACACCGTCACTTACCATCAGGTGAGGTTGTGGTCAAATGCTTGCCTATTCCATATATAAAAAAAAAGTGCTTTTGTGACAATAAACGATGTTACTTTATTATTTATACGAGAAAGAAGAAAACTTCCGAAGAACATATAGACTATGTTTTTTACGCGAAAGGGTACAAGACCCTTACGGGAGTTACGGGTAAGAAAAAGTTGTTGTAGGACATACCAATGCAAAATCAAGAAATAAACTGATAACGTAATATGTGTACTGTAAGAGAAGCAGGCAGATGCTTCAAGCTGCTAGAGCGAAACTAGTTGTTTGCCAGTAATTTCTTATTCGGTGTACAAAACACACGCCTTATAATTTCAGGGTTTGTCACATAGCACCATGCCTTTGTTCCGCAAATTATAGGTACTCAGAAATGGAGGGCAGCTGTAGTCCAAGGTTGACTATAATGCATCAATGCAGGACAAAAGTGGCAGTAATAGCCTGCCATTTTAGCCGACCTATTTTATTGGTAGGCGAATGATATGTACGGTTTTATTTCAATTACTGCGGTCATTATATTGCCTTTTTTGTTTTATCTGCAATAATGCTAGTGATCGTGGGGTGCTAACGGATAATTAAATAAAAAAAACGGAGCGTCTTATTAAGGAAAAATGTGTTATATCAATAATAATGTTTGAAAAATAAATATAAAACGCAAGCAGAGACCCATAATCATAGATTAAACACGATGCTACTATAGAACACTAAGATTGACAGTGTTAAACCAAATAGAAACTTTTTTTAACCGAGCGGGTCAAAAATGAAATATCTCCATTTTAAATATTTTTTGGAACTTTATACTATGGAGTTTTATTAACAATGAAAAAGCCTTGTTATTCTTAACTATAATATTATACTAGCGCTGTTACTTCTTTGTTTTCTACTATATCATTGGACCAAAATGTACTAGAAGTTAGCTAATTTAGATCCCTTTTTTGGCGCGTTTTCAATGTAACTATTACAGTGTGATTATATACATTAATACTCAATAATAATAATAATTAACTAATGCTCGTAATAAAAAAACTATAAAAATGTTCTGTACTTCTTTATGTATTTAATGTAAACGTTAGATATTTTATTAAAATTAGCTGCCTGGAATAAATTTGCCTTTAAAAAATATCCCATCCCCAATTTAGATTCCATAACTCTAGAACCAAACCATTGAACTACTTAATATTTCCACTTTCTTACAACTCCAGTAACACCTGTATACTCTACTAATTACGGTGCAAAACATCAAACAATAAATAATGGCTCGAGAGCCATAAAACTCCGATGATAACCATGTACAGCAAGTTATTAGCCTCAGGAACACGGCTATTAGAGCCGCCAGCAGCTTACGAGACTTTTAAATGGGAAAAAGGAATAAGTATTCATGTAAATAAGCCGTAGCTTCGGACTTATGTTATGGATGTGGAGGTTATAGAGATGGTAAATATGGATGCTATTTTTATCAAATTTATTATCTTTTACTTTATGCAATGTATGCATTATTTCAATCGCATGCCCAACGCCAAGCAACACTGATAACTGCCCAGGAAGCCCTAAGACAATTTAATAAAAGCTTCTTGTTTTTCTAAGAAATAAATAACATAATGAACTTAATGTTTTATATGCTACCGACTGCATTAGAGATTAAAAGTCGTAGAGTCGTTTTTGGGCTCTTAATCTGTTCATATTATTAGTAGTTTAGTGCACTCAAGAAACCTAAGCTCTATGAGCTCTGTACTTTTGGCACTTATCCTCAGAAAATTTTGCATTTTATAATAAAAGTAAGAGAGCCGGTATTCCCATATTATTTTTGATAATTGATACTCTACTCTACCGAAATGGCCTGCGTACATTGCAGACCGTACAGCAAAGGATTTCAAATTTATTAATTGAATTTAATACTTAGCCAATGGAAATATGGTTAAAAATTTAAAATCCTCTACCGTACCGTCTGCCAATGTGCGCAGGCCAATTTTCTGTTTCGTGCTTGAATCATATTCCACTAGCCGAATAGATTAAACAAATAGTTAACAAAAAGCAATCTTTCTTCTACTACCATGAACAATATCAAATAGAAAAATCGAAAGTATCTATTGAGAAGTAGGTAGCGACTGAGACAAATTGTACACCCATCAATATACCCGCAGATATTGAAACACTTCCCACACCTCTGGTTAACAAAGAAGCGAGAATAATCGCCTGTAACGAGGCGATAGCAGTGGAATTTCTTATGGTGATTTGCATGATAGCTCAAATAACCACTTGCCGGGATAAACTGAAAACCTTCAAGGTGAAGAAAGTACCGAGCACTGTAATCTTCATCATGTTGACGTCCACAGCAGCATAATATTTTAAAGCTATATGTGCATATCTTTCAATTTCAAAATGCATGCCCCTCCACTCGCGCAATCATTCTAAGTTATTTGTATCGCGGTCATAGAAGAAGAGCGGGTATTCTTAGACTGAAAGATCTCTAATCTCTCGTAAGTATTCGTCCTCATATTCATATTGTATCATCGGCTGTAATCGAGGTGTGATGAGTGAAGACGCAACATAGAAAGTGTGAGTGCTCACTCACCTTTACAATGCAAAGTAAAGGAAAGTGCATATAAATGATAGTAACCTTTTAGGGTGAAAACGCGAATGAGGAAATCTAGACACATAAAATTGTTCAACAAATTCTCTAGATTGTACCCGGACATTTTCACATTTGCGATGGATAGTCGTTTATTTATATGCCCACACAAGTATAAGTAAGTGAAGAAGTGAGTGTATAATAAGCGACAAACGAATTGTCCTCTGGCGAACCACGTGACAATGATGCGCAGAACCAATTTGAACTAACAATTGCGTTCTGCGCATCATTGAATGAAAAAACTCTGTATTGTACCAGGAACTTAAAGACAAATATACAGATTATTAATGAGCATGTACAATGGGCGGCCTTATCGCTAAGCAGCGATCTCTTCCAGGCAACCTTGGGATGGAGAGTGAGACTAACTCATTGTCACGTGGTTTGCCAGAGGAAAATTTGTTTGTCGCTTACTATACTAATGAGTAGAGTGCCACCAATATCATGCCTAATATAATATAAAAAAAATAAAAAAAAAAACAATAAAAAATATTACGAACTAGCTGACGCCCGCAACCTCGTTTGCGTTGCGAATTAACAAAATTCTTAATTACGCGCTAACACTTCTTGACGATTATCCAAATTTCAAGTCTCTACGATCAGTGGTTTACCCTGTGCGTTGTCTGTCAGTCAGTCAGTCATTCAGGACTAAGCCTTTTGTTTAAATAGATTACAATGCAGGTATCTAAATTAACAATAACATCGACCTATTCCTATCCAATACCAAAAACTAATACCAAATGGTATTTGTTTATTACCGTTATTAATATTCTATTTCTGACGAATACCACTCATGAACGAATCCCAAAACAATTAAACGGTATGAGATACATTCAGTTACAAAAATGATTTTCAATGTTGAATGCATCTCTTACAACTAGAAATCATTTTGTTGGTTTAAATAATAATTTTGAACAATTTTTTATAGCTTTACCCATAAATATTTGTATTTGTATAAGTAAAACAGTTTTTCTTACACAAATAAAAAATACCAAATGGGACAGCTGCTAGTAATTGATATAATTTAGTTAAAATATCAAATCAAAAATATACCCACTCGTAATTTCGACAGTAACAGAATATCCGTTATTGTACGTGTACTCAAACACAATACATTTACATTGACTAATGAACAGAACAAACACAAGCTCAATGATGGTCAATATTTGACCATTACCAGAGATATGTGAATGAGATGCACATTATTTACATCGGTGATTGATCACTACAGTTATAGAG
Organism: Lobophora halterata; assembly: GCA_932526365.1. Lineage (NCBI taxonomy): Eukaryota > Metazoa > Arthropoda > Insecta > Lepidoptera > Geometridae > Lobophora > Lobophora halterata. The sequence continues at coordinate 10,762,249 of OW052001.1, forward strand.
AATGTACCTATTTATAAGTTACTAAATGTGCTAATAACTTTTTATAACATACTTGGAAATTTGAACCTTATTTTGACAACCTTTGCCGGCCTAGACCTAAATAAATTACTATGAAACTTCATATTATGTTAAGCTATTTAAAAAGGAAATGCACTTTTCTTCCTGAGTGTACTAAGGAGGTACGAACCTAAGATTTACTTCTAAAAAAGCGGTGCACACTTATAGAGATTTATCATTTATAACTTACCAGTACCTACAATTTTAAGTCGTTTCTTCATACATTGGTATTTGATATTCATTGAAACTGTTTTTGCATTGATTTAACTGAAATCCCATTCAGACAAAAACAGGTTACAAGAATCAAGGCTCTGCAAATATCTGCCGAATCGTTATCACCTGCGACCGTTCGGTAGCAAACGAACTTTAACGGTCGTGCGACCGGTTTTACTCAATCTTTTGATCGTTCGGATGCCCATTGATTACGAACGTTACGGTTTCCGAATACGAATTTAAATGTTTCGAAGGTATTTAGCGAGTCGATGGTGCAGATTTTTAAATGATCCTGGAAAGACAAGCGGTCAGGTCGATCGGCCCTCGAGCAAATGTTCACACGAGGGAAAATTCAGAGTGGTAACATATTTTGGCGAGCTTCGCAATTGCAATGAGTGAGATTAGGATCTTTAAACCCCGACTTAAAATAGATTAGTAGATTAGTAATAATAGGACCATAGAATTAACTGATATTAACATGGGATTTAGCGTGTAATGCTCACTCTTTAGCATAGTGATCGTTAATCGTTACAATAAACATAGCAAATCTTGTTGCAATACATTTAGATTATAGTGATCTCTAAAGTTCTGTATGCGATTTTAAATTAAAGAGATCTTCTTAGGATTTTTATCAAATTTCCTTGTCATTCTTGTTGCTACAACGTTACAATCCAATCTACTTTCATAGGAGCATGTATAGGTATCTTATCTATACCAACTACATCGAAGAGAACAGTCGAGCCGAAAGCTTTGATTGATTTGGGAATGGGTTCATCAGAGCCGTGGGATGGGAACAGGACGTTGGGCTTAGATAAAACGTATGATTACCTGAGGGTCCTTACACTTAAATTATTGGGCAATTACGACATCCAGAAATTTGAGAATCATACTGGATGCTGATAGATCATTACTTGCTATAAAAACGAAAAGTGAACCTATGGGATACTCTACTTTTATCTCTCAGTTTTCTGACTTATTTTTATTTTATTATTTATTGATCACCAACACAGAGTACACTAATACATTTTTTCAGAAACATGCTTTATATAACAGGACAAGCGCAATTGCAGGTGAAGACGACATGCAAGAGGTAGTTGAGCGAGTCATCATCATCATCATCTACAGCCTGACTTGGTGAGAGCAGAGAGAGGCTTGGCCCACTGCTGGGTATAGGCCTCTCTCTGCTCTCGCCATAAGACTTGCTTCAAGCGAAAACTTGAGCTTGTAACTTATAAAAACCGAAACTTTAAAATCCTAAGGTAAGCCTAAGGTCTTACGTCATCGCCAATAAATCGAATCGGTCCACCTATTTCGAAGTCGGTTATTAAGTCATGAAACAGGTTCCTCGTAGTGAGCTTTGTCGAACAGAAGTCGGTTAATAGTAATACAGATGACGTCGTCAAAAGTGGCGGTTGATTATTTTGCATAGTTTACTGAACCGTGGGTGGCCTATTGTGTCTCATGATGGAAACTTAAAATATAAATCGATATTAGTAATAACAGTAACAAAAAGATACAGGTTAAATAATTATGTGAACCAGCTGCTGTCCGGTGGCTTTTCCTGCGTAGTTTTGGGACAAAGGTAGCCTGCTTCATTACGCATTAAAGCCCAGAATCCCGCGCGCCGTTTTCTCGCTCGCACATTTGTAATTTTTTGAAATTAAATTATTATAATATACCTACTTTTGAAATTTTCAATAAAGTTAAGCGGTCAATTTATTGCTACAACTTCACAATGTGTAAGTAAGTACCTATAGTTTTTGTTTTGATAGGTTTAAAAAAAGCGAAGGAGATTGGAAAATAGAGTTTTACATAAGTAATAATTAATGATTCTAGCCATGAACCAGCAACTCCCAAGGTAGATGCCTCATTCCTCTTCTTCTACTTACGTTCACATGGTAAAAAAAATACTTTTAAAATTAATTCTGTTCAGTGGATCTCTCCCTGAAGATGAATTTACTAACTGGTAAGTTAACATATCACGTAAGCGATGAATGATAGTCAGGAAATAGCAGGAATCTATCGCGTTACGTGGAAACACTGTGGTCAAGATGTCACCCTATCCTAGCGCTGATACTCCTGTGGTCACAGACACGAGGCACTCGCCGCAGATCTCCGGACACATCTTGTGTTTCATGAGTCATGTCTCATATTAAATAGATTGAGTATAATCTGCCCCGTAACTTCTCATAATGTTTGGTCGATGAAATTATTGTATCCAAAAATATCCAGCTATAAAAAATATTCGGTAGAAAAAAAAAAAAGGCCTCTCAATAACAGGTTTGACAAATTTTATTTATCGAATGTATTATGAAATAAGCAGCAATAAAACAGCGAGCAAAGATTTAATCTTCGACCTTCTACCAAAAATGGATCAATCAGTAAATATATACTAATTTAGCAACATATGAGACAATACAATGTACAGGCTATTTTTTTTTACTTAAGAAAAATATTATTCAAAGCTGCTCACACTTGTATAATATAAAAAAAGTACAGTCAACTTTTTATTTAGACAATTAATAATAAATAATTGATCTACAAACGCAATAATTTTGCGGTATTCCAAAAATATCGGCTTCATAAATAAATATATCGGATGTTTATGTGCACTGCCCAGTAGCGAGCCAATAAAGCCAACTCTTTCAGTTGGAAACTTCCTCGAAGCAATTTCGATAATGGAAGTATCTTCTTACATCAATAAAATACCGATGGACGGTCGTCAAACACCTACTAAACACGAATCGTGTCTCGCCGACAAACCAGCTGTAGGTAGAAAAACTCTTATCAGCGCAGGGCGCGGCGGGTGCCGTTACAAACGAGATGCAGCATCCGATAGCCAGCGCAAACAGCTAGCTCACCTGCTGATTACTTTTGGAGAAATAAGAAAAAAGTTCAGAATTCTTGATACTGGAAATAAACATGTAATTATGAGGGCTTATATATTTTTAAACTAGCTGACCCGCGTGCGATTTCGTCTACCCGTAGATCTTTATTTTTTCCCTTAATTTTTAAAATTCATAATATCAAGTCTTTTTAAGTTATTAATTGGTGTATGTAACCCGACTGGTTGAAATATATTTATATTATAATAGGGGTAACTAAAAACAAGGTAGGCATAATGATTTGTAACTTATAAGACTAATGTCTGAGATGTGAGAATGACGTTGAAAAAAGCTCTAGTCAAAAACTTTTTGTATTCATATATTAAGCTATCTTCTTGCTCTTGATTTGAATCACCACATTTGAACCCATTCGTATCTTATTCCAATAAACAAATGCAATGCTAGTGGAGTGTACCAGCCGTTTTGTCCCAAACATAGACTATAGCCTCGATGAAACCGTGCTAAAGTCGTTTCGAGTGCCTCCGTTCAGACTTATTGACCAAGCCAAATGAGGGTTAATAAAACCGATCGATAGTCCTGCACATCCAGGGAAGTGTGCTAGCAAGTGTTCGAATATAAATCTACTGATTGTGCTTGATATTATAAGCTAGATTGCACTGTGTCGGATGAACTGGAATCATTTACGATGTTCTCATCCGCCGTAAGGGCCATTGCTAGCCAACTGTGGTACCGAGTGTGAAAGTCTTGTGGTTTATATTTTTATGGAAACTAGTAACTGCGTTCTCGTCATAGCTATCGAGGCTTCGTATGACCAAAATCCTAGACAGGACTTGAATTACAAGCAGGTGCAGCACTGATATTCGGTCCACTTTCGAGATTTATGACATCTAGACGGAATCCTGAAGGTGACGGGGACAATAAAGACTGAGTGAGTACTCTAAACTTAAACTACAAGTTTAAGTTTAGAGTACATAAGTATGAAAGTTAGTTATAAAAATAGCTCTAGATATCATACTACTCGATTAGCTACTATACATAACATGTATAACATCAGTTTTTTAGACCTAAAACCTCAATGAACACTTGGGTTATTGAGACGAATCTAACGATACCGTTACTGTCAAAATCCATCCAGCCGTTTGGAAGATACAGGGTAACAAAGAAATTTGGATACATACATACATACAAGATACGCGCGAAAAACATAAATCCTTGGCAGTCGGGTAAAAAGAGAGCACAACCGGGCGGCGCGTTGAACTCTTTTGTTTGATTTTTGAGAAGATTCAGAAGTTACCGTTGAAAGAAAGAAAGAAAGAAAGAAAGAAAGAAAAATATTTATTTTGACTTAAAACCGTTGGGAAGCGTCCCCTGCAGAATGCCGTCTAGATCGATACCAACATTGTCAGCTATTCTACCGCAACGCAGTTTTGTGTAAGCATTACTCTGTTCCGTTTTGAAGGGCAATTTAACTAGTGAAATAACTGGGTTTTGGACCATCAAATTGTCTTAATGTGGACAAGCGCCTTAGCAGTGTTACACCGGCCTATGTGAATCAAAGTCCTGTTCTGGTTAAGAACAGGCGTAATATCTTACCATCAGGAGAGAGCTTAGTTCGCCTTGTCCCATGTTAATATTTAAATAAAATTGGTTGTCTGTAAAGTTGGTTTACGGACGATAGTATAACGTGACAACTTCATAACATAATATGGTTGCATACTTTTATGAATAAAATTGACAGCGTAACGGGACAATGACATCAACGTTTTCGTGCATGCAGCCGGCGTTCATCGATTTATTAGACGTAGTCATGTCAAAAAAAAAGATTCTCCCAACCCATGCAGGAAAATTAACGGTTTGTGCAGTAAGTATAAGTGGAGTAGAACATACCATTAGAATCTAGAATAATGACACTCATTCTAGATTCTTATGGTATTTATTCATTAATATTTTACGACAATCCATTGACAAACTGTAAACGATGATTCCCATTTACGATCAATTAAACTAAATCTTCAGTAATTCTAATGTGATTGCTTTTCATTATAATATTTGAATGAAACTTATCTTCATTCAGGTCAATTTAACGTTCGTAATAAAGTAATTTTACATCGCGGATATGTGCCAGTTTTCGGATTCTCGCCGGCATTTACTCATCGTAAGTATTAAAATGATGTGATCATGATTTTTCGAACATAACATAAAAATCAAAGCGGATAAACAATGTGATAAAAAATTATGTTGGTAACATGCTGCCTGACGCAGTGGGTGGAATCTGGCGATAATGATAACAATATTTATTCTGAAATCGTTCAGCAACATTTAGCGGTGAGAGTTTTTATAACAATTAAAATATTAAACCACGCTGTTTTTTACCCGACTGCCAAAGGGTTATGTGTTTCGCGCGTATCTTGTATTATTATAATGTATGTAAATTTCTGGGTTACCTCGTATCTTCCAAACGGCTGGATGGATTTTGACAGTTAAGATGTTTAGATTTGTCTCAAACACCGAGTGTTCTTAGATGGGTTTAAAAAAAACCAAAATGGCGGAGCTAAATAGTACGTCTTTATATTTTTTTGTTTACCAAACCCATCGAGTAGGGTATCAAAATGAAGGTATTTTAGAAGGAGATTACTTTAAAATAAAATTTTAGTTTATAATTAAAATTATTATTCTGACGCCCTGAGATAGGTAGAAGGCAGACAAGCATAGAAGCAGCTCATCAATCAAGTCACTCAGACTTTGTTTGGCAATACTCAATACTCAATAAAGTTATTGTTGTCACGTGGTAAGAGGGTTACAGTAATTCACATACAGTGGTAGGATCACATGCGAGCCCCTTTAGGGCACTACTATAGAAGGCAGACAGGCTGAGGTTTTGAACAGTAGGTATTTAATAGATTTATATTATTTATTATTATTTAAGTATAACTTTAAATTTACAACAAATTATAATATGTTTTTATTCAATAATAGCGATTTAAATTTCATAGGTAACTAGGTCCTCATGACCTCAGAACAAATTAATAAAACTAAAATGAAGAAGTCTTAAACCAGGTAATCTTAGTGCATCCATTCGTTTTCAAAATCAAAGTCGAAAGGTAACAAGTAATGAGTATTGAACCTGAGCGGAGCACGTGCTAGTAACACCGTGAACCGCGGTCACCGCGCCTAGCGCACCTCAGCTCTTGCATTCAGGTCTAGGGTAAATCCGACTGCATTCAAACGAGCCATGTCAACATAAGTAAATACTTACGGCCAGAGTTTTTGTTATTCTCAGTCGATTCCGTTGACAGAGTTGATGGTGGTGGTAACGGTTGGGACTGTGTCGTAGGCTATAAATTTAGCCGACTTTACTCGCTCACTTCATAATCCTGCGATATACTTCTCTTATGACAACTGCGCAATATACCTAATATCTTATCATACTATTGGATTTCATTTCAGTCATAATTTTTTGGTCCTTTTTCCACTTACGTGGGGTCGGCACAACATGTCTTCTTCTTCCATTTATCTCTATCACCCGTCATCTCTGTACGTACACTTATTCATATCATTTTTCACACAGTCCATCCATCTTTTCTTTGGCCTTTCTCTACTCTTATACCCATTTACTTCCATATTCAGCACACTTCTAGTCACATGACATTCTTTCCTTCGCATCCCCCTTCGTGTTCATACCAAGCTAGCCTATTACCTCTTAGTTTATCCATCACTGGACGCTTACCTAAACTAAACCCAGAACTAGTCCCAACTATTATACTAAGCACAGTTTCATTAATCCTGGTTTGGTTCGTGAGAACTCTACTTACAATCGGTATTGATACGATAAGAACTTTGTACCTTTGAGCAGCCTTGATTCCCGTTTTTTTTAGCAATTTCTAATATTCAACCATTAACTACTAAGACTGTCTAAGTACTGAGTACCCAACAATGGCAATGTTGTAATCGTTGGATCGTTAACTTGCATGTCTCTATGATTAATGTACCTGATAGCAACCAAAATCGCATAACATCCAGGCCAAATCACTGTAGGCCCTTCGTGCCAGTAACCCCTTGAACTGCGCTGACCACACCTAGCACACATAGCTCTGCTAACTGCAGGGCGGAACAGCCGGTTTCGAACCACGTGTGGAACCAATCAATCGTTTCATGGTCTGTGTTCAGGAAAGCGTTAAGACCCGTTTAGATGAAACTGCCTAGGTATATAGTTCTGTCAAAAAGTTCCGAGCAAAATTATTTGTTTAACATTATCAACCTAAAACATTCTTTTGGAGGCAATATTAAGTAACTAGCTACTGCCAAGGTTTTGCATTTTTTTATTAAAAATAGGCCCACTACTCGCCTGATGGGAAGCAATATCGTTTTTAGACACGCTTACCTAGAAGATGCTTATTGATGAGGAATGATACTTGCCTGCAGTATAGATGAACAAAAATTAGCTTAAGTGCCTACATACTCGTATGTATACAATGTAGCTTAAGGTAACAAATACTTTGATTCATGCTGCAATCTGTTCTGGTTTGTTGTAGATTGATTTAATGCCACAATCTGTCCAGTTTAAAGTGGCGGAATAACAAATATAACATTCATATCTTCTAACAAACTGTCGCAAATGTTTCCTTTACAAAGTTCAATGACATTATGAGATTGAGAATAAAATCCAGTGTCAGTGGAATGGCACATTGCGATGACCGCCGATACGAGCGTGCCGATCTCACGCCCGCCCCGTGTAATCTGTAAACAGGGCTGAAGTGGTGGGAGACGACATGGCATAGTCATTGCCCTCGAGAATACTATTGGTGAATAATATCTCTATTTTGATAAATAACTTTAATCCCAGTCCAGAAAGGCCTGGAGACGCACGATTGGGAGAGCCGAACTCAAATAGACATGAGATAAGCCAGAAGAACAAGAATAATTAATTTTAATTGAGATATTAGGTGTATAACATTTTAGTCTATTATTGAATAGAAATAAGCAGTCTCGACTTTAGACTCTACTATTAACTTCGTACTCTCGTGTTGTGTGTGTGTATACTTTTGTGATATTTTAAGTGCATTATTTTCATTATACACTTAATCATTATAATTACTTCTAGATCCTGTAGTTGGTGAAACCAAAAAGAAGACAGACCTCCTGTAAAAAAGGATAGGAGTCCCTTTTTGTGCATATGCTTTTGAACCTCTTTTGCCAAGGTTTCTAAATGGTACAGATATTAAAAAAAAATATAGAATAATGCTTTGTAGATTTATCATCAACTGTAATAATTGGCAGTGCTAGTTTTCTTCGGTAAGATCTGAGCCATAACTCATAAACCTTCCTATAATTCTACCTACGAAGATATGAGATAATTGAGATAAAGACCTGGCGAGTCTCTCCTGATTGAACGTTAATGAATAGCTCGCAAAAAGCCAAGAATCCAGCCGCGTCGATTGCATCGGCGGCGCACGCGCAACGCCACCACAGGTTATCTAACAGTAGCACGGTCAAGGCTAACCGTTCGCTTTTTTCGCGCGTAAGTTCAACGTACGATAGCTTACGCGTTCGTTAGCACTCGTTAGCAACGAAGGACGCATAATTGTGGTTGTTTTATCTGTAGCGCGTAATTTGTAGTCGTATTAGTAATGATTATAGCACTGTGTGTTTTTATTTATACTATTGTTTGTGACTAGCTGAAGCCCACAACTTCGTTTGCGTTGCGAATCAACAAAATTCCTTTTTTAGTACTCATTTTTAGGTTTTGACGATCACATCCTCCCACTTTTAAGTCTCTACATTTAGTGGTTTGGCTTGTACGTTGTCTGTCAGTCAGTAGTCAGTCAGGGACAAGCCTTTTATCATTCATATTGATTACACCATAAATACAAATACTTAGTAGTTAGGTATGACCTATGTCAACAAAATATTTTTATAAATTCCATGAAGCGTTTATAATGTTAAAATTTTCACAAGAAAACAACATGCCAATGCGATGTCCATGATAATAATTTCCTTCCAGTCAGTAATGGGCTGTCCTTGTTAACGTTAATTAGAAATTTTCAACTATTCAATATCTTTAAAGGGCATCGTAGATAGTGAGGCATACATGAAGCCCATTAGCTTGAACATCTTCCTAATTAATAAGTTTCTAGAGATAGTTTGGATATAGAATATCTTGATGATAACGTATATCGATGATACATATTATTTATTTTTTCTTCGTAAGTATGTTTTTAACGATCGATTGATGACATTAGAGATAGGCTTAGTTTAGGTCATAAATTAGGTAAGTACCTAAAGTATTTTCTATTGTAACGATATCAGGAAAGGTAAGCTGTGGACAGTAATAAGTGCTGTTATCATATTTTATTAATATACAGAATAGGCTTTGTCCTGACTAATTGACGGACAGACAACAACGCACAGGCCAAACCAGTAAATTGTAGAGACTTGAAATTCGGGGGTATATTCAGGCAACGTAAGCGTGTAGTGTAGGAGGGATTTTATATATAAAAAAAATATTTTGGACATTTCACACAAAGCTACCGAACCCCAAACTATGCAGAGCTTGTACTATGAGAACCAGATAACTGATAGAACACTTTTGTCAGTTTCCAACGCAAACGAATTTGTGGGTGTCAGCTTGTAGGTACATTATAAAAGTACAATGAGAAACAAGATCTCCTCAAAAGCTTTATTATATACAAATGTAGAACAGGGTCAAGAATTGTCTCTAGTGACTAAAGCACGGACAATAGTACGCCATATTCGTAGTTATGAGAACGATCTTTGGGAACTGCAATACAATAGCGATAGAGTATATCACGACAGTATCGTAAATGCTACTATGACCCGCTTAAAAGCGGATAGAAGTTTTTTTTTTTTTGTTTAGTGCACATTAATTACTTTGTAATGAACTCTAATACTATTACAATCTAGCCAAAGTAGGCCAATGAGTAATTCTACTCTAACTTAGTTTTATAAATTGAAATATCAAGAAAGTGTCCAATAGCACATTTCTTACAGTCTCTAATTAAGGGGAAGACACGTCGTTAATGTGTTCTTTGTAAGTAGCACTATCACTGTCACTACACTACACTATTTATTAAAGTACACTGCACTACACTAACTCGAAAGGTTTCGTTCTTTTAAGTCTTCTCACTATGTCCGTGTTGTCGAGGAGCTGGATTGCCTCGACGTTCACATGATGATAGAAGAAGAATGGATAGAAGTGAAGTAGGAAAATCATAAAACCACTACGAAAGTAATGTTAGTAATAGATGCAACCAGAAATGAGACTGGTGTTTAGCTTTTGTATCAGCCAGAGAACCAGACGAGAGCTAGAGTTATTTGGCTGTTCGCAGGTTTCCAACATAGACCAACGATAGATCAGTTTAACGGTTTTTTATCTTTTTCATGACTTTATATTGCGTTAATGAGAGGGATGCATGCGATAGAGGCAACAGATGCACGAGGTGATTGAGGAAAAACTTTTTAAGTAAAGTAGCATGAACAGACAGAGCTAAGAAAAGTGAATTTGATACCTTTTACTACTAAAATTACAAAGTATACATGACATGCTATATCCAACAGGGAATCGAAAGGCTAAATTAGTCATCGTGACAAGCAGAACAATAGGCGAATGAAAACCTGAATTGAATTACTTGATACACTGAGAGCCATTCATTAATCATGAATTCTAACGTTCATTTTCAAGCTCACGTACCAATTTTGTAGCACTTGCAATGAAAAAGTTTACAGTGATGAAAAGAATAAGCAAATAGATATATTTTGATTGACTATACATCACACACGACCACTAATAACGGTTACACACAGCTTTTTCATTCGATTCCGAATCAATACACCATAATTAAGGTACACAAAAAGTATTCTATTACTTGCGTCGATGATCGCGAATCATGTCTTACTAGATAAAGCTGCGAATGATTTGTCCGTGGCAACAGAGTCCGTGAACTATGTGGCTAGTCACATAGCAAAGCTAAAATTCTTCTATATCTTTAGGTCTTGTTTTGGTAAAGTACGAGTATCTATCGCGGAATTAAGCATGTTTTAAAGATTTTTCAGTTTGAAACTGCACGCGCTTCTACTAAACATTGTGTTCCATGGAGTTGCTGACGATTCGGACACTGTGTCCGAATTGACACTTTTTAAATCAATATTTTTTCAACTGACGATTCGGAGACCATCAAAATATCAAAGCTAGTACAGTCAGATCAAAAAGTGATAAATTATAATACCATATCGGACTATATTACATACCATGTTGAAAAAATAACAAAAATCATTCATTTATTATTAAAAAAAAGTCATTACTCTTCGTTAAAAATTACAGATAATAAATCAGTTCAAACATAAACTAAATACTAAGTAACTACAACACACTTGTTAGCTTTACTTAAAAAACAATAAAAATCTTGAACAAAATAAATTAACCTACAAAAATCACAGTATTTACAGCATTTGGCACAATATTCTAAAAAACCAAATGAAACGTTCAAATAGTTACTACTTAACAAATTCTAATCACATTTTTTTTTTATTAACAGTCACTAAATAACAATCTTATAAAATTCTTAAAACAATGAGTATTTTTATTACCCAATAATCCTTATTACCCGACTACCAAGGCATGTATCTATTTATGTGGATTCTAAGATTATTTATTAATAACGGCTACTTTCGTTAAAATCTGGTATAATACTATTTTGATCCAACTAAAGGGGGCGTAGGACGGATTTCTACAATTAGAAGTTTTTTATCTGACTGTACAAAACAGCTTTTATTGTTGGTGTCCGAAACGTCAGTGGAAAAATATTGATTTTAAAAAGTGTCAATTCGGACACAGTGTCCGAATATTTTGTGTCCGAATCATCAGCGACTCGTTCCATGTGAGGCTAAAAACATTGAAGGCGCGCATTATTAGACTGAAAGCTCTCTCCGTATCTACGCTGTTTTTTTTTCAATACTCAAATTATACTTCACTTCACTATTGCTCATAATGCTATGTACGTACGTACATATTAGTGAGAATTTTAAGACTAGCTGTGAATCACGTAATAGTAATAGTAAATTCAATGATTTTGCTCGCGCCAATTTGCTTCAATCCGATCACGGTCTAGCAATAAGTGGACGAGGTTTATTTGGCTGTGTGTAGGTAATTGCAGCTACTGGATCCAATATCGTCGGCCTCCAGCGTCGATGGACTGATGGATCGTCTGATGGGAACAATCTAACTGTGCACGTGATTAGCGCGCCCTGGTGTAGGGATTCTATCAGACGTAACGGCACTTGTAACACCACCTTCGTGGCCTTGGGTTTAGCCCATCATGGATTAATGAGTCTATACGATGAAGGTCAATAATGAGCTTTATAAGCTGGTGCTTGCGGTTTTGTCCGCGTGGTATTGAGATGAGAAGCATATGTCTGAGAACTTCTCATGGTGCTGCTGGCCGTACTTTGATGGTACTATAAACAGCGGTGGCGAATCCAAGCTAAAAGTATTAAAATATTCTAGGCGGTGGCAAATCTCTGCAAATTTTTTGGCGATGGCGAATCCCTACAGTAGCAAATTACACGGCTAACTAACACGCTATTTTCTAACTCATAAACTACAATAGATATTGAATACATTAAATTAAAAAAAAACATAAAACAATTGAGAAGGATGAAAGAGCTTTTGATTACTCTGGTGATATTAAGTAAAACTTTATTAATCTTAAAAAATAAGAAAAAATGAACCTTTGAACTAACAATGCAGTTATAACCAGGCTAGAATGGTCGACACCGAGGAATTTAAAATGTTAATGCTAATATATGAATCTTTTGAGAACAAAATGAATTAAAAGATTAAGACGTTTTAAATAGTTATACCTCTACGACAGGTTTCTAGATTACAGACAGACACATATTTTGTGTTTACATGTCTATCTAAGTGGTTTTATAGTTTCGTGTTTTCAATTTAAGTTACTAGCTTTTTTGGACCAAAAAACTGATAAGTAACAAGAACTGCATAACAAATTATGTAAATTTAAAACAATTTATCGGATCCTTTATATGTTATTGAAAAAAAATCTACACAAAATCTTGTTTTAAAATAGAAATAAATGTCTTTATGTCGAAATCCAATCATTTAATTTTATCATCTTACTAACCTTTAAACATAATATCTTTATATGTTTTGCATTGACAATTTATTGTTTATTGCAAATTATTAGCTATAGAACAATATGTATACAGGATAATTTTTTCAACTAGGCTTGGATGGCCAAATCCAAAAAATATGGGGACTATCGAAAATCGCTCAAAGGATCCTCGGGGCCGATTTCCATGAAAACTAAAACTGCCTACGCTGATTTTATGAAAATTAATTACCTTCATTTTGTGAAAAAAATCACACCCTGTATTATTGCGATATGCTATAAGGACGCTTATAAAGATCAAACTCTGGGAGGTAATGTTAAATGGCCTGTCAATTTTTTTACCAAATAAATACTTATGACTTATGACTTATGCATATACCTACATAATATAAATAGTATTGAAATACATAGTCGATGATATTATAATGATTACATTATGGTTTAATAATTGTAAGTACGTATTATCTACAATTTGGTTTCAGCATCATCTTCATCATCACTAACCAAATAGCAGTCCACTGCTGGACGTAAGGCTCTCCCAAGAGTCCCAAGGCGCGCGACTGAGCCCAATCTTCGAATTTTTTCATCCACCTCCTATATATATAATAGTGCATAGATCCATCTCAAATTGGTTTAAGCATAAGTTATCGTCTTTATTACTAAGAGCATGCAACGATCATTGCAAATACCCCTAAAAGAGCTGTTTAAACATCATTGAGGCCAGTGTTCGAGCCGTGGGAGGAAATAAACCACTTGGGTGTCTCCAATTGTATAAAATTGTACAATTATACTTTACATTTAAAAAGACCAATTTTTGTCTTCCCATTAGTTAATAGTTACTTAAATAAATTTATACTTTATGATGAATTGCACCCATTTCGTAAATCCAAAACAGAGAGAGCCATCCAAATCGAATGATACCACGATATTCAAAATTCAAAAATAGTTATGATTTGCGAGTTGCCTTACAATACTAGTAGGACTTTCAAGTCCCTCAAACTTCGTATTCGTAATAAGTTAATAATTCAATTCAACAAATGTGTCAATTTTAATTAGAATTTAAGACGGTGAGCAATTCAGAATATTTTATATATATAATAGTTTCGAGTTTTCTAATTCCTTTAAGTAGGTAGGTAGAAATAAACTCATTCCAAATGACTCTTTTTATAATTGATTGATTCAGGCGTTACTTTGCGGAAATCCATAAATATCAACAAATTATATAAATATATTTAGTAACCGCCGCCAACCGGCCGGGCAACGTTGTTTATTCACTCTCGTTTCGAACTTCGGCGAGTCCACACCTCCTGATGATGCCTCGTGTAGAGGCGAAACACGTGTCGTATCTTTGAACTTTGGTTTTCTGTTCGTTGACTCTTTGGTTTATAATATAGTAATATGTACTAAAGTTCTAAACTAAAGTTAAGTTAATTAAAACCTTTGTTTAGAAATCAAGCGGATTTATTACTAAATATATTTATATAATTTGTTGACTCTTTTTATCTTTTTGTATAAAGCACCTAATTTTGATAATACAATAAAAACAGTCGAAACGTTTAAACGAGTAATCATTACGATGCTAAATTTTCAGTTTATTTTGATGATCTTTGATGTAACCACTTACGTATTAGACCTTGGTCCTAATGAAAGAGTAGAGTAAGCTTACATAATTGAAGGCAAAAAAACATTAATTACGGACATTGCCAAAACATACAACATTTTTGAACAGAGTACATTGTTACCCGGAAGTAATCAGAGACAGGAAATGGCTGCCGTAACGGAATGACCACCTCATCATTATACCATTAATGACAATGTCAAAGTTAAACATAAAACAATAACATTTTAGGTGACATCATCGTGTAATATCATCGCTTTTAGAAGCTTTTACACAATTAGCATAAAGGTTTGACCCGTAACATTAGTATTCCCGGTTCATAATACATTAGTAAGTAAATCTAGAAAAGCTTTTATTACTATAGCCTCAGTAATTTCCGTTATTTTGTAATTTTATATTGTACAGAAAACAAAATAATTTATAAATCAGAAATGAAAAAAGGCGTATGTATAAAGGCGCGCTACGCTCTAAGGGTTTAGTTCTAGCAAACCTAGATAGCTAAAGGAGTGACAACAATGATTTGCTAATAAAAATTTTAAACCGTAAAAAAAAATTCGCGACATTGTTAAAATATTATTTTCTGAACGTTTTCTTGTTTAATCTAGTAATAAGGCTTCTGTGTCAAAGCACAGAATAGTAATTAGATAGTTCGTGTTAGCTAATGTGCAAACAAGTCCAGCAGAATCTATCTTAGACTTAGGGTGCATGCACACAAGATTTTTTAATATACCTTCATTTAATCATCCTCTACAATCTTACCCAAAGTGATGATGTGGATGTTCTCACCTATTCACTCTTCTTTTAAAGATACCCAGAACGTTAAAACCTTTTTAGCTAGATACTTTTTATTCCACCAGTAATCAAGTAACCATTTTACAAACTTTACTTAATCTAGGACCCGATGGCGTAGCGTAAATATTATGTGTACAAATAAAAAATGAGCGATCGGGGACCAATATTTTGGACGTTACCTCGAGAAAATGCTTGTTTAGGTGAAAAAAAAAAATAAAAAGCGTAATTTTATGAGTACTCATGAATAACAACTCGTCATTATTTTTTTTTCGATGTTCCGTATAACCTACATGTTTTTGTTTATTATATTAGCATCTCCACACCGTCCCTTAATCTGTTTCTTCTTTGCTTCTAGTAAAAACCTCTTCATTTTTCATTCTTCGAGCTCAGTGTGTAAGAACCTTTATATTGGCTTGATAATTTCCACGGTAAAAGCTCATTTAATAATAACGGTGCCCAGTTTGAGATAGCATTCAATGGTTAATGTGGATGTTTTCGCAAATAAATAGGTGATTTATACATAAACGAACAACTTCTGTGAGGTATACGTAAACTGCATGCATTTAATGTGACCAGTTTTTGTACTAACACCGTGTCTCACCTATGCGTCCTGAATTGGCTACTCACAAAGCACCAAGAAAAGCGATGAGTATGTCAAAGAGCGATGGAGAGAAGTTAGGTTAGGTTGGTCTAAAACTAAAGGTTAAAGTAAGGAACTCAATTATTAGATCCAAAACTAAAGCAAAGGATGTAATACAAATAGTACTAGGACTTTGAAAATGGGCTAGTCATGTACAGACAGCGTCATAGATAAGTGTGCCCCTTGCATTATAATACCCAGCTTCAAATCCCTTTAAATCACCGTCGCGGTGAATGGAAAAGTTTTGCCTCTAAAAAATAGATTATATTTGTATAACCGTATGAAAGTCTAAAAATAATTTTATATATTAAAATTTTTGAAACGATTATTAGATGGGTGTCTTGTGCAAGGGGGATACTTATCTCTGACGCTGTCTGTACAAGGGCTAAACGAAAATATGTAGATGGTCCCTTAGATTGACAAACTGGTGTTCACGAGATAAGAAACGAAAACTAGGACAACCATAATTTAGATGGAGCGGGAAAGCTCTGGCCAAGAAAAGCAACAAATAGAGAAAAATGGAAGGAATTGGAGGAGGCTTGTACCGGAAGAGGCGGACTCTGAATTTAAATGAAGTACTATTTTATACATTATTATTTATGTTGTTTGTATTTATATTGTAAAGGAATAAAGCTTCTTGAACCGACTTCAAAAAATAAGGAGGCAACTTTAGTGCAGTTTCCACTTGAATCTAGGTCTCATTCTCATGTCTGTAAGCTTAGTACTAACAAGTGTTCTCAATTCCATGACGTGTCGTAAAACAAACAACAAAGTTGAACTGGGTTTTTCATCTTGTTGCAATTTCGCATTTTGAAATTTACATAAATTAATTCAAATTAACATAGCTATTATAAATCAATGTCATTTAAAAAGAATAATTATCTATTTTTTTCTTCTTTCAAAAAATAACCTTTTATACCAAACCGTAATATTTTTTTTGTAAACATCAGGCGATACGAACTAAGCACTCTCCTAATGGTAAGAGATCACGCCTGCTCATAACCAGAACAGTGACTTTGATTCCAAAGGCCGGTGCAACACTACTACAGCGCTCCTCTACATTGAGACATTTTGATGGTCAGTCTCGAAAATCCAGTAATTTTACTAACTACTGTTTCTCTTTTTAAGACGCATCTTTTTTGTCCAAACAATTTTTTCATCCGATAAACTTCAAGGGGCCAAGGGGGAAAATAACGAAAAAAACGCAAATTTCCTGTCACATCAATTCAGAACGAAATTTCATCAGCTTTCAGAATATAACTATAATTTTTGGTGTATTTTGTGTATTTTTTTTTAAGTAATTTTTTTTTATGTATTTTACCTCAGAAGGTAGGTTTTTATAAACCGATTTAAAAAATTTTTTTTTGTTTGAGATATACTTTAAGATTGGTCCTTTAGAAATTGCATCAAAATCGGTTCATTAGTTTAGTTTTAAATCAAAAAAACTGAAAAAAATATGTCGTCAAAGTAAATGAAATAGTGTATTTTGGTTCCCTGAGACTTCTCAGTGGTCACTAGCACAGTCCAATTGAAGTCGGTTGTTGTATGTTTTATTAAAACTTTGATTATTGTTCGCTACTTTACTTTCAGTCAGTTGATAATTAAATTAGATATAGGTGGTTGGACCGGTTTGTTAATTAATATGATTGTGTTAGGTAAGTGAAGTAGGTAATCGAGTAATATATGAGTCTTACTGACGCGGAATTTTGAAGACCTAAAGCTTCAGGTACTTATTACAGTGAGAAATTATCAATTAAAATAGGTAAATAAATAAATACTAGACTACTACTTCTACTACACCGACTACTACGGATTACTACTTCTAGACGTGCGAGATCACAGAGACAGAGACAGCTCACAGAGCCACTAGTATTATTGATGTATATATTTTTATTAGGAACATTTTAAATCACAAGATAGTTAATCGAAGAGCAATGAAACATTTTATCTTTTAATATTAATATTTTTATAGTTTAAAAAATATATTTTTAATTAAAGAGTTTTGTTCTTTATACTTTTTCCTTTGACTGTACTGTATTTGCATGGAACAATAGATTTTTTCATTCATTTCGAGAGTGGTTCCCAATCGACGGAAGAAAAATAATAAAATTTAATCGTTCCTGCGATTGGGACCGCGGTCCTAAACCTAGTGGTCCCAATCGACGGAAGCCTCCTCGTGCGAAGAAAGTTTGTGATACCACTTGCTTAGCATGACCTGACCACCGCAGACATAGGTTGTCTACAAAGCGTTTTTTAACTTAAACTTTTTGTAAGCCGTCTTCTTTTTAAACCAATCAACCGCCATCAAGCATTTCTAGTGTGACCACGAACCGAAAGATGTGGAGCAGGCTTTCAACATGATGGACTTATGACATGTCTGCGGTCACAATGAGGGTTGCCTCAGATCGTTCGTCGAGGTGATCTAAAGAGTTATTTCTTATAGGTATTTATTTTGATCCCGCCATTTCGGCTCAGGACGATCACTAGGAACCCTATAGGCATAGAAGTATTAAAGTACAGAAACACAATGTAATACATTGAAAACGTGACCAAGAAAAGGGAGCCACATTGGCTAACTTCTATAACATTTTAGTCCGATGCTAATTTTCGAAAAAAGAAGTATCAGGGCTAAATAACTATTATAAGTTAAAACTACTAGGCTTTTTCATTGTCTATAAAAATACAACGTAAAAAGTAACAAACATTATTTGAAAACAGAGTTATTTCATTTTTATTGACAGGGTGTCTGAAAATTATTTTCGGTCCTATATACCGCATCCATTTTGGTTTGGTACTGTCCATCTTGTTCTATAGGAACACTGTTATTCATCTATGCCTATAGGTAAGAATTGTCCTAAGCCGAAATCTTATTTTGATCTGGCCATTTCGGCTCAGGACGATCACTACCCCATAAATAAGAATCGTCCTAAGCTGTTGTGTAAGTTGTGTCAATCTCGGAAAACGCTTTTCTAGTTTCGAGGGAGAAAGATGATAGTCGTATTTGTGGCTTTTACATATTTTTATTTGCTATTTTCTCTTTCGAATTTTCTGTCTCATTTTTTTCTTTTTTATTTAACGAAGAACGTAATTCTTCGTGTTTGGCTCCACACATTAGTGTATTTAGCCAGTGTCAAGTATAATATCGCAACGTGGTCAAGTTATTGAATATACATGTTTTATTGAATTATTGTAAAAATTATAAAAATAATTATTCAGTCAAATGTCCCTGTCTCATTAGAGTGAAATCAAAGTAAAGCAAAAAAGTAACTATGTATCATGGTCTATATATTTTTACAGCATGGAATAGCATGGTAAGCCGACAGAAGCCTGTTCTATCGATATTAATAAGACCAATTACGGTCGCGGCACAACTCATCGATTAGGTACATTATCGACTTGCTCATTTTTATCGGGACCCGTTAGATCAAGATTATGCAAATTCTGCATCCGGACTAATTGATCGATGATCTCATGTATGTAGAAATTATAAAGCAATTTGTGTAGCCATCTTGATATATTGATTCGATTTTTCTTTGGTTTACTACGCTAGGCAGAGCTGAGAAAAGTTAAAGTTAAAGAGATGTGTTCATCAATTGGATAAAGTGCCTTTCACATCGGTACACACTTATACATAACTGCATGTCAGCAATATACGTTTCAGTCAAACGTTATTACGATTAACAACAAAACTCTAGATTCTCTCGATCTGAAATCTCTTTACGAAAGCTTTTGAAATGAGGTTTTATTTCAGCATACCCACCTACTTTCTTTGTAGCAGCTATTATTTCATTCACAAATGACCTCGTATCCTTGAGAACCAGTTGCGATTGAGTGTTACAAACCGATGCAAATTATTCATCTGTGCTTATTTCTACAAGTCGATGCATTCATGACTTCGAAAATCCAGCAAAAGGAGTTTTACTTAACGTGAATGGCCAAGAAGGTTATATGGCCGGCAGAGGGGTTCGCCTTGCGTTAACCTTCTTTTTATTTTCATACTCTTCTTCTTATTTTCATGCCGACGCACTTTTTTGCGTTTTTTAATAGCAATAACAAACTGTTCATGTTATATTTCTCAAGGTTATGTCTAAGTTATACGTTTTATGTAAGTACTACAATTATTCCCGCAACTTTGTCTGCGAAGACTCGGTATTTTTCCTGACCTACTTTCCGACTGATTCCTTCACCAATATTTTTTTAAAGGAGTATAAATCCAAACATCGTAACTGAGTCTTTCCACCGAGCAATGTCTCCAACCCATTACCCAGCTAGTTGGCACAGTGCGTCCATCATTTTGATGGATAGATGGATGGATGTATGTCCCTGTCCTGTACAGTTGGAACTGTTGTTGGAACTCTCCCCGTGGGTTTATGTCGTTGATATGTTAAACCTTCCCTGAAAGTAGGTTACTATTTACCTACATACGTATATGACTATGTTAAATTGGTATAAAGACCAAAAAAAATACTTATCGATATTTTGTGGCAGATTCCTCAAAACCGAAAGAGAAAAGATAGTAACTTCGAATTCAAAATATTAGTCAAAGGTTTCCTAAGTTTTTTCTTCAATTTAAAAAAATACAATTACGAGCAAAATAATGATGCAAAAAAAATAATATTGTGAAAGCTTTTTATATACTTATTTCAAATGTTTGGGACATCAATATTACTCATCGAAAGACAATTGTTTTGTGGGTGTAATGTGTCTTATCGATATACATAAGTCATTCGAGAAAGTAATTAACGATCATTTACTGTTGTCAAGTTCAATAAGAACAGACAGGTAGTTGTATGTAGGCCAATGACGAAACTCTAAAGTCAGGTATATTATCTGTCGTGAACTTGAAGATGAAAAACAATCAATGATATTAAGTAGCTGACATCACTTATGTTAGATCACATAATTAAGATGTAGGTATAAAAACTGTTGACGAAATTTTCGCCCACTAAATTTTTTAACACAAATACCTTTCCAAACAGATAACCAGCGACATTAATATTCAAGTTTCTTAATACCTACGGATTAAAAATTACAGCATACCTGTTGTTCTGACGTAACCTCCTCTCTACTGCTGTCATCTGGAACAAAGAAAACAAATATTTAAATAACAAAGAAAAAACTATGTTTGTGATGCGTAAGTGGTTGTCACGACCTAGTTTATTTTATATTTTCTGCACTAAAACTCATCTCGATTACACTTAGGCACATCCGAATGCGCACCGATAGCGCCACAGTCTACTAACTACGAGATGGAGCGACTCAAAATGTCACTGTCACTGTCAGAATATCAACCTTCAAGGTCGTTGACCTGGGCACAGTTTAATATTGCAACCTCTTTTACCCGAGCCCAATTTTCAGGTTGCACACATTTTGCACGGCTGTGTACACAAGACATGCGTAATGGGGTTGACACAAAAAGTGTTATGCTATTAAGATTCCGGTGAAATTGATTTGATGATGAATAGCCTCCGGCAGGGTTATAAAAAAGTATTTTTAATCAGTCAGAGAATGTAACAGCCTTTACTGGCCTTCTGGTAGAGCAGTCGTTAGCTTATACATTGCATACTGGGAGTAGACTGTGGAAAACGAAATTATCTAAAATTAACCTAATAATCCAGCTTAATTTGAATAAAAACTTTTTATCTTAATAATTAATAACACTTTTTTTCCTTACTCATTTTTTCCTAAAAGAACACACTTTTATTCAGTGAAGTATATGCATAAACGGAAACGAATATTTACTTGAGTTTTGGCGGGAACATGAAAAATGGCGCATTGGCTGCATTAAATTAATTGACAAAACTTGTATAACTTTGAGTGTTTAAGTGTAAAAACGGTGGTTTTTTATCCATTAAGTGTTCGTGAACGTGACTTTTCGTGTTGCCTCCAAAACTCCATAGAAGCCTCTAGTAAAGTCGCAACCACCACTACTTTACAAGGGCATGACTTGACTTATTGACTCTGACTATAACAAAATAATCTCTCCATTTACTTGACACTGGCTATATACCTTTGATGTGAAGCCAAAACCGAAGAAATAGGTTCTTCGAAAGAAAAAAAAAATATTTACTTGAATAAAACTTTTTTTTATTTATTATCAGCCTGAGTTGTCCCATTGTAGGGCAAAGGCCTCCTGAATAAAACTACAAAGAAGAATTTTAGTTGACAACGACATACAAGTTAAGTTCTAAAGAGGAAAAAACCATTAAACTTCATCTAGTGAAATATGAGAGTCACTAGACGCTATATTCTGAAATCACCTCATCAAGTGAAATAGGAGAGTCACTGGAAGCTTTATTCTTAAATCACCTGATCTAGTGAAATAGGAGAGTCACTAGACGCTATATTCCGAAATAACCTCATCGAGTGGAATAGGAGAGTCACTAGACGCTATATTCCGAAACAACCTCATCGAGTGGAATAGGAGAGTCACTAGACGCTTTATTCCGAAATAACCTCATCGAGTGGAATAGGAGAGTCACTAGACGCTATATTCCGAAATAACCTCATCGAGTGGAATAGGAGAGTCACTAGACGCTATATTCCGAAATAACCTCATCGAGTGGAATAGGAGAGTCACTAGACGCTATATTCCGAAATATCCTCATCGAGTGGAATAGGAGAGTCACTAGACGCTATATTCCGATATACCCTCATCGAGTGGAATGGGAGAGTCACTAGACGCTTTATTTCGAAATAACCACTGACAATCCCCTCTACCAACTACAGTGTGGATTCCGGGATTATGATGTAGTCCAGATGATAAATCCACAGTTATACGATCCTATGTACGAGTATTAAAGTAGATAAGTAAGTAGTAAGTCAGCTAATAACTACTGCTAGAGGTCACGGGACCTACAAACAATCGTATCTGAGGATAATTTTAGCTTCTGATAAGGAAGCCGATAACTTCTCGATATTGTGAGAAAATGTAGTTAATACTAAATAACTGCTTTAGTGAATTTAAATGTTGCATGTTCTGATTTACATGTACGAGAACTACAAGTTTTAGTTTATGAAGATTCTGTTATTACAATTTCGGTATGAACTGGTTCGATAACTAAGTAGGTAAATTTATTCAATTTATTTTCAAATATATATCTATATATTTTGCGAATAAGAGTGGTTACAAAAAGATCTTAAAAATACGCAAATAAATGAGGTTCTTCTTAGTCAGATTATGAACAGCATGCAATACAAACTTCATTCTAGCAATGACCAACAAAACTTGAATAAAGGTAATATACAGTGTGGTTAATATTACAGTTTTGTGTCGTTTCTGAGTCAAAAATCGTAGATACCTTTTACTCGCCCTCTCAGATAAAGAACTAGGTTAAGCGAGAGGTGATACACATAAATTTTGAAATAAAAACACGATAAACGATTGATACCGATATTTTTGAAAGTACGTAGGTACTAATTAAACATTTTATTTAGTATTGCACCTAGAGACAGCAAATAACAAACTCAACCTGCTGGGTTAAAAATTTGGTACCTACAATGTAGAGACGCAGTTCACTTACTAATCACCAGGTACGAAACAAGACAAAGAACCTTTAATAATGATAAATTTAAACCCACATTACTAACAGGCCTTACAATGTTCTTCCCGTCACTCATTCACCTATGCATATCCCAAACGATAAACATAGTCCAGTAGTTAACAAAGATTTGCCCTAACGGGACGAATATTTGCTTAATTCATTCACCCTCGCGCGTGACAAACCTATCCTAGCATAACCACATCACACATTAGATCAAAACATTTCACATCCATAACGCAACGATATAAGATCCAAATTCGCGTACACAAAGTAGATAAATAAGGTAAAATTTATTTGATCTAACAAAAATGTTCCGCGATCTGATTTTCTTGATTATACGAAAAAATGTTTGCCGACTTATAGAATTGTTTCATCAAATTATAGTTCAGTGCCTCCTAGTTATATTGATGCAATAATCTTGTGTGGCTGTTAATAATAGCATTCATAATTTAATCCGAGCGTGAATAAACCGAGTTGCCATCATTAAGTAGACACTAAAGTCTCAATGATTGAGACTTTGAGCTCATAAAACTTAATTCGTTTCACAGGTAGATAATTTTCTGGTAAATTTTAATTACAATAATACTATTGACAAGACTTTATTTACTTTACGTGTAATCAAGTGACTGGATCTCTCCGTTTTACGAAAATATATAAAACCAATTATGAGTGAGTGCTTGAATAATTTTATCAAAGATTGGGATAACAAATAAGACGAAGGGTCGTATAAAAGTGATTCCTTCACAACTATTGTTTCCGCTTTGGGAAGAATATATATAAATAATAATTGAAATACATTTTTGGATAAAAGTCGAAATTTATTTGCCACTAGCTGTACCCGCGTGCGACTTCGTCACCCTTGGACGAATTGTATATTGTCGATGT
Source organism: Lobophora halterata (assembly GCA_932526365.1). Classification (NCBI taxonomy): domain Eukaryota; kingdom Metazoa; phylum Arthropoda; class Insecta; order Lepidoptera; family Geometridae; genus Lobophora; species Lobophora halterata. Next base: position 10,786,989 of record OW052001.1, read on the forward strand.
TGTTCATTCCACCCGCGGAAGAAATATCACAGAATAGCAAAGTGTCAGTACTAAGTCAATCAATACTTGCATATTTTCAAACCCTCTTTTTACCCACTCAAACATTGAATTTAGTAAATAACTGAAAAACATGGCGGTACTTATCTGCGGAAATTATAAATATGCAACTTTCCATCAGATATTGTCTACATCTGAGGAGACAGCTTCATTCAACTTTTGGTCTCAAAACACCTTCAATCCGTACTTTTACATCTTTTTACATTAATTTTGAAAATTGTTGAAACCCGTATCTAATTATTTGTTTTGAAGAACATAATTCAAAAGTTTGAGATAGATATACTAAAAAAGAAACTATTTCCATACAAACTTTAAACTTTTATATCTACCCTCTGAAAAAATGTAGCGTAATATTATATAGCCTATAACCATTTCAGGTTTAGTAGCTATGATATCATAAAGTTTCAGTTAACTCCGTTCGGTAGTTTTTACGTGATGGATGAACACACAAACCCACAAACAAAGTCTACCAATAAAAAAAAAATTTGGGGCATGATAATTAATCTCGTCTGAACACGTTTCCGTCAAAAAAAAACATATGTACAGAAATTCGGGGTCTTCTGCTTTATTATATGTATAGATAGTCAAAACAACAACGATTTTTGGGCAGAAATGAAAAATGACACTCGTAGCTCGCAGGTAAAAGCTGTGTGTAAATGGTAATGCACCATTTTAAATTTTCAATAAAAACTATAATAAATCAAAAACATCCTACATGACTTGCATGATAAACGTTTCGATTATTTTACGACCAAAACTTTTTTACGACCGTGATCTTTCCAGATTCGACTGAACCTAAATGACATCATTATATTTTGCGCTACGCCTATACGTATTGGGTTACAAAATTATCGTCCGGTTTATCTGTTCACTGAATTGTTTATGCAAATGTAAACTTTACGACCTACAATATTTTTGTTACATTTTATTGTGTTAACTTTTGCCGATAACTAGCTACAATCACTGCACCTAAAATAACTTAATTTAATTATGATTTTAATTGGACAAACTGCCTACCTAAGCTAATTATATTTTAAGGCAGCTTGAATGGTATGCCACCAAAAAGCTTGTTCTTACAAATGAAAAAAGTAGGTAAATACTAGTTTGAAAAACAGCTATGCGGATCTGATGGACTTAAGCTATATATATATATATATATCTATTGGCTTCAATCAATGCAACTAATTTGCACGATTTTGATTGAAGCAATCTCTTCTCTCACTCTTGAAATTAATATACCACGTTGGTGAGTCAGTTACAAACAGTACGTAGCAACAGAGATAGGTCTTTTCCGCAGCGAACAACTAAGCCATCTTTTTGACTTGATCTTAACTATCTCAAGCTCTACCAAACCAGCTACGTATGTCTGTAAAGGTCAAAGGGTAAAACAGTGTCAGATGTCCCAAAAGGATTATTGTACATCCGTAATGGATAAGACTGTAAAATTACTTGTACCTATTTACATAAGATCTTTATTGTACCAACTACAGTTTAAGCAATAAATATTTTCTGATTCTGATTCTGATAGGTGACACTTTTCCTTTAATATAAACCTTACACTTGAAAATCAAATGAAAGTAATAATATGTATGAAGCATAAAAAAATATTTTAAAAAACTCTACCTATTATTACTTCCATTTGATTTTGGGAATTGAGGTTTTTTATGAAAAGGGGCACCTATACTTTTGGGGCATCTAACCCTGTTTTACCCGACATGACAAGATATTATTCACTCAAACACACACTGTTGTGTACATAATCAGTATTAATATCTTGATGCTCCACTTATTGTTTGTAAACTTGGCACAGACCCGTCTGGAATACACGTAGGTAGTAACTAGGTATTACAACTTTTATCTCCTCAAATCTAGAGTAGCCGAGTCACGTTATGATATTATCTCGACTTCGCATGCACTATTACTGAGTTCTCGGTACATTTATCCCTTATGCCATCTGCCGGTTCCTCTACAAGGATAATAAGAAGAGCCAGCCATTAACTCTTTACTAGAGTGCTCGACAGATTCGTTCACTAAAATTTAAAGACTCAAAACTTTATCTTAAAAATACCGACCTTGTGTCTCACAAAAGAGTAGGTAAGCATATTAAGTGTATCACATAATATGTGATAAACTTCTTTATGCCATCCGAACCTGCTTTAAAACTTGTGTGGGTATACTTTTTGTCAGTTAAAAGAAGTAGGTATCTTATGTTATACGTAAAAAATCCATTCAAATGTTTTCAACATACAGAAAAAAAATTAATACACATACCTATGTACATGTATTTTTCTTATATCAATCTGGTCCATAATGAGTCGGAAATATACTACTTATTCATGGCTTACATGCGGTTAGTAAATAGGCGACTACTTCTAATGAAGACACTATCATTTTGCGTAAAATTCAAACTTTCATTGCTTTTTGCAAAAAAAATGCGACTTTCACAGTCACTTTTCTAGGGCATACTCATCAAGGCAATGCGCAAATATACCCAAATTCTAACTATGCTAGTGTGTCACAACTTTTGCATTTGCCGTCCAACAAAAATATCACACACACACACACACACACGTTTAAATATTATTCCTTATCAGACGTTGCGTTCTCCAAATTAAACAGTTGTAACTGCATTTTCATTTGCTCTAAGATAACTTATCTGTTACTCTATACACTACTTGTACATTTCTATAACTCAAGCTGTCTTTAATCTATACATATAATAAAGCAGAAGACCCCGAATTTCTGTACATATGTTTTTTTTGACGAAAACGTGTCCAGACGAGATTAACTAACATGCCCCAAATTTTTTTTTTTGATTGGAAGACTTTGTTTGTTTGTTTGTGGGTTTGTGTGTTCGTCCATCGCGTAAAAACTACCGAACGGATTTAACTGAAACTTAACTACTAGCTACTAAACCTGAAATGGTTATAGGCTATATAATATTACGCTACATTTTTTCAGAGGATAGATATAAAAGTTTAAAGTTTGTATGGAAACAGTTTTTACATCTCAAACTTTGGAATTATATTTTACAAAACAAATAATTAGATACGGGTTTCACTGATTTTCAAAATTAAAGTTAAAATATGTAAAAGTACGGATTTAAGGTGTTATAAGATCAAAAGTTGAATGACCCTATCTCCTCAGGTAAACACAATATTTAATTGAAAGTTGCATTTTTATAACCTCCGAAGATAAGTACCGCTAAGTTTTTTCAGTTTTCTACTAAATTCAATGTAAGAGTGGTTAAAAAGAGGGTTTGAAAATGTGCAAGTTTTGATTGACTTGCTTAGTACTGACACTTTGCTATTCTGTGATATTTCTTCCGCGGGTGGAATGAACAACATCGACAATAAACAATTCGTCCACGGGTGACGAAGTAGCACGCGGGTACAGCTAGTTGATAATGTAATCGAAATAGTAGACAGCATGCCTCTATGACAAAAATTACTGATGTGTTACACTTTTTCTCCATGTAATTATTTTAGATGTTTCCTTTTGCTGTCTGTCAATTTGTGGCAGTGATTTTTTGAAATGCAATGGCTGTGTGTAACAGAAAGTTAGTCTTCAAATGGTTGGTTGGTACCAACTTCAGAAAAATTAAGATCCTTCCAAATTTAAATGAAATGTCAGATGTTACACATCATATGCGACTACTGTAAGGCTCGCTCGTTTTTTTTTATATTTCACTCATAAAGAACTAAACACATATTTTTTCAGAATTAATTATCGTATTACACTTTAAATTCCGCACAGGATGTGTAAGTTCAAGCTATGTTAACATTTCTAGCTTGCGTATAGCAACTTCTAAGATTACATTTTCATAAAATCTTTATCGGCCTATACAATTCTCAAAATTGTTGTGCTCACATAACACCGGTAAGCTATTTAAAAAACAAAGCATTTAACTAATGTTTCGACTAGACGGCAAATAACTTCGCACGTTGGCAAACTTGTAAACACGGTATTGTTATGGAGAGAAGGTATTTTACCGTCACGCGAAACACTTCTCAATTTGCTCACGAATTGTTTCCCTAGGGCCTAGCTAATCTATGTACCTATTGTATGCAGGTTATATACAGTCAGCGGCACTTGTATTTGAGACTCAAATATTTGAGGTTTTTTTTTTATATTTTAAGAACTACCGTGTACATTATTTGATCTCTACCACTTTTATATTTAACGCTTTTTAATGAATGAATGAACACTCGTTATAGTACCAAAGTACTTCCGCACACACACATATAATTTGAAAGGAAAGTAGATAGTTGTTTTCAAAATGCCTGTAACTGCCATTATTATACCTACATATTACTTTCTCAAAAATAAATTTGAGTAACTGCAACTATTGTATTGTAAAATAACTATTTATTGTATTTATTTATTAAGGCAAATGCCAACAGCACACGTAATTCATATTTAGTATAAACAACACTTACAAATATAAATTCCTAAAATGTGGACCAGTTACAGGCTTGCACAACACACAAAAATAGACAGACAACAGCTAAAAAAAACTACTAACCCTTAACCCTTATAACTTAAGGCATAAACAAGCTTAAACCTAAATATAAGTACATCTTCATAAGCTTCTGCCAATTAAACACCAGATAAAATGAGCCATGGTGAGATCATTAAGTAATTGGCACGTGATAAGCCCTTATCAGGCCAATCAAGACCAGTTCGTACTTAATGATCCAGTAACACCATGGAGACTCCGTAACATTTCGTCATCTGACCCACATGCAGCGATGATAAGATATCACAGACTTATGTTTGTTTGTATTGAAGAAGCCCAAGGTCGTTACGCACGAATTGTGGCCTATATCGATTTTCCCGGGGGTTTTCTGCCTTACCTTTGTGATTGGAGAAGATCTAGGGTAAAACAGGGTTGCACATGCCCCAAAAGGAATAAGTGCCTCTTTTACTAAAAAACACTACTTTCGAAAATCAATGAAAGTAATAATAGGTAAAATATCAAGCATAAAAATATACTATAACCTTAACCTATTATTACCTACTCCCACTTGATTTTTGAAAGTAAGGTTTTAAGGACCTATCCTTTTGCAGCATCTAATCCTGTAATTACCCTAAAAAAAACATAACTTTCACTGATAGCTTTGCTTATTTCTAAAATATAAATCAAAGATTATTTTAAATTCCGTTACGCGGTTGCGAAGGTAGATTGGCTAAAACTGAAGTTTGTATTTAATGAAATTAGTTCAGTTACAATTTGGGAATGTTTGTGAAATCCTAACTGAAACTCTAAACACATTTTCAAAGTGTAAGATTGGGAAAACAATGCCCTACCTTTCATATACAAACGTTTCCAAGAGCGTATTTGGGTGCGAAAACCTAACTACAAGTTTCAATCAAAATGGTTGATTGAAAAGATATATTATAATATTTGCTTATGAAACTGAACCTACGCTTTGAGAAATATATGTATATTATTCTTAATACAATGTACCATAATATCCTTAAAGTCCGAAAATGTTACGAATGCTTTAATAAAAAAATTACGCAAAAAATAATTAAGAGGTCCTTTTGCAATTTACTTATTAATAAAAATCTTTCAAAAGTCGTACTTCGTGAAAGGGCTTACAATTTAGATCAATATCAATATTTACAACTAGGTGGCGCCCGCAACTATGTATGCGTTGCGATTTTTCTAAATTCCTTTCTCAGTACACACTTTCAGCTCTTGAAGAACACACCCTCCAAATTTTAAGTGTCTAGGTCATTTGCCTGCGTTCAGTAACGGCAACTGTTTACGCGTATGATGATGGTGATGATGAATGAACATCTCTGAACAAAAACCCTTCCCATAGAACGTAGTTTGCGTTTTCATAAAGAAATTATAACTCCTTACAACACTGTCTATTCGAAGCGTTTTATGAGGTCTGCGTCCAGTGGTAACTTATACAAGTACTACCAACGAACATTTCTATTTCTATTTCTATTTGAATAATGATGTTGGCGAGAGAACTTCACTAGTCAAAACATATAAATGAATATTTTACTAGACAATCAAACTTGATGATGATTACTTAGTCTAGAGTCAATAGTTACCAACCTTTATGTGTATTTATCTAATTGACGCGTGCGTAACGAGCAATTCGTTGGTAGTTGCCAGGTGTTATTGTGGGCAGTAAACCAAATAACAAAGATAAATCAGCAATAAACATAATTTTTTTACAATTATTTTACTGGATGATAACGTTTAATGTTATAATTGGGGTGGTTAATTTTAATTATGTTGATATAAGTGACTTTTGTTAATGACCTTTACATAAAGTAGAACGCAACCTCTGATAATGATGAGATGACATTAAAACTGAACCATTTTAAGTGTTCACCGATTACAGAATTATGTGTTAGTAAAACCAGAAATATTATAATTATCAATGCAAGGATTCACAAAGAAGAGGAAGATGGACAGAAGAGCAATATATTGTTTTACTCAGAACAACAGATAGTTGATACAAATAGCTTAATCCATAGGTGAAACGATAAAAAACAAAATATCAGACTAAGTAGAGAGAGACCCAACGATATAGCAGCGAAGAATGTTGCAACAATACTAATAAGGTATACAAAACTTACGCTTTACGAAACTTACGCTTTACGAAACATTAATAACATTAATTTATTATGTACATACCTATAGACCAAAATGTTTTCTCAAGACACGCATTTATTATTCCTCAAAAACAGTTGGCATTGCTACAAATTGTTATCTACTAACAGATTCAAACCTACCAGTGAATAAATCCGTTCCCATCGATGAAAAAATCCGTTATTGAGAAACAATAGTTGCAGTTACACGATGTATTCCTCTGTTACATGCAGTTACACGGATATACTGTTATCGACAACTGTGATATCACTTATCATCTTTATCATGTTTCTGGATCTAGTCTTGTATTATTGTTTTTGTTCACGATCACATGTCATGTCTCATGTCTACGGAAAAAAGTTACTACATACTTCCTTCTTGGGTACGCCAGAAGCTAGCGGTTGGACCTTTAAATAGGCCGTAAGGTCTTCAGACTTGACGATCTTAAGAGTTGTTATCTTTGCTAAGGTATAATCAAATCTTACCGAAATGCTATTGAAAATATGAATTTTACAAGGTAGTAGTTTATCAGGTGAGATAGTGGAACGCTTGACTATCCTCGTAGTAAAATAAAAAAGTTTTAATAGAAACGGACGCTATCATACAAAAAGATTATTTTGAAAAATATATTCAACAATACGGGATTTTTTGGGTTTGCCAGATTATTTGCTGTGCAGGAGAGAAATGAGGCAAAAGGTAAAATTTTAATTCACAAACCTTAACCATTTGCACATAAATGTGTTATGTTTACAAGCACTAGTCCAGCTGACCAACAAGTTCTAGTATACTAGCTTTAGTAGCGTTTAGTTCATATTGATGCTATCAGCTGTATCTTATCAGCTATAATTACCACATGAGGCAGCGCCAGCAATCAGAGTGCTATAGTGGAGTGGGCACTCTATGGAGGCTCACCTTGCGCAAGATAAGGTAAGTTTTTTATGACAGGCGTAATGGTCAGCCTGGATGGTACACATTTTACTAAACTAGGGCTAAACCAGAGTGGTTATGTATGAGTTAGGCAGGTGTTCATTAGTTGTTTTCTAAGTTAACAGTTTCATTGCTTTTAGACAGAACCAATCAAGCCTTACCTATGCCTTGATCACACGCCGAGACAGTGCTCTCGGCCGAGTACGTATAAACATAGCGCCGAGTGTTCGGCTGAGCGAGTGATGTAAGGTTTCACTGTCTCGGCCGAGTAGCATTTTACTGTCTCGCCCGTTTGCTCGGTACGTGTGATCTAGGCATCCCATGGCTCGCTCGGTGGAACTCAGCGCAAGATTTTATATTATAGAACATACCTATATACATATTTTTAAACCCAAATATATAAAACGAATTACTTAAATTAGAGTTATCTAGAAAACATCAGAGAAAACATTAGTAATACAAATGATTCAAGATCCAAAAAAATATTACTCTTTTGAATACCTAAAGCTCTAGATAATGAGCCCACGCACCATTATTCATACAGTTATTAGTTACATGGAATATTTATATCCATGATAAATTGATGTCTCGTACGAAATGTAAGATGATACGCGCCTGAGCATCTAGAAATCGTACGATTTATTTATGTATGTAAAATGTTAATTACTTAGTAGAGTCAATAAAATAGATTGTACGTTAACCAACCAGCTAAGTACCAGGTATCTATTGCGAAATAATCTATTATCAAGACGTTGAAAAAAAAAAGTAGTTTAATATTCTGACGCCAAAAGCCCACAAACGATGGAAGAAAATAACACAATAGATATTTACAAAATTAACTTCGTATGACGTATGCATTAGCAGGTAAAGTAGGTAAATTTGCTCTATATAGCGAGAGTACTTAATCAGAAGCAATGCCCACACAATTATCGGAGCGTATACCTCTCTGTGACTCAAATCTAGTTTCATAATTAGATAATTACTTGCCCTTTGGATTGAATGAGATTTGCAATCACTCAACTCATTATTTTAATCAACTTTATAAGACACAAAGCTTTCTTCGCTTCAAATCCAGATCAAGAGTGGATAATTTGTTTAAAACTGAGAACAAAAATATACTTTTGTGAAAAAAATAACCATTTTTCTAAAATAAATATAATGAAATGAAATATTGTTTATTTTGCTACAACTTAAATTTGTTTACAATAAGGTCTTAAAAAATTGTATCCATTTTGTGTCCTGCCGTATTGGGCATGCAAATATTAAGCAGTATAATCTCTCTATTAAACTCTAGATATATATTGTGAAAGTCTACTACAATTATATTCGGTCAGTATGACGACGAGCGAGTAATTTGTATCTCTATCATGCCAACTCTACTCTACAATCTTACTTATCCGCAAGAAATAAATTCACCGAAAGCGCTACTACATACATAACAATTTCCCCTACAATTATCATCTGACTACCCACATTAATCCACAAATCACACTGCACATCAACGTCACCCGAACAAGCTAAATGTACTAATCAAGAAGAGAGTCTATAATCACAGGCTGAAAGCTCGCTTTCCTTTGACAGGGTGAAAGCCCTGAAGAGCCTGCAGGCACACAAGGCAATGAAACAATCAGTAGCGCAACTTATTGGGTGCACTATACAAAACAAATTGAAGATAATTAAATCAGATAGAGTTCCATTAAAAATTCAAGAGCAATATTAACAAATAAAAATATGTCTCAATGTTTCTTGGATTCAAAGAAAAAAAAGTTGTATAATTTTCAGTTCTATTTCAACTTTTGAACTTAACTTTTATTATGAACTAAATTTTAAGTCAGATCAAACCATCAATTTTCTTCAGAATATCGCTAAAACACCATCAACTACTACTAGAAAACAAGAATCTTGTGGATTGAAATTGCAGCTGGAGCATTTGTTCTTATTAAATACCCTCTACTGTGCGTTTTGCAGGTCTATTCTGTATCATCAAAACTGTCACATTACAAATTAGCTTTCGAAGATTCTGCTTATTGCATTAGAAAACATGATATCTACGACTCCCCGTGTTGGCACGTATCAGACCATTTTCCAGATTTCATTTAGAATTTAATCAACACCTATCACTTTGATACTCATACTCGTAGCTGCGAGAAAAGTGCGTTTAAGTAAATGGTGCGTCCAAGCTTTGAGTAGTAGGTTAGGTAAGTACCAGTATTATACTACATTATAAGATGAAAACGAACGAATAAGCGTGTAATATAAATATTTAAAACAAAAAACAATGCAAAACTTGTACAAATGATCAGGTTCTATTCTTGGAAGGAAATTTCTTTATGTTAGCGTGGTAAAGTTTTCAGAACTTTGTAATGAACAATAACAGCTTTATTCAAGTAGCCGTCCACTTTGCAAATTGTATATTTGAGACCGTATAGTATAACAACACACATAGTAAGGCCTTGCAAGTTTTTTATGGAGAAGTTTAACGTCTTGTTGATGAAGATGCCTATTTAATTGTCGCAGTTAATGTCATGGTCAAAGATTGCATAATATTTGAGAAGAATGATTCATTTTGCATTATGCTAGTGGATTACTTGTAAATTGAAGTTCTCTGTCGTGAAAAATAATTCAATGATATTTCCGGAATACTACCAATACGTTATTTAACACTTACGTAGTATGTGAAGTATTTACGTATTATTTTAAAACTAAAACCAAACGAATCAATACCCAACCATATAAGTAAATAAACTCTGCTTAGTTGGGGCTAGATGGCGTTGTGTGAAAGTTCAAAATATTTATTTAAAAGAAATTGGCAGCTATTATTTGAGTCGATAATAATAAGTAAGTTCCTATTCATTAAAAAAGTTCTAAATATATAAATATGTGATTATATTTTAATTTTATTTATTGGGACAACAAACAGCTGCAATATACATTTTACTTAACAGTTATAACATCTTAAGCATATTAATTATATTTCAGCCCACTACGTTATCCACAGAGTTTTAAGAGAATTATTTACTTATGAAGACCACTAGAGGGTCGGTAGGTATTATCTATAAGATGAGCAGCTTCTATCAGTGTTGTAACAAGAGTACCTCCTAAACAGTGAAGGAAAACATCTTGAGAAAATCGGTTTGTCATAGACCCTAAAAAGTTAACAAGATTAACAATAGTAATTTACAAATGTAGTTATCCATATTCTTAGAGGGAATACAACCAAATATACATACTACTACTTATACATTTCTATGGGTTACTGTCTTTTAGACATTTTAGCACTTCCTTCCTAAACCTCCACCTGGAACTTGAAAAGATGTCAATGTTTACAAAATTAGAATTATATGTTTCAACCATTCGACGTATGGGACAACGTAGACCAGCGTTCGTACGACAGGTATTTAGGGCAAATAGGGTTCCTGTACGAGTTTTGCTTACATTAACGGTTCTAGGTACTACATAGCATAGTTCACTCGTGAGATCAGTAGAATCAAAATTATTGTGAACGATACCATATAAAATATTGGATTCTAAGTATTTACGCCTAGCTTCTAAGGTGTTGAGATTGTACCTTTCCAGTTATTGTGAATATGACAGACGTGATCTGTAACATCTATAGTACATAGAACCAAAATAGAACGAAGAAACTTACGCTGGACTCTCTCAATCTCATCAACGTACTTCTGGTAAAACGGATTCCAGATAGGAACTGCATACTCAAGCTGCGATCGAATAAGGGTCTTAAACAGGCATAAGTAGGTTGATGGTCTTTTGAATTCAGTGGAGGATCGCATCACAAATCCATACATTTTGAAGGCTTTGTTAACAATAGTTTCAACGTGCAGATTAAGTTGAAATTTACTATCAAGCATCACACTGAGGTCCTTAATGGATGACACATTACCTAAATTGGAGTTACAGAGTCTATAGTTGAAATTAATCAACTATAGACATTATAGATAGGCAATGCGTCAAACACAACTACGATCAGCTAGGTATATTCTACAAAATAATATAAGTATATATTTTAGACATATTAATTAACCTTGCGAAAGTAGGTATTATTATATTTTAAGCAAAACTGTTTTTTTATCAATAGTAGTGCTTGTGATGATTAATAAATAAACAATTATATTAACAAAATCCCTTTGAAAAATAGCAAAATAATATTGACGAAACTACTTAAGAACTTAGTGGCAATAGAATAAACTTATAGTCATAAGTATACAGGCTAGACTTCTTGATGGCGATAAAAAAAGAGCTCATAATAAACTACCAATTGCTACAAATATCTACCTACTCAAGTATAATTGAAAAGAACAAAACAAAACAGCACAAGAACACGAGTAGGTACATCCCACGCTAGCCGGAGGCGTCTCAACGAAAACGAATGTTGAACAATATCTGACCATTAATATAATAAGGACTCGAGTGAAAGTAAGCGCCCGCGCATTAAAACTGTGAGAATATTGTAACAAGTAAAGTGAAGACGGGCTAGACGAGCGATACTCTGGCTGGGCAATCTGGGCATCTCACGGTAATGTGCAGCGATCTCGAATAAATACATAATCATTATCTTAATATACCAAATAGCCTCGCCAAATGGGGAATAATAGACTCAACTAAAATTCAGTGCGAATGCGTTGTCGCTATACAAGATATACCCCATCTGCTTTCATCTCCTCGTGCCCAGCTACCTGCACTCGAGAAGAGCTAAATGAGGTATTGGATAGAGCAATAGAAGTAGCTACTTTTTGGTCAAAAATTATATGAATGAATGAATGAATCAATGATACGAATGAATGAATGAATCTTAATATTCCATGTATAAGATCATTGAACCAAAGAATATCAATACCATGGACAATTGTATGCTGTTGTTATAAATCGGTAGATGGAGAAAGCTAGAGACCACTCGTCGCGGCGTCTTAGAGTGCGTTTCCACTGACGCGGAGCAGGGTGGAGTGGAGAGGAGCGGACCGTGAATTGGCCAATCATAGTGCTCATAGTGGCGTTTTCGAGGACAATGTTGCGACATCTGCTAATCGTAGTGCTCAAAGTGGCGATTTCGAGGACATTGTTGCGACATTGGCCAATCACAGTGCTCGAAGTGGCGATTTCGAGGACATTGTTGCTACATTGGCCAATCATAGTGCTTGAAGTGGCGATTTTGAGGACATTGTTGCAGCATTAGCCACGTTCCTCTTCACTCCGCGTCAGTGGAAACGCAACATTATAGGGGAAGTTTATATCCAGCAGTGGACGTTGACTAATCATGGACCAATTCCAATATATTTTGAAGATGTGAGATCACCAGGTTAAATCTTTTTGGATTTTAACACACCAGGGTAATAAAGAGTGCAGTAAAGCTGAAAGACTCTATAATAAACACCATGATTCCTAGAAGATAAAATCTAATCAGATTCCTACAATTGGGATTATATTGTGGGTAATGCGTGGGAATCCATCTTTATTGCGCCTTTGTAAAAATCGTACGAAAGACGATGTGAAAAGTTACTTCGTGGAGTAGAGGTTTTTGGCGTAGAGGCGTACGTGATGTAACGAAATAGATCTGATCTGATTTTATGTCTGCTACCAATTTGGTAAGACAAATATCACCTTTGATACAAATTCGGCTGCACAATAAACTAATGTCGCAATAGATATAATTCTCTACCAAATCTTCTTCGCGACCATTTTGGCGAGACAATAAAACTAACCGCCTAACTCCTTCTCTATCTTCGTCTACATTCAAAACGCTGAGCGATATTGTCCCAAACAAGTCCAACGACGTTTTAGAAAGTTTTAAAGTTGCGATATTGCGATTAAGAGCCATAATTTTGGGCTAGTGAGGTCGAAAGGTTCCTGGCGAGGCTTCCGTGCGCACTTCCATTAGGCGCTGTTTACAAACTTGCGCACACGCAATGAAACTGTTAGATTTGCCGCACGTAGATTGTTGCACAGTGGTAATGATCGCGTCATTGTGATTCAAGTAATTCCTTAGTATGTTACATCTACGAATTATAACTCCAAAGTCTCAATCACCTTATACAGTTCTATTTTTAAAGATTGCCTTGCTTAGTAGGTACTGACAATTTGATATTCTGTGACATTTCTTTTGCGGTTGGAACGAACAACATCAACAATAAATAATTCTTCCACGGATAATGAAGTTGCACGCGGGTCAGCTAGTATTTAATATGTGTCTCGAAAAGAGTAAGATAAAAGCTTTTAAAATACTGTTACTCATCAACTTTTAGGCAATACATACCTACCTACAAGCCAACGAGTGACTCAAAATGAGTCGAGGTTATCATAGCTCATTATTTTAAAACGCATCATAAATGTTGTTCCATTGTTACCAACGTGAGTAACACGATTCATCAAATTTAATAGCCTGTGTCCACTTCCAAACTATCTGTCCAAACGATTCAGCCACTAACCATACGTTACAACAAAGAAAGTTACATTACAGACAATCATAGCGATTGCTCTCCCAATTTCACCTATTAGGCGAGCTGGTGAAGGTCATAATTTAAGATACGATAAGTCAAAACATTCTGTTACAGAACGAACAATGCCTCATAATGACACAGAACAGTACCACAAAGTCAAAACTGCTCGTAATTTAAAAACACAGAGGCAATGAGCATTTTGCGGCCGCTGATGCTATCTGCCAGAATAGCTGAGGCATTGATGAAAAATATGGGTAGGTACCTACATATAATGTCCAGTGCAGTAATGCCAGTATTTAAAAACCTTAATGTATTTCATGTGGTCCAGACAGAGGTCCAAATATCTAAACTGACCCTGAAGTCCGTATTCTTCATTAAAACTTGTTGAAAGTTAAGTGATTTTGAATCGAGTCTCAAGTCTCTTTTAGGCCTCAAACATGCATAGGTACAAATTTGACAGTCATGAAAAAAAACTGTAAAACATCTGCACTTTGGGCTCTAATCAAACTCTAGTATTAATTAACGATCACGAACTTGTAAAAATCTTCGGTAGTGTTAATACTATGGCCATTTGGTCTGAACTCGGCATCCGGTACATAAGAATATCAAATTGGGACGCACGGTTTTTAAGCCTTTGTCTTGTTACTCATAACTTGAAGTGATACTAGAATACGCTAAGCACTCGAAAATTGATCATCATTAGTTATGATGAGGCATAAACTCTAAAATGACTTAAGACTACGCAAAGACAGTTATGTAGATGCTCAAGTAAGAGCACCATGAATTATCTTCTGTTAATAAATACAAATATATTTTCTGAATAGAATTCCGTTATACAGTACCTTAATGGTTTGTTATGACAATGCCTGTAAGACCTGAGCAATGACCTAAATTAATCCTACCTAGCTGAAAAACTAATCAAGGGAAGCTCAACGCAACGATGAAGAAGACTTTAAACTTTGTAAATAGTTTCAGGACTAAACGCTGATTTAATAGAGAGCAAATTAAATTATAAAAGCAAGCTGCTTTTACAAAAAGTAATTCAATCTAATTTGTTAGTTAAATTGAATAAGGGGTAATGTTTATACCACGAAGGTTTCAATCAGATAAGTGGTAATAAAAGAACCGCAGCAGTTTACCACAAACGCCGACTTTTCACACGTTTTCTTCAGAGAACTACTTTAGTCAGTGCTTATCTATAGTTTACAGTCTAACCGCTTTTTGACTTTGTTTTATTTTATAGCGCGCAGTAAAATTACACGGCAGTCGACGGGCTGGAACTCTTCAGTATAATAGATAAATAAGTAATGTAATTAAGCCTAAGAACAAATTAAAGAAGGTACTTGGATACTCGTATCTTTGAATTGTCCCATCGAAAACTGAGGCAAATAATACAACAACGATTTTTAACAAACTCACCGCGAAACTCCTATTACACGTAAAATGTAAATAATTGAAATGCACAAAAACCAACAATCAAAACCTTCTTCACAAGAAAAAGTATCTAAGAGGCAAAAAACTTTGATTAATAAGGTTACCATCCAAGGAATTGATCCTCGGATCAATAAATATCGATATCCCTAGCAATTTCCAAGAAAACTTTAATTGTAAATTGTTGCCAGCTCATCCCAGCACCTGAGCGTGAAGTAGGACAATGGTATGAATAATGTAGAAGTCAGGACAAAGGCACCTGCTCCCAGGGAGCCGTCTGTTCCCATGACTGGTTCCCATCATCAGGGTTGGGGCGTTCCGCTCCAGCACCCCAGTGGAGGTGTATGCTCGATTCATGGTCATGATCATGAGTTAACGTTAGGAATATTTGCAATACTTATTTTATATTAATTAATGAGCTGCTCTTTAAAATTTGTTTTGCACTTTTTGTTAGGTGAAAGCAAAATCTCGGAATCTTTCTCCTGCCATTTTTTATTAAAAAACTTAAGTAGGTACTTAGTAAGTAGTAAGACGCTTACAGATGATTAGATGAGAAATTTAGTATTAGAAATTAATTAAGAAACTATAGTTAAATAGCAATTCAAAGATAAGTTGCGTAGTATTACCAACAAGGAACCCAAAACATCTCGTCGCAAATTTGGCCATGGCATTCTATGCATGGACTGAAGAAAATTCCAAGTTCATTAACACTAGTATTCCACAAGAGATTTCGAATCTTATCAAGAATTTAATCATAATTAACAAACACTGCAAAGTGAAATTTCGTGATAGCCAAAACGCATTGAAAGCCGATCACGCTACCAAAGCCACAGCATATCTCACAGTTTGTAGAGCTAGCACCGAAGCAAAACGACCATAGTCACAGATTAATAAACACATAGTAATGAGCAAGTTATCGTGATTTTCAACAATTTGAGTGCGGTCGATGCTATAAATTCGCTTCATAACTGGTATTTGGGACACCACCCAACGAAAGCATAAAAGCTGACCGCAAACGCTAACATCCAAAAGACTGCAGTATAAAACTGTCGGATTGAAAAGGCAGTTGAATCTGAAGATGCGAAAGCTCAAGGGTTCCGGGTAAATCGGTCGCTTTGCAAGATTCCGTACAGTGTCAAGTGCGAAGGAGCGTGAGAGCCGCATCGGTTGTTACTCGGCGTTGCCCCATTGGCGACCGATGCGGCCAATATATTTTCAATTGTTCTACGAATGTTTACATGACTAGTAAAAAAACTTAGAACTAAATTTTTTTTTAAATAATTTGGATCTAATGCCTTGTTTATTCAAATTTGTCTCGTAAATACAGTGAGAGGTGAAGAGAAATTTATTTTTCGTTCATCAGTCGCGTATTGCTGAAATCATCTATCATTACCTTTTGTGTGCAATAAGAATAGATAACCAATTAACACCTTTTTAGAGAAAACCATTAGTTTTGACATTCGATCGACGGAATCTGCCGGAAACAACACCTATCTTTTGATAACATCTGGGTTAAGTAGCTGCTCATTTGGTCCCAATTTCCTCCACGAAAATTATACATAGGCCTAAAAATCTTGCTTGGACAATTGAACATGCAATACGCAAGTACGCGTGATTAAATAAAAGCTTTCATACTACGTAGTCCAAAACACTTGAGCTTAACACAAGTGGGATTGCGTGAGATATTACATGCGTAGGACAGAAGTGTTCATGCGTGCTCAAGAATATTGTGTATGCATCGTTTGAAAGCGAACGTTGTAGCTTTATGTGAATTGAATTGGACTTTGATGTATGCTAAAGCAAACACTTCTGTTTCACTTGAATTACTTTATGCACCACTGGAGCTTTCCTGCAACTAGACTCTATCATTGACTCTTGGACAATAGATTCACTTTTCCAAAATCTTCTTTCTAATGTCATTAGATCTAATCATGTAGGCTTTATGCTCGACCCTATCCACAACCTTATCGAATAGAATATGGGGCGTGCCAAAAACGCTCGGTTAAAACGCTAGTCTGAAACCGCTCTACAGAATCCGGCAATCAAATAGCAATGACATTGAAAAATTCAAACACGCTGTGAGAATATCATAATTACCACCTGCCTTTTGAAACAGTTATTTTGACAGCTTTATAGCGAGTGCGGATAAAATTAATAGACCCCGCCAATGTAGCTTTGATTCCGATTTAGGATAACTATCTCGGTAGATTCAATGTTTGATACGAGGCACCGCCGTTCACGCTTTAGGTTATGGACCTTTTGTATTTATAACAAGATTAGTTGTATCGAATACAAAATTGTCGAGCAGGTTTCTAACCTAGAACTAGGTCAAGATTCTTTCGCGTATTGATTTTATTGATATCTTGAATTTTTTAAAGCTGCTGCTATGTAAAACCAATTCACGCAAATAGTAAAACGAAAAGTTATAAAGAACAATGAATTAACTTCGGCACAGAAACAAACGGTTGATACGGTTGAGTTTCCTCAGAAGTAAAACACTAGAGTATCAAGTAAAGGAGAGACTGCGTCTAGGTTAGATGAGCCTGATTCGCTCACCACTAAGGGCATGTGAACACGAGTGATAAATGCACCATTCTACAAGTCAAGCCTCAAAAAGGAGCCAGCTTTCCCAAACAGGACGGTAACACTGAAATATTATAATCGCAGTTTTCCGTTAGCCGCTTAAAAGGTAGCTAGCAAAGGAATCGGTTGGAACAATCGCTAAATATTTGCAGATTAATTTTTATATGTTATCTCTTCAGGAAGAATCTATGAAGATATAGTAGGATCCGCTTTCTCTGACGTAGGTACACGTTACAATCGATGGTTAAATATATTATGTATCTGCTTGAACTTTTTAAAAAGGTCCTTTCATACGTTTTATTATTATATTCCTCGTTGAGAGATTTGTGAATAGTAATCAAGACAATTTCCAAAACAGTTCGTAATTTCCCAGTCGCAAAATTTTATAACGGTTACTGTTTTACCGATTAAAATTTCGCGAATATTGCACACCAATTATGTAGCTGTTCAGAATGCCTTGGCGTAATTGTTATCTGAGTTTTATAAATAATTTATTTGGTAAGTAACTATTATCACGCTTTCAACCATCCATAATCTCCCCAGCATGCATTACGCACGCCATTAAATTATTCGGCGGAGATGTCCCCCATACCGTTAAGATTCTGGCTGTACCAGCTAAAGCACAGATTACAATAACAGTCACTACGACATATCCACAGAATACACAACAGCCACTATCACTAAAACACAGAATAAACAAGAGTTTGTAAAGCTAAGGGCCCGCACACACGATCCACCTGAGGCCTGAGACAAAGCTGCGGACCGTTACTCGGAAAGTAACACAAATGAAACAAGAATTATCAGCGTTGATTGCGGCTCGTCGGATGAAATCTTTATTATCAGATGATGTGATGCCGTTGATAGAACTATCAAGTTGTAATTGTATTGGTGTCACTGGGTAAATGAAGTGGCATTAGGTGAGGTGTGAGGCTACAGAAAGCACGTGCCTACCGATTGGTTAACTGAGTCAACGGGGTATTTAATTTACCACGTTAATGATGTTACTTACATGTAAAATGTTAATACTTGAATTAAATGTTGATGTTATTGTTTGTGAAGGATGGAAAGAAAGAAATGAATAAAATTGTCAAAGATAGTTTTTTACTGGGACTGAAATTTGGTAACACAAATAAATAAGATACTATGGCAAAGGTAATTAGGTAAAATAGTTCATGATCGGGAAACAGATATGGGTTAATTTATATCCCGATACAACGCGGGCAAAACTGCGGGTCTTAAATATTATGTTGCTCGGCCTCTTTAAGTTATCGCTCTTCTCTTGATCGTAATTGTATGTACTACAGTTTCAGGATGGACTGATAGCTGGGGTGTTTGTTCATTAGGATTCCGTCAGTTTTTTTTACATCCATCAATCCGCATTGGGTCCACATCCTAACTGTAAGTCGGCCTGAGTTCCATCAGTGGGAATATTTATAAGCTGATTAGTGATTATTATAAACAGTTTTTATACAGAATAATCACTCGTTTGTTAGACATATTTTGACATCTCTATCCTCTTTGAATCGGAAAGATTAACCATTTACGTCATTTACCTTTGATAACAATACACAAATAACCCTACAAGTAGGTAAGATACAATTTATCGGAGAGAATCAATCATGCCTGTTTGTGTTATTATCTGGACGACATTTTGAAAACCAGCTTTTATCAATCTTGTGACATTCTCTGATCACATGAAAAAATACGTGAAAGCATTTAGAAGCATGCTTAATAAACTACAATTTAGTTCAAAGTTAAAAAATCTCAACATTTAACAAAGACATCCATATATCGAGTCTTGCAGTGCCAAGCCGAGATAAGTTGCCTCTTGAACAAGGCGCAGTCAGGCTTCACGGCTGATTGGAGAACCCACAAAAACGGTCGGCGGTGCTAGATTGATGTGGTCTAAGTCACTGGGCACACGCCTGGTCTTTGTATTGCACAAAAAATGAACGGCTAAATCAAAATGATCTTGACTGTTACGATTTGGCAGAACGTTATCGGTGTTAGATTTATTTACACAGGCAAATCAAAATTGACAAAATATAGTTTAGGGAAGGTATTAAAACATATCGTTGTTCTCTTTTACAGCTCCCCCACTACTGTCATCATCACTATCATCATCATCATTATCAATCATGACAGCCTGGACGTCCACTACTGGATATAGGCCTCCCCCTTAAGACGATACGACGAGCGGTCACAAGCTTCCCATCGATCCCCGAGTAATAAGCGGCAATAGTAACCCAATAACGTAAACCACCTGAGTTTTAATTAGACCAAACTTTACAAAATCCAATATAAAGTTCAATCGTTATCAAAGTATACAGAGCATGGTCAACCAGTTTATTAACCACAGGTCAGTCAAGACTAAGACTACAATCAATTCAATCCACAAGTGGTCTGTTCAGGAGTAACGTCACGCAAGAAAGCGTAAGCAAGCCGAAACCTAGAACCATTACCGGCACCCAGCGGGATGTCTCCAACCGATGACGTAAGGACACCGGAAAACGAAATGAGTGGCAAAGACGTTGAAAACTTCCCACGGAATATACTGGACAATTTTAAGTTAGATCATGTCATGCCCACACATCGATGCCTTAAAAAATGAGCAAGGTAAAATAATAAAAGGTCAACAAAAAAGAAACAAACAGTAAGTATACCTAGTGACTAAACAAAGATAATGGAAAGCATGTGAAAGTTATCTGATAGTGAGTCAATGTCACATTTTGTTATAAACCAAACAAGCTCTCCAAACAAAATCAAAAACACGGAAAGATTTCTCGCTGACAGGTGATGCATCTAATCTTCTGGATAATGAACTTGAACCAGCTTCATTATCATAGAGACGCATCGGGAATTGCGTAACAATAATAAGACAAGTGGAATACAGAGCACGTTATTCATCTTAAACAGGCTGTGGGCCACCCTGCCCGAGGCAGCTGCGTCAATAATTGGATAATCTTGTCGAAAGATTACGCAATCCAAGGTTGTTGCCACCCCTCAAGGTCTGTTCTTCCACCCACATAACTGTTGCAGCAGTTCAATAATGACAGTCCAGCGTGACATTGATACCTAAATGACGTTGAAAATAGCCGAGTCATTCACAGATCGAGTCTCCTCGCAGTTTTTTGCGTTACGCTGCAACTCTACAATTCAAAGGCTCAAATCATTCTGCTGCAATGTAATGTTACGTCTGGCAGCCATTATGAATATTATAGCTGGAACTTCCTCGAATATTTGCAGAATCGATTCTTTTTATGATTTTATTGCCTTGAATTATTTGGCTGGGGAAAAATAGATAAGTACCTACTTTGATGTTTCTTGATATTTCTACACTCGAACGCATAGCCTCCAATACACATATTTATTTTTGTACCTTCAACCCCCTTGTTCCATAAGGTGGCCTACCTACACCAAAAAACTTCGTATTTTTTCTTCACTCAAAGTTGGTAAGGTAGATCAGGCAAAATTAGCGTTAAACTCATTGTTGAATAAGCAAGCTAAAACAATCAGCTCCATTCATTTCGAACATCCAATTTTAAAGCAAAGAGCAACAATGTTAGTATTCATTGCATATAATGCATGACTTCAATGATACGTACAATGATGCGCATTTCCCCCGTCCTTGCGGTCTGGTATCAGATGTCTTGGCATGTTCAAACCCGTGGTTTGCCGGCTCGTTACATATCAATTTCTAGAGGATGCCGCGTGCGCATCACGTCTTCGAAACTTATACCTTGTTCTTTGATATCAGAGAAGGCACAGTACGAACACTTCCATCTTAATTACGTATTGTGTTCAAATAAAAGTTAAATTATTCCTCACTGATCAATCACCAATCTCTCAGCTGATAGCATCTGTTGCTGGTTGTTGGTGGTTGGTGGTAGGTATTGTCTAACTAGATAGCTGCTACTTATTTAAAAAGCTCTGCCTGAGGCATATACCACGTTCAATGCAAAATTAAGTATTGTACCTATTCCTTTTCTTCATCTTTAGCTTCTTCTATCTTGAGCTTTAGGATCAATATATCTTGAGCTTTAGAATTTCATTTCATACCTTAACGCACATTGACTTTCCTGCTTATATTTGTACCTTCTGCGAGCTATTTCTTCTGATATCAATCTTGTGGTGCTTAGGCACCAACTGTTTCATATTCCATAGCATGGTGTACCAGTCACGTCCGGTTTTTTGCTCCATCTCTATTATGGGGATGAGAAATTGATCGGCGGTTTGTCGTATGACTTTGCCGCCAACCTTTGCATAAGTAAGCGCAATCACTTTAAAATTATCTTGTATATAGGGTTCGTTATCTATTCAGAACTTCATTATTAGTAGTTACATTAGTTACTTATTCCAAATAGGCTTTTTTTTTAATAAATATGCATAGATTTCTCTCAAACGTTTGTTTCCACTGATTCCTTCTTACCGATTTATCTTAAACGTTTTTTTTAATTAAATTTATCAAAGTAATACCTATGACATGTCATGATATTCATGGAGTTTATTTATTTACATTAGAAATTGTGTTATTAATGCGATTATAACTTAAGGCCCACAATCCCTCACGCCGCTATCTCACTCGCATATTTGAACATTTTTGAAGTTGTAGGTACTTAAATTGACTGAGTAGGTATAAATTTCAAAAAAGTGGAGCAGTGAATGTTTGTTACTACAACCTCACGAAATGTTTTAGTTACTATATTTTTGTTTTAATATGTTTGACTTAAGCGGAGATTGGGAAAAACAGTTTTGCCCAATCTCCTTTTGTAGGTTGTGTATAGGTTGTAGTATGTAACAAATTCACCTCCAATTTTTTAAATTTATAGGCAGACAATTTATACCTTCAAAAATGTAAAAATGTGCTAGCGAAATAATTGCGCGTGGGGTTCTGGGCCTTAAACTAAAATTTTGCAATCGTTTACTGACCCTATCGTAAAATTCATACTTTATGACGACATACATTTTATGATTTTGCTTACCGAATTGTATTATCTAGCACTAGATTAGAGAGGCCACTTGCTCGGGCATTGCTTATTGCTACGATGTATTGAACTGCCTGTCAGCAATCAAACGTGATAAGGTGATAAAAAACTGATAATACTAAAGGTTAAACTTTTTAAAAATTTGGCACGCTTCTTCTTGAGTTGGCAAGAAATTAGTAGGTACGTAGAAATCAGTAGTAAGTATAGGTTGCACTTACTCGTAACTTCTAGTATGTGAACAAATAAACAGTCAATGGTTTTAGATGTCTGGTTTGTGACGGTTAAGTTTTTGTTTCCTTTAATGTAGACAGGTACGTATTTACGTAGCTCGCAAATGTGTTATTGTCAAAAAATAATAATTACACAAGTATCCCGTGGGAAAAACAGTTTTGCCGAATCTCCTTCGTTTAGGTTTAACATATCAAAACAAAAAATATACTCAAACATTTTTTGAGATTTTAATAACAAAATAACCGCTTCACCTTTTTTAAATGTATACTCAGTCAATTTATATCTTCAAAAATGTACAAATGTGCAAGCGAGACAGCGGCGCGCAGGATTCTGGGTAATAAAACACCCGTCACGTAATTTATTTTTTTATTTTTGGAGGATCAAAAATAATTTTATCAGTTTTTAATGCCTTTAAAACCTCAGATTCTACCTAATTATTATTAATTATTCAGATTTTAATGTTCATTAAAGAACCGTTAAATTATCTTTATACATTTTACATAGTAGTTAAATTTTAGTAATTTGTCATTCATTACGTTTAATAATTAAGGGTAATCCTCAAATCCGAATTCCATACAAAAATGTTTCGGACAAATACTCAAAAAGTACGCCGTATTATAGTAATTTCTACACACTATTCGTTTCCTCTATGTTTTTTGATTTCGTGAACAAAAAGAGTGAAAGGTTTCATACTTTCATTTAGATTTTATACGTGTTTTTAAGTTAGTAGGGTTAATTTTAAAACACATATAAAATCTAAATTAAAGGAGTTTGGAGTCAAGAGCACTTTGGTAACCGTAGATGGATATTTCAACAAGACTCTGCTCCAGCTCACAGGGCCTTAAGTGTTCAACAGTGGTGCAAAGACAATTTTCCTGATTTCATAAGCTCCAAAGAATGGCCACCCTACTCACCTGATCTGAATCCGATGGATTACAGTTTGTGGTCTATCTTAGAAGCAAGGTCCTGTGCTACGCGTCATAGAAGTGTTGACGAGCTAAAGGCAATTCTGACACGGGACTGGGACAAAATATCTGTGGAGGAGCTGCGGAAAATTGTAGAAAATTTTACCAAGCGTTTGTGTCTATGTATCCGCGCTAAAGGAGGTTCTTTTGAAGACAAATATGGCTTTTCGTAGAAAATAAAGTGTATTTTAATAATTTCTAACCTTATTTAATTCACGTGTAAAATTAATAAAATATTTTATAAAACCTCTTGTCAACGTTATTTTGGGCCACCCTGTAATACATTAACATGTTAGTATATTCATAAATGAATTGTGAAATAAAAATAATTAGAACTTAAATATCTCCATAGATAGACATTAAAGTTATTATCAGTACCTTCAAATGTTCATTATAATGTGTTTACATTTTTAATTACCTTGGAAAAGTTATTATCTCAGCAGGAAGGTAAATTGGCTTTTAATAAAAATCTGATGACATTCTCAAATCCAATGAATAAAATGATGACGTAGGTTACCTATTTAGGCACAGGGCGTTTAAAACACATTATGTAACTCTTTATATCTTAGCTTATTACACATTATTAAAATTTAATACAGAAACTAAAACATAAAGCATTTTTAAAGACAATTTAGCGTTACCGTATAAGATAAGCAATAAGGCAAATGAGGCGTGACTAGGTGACTACCTACTATTTATTTTATTTGCAAATCACTTCCCTAACAAAGCATTAGCTTAACTGTTTTAAATTCACATAGCTGTTTATCAAAGATACTAATAGCGGCGTGGGATATATAGCGCTATTCACTAAACCAACATCGCTCGAGATAAATAGATCCTTAGAATGCTATCAGTGTGTGACTATAAAGCGAAGTGCACAATCCTACAGAATGTGCAACACATCAAAATGTCAACTGTCCGCCTACAAACGGCTGTGAACCCACTGGCAGCTATCTCTAACATAAATATTTAATACATGCAAGTATGAGTAATATCGTCGAGATGAAGAAGAGTCCAGATTCAGACCGTTAAGATCTTTTTGGCGAGTTGAGTAATCACTTAGGAACTTTGACAGTTTGATGCAAGTAGGCATTATCTAATTAAATTATCTACTACATAATTATTTACATTAATTTCAAGAATATACTGATTCTGATGATCCTACTATGTACATTACTCAGGAAAAATATGTTATATAATAT
The DNA here is from genome assembly GCA_932526365.1 of Lobophora halterata. Taxonomy (NCBI): domain Eukaryota; kingdom Metazoa; phylum Arthropoda; class Insecta; order Lepidoptera; family Geometridae; genus Lobophora; species Lobophora halterata. The sequence continues at coordinate 10,812,441 of OW052001.1, forward strand.
GTGATACATGCAAGTATGAGTAATACCGTCCAGATGAAGACGAGTCCAGATTCAGACCGTTAAGATCTTCCTGGCAATTTGAGTAATTGCTTAGGGACTTTGACAGTTTGGTGCAAGTAGGCATTATCTAAATAACTTATCTACTACATATTTACATTAATTTCAAGAATATACTGATTCTGATGATCCTACTATGTACATTACTTAGGAAAAATATGTTGGTTACGTGCTGTTTTTTCTTAATCCACAAAAAAAGACTGTGGCTGTTGCGATAATGCTGCTCTGAAAAACCCAATCCTTAAACTGTCGTTTAAAATTAACAATGATTTTAAAATAAATCGCTACATAGTGACCAAAAGTAATCTTAATAGCTAAAACTTAGATATAGTTGCTGCCATGACAAAAAAAGCGATGTCTTGCTCTCAGATTGAACTAGTTTATAATTTTTTAAGCTAATGTGATAGAATGTACCTAATGATATGTAGTCATAGAGGATTACGTGCTATATCTTATGTGCCACAATGAACACAAGCTTTAAGGCTATCAAGGTCGTTCAAACACCTACGCTCTAGTTAGGAGAAAGGAGAGCTCATTGTGAGTGACGTCGTAGTGCTATTAGAGGCATTATTACCAATTTGCATTGTCAGTTGTAATACGCACAATGTACTGTAATGTACGCATATTGTTCTGTAATGTAAGCACAATGTCTGTATTGTAGATGTTATAATAGAGACTGATGAGGTGATCCACGGAGATGAACTAACTCAGGAATATCGAAAAGCGAGAACACTTGAGCCCACTTTATTAAGAATGTGACAGTTTCGAATGGTTTATTATTGCCTTTCAACAACAATTATAAGGCACAACATATCGTGACATATCGACGGGTCGAAGGTCGAAGGTCCTGCTCCGCTATTTTGGAGTTGGGCTGGCTGGGGTAAAGTTAGTGTAACAACGGGTCAATGCACAATACATCCTATAACGGTACGTCAGTGCAGACCATTTGTAACCTCTTACCCAAATTAGAATTTCAATTTCGGTGTTCTTTATATAATTCCTGAGCATATATTTCGACTTTTGTGTACGTACATTATCAACCTGAATAAATTTTAAACTACGTCTTACAGTCCCGCAATTAAAAAAAAGTTGTAGGCGTGAAAATAAACTTAACACATAAGTACCTACCTACTGGTAAAAATAAAAAGATCTTCTCATCACGCTCGCGAAAGCATATATTCAATCTGATATTGTGCAAAATCATGTTGCGATGATCTCCGCTTTCTTCGCTCCAGTTTCCATGTTTACAATATCATCGAATGTTATCGGTTCCGTTAAGCAAATAAATAAGAGATGCTTAAGAAGCTACGTACGTTTCATTGAATTTTCTTCTCATATTATAATACCTTCTACAAAAGCGCTCACGTCTTTGCTAGATTTTGAAGGCAATAGGTACTTCACTACTGTCATACGGGATATCAATATCTCTTAAATTGTAATAACCTAGTATGAAAGTGGATATATAGGTACATGAGTAGAGGCGGAGAGTATGAGATGAGACCAAAGAAACGTTGGATGGACTATTGTGAATGGAGTTGTTAGACAAAACAGATTTTCATATAGGGACGACGGCTGATTGATAGAGACGAATGGAAGAAGAACACAAGTTGTGTAGTACCGATCCCACCTAAAGGGCAGGGAGATGAAGATAGTAATCATTAAGCTACAAGTGGGGAACTTCTGCTCGGAGCTGATCATATTATGTATTATTATGCTTTTTGGCTTCCAATTCTTCACTGAGGCCATGTATCATAATGCCAATGTCCTTGACATCGATGCTGCTTGTATCATATTCAATGACAAGGCGGCCTTGAGTGGCGAATGTTGCGCCCGCGCCGTTATGAAACACACGCTTTTGAGTTTATTCAAATGAGTATTGTAGTCTGCATGAGAGATATACCAACTCAAATAAAATTTTGTAGGAATTTTATATGTAACACAGAAAAAGTAGCATAGTGCCACTAAATAAAGCTAGGCGCAAATGCATGACCATAATCAGAACAATGCAATAGAACGTCTGTAAAATAATCAAATAATAGGTTGGCAAATAGTCCTACCAATAATAATACCTACTATACTTATCTTTAAAACAAAAGTAGTGCTCCATTTTGTGATTAGATCTACCTGACATGAGATCGCCTTTTTGCTCATCCAACGTACAATGCAATAGAAGGCAATTAGCCATATTTCACGGCCGATCCCAGTTGGCCTTGCGAGCTTTCCTTCCCACAATAAATCAGACGGGACTTTTACATCCTTTTTACCGCTCTTAAAGTTTCGTACGAATCTTTTGTCACACATACAAAGTCAGTTATTCATCTCACAATAGTAAGTTTAAATAAAAGGAAGGTAATAAAGCAGCCAACGGCACCCGCTAGCCAAGTTTTGGGACTTTTCTTGACCAATTATTACGTAAAAGGGTGAATAAGTAACTATCATTTCGCAAAAGGAAACGTTCCGTCTCGCTGATTTGAATCTTAAAGCGTACACTACTATTTTAGTTACTTACCCAGGTACTTAGCCGCGGTTAAATTTTTATCTGAGATCTGTACGATTCGTCGTGGCTCAAATTTGCACCTTTCATGGCGTTCCCACGGATGTGAGCCCGCTTGTTGTCTCGTTACGAGCAAAATAAAAGAGTTTTAAGCCACGGCACGGAATAATAGTACAGTCAAACCAACAACATGGCACACGATCAGCTATGAGATGGGATGGTACCACCGCATACCCTCTAGATTGGATAGCTGCTGTAGCAGACCAATAAGGGAAAGCTTTCCTTCGGCAAATTGTAATGTGTGGACTAAATTAATATCGATTGAGAGCCCAATAATAATTGACCATCATGGATCTTAACGAAGCCTCAGATGAGGCGGAGAAGGTACCGGTCGAGTGTAAACTGAAACCGAGCCATTGACACCTAGAATGAATGAAGTAACCATCGAAAGTCCTTGTACCTAGTGTTTCACTAGTTATGACGATAATAATACGAGACCATCGTATTCCCGATAGATTGGATAGTAGACCAATAAAGGAAAGCCTTAAAAAATGTATAGTGTGGGCTAAATTAATATCGATTAAGCCCAACAATCATTGACCATCAAATGACCTAGTAGTGTTTCCCTAGGCATGCCCTCTAGATTGGATAGCGTTTCATTTAGCAGGGGTAAAAACGAAGAAGGTATTTCTCCGGTTAGTCTTGGCTGAATGTATATCATTGAGAGGCCAGCTAAGATTGGCTTCCGGAACACCAGGCATCTTTCACTTCACGCAATATACCTAGATATTTTTTTTGCAAAAACTATGGATTATTCGTTCAGTGGTTATTGGTTAATACATATTGTGTTGACTGTACCAATAAAGTAACCACGGCTGTTGAATTAGAGATGGGCAATGGAGCATGGTCGGTCGACTCGGTAAATGATCGCCGAGCGCGAATCGTTGAACCAGACAAGTGTTGGAGGTTGGAGCTGCCCCTTCATTTTTTGCGGAATTTTGATCATAATGTTTAATTACGACCTGTTCCCACTTGTAGGTTGTCGGGTGCTCTAGTGGCTGAAAATGTTATGTGAAGCTGTTCACATTTATCCGACGATTTTTCGGATTGACAACAGAGGGAGCCAACATTCTATTAAAATACAGATCCGACACCCGACAAGTGGGAATGGGCTCTTATTATTTATGTAAGTGGAGAAGTAGAGTAAGTACTAATTACTTACAGAATAAAGAAGCGATACGAGAAGCAAAAATTGCTTTACTAAGTAGATAGGTGCTAGATGCCCAAACTATCACCAAAAATATGGGTACTTACCTACCTACCTAAGTATCTTCACTTACAGCTTTAAACCTGAACTAAAACATAAGTACATAGATTGCTTGGTTAATCAATATTATAAGGTTTGAACCTGAACCGCTGAACGTAGCACCTTGGATCTTGGAAGGTGTCTTCGTCAAAAAGTGCAGGCGAGTATTAAGAAAGTTATTTTATTCATTCGCAATGCAAACGAAGTTGCGGGCGTCAGCTAGTGCAGACATTAATGTGCAGGTACTCTATTAGATGCCAATTAACTGCTCCAAATGCAAATTTAATAAAGTGTGTAACTCGAAATATAAAACTCAAAAGTGATAGTAACTGGAAAGATATTAAACACAATGCAAAAATATTCACACCGCAAAGAGAAAAGAAAGTCGAGGAGGTACCTTAACTACTCACTCATAATAGCAAGGCATTTTAATGCGGATCTCTAACTATTACAACCAATGGTTACAACCACAACAAATAGATCCAATAACTCACAATGAAATCATCATTTGCCGACGCAATATCGGTAACATTACTGATCGTAGTGACGTTCCATAATAGTGATGGGAAACTCCCTCATTACTCACGCATTACGGTTGCCAGCTCAATATAAATGTCATTGTATCGTTGAAAACATCACTCATTTTAATTCTTGCATTGAGAAAGAGCACGTTCGTTCATCAATTTATATAAATGCCTCATTATTATATCGTACACAAATATGTACATTACGTAATTTCAGCTCGGGGTCGACGCACTGTTTCAAAATATAGCCCGGGATGTGTACTTATTTTTTAATTTCAATGCACGTGGATTTGAACGGTGCATCACGAATAACTTAATATTGTATCGATGATCACGTATCAGATAATAGATTTGTTGCCCAACAGAGTATGAGATAATCTGTGTCAATAAAAACATTTTCATTGTGAAAGTTTGAACCGTTTATGTCCATTTTGTCAATAGAAACAATATATGACATAACGTCTATTATGCTTATGTTTATGCATCTCTTGATTTCTCAATCAGACGACATGCCATTATTTAATCTGCATTATTTAACCAAGTTAGTCAAATAGATAGTCCATATAAATCATAATAATATTATGCATAACCTTTGAACGAAACTATGGACATAGGTAGGTACCAATCTCTTCTACCCATTAAGTCCTATAATAATAATAATTCTAGCCGGCCCAATGTGAATTGCAAAATAATTTGAAATTCAACAATAACGAGCTAATACGGTCAGTTCGATTTTAATCGTTTATTTCTATAATTTTACTACATGCCTTAAGGGTAATCCTCAAATCCGAATTCCATACAAAATGTTTTGGACAAATACTCAAATAGTACGTGTTTTAATATTAACCCTACTTACTTAAAAACACGTATAAAATCTAAATTGAAGTATGAAACCTTTCACTTTTTTTGTTCACGAAATCAAAAAACATGGACGAAACGAATAGTGTGAAGAAATTACTATAATACGGCGTACTTTTTGAGTATTTGTCCGAAAAAAATTGTATGGAATTCAGATTTGAGGATGGCCCTTAATAGCCCATCAGTCATTCATCAATTCAAAACAAATACACTTTTGTAATGTACTTATTTAAGCTATAATTAACGAGCGTTTCTGATGGGTCGTATTAAAATGTTATCGCAGTTGCATAATGTTAGAACAAGGTGCAATGCATAAAGGGCACTGATCTCTTACTTACTATCTTTATCTTACCGGTTTATATATTGTAGGTACTTGCAGTGTTTTATGCTTACGTCACAAGTTAAGTATTTTTTATTTATCGACGGGACTAAAACTAACGAAAAGTGTTTTAGCGTTGTTATCTTAGATTAATTAGTTTAAAATTGAAAAAAGAAGTTACAACCCAATAATGTAATAACTTTATCGTATTCGGGCTACTCCGGGACCTGGGGCCTCGGGGATCGGGGTACTCAGGGAATAACCAACCCAAACCTCAATTTAATGAAAGGATGGGAATTAGATGGAGGTTGTACCTCAATAACGACTACTGACACTAACTGCCAATTTGGCTAAAATTCGGTAGGTATGGGCATAATCTATGAGCTTGCAAAGGAAATAATAGGGCGACTTTTTATCTTGATACCACGCAAGCAAAGCCGGGGACTACAGCTAGTTAGTAAAGTTATCTGTCTTTCATCTAGCGTAGGTAGGTACGACAAAGAAAAAATACTGGTACTACGGTACGGTCCATTGGTCGTCCGGAGCGCCGACAAAAATTGATATGAATGTACGAAAGTAAAAGTAGGGATTTAAATAAGTATGATTGTAAAAGAAAGTGAAATTCGAGACACATTGTACTCTATATCGATTTGAAAGCGTTCGATCGCCTTTTGTGAACGTATCGAGACTGAAACAAAAGCAAAAGGAGAGATCCACTGAAGCTTTGGAATGTTGGTTGGTTTGCACGCTGAAGAATTAATATTAGCTGTGATATTAGTATTTTTTATAACAGTGATTATTATATGAAGAGTGAGAGAGTTCTGAGAAAGGTTTTGGTTACGTAACAGCTGTCCGGGCTTTTTAACTTTTATAATATTAACTACTTTATATTCAGTTTAGGTTTAGACAGTGGATAAAGTAAGGTACTGAATTTTGACCATCAAGTTTGAGAATAAATTGAGTAGATGTTGAAAAAATAAATGATAGTTCGTTCGAGTATTATTTTCTCACTCATCTAAAACTCATATTCATTAATTTCTGAAATGGCTAAATAATATTTTTTTGCATTTTAATTAAAATACTTTCTTTTTCTAGAGCGATAACAAGGGATTTTTTACCGTCACAGAAACCACGCATAACACTAAAACTTTGCAAAAAGTTGTGCATACTGGCGTAGACATTCGTAGACCCTTGCGTAGCACCTCGTAGAACCGACGTAGCCAATAAAATTAAATATAAAGTAATGCAAAAAATCAATCAATACACAGTCAGTCAATACACATACGTTACTATCTCCTAACAAACCAAATATATACATTACCACTGGAGGTAAACATTTTTCAAACTTCATAGATAAACAAAACAACAACTCCGTATTTTTTTATAAGAGTAGTGAGACCTCGACAAATTAACCAGAAATAGGCTGATGAAGAAATTAAAGTCAAAACGTGTGTCCTTTGTTTACAACGAAATTCATTTTCTTTTGGACAATGTGACGAATTCAACAACCCACTTATCTCAATCAAAGGTCGTATCGGTATCTGTAGATTATGATGCAAATAGCCGACAAGCACCTAAGTACTTATGCAAAAAATGATTTTTATGTTACTTTACACGTGGCTCCTATCTAGGTATTTGATATATCTAGTGAGTGAACTGGGGAACATAAACGTACGCACTTAGGAAAGCACTAAAATCAAACGTAATATGGTAATACAAGGAAAGCGATATCGCTCTAGATAAGAAACAAAATTCAAATATAAAACCATCGAAATCTTTTTATTCATCAAAATCTATAAGGAAAACTTATTGTTAAATAGAACCATTTAAAAAACCCTATCGTTTTATCAATTTGACCGGATTGTTTATCTAATAATATAAAATTTAAAATAAAAACTAGACTCAAAAAACATCACGGTTCTTTTTATGATACGGCGTCCGCTTGCAGTAGTCACTGAAGAAATAGTCACAAATTTCTAAAATTCCATGTTCATGTATAAATTAAATGTATGTATTTTTAATGTATAACTTATACGTTCAAAAATACATTTGATGGTATAATAGGATAGCACCATCCATATTCTACTTTGTCAGCATACGACAAACTCACTTCAAAGTTCAAACTCGTCTTTACAATTTTCGCGTGTTTTCTTCCTCGTGGCACTGCACACCAGCTTCAATACTGCAGGATGACGTCACGAGCGTGACGTACCTCCGTATCGATCGACCTTGGCAGGACCTACCTACAACTCCCCTACACCACCCACAGCGCAGATACTGAGCACTTGTATACTTGGAACTGATAACCTACTAACTGAATACGAGTAATCATTTTATTTGCTGATGGAATTACAGAGAAGTTTATTTTCTCTTATAGCCTATTTAAAGCTTTTTATTGATTGCCGTGTTATATTCAAATATTTTTAAAGTCTAGGTATTGCCGTCATTATCTAGACGCCATGACCATGACTTTATCACAAAGAGTGTGTTGTTACTAAACTGTGAAAAGTAAATAAATAAAATAGAAACACGATTCTATCGATTTTTTAGTGTAAAGTACTAGCCTGCCTATACAAATAAAATACCTCGTTTCTTTTAACTACGTATAAGTTTGTAATTAATTATAGCAAAAGTCCTAACGAATGGTTTTTGGGATCAATAAACCACACAGAGAGTACAAACGCTCCTGTAACTCATAAATTCCTCTTGACCAGTTCGAGGATTTGCAAAACGTAAGATCCCACGATAACTGACAAGCAACAAGTTGTTATTACTTAGAGACAAAGCCCCATTCACAACACAATCGCATCCCCCGCCCGGGGCATTTGCATTGTTTTAACAAATTGCATCTTCACGGTTTAGCTGAGATGCGGCGAAATCAGGTGAACTGGATCGTCCTCTCTTTCAATGCCTTTGGCAGGCAATATATCTTTGGTTTCACCACCCCGGTAGAAGTGGTATCAATTGATTATGTCATAGTTAAATCTAACATCGAACTAGTCCATTCAAACCACTGTAATTTTCGTGGTGTAGAGCGTCCTCTATTCCATTGCCTTTGGCAGGAAATATGTTATATCTTTGGTTTCACTACCGGTAGAAGAGGTATCTTAGATTACTTATGTTATCGTTTTAGAACTAGTCTAGTCAGGCCACTGTAGTTTTCGTGCTGTAGATAGTCCGTTTCATGTGCCTTTGGCAGGAAATATATCTTTGGTAATTATCCTACCTCCGGTAGGAGACGTATCGATTGATTGTCATCGTAAAATCTAACATTAAACTAGTCTAGTCCGACCACTGTAATTTTTGTGGAATGCAAAGTCCAATATCACCAAACTGTGAACCATGGTGGGCTTACGATGAGCAAGCAATAAATCTTGACTTGACAGTCATCCATTCGAACGTTTCTAGCGATACCATTGAGTCAAACACAAAAATCCTAAAACAGACTATATTACGTAGTACCTACCTACCTATCTTTTATATATGTAGGTCTCCTGATGACCAATAACTATAGGTTCGATATTCCAACTTATTAGCGTATTAAAGCATTTCGGCCATTGTTCTACCAATAATCTCACTTAACCGGTTCAAATCTACTTGGTTTCAGCTAAAAATATTGATAACCACCAGCACTAGTAAGTAGAGTCAATATAAAGCGGCCGTGTGAGGTCGGGTCACGAAAATCGTGCGTCCACGTTTGTCTTACAAAGAAGACATGAATAATGTCTTTATTACAATGAACCGTGCATCATGTAGAGGCTTTCTATGGACTTGAGAATTGTAATTCAAAGTTAAGTGTTGCGGTGGAGAAATATTTCGTCCAGAAATGACAACCCATTCGATTGACAGGTTAGTGACGGCATGCGCTAGAGTTCATTTGCCACATCTAAATCTTAAGATTCGTAAATAAGTAAGTACTAACATTTGTATGCTGCATTAAATAAGTTATAGCTTGGTATACTCGTCAAGCTATGGCAATCATTAATGGATAATAAAGTAGAAAAGACCACAAGACAGCCAGACCACAGACAATATTCTACGATCATAAAATTAGTAAAACTCTGTTGAAATTGGCTTGCGAAATCTCATTCATAAAACAGTATTTGCGAAGCCATCAAAACGGGGCACCCATTCATCGTAATATCTTTTAACAGTACTCGAGCAGGTCCGTGTGGTAATATTTATTTAGGTAATAACTAACCTATGCGGTGGCAACATTGTAAATACTTAGTAAAAAGGTAAACATGGAGGTGTCATTCACATTAGATAAACTACCTGTGGGCTGTGGGGCAAAGAGACCGATTCTAGGAATACTGAGGCAGGTAAACATATAAAAGCTAAAGCCCTATCTCAATGGAATAAGGCACTATTTGAGGATTTTTGGACCCTGATGTAGTATTTTTTTGTGTTCGGAAGCCGCACTTTAAAACGCCAACTCTATATATATTAAAGTTTTAAAGGATTCTATGTAAATGGGTTCTGGCTACGTCAAAGAAACCGCTTTTTTTGCTGATCGGAATGCTATGATTTATCGGCAATAAAATCGATGAATGAATGAATAATAAATATAAGTAATAAGTAAAAAAACATTTGAAGAAATGGGCACGATCATTACACTGATGGCACACAACGAATGTTTCAATTTCATTGTTGAAATTTTACTACAAAATTGAATTAACCTACTTAAGTATTAATTTAAGGTCATATCAAAATCGAAGACCGGTTTGTAAATGGAAATATCTAGTCCGAATCTTTAACTACCGATAAATACAGTTATTTGATCGTTTAAGACATCTCTGTTTATGGAGTAAAATTTCTCTAATGATGTCATAGTGTCGACTGGCACCAATAAAATATCATAATTAACTTAAGTAATTTAACTACTTAACAAAATTAATATCAAATGCTGCTAAAAATAAATACCTATATCAAAATACTTACTTTCAGATATGTAATTAGATACAACTCCATCCATGTGGTTTTGGTTTTTTGGATTTACAAACTTCACTTGGATGAAAAATACTTTAAAACAAATATGTTAATCGTTTAAGTAACAGGTTTATTTCAAAAGACTCGGGTAATATAACGGATACCCATATAACAATAATAATTTATCACAAAAACGTGTATCATTGTAAGTAACGTCTGCAACAGTATCGAAATTTCTCCAAGCACAATACATAACGCGACTTAGCATAGTTTCCGGGACCAAGACCCGTTTCCCACGGATTCAAGAGAAACCATGACAGAACAATCAAGAATCATGCTATAGGACTTAGCAAAAACTGCAGAAAATTTAACCGAAGCATTGAACATTGAAGAGCATAGATATAGATCAAGGTCTGTGTAGAAGAGACTTATTATTGGGCCAAAGACGGCTACGTTACGCTAGCTTTACGTTACGTTACGCTGCGACCTTCGACTTGTCGACTCGCTCAAGCTTAAACGTAAAGTAGGAAATCAATAGACTCATACAAACGCTGCCTCCTTGTCTGAAATCTAAACTTCGGTAACTTGGGGTCATAATTTAGATAACACAGACTCAGGTTTAGACTAAGATTATTAGAAATTAACGAGAATTGACTGATGGACGATGCTTTTTTTCTCATCCAAACTTACAATGTTTCAATATGTAATTTGACTAATGCCTCTAAAAGTAATGCGTCAGATAAAGATTCTCGCGTAAACATCGTATGCTTTTGCCAAAACAGATGAACAAGTAAACAAATCTAGGCTATAAAACAAATTGTATGTCTATGAGACCACCAATTTACTATTTACGAACCGCTACTGCAAACAGCCACCAGCCACTAGGTAGTCTTTTACTACTCGTACCTGAGTTTACCGGCTAGATTATTTATCATCCATGATGTTGTGATTTAAGATGCCGGCAACGGGATGATACCAATCAGAATTATCTAGAGCTAAGTAATAGGTAACATTTTATTTCCGTTATGTAGGTATGAGTAGTCTAAAAAGAGACACAAAAATTTGCCAACAAAACATTGACGATACTAGAAATACCTAGAGAACATTAGATTAACGTTGAGCCTATCGCTTTGAGTGTCTGTAAATACTGCAGTTTAGATTGTTATCATCAAACACATCAAAACTTCAATGAAGCAAGATGGCAATGCTACTTGCAAGATACCTTCCTTATTACTAGCCGGGTTTGCCTGAAAGTAAGCTCATTTCTTAGAAGCATCAAATGGCTGTGTTTCACTCGAGAAATATATGAGCGGTGTGAAGATTAATCAAAGCTTCAATATCTACCATTTTATCAACATGAATACAGATTACATTGAGTAACATTGACTTCATATCAACACATAACTGCTTATAGCTAGCCAGTTACATTTAATACATTACCATAGGTAGGTACATACAAATGAATCTAAATACCAATGTAAGTATGATGTACTAGCCAGAGCTAGACGTCCGGCTTTGGTCCGATTAATGAAAAGGTTAATATAAAATACTGTCAAAGCCTAACTGAAGGCTAAGCTTGGCATGATTCTCACAAATATTTAAAAGAAGTGCTTAATATTTTCCAAGTAAATAAGTATTATATTGCGTAAGTCCATCGGAAGTGGCATTGGACATTTCATTGAATGATTTAACACTTTGCGACTTCGTTATTTAGGTAACGAGTCAACCTTGACTTTGTTTACTGGTAGTTTACGGTCTGAGAACACAGATCTTGATGCTACCCACACAGCCAGAATACTGGATTTAGTGGGAAATAATTGTATTCATCAATATGCAATTTCATCGCAGAGTTTGTAATTTATCAACAGGTACCTAGGTGTAATACATAATGTAGAATGATTGAGGTCTGATGCACGTTATAAACAATCTTGATGAAACATGAAAGCTGTTGCAAAGGCTGAGTGTTGGTTTTTGTGTGACAGCAAAACAAAGACAGGGCGCGATGGCGCACATTGCCAAGGCCTACTTTTAGCAATTATAATGATCAAAACATGTCAAAGTTTAAGGAGTATGATAAGATGCATAATCATTCATAGCATAAAACTCTTCGATACAAAAGCCATGAATAATTTACAGGGGTCTTACTCAAGCCTGATGTGTTCAGCGTCTGACACAGATACGAGAAATAGGCCGCCAATAATATTCAAATTACCAGATGCATTTGAAATTGGCAGAAATTGCAGGTCAATAGAAACGATACAAGTGTTGGCCGCTCAATGATTTGGTTTGAATACCTCCAGTTGATAGTTAGGTAGGTAATAATGAATGGCTAAAGACGGATGAGAAGAACCGAAGATCGGGCTCAGCAGCGCGCTTTGGGAAAAATACGTCCAGTAGTGGACTGCTATAGGTTGGTGGTGAAGATGGGTTACTATCATGATAATAGCTGAGGGTTTTACCTACTTTACAGTGTAGGTTAAGATCATCAACTATTGTAACAAATAGTTGCGATACTGTAAGTAATAGCGTAGTGAGGACCTTCGACTAGATGAAGCGATGATCTGCGCACTATAGCTGGCAGAAGGGCAATGAGAAGAGTCAAAGATCGTGGTTAGTGACGCGCTATTGGAGAGAATTCATCCAGCAGTGCTATAAGTCGATGATGATGATGATAATCATGCATGGATGTAATTGTATGATGCACCATCACAAAGGGCAAATCCAAATTATCAATACGTACTCGTAAGTACTTTTATAGTTAATGAAAATCTTTAGGTTACAACGTGACCAAGGCGTCTCATTCGCAAGATTGTCGTGTCAGTAAATAGATTGAGCATTTGATAAGGTTTTCATATGGCTTCTGAGCGTCGTTGGCGCCCCGGTTCAAGTTACATCATAAAATATATGACTTCATATCCGTGGGCAGTTATTCGCGAAAGAAACATCTACGTAATTTGGATACTTGAAATAATTGTTTGGAAGATGAAAGACTTTCTAATTCGTTTTGTAAGGGCTATTATTTTTTATCGTTCTAGCATTTATGTAACAACAATTTGCAATATGAAAACAACAATTTCGTTAACAAATCCGTCTAATCGGTTCCTTAGTAGGTAGGTATGTAGATTAGAACCTTACTATATCTTTACTAAACAAAAAACAATAATGCCTACTTGCACCAAACTGCCCTAAGCAATAACTTTATTCGCTTGGTAGTTCTTAACAGTCCAGATTCTGACCGTTATGAACTGACAAGCGCGTAAAGTAATTGCTTAGGAATTTTGAAAGTTTGGTGCAAGTCAGCATAATTCTAATAATATTTTGTGTTAGGTATTATCTAATAGGTAAATACGCCCACTGTTACAACGAATTGATAAACCTACTCGAAGATTAACATTTCAAAGTTAATGCGAGTAAATTCATTATATAAATCATCTAACAAAAAACATGCAATACAGAAGTCAATAAAAGCATCAACCAAGGACGAAATATTCCTGTCTTTGTTTACCTACAAGATAAAAAGAGCAAATAAATCGTTTATAGTAGGGTATATAACTCCCTTAGCACCACTTTTGGGTTTTATAATAATTGTTCCTATTAGTTTGCGTAGGATTTTGTTTATCCGGTTTGTTCATGTTCGTCATAAGCTAGTTATAAAGTGACTTACCTCCAGGGTGCTGCAGTGTCCTCTGATGCACACTCCCATCCTTATGCAGCAGCACGTGTCTCGGCTCCGAGATGACATAGCAAGTGTTTCCTTCGGCGAGGCACTTCTGGAAGCATCGCGCCGCCTGGTAGAACAGCGCCCAGGCGTGTTCCTCACTGATCGTGGAGTTGAAGGCCTGCAGAATCTGCTGGAGGTTGATACACTCCGCCCCGTCCAGGGAAAACTCTGTCCCACCGGGCGCTGCGCCCGCATCCTTGCGCATCATCGCGCTATCCACCCTGACTATCCATCACAACACTAAACACAAGAATTTTTCACTTTGCAAAACCGAATTTATTGTTATTGTTGGGGACCTCCCGAAACGTCACTGTCACGATGTAAACTGTCGTTCTAAAGCGGGTGGTTACGCGCGTGCGCGATTTTTTGTGCGGCGTGCGACGTGCGTTCGCGGCAGTGGTTCCGGCCTGACTGGCGCTCCGGACTCCGGCCGGCGCGCTGCAGCCTCCCAGATAGATATGACCAGCTAACCCCGGAACTAGCTTCCTCCTTCAAATCCCTCGCTTTGAGTCAGACTAACGGGCTAGTTAGACGGACACTGTTACCCTTTCCTTATCAATTTCACTTTCATTGCCATAGATAAGATTGGGAAATCTTTTGCTATTTGCCTAAAAAACAATCGCTAATGAAACAATGATATCAGTCCAATTATTTATTTAATAAGTAATTTTTAAATACAATAACTATAAATTAAATTCATGGATAACATAGAACTATGATAATGTTTGACAGTTTAACATGTTGGTGTGCTACTTAACCTCATCAAAATAAGCGGCTCTTTCGGTCAAGTAGTACAAATATCATAGGCGACCCAAAGAACTGGAATTTTTACTTCAAATTCACTTTCAACCCACTTTGCGTGAACTTCGGTGAGAGTAACATATTTTGTTAACTCGTCATAAACATAATTGCTTAGGTAACGGCAGTATTGGGATTTCCGTTTCCGATATTTACAGGAATATGAACTGCCAAATTAATACGATTATAATAACTAGTTTAATACATCTTCTGTCTTCATTTGAGATCTAAAACAAATTGATTAATACAAATTAATATGAAGTTAACTTTAATTACCAATGATGCTTAGTAATAATTACTTTTATGATCACAAGTCAAAGATTTTGCGACCTAATTAGTTTCTAACCCAATCATTCGATTTTTTATCACCAATCAACACTTAAGATGTAATTACGAAGATGTATTAGTGAGATGAGAAGTAAATGCCATTGAAGTGGAATGTAAAACTTTAATAGGTAGGTATTTATTAAAAAAACAGGACAACTCGAATATGTCGAATACCTGTACCTCATATCGAAATGTGATAAAAATTAAAATGATTTCAATACAAGCACTTTTAAAATACTTACCTAATTATTCTGATCGAGCGCATTCAATGCATTTTAATATAAATAATAATACTTACTAATTTAAAAAGTTTCTTTGATTTGATGCATCTTTTTACTATTTTTTGCGTTGAGTAAGATTAATAACTAACCACAGTCTCATTATTAATACCATCCACAGTCTCATCTTTCATTAATAATAAGGATTTTATTATGGATGGGAGAAGATATTGTTAATACCTAGTAAGCAGTTTTGATAAAACAAAATTGAACCACTTGATTCGGTTATAATAACTAATATTGAGTGCAATATAACAAAGTACTAAATATTCATTCAAAATGGGTAATGCACAGTAATGTCCGATTCCGGAATGTACACCACGGAATCTAAGTCCTAGGCTTTGCATTTCAGTGTCGGCAATTCCTAGGTCGCGCATTCCTGTCTGTACTAATTTTGAACAGGGGTGGAATGCGCGTCTCAGAAATGGCCGACGCGGGAATAGGAAGCCTTTGAAGCCGTTAAATAGATGCTTCGTCTACATTCGTTAGTAGTAATCGAGCGAGTGCATACTGTTAAGTTTTTTTAAAGCCAGAGTCATTGAGGGGTGGTAACCGCGCGCGCGGTTTCCAGGGTTGTACATTCCTGGGTCGTGCGACCCTGAAATGTACACCACGGAAGTCCTAGCTTTCTATTCCAGTGTCGTACATACAAACCAGAATCGTGCTTTCCGGCCCGTACAGCCCAGGAAAAGAAAGCCGTTAGGACGAGGATTCCGGAGCTGTACATTCCAAGGCCGTTCATTACCGTGTCGTGCATTACACGGACTCACAAAATGAATTATATTGTATAAGTTACCTGACCTTAGAAAATTGTATAAGTTACCTGACCATAGAAAACATAGTTTTTGATCACGCGAACATGTCGACTGCGGGAAAGTGTCGCATGATGGTAGCTTATGAACGCGAGAAAGTTAACTAAAGGTTTAATAAAATGAATAAAATCCTTCGCCACTATAATATTATGTTACCTTCAGTTAAGTTGTTATAGAGTTACGCTAGCCTGTACCAGGTGCACATTTTAGATATTTGTTTTATAGTGTTCTTGATGTACACGAGCAAGTTATTTTTATCATATACTTAGTTTGAATATATTATATACTATATAACATGTCGAACTCAACCTCACTTCTTCAACATGGTATAGGAAGATCACTTTAGTGCCTTGTAGTGAAACATGTGGAACTCCTCCTCACTTTAGTGAGTTGTAGTGAAACATGTCGAACCCCACCTCACTTTAGTGACTTGTAGTGAAACATGTCGAACCCCACCTCACTTTAGTGACTTGTAGTGAAACATGTCGAACCCCACCTCACTTTAGTGACTTGTAGTGAAACATGTCGAACCCCACCTCACTTTAGTGAGTTGTAGTGAAACATGTCGAACCCCACCTCACTTTAGTGACTTGTAGTGAAACATGTCGAACCCCAAATCACTTTAGTGAGTTGTAGTGAAACATGTCGAACCCCACCTCACTCTAGTGACTTGTAGTGGAACATGTCGAATCCCATCTCACTTCTTCAAGCTCCAAAGCGGGTGCTTCTATCTCCGCTCGTGAGACCCGACAATTATTTCATCTACGTATTGATAAAATAAATTTATACTTTTTTGCATATACTCGTACATAATTGAGCTGTCCACCTATCTTTCCGGAAATTTATGATTTATACCGTCACTCGACTTGCTAAAAGATATAAGTACATAACAAAAATAATACATAGAAACACACAGAGTCTCATTACTACAACAAAATTATACTGTTTTCGTTGTCACGAGCTAAGTTAGCTTCGCTCGTAGTGCGTAGTGCGTACCTCAATACTGTAGTGACTTGTAGTGTAACATGTCGAACCCAACCTCACTTTAGTGACTTGTAGTGTAACATATCGAACCCCACTTCACTTTAGTGACTTGTAGTGTAACATGTCGAACCCCACTTCACTTTAGTGACTTGTAGTGTAACATATCGAACCCCACTTCACTTTAGTGACTTGTAGTGTAACATGTCGAACCCCACTTCACTTTAGTGACTTGTAGTGTAACATATCGAACCCCACCTCACTTTAGTGACTTGTAGTGAAACATGTAGAACCTCACTTTTTCTTCAAGCTCCAAAGCGGGTCGAGGAAGTTCAGAGGATCCTTCATATCTCCGCTCGTGAGACCCGGCAGTTGCTTCATCTCTTCGAATGATTCGCGAGAGAACTTCTGTTTGGGGAGGGGAGGCGCTTGCGACGCGGGGGGGAGGATCGACGCACCGGAAGTTGACGAGACTGTCTCACCGTTGAAGCTCGTTGTACCTGGGGACAAAAGTTTAATTATTGACAAGAGCCGACAGCCAAGCGCTCTCTGACCATGACCAAAACTATACTACGTAAGGCTTTTGAGTAACGGAATTTGACAGTAACATTGTTATTAACGAGTGACGACAGCCAAGCGCCCTTGACCAAACAGTGCAACGTTGGGCTTTTAGTAACAATAGAGAGGAGTTTTAAGAGTTGTATAATAATAATTGTCAGTGGCATGAGTCGACTCTCGCGGCTTGACGCGTGTATAGTATACGTCAAACGAGTTGTCGCAAAACGCAATTCTTAGGTCGAATTGATTCTGCGTATCTTTGTCACGTGCCACTATACACCTTATGCAAAAAAAAACCACTCAGTTTAGCCGCTAATCTGAAAGCGCACTTAAAACTCCAGTATTTTGTTATTTTATTATCAACTTAAGTTTGTGTACTTACCGGATAACAAAACGCCTTGAACGTAGAACAGAGCGGTCCTGTACGCGTCTGCCAAGTATTTAGTATCCTCGAGTACGTTGCTTCTGCGCTTGGATAGGTTTATGCAACCCTCGTCAAGCATATCTGTAACAAAACATTTATGAATAGAAAATCACTTTTCGAAGTATGAGGATATGTAAGTAGTAAACCTGCAATATGGTATTTTGTAACTTGAAGACCATTACTACCGGAGAAATTCGACCAATGACAACGCGAATCACATTAAGATACGTGATGGATCTTGTCGTTCATTGGTTGATTTTGCCGCTGGTGATCGTCTTCAAGATACAAAATAACGCGGCCGCTCCAATTTTAGCTTACTGATTTTCTGAGCTAGTAAACATAGCCTTTTTCTTTATCGGATAACCTCGATTCATATCTTTACCTTCAAAGAAATTAATCTTACTATCCCCTTGTAAACATGTAAGTTGAACGATCTTTGTAAGACTAGCTGACACCCACAACTTCGTTTGCGTTGCGAATTAACAAAATGACTTTCTTGTTACGTACACACTTTTTGACAAACACAGCCTACAAAAAAGTTTGTATGTCCTATTGTTTAGCCTGTAGGTTGTCTGTCAGTCAGTCAGTCAGTCAGTCAGTCAGTCAGTCAGTCAGTCAGTCAGGACCAACCCTTTTAAATACTGATGTAACATCTTAATTAACTAGATGTTAATTTTGACGATACATGAGGCCGCAAGCAAGGGTTCGATTCCCGCTTTAGGACGAACATTTGTGCGATGAACATCGGTGTTTGTCCTGAGTCTGGGTGTTTTCTATATATACTATGGATGTATTTACAAAAAAAAAGTATGTATCAGTTCGGTAATCTATTTAGGGCTAGATGAAAACATTTTTATTATTATTATTATGTCTTCTTCTCTTCGTTTTCATAAATAAATAAATACAATACAATACAACTTTATAGGTAGGTATTGTGGTGTGTATAGCACTCACCGCACAGTTTGAGCTGTCCCGCTCGCACCTGACACATCAGCATGCACAAGAGCGAGACGACAGCGCTCCTGCCGGCTCCGTTACTGCACTGGATCCACGCGCCGGCCAACTGGTTGCTCAGTCGGTTGTCGTACGTCAGAGCGAGCACTTTGTCCACTAGGAGGACTAATGGGGAACACACGATCCTGGGGACCAAATAGTTATTTGTACACAAAGGACCTAAAGCAAGCCATCTTATACGAGACTTTTTTACGAGCCGGATATTGAAGTCAAGAATAAAATTGGCTTCAGGAACAAGGTATACTATACACAAGATTTTTCACTTGAATTGCGAGGAAATTGAAGCAATTCTAAATTAACGCCTACTTTGTAATTAAAAAAAAAACAGCCTCCCAATGTTGCGATATTCGAAATTCAATATTATTTATATTTAGGTTCCTCATAATACACTGACTTGGTATGGGTATTTTGAAGAATCGAAGTTTGAAATTTGAAGATAGTTCTCAACTTCCGGTATAAAACTTATTACAAACCGAACCACTTTATACAGTTTTTATAAGCAATCACTTTTTTGCCCTAGAGGCTAAAATGCAGTTTTACTCCCTGTACCTAGCAACTGTGTAACTTTACGAGCATGAGCAGTGAAAATTAAAACTCACTTGGCAGGGAACACATTAATCTGGTAATGCGTTACTCCCAGCACAGTGTTCCCGCTGGCGATGCTGAGTCTCCTCTCGGTCCAGTGCACGGTGCACGCCACATCGTCCAACGTCACCTTCAGGCCAGCCAGGGTCAGGGACTGGCCTTTGGCAGTCGGCCAGTAGCACTTGCCTTGCATCTGGAAAATGTATGCTTGTTAAGCCGGGTCCAGATATGTATCATTCGCCCGATCCGATCATCGCCTCGCATATGCCTATCGCCGCATCGTTATACTGTAGCAAGCCTTGTTTTTACTTCGGATTCTATATATTGTTTTTAAGTAAAAACAAGGCGTATACAACTAGATACGGAGCTTGATACGGTATAACGAATGATACGGCGATAGGGATACGATGATCAGATCGGGAAAATTTATACATTTTGGACCCGGCTTTACTGTATCATGCCGTGGTTGGAAATTTTAAAAATGCCATCTAGAACAGGAACCAGATAATTGATAGATATTAAATAATTGATAGACGACATCGTGGCTTCGTTGGTAGTGCCCTGCCTACGAAGCTTGGTGTTCCAGGTTCGATCCCCGGCCGGGGCGAATATTTATGTGACGAACACAAATGTTTGTTTTCGGGTCTTGGATGTTGTGATGTGATGTATGTGTCCATGCCACCTGCGACACAGGAAATCCTAGTGCAGGGGTGTGAGCGAGTGTGTGAATGTTTTAAAAAAAATAAAAAATAATGTTTATTTATAAATTAGATTTTTCAACCGACTTCAAAAAGGAGGAGGTTTTCAATTCGTTTGTATTTTTTTTTACCTCAGTACTTCTTCATTTATCAACCGATTACATACACCCAAAATTTTACACTCTTCCGCAGTCGGGTGATGAACTTTGTGTGTGAAGTTTTCTTTATTTTGATTCGAAAAGATTATCAGGTCAGATTTAGAACAGTATAAAGCTAAGCTTGTTTGTAACTCACCTCGATTTCGCTGAGAAGACAGACAACGCAGCTGATTTTATTTTCCAAAACTGCTTTCCAAAATGTGTTGTATTCTTCTTCAGTCGGGGTTTTGGAGATCACTAGAGGAATGCACCATGACGCTAATTGCTGCAAATTAACATCTCACTAGGTAAACTTATTCTTATTGTTAGGACAGCATGATCTAAAATTATAATATAATATTTTCATTTATTTAATAAAAAAATAATCCGACCCAACCTCAAACACCCATAAAACCGCTTTAAACACCATACATTTTTAATTACCAAAAATCGACTCAATGTTTATTAGCCATATTGTGTTCAGCAAAATTAAGCATATTTTTTTCTGGTGATTAAACATTTGTGGTGTATGTCTTGAAGCATTAAAAAACATGATTATTAGATTTTTAATTTACAAATGCTTGTTATTAATATAATTACCTTGTAATACGAGGCGTTGATGTAAGCATCAGGGTCGGATTTGAGGGTAAGTCTGGAGTCATCGAAAGGCACTACTTCGGTTACGATATTGCCCGTAGTATGCTGCATTGCGACTGTTTTGGACCGAGTCATGTTCTCTTTACTCTGAAAATAAACATAATTTAATAAAATATGGTACCATAATAAAAAACTGGTGAGCTGATAGCTCAATAATGATATCACGTTTTTTAACTAATATTATTATGTTAAGGCTAATTCCTCAAATTCAATTCCATACAAAATGTTTCGGACAAATACTCAAAAAGTACGCCGTATTGTAGTAATTTCTTCACACTATTCGTTTCGTCCATGTTTCTTGATTTCGTCAACAAAAAAAAGTGAAAGGTTTCATACTATAATTTAGATTTTATACGTGTTTTTAATTTAGTAGGGTTAATTTTAAAATACGTATAAAATCTAAATTAAAGTATGAAACCTTTCACTTTTTTTGTTGACGAAATCAAAAAACATGGACGAAACGAATAGTGCGAAGAAATTACTATAATACGGCGTACTTTTTGAGTATATTCCGAAACATTTTGACAGGAAATTTGCCTTGAGGATTCCCCATAAGACCATTAGTAGCTAGATGGACTAGTATTTAGTACAGAAATTGAATGAGAAGAGCCGAATATTGGGTTTAGTGGCACGTCTACATGATAGCTACATACATCTAGACGTGGACTACTATAGGTTTATTAGTACAAGTTCTAGTAATGCGAGTATAGCTTGAGTAATTTGTAGCATCACTGTGTATCGGTTTTCAAGGGCACTGCTGCTAGTGAAATACTGGGCTTCCGTGATCATCAAAATATTCCAGTGGACAAGCAAGAAAGCAGTGTAGCACTGGCATATAAAACTTAATTCTATGTAGCAATGTTTTGGTCATAGGCAGGTGTGATCTCTAATCATCAGGAGAGTACCTATCCGTCTCATCACTCCTTTGCATAAAAAAAGTTTTATTTTTAACGTCAATCGCTTAGACTCAGTCGTTTAGACTAGGATATATCTAGAGTTGATAATACTCACTTGTAATTCTTGAAAGGTTTTCCACTTGGCATCCAAAACAGTCAATCCACCAGCTTTGTTAGTCAACGAGTCAGTTAACTTCTGCAAACTCTTCACTTCCTGCGTAAACTGGTTCAAAAGACTCGGGTCCGTGAACAGGTCTCGTTTCGCTGGTCGCTCTATAACTTCCACGACAACTGGTTTTTTGATAACCTCTGGTTTTGGAATAGGCTTTTTGATTGCGCTTTCTGATATTTGAGGAACCTTTATCTCTGGTTTTAGGGGTTTATGTTCTACTGTGAAGTCTATGTCTGATAGGAGATCGAAAACTGAAGGCTCTTTTGAAGTTTCTGCTTTCACTTCCGGTTTATTTGTCGTGTTTTGGACAACAGATGTCGTTGGTTGTGTTTCGTGTGCATTTTGCTCGTTTGTCGGTACGGGATTTTGAACTTTATTACTAGTGTCTGAAGGTTGGTTATTCGATTGGTCTGGCACTGGTTGAGGTTGATAAGATAGTTCGTTCATCTGGTTAGTTGGTTGTGCGTTTGGACTAACATTTGGGTCTTGAGCACTATCAGTCAGGGTGGACACTGAAACGGAAATAAACAATAAAAGATCTCATCTTGTTCAAACTACTTTATTCTAATCAAAATATACAAAGTCCATTATATAAAATTCATAGAAATTTTACGGTAATTTTCATACATAATTTTATATGATTATTGAAGCAGATCCACCTCACCTTGATTAGTGTTGGTGACGTTAGTATTCTTGGCTTGTCCCGACTGCATATAAGTCGACTGGTTCATATTAGCCCCATAATTCGTGGACGCAGCTTGAGAAACCTCTTGCGCCTGATTCGTATTAGTGATATAGCCGTAAGGCGTATTGTAATAGATTTCATTATTGCCTGACTGTAGTTGAGGCGTTTCGGAGGGAGATTGCACAGTACCGTGCGCGCCCGCGTTGGTGTAAACACCGAAATTTGGATCTTTTTCCGTCTGCTGTAGGTTCGAAATCCCTTGATTGGAATCAAACGTGTTTGTCGTGTAAGCATTTTGGGAGCCATAGCTGTAATCGTAACCGCCTGACGCGCTGTTGAAGGTATACCCCGGGTGGTTTTGATATCCCTGGCTGAAGTTCACGTTAGACTGGTCATACCCATATTTTTGGTAGCTTTGGTCGCTTACAGTAGAGCTCGGTACGCTCACGTTTTGGTAGCTATGTTGATAGCTGAGGGTAGATAGAGCTTGTCCAGTCACATGGGACTTTATCGGTTTATCTAATTCGTCGAGATGAGATAGATTTGTTGGATAAGTCTGCTCGTCTGTGAAGTTTGGTTGTAGTGTGCTAGCTGCGTTTATATTCGTGGTAGACGTTACGGTGCTTTCTGCGTTGGTGTAAGTAGGGTACCCTTGTGAAAGGTTTGTGTAGGAATTGCTTGATATGTATTGGGGTTCAGAATATGGATTCACCATTGGAGTGCCAGGTTGTCCATATTGAGCGCTAGTGGGTTGGTTTGCCACGTTCGGGTTGCCAGTATGTCCAAACTGAGTGCTAGCTGCAGGATTAGCCACATTAGTGTAGCCAGGTACATATTGACCGCTTGTGGCTGGATTAGGCATATCAGCGTTGCCAGGTTGTACGTATTGATTGCTTGCAATAGGATTGGCCACGTTTGTGTTGCTAGGATGTCCAAATTGTGCGTTCATGTTCTGATTGGCAAAATTAGTGTTGCTAGGTTGTCCAAATTGAGCGGCAGCAGTGGGATCGACCATATTTGAGTTGCCAGGTTGTCCGAATTGAGTGTTAGCGGTAGGATTCACCACGTTAGTGTTACTGGGTTGGCCATATTGAGCGCTAGCGGTAGGGTTAGCCAGAGCAGGGTTGTTAGGTTGTCCATATTGAGCGCTCACTGTAGGTTGAGCCGCGTTTGCGTTACCAGCTTGTCCATATTGAGTGCCAGCGGTTGCGTTCGCAATATTAGGATTGCTAGGTTGTCCATATTGGTTTCCCGCCTGATCGTACAAAGTCGAATCACTGCTATAAGGATAGTTCAGCGAATTATAGTCAGAGGTCGTTTGAGACGGCACCATATTGGTATTAGAAGTTGTGTTCATAGAATGACTGTACGTCGCATAGTTAGGAGAAGTAACTGCTTGCGGATACTGGACATTGAAGTAAGTTTGAGTGTAATCCTGTCCGAAGTTAGCCGCGGGCTCCGATTTAGGCGCAGAAACGTGCATTTGCGAGAAGCTCGCGTTCAAATCTGCTTGGTTATTGAACGATGGTGCCACGCCCGGTATCGGATTCGCCGGGGTTGATGTGTTTTGGGAATATGGATCATATTGGTACGGATTAGAGCTTTGATTCGCTTGATTGCTTGGTTGGCTTACATTCGGGTTGCCATGCATAACCGCTTGGTTCGGATTCTGCATAGCGGGATGAGTTTGAGGGTTCGTATTGGCAGTATTAGCGTACTGATTAGGGTTGACATTCGTTTGACTTTGCGGTTGGTTCAAGGCGAATTGATTAGAAGTTGATTGGTTGGGATATTGTATAGAGCTTTGAGAATCGGACACCATAGTCGTATTGTTATGCGTCGCGGAATAGTACGGGTTTGAGTAACTCTGTTGAGACGGATCGGCCATATGTGCTGAAAACTGTTGAGGAGTGTAAGGCGAGGAATATCCATAGTTCTCATCAGGTTTATCGAATGCTTTGCTTGTCGCAGGATAAGCGTAGTTATTTTGTCCCACATAAGGGTCATTATCGGGCGCGTATTGTGACGTATAACGGTCGTATGGGTTCGGTTGTTGCATTTGTGGCATAACAACGCCGTCGGGTAATTGCATTTGTGGATCGGTGGCTGTAACAAGAGGTTTAAGCTAGAGATATATGTATAAGGAAAAGGTTAGAGTGAGACAGAGGCATGTCAGTTAGTTCAAGTTTTTTTTTTGTGTTTGTTTCAAGTCATTTAACAAAATACATTCTTACCTTCAGAACCAAGTGGTGCGGGCCGAATGGAAGTAGGGTACATCGTATCGGGGTAGTAAGCGTCTGCCGGCATTGGATCCATTTGCACTGTAACATAATGTTTTTAAAGTTGCTGCAGCTGGTAAATTAAAATAAGTGACGAGACGAAATAAGCGCTCGTCTGATGGTAAGAGACCACGCCTGCCCATGACCAGAACAGTGTTACGCAGTACTTTAAAACACCAAAGCCAGTGCAACACTACTATAGAATTATAATATAATCATATCATGAGTTTAACCGCAAGTACAAAGCTAATAACACTCGCCGTCTCACCTTGAGGAGTGCCGCTTCTAGACCTATTCTTCATATAAGGCAGGTAGTCCTTCAGTTTAGCGCGCGGCGCACCCGCCGGCGGCGCAGCGGACAGGTCGGCTGCTTTTGGAGTTATTGAGGGCGCGGGCGTCGGCGCTGTTAAAGCAAATAGAAAGATAGAAAATTCTGTTGGTAATATAAAGCAATGTAGACAGACAGCGACTGAAGGGAACATCAATAGATGTCTCCCCACGAACACATAAAACCAGACCACGCTCAGACATCACTTTGGACTATTGTTACATAAACAGATTTCCAAAAAGCAGGATAGAGAAAAAAAAACTTAATACTAAATAGCATTCTTCTTAGCATCTTCCAGTTTCTTTTAATCGTGTCAGTAGTTCTTTCGAACCAGTGTGTTGAAGGGATTTCAAGTGCGCCTCGAAGAGGCTCCTTTTGTGCACTTGGCACATGTTTACGAATTTTTAGGTTCTATGACATGCCGGTTTCCTCACGATGTTTTCCTCCACCGCTAAGCACGTGTTTTAAATGCACACATAGATCTTCTTGAACAGAAAAATCCATTTGGTGTACAACCGGGTTCGAACTCAGGACCTTCGGATCGAAAGTCGAGGCACCGGCCAACACGGCTGTGATCTTCCAGCTAATCGAGTGAAACGAATACACAAGTGAAACCGCGTGCAGCAAGCCTAGTTAAACTAAGGTTGAAATTTCTGTCCTTACATACAAGCGAAATTTTTAATGTTACCGTTTTTAGTGTTTTACTCACGTTTAATATTCTTAGCGAGCAACTGCGAGCGTTCTTCCTCATGCACTTGGCACGTCCCTTTCAATCTTGTAAGCAGCTGAGTGACATTGTGTAAGAGCTTCTTGTAAAACTCCATTCCTTTCTGAGACTTCGCTAGCAGTTCTTCGTAAGCATCATATGAAGTTACAAGAGCTGTAGATGAAATAGAATCGTTTGGTATGGTGATAAAGTAAATTTTACTATTTTAAAATTTATATTCATTGATCAAATGGATCTCTGGGACCATCCAAGAAGTTAATTTTGTGCAAAGAGATAAGTTTCGCACGATATAATTAAAGTTTGGTAATGGACATTAAAATGTTTACTAAGGAATAACAAAAGGAATAATGGATTTTAATTTACCATTGATAAGTCCATCCCGTTTCCTCAACACGTCAGTGAGCAGTCGTCTTGATTCTCCGTACGACGCGTACAGTGACGTAAGTTTGTTGATAACGTTCTCTTGCGCTGACAGGTTCAACTCGATTATGTGCACCTATGAACAAATGATAACAAATTGAGGTACCCTAAGATAATGATCAGAATAATAAAAAATGGACTTCTGCATTTGCTTTGCGTTCAACATAAATATTTATCCACTTTAATAACCACAGAATAAACGTACTGGAAACTAATTTTTAATGTTTATGTATGACAACAAGTAATGGGCCAGTTACCGGAAAATAGAGTGACTCCATTGAGACAGTTTACAAATAGCGGAGTAGATTATGAAGGACCTGAGTAGGAAGATACAAGGGGAACGGACAACGTGCATATCATAGTAACTGCCATAAAATAGCACTGCGTATCGTTATAGTTACCTTCGGTTTGTGTTTCTCTAGCTCCTGTTTGAATATCTCCTCGGCGGGTTCCGAGCTGCGAGCTAACAGTTGCGAGGTTATATCATCATTAGTGATGTCCTCGCGCAGTTGTTGAATGAGCTGGTCGCGCTGAGTTTGCATTTCGCGCGCTTTTAGCACTACCACTCGCATTTCCGCCATTTTTTCTCGGTCTAGACCCTCTGGAAGAATTTTTACAACAATACAATCGCAAATTCTTATTTACGGTGAATATTTTGACACTAGATTGTCACACATTCACTCGAAAACGATTAGAAAGCATAATTAATAATATTTAACTTCTTTGTGCCGTAGTAATAAGTTGAAATAAATGGAGTGAAAAGTAATTGATTAACTTTAATGCAACTATTTTCTAGCAACACTCGAGCGAGGTTGCTGTTTTATTTTCGACAAAGATATAGCAAACAGTTCTATAATACGCTTAGGTCTTATGAAACTTACCAATATGATCAATGCTGGGTATTTTGCTCTGCAGTTCCTCCAACGGCAGCGACAATAGCTTCAGATTGGCAATATGGAGCGTCATAGCTTTATGTAGCACTTGGTTGCTCTCATTGGTTCGCGTGTGAGCCTCGTGGTATTTGTGGTACTCTCGAGACAGCTCAGTTTGGACAATCGATGGGGGTCGGGGGCCCATTGACTTTTGATACTCTTTTTCCTTCATTGTCTCGTCCTTAAAATATTTAGAGTTTTACACTAATTTTATAAACGTGGAAATTTGGTGAAATCTGGCATAGACGCAGACGTAAAAGCCGGAAATTAACACAGTTTAACCCGGAATTTAACACAGAAATAAGGTCAGGTTAGACCTCCTCGGTCTAACCTGACCTTATGTCTGTTTACGCTGACGCGATGACCTTGAAGCCTTCCAGACGGGAAAACTTGGAAGAGTATGGGGAGACCTTTGCCCAGTAGTGGGACAGTATAGGTTAGAAACAGATTGCATTTGACAATCTAGTTTAATTATAAATAATAATAATAAACATTCACACACTCACACCCCTGCACTAGGATTCCCTGTGTCGCAGGTGGCATGGACTACAAGACATCACAACATCCAAGACCCGAGAACAAACATTTGTGTTCGTCACAAATATTTGCCCCGGCCGGGGATCGAACCCGGAACACCAAGCTTCGTAGGCAGGGTCACTACCAACCAACTAAGCCACGGTGTCGTCATTTCATCGTCAAAAAATATGCAATTTGTAAAAAAAAAAATAGTTGAGCTACGTGGCACTACGCTGAAGATGCCTACATCCAGTAATCTACAACTGCTATAGGTTGATGATGATGTTACCTGTATAAGAGTTTTCACTTCAGTAAGCGAGTGTTCCACATCACTGATGATCTCAGCAAGGCTGTTCATTGTGTCCACCAATGATTGTATTATTTCAGGCTTAGCGTTCATAGCTGCGCATCTATCCACAATTTCTTGGGGTATTCTGTGAAAAACACCTATTTCAAAACGACACATTTCAAGAACAGGCCACTCAACTTGGCAAGGCCACTATAACTACATTTTTGAAGCATTCTGATATAATTTGTCCTAGAAATTACAAAAACCATTCCTTGTCTTTTCAAAACTGGTCAATAATGCATATTGACCTTCTCTTTGTTATTGTTATTTGTCTTATGGTGTACAATAAAGCATTTTCATTAATTCATTCATTCATATTAGCAACTTAACAGTTTCTACTGGTTATCAGGCTCCTTACAAACTTTATACCTGCGCAAGGCACTAGCTAAAGAATAAGTACAAACTTCTTATACAGCTAAGAACTTCAGTTCAAATGTTCTTCTAAGAACTGTGTCGTAAAAAATCACCTTTATTGTTTAGAAAAAATCATAATTTTACGTACTTTTGCTCAGCATCAATAACCTCCAACTGATCAAGTTGCAGTGAAGACATGAATTCAGTCAATTCCATGTTCTTAGCCTCGGCCTGGGTCACAACTTGACGTAAGATCTTGGCTTTCTCTTCAGAATACATGGATGAGGCTTCGTGGGCGCAGATCGGCACTAAACGGGCGAATACATCCGGGCCCGAAATCTGTTGAAATTAAACATAGTCAATTTTAGAGAAAAAAAAATGTATATTTGAAAAATATCAGGAAGACTGAAAATTTACCCAAGAGTGAGATATTTTGCATGATATGAGATTAGCTTGACATTAAAGGTGGCTTATTAAAGGTCGGAAATAACTCTATGGGCACTTTTTTGGTGGTGTAAGAAAACACCTAGCCTGCATGAGCATGAGCAAAAACACCGCTTCAAATAGTCCAATGCCTAGACCTCTTACGAGCTTAAGACATATCAGTTAAAAATTGCACAGTAATGTATCAAACTCAAACGCATTCTAACTAATCCTCAGTATAATGGTTGAATTGTTTACACACTAAGTGCGCTTTCAGACTAGCGTATTTTTGTCGCGCGTATACGGGCGGATTGTTACTCGCGAAACTTCAAAAGCAAAACGCGCGTATACAGGCGTTTACGCTATTATTATTAGATTAACTATACATACCGCCGGATCATTAAAATTGATAGCCAGAGCCTTCACCAAGCACACAGGCTTCATTTCCATCAACAAATCCTTCTCTGGCACCTCCTCATGGTAAATGAACTCATTCTCATTCTTGGCTGCCTTTCTCTTGCCTTCCACCACGTCGTTGGTAAAGGTTAATGCGTCTTCGGTCACTTGCTTTGGCTCTATGAACTTGGCTAGTTTTCTGGCGTCGGCTAAACGGTCGACAGACTGCTGGTAGAATGCTACACGCTCGCCCATTTTTTGCTGTTCTTCCGCATGCATTCCTGGAGGAATTAGGAGTGTTTAAAAAAAAAGTAAGTACTAAAAATTCAATAAATGCTATATTCTAAGGAGAGTACTTTTGTTTTTCTCTAACAACAAATTCAATAAATGCTATATTCTAAGGAGAGTACTTTTGTTTTTTCTCAAGCACAGAATGTAGATGTGTCAGGGAGGAGGGCGTTGAGACTGCTACACAGTTTTATAACTTTTCTAGTTTCACCGTTTCTGCTGTTACATAGTTGCTTAATGTAATTATTTTGAATAAATAATTTTGAATTTGTAATATAATATTGTCAGACAGTACAAAAAAGGTAGACTGAAAACTATATATTTTTTTAAAAACCATTATAATGTTTAAAGTACTTAGTGACTCTAGTAACATATACTATTTAGTAAATATCAGAAAATAGTAAACATTCACTAACCATGGTACAAGCACACAATGCAGGCGATGTATGAGTACTTGAATGAGAGGTATCTGTGCCATTGGTTGTAGAGTTTTGTGCCAATTATCTCATGAATGTTGTCGGTACCAGCTGAGGGTCCAAGCACAGCTAGAGCATTCTTGTAGAAAACTAACACTTGCGTGGCTACTGCACCTGTTTATAGAAAAAAAGGGTTAGGTTTCTTTAGGGATGGTACTATACTTCACTAGGATTGGGACTATGCTTTGCAGGGATTGGGGCTACATGTTACAAGTATTGAGTCTACACTTCCACTGGATTAGGTCAGACATTTGATTGGAATTGTGGTTATCTATACCTTACTGGGATTAAAAAAAAATTACTGGGATAAGGCTTACACTTCACTGGGGTTGGTTCTAAACTTCACTAGACTAGGGATTTCTCATGGATTGGGACTACAATTCACTGGGACTTGAATTAAACTTCACTGGGATTGAAACTACATTCAATTGCGATAAGAAGAGTACTTCTACACTAGGGATGAATTTACACTCTTAAGTAATCTTGGAGTGATTAAACACTATCTATAATAAGTTACCTAAAGATATAAAAAACCTAACAGGGAATCTATTTTTTATAAAACTAAAAAAATGGCTCTTGGACAAATGTTTCTATACGATAGGTGAATACTTGAACTCATAGATTAGATTTTTTTTATTTTTGAATACATATTATATTATCATAAGTCTTATTTACTAAGTGTAAATAAGTAGGTACACCTTCTTACTTAGTTAATAAGACTTAATATTTGCATGCCTATTACGGCAGGACATAAAGTGGACTCAATCTATTAAAGATCTTGTTGTGAACAAATATGTATGTTCTAGCAAATAAACAATATTTCATTTCAACAAGTCAGTATTATTTTATCAAATCATGAGATTATAATGATTTTGCTGATGAACTTAAACTTACCAACAACACTTGGTTTCCTATTATCCTGAATGCTCTTCTCTAAGATACATTCCTGTGCCTGAGCAAAGCAGATCTTCTGCAATAATCTCATGATTTCTGTTGAAACATCAACACCTGGGGGTTGAGGATACTGTTCCTTCAGGTATTGGAATGCCCAAGCTGCGTTTTGGTAGTGGGTGCAGGCTGATTTCATACTATCAGCAGAGTTCCGAGGCTCAGAAGACCCAAGATAAGTGTGGAGAGCACCAATGTTATACAGAATACAAGCCATTTCAAATCTTATGTCCGGAAGGGAGCAGCTCATATTTGCATAAAGATCTTTCCTGTAAACAAAGTTTGTAACACAATTGATGTTAGATAAACATGTCACTATGATTAATTTAAAATGCCTCAGAAATCAATGGCACAAACTAATGGGATTAACTTACCACGCGAACGAGACAGCGGCCGGCTGACCTTTAGCCATTGGAAATCTACTTTGTAGAGAGCGCAATTGGCAAAAATACTTATTCAAGCCATCTAAGCCCTCTACGTCCATGGTTGGCCTTACGGCGGCCGACCGAAGGCATTCCATAGTATGGATCTCATTGGTGTAACTTTCAGGGTCTTCTCGGTAAGCCTCCGCAATGTACTACAAAAACCAAAAGCTCATAACGTAGACAAAGAAAAGGTGAAAGACATTTTTATCAGAGATTACAAGACCTACTTACCTGTTTCAATTTTGGAGCAAAATGAGTGTTTTCTGGACTTGTTTTCAGATCAAATTTGATCAATGGCAATTTCGGAACGGCTTCCATGCTTGCCGGAGCAAAGAACTGGAGAAAAAGTAAATAATTACTTGCTATCACAATTTTAGCGTTTACGTCGAACTGACATTTTTGTTTTTGGTTTTTTTAAGTTTATTTCTTTGCTTGTTTCATCTGCTTGATAAGCGTAGGCTATTTTCAGACGGTCAGTTGACGATTTCATTATTTACCGGTTTTTTTATCTGTGCACTTAGAAACAACATAGAAAATGGTGGATTCGTGTTGCGGCGGGCGTCTAGTTTTGTTTTTATAAAACTATTTGAATAAATAGTGAAATTGAATGGAATTAATTACACCCAGTTGTTTGTTAAAACTCTACAATGAAGTTAAAAAAGCCAAAAGAGGATTCCGAAGTGAGTATCTAGTGAAAATCTGTTTGTTTACCCGCTAGCAAAGTAACCTAATTGTATTTTGTTATTCTGCAAAAATATTACATATTTCAGGATGTGGCCGATGTAGCCGTTGTCGACGAGACCCCTATTGCCCCACAGGCTGAAATCATCGAGGCAGATCTTTATAAACGATCTTACTTTGGACCTGACATTCCCACTCTTGAACTGGAATGTTGGGAGGAAGAACTTTCGGAGGCTCAACTCCAAGCGTACAAATATGCAGACGAAGAGTACAAGAGTATTCAGAACAAGTTGGATGAAATGGTGAAGGATACAGGTGGTCAGATTGTGTACAACGGTGATCAGTTCACAGCCTACCAGTTGCTTGGAAAGTAAGTACTGAGTTTTTATTGATTAGTCGGTTACCCGCTAACTTTGCCGGACCAATTTAATGGCACACGGAAAAGATAAAATAACCCTAACCATTCTGTATAATGGCTTTAACTCTGTTAACTAAAGCAAAGGTTAATAGGTTTCGACACTGCTACATAGCCATTGAAACGTTGACCAACAAACATGCAAGATAGAGGTTGTTAGCATTTCCTAAACAATCTCAATTTGTGCTCCAAAACTGTCCGTGTGTGACAGCTGTGAAGTGTGCAATAGCAAAGTATTTGGTAAGTCAATTTATTCATTGTTTTTCTATTATTATCATAAATCATTTTGTTAGAATATTTATGGCCTTCAAAATGATATGTGTGAATTGTGAATTTAAGTGAAAAGTTGGTAAAAGCAAGAAAAATAATATAGGAATGAAATTTTGTTAATCCAGACTTTCTAATTTCTTTTAAAATGAAATAAAGTTGTTGACTATAATTACAAACACTTTAATTCTTTAGTTAGTAGTTTACTTTGGCAACACAAATGGTCCAATGGCAACTCTTATGTTATTTTCTATATAAAACAATTTCATACCTAAATTGTAGCATTTGGTTAGATTGAAGAATTAAGAGAAACATCTTTTTGCACCTGAGTACTTTCTATCTCAAGGGCTCTATTTTTTGATAGAAATAAGGCTGCACACAAATATTTTGTTTATATTTTTGTGTCACAAGAGTCAGTTTTTTGAAAGCATGTTTATTTTATACAATGCTTCATTTATGTATATTTTCTACATAATATTATGGCTTAGACCTTTTTTAAATAAAATTTAAAAGGGTGTGAAAGTGGGCCTGGACAAGGTGGGGACGGAAATTCGATAGCCAGTTTGAAGGCCATAATTTAATCAGATCCACCACTGTTTTAATCAGATTGTTTAAGAGTTTCAGTTCAAGTTTGTTTCTAATAAAAAAAAAATTGCAGTTTTGATCGACCTCATTCACAATCTCCATTACTATCACCATCACCAACATCAAGTTTAGAAAAATCTTGTACTATACCAGTACCAGAAAACGACCCAAATAGATTATTGGGGTAAAATATTTTATTTATTTATATGAAGGTCTATGAATCTTTCATCGCAATATTATATTGTTATAATTTTAACACATCATTTGTTTTTGTAGTTACATTCTTAGTGGAAATGCAAGTGAACCTCTTGCGCTTGACATCCCGGCAGTGTTGCAAAAATCTATATTGACACCCGGGGTAAAGCCCAAACCAAGCCTAGAAGCAACCTCAGAGCCAAACAGGCGAGTAATGTGCAACTGTGCAGATTTATGTATGTATATACTAGCAGACTCATATTCATGTACATATTATAATTTTAACTTATATTTTAATGTATAATTTTAACATTGCTATTTTTTTGTAGTTTTGTTCCCATTGAAAATGCAAGTGAATCACCTCTTGCGCCTGACACCCCGTCAGTGTGGCCGAAGCCTATGCCGCCGCACTTGGCAAAACCTGAACCTTGCCAAGAAACAACCTCAGAGCCAAACAGGCAAGTAGAATGAAACTGTGTAGATTTATATTTACTAGCAGACTCATATTCATGTTATAATTTTCACATTGCTATTTTTTTATTTTAGTATTGTTCCCATGGAATATGCGAGTGAGTTACCTCTTGCGCCTGACACCTCGGCAGTGTGGCAAAAGCCTATGCCGCCGCCCTTGGATAAGCCTGGACCTAGTCAGGAACCAACCTCAGAGCCAAAAAGGCAAGTAGAACGCAACCATATAGATTTATATCAACTAGCAGACTCATATTCATATACATATTATAATTTTAACATTGATATTTTTTTTAGTTCTGTTCCCATGGAATATGCAAGTGAATTACTTGTGGCGCTTGATACACCAGTAGCAAAGCCTATGCCGCCGCCCTTGGATAAGCCTGAACCTAGCCAAGAACCAACCTCAGAGCCAATCAGGCAAGTAGAATGCAACTGTGTAGATTTATATTTACTAGCAGACTCATATTCATATTATAATTTTAACATTGCTATTTTTTTATTTTAGTATTGTTCCCATGGAATATGCGAGTGAGTTACCTCTTGCGCCTGACACCTCGGCAGTGTGGCAAAAGCCTATGCCGCCGCCCTTGGATAAGCCTGAACCTAGCCAAGAAGCAACCTTAGAGCCAAATAGGCAAGTAGAATGCAACTGTGTTGATTTATATTTACTAGCAGACTCATATTCATATTATAATTTTAACTTTGTTATTTTTCTGTAGCTTTGTTCCCATGGAATATACAAGTGAATTACCTCTTGCGCCTGACACCCCGGAATTGTGGCCAAAGCCTATGCCGCCGCCCTTGGATAAGCCTGGACCTAGTCAGGAACCAACCACAGAGCCAAAAAGGCAAGTAGAACGCATCCATATAGATTTATATTAACTAGCAGACTCATATTCATATACATATTATAATTTTAACATTGATATTTTTTTTTGTAGGTCTGTTCCCATGGAATATGCAAGTGAATTACTTGTGGCGCTTGATACCCCAGTACCGAAGCTTATGCCGCCGCCCTTGGATAAGCCTGAACCTAGCCAAGAACCAACCTTAGAGCCAAATAGGCAAGTAGAATGCAACTGTGTTGATTTATATTTACTAGCAGACTCATATTCATATACATATTATAATTTTAACATTGATATTTTTTTGTAGTTCTGTTCCCATGGAATATGCAAGTGAATTACTTGTGGCGCTTGATACACCAGTAGCAAAGCCTATGCCGCCGCCCTTGGATAAGCCTGAACCTAGCCAAGAACCAACCTCAGAGCCAATCAGGCAAGTAGAATGCAACTGTGTAGATTTATATTTACTAGCAGACCATGACGTGTTAAAATTAATTCTAACATTGCAATTTTTTTTTGTAGTTTTATTCCCATGGAATATGCGAGTGAATTACCTCTTGCGCCTGACACCCCGGCTGTGTGGCCAAAGCCTATACCGGCGCTCTGGGCAAAGCCGGAACCAATACAAGAACCAACCTCAGAGCCAAATAGGCAAGTACAATCCAACTGTGTCAGTTTATGTATTTACTAGCAGACTTATTCATGTATTATTATTTTTATATTGCAATTTTTTTTTAGTTTTGTTTCCATGGAAAATGCAAGTGAATCACCGCTTGCGCCTGACACCCCGGCATTGTGGCCAAAGCCTATACCGCCGCTCTGGGCAAAGCTGGAAATAATCCAAAAACCAACCTCAGAGCCAAACAGGCAAGTAAAGTGCAATTATTAAGATCTATGTATACATACATTTTTCAACTGGGTCAGGATGGCCAAATCCTAACAGTGTGGGGGATATCGAAATACACTCATACGACTCTCGGGGCCGATTTTGATGAAAATATTATAGCTGTTATCTTCGTTTATCATCATCAAACCTATAGCAGCCCACTATATGCTGGACGTAGGTCTCTCCCAAGTCGCGCCTCTGAGCCCGATCATTGTCTCTTCTTATCCAACTTCTGCCAGCTACAGCGCGCAAATCATCGCTCTATCTAGCCAGAGGTCGTCCTTCACTACGCTAGCTTAGACGCGTTTTCCACTCAAGTTTACCGTAATAAAAAAATAATTTCAAAAAGTAAAACCCTACTACGGGGGGTACTACCTACTAATCTTATCACGCTCCAAAAAGATTGAACCAAGAAAATATTTGTGACTCAATTACCTCAAGAGGGCGCCACATTAAATTTAATGGGACATAGGCTAGTGGAATATGAGACTCCTCAAACGATACCTCATTTGTCAAATTATGATAAGTACTACTCGGGCGAATGAACATGACACCTGGCTGACACGTGACTCGGAACTTGATGCTTCCCCCGCTGCCCCGCGCGGCGCCCTCCGTGTTTCTACCTCCTCTAATTGCGAAGCCTTATCATTACCAAGTACATATTACAGGACCTCTTCTCTATCAAGATTATCCAATTCCACGGTGTACTTTGCACAAACGTCATTCGAGCCAGGTTTCATGTTCATTCGCCCGAGTAGTAGTTTGGAAGATATGGGGTAACAGATGAACACACATACCCACATACATTCTGATCAAAATCATAACCCTCCTTTTTCAAGATTGAAGTTGGTTGCTGTATGTTTTTGTAAAACCTTGTCCTTGCCGTAGTCGGGTATAAAGTTATGATCACTTCACATTCAACCATTGTTATTAACACTGAATATTTTTTTACAGTGATATAAGCTTTTTGAACCATGAGAACATGCAAACTGACGATGCATCCAGCTTAACCACTACGCCACCTCCCACTGGCACAGATAAGGACCTTTTTTCAGCGTCGCCAAGTTTATATCGTAAG
This sequence comes from Lobophora halterata, assembly GCA_932526365.1. NCBI lineage: Eukaryota > Metazoa > Arthropoda > Insecta > Lepidoptera > Geometridae > Lobophora > Lobophora halterata. The sequence continues at coordinate 10,849,955 of OW052001.1, forward strand.
TGGAGTGACATTTTTATGGAAATTTGCTTGAACATATAAATTCGTTTGAATTGTGCTTTAAGAAAATCCTTTCTCACACTCAACACTTCTAGACAAACATACTCACCAGGGTTTTGGCAAATGGGTAATGTTGGAACATGTACTATAATTTATCCTAAGGAAGGTGCTGACTGCTGCCACAGTTATTTTAAACTTTTTTAGCAGTAGTCAACGTTCCCATTTTTATGTTCCAAATAAATATTTTTTTATTTAAAAAAAAAAAAGTCTGTACATAGATTTGTCCTTTGCGTTGTCTGTTAGTCACTCAACACAAAGCTTACAAATGTAACGATGTATATTGATAAAAGCAATTTTATTTAAGTCAACTTTATGTAGTTTTAGAAAAATATATTTTAACCAGCTAACGCCCGAAACTATGATTGCACAGCGAATTAACTAATTGCCTTTCGCATTTACTATTTTGAGCGCCAGTACCTTTCAGGTATATTAAAGTGTGTTTATTGTTCCAGATGAGTGCAAAGAAAAATATGAGTCACTCGTTCTTAGTTCAGGTAGATCCTCTCCATCTACTTCTGTAGAACCGAGTGAGTGTGAACTTGTTTCGATGGCTTCTCAGTAACTCTTATGGAGATGGTATAAGTATAACTATTCTGTCTTGTTCTAGTGGGGGAAGATATGCATGTTCTGGACGCCGGGAGCGATATCGAAGACGAAGATCGTCAACAAAACGATCTCGATATGGATAGCCTTTGGGGTGTGCCCTCCACCTTAACATCTGACAACCCTGCAGTATTGCCTGACAACCTCAACCCGAGGATAGTACAGGCAATGCAACAGATCGACAAAGACAATGACTCCGCCATGAGTGCGATGCTTCCAGCCGATAGCCAAAAGTTCGATTGGCAATCGGACTTAGCCGGTTTCACTGGTGTAAGGGAGAAATTCACGGGATTTCCCGGCCCGACGTTCCCAATTTCGAATATCAAAAGTCCTGTTGATGTTTTCCTTATGATTTGGGACCGGGAAATCATAACGTCAATCGCTGAAGAAACAAACTATTACGCAACTAAATATCTGGCCAAAGGTGATATGAAGGATCATTCCCGCACCAAAAGGTGGCATCCCGTAACAGTGGATGAAATGTACATGTACTTTTCTCTGATAATGCACCAAAGCCTCACTCCATGTTCTGTAGAGAACGAGTATTTTTATCCCTCGTCTCGAATCACCGCGATGCCGTACTTCAAGGAGTACATATCATACACTAAACTCATGCTCCTAAAAAAATTCCTTCATTTCACACACAATAGGAAAATCCCTAGTACCCTTTCCATAGAAGAGCGGAGACTATACAAGATTCAGCCGATTGTGGATCACTTGAACTGCAAGTTTCAGGCTTTATACCATCCTGGCCAAAACGTTGCCGTTGATGAATCGTTGTTAAAGTGGTCCAACCACATAACATTTATTAAGAAGTTAACAAACGTGGCTAAGAAAGGTATCAAGTCGTACGAACTCTGCGAATCAGACACTGGTTACTTGTGGAAATTTAAAATTCACGCAGGTAAGCTTGCCTCCCGACCAGGTAAGCCTAGCGGCCGCCCGAATAAGAAGAAACAAAAAGACCTGACCACCCACACCACACTCACCACTTCTGATGACGTTGTTTCGGCGAAAATCATCTACGACCTTGCCAGTCCATTATTTAATAAGGGCTACACGGTAATAATGGATAATGTTCACAACAGTCCATTATTAGCACGTTGTTTGAAAGCGAACGGAACCGATTGCTACGGCACACTTCGTCTGAGTCGCAAAGATGTGCCACCAACATTGAAGGCCCTTAAAAACAGTCAGTTAAAGACGGGCGATGTCGTATCTTCTACGAGTGGTGATTTGAATGTTTTGGTGTGGAAAGATTCAAACATCGTCAGCATGATTTCCACTTACCACGCCGTGCAAGGTGATGAAACTGGTGATGGTGAGACGTACGGCCGTTGGCGGAACCAGCCGCAAGTCGTACTCGATTATAATAAAAGCATGGCAGGAGTCGACAAAAAGCACCAGCTACTGTCCAATTTTCCATTTGTACGCGAAAGGAACTACATCTGGTATAAAAAGTTTTTCAGGAGGCTCCTGAATGTTTCAGTGATCAACGCTTTTATTATATACCGCTGTAAAGATAAAAATATTACCCACCTACAGTTCAGGCAGCAAGTCGCTGACGGCCTCATGGAAAGATTTTGTAAGCATTACATTCCGTCTCGCTTACTGAGTGTAAACTCAAAACCTCAAAGGCCCGTACTGGAAAATAACCACTACTTAGTCAAAATTGAACCGATACCGTTGTCGAGACAGTGCGTTTGGTGCTCGGTGAACAAAATACGCTCGAGAACCACACGACAATGTGATATTTGCGAAGTGGCACTTTGCGTCGAGTGCATGAAACCTTATCACACCAAAGTGCGTCCTTCAGTGTGATAGGTTTACGATAGATATCCCACCCTAGGGTGATAAACGGGACAAAAAAGTTCTATCTGTCCCGCTGTTGCTAATAGGGGGACAGTTCGAACTTTTATTTAGTACCTGCATTTAGGCTGTGATTAATTATAGGGTTGTCTTGTCACTCGTCTTCAAAACCAGTTTACGAATTTAAAAATTCGTTCATTTTGACAAAATCATTAATTAGCATTGAAATTGTGCGCGAATGGTATAGGATTAGATAGTTTTAAAACTAAATATAAGTTCTTAATATTTTTTTTAATCGAGTATTCATATTATTTGTTTTTTTTGAGCCCTCTCGGTCCCACTGCTGGTCAAAGGCCCCAAAGTCATTATAATAAAACACACCTATTGATTTTACATAATAGTCCAGAATTTTTTTGTTACTTTGTGAAGAACATGCACAGTACTGTTCCTACTTCATACACCGTAAGATTGTAAAAACCGTTAGCTTGTATTTTACGGTGTAACGTTTAATTGTAGTACAAGCTCTGTTCAGTTTGGGGCTAGAGGACGTTGTGTGAAATGTCCAAAATATTTATTTATTTTACGGGTATGATAAATCTTACGATTCTTACAATATTGTGTGAAGTGAATTGCTCAATCATATCCTATTTAATCTCGAATTCGTTCTAATGTATACTCAATATATGTGTGTTTGCCTACCAAGTTTTTGTTGATTGTGTGGACATTGTTGTTGTGAGAAATACAATAAAGTTTTAATTTCTTCGTATGAAAATTATTTAATTTAACCTAATTTAAATATTGTTTTATTACCTCGTCAAACTATAGAAAACGATTTTTCGAATAAAAATCAACCATAAAATTCTAGAATCTAGAACTCTAGAAAGCTAGAATTCGGGTTGGGTATAAAATATGGATGTATTGATGATGATGGCGATAAAAACCCTTTTTGCTATTGAATGACTTAAAAAAATAACTTTACAATAAAAATAATAGAATGCATTATAGATCCTATTTTGACTACTTGCTCTTCTAAGTAGCACTGTTTTCATATAGGGCAGGTGTGTTTTTTTTTCCAGTAAACAAACCTACCAACAGATTTTATAGTGTGGTCTTAATTTTCAGGCAACCAGTTCTCAAAGACCTTGAAAGACAGAGTGCAGAAATCATCAGGTCCAGATCTCGCTCCATATCCATCTCTAAAGAGAAACCAACTGGCAAAAAAGGTATGTATGAAACATAATTTCTACACCATTAAAATGGCGCGCAGCAAACAGTGCAACGCCACAAAAGTGGTGTAAAACGTGGCATGGCGAAGCGTGCCAAGGTATCGAATTACAGCGCGATCTTTCGGTTTTCTTCTGTACTATTTGAAGCAAAGGTTCAAAGAAGCTCCTTACCGACAGAAAGCTATTAAATTAATGCTCAACATACACGCTAGATGGAGTTTGTAAGCTATTTTTAAATAATCACAATCTGAGTCCGTAAACGATGAACTTTGCGCGTCAGCAGCAGTGCAGTGGGCGATGTTGAAGTATTTAGTAGGTCGATTTATTCATCATATATATTCATATATGCTAGTTATTAAAAAATATAAATCATTATGACATGTCACAGAATATTCGTTTCCTCATGATGTTATTCTTCACCGTGTCACATGCCACGAAATATACTACTCTGTGCCATTGACGTCACGATATTTTCCTTCACCGTTGTTGTAAGAACGATCCAAACCTGCGACAATATGATCCCAAGGCAAGGGCCTCATCCATTTAGCCACTACATCCTCATCACATAATGTTTTTTTTTTCGTAAAAGTTCAAACAGCTGTCTAATGAAATACTTGCATTATAACCAGGCCGTCCTCGCAAGAACCGCAGCGTCGAAGACCAAGACTACTCCCCCGCGGTGTCGCCCGAAAGGTCGCACTCCCCCGAGACGCGCCACAGCAAGAAGAAGAAGAAGGATAAGGATAAAGATAAGAAAGACAAGGATACCAAGACTAAGGATAAAACTTTGGCACCTTCCAGTGAGTATGCAATTTAAATTTTAATATCTTCTAAGCCGAATATTGTTATAAATGGATCAAAAATTCAAATTAAAAAATAAGGACATTAAGACACAAACACAAAATTCCCTGAGATCACCCCTGCCCATAACCAAAACAGTACTACACATGACAGCAGCTGTATATTAACTGTATATTAACAATTAATTAGTGTAAGTGGTCTGTGACCGTTCTGATTAAAATAAATAAATACAAATACAAATGACTTTGATTCACATGGTCCGGTGAGACATTTTGATAGTCAGTCTCGAAAGCCTCGTAATTTACTATATCCAGACATGGAAATGGACATAGCCCGTCCGGCAGTCAAATACAACTTTGAAGACACATTATTTAATTTATTATTGAGGGCTGCTTTTTGACCAACGTCAGCAATTCTTTTTTCGGTTTTGGAGCGCAGTATACTGTTCCGCACGCGGTCTGACAGTTTTATGCCTAAGATACTGCGCTCCATGGCTCGTTGACAAACTGAAGTGAAGAAAGAAGTAACGAAACATGAATGTTCGAAATCATATTTTTATTTCTTTTGATTTACAGTTAAGATTTTTCCTTTTTCATTTTTATCCAACAGATGTGCACAGTGTGGTTACCAATGTGCGACCATCCGAGGCCACCGCGGTCGGCGGTTTGCTCACGGGCACCGCAGCTAAAACCATCGCCACCGTAGACCTCACCAAGGAAGATGCCTCCAACAAGAACATGGCTGACTCTAGAGAAGTCTCCTTCAACAAGTTACAAGGTGAAAAAAATAAAATATTTCAAAAGCATACTACACCAGCTGACGCCCGCAACTTCGTTTGCATTGCGAATTAATATAATCAAGGTTTTACAAAATATACTGAACTGATTTAAATCAGACTGTTCTAGTGACCGTAAACACCACTGAAATGTCACAAGGAAGCCAAAGACGCAATTTCTTTTACTTCAATGACATACTTTTTTCAATTATTTTGATATAAAAATTAAACTGCTGGACCGATTTTGATGAAATTTCTTTGGGACCATTTTGAAGGTATATCCTTTCAATCATTATACCATTATTTTTTTATTAGGTGTATCATTTTGGTTCCCACGATACAGGCCGATAGCCTAGTGTGGGGCCACCGATAACTGACCTATGTGAAATGTTTTGTTATAAATCAATTGAATTGAATCAAAAAATACGTGTCTATTGCTTCTTATGGAAAGAGAAAAGGGAGGCCTTTGGCCAGCAGTGGGACGATCATGGCTGATAAATAATAATAATAACAATTGCTTTTTAGAACTTAAATTAGAAAAAAAAAATATTGGTTGGTATGGTTTATTTGGTTCAATGCTATATAAGAGATGTTTTGTAAACGTGGTAGTTGATGGTAGTTTCAAAGCCATATTTATTCCAGGCAAAACATTCCCATCCCTCGTGGTAGTGGCCCGGCCGTACCTGCGCTCCAAGGACGCGCCGGCGCCGTCGGACCGCGCGGCGCTGGACAGCAAGGTCAAGTCGGTGCTCATGCACACGCCCATGAAGTTCACCGAGTGGCTCATACAGAACGGCCTGGTGCGCTCCGAGCAGTGGTGCTTGGTGCATCCCGGGAATAAGCTGAAACTTGGTAAGAAATGCAGTGTTTTTTCATGCGCTATATTAGAGAAAACGTTGGTCAACCGTCAATGTGTTTTAATTCTCAAGTGGAAAGGAGCCTCTTGGAGGCGCACTTGAAATCCTTTCACCACAATGGTTCAAATGGAACTAGTGACACGATAAGAAGAAGAATTCTCAAGTATATTTAATAACGCATCAGATTTGAAGTTCCTTCATAATTGAATTGCGTTATGTATGATCTTTTATGAGCATGAATCCATGTTTAAGAATTCAACGAAGGTCGCTCGCAATTTTCGTGCCATAGGGTGCGCTTCCACTGACGTGAAGATGGCTGGAGTGGAGAGAAGCGGACCGTGCATTGGCCAACCACAGTGCTCGAAGTGGAGTGAAAGTGTAATTTCAAACACTGTCATTGGCCAATTTACGGTCCACGCCGCCCAGCTTCGCGTCAGTGGGAACGCACTGAAAACCTACTATTATCTGGTTGAATCTATGACACGATCAATTAAAAAAATAGAATAAATTTACCTACATAGAATGATAAAACGAATTTGTAATTTTTTATCAAAAATAAGGATGTCTTTTGCATGGCGTGGCGTGTTATGTTATGACCGTCATTCAAGTAAATATGCTTTTGCATAGCGATTATCAAACATCATCACAAAACATAATATTCCAGGAATGTACTCCGACGTGACGAAATTCCCCTACTCTGGCGGCTACGTGTGGATATCCGAATGCTGTCCCACGCGATTCGTCTCAGTCTTCTCATCATCCATCTTCGAAGGCGCCACCTTCCCGCCCAGCGTACTCCTCAAGCTCGTCTACCATTGGGCGTGCCAGACCAACGTTCAGAATGTCGTCCAATGGGTGAAGGTCGATAACCTCTACGTCAAGGGGTTATTCACCTGGCTCCGTGCGGTTTGCTCGTCTGCGGTGTACCAGCATTTGGGCATGATGGGAGGCGCTGGGAAGAAAGTGGAAGTGGGAGTTATCTCGTTGGGGACGACCAGCCATGATGGCACGCAGAGGCAGGTCAAAGTTGAGGTGTTGGGTGTGCTGGATACTGCTGAGAAATGCGTAAGTTTTTATTTATGTTAACATGAGATAGGATGAACTTGCCTGCTCAATTATTAACTCAGTACTTGCGCCAATTCCTTATTCAGTGCTTGCCTACTCAATTCTTTACTCAGTACTTGCCTACTCAATTCCTTACTGAGTACTTACCTACTCAATTGCTTACCCAGTGCTTCCCTACTCAATTCTTTACTCAGTACTTGCCTACTCAATTCTTTACTCAATACTTACCTACTCAATTCCTACCGTTTCCAAACAGATCCGTCTCCGCGCAGTAGAGCCTTTAGCCGAGCATGAAAAGAACTACAAGAAACGCTTCCAGAAAATTCTAGAACCTCTGCATTCTTGGGTGAACCCAGCGTCTATGATCCTAACGGACTTGACCGTCGACAAAGGAACCCTAATCTTAATGGGCTTCAAGAATGTACACCAATCGTCGTCGCACAATGAAGGGAAGAACACAAACTCCAATATTATGGAGTATTTAAGAAGGATTGTGCCTAGAATGTTCCAGAATACTCTGTCGCTGCTTTCAAGGCAGATTATACAGCAGTTTCTGGATGAGCTGGTGTGGAGGGAAAAGTGAGTCATTTTTTTGTTAGTGACTTATTGAATTAAATAACTATTATTAAATACCTTGAGAGATGCCTACTGGGTGTTTATGTAGTTACAAATGTCGTGATCTATTGAAATATTTTGATTTATTTATAACTATTTAGTATTATCTGTTATACAGATGATGAGACGGATGGCAACGAAATCATGAGTATTTTAGTTAGGAACACTAGTTTTTGAATAACAAATTCCGAGCGACCAATATCAGGCGATGGTTTTGAAACAACTTCACTGTCGACACTTTGCGAGCTAACTTCGTTTGAAAAAGTGCCAGTTGAATTCAGTCGGTACAAATAAAAAGTCGTATTGAGCTCGGTAGTGTTAGTTTTCAATATATCTAGGCGGATAATATCCTGATGTAAATTATAATACTCGTAAGTCTATAAAACGGAATAAAAGTGGTTAAATATAGTGTTGATATCAATTTTTATCAGAAATTTGATCTAATGTATGTATGTCTTCGTCAAAACGTCCATTACCTCCTAGTCTACATTCATATGTCCCTACTAGAAAGTCCTTCTTTCAAATTAATAAATTTCTTACAGGTTTGGCGTATCCCCCGGGTTAGCGTTTGACAATATTGTGACTCACATCGCGGAGCAAACGAAACTGGACTCTAAAGACGTGATCACAGTGCGACTCAACAAAATAGCCGCGAATCCCTTCAAGAACTGGAAATATCCCACCCCTGGCAGTAAGGTATGTGAACTGTTAGACACAATAACATTCAAACCGGTCCTTTGAAGTTTCTCGTAAATCGCTTGATCAGTTTAAGTTGATTAAATATCTAAGACTTACGACTATGCACTAACTGAATCTATATTTGTAGCGAAAAGATGAGGAGGAATCGGGTCGCAAGCGCTCCAAGGGTAAGAAGAAAGAACCATCTCCACCACCCACTAAAAGGAAGAGGAAAGAGAAAACGACTTACATTGAAGACGACGATGAGGAAGAGGTAATTTTATACCTTATAGTCTTTGAAATAGGGTGGAGTTTTCAGTAACATCCTACCGGCTGCGAAAACGAAAATGTAATATTCGTATTTATTTGTTTAAAAGGATTTATATGAAAAATTATTAATATGACGACTCCAGTCGTCTCCAAAGATGAATCAGCTATCCCTGACTTATTTCCTTCGGAATAAGGTTTATTTTAAACGCATTTAATCAAATTATCCACATGAGTAAGTATGCCGTCGAAGTGACCACCATATTATATTGAATCGACGAGATGTTAAAATAGGGAAGAATTTATTTACTTGTTATGTTATTACAAGGTGTAGTTTCCAATATATCCTACCGGCTTTGCCAAATACGTTTATTATGCATTTCTCTTTCGAATTATTTGTTAATATCCTTTGAAATTATATTAATTTTCTTTCACTTGAACAGGTTCCACTAGCCCTTCGCCGTACGAAGATAAAGCAAGAACAAGACAAAGATAAGTCTAAAGGCAAGAAAGAAAAGGAGGACACAACGACCCGCCGTCGCAAAGTGCCTAAAACCTACGTGGATGACGATCCGGACTTGGACATCCCACTCAAAAGTATCAAGAAAGAAGCCAAGCCCAAGGAACCTGAAGAAATGGTTTCTTTGGAGAAGTATTATTTCGGAAAGACTGGTGGAGAAAAGGCGGCGGAGAAAACGCCGATTGCTGTTGATGTAAGTTATATTTGCTTATAAATTGGTGATTAAAAAATTGTGTAAAAACCTACCGGATGCAATTCGCGCAAAGAGCACGATTTATGGCACATGATAGGCATCGCTTTATGCCTTAGGTAGGACAGAGTCACGTATAAAAGCCCTTAACTGTGAGCTCAATGAATACAAGTTGATCATACTAGATGTCTGATGGTATGATTCTTAGATTTTTTTTTTTTTTTTTTTTTTTTTTTTTTTTTTTTTTTTTTTTTTTTTAACTACTTTAAATTGACCTAAAGACCTATTGACATTCTGTATGAATTCCATGAACATTGTGACTTTTAATTTTTTATCTTTTTTTTACCTTTTTACTGACATTTTATATTTATTATTTAAAATATGTGTATAATTTTAATGAAATTTATGTGTAGTTAACATATGTGTTATTTTATGTGTAGCTTTCTTTAATTATTATAATTGGTGTATCCGTTTTAATTAAAGGTAATAAATAAATACAAATACAAATACAAATGTCTGCGATGATACGAGACTTATCAGCCCGAGCCGAAGGCAAAGGCAGATATAAGGAGGAAATAGAACAAACTTAAACTGAATTGAGCGCCCATTTCATAATTCAAAATCAGAGACAGCAATTCAATGTTACCACGTTATTAGAAAATAGTTATATAAAGGTTCCTAAAAGAAACCAAGTTCAAAATATGAACAAAGTTCACAACTTCCGGCATAAACCTCTTACAAACTAAAAATCTTTGAACAGATTTTATATGCAATAACTTTTTTTCCTAAGGCCTAAAATGCAGTGTTACTCGCTAATCATGCACGAAGTTGAACTTACGAGCATGAGAAGTGAAAATCTTATGTATCTCTCTTCTTTCAGTGTCCCAATTGTCACACGGAATTCAACGAGAACATAGCTCTCCTAGACCATCTCGTCACGCACATCGCGCCGATCCCGCCCAACACGCCGGCCGACACGCCCGAGTCCATCTGCGTGTACTGCGTCATGCGCTTCGCGTCCGACGGCGAGCTGCAGCTGCACCTCAAACACCACCACCCGGCCGATACCAAGTCGCCGGATCTGTTTACTTACGCCTGTCTCATCTGTGAGGTTAGTTACCTAAATGTACTGAGTGAGTGTATAATTGTGGGACTACTTTAAGAGGATATGTGAAACTGTGAGAAATGACAGCTGCCAAATCGTAAGACAGTGATAGCGCAATTAGACACCTTACCCCGAGGGAAGAGGTAAGATATAGATTTTTGTCACTCAAAAGTAACGGACGTAAGCGACAAATGATAAAACATCGTATTGCTTGAAAAGCATTGAATTTATAAAAAAATCCTTTTACATTTATCTAAGTTCTGTGATTACTCACTCAATAGTATAAAAATAAACCGTAAATATTCTCTAAATTCGGAGGATGGATGTAAATCAGATTTTAAGAGGGCCTATTTCAAAAAATAAATCTATCGAGAAAAGTTTCACCAATCGTGTTTCTGTCTTACATTTATTTAGATTATATCCTCAAGTAATCACTGTATTAACATCAAGTTTCTAAACTGTACCGTTACCGAGTAAGAATGAAACGCAGCGACTCAAAATTTTCACATAGCCTCTTAAAGATACATTTTTGTAAGTTACATACACTGCCGATAATTTTAGGTTCTCATTGTCCACGCGAAATGAACGTATGTAACGCTAGGTATACTAAGCGTCAAACAAGTGGTCCTCTGGCGAACCAATTCGACCTAAGAATTGCGTTCTCCGCATTTTTGTCACGTGGTTCGCCAGAGGACAACTTGTTTAGCGCCTGCTATATTAGACGCATCGGCGATGGGACAGGAACGTTATTTGTCAACAAAAAAAAAGGTGGAGAATCTGTGTTTTTTTTTTAATCATTGTTATTTAAGAACAACCGAGTCAATTAAATCGTGAAAAAAATGACTGTACTGACTTTTCAGTGGTGTTTTACGGTCACTGAAGTTTGTTAGATGGTAAGATGGATGATAGAACGCGTGTGAGGTCCGGACCGGACTAGTAATATACTATGCTTAGTTGAGGTCGCGGAACCCTAACAAAGGTATCTTTATACTTTAAAGGGAGTACCTATCTAACCTACGTACTGTAACAAAATAGTGTGAAATGTCCAAAATATTTATTTATTAAGCGAGTGAATAAAACTATTTGGATTTGCTTGATCAACAGGTCCGCTTCGCAGCCGTGCTGACCCTGGCCTCGCATATGCAGAAGTCGCATGCGCCCCGCGAGTTGCCCTATCGCTGCAGCGCGGCCGCCTGCGACTTCCGGGTGTCGTCGCACCGCGCGCTCGTGCGCCACTTCCGCTCGCAGCACGCGCGCACCGGCGACCTGCTGTGTGTGCACTGTCTCAAGGTAACTGTAGCTGCCCTACCGCTGCAGCGCGGCCGCCTGCGACTTCCGGGTGTCGTCGCACCGCGCGCTCGTGCGCCACTTCCGCTCGCAGCACGCGCGCACCGGCGACCTGCTGTGTGTGCACTGTCTCAAGGTAACTGTAGCTGCCCTACCGCTGCAGCGCGGCCGCCTGCGACTTCCGGGTGTCGTCGCACCGCGCGCTCGTGCGCCACTTCCGCTCGCAGCACGCGCGCACCGGCGACCTGCTGTGTGTGCACTGTCTCAAGGTAACTGTAGCTGCCCTACCGCTGCAGCGCGGCCGCCTGCGACTTCCGGGTGTCGTCGCACCGCGCGCTCGTGCGCCACTTCCGCTCGCAGCACGCGCGCACCGGCGACCTGCTGTGTGTGCACTGTCTCAAGGTAACTGTAGCTGCCCTACCGCTGCAGCGCGGCCGCCTGCGACTTCCGGGGTCCTCGCACTGCGCGTACAATATACGCGCGAAAAACATAAACCTACCTTGGCAGTTGGGAAAAAAGCAAGCAAAATTGAAAATCACAAATTTGAGCTAGCAGTTCGAAAACCAAATCATACCGCTGACTACAAGGAAGGAAGGAAAGCTTCGTTTGACGCTATCAAAGAAGTATTTTCACTCAGGCTATATTCTTGAAGGAAACTACGTTTTACGTTGATTAAATCAACGAACAATTTCCCAGGTGGTGCCGGTATACGTGGCCGGCAGCGAGCTGATGTCCAACGTGCGCATATTCATGGACCACCTGAAGCAACACCGCGAGAAGGATATGGAGGTGAAGTGCTCGCGCTGCACCCTTAAGTTTGTGCATCTCGGTGAGTTCATACAACACATTTTAGCTACTAAGCAGAGCTTGTACTACATAGAAGTACAGTTCACATACATAGAATACAAAGAAAACACTCTCAATACTCAGGACAAATACACATGTTCAAAACAAAAAAAAAATGTTGTGAAGCGGGAACTAAACCCGCGACAAGTGTCCAACACACTTGACACTCAACTAGGTACATAATTTGTATCCGTTCTACCCTGCCTCGATGTTTGACCAGATACATATGTACCTATATATCAGCCTAAAAATGCTGTTCAAAAGATAAAGATTTATGCCCACTTGCACCAAACCTAAACAATAACTCTATTCGCTTGGTAGATCTTAATATCCTAAATCTGTACTGTTAAGATCTTCCTAGCGAGTAAAGTAATTGCTTAGGAATTTTAGTGCAAGTAGTCATACGAATACTCTAATAGCTAGTGATTTATTCATTCCTCCTTCATCAGGTCAACTGAAGGAGCATCAAATCCGCGACCACGTGACCGTGCCAAAAGCGTCGCCGCTATGCTCTGAGGAGCATTTGGTGGCCAAGCCAAGGGTGAGTTAAATAGAACTTATAACTAGTACGTAGTAATCATTTATCTGAGTTTTATCCAAAGCATTGTGACTTAACATCATTTTTTGGAATCGTTTTTGGCTATCACAATTCCCCTTACTATGAGATATTGATATATGTAAAAAAAAAAAAAAGAAAAGAAAAGAAATAATTTTATTGATGAAAACCACATGAAACATAAATTAACAAAAATTAATTAACAAAAAAAAAAAAAGTCATGTAAGAATGTTAATGTATGACGCCTATGGCCCTATCTTTTGCAACTATGTATGTATAATTCTAGTGTCTTTTTTTACATTCATAATTACCTAGAAAATTATTCCGGTCCATTTTGATGTTGCATCAAACTTTTATTAAGTTTATTTGCTAAAGGTGCGCATTTATTTCGTAGTCAAATAGCATAATCTCATTTCAGGCACAGAATCATACTCATAATAAAGTTGCCTCCGTCAACTCCATGAGAAGTCTGGATAATGTTGAGTTCTTTCCACTATTTTGAATATCAACCAATATCTGTTACAGAAAATAAATGTTGCAAGACCAAGACAAAGTTTGACAACAAATAAAATTTTAAGTAGTTTTCAGTAGTTAAGACTGTTTTAGGTCGCTGTAAGTAGTTTGCACTTAAAATAGTTTCATTAGTAAGGTAGATAGTAAATGTTTGTTCTTTTTTAAGGCCAGGTACAGACGGAGCGAACGAAAGCAAGAGAAATTTCGCGATCTTTCTCACTTCGTCGACTAGTATAACATAAGATTTAATTACAGACTTAGCACATAATTAGTACTTTTCCGTGTTTTTAGTATGTTTCAAACCAAGTTGTATCCAATGCAAAAAAGATAGTAGAGGCACAATTCTATAACTCATTGTATATAAAAACTTCGTAAAATAATCCTAATCATTTTGTGGTATAATTTCCAACAGAACAAAGCCCGTCCGCCAGTTAAGGACTCTACGAACCACGACATCAAAGACACGTTTGAAGACCTAACCTTGGTGCTGCCGGAAGGCATGATGTGTAGGGAGTGTGATACTCCAATGGACAGCGACCAACATTTCTTGTAAGTAAAGTTTTATTTATACGTGCAGACGACCTATGCAAAGCCTAGAACGCGCAAACCCCCGCGCGCCGTTGTTGCCATAAACTGTTTTTCCCAATCTCCTTTGCACATGTTAACATATCAAAATAAAAATATACTATATATTTCGTAAAGTAACATTCTAGTGAGCAAGATAGCGGCGCGCGGTATTCTGGGCCTTAAGAAAACACGAAACGTAGTAATCATAATCATAGTATCGTATCATATTACACACTCTTATCATATTATGTATTTGAAAATATTTAACATTAACAATTACTCAATAGTATTTTTTTATATTGTATTTTTATGTTTTTAAGTGAATTTGTAAGTGGATGAATTATTTAAATTATGAACTTTTATCTGATTAAAAAAATGATTTAATTAAATAATACTCTGTGCTAATATTTTATTGAAAAAAATTGTGAGAGGAAATAGTCCTAGAATCGTTATTTTAACCTATTTCATAACGATTGTTCCTCTCGTGTGTAAATTTAAATTTTAACAAATAAAACATGTCATCACTCATTCCTGACTTGTTTTTGTTTCGCAGAGGCACAACCAGTTGCACTAAATGCTCGTACGTGTCGTCGTGCTACCGCGCCATGCTGCAACACAGCGGCTTCTGCGCCGGCCCGCTGTCGCTCGAGGACGCGCCGCGAGACGCGCCCTACGCCACGCACTGCGTCTGCGGGTACTCCACTAAAGTCGGTGAGTGACAGAGTTGTCGTCAACGCTTCGAGCTTGTGGGAAGCGTGGTAAGGGTCGGGTTACCTCTTCACCCTGGCTTCAACTTGTCTCTGGGTTTTGCTCCTCTTGCCTACTAATGGCATTACGATTTGTGGGTTATTAGCCGTAGTGTTTAGAGATTCTGTTGCAATTTTTTTTTTACTAAAATGTAGTTGTAGCGGCGATTTCGCGTTCAATTCAACAAAAACGATCATAACATGATGGATTTCAACGGATTAGGTATTCATGGATTCGTCTATAACAGAGAAAAAAAAAATCATAGGAGGAAAATCCAAAATTGCGTCAATAATTTGCAAGCGGGTTCATTGTCCTTTTATAAACTTCAACCTTGTTACTAAACATCTTTTCCATGTATTGTTATTAACTGTGCACTTGTAGGTTATTTCTAGGATTACATTGAGGTGCTAGGGCACCTTTCATTTCTACCATTGCCACTTCAAGTGTACTGTTATAATAACAAATATGTCGTAGGTACCGACATGCTGACTCATCTGCTGATGTGCGGCCACCAGAGCGCGTACAGCTGCGAGGAGGACGCGCGAGCCAACACCGTGAAGCCGCAGCCCGAGGCCGCCAAGCTCGACCCCGAACCCACGCCCATGGAAACCGTACGTTACCACATCACTTCGCACTTTTTTTTATGGACGTTTAATGCAGTTAGCCACAGATTGCTGTTACTGCGTCACTGGACTCGGTGAGCGCCCGGCGCTTGGCCTTAAAATTAAGGTTGAGGCAACAGCACAAGGGTACCCAACAGTGGGTCGAACCTCGGCTAGGACTGTTGCCAGAGTGAATTATTTTGAATTACTAACCGAGGCACCGCTGGGAATCACTTCGCAAATCTTCTTCTTCCTTTCGAACCAGTGTGGATTTCAAGTGCGACACGAAGAGGGTTGAAATTTTTAGGTTTTATGACATGCCGGATTCCTCACGATGTTTTCTTTCACCGTTAAGCACGCGTTTTAATGCACACTTCGATTTATTGAACAAAAACATCTATTGGTGTACGACATGGTTCGAAACTTTCGAACCCACGACCTTAGTATTGAAAGTAAAGGCACCTGCCACTCGGCCAACACGGCTTCGCATTTATGTACCTATGTGTTACTTCGGATTTAGAAGCAATTCCGTGATGAGTTCAAACTTTTATGATTTTATAGTGATAGATGCAATGATCAGCAAATTAGTGAAGTTGTGAATGCGTCTAGGCAAGCGCAGTGTAGGACGACCTTTGGCCGTATGGAGCGATGATCTGCGCGCTATAGCTGACAGAAGGTGGAAGAGGAGAGCCGATGATCGGACTCAGTGGCGCGCCTTGGGAGAAACCTACGTCCAACAGTAGACTGCTATAGGTTGATGATGATGATGATGAATGTGTATTATAAACTTTTTGTGAACAGGATACGGTGCCATCTATATCGGACTACGCGCCACCATCCGTGCTGAACACTCAGCTGTCTTTGGACGACCTCGCGCCGCCCTCTGTCTTGAGCCAGAGTGATCAGGTAAACAGAACTACCAAGTCTCCTGATACCATTAAACGTCGATGACACACTGCTTTTTTTCACGCTACAAGTCAGCGAGTTTAAAAGCTAGTTAGTTTGTTTCGATTGAGCGAGTTAGTTTCGGGAAGGAGTGTCAACTAGAAGATTGTAAAAAAGCCAATGACACGGGGGGAGTTTACAAGTTACAAGCCAACTCGCTGGCTTGTAAACTAGCCCTGTGTCATCAAGGCTTAACAGCTTGGCCCTATTTTCTTTGGACAATACATATTTTTACATTCGGGTCAACCTGCTTCAAGCTGGTTCAGCTGTAAACAGCTTGAAAGTTCCTCACTTGGCTTGACGATTCATATACCCAAAGCATGGTGTTTACGTATGGGAGTGTATAGAATAAACTTTCAAACACTTAAAGTAGATTATTGTTCCTTTACACAGTGGTTTTCTGTAATTTTGATTAGGAGCAATGCCTTTGCGTGAAAGTTGCACCAGTTTTTTTCTTCATATTGGTTGCACTTTGGGCTACAGTCTTGGGTTTTAGGTTAAGGCGTCATCACATGGGTTTTAGGGTGCCTTTCCATCAGAGATGTGCTATGCAGCTATGCTGCGAAGATGTGAAATCTACGCTACGAAAATATGTGACCGTTTTCAGCAATGCTAAGCTATGTAGCTGTGCGAGGAAGATGCGCTATGAAGATGCGCCGCCGCAAAGTAGCTGCGCGAGAAAGATGCGCAGCTCAAGCTATGCGATGTATCGATAGTAGGGAAGCGTATACATAGCACGCATCCATAGCATCCTTCCATATAAAAAACATAGCTTAGTTGAATCCGTTTCCACCAGTGCTAAGCTATGTGCACCAATGAATATGATTGGTGGATATCAAACGCATCCATTGCAACGTAGCATAGCACATCTCTGGTGGAAAAGCACCCTTACAGTGTTTTGTCGTTTCCAGCATGAGCAAGAGCTGCTGAAGGACGCGTACGACCGCCCGCTGGCCACGCCGCGCCACGAGGAGCCGTCATACACGCTTGGAGATTTCGAGCCGCTGCCGCAGGAACCACCGCCGCAGCCCGATTTTGAACAACTATAATAAATGCCCACTTTCACTATAGGAGTAATGAATGTGGTCATGTTTATAGTGTTCATTCATCTTGTGTTAGGGTATATTATGAAGTAGATGGTAGATGCATTTCATTTTGTGAACTATGTTTGCGGTGTTCATTTATCTTGTTAAGGTTCTAAAAAAATTATATGGAGTTTAAGCATAGGAACAAGTACATATTGAATTCTAGATTATTGCTTCTTCTGGATTTGCTGCATATTTTGTTGTGTATTAAGTAATAATAACAAATAAGGTTCAATTTCGCATAAAATAGTGATTCCTAATAGATTTTTAGTTGAGGTTTTACTATTCAAAGATCCGCGCTTGATTCCACTGAAAGTTACAACTGAGTGGGCTTTTCTATTAGGGAGATAAAAATTATTTGTCCATTTTCCATTGGATATTTTAATGCAATATTGGTTTATGGTTAATGCTAATTATTGTGTATGATTTCAGGATGACGGGTGATTTATCACTGATTATTTGACATATTATTTTCAAGAAAATATTGATTTACTTTATTATAAACTTGAGTTTACTCAGAATATGAAAGTAAAATTGTGACTTACAATAGGGTAAGTATAAGTGGTAGGTATAAGCAATAAATAAATTTTAGCATTTATTTATTTGGTCTCTCTTTTTCTTCCTTCTTTTCTTTTTAAATTTCAAAACAGACTTATTCACTACACCATAGTATTGTATGCAGTCATCATCATTTTCTAACACAGTGCTGTCGTAACACAAGTTGTATGTTCTCCAGATGTATTTCCAAGATATTTTTACTTTACTTTTATTTCTTTTTTTATATATTTCGAAATGTCTTGCCACTGCCTTCTTTAAATCTCTTACTGAAGCAGTTTGAGGGACCTGAAATAAATAACTTTTTATGAATGGTGATAACAAAAAAGGCTCTAATATAGCACTGCTCATAAATATTTATAGGCAATAAACATCGTGAATTTAGTGCTGTAGTAACAATTGCAGTACTCACAATAACTTTCAGTGCAGGTTCATCCTCCCTCGAGATAATTAAAGTTATAGCTTGACCATGTTCTACTGCTATCTGAAAATTGTAGATCAAATCTTCAATTCAGTTTGACGATGCACCTGTTATTTCAAAGGTTTGTAAGATGGATTAATTCTACACATACCTGCGACAGGATCTCCTCAAGGATTATATCCGAGGGAAGATCGCTAAGCAAAGAATCGCATTTTGTTAGAGTATAAAGTGAGGACTGTGTGATTTCCAGTAACTCGTCGTGAGTCAGCGTGTTAGCTATATCCTCAACGGGTTCCGCGCCTGGTGTAGGTATGGTACAAGATGAAACTAATTCACCATCTCTCATATTAATACACAATGAAGCTCACCACGACTATATTCGATCTGATTTTGAGGCTATTTTTATTTTGTTTACAAACAGTGTATTGACATCACAGATTAGTCAGAGTACTGACCAAAGAGAATAGTACTGACATGGAGCAACCAAAGAGCATTTATACATAGTAGGTATACAAGTTCTTTGGGAGCAACCAAAGAGTTTGGATATACCTATAATAGAGATAATCATAGGAAACTTCAAAGAAAGTCCCACAATTGTTATGTGGGACATAATTATCCAACCAAGTGGATTGTTAAATGGTTCTGTCGCTTTCCATCTACATTGACTATCTTTCAAATTTAATCTCATAAAATGTCATTGTTTTTGTCAGGCTGTCGAAACTACGGGCTAAAAAAACTTTGTATGGACGGAGGCAAAATTTTAATGGTGGCTATATATACGTTTCACTCACGTCTCCAACCTCTCGCTCTTCTGTCTCACGTCATTCATTCGCGACATTCCGATCATTGCTTTATTTATTTCTAAATTTTCTTATGTGATTTATATCATATATTAGTGGTTTTGTTACAAAATACTTTCAGTTTTATGACTGTAGAATGTTACTATGACGTACCGAAAGTGTGAAATTTGTGGTTTGATATCGAAAAGAAAAGATGGTAAAAGAAGGTATTTCATGGCAAGATTCCCTCGAAATGATGAATCTCGGTAAGTACAACACAAGTAAAATGATACAATGGTAAACAGTGTTTAAACCACATCATATAATTTACATTTTATTTGTAAAATAGTGGATTTGGAAAATAGTGCGTCAAATTAAAATATCGATATCGATAAAATTATATTTGTTCTAATGTGTACAGGTGCAAGCTGTGGGTTAAGATGACAGGGAAAGAAGATTTGGCGTATATACCCATTGAAAAGTTATACGCAAATAAATTTATATGTGGCAAACATATTAAATACCATGTTCAATAAAATGGCACCAAGCTCATCCAGGTCAATAAACATAATTGTTTACAGGGTTCTAAGTCTGACAAGAAACTTGTAGTTAACACAATTTGATTTAATTATTACTAGAATTTTGAGGCTAACAGTCCAATTGATATATTGTATATTGCAGGATACAGCACCGCGCGCGTTGAAATATGCAAAGGGACGTTTGGACGTTGCTCTAAACTGGCTGTGGAAGCAGCAGGAGACCTTATAATAATAATGCGTTCATTTGAGATGTAATGTATATATATATATATATATAAACTGTAAATTACAAATATATATATATATTTTTATTTTCATTTAAAGCCACACAATGATTATTTGAACAGAAAATATTATGTTCAATAAAATGTTAGAAACCTCGCACTTTAATGAACATGGTATTTTATATTCAAATAAACATGTGTGACTTTAAATCTCTACTGATTCAATTAAATTAGACAAGCATCGATATGTAAGCTATCGATAATTTTGCCAGGACGTCACTAGTTTTTTCTTCATGTTGGTAAGGCTCCTAACGATTATTTTGTTAGAATGTTGGTAATGGCGATTTTTCCTCGTTTTGACGTAGAATGATCAATTTTTTTTTTTTTGTTGTTTTTTTGTTTGAAGTCCCGTCTCTTCAACGTAGTGGTTATATTCTCTTTGGTTTTTGTTTATTTTTCAACGGGGTTTTGGTTGTTTTATATTGTTTTATACGTATTGAACTATTGTAAATAGTGAAATAAATATGTGAAATGTCGAATTGTGTCCTCGTATTATGCCAGGCCTCCGCAAGTATCATAAAAAATTAAGGGAACCTGAATTTTCACCGGTAAGTATCTATTTGTGTATGTACTCATTAATAACCCATACTAAACACATAATTATTGCGTAGATACATTGAATAACGTCCAATAAGTATAGAAATATGAAGAATCGGCGTTTTTCATGCTAAAATCATTAATAAATCGAGGCAATGATATACTAACTAGGGATGTCATAAAACGTAAAAAGATTTGTCGATAAGGCTATGCAGACACGACGAGTATACCTTGTAAGATTTTCAGAATAAAGTGAGCCATTGAGGGATCCCGTAGCTGACCCATCTCACTTAAACACACTCACACTCTTTGTATTTTGTTCGATTCATATTTTATTTATTAATATTATATATTTGCCGTCCTGCCTACTGTATCATGGTTAAACAGAATATCTGTGTTCAACCATGATAGTGTAATATACAAAAAAAGAGAGCTTCAAAATAATCACGGAAAATATTACGTTTACACTATTAATATTTCAGGGTGTCTCTTTGGCGTCCAATAACGATCGGCAAGAGGTAAAATGTTCTTCCGGCTATTCTTCAACTTGAACCAAATGCAATGCTCGTGAAGCTAACGGTCAGTACTGTACTTAAAATTGCGTGTTATAGGTATATTATAATTACATGAACTATAAATTAAAAATATAATGTGTTTCAGGATATCCCTTTCATCAACGTACCTAAGCCAGGACCTTCGGATACTACAGAAATAAGTTCGTCAGTGTTTTCAGACGTACCACCGAAGAACACTAGCGTAGAATGTACAGAATGTGCAGTGTGAGATGGTCGATAAAAATCTAGCCTACTCCAGTTTGCTAAAAATTAACTGTTTCAGATAGCGTACGAAAGCCTTGAAAAAAAAGTACTGATAAAGTATACCAAGAAAATATAATAATTATAAATAAAGTTAAGGAAAATAAATTAATAGAAATATATGTAGCAAAAGAGTCTTCGCCACATGCGTATAGCATTGAGTTAAAAATATTTGATAAATTAACACTTCCACCATCAATATGTGATCGTCAACGTTATGCTTATCACAATGACGGGAAAAGTACTCAATACTCAATAAATTTATTGTCTTCACATAGTAAAATACTTACAAAAAACCAACAAAGTGGTAGAATCGCATGTAAGCCCTTTCGGGGGACTAATCTATAGGTAGGGGGCAGGCAGAACAAGGTTTAGCTGAAAAAAGTATTAAGCTCAAGTGTTAACTTTTGTTAAGTATAAATTTTGTAATGTACTCATTTTTCTGTTTATGTTGTATATTATTTTATCAAATAAAAAAATGTCATCTTAATTCGTGGTTTTTACAAAGTTCAAGGTTCCTTTAATCCAGAGTGAATCTAGAATCTAGAATTATCATAGTCACGAACTTTAAGTTGTTAGGATTGATATATCGATATCGGTATCGGATCATCGAACTCTTAATATCGATATCGATATTTTATGACTTGGACATCTCTGTGGCTCAACGTGTGACAGATGCCCCCTATATTATGACGTACGACAAATGCATGTTTTGTCTCGTTTTATCTAGTGCATAAAGTGGTATGCGCAAAGAAGATAGCGAATTTGTCAAATTTAGGAGGGATTCTATTTACTTCGTTCTTCTGAGGGAGCAACTGATTGCTTTTTTTTTATATTTCACCATTTGGAAGGCTAAAGTCATACGTCCTCGTCATACGTTACATAAATATTGCGATTCGCGGCTGATTGCTTCCTTGAACGTGTGATAAAACTCTTGTTTGATTCAATAAATCTTCGTGTAAAGGTTACCATATTCCGGAAAAATACCGATTGTCTGTGGTGAACAGATTTAAGTGTGAAATATAGAAAAAGCTTTTTTGTCTATGGTGTGCAATAAAACTGTCAAAATGACAGAGGTTGTCTTGTCACAAAAATTTGAGGTTATTTTTTGATCAGCAATAAAATCGAAAATTGGGTAATACATTCCAAACTCTTCTGGCTACGACTGAAATGGATTCATTAACTACTGGATCGCTCAGTGGGGTGCAGAAGGAGGAATTAATGGATCAGGTGAAGCAACAAATTGCTATTGCAAATGCTCAGGAATTGCTGACGAAAATGTCGGAGAAGTGTTTTAAGAAGTGCATCAGCAAACCTGGCACATCCCTTGATAACTCAGAACAGAAATGCATAGCAATGTGTATGGATAGGTATATGGATGCATGGAATCTTGTGTCACGGACGTACAGCACTCGGATTCAAAGGGAGCGGAACAACATGTGAGAACCTCACAACATAGTATGAAGATTGAAATTCGTTGCAGTGCCGTGTAAATATATCAGTAGTGACAGCATGTTTCACATTGCGAGTTGCAACAAATTGTGTTCAATAAAACTTATTTAGGTTGTTACTCGTCTTTATTGCTAGAACACTCTACAGACAAACTGTTTCTGTACTTACATTATTGAAAAGTGTTATGTTATTGTTTAGAAAAATGTTACAATTACGTAGTAGGTGCTTGTGCTAATACAAGTTACAAATAGCTCATTGGTTTATTTTCATTAAACATAGGAAGAATTTCACCACCTTTATTCACCTTTGATTATTTTCTTGCGATACAGATACAATTTCTTGATCCACATCTCTCTAAGTTCTTCTTCACTTGGCAATTCCTGAAACACATGAAATATTGTATTAATTTTGTTCTAAGCAAACACTCCACATAATTTTAAATAAAACTTTTCTAGCCATGCCATTAGCAATACAATATTTTCATAAACTTGAACAGAAAAGATTTTGTGAATCAATAACAAAAATAGCACTATCATGTAATAATGAACTGAATACACTACTCACACTAAAATCTATTATAGAATCATCTTTCTGTACTTTTATTTCAGTGTCTGGAATCAAAATAGTCTCTGTCTGCAAGTCTATCCGAATATTCTTCTTACTTCTAGATGATGTGAAAGACTTTTGTACAAAAGAGTCACTATTTAGCTCAGCGAGTAAGTTCCGATCTTGGATTGTTGGCATATCTTCTTTGATTTCTACTTCTTTGTACTCATATGATGGAAGTTTGGTCATGGTCAAGCCCGCAGCCTCAGCAGCTTTGATAGCTTTTTCAACCTTTGATTCGGTATCATCAAGATTGACTCTCTTATTGGGTATTGGACGCTCTGAAATATGAAAACTAATTAAAATAAGTACTGGAATATAATCATACAAAGTTAATAATTTAGTACCTAAATGCTAATAAAGTAGTTTTGTGCAAACACTAGCAAATAATATAAATGTTACAACTAGATAGTTACCTATTTCTATGGAGCTGGAGCGACTATTAGAGGAACGCGATCTCTTTGACTTCTTGCTATATTTCGACCGGCTTTGAGATCGAGATCGCGACTTGTCGCGCCTGGACCTAGACCGCGACAACGACCTCCTGCGAGATTTGTCGTATCTATCCCTCGAAACACTACGAGAATAGCTTCTCCTTCTATGTCTCGTGCGAGAACTTGAGCGTTTTCTTTTCACACTGCTGGCTTCCGACCGGTCTCTCGATCTAGATCGTCTTTTATGTTTACTTTTAGACTTCTTTCGTTCGTAAGAGGATTCTGAACTGTATGAGGCACTCCGTCTATCACGGTAGCGACTTTTCTCTCGAGGCATTTGTGCCGAGCAAATTACAAATTGTAAAATTTTTCGATTCAAAATAAAACTTAAAAAATTCATACAATTTTTTAATCAATCGACGTCGTTTCTTCCAAAGAGAATATAACCACTACGTTGAAGAGACGGGACTTCAAACAAAAAAACAACAAAAAAAAACATTGATCATTCTACGTCAAAACGAGGAAGAATCGCCATTACCAACATTCTAACAAAATAATAGTTAGGCCTTACCAACATGAAGAAAAAACTAGTGACGTCCTGGCAAAATTATCGATAGCTTACATATCGATGCTTGTCTAATTTAACTGAATCAGTAGAGATTTAAAGTCACACATGTTTATTTGAATATAAAATACCATGTTCATTAAAATGCGAGGTTTCTAACATTTTATTGAACATAATATTTTTTGTTCAAATAATCATTGTGTGGCTTTAAATGAAAATAAAAATGTATATATATTTGGAATTTACAGTTTATATATAATATATATATATATATACATTACATCTCAAATGAACGCATTATTATTATAAGGTCTCCTGCTGCTTCCACAGCCAGTCTAGAGCAACGTCCAAACGTCCCTTTGCATATTTCAACGCGCGCGGTGCTGTATCCTGCAATATACAATATATCAATTGGACTGTTAGCCTCAAAATTCTAGTAATAATTAAATCAAATTGTGTTAACTACAAGTTTCTTGTCAGACTTAGACTATTACTATTACTGTTATTATTATTATTACTATTACTATTACTGCAACAAAAGTAATATTAAATTAAAATTTCTCGCATATCGATAAAGTACTTTATGAAGTTACAAGATATATCACTGTATAAAAAAGTATATAACTTACTAGGATCACATGTTGTGATTTCGACAGTATTCTTTATCGGAATTTCATACTCATGGTATATAATTAGCTCCTCGTGAAACATATCTGTAGCATGGGCTAATGAATGTTCTGTAATGTTGTTTAAAAAACAAAATAGCAATATAATTTGATAGCAAGTGTGATAGTAGTCCAATGCAAAACAAATACAAATAAAGAAATCTGACACTTAACAATAAATAGGTACTATTAATTGTCGTAAAGTGGTGGTTTGCAAGGCCTCTTATTTGCAAATCACCCATACAACGAGCCTGGTTCACGTCTAGTTAACACATACCTTCATTTGTTGTACAACTTTTATTTAGGCTCAAACAATCAGAGAAAACATGATATGGGAACTCTGATAGAATCTTGTCTGATAGAGGTTGAGCTGTTAGTCGTAATGAAGGTACAGCAGTATTTTTCAATAGGGTTTTTTTCTTTTTGAAATCCTTGTCGTGGAAATGTTTGCCACATATAAATTTATTTGCGTATAACTTTTCAATGGGTATATACGCCAAATCTTCTTTCCCTGTCATCTTAACCCACAGCTTGCACCTGTACACATTAGAACAAATATAATTTTATCGATATCGATATTTTAATTTGACGCACTATTTTCCAAATCCACTATTTTACAAATAAAATGTAAATAATATGATGTGGTTTAAACACTGTTTACCATTGTATCATTTTACTTGTGTTGTACTTACCGAGATTCATCATTTCGAGGGAATCTTGCCATGAAATACCTTCTTTTACCATCTTTTCTTTTCGATATCAAACCACAAATTTCACACTTTCGGTACGTCATAGTAACATTCTACAGTCATAAAACTGAAAGTATTTTGTAACAAAACCACTAATATATGATATAAATCACATAAGAAAATTTAGAAATAAATAAAGCAATGATCGGAATGTCGCGAATGAATGACGTGAGACAGAAGAGCGAGAGGTTGGAGACGTGAGTGAAACGTATATATAGCCACCATTAAAATTTTGCCTCCGTCCATACAAAGTTTTTTTAGCCCGTAGTTTCGACAGCCTGGTTTCTTCCGTCTTTTGGTCAGCACTATTTCTAAGTCTTGTTCACGGTGGAAAGCAAG
This sequence comes from Lobophora halterata, assembly GCA_932526365.1. Classification (NCBI taxonomy): domain Eukaryota; kingdom Metazoa; phylum Arthropoda; class Insecta; order Lepidoptera; family Geometridae; genus Lobophora; species Lobophora halterata. Next base: position 10,876,411 of record OW052001.1, read on the forward strand.
GTTGGTTCACAACCATAGACGACCTCAATTCGATATTAAGGGCGATACGATTAGTAGTTAACGTTGACGTTAGTAGTTTGATCGCGAACTTGCGATGGTCGCGTGATCGCGTTCTATTAGGACAATGCCTAATACTGTAGATAAAAAAAAATACTCAAAGAAAACATTCCTTTATTTGATAAAGAGAACTGCATTTCAAGATTTTCGAAAATTCGTTTGTCACACCAGGGAATCGAACCGACTAAAATCTGTAAAAATACACCCTGTAATTTTATTGCATCTATCGTTAGGATTAATTATAGGGATGAAATCTCTATAACAAACTAGACAAAACGTGGTAAACTAGCTAATTAGTTGCTCGAAATGGACAAGGGAAATCTAACGATACAGATTCCATCCTGCCGTTTGGAAGATACGAAGTAACAAAGAATACATAAATACATACAAGATACGCGTGAAAAACATGACCCTTCCTTGGCAGGTGGGTAAAAAACGTGTTAAAAATGTTTTTTTATAGTCGGAAGTGAACTTATCGACCGTGCATCTATGCCCTTGGCCCTTATCTACACCTGTATTGTCATTGTCAAAAGTTTTATTTCTTACTTGATAGATGGCGCTTTATACACTTGCCTGACATCAAAACCCGTTTCCTTTCACGCAGATGATAATTTCACTACATAAAACACCGAATGTATATTTGAAAATACGGCATTATAAACTAAAATTATCCTGTTTTTCAATATAAAATTGCCAAGTGCATATAATTTTCAATAATTTTTTGAGGAGTGAAGGATTTAGGTCGCTTTATTCACTGATTTCATAGAACATTTTGCTTTAATACAGGTATAGAAACGTCGAATAGGGCAGCGACCGTCAGCCGTCAGTCCAGTGTCGGCCGATGACGGAATGTGAAAATCCAAAGATGGTGATCAACTGTATTTTTCGAGATTTGCTGAAATAATTCTACATTAGAGCTTTGTTATTCGATAAGAATGTGAAAATAAAGAAGCCATTGGTTTAAACACTGAATTTGTACCTTTGGAACTTAAAAATAAGTCTCCCAAAGTGCCCTTACGTGAGGTACGATCACTGACATTGTTTCGTTGAAATCGCTGGTGCCCATCGCGATTGTTATGTTTATGCTGGAACCGTGTGATTTTGACTCGCTAAGTAGATCGTGAAATAGATTCTGATGTGTCCGAAGTCATGGAGAGACTGGAGCGTACACATAATAACATGGAGGCTGGTGACTGTGTGGATACAAAACAGGTGAGCACTCTCGACTAATTACCTGCCGGTTTTTCAACATTTTCACCTTTGCCTTGCTCGCGTTGCCTTGGTACTTGCCAAATTTGCATTGAAATGCAGCCACTGGTTGTTTCAATACAAAATTTTGTGATTCATTGTGGCCACTGCAAATTGCTGTCTTCACAGTCACTGTAGATCTTAGTACCTAGGTACTTTCTCAACTCAAATGCAGTAAATTGAATATACTGTTAATAGCTTTCTAATTGGTAGAGTCCAACATTCAAGACCATATCAATAAATTGAAGGCACAAAGCAAGGCAAAAGGTGGGCGAGCTATTTGCTACCCACACTCCTTGTGAATAAATTATTGACATTAGAACATTGTTATGAGCTGTGGGCACCTTATTGGGATAATCTATAGGTGTTCCTATAATCTAGCTATAATGTTATATAAATTGCCTACTCTCTTTGTAGATCCCCATTGAATTTGGGTTGGAAAGTCAGAATGTGCGGTCAGTTTCGCAAACGGGACACTTAGGATAATAAAATAAGATTTAGAATTTTTATTGTCACAAGGCTGTGTGCTCAATTTGCGTGCGTGTAAAATTTGAAAACATAATGTGAAAGAAAAGTCTTCCCCAGTGCCCTGTTTGCTACACCCATACCGAATACCTTTACTTTGAATCCAATAATATATTTGATAACTAAAAGAAAGTCATTTAATTATATCAATATCATTGCTTAGATCACATTTCACAGTTCAAATCAGAAAAAGAAATGTTAAATAATAATGGGTTCTTTATTGTCCCTCGTGTACTTTTCTAACTATTATAACTAATAGAACCTCAAATTTTAAAGGAAGTTTCATAAATTAAACATGTTTTGAAAACTTATTTGACTTTACAAAACTTGTGAAGACCTAAGACTAATTTTATAAAATTTCATCAGTTGTGTCTTTGTCATAATAATAATTTGCAATAATGCAAAGAACAAAATAAATGGAACAAATGTGAGCCTTAGAAAAGTCCCTGAGTAAACTCAGACTACTTTAGAATTTGAAAAGAATCATCAGACTTATATTTTAGTAGAACAACAAGTTAGCGAGAAAATGTCATACAAAGTTGAGAACAGTTTAGTTAAGGGTAATCCACAAGGCAAATTTCCGTACAAAATGTTTCAGACAAATACTCAAAAAATAGGCCGTATTATAGTTTTTAACACTATTCATTTTGTCTATGTTTTCCGATTGTGTCAACAAAAATTATTAAGGTTTCATACTTTAATTTAGATAAATTCATGGCTTGTCTGCTTTCAGTATTGTTTTATGAACTAACTTTTTGTTGATATTTTTTTGTTAGGATGTGTGTGATAGGTATGGAAAAATGTAGTCCTAACCCTAATAGGATAAAAGAGTAGTTTGTCTCGTTTTGTGCATTTACGGATTTTTTATGGCAAAATAATCATTCCCGGGAATACCCAGGAATAGCAAAAAAATTCACGTCGTCGTCGGGAATGACGTTATTCCCGGGAATTCCCGATTCCCGGGTCCCGGGAACGAAACCCTAGTCTAGCTAGATCATAATATAATTAATTTGGTATCTAAATAACAGAATAGATATTTTTTTCTCTATCATTAGTATTGCAGGATATGAATCTATATTTTATCTCTATCAAATCAGTATTTCATTATCTAAACAGCAATAAATAAGCTTTGCTTTGCATTCCTCATCTTATCAATGAGACTATATTTTCTATTAAAATCAAATTATCATTCATCAGTTTAGCACTGTTTTGGTCATGGCCATGGGCATGTTTTGCCATCAGAAGAACGTCTAGCTCGTCTTGTCACTAGTTTGCATAAAAAACCTAAGGCTCCTTAATTACTTAATAACATCACAAAATGTAAATAAATTTATCTTTCATTTAATCATTAAATAAAGACATCGCTTCAAAAGGACGAAGATCTTAACGGAAGTAAAAACATAAAGGTACAGTTTCTTCGTATATCGTGCGTAGTGGGGGGCGCGAGCGCAGGCGGCCCACAGCCGAAGCAGTATAGCCGCGGCGGGCGCGCAGACCGCGCGAAGTCGTACTAAGCCTACGCCCCACGAAGCGAAGTTCCGAACCCACGCGTGTGATGTCACCCGGAGTGCCAGTGGCTCTCGTGTTGTGATCGTGCATTATGGTAGCGATGGTGGCATCCGCCTCAGGATACGGCACCCTGCGCCGGTTCCTCAGCGCCCCGGAGGGTCACACCGACGAGGGAATGCCGAGCGCCTCCGTTGCCGTCTCGGTAAGACCAATAAGACCGAGACACCTACACAGTTAAGGCTATGCGTCAGGAATGTTGATGATCTACGAGTATGCTCAGTACTTATCGTGCTAGGTGTGCCCACTGCCCGTGTGTATATCATCGTTATGTTTGTTTGATAAATCCCCGATACGATAAAACTTGTAAATGTGTTCTTTTTCTATTCACATTCATTAGTTAACCACGGTCAAGCTGGTCATTTACAAAATATATCGACAACATCATCATTCTATTTCCGCAATGAATTGATTGGAAAAGAAGCACGTAAACAAAGCATATTATGAAAAACTTGAATGAAGTTAACTAACTCTGTAATTGATTATTTTTTTTTTTACTCGTATTTAGAAAGTTCTATTAACATTTTCTATTAGAATGTCTAGTCCACGCGTATTAAAACCTCGAGCATGCGACCGCGGGCACAAATAAAAGAACAATTCAATTTCAGCCAGCTAGCAAATCGTAATTTTGTAAGAAGTCGGTCTTACTTTTTCTTTCGCTTCAACGTTACCGAAAGTCAGTACTTCGGCACAACTGCATTTTGGCATCTAAAAAAAGATCCGGACGAATCCATCAACGACTGCATCGTCTAGGAAGAAGAAAGGTCGTCGACCTTAATAATACTTTCCTTTTTATTATTTGTGTGTATATTGGAATCGATTGAAATCCTGGCCTTGGCCTGACACGGAGTGCTAGAATAATACTCGTAGATGATGTCACCCTGATCCGTGCGGGATCGCGCGGAGCCATCGGCCAAGGCTAGCTAGACCAGCAGACCGTGGCCGTATCTCGAGGAACACGGCTCGTTGCCCACCATCCGCGAAAGGAGCCCATGCTGCGTGGTTGCCAGCACAGATCATGCTGGCACTTTTTACCTCCACTTAATAATAAGACTTGCGTTGATTGAAAGTGATGTACCATGACAAACTAGCTCTGTGCGTTTGCGTCGTCTCAGCTTTGCTGTACCAATATTTTCTGACATGATTTTCCTGTTCAACCTCACCTAGTCGGGTCAAATTTAGTAAGACTGCGTTTCTGCCAATATGTAGAGAAAACACGAATCGAATCAAGTGGTAATAATAGGCTGGGCTCCCAATAGAAATAGAGAGTTGTAATACTCGTAATTCACCGATTGTTCAATGCAGTTTTCTTTCCCATCGGTTATTTTTGACGATAAAATTATTTTGAATAACCCATTCATTACGCATGGACGTCTGGCTTTCTCGATTTGTAACATTTCATCAAAAATGTGATAGACGGAAATTTCAAAAGAAACAAGCCTAATCTAAAACACTCCTTTTACGCCCGAAAATAAGTCATTAAATAAGTCACATTTTATTTAGAAAATGTAGAATTCACAGGATGCAAGTTAATTATGTCTCAACCAATTGAATTATCAAGACATAAAAATATCCTTTTAATATGGCTCGTAGATTTCTCAGAAGTCAAACATTTATGTCAGCAGTTTGCCACTGCATCAACTGCATTCTGATGATTTCTCTACGGAGCACTAATTAATGTCTTAGAATGTTGTTGTCATACATTTTATCTATCCTGGAACCTGCAAGATAGCAAGTTACCCGTATCCCGTATCACTATAAGAACTGGGTGGCACACTAGTGGATGTGACCAAACTGGTTGCGCCATGGCACGTTGTCGCACCTCCGGTGTACGCTTCCGCCCACCCAGACCTCTCAATAAGGAGAGGGCCTTGTTTGTAGCTTTAAACACCTTCAGCACTACATTTTGCAACATTGGCCTAGTCCATATCACCTTGTCAAATGCTGTTAAATTCACCGCATCTCCAGAGACGCTACAGTGCGTTGATTGTCTTGATGCGTTTTTGATTTGTTGGTCCTTGGTTCACTTTGACGGTGCAGTTGTTTAAAAGTCCTCAATTACGTCAATTAATCGGACTGATAGGCACGACAATGGTTTGCTGAATGTTGTTTATATCTTATAAATCCTACATGGTAAACCATTTTTCTGGTTAGATTTTTTTACAGTTCTGATAAAAGTTATTGGTAACAATGCAATTTGTTTACTAATTAATTATTTTTTTATTTATATATTGTATTGTAACAAAAACGAAGTCGTACCAATTACCTACATTAATTAAAGATAATTCTTATACTACGTAGTACGTACGATAGATCTTCCAAAACATTTCGTAAGAAAAGCTCTGTGAATCATGCCTTATGCATTATTCATCATAAACTTTCAAAATTGATCAAAGCAATTTATTGGAATAAAGCAATAATTCATTACGCGATATCAATCGATCTCCTCCACTGGCATCTAATGTAAAATCAAATGTACTGCACCTTCTTGAGAAAGGTGCGGTCTCTAAAACGAGTTTACTGCATGCAAAGAAAAGTAACTGCATGATAAATAAAACTGATCCTTTATTAAATTCCATATTTATTATTATGGAATTTAATAAACAATTTGAAAATAAATCACCTCCTTAAGGCTAATCCTCAAATCCGAATTCCATACAAAATGTTTCGGACAAATACTCAAAAAGTACGCCGTATTATAGTAATTTCTTCGCACTAATCGTTTCTTCCATGTTTTTTGATTTCGCCAACAAAAAAAGTAAAAGGTTTCATACCTTAATTTAGATTTTGTACGTGTTTTTAAATGAACCTAACTAACTTAAAACACGTATAAAATAAGGATTAAGCTAAAATTATGATTATATGAGTTGTGTTGAACGTGAGTCTATAAATAAATCGATTACTTTATCATTCGCCAATCGATATCTGTCATCGAGAATACGAAGTACTTCTTTCGACTGATGTTATAAACCATCTTGTCCTTGACGCTTGCCATCTGCTATTTTGTCATTTTTTTTTTTTGCCCGTTTCCTTTAACTATAGGCTAAGTTACCAATAGCTACGGCGAGATGACGTCAGGGAAGATACAAACCGTTCGATCCTCATTCATTACATGCTATTACTTAATTTCTAATGTGGTTGAGTTTTATTGCCTCCTATTAATCGTGCAGGCATTTGATAATACAATTCGTCCGCTTTGATGGAGAGTGGAGGCTGCAGAGAAAGCTATCAGAGGAATGCTTGTGCGGTTACTTTCATATGGCCAAGCTTTATGCGAGCCTGATAACTGTCTGAACAAATTGCCTTTTAATATTTGCGAGATGATAAAGTATTGATCTTTGTGCTCTTCCAGCAGTTCCAGCGGTGGAAATTGAACTTTTACTTGTTATTTACGATTATGTTTAATACTTAATTTCATTGTTGTATGCTTCGTGAAAATTTTATTTTTACTTTTGCAGCATTATCTTTTAACTTCTTAACTCGGCTTGTATCATATTGATTCAGCAGACCATTACTTGGCTATTTCGATATAAGTTTAAGTGGTCAAGTATAGGTCACTAAGGGTGCGTTTCCACTGACGCGGAGCTAGGCGGAGTGGAGAGGAGCGGGCCGTAAATTGGCCAATCAGAGTGCTCTAAATCTCAATCGAGCACTGCACGACCCAAAGGTGTAAGTGTTCGGGCTCGGTGCACCGGATCTTAGATATGGCAAAAAATGCAGCGAAACGTTAAACTTGCACTTGAGGGTTGTTTAACCTTTGTTATTGTGTGGATTTGGCTGGTCCAACCGTACAGACATAGTGGTGGCTGCTGAATAGTACCCCATTTAGTTCTACTGCTGGATTCAATTCAATGAAATTTATGATGATCAATCTTCCACTAGTAAGAAACAGTCCAAGCTTCGCACTTGTAGGGTTCATAAGTAAAACCTAAATGTGCGCTGCAGGCGTTTTCTTTAAGAACTTGCCCTGTGCGCTCCTGCGCACTTTGATAAGGTAACTGAGATCCATTACACATTTGAACTGTGTATAAATGAACGGAAGTTAGAAACGTCGAAATGGCCAATTAGCGAGCTCTGGTATCGATGTAACGACAATGCTAAAAGTGAAATTGAGTCCGCGCCGGAAGTTTTAATATTTGCTCAAAAGAAATCAAACAATTCAAATATCTACAAGTCGATGTTTGAGTTTTAACAAAATTGGTTATGAAAACTAATCGCCACTTAAAATTAAACTTGCGGAAATAAATTAAGTACGTCTAAAGTAAATAATTGTTTGTCAGATAGAAGGTAGTTGATTGATACACAGTCTAAGGTTATCGCAAGTTCATAAATAAGTAAACACAATTCACTTTCTCTCAAATAAAGTAGCTGTCATGAGAAGCCAAGGCGTTTTTTATCGACACAATGTTTCTCTTTATCGTTTTATCGTGATGTTCTGTCACAGCATCTTTGTATGAGAATTCACACAGGTATCTTATTATGCAAATTTTAATATGGATGTTTGGAAGGAGATCATGTGAATTGGTTTAGCCGAACAAACAATACAATCTTTATAATTCAACCATAGCTACTATGTAAGTATTTGTTATTTTACATATATCTGCTAAATTAAGTTGTATTAGGTTATGTTAGTAGTGAAAAAATCGCGAGATCCAGATTATCACACCGTTATCGGCCTGCTACTGTCAACCACTTCACGATTCCGTTTGTTTCTAATGCATTTATAATAGCTCTCTGCGATTTCAAACAATCAGTCTAGTCAACTGAAACTAGATCAAGCGGCCACAGAAAAGTCTTTCTCCGTAATTCTTTTCAAAAGTAGATCGAAAGAAATTCATTATTGGTACATTTCCTTTCATTTCAACATCGTACTTGTTAACTTTGCCATATAAGAGTTCACACGATGTATAAGAAACTATTTGTGAAGATACGGAATAGCTAGCATATTCCTCAACATTCTAAGATTGCGCAATTGCTCGTCGCAATGGCTCGGATTCCTCGACCGGTGTCGTGCTACGCAAACTTGGATAGTGCCCTCAACGTGGGAAATCTCGGAAGTAGGCCGCGCATGCATAACTTGACTGGCTAGCACGAATTGGCCGCAGCGGCGATATTAATATTTCGCTGATTGCTGGAATCGATGAAATTTAATTATTGCTTTAGCCTGGTCGGCGCCAGAAAGCATGCCGCCTGCGGATGGCTTAAGAGAAATCGTAGTTTCAATGCGTCGCTTCATGGGCTGCCCTGTACATCGCAGGACAGCGCAGCATCTCACGTGTTGATCATCCTTAAAAAAATCTTCGCGTTATCGTATCATACATTACCGACCTGAATTGGCCAAAATATCTTTCTGTAATAATATCATCGTGGCAATCATTTTGCCATTTTCGCGCTTTATTTCTTTCACCAGCAAATCCCATCGCGTGAAATATATTCGCAAAATTTTGCAAACAAGTGTTAGATTACGATACTAGATAATCTCCATTCTCCTTCAGATGCGGTCGGATCTATCGAACATTCAATTCCTTCGAATTTGAGCCACAGGCTGATCCCCTATTTCCATGATGAGGTTATGATCCCAACAGCTTTTGAATTTTGAGGGACCATGGCTATTTTGCGCTTTGCCTTTGCGTGGGCCACGCATTAAATTGTAATGGCTGGTTATAAAACAGACATACCTAGTCCATACAGCCAGTTGCTGCCTTGTTTGCTGGTAAAAGATCGCTAAAAGATGAACTTTCGTTCTATTTAAATACCTACAGAGGCTACACTATCAATCATAACTAATGTAAAAGCCTATCTCATAATCTAACATAAGTACATAGATAACATTTGAATAGGACACATGCGACACGAAGCAAAAAATATAAATTTTAGGCCACATTTCTTTACATTGCGTGCTAGCCAAGTTACTGGCAAAAAGCTCTTTAAACCAGCCGCCTTGTTTGGCCCAGCCCGAACGCCTCTATTGTTCCACAACTGTATTTACTTAATATTCCTTTACTGTCACATACCTCAGCTCTGATGAAATAAAAGTACATGATTTGAATATTTGAAGACACCTTTCTTTTATGGGCTTTAGCAATGTGTGTTTACTGCGATTCAAAATTCTATGTTTTCAGTCTCTATAAAGTTGGTGTAATTTTGAACGGATATTTTTGTCAGAGTGACGTAACGGCTGTGTAATGTTTAATCGTCGTCGTCGTCGATATCGATCGACTAGTTATGAGTGCCTGTAATTGTGGTTACGAAATGTTTATATTAGTGCTGTCTAGCTACTCTGACACAGGTACTCCATCTCTCACTTTCACCGAGCTCGGAGCTAGCTCAGTCCAACTCGAAACTAACTAGGTCACACGGCAGATGATAGATAATGCGAAGCTGCGACTGTAAATCATTCGATTATTTACAACTGATCACCTTTGCGCCACAATATTGTGAATGTAACTGCAGAATTTGCTGGAAATTCATTGAGCTGCTTCCTTATCGGACATGACTTCAATTGTTATTTATCATCGACAGTGATGACGTCGAAAACATTCAAATAGCGATAGCAAAAAAACTCGTTCTTATCTGCGCTTTTCTCCAAATATTGTTTTCTTTTGATGTTTTGGTTAATCGTTTAATCGCAACCCGTAATTTTTCTTCTCCTTCCTACAATCCAAATTGTCTCGATGAACCTTGGCAGTGCATGATAAACGAGCGTAGGCTCTGAGGCCACTATAATTTTCATTGTCAAATGTGTGCGTGACAGTGATGGTACTAAATTCCGTTGAACGAGAGACAGTCATCCATGTAATAGAGGAAGAGTATGAAATAATTGCAGCTACCGTAAAAGTTTCATTTGACCTTGTTTCAGATGATGGACAGTTTAGATTTACAAAATAATAACTGTATTTTGATCTGACCACAGTCCAATAGCTACGAGAAGTTATGTGAAATTCTGTCGCATCGATTAAATCCTTTTCAAGAATTTAGTGCATAATAAAACCAAGTTGTAGTTAGCTGCGTGGGTATGATGTATTTATAGTTGTCGTTAGTTATGACTTCATCATGTAGGTAGCTAGGTAGCCTCGCTTTGTTGACATTTCTGATATAAATAAATAAATATCATGGTTGCTGTGATCAATATTCTTTTTAGGCCTTTTTGTCTGGTTTAAACAAATACATACAATCGACATTCACTAATAAATTTTCGAGGTCTTAATTTTTCTTGTTGTTAAAGAATTCTGGTTTAAGCAGAAAAAATTGTGAGTAAGCAGTGGTCAAGTAAATCGAGCATCTTAAAATGACTCAGTCGCTAGCAGCCAGCAGGCCAGGCTAATCATTTTCTGCTTCCTGACCGCGGACTAATTGTGTGTTCCATTAGTTCCACTAGATACGAAAGCTTAAACAATGTTATGAATCGAGTTTCGTTTCGATTCGTCATAATCTGCAGGTATTATTTCCAAAGTTCATTACAGTCATAGACATCAACTTAATAAGAAGCTATCTTTAAATATCCTGTTTCATTTCCTCTTTCACGATGTCTACTGGTCGTGAATTATAAAGCTTTTTTTCACACACACCTCATGAAAATGCTGGTCATGTATTAACTGTCTACTCTATTGAGGGTTTATGCGTTTTTTCTTTACATATTCGTGATCCTGGGTATCTGTTTCCTACTTAGCCATAATGAGAATAGACCATGTTTAATAGAAACCTTGCGAATTCCATTCAGTAATGTTAGAGAATTAACTCGATCGCTTGACCATGTTAGGCGCCTCCAATGAATTATGTATCGACGTGTATGTTCCGACTTCAAGCAGCAACGTTGAAATTATTTTTCTCCCGTTTACTCGTGTCCGTTTGTCTTGTCTTCCTTGTATGGTCGTCGGTGAATCACTTCATGTTTTGTCGAACATTACCAAGTGATGTTGACTTTAGTACAATAGATAGCAACCTTTCGGAGCTTCGGTCGTGATTATCGCTTTAAGGTCTAGTTTCGGAGTAACTTCCTGTGCGTTGCGTTGACGACCTTACAAATATTGAACATCTGTAGATACCTAGATGGTTTATTTATGAGTGCAGATGTTGATCATATAGAGATTTGATGACAGGTCAGTGCAATAAGTTTGAACAAAAAGGTACTTCAAGTGAATTAAGAATTGATGACAAGCTAAGCAGATGCTTATTTTATTCATGTCCAGTATTTTTATAACGTCCACTTAAATTATAAAAGCATCATATTTTGTTCCGTGTTTCTGCTCGGAAAGAACGATAATTAGACAGAGTTTCTAATTACGAACGATACAAGCTAGTCGTACGTTATATTATGTTTTTAATCTATATCTTTTAATGTGTTTTCTCTCAAATTCCGAGATTCCGTGTCCGAACGTAACTTTCTGAACTAACCGCAGCACTTTTATTTTATGGCAAATTCAGATCACGATTCACGACCTAAACGATACGAAGCAATGTGGAACGGCTTCTAAACGATTGACCGATGCATGACTTTGTTGTCAGTGGATTAAGACGGCTTAATACAGCTCATATCACTTCTACTTGTGCAATGCTATCGAAGCAGGAGTATCTAAACAAATTATTTTGACAAATGTCGCAAAAGACGGGCTTTTGTCCTGCCTTCACTTATGCAATAAAAGCAGGAGGGTATAAGCTTCGCATAGTAGAGCCCGTGGAGGCGTAGGTGTGGGCGCCCGACCTCATCGCCATGCGTGGGTTGCAGGTGCCAAGCCAACGCACCTTTCCAGTTTCAACCATGATCCACGAGTTGTTAAACCACCGTAACCCGTATATCTTCGATTCCAGCATGTAATCTCTGTAACTGTCTACCATTGTCCACGGATTTACTGTCCTTTACACGACGTGATAAATGTTTATACCATTCCAGTTGTAATTCACTGTTGACCAACTGGTCGTTTACTGTATAAGTCGCCAGTAGATCGTAAAACATATAGTTTATCCTGGCACGGATTTATATGGGAAAATAATACCATTCAGAGAATAGTAGGAAAGAAAACCACTCATTGTTCTTCTCGGTAGAAGACAGGCCAGTGGTTAGTGCGGTAAATGGTGTTTTGTGTTTCAAACAAGGCCTGCTGGCTAACATGAAATGCAATCCCTGAAACATGCTCTTGTAAAGGTGGATTCAGTGCTGCGAAGTGCAACGGAAAATAAATCACTCTGTTATTCTAAACGCAGAATCGCTGGATAATAGACGTTTTCGCAAGGAATATTATCAGTGAGTCATTGAGTTATGCTCGAACTGACACGCTTTGTTACCCGCAAATGACCGCGATGGTTGCCGTGTCGACTCAGGAAGTGCATTCTTCCGGATGCCGTTGTCTGTCTCTAATGAACCGACATCACCTTTCAAGTTAGGTTAGGATTCTCGGGAGAGAGTGGCGGTTGCTGCTAATTGCTCGCCAATTAACTAGTACGAAATTACGAATTGTAGAGAGTGGCCGGCCCGCTCCACTTGCTATATGTTATAGCGAGGTGCATGAAAGTACTTAATAGTCGGGCTCTTTACGAGCGAAACGCCACTGCTGACACTAACGCCAACAAATTGAATTTTCGCTCATACAGACTGTGTTTATGTTTCTTTACTAGGTTTACAATTTTGTTTTCAGAACAGAATGAACCTTTACTAACCCACAATTTCAGATTTTGATGGGTATAAATTCAGTCCTCTAACTAACAATCTCCTTATATGCCATTAGATGGGATTAACAATGCAATATGCATTCCATCAAGTTTAAACAGAATGCCTATTCCAATCCAATGTTTTGAATATTCAATTTAAACAAAACAAGTGGTTTATTTCTGATGAATTAAAACCACATAAGAACCGGTTACGAATGATGTTAGTACTAGCATCCGAGGCGAGCCGCGTAGTAAACATCTTTCGGTCCCACACATTCGTGAATGAAACTAAGTACTGTATAACTGCAAATACCTTATGTTATAGAGATTGTATCTTTGGCATTATCGTGGTAATTTGTATAGGCTTTAGCTAATAAAATGCTAATCGGCCTCGATCTCACGTTACGCGCAAATTGTATTGGATTTTTAATGTAATAGTTGTCATCTTTCTTGTAAATACTTATAACTATAGTTTTGCTTTCTTTATTATAATAATGTTATTGGATGCGGACTTGTTTTTCTCAAATATATCATTCAATTTAAATATACTCTCTTTCTGCACTATTATTCAATCAAGTTTGCCAATAACTTGGTCGGACTAACCTGTGACCTTGCTCAGAAGAAAAAAATAGTGTAAATTGCACAATTTCTACGAATACTTTTAGCTAAAAATAATATCGAATCTAAGGTATCCTGTTTGACAAACCTAATCGGATCTTCAAACGGCTTCCTATTTGGGAGTGTCGCCGACTGAAGACTATTTTTAACGTGGTAGCTATGCGGCGGCACGCTTCGACCTCTCTGCTTTATGATTTGTCGACGTTTTGATACTGTTATTGATTGATACTCTTCCGTTTATGTTTCTTCCTTTTGCGTTAGTATTATACCATTTTTAAGTACATTTAACTGGTCGGTTTTTAGGGACATCGTTTTATCGTTAGTCTATTATTGCAATGCAATGCAACGTTAATAAGGGCAATGCTTTTCGTTTAATCAACCATTTATTTAAAATATATCTCTGTATATCGCGTATTCTTGGTTCCATACCATATCATTACTTAACTTTGTTCTAAAGCACACTTTACTGATTTATACAGATAATAAATTCTTGTTAGATTGTTGCTTTTGATCAAGTCTTACATCTTGAACCCTCGATATCATTGAATCTTGCATAAATCTTATATGGCATGTTCATTTGCTCATCCGTGACTGAATTAGCACCAACCTGTTGTTACAAATTGCTTTCTCACATTAGTTTTCATCTCGATGAGTTTTTGCATGGAGGTACTCATTGATTACTTATAACAAAATAATAATAGAGAGTGATCGCTTGCGTGTGTTCTATACATGCGTGTCGAATGTGATGTGCGGTAATCGTGCCAGACGATATATAATCCATGGCATTTGGTAGTTAGATGTTTTCTGCGTCGAGATTATCTCTATACTGCGAAATATCGTTATTGGCTGGCTACCCTTGACATTGCCGATAAGTTGTTATCACGCTTGTCCGAATTCCTTATATCAGTTATCATTCTTTTGTATTTTTTTACATTGTTAACACCATATGATGCATGCTCATCATCTAAAACAGCCACTGGCCTCATTTATTAATATGATTTATTCATATTACACTAGATGTCACACGCATTTCATCAATCTTTCACTCATTGTATTGTGATTGTGGCCAGTCGCATTTCAAACAAATTAGGACAAGGATCCAGCTTGGCCCATTGATCATTGATCATGTGCTCACAATAAGCGGACGTTCGCCATAACACTAGTTGACGGTCGGTACACAAAGAATAGTACCTATCGAGGATTGTCGTCACACGGCTGAAACGTTCATCGTTGATTAATGTACCTTCGATGACTTAGCAAAGGGAGCTTTATATGATTGCGACTTGCGAGCTTTCAAATGGGTTCGCAAGATTGAACTGAACGATTGACATTATATTTTTTTTGTACATACAATCGCTAGAATAGTAGATCTCTAGGGCAGTAAATTCATTTTATTTATGTATGTTTTCTTTTTGTTACAGTCAAAGCAGCGTGCTTCAATTAAATGGCTGTTATCGAAGGCATTCAACAACAGGGTCCCAGAGAATCTTCAGGAACCTTTCTACAGGGATCATGAAGTAAGGAAATATGTGCATTGTTTTTAATTAACTTTGTGTACACTGTACTGAACTGACTGAATGATCAAGAATGAAGATGTAATTGTTGATAGATAATTCTGACCGTTATTTCAACGTGTATTCGTATTAATTTAGTTTTGTTTTGTTGTTGTAGTTGTAGTGTTGTTGGTATTCTATTTGTTGTTTTCTTACGCGCAAGCGACACGTTTACGTTCTTTTTTGTATTGTGTGTAGCAGAATTTATAATTCGATTCATTTCAAAACTCTTGTTTCGTATCTGATCAAGTGTCACCACACCATGTCCTTTTATGGTATGGCTATCTGATTCAAGCTCAAGACTATATTTTGCTTAATCAGGTCGGGTTTATAAGGTATTTCTTATTAAAAGTTTTCTCCGCCTCGACTCTCAATAACAAACTTCTCTTAGTGCTCAGTATTGCTATGTAATAATATTACATTATTCTTTGGTATAGCTTCCAGTTGCGTAAATGTCAATCATATCTGCATTATCGAGCTTTAAGACATCTAGGTTCTGAGAAAAAAGGTTGCTTGCTAGGCTGGTTCTAATAATTTCCATTCTTATCGATAATATTGCTTTTTGTGGCCTTTTTTTTGTTTTCGTACCTGACTCAGAAGATATTTTATATATCTGGAGATTCTGTTCTGACATCTCCATATTAGGGTAACTGCAGACCAAAACTGTTCCATATGACAAGTTTATTAGCGCCAGCTTAATTTGGTTGTTAAATACATTACGAAGGCAAAAATGCTTGCCTTCAAGATACGATGCTTATGAACGACTCAAGACCAGTTTTAAAGATCAGATTTGGCTTACATAACTTGAATGAAACTTTCTATAGCCCCGTTAAAAGCTCAATAGAACAAAGCTTTTACGATAAAATTTAATCAATCCATTTATAATTTCGTAACATTTGAATATTTGATTAGACCTAATAGCTTGTTCTTCCTCGAATGTTTGCCTTTCAACCGAATTTATGGAATATCCTAACCTTCAATTGCCTTGAAACAAAAGTTAGGCTGTGGTAGAGCTTAATATTGATCGGATCCATCCATGGTTACGTGGCTTGGAGTCACGCGAGCTGCTCAGTGCTGGAGGAATGTTCATTTGGGAGTGCCCTGTGATATCTGATACCGTGTTTAATTGAGTTAGTGGACTGGTCTCGGGCATGGCTGTGACTAGACGGGAGCGGGAAAGGGATGATAAAGTAAGGATCAGAGTAGAGTAATCAATATTCTTGATTGATTTTTGTGATCAGTCTTCGTGCATTTTGTCTGTTTTGTCGAAATATTCTGCAAAACATTAGGTATTTTTCTATCCACTTAAATATTACGAGCTTACACAACAATTCTAAAGTAAATTATACTTTCTCCAGTTCTCACGCATAACTCTGTTGTCTAGCAATTTAGTGTCCATGAAAACCAACTCACCCATTTATAACACTGCAAACTTGTTAGTTCTGCAGATAGCCTAAAGCTATTTTCAGATTTGCTTTGTCTGGGCTAATGCTGTTCCACGAAGTTATCAGAACCCTTTCTTGGCGGATATCCATTAACGATTGTTGTTGCAAACGAGTTCAGGAGCCACTAATATAAACTTTAGGCCAGAAAAGATAAGATAAAATTAAACGGGGAATCAAGAATCCAGCGCAGTCACAGAGCGCGATGGATAACAGAAAGCAAAGAAAAGTATGTAAGATTAAAATTATAATAACTTGTGTAACAAACCTTATCTAGCCTTTGCCATGCCTGTCTCGCTACTTACCATAGCATAGATAACGCAATCAATGAACCACATTGACACTACTACCTTAACCATGGATAAAAACATCTGAGAAACTACTGAACTCTTCACGCGTCGTTGGATCGCGTAAATGTTTCATAACAGTAATTTAATTTTCCTCTTATCAAAAATTAACCATTGTTTGCCGACAGATCTGTTAGACATGTTTATTGATCTGATGTACTACGTACGTGAGAATATCTAACTAATGAGATTGTTGCTCGACGTCGAGACTGAGTTTCGGCAGTGTATAATAGTTTCTGCGAGTTCTTTGAACTCTGAAAAGGTTACCGCAATATGTCTTTGTCAGAGGTTCGTCGACCAGTGCGTAAAGGTCCGATCAATTAGATAAAGGACATGTTATATTTTGTTTAATTGGACTCTTGCAGAGCATAACAGTCTTACTAATCACACTTTATTTCATAGAAATTGTCTATTTCTATGGTTATTTTTCATGAAGGTGGTCCAAATTAATTATTTATTATTATTATTATTACAATTATTTCAAAAGCAAACGTTTACTTGCTCGCACCCTTAGAAATCGTAATCCGATGTGATCTGCCTCGTCGATGTCGTTTCAAATCAAGTTCCGCGTTGGAAATAGTTTCAAATGAATCGACATTTGACTTAAATACTTACCTAAAAGGAATCCGCTGCAGCAGTCACTGTCGGATCTTCTAATTTTTAAGAACAGAAGGTTGAAAATTGAATATCTACTCCATAGCTTAGCCATTGAAGTTTTGAAATTGGGTTGGAAGTTCGGCTGTAAAAATAGTCTGCCATTTCCGCCTTTGGAAAAATTGAATCTTTTGTTTCCATAGTCTGATAAACAAGCAGATTTTGTTTACAGACGAAACTGCATATTTGTACTTCTGCAAAGGCGCTTTCTTGGACCAATTATTATTGTATATTTATGCCTCTACTTTGAATACAAAACTCTAGGCCTCTCTAGGGACGGACTTCAGTCGCTGAACGATATTATTACTTCAAAGTCAATGAACTCTTGACCTCTTACCTCCATTTTTTTGTTAATTCTTTTCTGGTGCGTAGGTGGTATTGTTTCTTTGATGATGCCAGTTTTGCACTGATTTATTGAGATGGTTGTCATGTCTAACTAATCAGTTTCAAGAGTTTATCTACCAATGATTGATGCCATTCTGACTCACTAAACTGCAGTGAATTACTAAGTTAGTCTTATCGTCTATGAATGACTCATTATCATTGTATCTAGCAGTACCTAAATCACCAATAAATATAAGAATTAATAAAAATAAACTGCTAAGTAGTTGGTATTTCGACGCCCCAGTCGAGGCGCCTCTCTCCTTGACCCGGAGGGCGCGACAAGACTTCTTGAAGTGACTCGTCTCTTTCTTCCAAACTTTTCGTTTGTCTTCCGGAGCGCGACAACTAATTACGTACACGGCATCCAGAGATCAGAACTTCTTTGGTTGTATTATACCAAAAAGGATAAGTGTGCTGGAGTTGTGCTATTTCTTTAATCAAACCGAATAGATATAAGGCTAAACGCAAAATGCGTTCATTTTGCGTTGTTGGATTGAAGGCGCTCGGAAAATATTCAAAAATCATAAAAATCCTCGTAATAAATAGCGATTCAATAAATCCTATATTTTTATTGATGGATTTTATTCCATTCTTTAGAGACATGCCAAAGCCTATCTTGCTTGAGATGCTACTACGCGACATTATGACGATGCAATGTAAGCAGCATAAGGCACAACAAAGTATGTGTTCCAGTTGTATTGTATGACAAAACCATTACAGTAATGTGCTTATTTATTTCCCCGTTGTTTCGCCGCTATTGTACAGTTGACTTTGTTTTGAAGTACATCGAACCTGCTTGTTGAACTTGAATGAATGGACTGTAATTTTAGCTTGGAATTTGATAATATATGATACCTTCTTGTTTTTAGGCCTTTACGCGTAAAATATTTGTATTAGTCAAAAATTTTACAAATGTATTCTATGTTGCTAAACTGATACTATGTAATACCAGTTTAGTAATAAGATGTAATAAGATGACTATCCGTATCAGCTGGCACTGGAAAATAGTTCTAAAGTGGTTCTAAGAAAAAACCATGGACTGAAATTAATTCTTGGTCACTTCATAACTTATTATAATACTGGATGGATAGTATTGATATTTTACTTAAATCAATATTATTATGAGTAATCCTATTTAATAAAATTTAAATTTCATTATTCAACAAAATGTAGACTCGATTTGGTTTAAGATAAGTATATATTTTATGGCCTAAATGAGAAAAAATTGCAGCTATGAGTCTAATGTTAAATAAATAAAAAATAAATGACACGTAAGACCTAATTTTACAAACTTATGTATGCAGTAAAGGTTATTTGGTCAACGACATTTTTGTTGCAAGAATTTCATAGAACCACTTCAACCGTAGAATGCAATAAGTAATTATTTCTTCGCACGATATTACACTTGTATTGTAAATGCCGTAATCGACAATAACGATAACATTAGTTTAGGCTAAAAGTGAGAGCTAACGAGGTCGTATCGATATTGTCTAACATTTCACATTTGTTCGTTTAACGGTTTCCAAGCCATGGTCAATGAGATGTGAAATGTCGTAATATGCGATTTTGCAAGAAACTAGTTTTTTTTTGCTGTTCGTGTGTCATTTACCCGACTGGTGACAGGTTTTGTGACATGCGACTGGCACAGATTTGATACTTTATGTACTCCTTTGGCTTTGGACTCGACTGGTGAGAATATTCTATTTATGGAAGTTCAAGTTGTTTCGAAATGTTGGTGTTGTATCGTTTTTATATTTATATTCTTTAGAATACGATATAAACGATACAACACCAATCATAATAGATTATTAGGACCATAAAACCCGGTCTAAGATAAGTATAATTTATTCGAATTGACACCCCATTGCGTGCACATGGTTCTTCAGCACCCACCCTACTTTCTATCATACTTTGCTGTTCCTTGGTTTTTTATCATCAAGCATTTAGGATCATATGTGCTATTCTATTTATGGAAGTTCAAGTTGTTCGAAATGTTGGTGTTGTATCGTTTTTATATATATATTCTAAAGAATGAAATAAAGGTGAAGCTGAAGAACCATGTGCACGCAATGGGGTGTCATTTCGTATAAATTATACTTATCCTAGACTGGGGTTTATGGTCCTAGTAATCTTTTATGATTGATGGATTTATGTATGCTTTTGTGTTTGTCTTATCCAATTTACACTCGCATTTTCACACGAAATTGAAGCATTTTAAGCTTATTCATATTTAACTCATATCATATCATATGCCAGAATCGTGCAACGGCTGGGTTTAGGGCAGGGGTTGTTATTCGATAATGACGTCATAATGATGGCACGTCTGGCACGTTCGACCGCACCTGGTTTCGGCAAGGTTGACGCGTTCTGATGTTAGCCCCTAGTAATGCGACAAACATAGATTGAGGGTGCGTTTCCACTGACGCGAAGCTGGGCGGAGTAGACCGTGAATTGGCCAATCACAGTGCTCTATCCATTTCAAGCACTGTGTTTGGCCAATTCACGCCCCGCACCTCCACTCAACCCAGCTCCGCGTCAGTGGAAACGCACCCTGACATCCTTTCTTTATTAACTTTTGTCGCACCTGGTTTCGGCAAGGTTGACGCGTTCTGATGTTAGCCCCTAGTAATGCGACAATCATAGACTGAGGGTGCGTTTCCACTGACGCGGATCTGGGCGGAGTAGAGAGGAGTGGACCTTGAATTGGCCAATCACAGTGCTCGAAATCTTCACTTCAAGCACTGTCATTGGCCAATTCACGCCCCGCATTTCCACTCCGTCCAGCTCCGCGTCAGTGGAAACGCACCCTGACGACACCCCTTCATTATTAACTTTTGTCAATGCCGCTAGGTCATTGTATAGAAGGACATCTGTTCTGCAGGTGTAAAGGTTAACACATTAGACTCCACGAATTCAACTTTTTGGACATTCAGATAACTTAAGTAAGAGGTTGCATCAAGTTTATAACTATAAAATTATAAACTTGATGCAACCTCTTACGTGTAGTTTGTTTGAATACAGCAATTCCAATGTTATTGCACGGAAGCTAGTTTAAATACCTACTAATAAGTTACGCTTTCTATTCGAATTTACATATAATAACTACGTCCTTGTCTAGTGAACGTATCAAAAAAGTGTCTGAAAGGCTTTGCTAGTTCCAAAGTGGCTGTTCGTGCAAATGACACCAAACAAGAACTGCTGGGTATACTGTCCTATTTAAATATGGGACGTGACCTAAAATTGAGCTACATTCACAGAATTTCATAACGGTAGATTAAGGTAAGGTAGGTATTTGTCTCATTTTAAGACAATTCAGGGCTTTACGCATCTTTTTGTCTCCATCGCCATTGTTACACCTTATCAATGCATTGATATTAAAGTTATTCGCATTAAGTAATTCTAAGAATGATTGATGACCAATGTTCTTTGTACTGAGAATGAGTAACTGATAACAATTTATCAGCTAGCCCTTTAAAAAGGCTAGCGTATATTTTATCTTCCTAGAAATCTCTTTTCATGTTAAAAAGATTTAACATTTTGGCTGGACGGATAGAGTACGACGAATAGAGAAATACAAAAGAAAATATTCGTGGACTGTACGAAAGATGATATGAACAAAACAGGTGGAATTTCAGAGAAGACGGCTGATAGAGAGGAATAGAAGAATACATGTTGTGCCGAACCCACCTTAGTGGGATAAATAAGGGCAGAGAGATGATGTTGGTTTGGGCGTCTACGTTTTGTATAAACTTTTATACCCGTAGATATTATTTGGGTGAGTGTGTGAGCGTTTCTCAATGCTTGTGTTGTGTATTAAACACGATTGTGTTTTGTTTTCAGGATCAGGAGCACCTGAAGCCGCCGATATGCGGCGGGCTCGCGAACGCCGAGCTGTACTGCTTGGCGCTCGCCAACATGTACTCGGACCAGAACTACCACAGCCTAAACCACTGGAATATATTGCAAACCTTCGCCCGGAAGGGCGTGCATGTGCCGGACCCGCCAGACTGTGCGCTCACGGAAACCGTGCTCATACAAACTAACCCACTCAAAATGGTAAGACTCGCATTTTTTGCCTTAGGCGTTGCGCAAATGAGTATCCTGTGTGCCACTTTTTGCACCAGTTGCCGCTACAAAAAAAGTGGCGCGTTGCGGCTGTTTTGTATGAAAATCTGCAGTTGCCGGTGTCTTGTGTCAGACATAGGATACTCGTTTGTGCAGCGCCTTAAAGTCATATAAACTCTATACTTAGATTCGAGTATTAAAAGCTCATAAAGATTATCTTTTAGGCATACGCTTATAGGCGAATGGTGGAATGCAGACGCAACGTTTTTACGCGATCCTTAGGCAAGTTCAAAAGAGCCTTGTGAAGGGAATGCCTTCAAATTGAAATTATAAATATTTTAGCACTGCTGTTTTTTGCGACCCCGTAAAAAAGGAAACATTTAGAAGTTATTTAATTAATGTTGTTTGCCCTATACGGAATTTGTCCTTGGCAACATTTTTCTCAGTAAACCGCGTGAAAGTTGTTTGAATCATTGAGTGGATGAATCACGCCGGAAATTTATTCGACCACTTTTTCCGGTTATCTGCTTTTCTCGTCCAATTGAACAGCTTCGGTGTTGAGATCGTTGCATATCTAGCAGCCAGGATGTCTAAGCGTTTAATAAATCTCCATCGTAAAAGGTAACAAATATTATAATAAAAAATATTATTTTATTATTTATCTGTTGATAAACGAGCAGCTTTCGCTGATGTGTCTATGGCACACAGTGTTGGATTGTAATTAGTCTTGTCTTTTTTTTAACATAGTCGTAACCAAGTGTGGAGTTTGTTCTTGAACAAGTTTGGAGATGCTGCAGAAACAACATCTTCCGGCAGTATATTCCAGTTGTGCACAACTCTGTTGCTAAGGAAGTGATGAGCCGTAAGTGCCATACCACACGGGCCGTTCTCCCGCGACGGAAATCCGCTTCTGAACCGCACTAGACACAATTAATATGGAAGTTTACCGCGATGGGAAACCGCGCAGTGTAGTATGCACCATACAACTTTCATATTAATTGTGTCTAGTGCGGTTAGGAAGCGGATTCCCGCGGCGGGAGAACCGCCCGTGTAGTATGGCACTAAGGGTGTTACTTTGATATTTCATACACACGGTCAAATTTTAATCACCATAAAAAAAATACACATAGTCAGTTGCCGTTACTGAACACATATACGGCAAAAAAAACTGGAAAAAATTAAGTCTAATTTTTGTCAAAATATTTTTTTTCCCTATGGATTTGCGTCAGGCGGTACCTATAATTGATAATAATTCAAGTTTTATTCATCGTTTGGAAACCCGCGTACCTAGTTCTAGCCAGCTCGCAAAACCTCGGCTCGGACGCCGCACTCGCTCCGCTGTCACTCTGCCATTTTGTAGAAATCCAAAATTCTGACTGCACAAATGCAATGTAGTACCCCGTCTGCATTACCCATTTAATTTTTTTTGGTAATTAAAAATTGGTGGTGTATCTGTGTGTTTTTATCATGTTGTCTGCATCCATCTTATTTATTATTCTATGGTTTGACCTTGTTAGATTTGCCAACACGTTGCTCTGGCATGTTCCAGGGCGCACACATGTCTGTGATAGAGGCGCTGATGGTGCTGTACGCCCGCGAGGTCGTGACGCCCGACCGGGTGGCGGCAGCGGTGCAGCGGTTCGGCGCCGGTGTGCCCGCGCCCGGGGGCTCCGGCGCGCCGCACGAGGACGGGATCCTCTGCTGGGTGAACGCGGCCTGCGCGGCGCTCAACAAAGCCGAGGTAACTAATACGTTTATTACGACATTTAATATAATACGATATAAAAAAGCCGTGTTAGCCGAGTGAGTGCCTCGACTTCGAACCGAAGGATGGCGTTCAAACCCGGTCGTACACCAATGGATTATTCTGATCAAAAAATCTATGTGTTCATTAAAATACGTGCTTAACGGCGAAGGAAAACATCGTGAGGAAACCGGCATGTCATAGAACCTAAAAAGTTCTAAAACATTAGTCAAGTGCACGAAAGGTTCTGTCACTCTGTCGTTCTGTAGTAACCAAAGTCAGAAACTGCACAGATAGATACAATGCAGTACCCCTTCTGAAGTGTCCATTTAAGCTTCTTTGGTAATTCAAATCTTGTGGTGCATACTTACTTTGTTTACTGTACTTTGGTTGTTTTACTATAGTAAACAATCAGACTCAGGACAAACACCGATGTTCATCACACAAATGTTTGTCCTGAAGCGAGAATCAAACCGGCGACACTGACGTGGCAGTCCAAACACATACCCGTCGACCATCCGTGATGTCGAGAACCTTGTGAAGTTGAAATCGTGTTCATTAGCATCTTATACGGCAGCTGTGGATGTAAAAAAATAACTAAATACTCTATTTTTAAGATCTACCCTGTATTGAAGATTATGAAGTAATTAAACATGAGTCAAAATTTAAAAACGGTTGAATTAGCTTTTAATTATTAATTGTTTCCAGGACGAAACGTGTATGCAGGTCCCCACAGTCAATAACCTGCAAGAGCTATGCGACGGCACAGCGTTAGCTGCGCTCGTCTCTTTCTACTGTCCCGAAGCGCTGCCCCGACAACGGGTGCGAGTGGGACGGATGGCTTCCATTCAAGACTGCCTTCACAACCTCATGCTGGTGCGCGAGTTCTGTCGCAGCGCGCTACCGCATGATGTGTTTCATATGCTGCCCGAAGATGTCACTTATATGCGGGGGTGAGCTAGCTATCCTGCTCTAATGTGTATTGAAACCGGTGCGGGTGAGCGAGACGGCTACATTTTCAACCGAATTAAAAAATGGAGGAGGTTCTCTATTCGGTTGTTTTTGACGTGACTCCGTCTAATAAATCGATGAACGCTGCATGCACGAAAACGTTAACGTCATTGTCCGGTAACGCTCATTGTCCCGTTACGCTGGTAGTCACGTTAAACTATCGTCCGTAAACTAATTTTACAGACAACTAATTTTTTTTGTTAACTCAGAACATTGTCGTTTATAAACCGATTTGAAAAAATCTTTTTTTATTTGAAAGGATTTCATATTGATAGTTGATTGATTCAGGCGTTACTTTGCGGAAATCCATAAATATCCGTATCCGTATTTATACCACACCTCCTGATGATGCCTCGTGTAGAGGCGAAACACGTGTCGTATCTTTAAACTTTGAAATTAAGCGGATTGATTACTAAATATATTTATATAATTTGTTCATTTTCATATTGATTCCATACAAATTTCGTGAAAATCGGTTGACTATAAAATAACTGAATAAATGACGTTATTCAAGTAAACGAAATTGCGTATTTTGCTTCCCTGTGAAAGCTCCCTTTTCAGTGGTGCTTACGGTCGCTAAAACAGTCCTACTGAATTCGATTGTAGTATATTCTAGTAAATCCTTGATTATCTTATGTATTTTTTCAGGTCAATGCGACAAAACCTAGTGGCAATGCTTGCGGATCTCTTCAATATGCTAGAAGTCCATCCCGTCAAGTCTGTCAAGTACCCGGGAAGCGGTAAGTTTCACAAACGCCCCTGAATGCCCCCGCCTCTGTATTGCATGCTAGCCTAATGGGAGTATGTGGTCATAATATCAAAGATACTTTGCCTACTAATTAATTTAATTTATAACTGAAGCGTTTGCTTCAATCTCTTACTCGCATTTTAACGAAAAGGTTTTATCAACTCTGTATATTTATGCAAGGATTGACAGGAGCGGACTTTGTTAAGTTTTTTAGATGACTTGTGATGATGTATGAGAGGTAAGTTGATTTGAACGGTATTGCTTAGTGCGTAAGATTCTATTCTCTATGTTGTCACCCTGTCTTGCTTTTGCAATGGAGCCTCCGGCATTTAGCTTATTGCGGGAATGTTGAATTGGTCACGAAATTTCTATGCACGTATTTCATTTTTATTTTCAAAATATTCGTACATACGTTTGTGGTGGTAATTTGTCATAGGGAAATAGACAAACTTAAAAAATTGTGATTGAAGAATAATTCACATAAAGTTACAATATCAAGTAAAAAAACGTCTCAGTATTTTTATACACCATTTAAAGACAACATTAAAACAACACGAGAAGATTCAAAATTAATTTAACACGCGTATCAGTGCGTAGTTTTGTCGCTGCCGGTGGTGTGGTAAGTGAGACAGGGTGATGTGGGCTCGCCGGGCTCGCTGCGCCGGCGCGGCTCGCTAGGCTCGCTGACGTGCAATGCGCGTTGTTGGCAGCGCGCGTGGACGCGTCCAACGCGCACGGCGTGCGGCACAGACGCGGGCTGCCGCCGCCACCGCCCGTGCCGATCCCGGACCTGAGGGGCGAGGACACTCTACCGCCCTTTGCAGGTATTCTGTCAGTGTCGTGCTGTCGTGTGTCGTGTGTTATCGCTTTGTGTGGGGAAGGCATTAGTGCACAGAGCTGCATAGAGCGCGATCGGTCTAAGTGAGGTCATTTATATGGTAACGATATCCGAGGGGTGTCTATTTTTGGACTGAACTTTATTTTTTTTTAACGCTGGGAAAATGCATTTTCGCAACGCTCCGCCTGGGGGGGCTGGAGGATATGTCGGACTCACCGCCAGAAGGCAGAATACCGACTAAAAACCCGTCCTGTTCCCGTCACAATAATCGCCTTGGTAAAAGGTTTTGGACTGAACATGTCCCAACAACGCGTAAAAAAGTGTCATTAGCGTTGGGAGATGTCTTCTTCTCTAGGATTCCGTCTGGATGAATATTTCCACTTTGCCAGACATTCTGCCGTAAAATTAGTAATGTTAACAAATCTGTAGTTTTTTAATTTCAAAAACACTAGTTGATTGCTGAACATTTGATGGCCAATATGGCTATCAAAATGCCCCAAAGTTTAGGTTACACGCAATCAATATCTTACTATCAGAAGCGCGCCTTGTGCGTCTCGTCACTTATCATAAGGAAGTGGAACCTAACCACCATTATCTCATCCACAGATAAACTAAAACAAGTGTGTAGTTGAAGAAAATAAAAATGTAAAATAAAATATTTGAACTCAATAATTTAGGTATATTCAAAGCTTAGGTATAGGTTTATCTAAGTGAACATAAGGTTTGTATTTAACAATAAGAGTAGTAAAAAGAGCTACGGTTTAAGGTAGCACAAAATGTAAATCTAAGCATCACTTGTTTACGCACTAGCCCCTTACTAAGGATATCCTGTGTTGTGGACGGCTAGACTCTTGCGCGTAGTAGACGCGTTTGAAAGCAGCGTGCAGGTTATTCTTGTAAAACTGTGCAATGCCTTCCCCGTCTTCGTCGTTTGAAATCGGACATCATTCTGACGGAATAATGTTTCATCCACTTGGTTGTTGTGTGCGTATGTTTGTTATATGTTTATGGTATGTTTGTGTTTTTTTTTTGTATATTTTGTATATATTTTTTCTCTTCTTTGTGCATTTTTACACATGTTGCTTTGTTAACAAAACGCATTAATTCATTATACCACGACGCTTTGATTTCTCAATCGCGCTTTTGTATGGGATTTCTTTTGCTTTCTTTCCTAGAATAGTTTATTATTATTTTTGGGATTATATTGGAGTCGTTGACATTATGTCCTCAGGGCTCCCAGATTTTCAAAACACGGTAGTAGTAGATAAGTAATAGTAGATAGTAAATAGATTATATTTATTTAGTTTAGTTGCACAAATTGTGAAACACTGTAGACATAGTGTAACATGTATTCTCATCAAACTTTTTAAAACAGAGTCAGAAATTTAGATGATATTTTAAGCTTGGAAGTAAAAATAGCCACAAGACAAATGCTCATGTAAGTTTTTGCACATTGCATCTTGGTTTTCATTTAAGTGTCTCATTCCGTATCTAGAATTTGCTGTAATATACTAAACACCGCCCGTGTCACTTAAAGTAACGTAAAGGGAACGTCCAAATTTTAAGTAATAACAATTAATTTGCTAGAAGTACTGTTCAATTTTTGTTTTCAAGATTAAAGAGTTTTCCTCTCTCATATCCACAACCCAGTAAAGTTGCTGATTTATTTTCAACCTTATTTATCACTATAATAATAACCGTCATTATCCAGTGCCGCGTTCGCCGTCTGCTTGCGGGCAGCGACCGCGCGCCATGTCGGGCCGCTCGGCCTGCTCCACTCCCGAACGACGCAGCTGCAGTCCACAGCGAGAGGAGTTCGTGGTGCATCGGGGGAGGGGCATCACTACCCTGTCCTCTGTGGCACGGAGGGACGACGACAATGGTATGTCAGCTCTATTCTCAACCAAAAAAACCTCAATAGCTCTAGCAATTAGCGTCACTTTGTACAGCCTGTTTGACCCCTGAACGACGCAGCTGCAGTCCACAGCGACCACTACCCTGTCGACTGTGGCACGAAGGGACGTAAATAATATCAACCTTACCCTCCAAGCAATAAATTATATTTCAGATTGACGAAACTGTCAAAAAACAAAATTAGATTTTAAAAAATACTTAAAAAAAACGGGAAACGGTTACTGTACCACAACTTTGTGTGTAGGTTTTTGTACGAAACCAACAATTTGTATGTATGTTTTTTTTTATTTATTTTATCAATAAAGTTACCTTATATTCACAGTAATGGAAACGAGGGAAACTCGAACAGCGGGTCGGCCGTCCAACTGGGCGGATTCGCGCGAGGGCTCGTTCGCGGGCCGCCGCTCACGAAGGTCCTCCATCACGGAGGACAGCCAACTGACTGTGGAGAACTTCGGCGGGTCGCAGGATCGCTTGCACTTCGCGGGGAAGAACCCGGAGAAGGAGCTGGCGACCCTCGCTAATATTAGGAAGATATCCGCTCCAGCTGGTGAGGTTACAAGCTATTTGTTACTCAACGCACTAGGCTTAAGGTTACTTTTTAAACGCTCATGAATATCAAATACTTGAGTTTTACTATTTGTTACTGACTATGCTGGGCTTAAAGTGGCTTTCCTATAAGTTATTCTATAAAACGCATATCCATTTACTTTTAGCATTATGCTGGGGCTACATTATCGCGCGATAATTCGTGTCGCGTTGTCGCAACTACTTCGAATTCGCCCGAATAGATCGCGGTGCGACGAAAAACTTGGCCAGACCCAGATAATCGCGTTATCGCAATAATGTTGCCGTAGCATTATCGCATTAAACTTCGGCGGCTGGCTCAAGGGTAGACCCAAAGAAGCCTGATAACATAGAAGTAGACGGTGAAACAGAAAAAGAATGAAAAAATAATAGTATCTGATACACAAACCTTTGCTCCAGGTCCTCTAGACACGTACAACCCGCCCCTCCGCTCCTCCCGGCAAGACATCCGAGGCTCTATCCAATTCATACATGGAGACTTCACCAACGGTACCGACGACCGCAAGCTGGAGCGACAGAACTCGACGAACTCCGACACGCCTGTGCGCAGGCAACCCAGCAGCGACGCCATCACCCTCAACCAGACACACTTCACCAACAAAGGTACAGTCGTGTTTCTTCTTCCTCTAATTGCGAAGCATTATCATTACTTATCATTACCAAGTATCACAGGGCCTGTTCTCTATCAAGATTATCCAATTCCACGCTATGCTTTGCACAAACCTCATTCGAGCCAGGTGTCATGTTTATTCGCCCGAGTAGTACCGTTGTTCGTACATAGAGACTTCACCAACGGAACCGACGACCGCAAGCTGGAGCGATAGAAATTCGGAGCCTATATTTAGCAGAGGATTGGTATTTCAAGTTTGCGCTTGAATTATTCCGTCTCATTTCACCATTCGTTGGTGTTCGTATCTCTTATCTCGCTCTATCGTATCTTCGCCTAACTTCAAGCCGGCCTAGATCCGCCGGCCGTATTCTACTGGTTAATGAAGATGATAGCTAGAAATACGGATAGTGGTCATATGCAGCACAAGTTTTTAATTTCCAAAAAAACTTATATGGGCTACTACGTTGTATCGGTGTATTAACCACAAAATGACCGAGTGACAGCGGGGCGAATGCGGCGCTCGAGCCGAGCCGAGCTGTTGCGAGCTGGCTCGAGCTGGTTCCTGAGTTTGCCAAACGATCAATGAAACCCAAATAATTATCAAACCGATTGACGTTATATCCAATTTTGGTGATATTTCTTTTGAAAAAAAAAACTTAATTTGTTTAAGTTTTTTTTCCGTATCCATGTTCAGTAAAGGCAACTGATTATGAGTATTTTTTCTGGTAATTAAAAATTGTGGTGTGTATCGTACTACATTATATTTTACCTGCTAGGTGGTGGCGATGGTTTCTACCTCAACGACCGAGATTCGACCGACGGCGACGGAAGCAAAATGAGCTTCGCCGAGCTCAACAAGATGAGGAACAACGGCTCCTCCGTCATGGACCAGCCAGGTGGGTGGCGCGCGGGCTGCTTGCGGAAATAGGAGGACATCCAGCTATCCATATCGTGTATAATCAATATCTATATTTTATAGGATTTTTCCGAAATATGGCTATAAATGTGAATACGACTAACTACGGCTAAATTTATCTATTTCTGTTCTCGTAACTTCTTGAATGACCTTTCATGTGTTTATTGAGAAAGTCTTTCAGCCAGTTGAAACTTTAATGTTAGCTAATCGGCGCATTAACACTCTTGAACTTACAAATTAGCATATTGAAACTCTTGAACTAGCCAATCAGCGCATTGAAACTGTTGAACTAGCCAATCAGCACATTGAAACTGTTGAACTAGCCAATCGGCGCATTGAGACTCTTGAACTAGCCAATCAGCGTATCGAGAGACTTTAATTAGCCAATCAACGCATTGAGACTTGAACTAGCCAATCAGCGCACTGACACTTGACTTAGCCAATCAGCTCATTGAACCTCCTAAAGTAACTAATCCGGGTATTGATACATATAAAAAAATAACACAGATCTCTAATCCACGCACACTGAATTCTAATTCTGGTTTCTTTTCAGCGATTTCTTCAAGTTTAATTTAAATATTCACAAAGGATTTCTTACAAAATTTTCGTTAAAAACACTTATAAGTCGTACTCACGTCGTTTCTAAATTCGCTTTGCTTAGTCAGCTTAGTGCATGATTGGTGCTGTCCTCGTATTTCTAGCAAACCTAGGCTTACGTTGCGCTTTCGTTGTTTGCTAAAGCCTATTTTTCTGCATCTTATGGACAGAAAGAGCACATTGGCACTTTTGAATCTAAATTTTATCGAAATTTTCTGTCTGAAGATTGCAGCTGATGACCACATACTCCCATTTTTCAACGATAAATTAATCCTCAAATTTTTGAAATTGCTGGTTATTTTATCAACGCAGACCGCATATTATGTGACAGTGAAAAATACATCTTATACCGATAAAAATAGAGTCTAAAATCGCGGTCTTCGTTGGCTTTAAAACGAAAGTCTGACTAGACTGGTTATGTCCAGGATTACAACCGCAGTTCAGCGATGTGGATGAACAGACGGACAGGCGGAAAACGACCACTTTCTCTACACCGACCAACACCACCACTTGGCAACAACAGTTTATGCAACACGAACAACCCAGTAAGTGGGGTTTCTGAAACGCCTCCAAACCTTTTAGTCTCAAGGGTCTCTTAATTCCAGGACAGAATCAATAATATGTATACAAGCTTTTACATAAACATACAACAACCGACTTCAATCGGACTGTTCTAGTGACCGTAGGCACTGAATATTTATTCAGTTTCAATTTCCAAGAAATTTCTTATCGGACCAATCTGAAAGTATATCTTTTCGATTAAAATATTTTTTCAAATCGGTTTAATTTATAAACAACAAAGTAATGAAGTATCAAACATTAAAAGAAACTAACGAATTGAGAACCTCCTCCTTTTTTGAAGTCTGTTGAAAAGGCTTAGCACTGTCAGACAATTCATACTTGAACGTAGTACGTAAGTACTGGCGGAGGGCTGGAGGGTATGCTGGTCAAGGAGAGTAGGCTAATAAAGGGATATTGTTAATTTGCAGCACAAACGAAGTTACGGGTGGGTGTCCGCTAGTCATTAATATACATAAAAGTCTTCATCCTGACTGACTGACAGACAACACACAAGCGTATCCACTTAACGTAGAGACTTGTTATTTGCAGGGTATGTTGGTGAAAATGGTCAGTCAGTCAGTCACGACTAAGGGCGCCTTCAAATTGGAGGCGTGAGGAAGCGCCACTGTGGCGCTTCTACTAGTTTTCATACAGTATCTAGACGCGCCACTATGTCACGATATTGGCGCTGCACCGGCTCGTCTAGATTTGTATGAAAACTAGTAAAAGCGCCACAGTGGCGCTTCCTCACGCCTCTAATATGAAGGCGCCCTAAACCTCCTATAAAATATATTAATAATAGTATAGGCTTACATACTGTTGAATTTATATTTAAGACGGTGACGATCTATCCGACGAGCTATCAGCCGCGGGCAACGGTGGTCAAGCGATGGCCGCGCAACTGAACAACATCCGGCTGAAGTTGGAGGAGAAGCGACGTCGCATCGAGCAGGACAAGCGCCGGATGGAGGTCCAAGTCAGCAGGCAGCGGCAACAGCTGGGGCAGCAGGCGTTCCTGCAAGCTGTCACCCGGGTGAGTCAGCTATGAGTTGAGCTGTCGCTACGTTTGGTAGATTTGCAATTTGATGCGTTCAAAATTTTACGATTTTTTTTGGGTTGAGCCTGCGTCTTTGGTAGATTAGACAAGGTTGGCAAAGTTTATTTAAATCTTTCAGTCTAAATATGCACGCCCCTCCACGCGCGCGATAAGTTCTAAGGCTAAGTTCTGTCATCACATTGAGTGAAAACGAGTCCGGTGTCGCAGTAACGGCCATCTGCAGCCAACTGCATTAAACGTCCATCCGAAAAAAGGTGGTGACATGGAGGCAATTTTCTTTTGATTTTATTCCGAAAACTGACACTTAGCAGAAGAAGATAAAGTAACCTTTATCTTCTTTCTCTTTCTAAAGAAATTTAAGAAGATAAAATACTTAATTACTAATATTTTCCAGGACCTTTATTTGGTATGCTTTTCAATTTCGTCGATAAGGCATCTTTTGGCGGAGAGCGTGAATTCTTGGACTAAAAGATTTCGACCAACCTAGTTCGTCTACTGGACGATTTTTATATTCGATGACTAATGAAAACTCTAAATTAAGAACTCGTCTTTAGTCTCTTCCAGTTATGAATGATAAAGAATGTAGTTTGTTTGTTCTTGTTCGGTCTTGATTAGGTTTTGTTTTGATTGTACCAAGTGAAATTTAATTTTAGTGAAGTTTGTAATAACTGCGTTTGGTATTTTGTCGGGAGCATTTTACAGTATTTCCTTATCTATAGCATGTTTATAAACGTAGTAACTAAACTCTATTAAAAACGATGTACCTACTAAATTGCAACGTAAAATTTCACACTCTGCATCTTATGAAATTACATATAACTTTGCAATTTCATAAAATGTGAACTTTAAGCACACTGTTACTAATTATGTTCTCTTATTTTGATTGGACAGAAATAAAATCTGTTTTGTTTCTTTAGGATGCATATTTGCAATACCAGTTGGCCTCTTTGGTGAGTGGCCAGATTTTGACCCCAATTAGTTTTTTTCCTTTATTTTTTTTTTGTAAACTGTAAAAATTGATTAGAATTTTACCATACATGCTTACACAGCTTAGATTTTGAACAATCGTAAACAAACAAATTGTAAGAAATTATAATTTTTCTAGACGCATTGCAGTTCCATTTTTATTCAATTCGTAAATCGGCTTTTAAATAGCTGCTGAAGCATAATTGTAATAAAATAGTAGCTTCTTTTCTTGGTCATAAATTTTATCTTGTATTTCGTGAGGTCATAAATCCATTGAATAATATTTTTTGACTCAGATTCACAAAATACCATTGCAATGTACAAAATTGGCATTATGTAGTACACTTGATTTTCAAATTCCTTAAATTTTCAGTCTCACTCCACAAAGTCACGATAGTAAGTCGTTGCAAAAGCACATTAAAACTTATGAATAGGATTAATTTTATACTGTTTCTGACAGCATGATAGTCAATTGGTATACAGGATTTTATCAAAATCTAATTATTTTTGTTCTTTCACCATTCATGATTGCCTTTCTTGGGCTGTATTTTAATCTTATCTAGATTTTATTCAAATGCTTACTATATGAATCAAAACTCAAGAGTCAATCGTGTAAAATTGTGACCTAAGAGCATAAAACGCACGATATCGCCCCATGAATTAATTCCTTTGAGCTAAGTAAGAGCCACAACAGAGGTACTACGATCGCATTATTGTTCATACTAAGATATTCCTTCTGCTATCTACAAAATGTTAAGCGATACGTCATCACTGTGGGCTTGGTGTTGTATCTACAAAGCAACGTTATTTTGTGCTCTGAATATGTCGCAACGTTTCAAAATTAATAAGAATATTGTCAGTTC
Source organism: Lobophora halterata (assembly GCA_932526365.1). Classification (NCBI taxonomy): domain Eukaryota; kingdom Metazoa; phylum Arthropoda; class Insecta; order Lepidoptera; family Geometridae; genus Lobophora; species Lobophora halterata. The sequence continues at coordinate 10,910,928 of OW052001.1, forward strand.
TAAAGGCAAAATATCAATTCCCCATATCAAAATCCCATATACCAATAGACGGTATGCATGTGCAATGTGTGACGGTGGCGGGCGCACGGCGTGTTTCAGGGCAAAGGGCGCACTCCGCAAGACGACGACAAAATGGACACGCCGCAGAATCAAGTACGTACTCGTAGACGCACTATCTAGACTCGAAAACGCCTTTAGACAAGTTCAAAGTTTATAAAAAAAACTGAGAACCTGACTGCTAAGTTATCAATGCCAAACAAGATTTCGACACTTCTTTTTAATACACTAACTAATCACTAAGACGAATCCATTGATGTCAAAATCCATCAAGCCATTTAATCTACACAGCGCATCTAAACATATACCTACATTCATACACTTGGAAATTATAGCCTCCTTTGCAATCAGGTAAAGGGGTAGCGAAAGTACTGTTGCACTAAACCACAGTTGATGTGCAAAACCGTATTTTTAGTGTATAGTGGGTGTAGTTACAGTTTTTTTTAAGATATATCTTCTAATCTTATAAAACCAGCCATGAGTGTAAAAAGGGGCGAAGGTTTCTAAGTTAAAAATTTTCATTTTCAATGAAATACTATCGTGTAGATTAAAAATGAATTTGATGTTTAGTTGCATGCTTGTAGTACAGTCAGCTCTGTAATTGTCTTTACACCCAGCTTACGCCGGTTTTCTCCTGTGATTAAACCATTCACACAAACACATCATGTTTGTGTGTGAATAAACTACTGATGTGAATAAACCACTTAAGATATACCCCTAATAGAAACCACAAATAGTTTAATCACAAAATAACATCGGCGTAAGCTGGGTGTAAAGACAATTACAGAGCCGACTGTACTTGTGAATTATTTTGCATGAAAGTTTTTTTTAGTATTCAAAATTTATCTCATATATTCTTCAAGTTATAGTGTCTTCGTAATCAAATGACATTATTTCCAAACAGGAAACGGTCGTCGACTCTCCAAACCAAGCCGTGGAAAACGTCGTTATGGAGCAATATCAGCAGTCTATCGCTAAGTAAGTACTACGTACCACTCCATCTTATCTCACAATCTGGCATGCTTATTTGTACTACATACAGTACTAAATTGGTCCTCTATTTTATGTGATTTTATATATTTCTATGTCAGATAATTTTATTTTTCTAATTTATCCGCTGCACCTTTCTGTTTGAGTAGCAGTTGATTTGCTTAAATATCCACATAAATCACACATCTTGCTTATATCATCGCATTAGATCAAAGTCATGACCTCCCAGAGTCCAATTTCGAAGAATACACAACATATTTACAGAATGAACTCCAGCCTACAGGACATTCAGAGTGACATCGCGCGCCTCGCCAGCCAGCAGAGCCAGATACAACAGCAACAACAACAACAGCAGCAGCAACAACAATTACAACAACAGCAACAACAAATACAACAACAGGCGAAAGAACTGTTCCAACAACAGCAGCAAGCGAAAGAACTCTTCCAACAACAGCAGCAAGCGAAAGAGTTGTTACAACAACAACAGCAGGCTAAAGAACTATTACAGTTACAACAACAGAAGGAGTTAATCCAACAACAACAAGCGAAGGAACTTTTTCAACAACAACAAGCGAAGGAACTTTATCAACAACAACAGGCGAAAGAGATGTTTCAGCAACAACAAGCGAATCAGTTGTTTCAACAACAACAAATGCCTCAATCGCCCTACCAGCAGCAATTTCAACAGAACATTCCACAGTTGGTAAGTTTATAATTTTTTTTACTTGTATCTAACAGCAGCCTCGGAAAATTAATTTATTTCGTCAAAAACATACGATACAATTACGTAATTGTGCAACAAAACTTGATTGTAACCGACCGACCCTCTGATTAATTTGAATTTTAAATGTAACTAAAAAATGTTTTCTTGTCATGTTAAAAGGCATTGTGTGAAAAAAATAACATTTAAATTAAGTTCAATGATTATGATCACCTTCATGACTTTGCTTGTCTGACTAAAGAAACTCGTCGACCAACAATAACTCTTCACCGATTTTGTTATTCATTTGTAAAGAAAGGTGAAACGCATTTTGCTTAATCCTTGTTGGTAATGGAAAGCAACACTCTTCATCCATACTTTTGAAATAATATTGCTACAAAAATCCGGGTTTAAGAAGTACTTCCTGACAAATATGTATGTATATGTAAGCGTGAATTTGTAAACCGGTTAGTTTATAATACGGTTTGAAAAACGTTAAATTGTAAACTGTCGAAAAATTGTAAACGCAAGTACCTTGCTCTTTGAAACAGAGCAATCAAGGCATAGTCGCCCTTTAATCGGTAGGTTATGTTGATTTTTTAAATATTTATTTTGCCTCCTTTGCTTCCTATTGGGTGATCGTTTACAAATTTACGATTTCAAAACCGTTAATTTGTGAACAGTCCACATTCCATTCCATTCTGATTTGTCTATTTCGTAGCAGACTTTCGTAGTACAATTTTTCGACTTTCGTAGGACAATTTTTGGACAGTTTGTAATTAAACGTGTTTGAAATCCGTGAAATTGTTAACTAACGGTTCTTACAAAATTACGATGACATTTTTATAAACCGTTTTTCAATCTAATATACATTTTTCCGACTGGTTTCATGCATGCGACGTATCTGTCTCATGGTTACTTTCCATTAGCACATATTCTATCTATGCATATGCATAATCGCGGCTGCAAGGCTGTAAGCTTTTCTTCACCCACGCAAATGCTATTGATACATACCGTAGCTAAAAGATATCGTTACTCTGTGACAATAAACACTACATAATAGTTTCGAAATACAAGTAAAATAATCCTTGTATGGTAAGAAACTATCTAATAGTATTTGATTCAGATCCTATGTGGTATCCTATGCGGTAAAAATGGTTTTGAGATCATCAAAAAAATGTTTTTAAAAATGTTAACTTTTTTCAATATTAGAAAATGCCATCTCAATGCCACCTGAGTTATCAGCTCTTAGCTTTTTTTTCACGCCAAGAACTTTTGAAATATAAAAAAAACTTGTTCTATCAAAGTACATAATATCAAAAATAATTGTAGATAGAGTGACGTAGCTACCCGTATCTATAGCATCTGCTTCAACGCTGACGAGCGCATCACGATTCCAGCACAGCCAATTCAGCTCACAGCAGAACGTGTCGAGGATGCCATTGGGCAACTTCGGCTCCACCCCTCACATACCGCAGTACTACCAACCACTCGAGTACCAGCCCTTCAGGGAGAACCCGGGCTACAGGGAGATCGACGAGCAGAGCCGCCAGCAGTTCTACTTGCACGATAGCCCGCCGCCGCCGCAGAGGCGCACCTGGGCGCAGCACGCGCAGCACGCGCAGGCGCACCAGGAGACCCAGGAGCTCAGGGGGTGGCAGGTTTGTGCATACCGCTATAGGCCTTGGGGTTGTCGGACCTGTAGTCATAGAGTAAAACAAGAGAGGAGCATCAAGAGTGGAGTGGTTTAAGGTTAGTGATTAATTTTATAGGTCATGGAAAGGTCTTACGTGAAGCTGAGGGGGTGGCAGGTTTGTGTATACCGCGATAGGGCTTGGAATGCTCGGACCATTAGTCATAGAGTAAAACACGAGAGAAGTATTAAAAGTGGAGTGGTGGGAAGGTTAGTGATTAATTTTATAGGTCATGGAGTGGTCTTACGTGATGCTGAGGGAGTGGCATTGCAGGTTTTTACATACCTCTATAGGGCTTGAAATGGACGTACCAGGAGTAAATAGGAATAGTAAAGGAGGAGATAGGGTAAAATCAAAGAGGAGTTTCAAGGTAACCAGGAGCAGTGTTTGATAAGACCTGTCTGTAACTAATCATACTTGAGACAAATAAATAATTGATTCATTCATTCAAAGGTTAGTGAATAATTTTATAGGTCTTGGTTTGGCTTTACCAGGAGTTGGTATGGGAGTGCTGAGAGGGTGGCAGATTTGTACAATTATTTCATAGGTCCAACTACAATATTTGCTGAAACTCAGAAAAGGTTATAAAAAAGGTTAGATTGGAATAGGTAGGACTGGGATACAGGAAATGATGGGCAAGTATTCACGGACCGATTTCTTTCTTCACATGGACAAACTGCGGACATCATACTTTGTATTAAGCACACACAAACGGTGACGAATCCTAGTAATCCACTAGTGAAACGTCTTGCCAATTCTCTACAACTCCAAATGTATAAATAACAACACTATTTGCACCAATACACACACAACACTGGTGTCAGGCTCCACTTACACTAGACTATGAAACCACTCAACCACATCACCAACCACAAATAAACGGTGCATTGTTTTTCAGCTGCACCAACAGAACCAATACTCACAAGGGCGGGAGAGTCCACAGCGGAACTGGCGATCACCCTCCCCCCAACCCCCTCAGTCCCAAACCCCGCAGCCGGAGCGCTGGCAGCCTCAGGGCTTCGTCCTCCACGATAGGAACCAACCCTTCCAAGTGCAGTATCCCCCTGATCGGTATCAGAACGGCGCCGAACCGAACCATTTATCATACACCGTGTCCGGTAGTCCGCCCCCGCAAAGACGAGCGCCCACTCCTCAGCGGCAAGGGTCATTGCCTGAGCCTAGGAGGAGCGACGCACCAGTCGCGTTACACCAGTTACATTCCCATTCCCAATCCCCCCACACGCCGCACACGCCGATAGCACCCCGCTCCACTCCCGACGATATGGAGCCGCAGAATATCTCCTTCATCGGCAACGCGGAAGACGACGCGCTACGACAAGGGATCGATCGGTTAAACATATCCTCCGGCACGAGGACTTACCGAATCCCCTCCCCTACCAGACCGTCCCTAGCTCGTAACTCCTTCCGGCAACCGGAGGAGACGAACGAAAAAGGCTTCTACATATCGTTCGATAACGAGCAGCCGAAGCGACCGAAGCCGCCTTTGCGGGCCAAACGCGGCGGCGGTTCCCCGAGGAAAGAGCGCTCATCTGAGTACCAAAGTCCGGAGCGCAGTCCGGAGAACACTTGGACCGCGACCGTGGACCGGAACGAGAGGCTACGGCCGGCGGAGGAGGATCAGTTCGTGGTGCATCGCGCTGCGGACACGATGACGAGGCCCAGCGACGCAGAGAAGAGCGACACTCCCATCAGAGACAGCCTGAGGCCGCAGCGCGCGCCGGCGCCCGAGCCCGCGGCGCTCGTCATCGGAGAAGTCAATATTGACCCGGTAAGTCCTTACTTATCTAAGAGAACTTACCTGTCCATGGAGTATGTAAGACTTCTATTCGCGTCATTGTCAAAACCCTAATTAAGTTATATTGGCGCAGCATGACAACACGAACGCCCCTGTCTTACTCAAAATTCCAACTAAGTTAGAGCGAAGCCACGTTGCGTCGTTATTTTATACTGGAATTTTGTAAATAATGCGTCCAAATCTAGCGCTACGACGTAACGCAACAAAACTCAGCTGTGTGGCTTCGCTCCTATTGATCGTTTCGTTGTCCACTAGCTAGTCAACGTGATATTGTTGAGATATACTACTGGATAGGTACATAGACGTTATATGTGGCCAATATAATCAGTATCTTCTGCTCTGCATCTGGCTCATCTTATCCCTTATTATCTAATTTCTAGAACTCTGCGGAGGAAATGGAGCGTAAAAAGGAGCGTATAATGCTGATGTCGCTGCAGCGGCGGCAGCGCGCGGACGAGGCGCGCGCGCGTGCGGACGCTGCCGCCGCCGCCCGTAAGGCGCGCGAGGAGGCCGCGCTCGAGATGAAGGCCGCGCGCAAGGAGGAGCAGGCGCGCCGCCGCGAGGCCATCCTGCACCAGTACAAGCTCAAGAAGGCCATCGAGGAGGCCGAGAGAGAGGTCAGTCACACTATCTCATGATAACGACTATACAGTGCGTAGACCATGCAAACCATGTTTAAGGGTGCTTTTCCACCAGAGTTGTGCTACGCTACGTTGCTATGGATGCGTTTGATATCCACCAATCATATTCATTGGTGCACTGCACACAGCTTAGCACTGGTGGAAACGGATTCAACTAAGCTTTTTTTTTATATGGATGGATGCGTGCTATGGATGTGTACTATGGATGCGTGCTATGAATGCGTGCTATGTATACGCTTCCCTACTATCGATACATCGTATAGCTCGAGCTGCGCATCTTTCTCGCGCAGCTACTTTGCGGCGGCGCATCTTCATAGCGAATCTTCCTCGCACAGCTACATAGCTTACCATTGGTGGAAACGGTCACATATTTTCGTAGCGTAGATTTCACATTTTCGCAGTATAGCTGCATAGCATATCTCTGGTGGAAAGGCACCCTTAAGGAAATCAATCATCAACACAAAGTAAAATTACAACCACCTCTACGATACCCAGGAGTGAGCTGGAAAAGAATGCTAATTAGCATTGAGATAAAGGGCGCCTTCAAATTAGAGGCGTGAGGATGCGCCACTGTGGCGCTTCTACTAGTTTTCATACATTATCTAGACGCGCAGGTACAGCGCCACTATCGTGATATAGTGGTGCGTCTATATTATTATATTATATATTGTATGTAAACTAGAAGAAGCGCCACAGTGGCGCTCTCTTATGCCTGAAATTAGGAGGCGCCCAAATACTTGATTCTTTTTTCAGAGCTATGAATAATTTTCTTAAAACTAAATTCTATTTGTATTATTCTCCAGGGCAAGGTGTTAGACAAGACAGAGTTCTACGACACGATGAAAGGCACTCACACAGTGGACCGTCACTCGAGCACGCCGCGAGCGCGTCGCGCCCCGCCCGGCGCCGCGCCGCGAGCGCGCCCCAAGACCATACACGTGGACAGCGGCGCCTTGCACGCCGCCGAGGGCATGCTGCACTCCAAGCAGCCGTCCTCCACCAACCTCGCCGGTGAGTACCACACGAGACTAGTACCACACGAGCCGAGTACAACACGATGAAAGGCACTCGCACAGTGGACCGACACGCGAGCACGCCATGAGCCCGTCGGGGTTTGCCAGTAAGCACTCTTCACCGCGGTCACTCGTTGAGTGGATATATATCGGTGTACAGTCAGCTGCAGAGACATGTATACACTCCCAAGCTTTCACATTTATATCATACTCTTAATTTTACAAATACATCCTTCTTCTGGTAAGTAAGATGACTTCATTAATTTGAAAATTGTTACGTGCACTTTTGTTTGCAAAAATTTAGAGTAATATAAATTTGAAAGCTTGGGAGTGTCTCTGTAGCTGTCTGTCATCGCTCTCAAGATACAAATCTTCAATTTTTTTATTTTTTTTTTACTAAATATAGGCTTGCGTTTGACCACCATCTCACCTGGTGGTAAGTGACGATGTGGTCGACGATGTAGCACGCTTACCTAGAATAATCCTATTCACTCTTCTATTCTTCATTTGCGGCCGTATCGTCACTGAACATCAGGTTAGATTGTGGTTAATATAATATCTATACCTATTCAAAAATAGTGTAATGTTCCATCATATAAATTGGCTTGAAACTGATGAACACCGGTGTAGTTTTTTTATTTTGTAGTCAGCCTATAAAAGGGCAGGTTATATTATTTTGATTTATTGTTTTTTGAATGTTGATAAGTTGCAATTTAATCACCACGACACTGCTCAATGTAACCTATCCCAAAAATACGTTTTTTTTACTGCTAGAGGCATGTCGGCTTATCTCTTTATCACTTTGAATGCGTTGTGCTGAAAAACTACATGTCATTAAAAAAATTGGCCTCACTAGGCTGGCTTGCCAGTTCGTGCCACGTTCATAAGTGACAGCAAGAGATAGCGCTACAGAAAAACCCGGTGGCGTGCGCGCGAATATTTTCAAATAAGTCTCACAAACCAGTACTTCAGCATAACGCATTCCTTATTGTTTTTTTTTGTTTTGTTTCCCCCTCCTTTCGCTACGTGTGTCATTGCTCACCTGTCGACCTACGTGTGCAATCTACGTTTCTACGTGCACCTACGGGAGCAGGCGGAGGCACGATGCGGCGGGACTACTACCGCGGCTCACAAGACAGCCTGGCGGAGCGCGCCGGTCTGTACCGAGGTACGCTCATTGACACTAACCCCTTGTACTCACAACATATTGCACGCATGATCTTTGTTTTTATGACCCCTGTTAATGCTGTCTTTGTTTTTATGACCCCTTTTTATGCTGTTTTCGTACTTGTGATTTATTTTTACCGTATTTTTTCTTATTTTTATTCTTCTTCTTGGTGTCCAATAAATGGTAAATGTTTTTTTACGAATAAAACGTTTTAATACATGAGATGTTGACAGATTCGTCTACTACTTCTTTTTTTTTTTTTATTAAGAATAGACAAGCGTTTAACCACTACCTCACTTGGTGGTAAGTTATCGTGTCACTAGTTCTTTCGAACCAGTGTGGTGAAAGGATTTCAAGTGCGCCTCGAAGAGGCTCCTTTCGTGCACTTGACACATGTTTTTGCACGTGTGTTAAGCACAAATAAATATTTCGAACAAAAAAATCCATTGGTGTACGACCGGGTTCGAACCCAGTAAATTTTCAATAAATTTTTTCTTAATCTCCGTACTCACATACGGTTTTGCTCGATCGAGCTATCATGTCGAGTAAAATCCATGTCATGAACTTTCGTCCACACATTCAGCATTATCTATCGAGTGACGCGCACTGTACATTATTCACCGAACTGTTCAAACCTTAATTCCACCGAGCCGGCTCGATGCGAGCCTTCGAGCTTTAAGTTTTGCGGTCCACACGTCAATATTTACTCGTTTTGGAGTAAAACTATCGAGTTATATCGTATGTGAGTACGGACCATTACAATCACGACATTTTCATTAGTGTACAAGCTTTTATCCCGTGCTATGGAAATGTTTCAGATTCGCCAGTCGAGGAGCGCGGCGGGATGTCCCCGGGTAGCGCGTCGAGCGGCCCGCTCGGGCGGCGCGGCTCGTGCAAGACCTCGCGAGGTATGTCCGTCCCGCTCTCGCACGCGCGTGCCCCGCCCCATGCCCTCTATCGCCGTCTCGCTCCCGCTACAGCGCACTAACAAGGCGATCGCTTCTTGCAGTACGCGTTCTCTTTATAAATAATTTTTTAAATGGGTTTCTATATTCGAAGAAATATTCGTATTCATATCACTATTTGTTTTTGTAGTGACATAAATTGTCAGAATTGCTATAATAATGAGCTATGAAAACTAAGAAATTGTTCTGTAGGAACTGTAGTGTTTAGAAAACTGAGCATTTTTATTTAGATTGAATTTTCATTAGTAAACAAAATATGATATACGGAGTAACAGATGCACATAGCGAAACGATAAGGGTTTATTTTTGGACTTGGAACCCTAAAAAAAAGATAAAGATAATCAATCTTAACTTTTAAAAATTTAGTCCAATTTATATGTACATCGAATATAGAAACCGATTAAGTTAATGGTTGTATTCGTGCACGTAACGAGTACGTTTGATACTGTCAGTGTTTACAGAAAGTTATTTATAAATGGAAATTAACGTCTAGAGGCTGATTGTCATCAAATTGTTTCATTTTGATATCGATCAGCCAATTTTGTTTTTGATGTTTTCAATTAGCAAATAAGTATCTAAAATATCTTGAAACTTCTAAATTACAATGATTCTAAGATAACTGCGTTTCAAGCTGTTTTAGATATAAAATAATTTGTTTGAAACAGTGTTCCGGATATCAGATTTCCCTTTATGGCTTGAACAACAAAAACACTGATTTTGAGTGTATTTCTTTACAATTATGTCCCACAGTTGGTTTACAAGGCTTCTTTGATTTTATTTTAGTAGAAAGCTTGGTCTAAATTTATTTATTTTGGAAATCATTTTATATGTGTATCATTTCAGCAATGCATACAGTTACACACTTTGATACACAAAATTATGCTTCATATATTTTGGCCTTACTGTAGATGCATCTACCAATCATAAGTCGGAGGTTTAAGCTTTTTCCAAATTCCAATTTGAGTCCCAATAGACCTTCCGCGCATTACTAGAATTGGTTCCAAAATCTGTACAAAATTTGCATTGAACAGTTTACGCGTATAGATTTATTTTGTTTGCGAACCGAAGCCAGCTTGTGTTACCGATGCATGCTTTCGTCGCGATGCGTACATACATCGCCGCATTGACTGTATGACATGAAGCGACACTGCATGTGCGTGATGACATGTATAGGAAACATTTCAGAGCGTGTGAATGAGGAACCGCAATCGGCTCGTGGAAGGTCTAAATATTCGAGTTACCAGAGTAACTTTAAGGCCGGACGGAAGTCAAGCTCTCTTATGAACTTGTGCGGTAAGAGCTGAGAGGACACTCGATAAAGCTTGACTCACGTTGGTATCAGTAACGCCGGTGCCGGGGACGGGCGCTTCGGGCTTTTGGGTTATTTATGTTGCTGCGAGCACTCGGGAGGTGCGCCATAACAACAACACTGAAACTTTTCAGTTTTTTAATCTTTACTTTCTTCATAATTATCATTGCCTGGTAAAACTTGGGGAACTGGAAAAACCGCCCTTGATATACCTAAAAAAATATGTTATTTTAAATCTCAATGCTGTATTGATGCTTGGGTGATAAATCATCGCTACATTTTACAGTCAATACATGAAAAGCATTTCCGGTTTTTGAAAATATGTTATTTTAAATCTCAATGCTGTATTGATGCTTTTGTGATAAATAAGTCATCGCTACATTTAACAGTCAATAGATGAAAAACATACATTTTTGACATAATTTTTTTTTTTTAACTGATATATGTGAATGGTCAACTTATTAAAATTCAATTTTCATTCATTAAATTATTGTTTTTCCCCTCGCGAGTGCTCTTCTTCTTGTGCACAACACATATTTATTTTTCTTTCTGTTGGGTCATCGGCAAATTATATACGTACCTACATACATGCAATTATTATATATTGGTTCTGGTTATTGTGTTGGGTCGGTGTATTTCTATTTGGTTCGTCGTTAGTGCATGACTTTTATTTATATGGTGTTGGTGTGACATCTTCTGGTATTCTTTAAAACACGTTACAACCCGAAAAATGTCTTACAAAGTAAAGTTACAATTCCATAAACCTATACGAATACGATTCTTAAACCTATACGAATGCGATTCTTAATGTTCATTATACTAACGTCGCCACGGGATAAATCTTTTTATTTATTAAAAATCGTTCGGTTTTCAGTTCAAATACGTTTTAATCTATACAATTTGGCATTGATATTCATAACTTCTTTATAATTTCTTCCATCTGCGCATTTAAAAGACAGTGTCTAACTACTAATGAAGATTACCATAGACTTCTAACTTCTATTTTAAAACTTCCATATATCCTATTTCATTCCTAAAGTTCTAGTTTATGGTTGTAAATGTGTTTTACGCTCATATAAGCTAAATGTTCTAGTTATTATTTAGATGTATTAGCTAGATGTAAATGTGTATGTCTATGCGTAAAATTCAAAATGTATAGCTTCTTATGTTCATTTTCGCCTCTTTTAATTTCGCTTGGCCATAGATAAATACGAGTACAATTATAGTATTTATGTAACGTATCTGTATGTAGTTTTTTGTACACAAATACATTTAGTAACAACAAATTATATAAATATATTTAGTAATAAATCCGCTTAATTTCTAAACAAAGGTTTTAATTAACTTAACTTTAAATACGGGCCGGGCAACGTTGTTTATTCACTCTCGTTTCAAACTTTGGCGAATCCACACCTCCTGATGATGCCTCGTGTAGAGGCGAAACACGTGTCGTATCTTTAAACTTTGGTTTTCTGTTCTTTGACTTTTTGGTTTAGTTGAACTAAAGTTAAGTTAATTAAAACCTTTGTTTAGAAATTAAGCGGATTTATTACTAAATATATTTATATAATTTGTTGACATTTATGGATTTCCGCAAAGTAACGCCTGAATCAATCAATTATCTTAATACATTTAGTATTTTACGCTTTATAAATACAGTTGTTATACTCATAATTTCAAAGATCAACATTGATTTGCGAATACTCAATTTTATTAATATTCTAAACTAATATTAAGGAATATACAAGATGTTTGTCAAACACTCTTCGAAATCTTTCAAAGTTAACATTATTTAATACTCGATTGATATTATTTTCGTTTTGTCGTTAAAAACTACTATTGATAATATGAAAGTAAATTGACAAAGCAGTAGGTATTTTTAAAAGTTGTAACATATCCATGGTGGAAGGTTACGAATCATAAAATCGGTATGTTATTGTTGTTGGTAGTGTGAATAATGAGTGTCAGTCAGTATTGGATAGGTTAAAGTTGGTTGTAAGAATATCTACAGAGTTTTAATTTTATCTTACATCATCCTACAAGGGCCCAATTTAGGCGTTTTTATATTTTCCTTCTGAATTCGCCTGGGGAATATTTTTTTTTTTGCTAAGATGTTGATGGTTTATGAGTTTTTAATTTGAACTTATTAAATTTTTTACATTTGTTCGTTGAATTCGCCGACAAAATACATAGGATGTAGGTGGTGGTACATTATTTTATCCGAGTAGATGTTAGTTGGGCGTTAAAATCACCCACAAAGATAATTTCTGGTATTTTTACCTCTAACAAAGACAACTAGGCATAGGATGTAGGTAGTGGTCAGTATTTTTTTTTCCGAGTAAATGTAATTGGGCGTCAAAATCACCACCCACAAAAATCATCTCTGAAATCTTTACCCTACCTATCTGACAATGAAAACTAGGTATAGGATGAAGGTGGAGGTACATGCCCTTAACCAAGTAATGTTAATTGGGCGTTAAAATTACTTCTGAAATCTTTACCCTATCTAACAATGAAAACTAGGTACCTATAGGTGTAAATGTTTCGTGACCGCTCTAAATAATTAAATATAATGATAATAGGATGTAGTAGGTGGTGGTACATTTCCTAGCTTGAGAATCACCACCCACAAAAATCATCTCTGATATTTTTACCCTACCAATTTGATAATGAAAACTAGGTATAGGATGTAGGACATGTAGGTGGAGGTACATTCCCTTAACCGAGTAGATGTTAATTGGGCGTTAAAATCACTTCTGAAGTAATTAATGTATCTAACAATGACAACTAGGTATAGGTAAAGGTGTTTATGTTTTGTGACCGTTCTAATCAATGAAATATAAGATAAGATAAGATAAAGTTTATTTTCCAAAAAAGATCTTAATACTAAGTTTACACCTTGTGATAAATATACAGAACCTTTCTAATTTAATTAAGAACTAAGATCTTTGTACAGGTCTATTTAAATACTTCTCGGTCTAAGCTAAGTATAGATATACTTGTGATATAGACCCGAGAGATCCCTACTTCGGCCGGTAGAGCAGAAAAGTTTTTAATTACTCTAGGTAGGTGTTATTCATTAACAACTTTAATATTGTAAAAAGAGAGAACATATACTAAAAAAAATAATAGGATGTAGATGGAGGTACATTCCCTTAACAAAATAGATGTTAAATTGGGCTTTAAAATCACTTCTGAAAACTCTACTTTACGCTATCTAACAATGAAAACTAGGTATATGTATAGGTGTAAATGTTTTGTGACCGTTCTTAATAACTTAATATAATAGTAATAGGATGTAGGTGGTGGTACATTTCCTAGCCTGCGTGTATGAGTGTATGAGTAGCGGTTGGGTGTGTAGACTCGGGTCTGGGGCGCGCGACTCCGCCGCGGCGCGCGGCGTCCCCCGGGCTGCGCGCGCTCGGCTCGCCCGCCGGCTCGGGGCCCGGCTCGCTGCCCGGCGCCATCGGCAAGCGGCGGCAGCATCCCGACGACGCGTCCGATGTCAGCTCCACGCACTCCTCCATAATGGATTATTCGGGTAAGTTACATTTATTTTGGTATAATCTAGGTCGTGCGTGAAGAATGGGATGTTCTGTGTTTTCTTCACGGACTTGAGGGGAACAATTTATTTTTCTGTTTCTGTTCTTATTATTGTTAGTCTTCTTCTTCTTTATCATATCGTGTCACTAGTTCTTTAGAACCAGTGTGGTAAAAGGATTGGAAGTGCGCTTCGAAGAGGTTCTTTTCGTGCACTGTGTTATTATAAGTGAAAAGTAGATTTTATATTCAAAATTTAAACGAGTAATAGGCGTCATCCATGTTGACTTTTAACAAAATTTTAAAGATTAGAAAGATACCCAGGATTTCATCGACCCAAACATTATGCTCTGCCTTTCTGGTTTCATTTCTGAGCCAAAGAAACCTGCGCATAATATTTATTAATTTAAGTGCACCGGAACCGAAAACCACTGGTTGCTATGGTCGGTGACGCGTTTGCGGGTGCACTTAGATTCAGATATCTTAGACGCGGGCATCAAGAAGTCACAGACTATATTCTAAAGCAACAACTAATCTTCTGACATTTTTATTTTTCCCCATAGCGAGATCCAATCGAAGCTCATGCAAAGGTCCCGCCCACAATTTTAGTAGCTAGATATATATATATATATATATATATATAGGTAGATAGACAATACTCACTCTACACGTAAATAGACACACGTGAGCTCACAGTATTGTAACAAGTCAAACCACGGAAAGATGTCATGCCAACAAGAATTATAATAACAATATTCCTAAGGCATGGTTTTGTGATAGCATTTAGTTCTAACAAAGAGTTTGCTTCATCGACATTCGCTTACTCACAGTTTGATAACACAGACATCACGGCACTTCATTATTTTGTGCATCCTATACGCATTTTGCAACTAATACAAAAATGTAAATAATTTTGAATCTTTACAAGCCAGTACAAATAAGATACTGTATGTATGCAGTCTTTAAGGCCGAAACAATGGCTAATTCAATAATCTCCAATTACATTACAATAGCTAGAAACTAGTTTGAAAACAGTTTGTAGGTTACAAAAGTAGCCATATTACTTTAGTCTGAGGTGCTTGAACCATATCAGTAGTGCGAGTACAGACTTTTGCGATCGCTTTATTCGCTGTTATTAACGCATTTTAAGGGGTATGATTTGTGGATCAAAAAAAAATTTCGATAAAAAAATTAAGTGTATTGAAAAGGGGGTGTTGTATAGGCCATTATAATGGTTTAGGACAGTACAAAAACTCAATCAATCAATCAAATCATCATGTGTAGTGTTTCCATGCAGGGTTCTCTAAATTTTACTACATAATGGTGGTACCAACTTACCTCTTGGGCATGCAAATTTTTTGAGCTATGTATTTATTTGTTAAATGATACAATACATGTCCAAAAAGAATACAAATAAAATTATCTGAACGCAATATCACAAAAAATAAACTGATCACATGGGTTATGTGAAAATCATTCTCTTTGGCACAGCGATCGCTAAAGTTATGTATACCCCCTAGCATTGATAACGTTCAGGCATCAAGTGACGGTGTACGACACTAAAGTGCTATTCCCACAGGTCCTCGGTTATACAAGCAACCGACCACGAAGTCTAACCGCGGTATAATGCTGAACGCGGTCGAATACTGCGTGTTCCCCGGCGCCGTCAACGCGGAGGCCAAGCGGCGGGTACTCGAAGAAATCGCGCGCTCCGAGAGCAAGCATTTCCTGGTCCTGTTCAGAGATGCCGGCTGCCAGTTCCGCGCGCTGTACGGCTACTGTCCTGATTCGGAGCAGGTCACCAAACTGTACGGCACGGGGCCCAAGCACGTCAATGATCGTATGTTCGACAAATTCTTCAAGTGAGTATACGCAGTTGTCTTTTCTACTAATTTTTATGCCCAGTTCACATTATTCTAGTCCAATAATCGCATCCAGCGCTGAAATGCTGGAATATTGCATTATAATAAACTGAATACACTCAATATGTCCAGCGCTGGAATTGACCGCTGGACTGAAATGCTTACTGAAATAATGTGAACCGGTCATTTGGAGTAATATTTCGAGGTTGAATCACTTTGATTAAAAATTGGTATGGGTATAGATTATGAGCCGAAATGGAGATAAGCTAAGGATTTGATTGGGGAAGTATTATTCTGTGCTAGCTAGGCATTTTCCTGATGGCGAGAGATCACGTCTTACGAAATGCCGATCAGCAGTGATGCACAGAGGTTTACATAACATAGGTTGCACAGTTGCACTGCAATAGCGTTCGTCCATTTTGAAAGCCCAGTAAAGCGTTGATGACACACGGCTTTTTTACACGCTACAAGCTTGCGTTTACGCTTGTAGCGAGTAAACTCGCCCAGTGTCATCGGCTTTTTTACAATCCGCTTGTTGACAATCCTTCCCGAAAGCTAACGCGCTCACTCGCTAGATTTTAAACTCGCCAACAATCAGTTTGTAATCCATGTGTCATTGACGTTTATGTCATTACCCCTTAAGTTTAAGTCGAATACATTAGGTTGATGACACTAAAACCACTGGATTGTACGAGAAGGAGTAAATATAAGTTAACGTAATTGTAAGAGTTTTTTTTTTGTTTCCAGATACAATTCGGGCAGCAAATGCTTCTCAGTAATTCACACGAAGCACCTGACTGTAACGATAGACGCGTTCACGATACACAACTCGCTGTGGCAGGGCAAGAAGGTGCAGCTGCCCAGCAAGAAGGACATGGCGCTAGTCATATAGTCGTACCTCCCCATTCCCCAGTCCCTACTCCCGTTCCCCACTCTAGTCGCCGGTGACACTGTCCATTTAGAACATATTCTTATGTTCTACGATCGTCCGCTAGTGGCGCCATTGTTGAGAGAAAAAAAAACTCATAAATGGTAATAACTTTTTTTTTGTTTTGTGGATGGGAAGAGGTGATGATCGACAGGACTCTAACCAGAGTGGCCCGATCATGAAAAATTCTGACCATCGAATTCGTATCGTATCCGTCTCGGAGAACTTAACAGTTACTTTTTTTCAAAGCGTCATTCAAATTGATAACCGTTCTGTGACCGATACGATACGAATTCGAATGTAAAAACTTTCGTGATAGCTGTATACAACATTCAGATGTATCACAGAACTGTGATTTTGAACCCAAGAAATGAATCCAAGAAAAAACCTAAAGATACATCAAGAAGATTTCCTAAGGTGTTAAAAGTCACAATACAAAATAATAAAGGGACTAACGGACGATCGTAAAATATAGGAATTAGCAGATAATAGTCATTCCTTGTTATAGGTTTGTTATAATGTTCTTCAACAAATGTAAATGTATGCTTCATTAGCTTGATTTAACAGCCATTCTTTCATTTCAAGAGTTCTTGGGTTCTTGGTCGTTATCCAAAATAATGGTCAACTACACTGTTTTCTAAATGTTTCAAATTAGTTACAATTTTGATAATTCAAGTATGTTTTTAGACTTCGCAGGTATTAAAATGATAACGTTTGATCGTTTCGTTTTCCCAATTCTAAAATTAAGTTCCAATTAAAAGTGTATTTTTTTTTGATCGCTGCTTTTTAATTGCGGTTAATCTATTGAGTATTGGCACGCATAAATTAGGCTGAAGACGTATACATTTTCATATTTGCTTAGGAACTTATGCCTACTTGCACCAAACTGTCAAAGCTCCTAAGCAATGACTTTTCTTGCTTGCCAGTTCTTAACGGTCCAAATTCCGACCGTTAAGAACTGTCTTAACGGTGCAAGTTTGGTGCAAGTAGGCATTAGTCACAGGTCTGTTACTGAGGTTCACAAACGGTTAGTGCATTTCATCCGCAGCCGAGTCGACTGTAGTCCGACGTGTAACAGTCATAGTAAACGTCGCTCGGTCGCCGGTTCATTGAATAGGAAATCGTATGCTCGAATCATGTTAGTTTAGTTCGCGGTTCGTTGATTTGAAAGTTTATCATGTTGGATTAGTGCTCGATGTGTTTTGTGTTGTATTTATTTCTTGTGTCGAGCTTTTCGCGGAGTAGACGCGCGCTGGTACAGTGTACTGTAGGTTAGAGTCGCTGTGATACTGTGGACGGCTGACTGTATCTCAAGCATACATTTTTCCGTTGACGTTAATGTATCGTATACGTCACAGAGAAGTCAACACTTTGTATGATTATTTTTCAAAATACTCACTCTCTGAATCAGTTTAAAAAAATAAACAGTTTGTATGATGTTTTGAAAAATAATCATAGAAACTATTAACTACTCTCTGGCGAATACACAGACAAGTGTATTCGCCACAGAGAAGTCAACTGTTTGTATCATGTTTTGAAAAATAATCAAACAAACTGTTGACTACTAGAGAACTGAAACGGTTTTGTGATTATTTAATCAACGCAAAGGTTTATGCTTGAGCTACCGTATCGCTCGCTTCGTTCGATCATTGTGCGCGTGAGGGTGAGGGGCCACGTAGTCCGATATTCGAAATGTGTTATTCAGTGTAACGTTTGCCATATGTGTTAGTGAGACGGTCGATGCGTTCCAAATTATAATCAAATTGTCTCAGAATTGTAGGCCGCCACGATAGATCGATTCGATTAGATACGTTATTTTAATAGTTAATAAAATATCCTCACATTATGAAAATAACAAGTTCACAAACTAATTATCGCTTATTTGTTATAATGATGGTGTAACTCGTTAGTGATTATTTGACTGGAGTTAATATTAAGATGATTATTGTAATAGTTCTGACCTTCATTTAACGTTATCCAATTTCCATTTTTTTACTGCTTGTATAGCTAAAATTAAGACAAGGCACATTTTACGTGGTAAATTTTACTGCCTTATTCTGTAAATAATTGTTTTGTATACAGCTATTTATTAAATGAATGTTAAACGAGAATTGATGAATGTCATATTTTCATTGTTTAATGATTGGTCATCAATAATATACTACCGATAGTATATGGTATGCAAAATATATTGTATTAAAAAGCATAACGAAATAATATTGAATTTCATATTACACTGTGTTGTTTTATTTTGAAGAATTTTAGTTTCGTCTACTTATCTAGGCCCTACTTACGACGTTCAGGAAACAATAAAAAAAAGATATAATCATGAATTAATAATTTATAGCAATAACACTGGTAATTGTAGCTTAAAATTATTGAACAATGCATGTGACTCTTTTAATCTTATAAATTAAATACCTTTCATTAAAATCAAATTAAAAATTAGTAATAAAAATTGTTTTACATAACTGTAACAGAGATCCTAATCAATATTGCAACCGATATTTCGATGTCTAATGGTATTGCTAATCATTAATCACTTGAGTAAAAAGAACATAAAAAATCGTTTCCGTTGCGCTTCTGTACGCACAGTGCACAAAGCATTATGATAAAATACAACCTTTGTCAATAAAAAAAAATCATATCACAAATTCAATCAAATAAAAATCTATCCTAAAACTTACATACATATCGACTAAACCAATTTCAATCTTAATATAATGGTAATAAGGGTTACACTACACACTGTACATAGTGTAGACTCTTCACTCAACATAGTGTAGACTCTTCACTCTACATAGTGTAGACTACAGTGTACTCTTCTCTCTATACTACATAGTGTAGACAACAGTGTAGATTATTCACTCGACATGGTGTAGACTACTCGACTCTTGACTCTACATAGTGTTGATTACAATGTAGACTCCTCTTCACTACATAGTGTAGACTACAGTGTAGTCTATACTATGGTGTAGTAGTGAGTGACTGGAGAACTTGGTTCTTCATCTTTCATGTCTTCTTCTATCGTAATATGCATTGGAGATTCCTGAGAAAAAAAACTCTTGTACAAAATTGAGCGACATTATCGTGAGTCAATTGAATCAACTATTAAGGGTTCGGATAAATATTTAACTATTTTTTAAAGTGCGGTTTCAGATTTGCTGATAAACCGAGCGGTTCCGCCGCTCGTGTTTTGTTTTTCGCAGCGCGTGTACGCACGGCAAGCCATAAGAGACGCCTCATCGAGCCTCGAGCGTAAACGCCGGTATACGCGCGTGATGCGCGATCGGCTTTGCAAGTTTCGCGAGTACCATCCGCCGGTAAACGCGCGACAAAAAATTACGTTTGAAACCGCACGAACACCAAAAAATCATTTTCGGTGGTACAGCTTTGCGCCATGAAAAATGTAGATGTCCTATGCACAACTGACATTTACACGAAATACTTACTTCTTCTGCAACTGGAGCTAGTCCATTGATTTCAACAGGTATCGTCTGGCCGTCCTGCGTTATGACCTGCAATTAAATATATAATATAAATATAATCAGTCACTGTAGAAGCTAAGTAGGTGACTGATATGACTATACCATTTTCCTTTGAGCCCTATTTGTTCAGTAGTGTTGGCGTGATTGAGAACTCTACACTTTACCTGCAAGGAGTGTCCGTCGAGAGAGGTGATCGCAAGCCGCGTGCCGTCCTGCATTGTGAAGTGCAAGGGATTTCCCTGCTCATCTGTTACCTGAAATTACAAAAAGACAAACATTCAAACAAACATTCACACACTCATACCCCTGCACTAGGATTCCCTGTGTCGCAGGTGGCATGGACACATACAAGACATCACAACATCCAAGACCCGAGAACAAACATTTGTGTTCGTCACAAATATTTGCCCCGGCCGGGGATCGAACCCGGAACACCAAGCTTCGTAGGCAGGGTCACTACCAACTAAGCCACGGTGTCGTCATATTAGATGTCGTCATCATAGAATTGGTACTGAATTAAATAAAAAGGATTTATTTAATTCAGTACCAATTCTATGATGCAACATAGAGCATAGAGCAGTAGACAAAATGGTCAGACGTATAATGGTAACGCAAACCGGTCACTAAAGAAATTATGATATTAATTTTATTGTCACAAGGCTGTGCACGCTCGTATCGCTCGTGTGTGGACGCAAAAAACCAAAACCTACTGTCATCCAGTTTCTATCTAGTCAATTTTGACTTCTAGCTCTACGGTCCTTGTCTTTAGAGGTAAATGCCTTGACCTAAAGTTTCTCCTTACGCCACTCCCTCTCAGATAGTACCATCGTACTATAAAAAGTTAATAGGGACACAATGTTTTTGACAAATTTAACTGTTATCTACTCCCTGACCCACCTAATAGATGTTATACATTACCCTGCTAGAGCGTTGCAACAAGTAACAAATCTATGAAGTAATAAAATAAAACATACGTGGAAAGTAAAATAATAAATCGAATAATCGATTTAATAAACGTGGGTACGTTATGTGATGATGTCTTACCGACATGTGTTCCGGCTGTTCCACCTTCAGCAGCGCCTCGCCCGAGTACAGCTCCGATGGCAGCTCTTTGGGAGACTCCAGCTCAACCTCCTGGAATCAAGAAATATGTTCAATATAATATGTAGGTATCCTCGTGCCACGGCAAGGTATAGTAACTGGTTATAAAATGATATGGTAACTGATTATTATACAATCAATTTTTAATTACTTTAATGGGCAATGCAGAAGAAGTACTACGTTTTATCTGAGCAGTCAGAATTTTGGGTTACTACAAAATGAGAGTGACAGCGGCGCCCGAGCCGAGCTGCAGCGAGCTGCCTCGAGTTCTGAATCGGATCGGCCGCGAACCCACCGCGGAGTGCCACCACTGTGGGAGGGACCAGGACTGCCCAGCACACGCTCGAGGAGTGCTCGGCGTGGAGCTCTGAACGGCGGGTCCTGATGGACCAAATCGGGCAAGACCTCGCCTTGCCTAGCGTTTTTGCGGCAATGCTGGCAGAGGCGACAGCGTGGAGGGCAGTAGCCTCCTGTGAGACCGTCATGGTTCAGAAAAAGGCTGCTGAGCGGGATCGCGAGAGATCCGATCCCGCTCGGAGACGGCGGGGCCGGGGTGTCCAGGCGGGACATCCCGGGCCGTACGCCCCATGAGGGGCAGCGGAGACACGGACAGGGATCTCGATTATACTCGAACCCAGGACGGCTGCAGTGCACGGGTAGGCATGCACTGCAAGCGGAGCTCGGGGTCGGCGCAAGCCTGCCCTGGGATGGGCCTCACAGCAACGTGCGTGAGGGACACCAGTACGTGTTCTTTGGATATCCCGGGGTCCCTCTGAATGCGCAGAGGTCGGCCACCATGGGGTTTTAGTCGGTTAAAGTCCGACATACCCCTCCACCCTCCCCCAAGGGTGTTGGGCATCCATGAGGATTTCCCCATGTAAAAAAAAAACCAACTATACCCGAGTTTGACAAACGATCAATGAAACTAAAATTATTATCAATGATGGCTAACGATCGACGCAAGGCCAAAGGAAAACGACTAATGGGAACAGTTGACCAATTTTTAACACATAATAAAAAAAAATTGTTTGTAATTAAAACGAGGTAAGATCTGAATATACCTGTTCGGAGTCCATGATCTGTATCCCCGGCAGCTCGGCGTCCACGTCGTACGTGACGTAGATGACTCTCTCGTCGTCGTCCGCGGCGCTCTCCACCACGTACTCGTCGGGCGCGGGCGCGGGCGGGAAACACTTCGAGAGAGGGTCTTCGAAGGTCGGCGTCACGAGGAGAGAGGTTTGCTTATGGACTTGCTGGAAGAGAATAGAATAGCTTTTTTGTTAGTACCTCGAAAAACCTAGAAACCGTACAGTAACCGAAAAGTACCTAGAAAAGAGGACTCAATGGAGCGTCTAGTGGTTCAAGGTAGAATGGAGGGCAAGAGATCCCGTGGCCGCTCTCCAACTAGATGGTCAGACCTCATCAAAAATCTCACAAACGCAACCATGACCGACTGCTCCCACAATGCGTCGAACAGAGCCAGGTGGAGGCGCATAGCTGGAGCTGCCATTCATAAGGACCCAATTATAACCACGACCACTCTGTCAAGAGTGCCCGACTAAGAAGAAGATTTGTTAGTACCAAATCTCACAGTTCACATAACATAGGATATTACAATAATTGATACAAAAATGGGATACCATATATACACAGCATTATGCTGCAGCAGCATAAAATGCTACAGAGCGCTGGTTTTCTGTGGAACCGAGTTTGAGTGTGCACAGATAAACCAGAGAAAACATAACTAACTATCCACAACAAACACATACACCACCAATTTTTAATTACCAAAAAAAATTTAATAGGCAATGCAGACGGGGTACTACGTTGCATCTGTGCAGTCAGAATTTTGTATGTCTACAAAATGGCAGAGTGACAGCGGAGCGAGCGCGGCGCCCGAGCCGAGGTTATGCGAGCTGGCTCGAGCTAGGTACCCGGGTTTGCCAAACGATGAATAAAACTTAAATTATTATGAATAAAAGGTACCGCCTGACGCAAATCCATAGGAATACGACTAACGGTAACAGTTATCCAATTTTAATCAAATTTAATTTGACAAAAGTTTGACTTAATTATTTCAAGTTTTGTGCCGTATAAGTGTTCAGTAACGGCAACTGACTATTTTTACTGCGTATTTTTTGTTTATGATTAAAATTTGATCGTGTATAATATGAAACATAAAATATATTAATCATAGAATAAAATTATATTTTTAATGGAGATTGAAATACTCGTACTAGCTGCAGTTGGCTACTGTGATTACCAACGTGTTATTATAGATAAAATGCAGTAGGCTAAAAAATGGTCAGAGTAATGCAAACGGGTCACTGAGGAAAATACGTTTTTTTTAATTGTCACAAGGCTGTGCAATTGACACAGTAGCGAGCGTAGTATCGGGAAAAAAGTAATCTATGTCCTTTTCTAGGTCTTCAATTATATTCAAATTGTATACCATATTTTATTTAATCTAAACGATATGAAAAAAAATCTATGGCGGACAGTTGCAGTCTGCCCATTGTATTTTAATACTACCTAAGTATTTATTAACCACAAGACATTACATACAATATAGGTTAAAATGTCTTACCTTCTTATGCTTATTCAAGTTAGACGCATCAGCAAACGTCCTAAAACAATGCGGACACCGGAAAGGCTTCTCCCCAGTGTGCAATCTCAGATGCTTCGACAGCGCCCACCGCGTTGGACAAACCCGGTTGCAGTAAACACACTTGTGCACACTTGCGGTACTGGCCACGGCTATACTCTGTACAGGTTCGCTTGTACTCGCTACTGCGGTGTTGTCCTCGGCGGTCGTGAATGTGAAATGTGTGATACTGCCATCGTCGTTTACTATGGTGGAGGTTGTGGATTCTGTTGTAGGTAGGGATATCCTTTGGGTTTGTCTGCAACGAAAAAATTTTTTTTTAGTAGGTAGATGTACAGACTGCTCGAATTCCTTATTTGGCTCGGGCGTAGTAATATCAAAGTTTACATCACTTTAGATGACAGTAGGATGCTCTGTACATAACAGGTATATGTAAATATACCCAACCTATCTATAGACACACAATAACAATAAAGTCAACAAAATTCTAAATATTTATCACCTCACATATTATCAAGTTAAATTGAAGTGTTTTAAATGGCTCATTTCACTTTCCTATGAGGAAACTGAAAGTATCCTAATAACTCCCAGATGATTATAAAACCCATAATCACTTGCAAACACATTCATTTATACATACCTTTTTATATCCATACAAACACACACACACACACACACACACACACACACACACATATATTTATATATACACACACGCACACACACACACACACCTTCAGCAATTTACCCAAAATTGAACCCAAGACTCTGTCGTAGGGCTGAAGGGACACCACACCTATACTCAACATAATACACACAATATGCTCACATAGCTTCACGATCTCAAATGTCTTGTATTTATTTTCTCTACTGTTTAAAGTCATGATCTAAACATAAACATAGTATACTTGCTTGTCTATATATAAAATATCTATTCATTGCATTTTTAGGTTTAATTTAACGTTTAGTCTTATATATTATGTTTTTTCTTAGCTTGTCTTAGCTATGTTTGTTCTTTAACGCAGAACGTAAATGTGTCCGGGAGGAGGGCGTTGAGACTGCTACACAGTTTTATAACTTTTGTAGTTTCACCGTTCCTACTGTAACATAGTTCCTTTGTGTAATTGTTCTGAATAAATAATTTGAATTTGAATTTGATTTGAATAAAGAAGTGCCTAAATTAGCGACAGGTATACAGGCGTGCTTAATGACTGGTAGAAAAGGGTAACGACGGGTATACAGAGGTGTCTAAAGAAGGTTAAAAAGGGGTAACGACGCATATACAGGGGGGCCTAAAAACGCGTAGAAAGAGGTAACGACGGGTATACAGAGGTTCCTAAAGCCAGATAGAAAAGGATACCCAATAATAGGTACTACACAGCAGTACACACTGGAAGGTACCTATTTGCGCGAGGCTCGTGTCTGCGGAGGTGCAGGCGGTGCTGCGAGGAAGTGGTGAAGCGGCGCGGACACAGCGCGCACTGGAAGGGCTTCTCCCCGGTGTGGATTCTCATATGCTCGGAGAGGTTGCCCTTCTGTGTGAACGCCTTCTCGCATATCTTGCACACGTACGGCTTCTGACCTGGAAATAGACGAATTATAGAGGACTAGTTTATTTGTTAGCACTCGTTAAGTAGCTCTTCACTTAGTGAGGCTGATACGTACAGTCAGCTGTACAGACACGTATACACTCCCAAGCTTTCACATTTGTATTAATTTTAATATGCAAAAAAAAAAGTGCACGCAAGAATTTTCAAATCAATGTAGTCCTTTTGCTTGTCAGAAGATGAATGTCCTTGCAAAAATAAGAGTAAGTATAATATAAATGTGAAAGCTTGGGAGTGTATACATGTCTGTGCAGCTGACTGTACCTCTGTGCCAGCGCATGTGCAGCGTGAGGCTGGTACGTACCTCTGTGCCAGCGCATGTGCAGCGTGAGGCTGGTACGTACCTCTGTGCCAGCGCATGTGCAGCGTGAGGCTGGTACGTACCTCTGTGCCAGCGCATGTGCAGCGTGAGGCTGGTACGTACCTCTGTGCCAGCGCATGTGCAGCGTGAGGCTGGTACGTACCTCTGTGCCAGCGCATGTGCAGCGTGAGGCTGGTACGTACCTCTGTGCCAGCGCATGTGCAGCGTGAGGCTGGTACGTACCTCTGTGCCAGCGCATGTGCAGCGTGAGGCTGGTACGTACCTCTGTGCCAGCGCATGTGCAGCGTGAGGCTGGTACGTACCTCTGTGCCAGCGCATGTGCAGCGTGAGGCTGGTACGTACCTCTGTGCCAGCGCATGTGCAGCGTGAGGCTGGTACGTACCTCTGTGCCAGCGCATGTGCAGCGTGAGGCTGGTACGTACCTCTGTGCCAGCGCATGTGCAGCGTGAGGCTGGTACGTACCTCTGTGCCAGCGCATGTGCAGCGTGAGGCTGGTACGTACCTCTGTGCCAGCGCATGTGCAGCGTGAGGCTGGTACGTACCTCTGTGCCAGCGCATGTGCAGCGTGAGGCTGGTACGTACCTCTGTGCCAGCGCATGTGCAGCGTGAGGCTGGTACGTACCTCTGTGCCAGCGCATGTGCAGCGTGAGGCTGGTACGTACCTCTGTGCCAGCGCATGTGCAGCGTGAGGCTGGTACGTACCTCTGTGCCAGCGCATGTGCAGCGTGAGGCTGGTACGTACCTCTGTGCCAGCGCATGTGCAGCGTGAGGCTGGTACGTACCTCTGTGCCAGCGCATGTGCAGCGTGAGGCTGGTACGTACCTCTGTGCCAGCGCATGTGCAGCGTGAGGCTGGTACGTACCTCTGTGCCAGCGCATGTGCAGCGTGAGGCTGGTACGTACCTCTGTGCCAGCGCATGTGCAGCGTGAGGCTGGTACGTACCTCTGTGCCAGCGCATGTGCAGCGTGAGGCTGGTACGTACCTCTGTGCCAGCGCATGTGCAGCGTGAGGCTGGTACGTACCTCTGTGCCAGCGCATGTGCAGCGTGAGGCTGGTCTTGTGCGCGAACCGCTGCTTGCACTCCTCGCAGGAGTAGCGCTTCACTCCCGTGTGCAGCATGTGATGGTTCATCAGGTTGGCTTTCGTCTTGAACTTCGCGTTACACACCTGGTAAACAAAGGATTGATTGTTATGACATTTGCTGGTCCAAAACCATTTTGATCCATGACAAATCCTTCCCTATGACCATTAATTACAGTGCTTTTTACATTGACACATTAGTTATTGCATCGCGTCAGTTTAATAATATAGCATGGTGCAGTGAAAACTTTTTGAACCAAATGGAAACACTATTGCAAAAAGATCTGTCACTGCGGTGGTTCCATGAACTCGTCTACTTTCTATTCTATGACTATTACGTTCCCGTTTATCGGGTGTCGTGCCCGACAAAACGTCGGATGCTCCATTCTATATGAATTCTTTTCGGAGACGACAAAAAATCGTGTCGCATAATGTAATCAGCTTTATATAAAATGTTCAGTAGAGCATCCGACTTTATGTCGTGCCAGACACCCGGAAAGTGAGAACAGGGTCTGACCAGGTAAAGTAACCAGTATCGTACCTTGCAGCAGAACGGTCTGTTGGAGGAATGTACCAGCTGGTGTCGCTGCAACAGCTGCTTGTGCTTGAAATGCTTGCCACATTTGTTGCACACGTAGCGTTGGTTCGCGTGCTCGGCCTCCTTGTGATACGCCACTGATGACGGGTGGTTTAGCACCTACGAACAGAGCAAGTAAGTGTTAAGTTACTTCTTCGGCAGATAAGGCAAGCTCACTGTCAGTTCAGCTTGTTTATTCTCTAAGCAATGTTGATGAGCTTTGTTTTCTATCAAATGACCTCATTTTGATTTTATCACGTATTTATGAAGTTATTTTCTTTTTGTCTGATGCAACTCAAGTTTTGAGTACTTCCCGATTATCTATCCAGCTGAAACGTTCAGGGTAGCTCACAACAGTCACGACTCGATGACAATTCATTCTAAATCCATTTATTAGAATGCAATGCCGACCTAACCTCAGAAAAAAAACATAAAAACAGTTATACTTTGTAGAGGAAGCGAGATGGACAAAAGCATAAAAACGTGGTTTTTATATTTTAATCTACATTGCTTGCCCAATTCGCCCTCTCGCTCGCTTGTATCTACATTTTAAAAGATTTAAAAAGTACAACTTATAATTACAAAACAAACTGACTTCCAGGATCAGAAGTAGTAATTTTTAAATCTTCAAAAATGTAGGTACTGTACGCCTTAAATGAATACTAACGCCTTAAGGGGAATCCTCAAATCCGAATTCCATACAAAATGATTCGGTCAAATACTCAAAAAGTACGCCGTATTATAGTAATTTCTTCACACTGATTCGTTTCGTCCATGTTTTTTGATTTCGTGAACAAATAAAGTGCAAGGTTTCATACTTTAATTTAGATTATATACGTGTTTTAAAATTAACCCTACTAACTTAAAGACACGTATAAAATCTAAATTGAGTATTTGTCCGAATCATTTTGTATGGAATTCGGATTTGAGGATTGGCTAAGGAAGAATTTACAAAGGATTTTATGGGACTTTGCCCTCTCGTACGTACCTTCCCGCAGAGATCGCACGCGAACCCTTTGTTAGTGTTCCGGCGGCGATGCGCCAGCGAGTGCAGCGTGAGCGCGCGCGGGTACGCGAACGACGCGCCGCACTCGTTGCAGATGTATGGACGCTCGCCTTTATGCACCGCCTGACAACATTTTTTTTTATGTAAACATATGAATTTAACTCGTGAAACAGCTATAGATTCATATACACAAATGAGTATTAAGGACCTACCTCTCGCACAAGCTTCACCACAGTTTTGACTGCGCAGGCCAGTTAGTACACTTTGGTAATTTTACTAACTATCTATACGCATGGTGTTCCGTGTACAAACTGTGGTGAAGCTTGTGCGTGTGGTAGGCCCATATAGGATAGATACATGAATACTTTCTTGTGCACCAACAAGAACAAAGCTAAAATAATAGAATAAAACGGCCTTATGGTAGGTACAAGGTAGTTCACATAGCTTCACAATCTCAAATGTCTTGTATTTATTTTCTCTACTGTTTAAAGTCATGATCTAAACATAAACATAATATACTTGCTTGTCTATATATAAAAGATCTATTCATTGCATTTTTAGGTTTAATTTAACGTTTAGTCTTATATATTATGTTTTTTCTTAGCTTGTCTTAGCTATGTTTGTTCTTTAACGCAGAACGTAAATGTGTCCGGGAGGAGGGCGTTGAGACTGCTACACAGTTTTATAACTTTTGTAGTTTCACCGTTCCTACTGTAACATAGTTCCTTTGTGTAATTGTTCTGAATAAATATTTGAATATTTTGAAGGTGCGGCCTTATCAACACGAACAGTGATCCCTTTTATGCTTATATAAGTTATTTAGTTACCTTAATGTGTAGAGACTTGCTCTGTTTGCTGCTGTATTTCTTATCGCAGTGGGGACACTTCAGCTTGAGCTTTTTGGGGCTTTCGTCGTCATCTTGGTGTTTGCATTCGCTCTTGGATTCATCTAATAAAAATTATAATTCATTAATGAATTATATTGCTATTATTGTAATGTATAACGTGCCTTATTCTACACAATGTATAGAATAGGGCACGTTATAGATACGTTAAATAGAGCACGTTGCATACTTAGCTGAATATGTGACACTTTGATATACAATCGTGACACAATCGTTTAACTCTTGTTCCTTATGAAAACACTTAATATTTTATAAAACACAATTCCTTATGAAATTACTTAATAAGTGTACTTATGTCACGTATGTATATCAAAGTGTCACATATTCAGCGTAGTATGCAACGTGCTCTATTATAAAGCAAGGAATTCGGGGGATATTATGTCTACACGCGCTTTACGATACCCTTTAATTCAGTGTCATTTTCATCCGCAGCAGGTACATTGAGCAGCTCTTCAGTGACATTGACTTCAACCTGCGCCTCTGCAGACAAGTCAGGTAGCGAGGCCTCCGGGTGGAAGAGCGCAGCGGCCTCCGGAGGCCCCTCAGCCTCAGACTCCTCTGCCTTCGCAGGGGGTTGTGCCGAATCCTGTAAAACAAATTCCACGAAATAAAAATTACTATACAGGATAATTATTATTGGCAAAATAGAACATTAGAAGGTTTTAATTATTTTTGTAATCGGAAAGCGAGTTACACTCATGTTACTTATAGTAATAGCTTAGTGTGACACATGATTAACTGAACAAGTCACGTTAACTCAATGTGTCACAGGTGTATCTCGATGTGTCACAGGAGTATTTCAGTGTGTCACAGGTATATCCCAGTGTGTCACGTATGTAACTCACTTCGTTTTTGAGTGGCTTCAGCACAGTAAGTCCCTCGTGCGAGGTCTCCTGCTGATGCGTGTTGAAGTCCAGCCGTGTGGGGAAGGAGGTGCCGCAAGGTTGGCACTGGTACAGCACAGGCCCGTGTTGAGCTATATGCGACATATAGCGACCAGAGTTCGAGAACTCTTTGTTACAGATGGCGCACGTTTCGCGGGTCTGCTTTGATGATCCTGGGATATATAGTTATAGAATTTGGTGTTGTCTTCGGTTGATAATTTTAAACATAAACAGCCACGGTTATTCGTACCGCATCAGGGTAATTATCGCCAGTAAAATAGCTTGTTTTATCTCACTATTTCATTACACTATTCTTTTACAGGCAGATTTATTATATACTTTTTTGCAAAAAAGACACAATGTACAAAATAAGGTGGGCTTAATGCTAAGGCATTTTCTACTGGCTAACCTTATAGGTAGTGTAAGGTGTTGGCGTCCTAAACAAAAATAAGAAAGAAAGTACCTACTTAAGAAATAAAGCTACACATTTAAGTAAAAACAGATTTGTGGGAAAACAAAAGTAGTGAGAGGAAGTTAACAGCTGATGCTGAAGGGATAAATAGATATTGCGAAAACACTTAACCGATTGGGCTGTAATTTAGTATATGAATATTAAATGAGCTGGAAAAGGACATAGGCTACTTCTCATACCGACACCACCCAAGCAAAGCTGGTGCGCCTCACTACTCTTGAAGAAAGACGTCTTTGACCCATCAATACAACCTGCCGCAGCTTCAAGACATATACACAACAAAGAAACCACAAAAATCGTCTCGTGGGCACCAACT
Source organism: Lobophora halterata (assembly GCA_932526365.1). Taxonomy (NCBI): domain Eukaryota; kingdom Metazoa; phylum Arthropoda; class Insecta; order Lepidoptera; family Geometridae; genus Lobophora; species Lobophora halterata. Next base: position 10,941,974 of record OW052001.1, read on the forward strand.
CCAATTAAATCGTGATCTAACCAACACCCTTACGGCTCATCACTTCCTTAGCAACAGAGTGGTGCACAACTGGAATATACTGCCAGAGGATGTTGTTTCTGCAGCATCCACAAACTCGTTCAAGAACAAACTCGACACTTGGTTACGAACCAACAAGACTATGTTAAAAAAAGTGACACAAAACTATTAAAAAAAACCAACACTGTGTGATATAGACACATCAGCGGAAGCTGCTTGTCTATCAACAAATAATAATAATAATAACATTTTACTCACCCTTAGGCCTGCCTCGTCCCTTCCCCTTCATGATAACCACAAGCTCCCCAGACTCGGTGTGTCCGATGACCTCTGGCACTTTGGGCTCGTTCTTCGGAAGGATTACCTCTGGTTTGGGCTCATCAATCTCACTCTCCTCTCCGTCTGTCATGCCTTCCTCTTTGAATATCTTCTCCAGTTCTTTGCCCTACAAGACATTATTTTTATGTGTGATTTCTGTGAGTTGTGTTAGTACTATTTTTCCAGTTATTAATTGATAATCACTACGGGGCAACCACTTTAGACAAAATCGTAAAATCACTTGTTCAGGCATACTTTAATATCATAAGAGTAGACAGCTGCAACTTCTTTTGCCTTGCAAATTAACAAAATTCATTTCTCAGTAATTGCCTACTCATCTTGACAAACATATCCTCGAAAGTCAAGTCTCTACGTCCAGCAGTATGGTCTGTTAGTCAGTCAGTCAGAAGTAAGCCTTTTATATTGATTTATAGCTGCTTACTGCGACTTCATACTATACCCAAACCAAATTCCAGCTTAATTGGTTCTATAGTTGTGGAGTGATTAAGCAAAAAAAACACATCTATTCTCACAAAGGCATTTATAATATGAGTAGGTTAGTATCACCTGTACAACACCCCGCAACCTCTCCGGAGTCTTCCGCCTGCGTTTCCCTGTCGGCTCTTCATCCCTCTGCTTGATCTTCACCTCCTGCTCCTGTTCCATAGCGGCGGCCTCTTGCGCCAGTTCATTGGGGGCCTTCTGTCGTTTGGGAGGGCGACCTCGTTTGCGCTTGGGACGATCCAGCCCCGCCACTTGGAGCGAGATCGGGTGGGAATCCTGGTATACACCAGATGCTGTGTCAACTGTAGAATAAACAAGATTATAACTGTGACTGTAAAATAAGATCTGTGACAAAATGTTGTCAATTGTCTTGTGCATCAGATACGTCTTTTGCATGCAACTATTTAATTTTTCACTTGACTTTTACACAACATTCAAGTTAGTCTGAAGCTTTTTTGTAAGTACCTGTCCTATATTACATAACTAGCTAAGTGTATGAACTGATTCAATGAGATATGGCATCAAAGTTATCTTGTAGTTTACCTTCATCAACAATGCTATCAGTTGTCTCATTATTGGTAATAGTTTTGTTCAAGGATTTCTTGTATTCTTTCTCCCGCTGATGTAAGGCCCGTATTGCTCTCTGGAAGACAGATGGATTGTGTACCTACTTCATTAAAAAGTAAGAGTGAAAGAAGTATTTTTTTTAGTTCAATGTCCATCAAACTAGTATGAGGAGACGAAATCTCAATTTACCTACCCAGTATTTAATAAGCGACTAGTACCTAAAGTGGTAACAAACATTGTATGTACATAACTACAGTATGCCTTAGTCAATGGCAGTGCTTAAATGAAAATGTAGTAGCTTCACTAAGTACTTATTTCTTACCTGGCCTATCACAATCAAGTTAATAAATTCTACGGTGGCTTCCAGCTGTATGGTGCATCCAGGACAAATAGTTCGCGGCAGCTGTCCATCGTCAGAAACCTGAGAAACAAATTCGCAGCACTTGCAGAGGTCATGAACGCAGGTAAAGGACCAAACGGAATCTCAGTGTACCTTATAAGTACCATCAACTAGACAGAACAAAACAAAATCAGCTGTTTGCTAAAATCGTCCATTTGACTATTGTACTTTTCATTTCTGCTATTTCATTACAAATTGTGCAATGCCTAAATTATAATCTTCGAATTAAAATGGTATGTTAAGTTATAATTTTACTAATTTCAGTCCTATGGAGTTGTATGATTAAATAATAAGTCATGAAAATGTAATCTGTAATGTAATTCAGCCATTTTGTTCGGTAGGTAAGGTGGAGTCAATACAGCTACATTTAATGGTGGAAAGATACCTTGATTGGCAAATACGCATTCACTAAATCACTTATGTTCTGACTATTTTCTTCAGTTGAATATAAAAATGTCCCATTGTCGTTTTCTTCTCCACATAATCTGCAAACAGTAGAATTGTACAGAACAACTTCCATTGCCTTTTTATAAAATGAAAGCGCCACCTATTTCCTATTTTTATTTTTGCAACTTTGTGACAGTGACAGTACGGTAGACAGTACAGTTTGGATCACAATCTTTTGAGCCATTTTGCATGATTGTTTAAATTACGTCCCCATCATGTAGCTAAATCCCCACAAGGTCCCCAACTTGTAGCTGTTGCTGGTGTGCAAAACTTAGAATTGTCAAATCAATATCCCCAGTTCCCCACTACCAACTGCAGTGGGGATTTTAGGAATATTTTTCGAAATCCCCACTATTGAAAACTATGAACTTAATATCAATTATTTATTTCACATATCTATTTTATTACCATCACAGACATTAATTTCCACCTTAGTTATGTAACCTAGGTATTATTTCAGAAGCAGCTCATCAAAGAGCTAAGACTTTTAGTTTGCGTGAATGCTTGAGTTTATTCAGAGATTATGTACCTACTAACTGATTGCCTCCATTGTTAGATGCAATTCGGAACAAAAAAACTAACATTTTTGAGGTTATGTAGGTACTATTATTAACTAACTACTCTAGGAAGATTCTGTAATTCTTTATTGTACACACAAACATATTAGAATACAAATCATAAAAGAAAAGACATGTACAAAGGCGAGCTTAACCCTAATAAGAGTTTTCTTCCAGCAAACCTTCTGAGGTTAGAGAGAGGCCATGGAAAGTGTGGGGGCGTGTACAGTAATATAAATAATAATGAATAAATTAAAATTATGAAAAAGAAAATATATATAATGTTTGAATAAATATATCTAAATACATATAATAAATACTACTAAGATATATACTAAATAAACTAGAATTAATACCTATACATAAATACATATATAAGTTACTTATATACATATATTTATATAAATACTAACATAAATACTGAACATATCACAGTGGTAAGTAGTGCTCTTTGACTCTGCTTCTGAAAATGTTTAGTGTCTGACTGGCTCTAATTGTGTGAGGAAGATTCTAGGTGTGAAAAATCCCCTTCCCGCCCCTGTTTGATACAAAGGCGGGATAAATATTTTATCATGGCAATATTTTCAACTTTGACAGAACTGACGTTTTTTTTTAACTGACAGCCCTTTCCGGTTTAGTTCTTGGGGCTAGTAGCCGTAGTTTCGGTTTTTTTAATTTTAATCGCCTTTAATCCCACAAAATGAGAATTTATAAGGATATTATTACCGGTAATTACGTTTGCTACTCTCTCAAAATATGTTTTGTGCCTATATTTCGCGTTTTCAGTGAGAATATTCATATGTGGTGTTTTTGACATTTCATTGAATGAAAGCAATATTCGCCCAAAGTATAGCAAAATCAGTGAATGTAGAAATTGGTGTCGAAGATCGTGATTAATATGGGCTGAGTGATAGTGTGATATTGAGTATGTTTTGTGTGTTCCAGGTGACGAGATGTTCTCGGACACCTACAGAATGAAGTTGGTCGACGAAGTCATTTACGAAGTGACTGGCAAACTGGTGACGAGGGCACAAGGCGATATCCAAATCGAAGGATTTAACCCCTCTGCGGAGGACGCCGACGAAGGCACAGACGCCGCGGTGGAGAGTGGTGTCGACATAGTCCTGAACCACAGGCTAGTCGAGACATACGCCTTCGGAGACAAGAAATCCTACACATTATACCTCAAAGATTACATGAAAAAGTGAGTTTCTACCAGGTTTACTTCATTACCTATACCTTAGTGTTGATCCTTCTTGGTCAAAAGTTGATTGAACTTGAACTTTTGATGAATCATTACTCAGGCATTAAAATAAAATTAGTGCATTTAGGATGATACATACACATGTGCCTTGGCCTTATTGAAAGCACATGTGTTTGTTGATTTATCTGAATAAAATATAGTAATTATATGACTTGCGACTCCCAATATTGTCAGTCTATCACTAAAATGCCATTAATTCAGCTGTATTGCAATTTACAAGATAGAGGTAATGTTGACAACCATTGCCATTTCTTATCAGCCAAGCCAAGTTCAATGTTGAGATAAGGAAATCAACAGCTCATTTGCTTCACAGTGTGTGATTGGTTGTAACAGTAAATTATATTAACACATTACAATTAAAGGGAGGGGGGGGGGGGGTCATTTGATGCTGGGTCACGATCGTGACTGAATGCTCCTGAGGTTACGCACACTAACTAAATGTGCACAGCTAACAACAGCCATGATAAAACCTTCATTGTGATATAGAATAAATATACCTGGCATGATAAAGTTGAATCTTAACTTAAAAGTTATAGTATAGAATTAGTTGTGGACTAGCAAATGCAACACTAACTGCATCTTATTTATTTAGTTAGTAACTTTATGAGATGACATAGATGTTAATATTGCATTGTGTGATAGCAATAATGTGTAAGAATTTGTGTTGCAGTGTGAAGGTTTAGTGAAATTACTAGATTTTTCAGATTGTTGCACTACCTTGTTCACACGCCTTGTTCTTCACCTACATACATATTACTATGATTCATGTTACTTACCTAGTATTATTTTTTTCTATATACCTTGATAGTAAGTCTAGCTCTGTGACAAATTTTGCATCACCTAATACCACTGGCTGATCTTTAATATCAACCTATGGAGCGTTCGATGCTACAGTAAATAACTTTTATGAAAAAACATTCATTCACATAATGATTGTTCATGAAAGGGAGATGACATTATTCCTAAATCTTAAATATTTTTAATATTATTCGAGCTTGCATCTACAGTGTAATATTTCTTTTTCCAGATTAGTAGCCAAATTGGAAGAGACGGCCCCCGACCAAGTAGATGTATTCAAGACCAACATGAACAAAGTAATGAAAGACATCCTCGGCAGGTTTAAGGAGCTCCAATTCTTCACGGGGGAATCTATGGACTGTGACGGCATGGTCGCTATGTGTGAATACAGAGATATTGACGGAGTACAGATCCCTATCATGATGTTTTTCAAACATGGTCTTGAAGAGGAGAAGTTCTAAAGTACCGCTCAGCTAATGAAAGCTTTGATGCCGTCTTCAATAGTCATCAGCCGAATACCATGTAATCTTAAAGCTTTGTTTGAATGGGATTGGAATCTCACAAGTGGACAAAGCCACTGATGGCCACTTAGCCAGTATTCATGCTTTCATTGAGCTTGGGCCTTAAGGCATAAGTGATAACTCATATATTCCATAACTAAGGCGCCTCAACCAATGTATTCTCCTAATTTATTTACAATTTGACACCCGCTGAAACCGACTCGGCTGCTCCCATCACAAGGCTGAACCCTTTTTGTAATTTAATGTTGCATAAATAAATTAATGAACAACTATGTAAGTACTTTTCAAATTTTACTTAGTAGCAAACCTAGTTAAAATTCCTATCCTAATGTAGTTTACCCAGCTTTTTTCTTAGTTCTAAAGTTAAGATTGGTTGATTATTATAAGCTTAGTAAGTTAGCTTACCTATTTAAGATCTAAGCTAGGTGCTCTCCTGGATTTGGGTCCTGAAGAATACTGGGAAACTGGAACACGCTATTCATCAACCCAGGATCCTGCTATGCTATTCTGGGGAGCTAGGCTGGCTGGGATAGAGTTAGACAGATTAGGGGTCAATGTACCACAGCATATCAACAGTGCAGATCATCGTAACCCCTAATCCAAATTAGAATTAGGTGCTCTCCTGATGGTAAGAGATCATGCCTGCCTAAGATCAGAACAGTCCTACACAGGAATTTGATTCTCATAGGCTTGTGCAACATTGTACGGTAGGCCTTGTCCACTTTGAGACACTTTGATGGGGCAGTTTTAGAAGCTTAGTTATTTCAAAATTCACTAGCTACACTAGCCCTATAAACCAGAACACAGTATTCATATACATTAATGCTTTGCGGCAGAATATCTAGGAAGTTAGTTTTTTGTCTAGGGCTTAGTGACTGGCGTTTCTAACGCAAATTAAAAATCTGGGGCCATAAGATGCAGTGGTTTGTGTATTATTTGCAAAAGTACTTGGCCACAGGGTTCTGGATCCAGAACCGTGGGCCAGGTATTTTCGCTGATATCTCAGGAACGGGGCGGGGCTGTCACAAATCCTGGGAGTCAGACCATTGTTCGTCACTTATCAGTCACTAACTAATGGCATAGGAATGGGCTTGATCTGTGGTTGGCCACAGGGTTAAGGAGTCAATGGCAATGTTGGTACCCATTCCGAATGGTTCCAATCATTCAGTCTCCTTTGAAGTCGATTTCTGTCACGTCGACTCTCGTTTCGTCGACGTCTTTCTAACGCGAGGCGTTGGAACAGCGCGTTTTACCAAGTCATGTTATCGTTACGTCGATTGCAGGACGGCGAGCCAACTTTGCGATTATTCAAGTTATGTTTTCACGATGTACAGTCGGAAAAAAAATCTCTAGCGATCGGAGATTTATTTAAAATTTACTATTTTGGAGATAAATAAATTATGTATAACTGTATTCAGTTAGAAAAAAAATTATTTGCGATCGGAGATTTATTTATAAATTACAATTTTGGGGATTAATAATATTATAAAAAATCCTTGTTATATTATGATTATTATTTAAGTGTTCGGTGCTGGAGGCTTTTTAGTAAGTCCCTTTCATGTTTGTCTGTCTGTCCTTCCGGGTTGATACTTGCAACATAAATTTCGAGCACTTCCCGATTGGCGATCTAGCTGCAACTTTCAGGGTAGCTCACAACTTAGTGTCACAGCATTCCAAATCTATTATTTACCATGCAATGTCAACCTAATGTCAATAAAACATAAAAACCGCTATATCTCGTAAAGGAAGCGAGATAGAGCAAAAATAACACGTTTTGGGGGTTTCCTAAAGGGGTACACTTACTCATGACAAATCGATCGAGGGGCTCGCAATCCTGAAAACATAACCTAAAATTTTCGTTTTTTGTTTTTGGTTTTCAATAAAATTCTTCATAGTGAACTTTATGAATGAAAAACATAGAATTTTAAAAGTTGTAGAACCAACGTTCGCCAGGACGTGGGGAACATCCCCCTTTATATATATTTTTTTTATACTATCAAAAAAAATCTAATGTTTTTCTAGTACTTACGTTATTCGTTTTTTTTTGCATTAGTTCTATCATCCTCATAACAAAAAATATCTATTTATAACTGCCGACTGTACACCCTCGCTCTAAGAAACTCGTCGACAAGAGACTGGTGCGCGCTCGACTTTATGAAGCTCGCTATCAAGAAACAAGACTTCGGAAAACTCATACACAAGATTTGAAGCGTAGTCGATGTATACGACGGTAATCAGACGGCGCTCTGCGTTAAACGAACCGACGTGGCAGGAATCGACTTAAAAGGAGTCTGAATGATAGGAACCATTCCCCATTCCCACCTAGATGGAATCCTACTGGGAACGCCTTCCAATGTTTTGGTCTATCTAACATTGACACCACATTAAATTTATATAGAGAGATTTCCTATGTCCTGAATTTCAGCTAGGGTTTACAATATTCGTTAAATTTTACTATTCGAATAAAATGAATAATTGTGGAGCAAAATATTCGAATATCCGGATATTCGAATATTTTTTAACATTTATTGAAAATAACACAATATCAATTAAAAACGCACAAGAGCAGTTAAACTGGGATTTGGTTTGATTTCAGGGTTACACTATTCGAATAAAATCAAATATTTTAATTATTACCGACACTAATAATCTTCCTTCTCAAAATTCTACCTATCTGTATAACCTGCCTTAGGCACCTAGGGCAGATTTACAAATTATTTCGGAGCAAACGTTCGTGTACTCTGAAATTTCAAGAAGGTGGCCATTAATTGAGTGACTGACGGATCTCAGCTCGGATCAACGTGGTCATTGATTGATCATGAATTTGGTTTTATCATAATTCATGCTGAGACCGATCCGTCGCGAGGCTGATGCTAGGCCGTCCGGCATTGGTTGCAGCTCCTCCAGCGACTCTGCCATCAAGACTACGTCATCTCGCTGTTTATGTAAATGCCCTTACCTTTCCAGTCCATCGTCTTGAACACATCCTCCACATGCGCTTGTGAACTGTTTTAGGGATGTGACATCCCCCTCTCACCTCTGCGCAGTTGGATGGACTGAGACAGCTTCGTAAACGCAGCTTCATAAACGCATCTCAGCACTTCGATGTAAGGAAAGTCTACTTGGCATCGCTTCAAGGATTCTAGAACAGCCCAGGTTTGAACAAAGGCAAGCCTTCTCATAGTTCACAAGAGCTAGACACAGGGGCCGACAGATTATACTCTTCGAACTTTTGTATATTATAGTCTGCCTTATTGTGTGGATGTGGTCTATGGTCTGGTCTCTCTTTTTAAAAAAGAGAACTATCCTGTTCGACGCCTTTCAAGTTCTCCCACGTTTAAGTTAAAGAGACTTTGTAGCTCTTGTACAACAGGAGTTTTTCCTGCCTTCAGAAGGTCTGATGTAACGCCGGGTAACGCGACGCGTCTTCGCCGGGGGCCTTTAAATTTTTAGCTATCTCAGAGCCAACACGATCTAGTCAAAGCTGATGTCAGGCAGATGGATCTAAAATCGTAGTCGTTACGTTCGGGACGAGTAGAATGTGCGGCGTACTCAAAAATCTCTGACTTTGACATGGCCCTGCCATTATGAGTTGTCATCTTTGTTAGGTGGCTTCTTCGATTTAGCGAGTATTGAAGCTCCAAAGGTCGCGCCGTATCATCTTCGTTTGTGTGTGATCTCTCATTCTTGTTTAGGTGTGATCTCTCTAACGAGGTGGCCTGGGTGGTTTCCCGCCTTTTAGTCATCAGCCGAAGAGTTTCATCCGAGAGTATTGACTTCCTGCCTGTACGCTGCATTTGGCAGAATGTGATGCCTAAGACTTTCAACCACGTTATTTAGTGCCCCATCTACATCTTCAGTCGGTTCCAATGCAACGAATCTTTCCCCGAGAAGCTTCTGGAACTTGTCGGAGCCCGCCATGATTTGGAGGGGATTTGGTCGGTGCGTGGGCCGTGAAATTCATCAGACGGACTTTCAAGCTTGATAATCTATATTCGAACTTAGAGACTCATACATACATACATTACATTAACATTACAAAATAATCAACTGTCTATTTTTAACTTTGATAGTATGAACGTTCGTTTGATAGTATCTTTGTTCTTAGAGACCACTAGCTAACACTAGCATTTTTCGAGCGTCATCGTCATGCCAGCGTCCGCACAGCGTCGACGTGATGCCAGCGCTGGCCGCCTGCCGAACGCCCCGGGCTTACGCGGCGCCAGCGGTAACGCGACGCCAGCAAAGCATTCAGTAGCCGGCCAGCGCTGGCGTCACGTCGCCGCGGTATCGACGTCGCGTCGACGCTGTGCGGACGCTGGCACGACGACGACGCTCGAAAAACGCTAAACTGGGGGGTCTCTAAGCGTCGACACAAGTAACTCTTCGAATAAAAACACCCTCTTCGACACTGGAAGGTGGGATAAAGAGCAGTTAATTATATGCTCGGGTCAAATGTGTACCTCGTTGTCCATCGCAGTCAAAGAGAATAATCTCAACTATGATTTTAGTGCCAAGTTAAGACCTATATTAATTTATTAACTATTCGAATATTCGGATAATTTATGTCAATTATTCGAATTTGAAAATGGAATTGCAAACCCTAATTTCAGCTAAATCGGTTCTTTGATTTTGGCTTATTTAATCAGGGACAAACAAACTTTTTCTGCTGTCCAAGGCGTCATCCGCGTGGTAGAAGTAACCTATGTGCTTTTCCATCTCAAAAATTATACCCATACCAAATCAGTTAAGTAATTATGGCGTGATCAAAGAACAAACATTCATCCTCACTAACTTTCGCATTTATAGTAGAATATTGGATCAATAGCATTACGTGATTATGTACTGGGATTATTGTTAGAGTGCAGCCACGGAGCAGAAATAATTTCGAACATTCACCTGTCATTACCTGTCTCTGTCGCTCCTGCGTATATATGTCGGTGCGAGCGTGTCGTAAGATATTTACGCAGGAGCGACAGAGACAGGAAATAAAAGGTCAATGTACGAAATTCTTCCTGCTTCGCGGCTGCTGACTTTAGTCCTGTACTAGGCTAAGGTGGCATAGCTGAGGTCCAATAAAATAAAACTCAACAACTAAATTTGAGGTATGTTATATTTATCGAGTTTGTATGTAGGTAATAACTACAATAAAATACAGAAATGACCGATGATTCTATTACAATGCAAAGTTCTAATCACAATTTTCATATGTATTCCATCATTTACTTGTATACGTCTTTAGGCATAATACGGCACGGATATATGCCAAATCGCTTAGTCTTTAGTTTCTCCATTTATATTTACACATGGACACCAAAACGTAGGAGAAATAATTTGGTTACAGGTCGTCTCATTCCATCAAGACAATATACAATTATTCTTATAATAGGAGTACCTACTCCACTTTCCTAAACTTTAATAACAGCTCAAGTCTAAGCAAAACCGTGATTTAGCTGCCAGTTTCTTTAGAAATATTAAGGAAACAGCAGATGGGCTTCTTTTTAAAAGATCTAATGATAAGTAAGAATAATTTTATTGGGTACCTACGGTGGTGGCGCATTTTCTTATACTTACCTAAAACGCATATTAAAGTATGTTCGTACTATATTTTTTTAATTTGTGAGGTATAATTGCGATCATGAATGTTACTACCGCAAATCTAGTAGACAATCAGCTAAAGCAATTTGATTAAAATTTGGTTCACAATACGGCCGCTAGGCGCGAGTTGTCAGTGATTAAACAACAGATTTTACGAAGAAAAATAGGATAATGAACTTATGCCGAGTTGCACCAAACTGCAAAAGTTCCTACTTAGAAAATTCTTTACTCGCATGGTAGTTCTTAGCTTAACGGTACAGATTCAAACGGTCAATTAATGTCAAGCAAGTAAAGCAATTGCTTGTGAACTTTGATAGTTTGGTGCAAGTCTGTATTAGAGCGCTCTGAAACCGCTCTCACAAGTAGGTAAGTAGGTACTTATCTAGTTGCATGACAGTTTTAGAACGCTGCATTATGACCAACAAACTTGGTTTCTCTTCAAGAACCTTGGCGAAAGTAAGCCGATTCTGTTAAGCAGTTCGTCAATATAAAACTCTAACCTATGTCTTGATGGAAGAAGACAATATCAGACGATACCTAAGCAAATAAGAGGACAATAACTGTTACTAGGTACGAGTAATTACTCGTACCTAGGTACACGAGAATTTATTCTATGGATGTACCTACCCACGTACATTATTAGAAAAATTGTCTCTGGTAGATAGGTATATCTATGATAATTAATAAATTGCTATCAATTGGATGCGTAATTTATCAGTAACCTCACTAATAAGTGCCACTCATATATAAAAAAAACTGCTATTGAACCCAGTTTCTTAAAAACAGCTAGTCTTTGATTGCTATTAAAAGTTGCCATTTAAGTAGTTTTTATTCAACTGTGAAGGAAGTGCTGCCATCTAGGTTCCAGTGTACCTTATCTATCCGTTAAATTAAGTACTACTGTACTTCTAGGCACGATAGTGGGAGCATTTAATAAATTACACTTCCAATTCCGTTTCACGGTAGGACATCTTTCTAAAATACTTTTCAATAAAATAACACGCTAATTTACATAAAATGAAAATACAGTGTAACGTCAAGTTGAGCTTAGTGTTAGTTAATCGTGATTAATGGGTGCTTATACCTACACAATAATGAAATTTAGTGTGAGGTACATACTTAGATATTTAGTGACAGACATAAGAAATCTCATAAGTATTTAGGATATCAGTCGACAAAGCAAACGACCCCGAAATGTTTATGATAATTTAGAAGAACAAGATCGTATTAAATTTTATAAATATCATACATAATGTACTCGAAGTATAAATATATTTACAATTCGTCACTACGTTAATTCTAATATTTTCTCATATTGGTGTCTTATTTAACGCACACTTACATTTATTTATAAATTAAATATTACGACATTAAAAAGATTTCATATGGAATGGTTTTGTACAAATCAAATACAAAATCCACCGCACTGGTAGAAAAAAATACAAATCACAATGTGTCATGATCATAAATCATAACGAGGGCGAACATAACGCAGCCCTAACTCTCCTTACCGCGACTAGTCTGTACATTGTACGTCCATGAAAGTCTCACTTTCATACTCTCCTCTCACCCAACCCACACCACACCCATTGAAAAATAGATCCATCACTACCTAATTACAATTTACAAATAAGGTACTCTCTTAAAACCGATACGAAGTCCACCTCGGCCGAGGCCGTACACTCGGACCGCATCTAAAGTCACTAACCGCTCTAGAGCACTACGTCCCGTCACGAGTCCATAGGAAACTTATTGGAATGAAGAATTATTGCTAGAATTTCAAGATCACAAACGATTTATAGAGTTCTATCAGAGGCATGCACCACTCAGCAGTTGAATGTGTTGGAGTGGGAACAGGCGCGCGGGTAGTCCGGCAGGGCGCGCGCGTACGTCTCGGGGATCACCGAGTACTCGGGCTCGCTGTACTCGAGCGCGCGCTCGTACTCGCGCTCCTTGCGCCCGAACCCGATGATGGTCTCCGAGTTCCGCAGGTACCCATTCTCCTGCTTGCGCGAGTAGCGCGTGTCCACGTTCCGCTGGAAGTTCTCCGGGTGGCAAGCCGCGCCGCGGTTGTTCTTCTTGTCGGGCAACGACCGCAGCGAGCCGTTGTTGAGGTGGTGTGCCGGCGCACCGTTATTGAGGGTCAGCGGCTGCGGCGCGGGCCGATCGCCGCCGATGTACGTGAACCCGTTCGCGGGGAGCGTGCCGCCCCCGCCGCCTCCCGAGCGCTGCGGCCGGCGCGCCGAGCCTTGGCCGCCGGACATGAAGAACACGCTCGGTGAGGCGTAAAGCTCTAGCTACAGTTCCGTCACCGGGATGGGCCTGAGGCCGGGGGTGTGCGGGGGCGCGGGGTACTGCGACGGGTGGATGCCGCGCACGATGCAGTCCTCCTCCGTCGAGATAGGCTTGTGGTATTCCAGGTTCTTCCGCCCCTTGTTCCACTTGTAGTCTTTCAACTTCTCCTGCATGCTCTTACGATATCTGTACAGTATGAGGACTAGCGTGGCGATGGTGGCGACACACGCTACCACGATGATGCAAATTATTGTTTGTTGCCGCGTGTCGTGGAGCACGCAACCCAAGTCGTCTGCACTGAGGGTCTTCAACTGTTTATCTTTCAAATGCTCGGGGCTCGCGCATTGCACTTGGGTAAAATTGCTCTTCTCAGTGAGCAACACTTGTAGCCACAGCAGTTGGCAGTCACAAAAGAAAGGGTTGTCTGTCAAGTCCAGCTGGCGTAGCTCTTTGCCCACGAAAACAGATTCTCCCAAAGTTATAATTGCGTTATCTCTGAGTGAAACGTGTTTTAGTTTCGGGAGCCCCAGCAGTGCGTTGTCTTCTATAACGGACAGCCTTTTGTTGTTCACCAGGAGTACTGATTCCAAGTTGACGTTATCTTCGAAAGCTCCTTTCTCTATTCTCTCCAATAGCGTTGCGCCAGTGATGTCTAGCAATTTCAAGTTCTTCAAACCCTTGAAAGAGTGGCTTTCTAGAGCGAGAAAATCGTTTTGACCGATGTAAAGCTCCTCTAATCTCGTCAATCCGGACAGTTGTTGAGTTGGCACTACGCTCAATCTATTTCCGAAGAGATTAAGAATTCTCAATCCTGGAAGACCTCTGAATGCGTATTCGCTTATGTTGAAGAGACCAGCTCCATTCAAATCTAACACGGACAGTTTGTTGAGGCCGGCAAAGGCATCGTCGGGCAAGAACGAGAAGGCATTCAAGCCTACGTGCAGCTCAGCAAGGCTTCCCAGCAGGCTGAAGGAAGTAGTCGGTATCGAACTGAGCTGATTGTCGTCCAAGTAAAGGATTCCTAAGGCAGATAATCCAGAAAACGCACGGGCTTCGATTCGCGAGATTCTATTTTGCCCGAGGTTCAGTTCTTCTAGTTTGGGCAGAGTAGCAAACACCCCGTTAGATAGTTCTTCCAGAAAGTTCCGCTTTAAGTTTAGTACCGTCAACGAATTCAGGCCTTGGAAGGTAATATTCGTAACCGATGAAATTTTGTTGTGATTGAGATGCAGTTCTTGCAGTTTGCGTTGGTACGCGAAGCTCTTTATCGGTATATTGACGAGGTGGTTCTGGGAGAGGTCTAGATGTTGCAGGTCAGCGTAAAATTGCATGGAGCTGTCGATTGTTTTTATTTTGTTGTTGCGGATGATGAGGCGTTGTATGGAGGGGTTGAGGGCGATGGGCAGCACGTCGAGGCGGCTCTCCTCGCAGACCACGACCAGCGTGTCGTCGTTGCAGTTGCACCCGCTCGGGCAGTTCGCCAGCGCCGCAGCCCCACTCTGAGACGTCAGTATCATCAGAGATACCAAGAACACCTGGAATTTAGAAAAAAATCTTGGTTATGTAATGGCATACTTCCCAGACTATAAAAAATAGACGTCAGCTACCGTTCGCATAAAATGGAACTACCTGCTTGTATTATACTAAGCGACTCCGGGCTGGAATTCCGTTAAAACCGTCAAAAGCTTAGCCATTCGTGGGTTCTAGACTGCCCGTAAGGCAAACGTTAACTGGATGCTCGGTGCCATTGCTTTAAGCATCAACTGGACCGCAAATGTATCGCTCGACTGTTCCCTAGGTTGCCCTGCGTCCGCCCGCGCGTTTAACCAAAATACGAATGATTTCAATTACGTAAGTGTAGACACATTTCTCTGAAAATGCACGGTGTATTTTTAATGCTCAGATGTTTTAGTTAAACTGATGTTCTGCCGGTGAAATAGAATCAATGTAAGGCGGGTGGGCTCTGCCGAGCGGACGTAAAAAGGAAAATAAAATGATATTGGAATGGGAATTTTGCGCAGTTTTAATTTATTAAAATGCGCTTCTCGGAGCCACCCGAGGCCGGCTTCTTTGCTTCAAAGACTAGCTTTTATTACGTTTCCTCTTTCCGACAATTAGCAACGAGATCTGAGTGGAGTCGAGATTCGACTCTAGAGTTACAAAGTCGCGTTTAATTCTGTTAGGTACCTACCTACAGTGGGATTGCTGATAGATGCAATTGCGACAATCTGAAAGCTTTAAAAGACAAAGCTGCCAGTAGTTTGCCGGATAAGTGGGTTTATTAGCATTCTATAGACAGCGACGTTGGCGTCTTTGGTGAAACTCGATTGGATGTCCGAGCCAAGATAGCATCGACCGAGTTTTGAGTTGTTGACGCCGCCGCTTTCTTTGCGAATCCAATTTACTTTGAAACAAAGAAGTAAGGACGAGAAGTTCCTTATTTACTTTTGCTCGTTTACGATTTATGCTTTCTAGGATAGCTTTTGTTCTTAGATTAGTCATGCCATCTTTTATTATGGCTTTTTTATTTAGGAAAAACATTTAGCAAAAAGCTCTATCAATTTGCCTTGATGGATGGAAGAGTCTTTCTGTCTAAAAAGGTTTTCTGGGTATGTTAGATATACATACTTTCTATAAGCTAATAAAACTTCCATTGAGTTCTTTGAACGATATTTTTGACTACCTAAATTAGTTAATAGGTGTTTGAGCGTGAACGACTATTCCTATTTCTTGAGGATGCAGCTAAGGACTTCTTCAATGATCAAATATTGATTTTTCTCAATTAAAACGTATATTATAATAAAAATGAAATTACAAAGTTTTAACGTAGTCAATCTAACGAATCGAGCTTGTAGTTAAGTTAGCTGCGTATTATTGACAGTTTTAAACGAGTTTTCGGAAATAGCGACGGTGTTCTGGGTGGGCGCGTAACGCCACCTTCCATCGCTAGATGACGTTGGTTGTATCGGCTTGAACATGCCGGCCGCCTTGGAAGCACCAGGATCCAGGCTTCCAACGTAGAGGACTCGGTAGCTCACTGGATCGACGGCTGCACAGGAAGCGGGCAGATCTTGGAGAAAGACCGCCGGTAGATGCCGTTCGCCGTACGAATGTCAGCGACTCGTGAAACCATGTCCTTTCCTGGGAACAAACGAATAATCCGACCCAATCTCCACTTGAGGGGCGGAAGGTTATCTTCTTTTATTAGCACAAGACTGTATTGGGCTAAGTCTGCACTGTCTGTCTTCCACTTTGTGCGTTGTTGTAGCTCTGACACGTATTCTTTGGACCAACGTTGCCAAAAGTGCTGCCGGAGCTGCTCCACTCGGTCGTAGCGGCCCAGTCGCGTAGGTGTGATCTGCGTCAGGTCTTCGCTGGCTGGCGCGGTCATCGGACGACCGATCAGGAAGTGCGCTGGAGTCAACGGAAGCAAGTCGGTCGGATCCGAGGACAGAGGGGACAATGGACGGGAATTCAGGACGGCTTCAATTTGCGTTAGTACCGTTCCGAATTCCTCGTACGTTAACCTTGCATTGCCTAGCACTCGCCTTAGATGGTACTTGCAGGACTTGACTCCTGCCTCCCATAACCCACCAAAATGAG
This sequence comes from Lobophora halterata, assembly GCA_932526365.1. Taxonomy (NCBI): domain Eukaryota; kingdom Metazoa; phylum Arthropoda; class Insecta; order Lepidoptera; family Geometridae; genus Lobophora; species Lobophora halterata. The sequence continues at coordinate 10,958,864 of OW052001.1, forward strand.
GACTATACGGAGGTATATATGTAAAACGAATTTGATTTTGATTAAGAAAATCAGAAATTTTATTCGAATTTTGAAAAACTACAGATAATTCTTTTTCAGCACCTACGAATGTTTTCGCATTGTCTGAAAAAATCTGATATGGCTTTCCGCGTCGTGAAATGAATCTTTTCAAAGCTAAAAGATAATCCTGTGTTGTGAGGCTTCCTACCAGTTCTAAATGTATGGCTCGAGTTGTGAAACAGATAAATAAACAAATGTACGATTTTACTAATTTCGATTCAAAACCCTTTCGATTCAAAACGAGCATAGATCCGCAATAATGAACCACTTGCCTTGTTAAGTTTCGGGCTCCTAGTATCCACCATAGTTCACGCATGGAATACACCAGCAGCTGAGGCGCTGCATAGAACAAACGTTTACGTTCGTATTCGCACAACAATCTTGCAAACCGATGTTTACCACACAAGATTATCGGATGTTTTTTCTCATAGCTGAATTCACTTTCACACAGCCTATCACCAACACGAATAAAACCGGTTTTATCTAAAAACGTATTCAAACTTGCTATTTTGCTATTTGATTTCAACCATTGATTATTTTTTAGAATATTATATTCATTACAAAACGATTCCTGTTGCACTGTGCGTGTCAACATGATAAGCGAGCGATCAAGCTCACTTGAAGTTAGCAAACCGGTTTTGCATACGCGGTTGCAGTCGTTTGCTAAGTTGGAGGGTCGGGTGTTATCTATCAAACGCAATAGGTACGCACCTGCCCGTAATGAGCGATTATATGACGAGAAGCGTCCAAAGTCCAATAATTGACTTGTTAGTGACACATCAGTAAAATTATGAATTTCTTTATACTGTGCGTCCGTATTATTTATGTAACGAGGTATCCTAATATCACGCAAACATTGTAAGTCGGATATGAACCTACGCCACTCAGTTCCAATTTGAATTGGAACTCCATCATCACAACATATATCTTTATATTTAGGTAAACGATTTAATTTTCTCTCATGAGATAAGAAACGATTAGTAGCTGCGGTGTATGAGTCACCAAACGAAACAGCTGATTCCTTCAACGGAATGCGCACAGAAAACCTACCGTGTTCATCACGCCGTGTATTTTCTGTAAATAACGATTCACAATAACGATTATCCTTTGACGTCGCGGGGTTTGAGTCGGAAAGCTCTTCCAACTCACAATATTTGCGCAATTGAACGTCACATTGCACAAAATTGCATTGAACTCGGTCAATGTTTAACGAATTTAACGATTTTAACGAATAATTAGAACGAATAGGACCAGATAAAATCCACCCTAACTCTGAATCATGTAAGTATGGACCAGAGCTAAGTTTGATTTTATTTTCTTTTAATAAATCCCAGAAAATGTCCGCGCCGATCAGAACGCTTATCTCGGACGGAACATTGAACGTGGGATCAGCGAGCGAGATATAGCTAGGTATACGTATACTCTCGCAGTTAACGTCTATCGAAGGAAGCTTCGATGTGATATTTGGTAAAACCAAGCACTGAATATCAGTTTGGAATTTACTGACCTTTGAACGAATATTTATTTTACAGGAATGGGTACTTTGGGAAACGATTTGTCCCACGCCTGAGATACGAATAGTGGACTGTACTATAGGTAATTGTAAACGATTACATAACGATTCAGTTATAAAGCAATTTTGACTACCATTGTCAAGAAGTGCCCTTACGGTGTGATAGTTGTTACTATGATCAGGTATATCGATAAGCGCGGTAGATAACAATACCGGCTGTACTGCGGCACTGCAAGTAAACACACTGCGCTCGAAGCCTACCGGCGCATCATCTGATGACCTACTTACGCTAGGTATAGGGAACGAGTTATGATGCGCAGACGCAACCATACCTACACTATCATTTGAACGAATATTGTCATTATGAAGTAACGTATTATGTCTTTTATGACATAATTTGCATGGACCAAATGAACATTCATTTGGCGAATGGCTTTCAGAACGAATACAATTTAGACAAAGTTTTGTATCTTTTACAGTTATAAGCCTATCCTGTACAGACATATTTAAAAACTTTGCACACGAATACAACGCATGATCATCACCGCATAAAATACACGCACGCCTTTGTTGGTTCCTATATGAATTGAACTTATTATTCGTAGCGACGTATACATGCGTGTCGAGTTGCGGGTTCGAATTCCTATTGAAGTGCCTATTATTTTGAGTTGAGATTGGCCTAGACTCAACGTTATTATTGTTCTTAAACGAATTAGTATTCTTGCTACTATTTGATTTTATCATTTCTAACATATCTGCCCGGTTTCTAAGAAAAACGAGTAAATCATCTAACTTGATTGTGGTTTTCGAATCTTTTGAGACGAGTGAACCTTTATGAGATTCCCACTCTCGCTCAGTTGATGAATCAAGTTTGGACACAATCAAATAAATGATAAGTGTATCCCACGAATCTGTTGGCTCGTTCAACGACTTAAGAGCACGTAAATTACGAGATGTGGAATCTATGAGCTTTCTTATCAGAGTAGGAGACTCGCTCTGTAACGCTTGAGTGGTAAACAACGATTTTACATGATTTTGCACCAATAAACGATTATTGTGGAATCTGTTTTCAAGGAGATCCCATGCGTGGACGTAGTTTGGAGCAGTAAACTCTAGCGCACTTATCACTTGAGAAGCAGAACCACTGAGTGAAGATTTTAAATAGTGAAACTTTTGAATGGCATTTAGATCATGACGGTCATGAATCATGGTAAGGTATGAGTTTCTAAATTCTAACCATAAATCGTATGAACCATCAAAGGTTTTTAGTTTGATTTCTGGAAGACGCATCAACACAGGATTATCTGATGAAGCATGAGAACAAGTTTGCTTCAACTCATTTTCGGTAACAATGCACTTCGCAGAAGCCATCGCAGTAAAATACTGTTCTTCGAATGATTCTCTGTATTCTAATTGTGACAGAAGGTCAGATTCAGAAACTAATTGCTCAATTTCACTTTGAATTGTATTGAAGTTTTCAAAAATAACGGTATTGCTTTCTATTCTCAAATTCAACTCTGCTTTATTTGTTACATTGAATTCAAGTGATTTACATTTGGAAATATGTTTTTCAAACAGAGATAATCTAGTTTTAAGCGTTCCTCGCTGCTTCTTCAGCTCTGCGAGGCGATTATTTGTAACGGTATTTGCAAGTAACCGGGGAGATTTAGGCCTATCTATTTTGACTTTTAGGGGTTCTGACCCCTTGGCAACCTCATAAACTTCGTCATCACTCATTTTGGTAAGTTATAAAAGGCAAAAGTACTTACAGTTTCCTTTTCGGTACCGGCTGAGACGAAGCAGGGCACAAGGTAACGCACTGGAAACGAAACGACACAATTTAACGCAAACTGTTGGAACGGGAGAGGTAAAGATGGGTTGAAGACCTGACCGCTTGACTTGCCGCTGCTCCAGGTATTCCAGTTCCTCTTCCAACGGTTTTCTCAAACGAATTGAAGTCTTGACGTGGCCGCGCTGATCTGGATATTTGGCTCGAAGGATCATATGTTTGAGCGTGAACGACTATTCCTATTTCTTGAGGATGCAGCTAAGGACTTCTTCAATGATCAAATATTGATTTTTCTCAATTAAAACGTATATTATAATAAAAATGAAATTACAAAGTTTTAACGTAGTCAATCTAACGAATCGAGCTTGTAGTAAAGTTAGCTGCGTATTATTGACAGTTTTAAACGAGTTTTCGGAAATAGCGACGGTGTTCTGGGTGGGCGCGTAACGCCACCTTCCATCGCTAGATGACGTTGGTTGTATCGGCTTGAACAATAGGAACAGTTTGCAGCAAAATCGACGATAATTTTATTCTGCAAATTTTGTGTACCTACCTAGTAAAATTGCTTTCTAGATGCCCAGTTGACCAAAAACGCAACACAACGTAAAAAAACAAGTAATATTTTTTGTAAAATCCTTTGTTTGTGCCCACTACCGGCAGATTCAGCTGCGTCCGGCTACATCCGCAGCTTTGCGTTCCATTTACGCATATCTGCCGGTCCATTTGCTCCTAGTAGGTACCTACCTAACCTAGTGTTTGGGTAGTAGAATAATGTGTAGTCAATTTGTGTTGCCATTCTTATTTCGGATTCAGACAATTCATTGTTTAGTGGATAGTTTTAAAATGAGCTTATTGTTTGGTAGGTCAAACATAAGTAGGTAGGTTCAATCGAAATATCGGGTTACGCCACTAAACCAATTTTTGTGCTACTTTTTAGTGCCATACTTTGAGTGATTTGCCATCGTTGAATAATAATAGATTATGCACTAAGGTGATGCTTCTCTGGGATAAAGCCTATCTTCGTCTTGGGCAGCTTGAACCCCTCGCGTCACTCAGGATAAGTCCCTCGTTAGCTCAGGGTTCAATATGCCACCCGCGACATAAGACAGGCTTTATCCCAGAGGAGCATACTCTACTTTTCACACCTTCTGCGAGGCAATAAAAAGCCAGGGCTCCGAACTCAGAAACCAACACTGTCTTTTGTTTCACAATCTTTGAAGTCGCGCCTTTTTTTTTTATGAGTGGCCAGTTCGATTTTAGAACAAACCTTTTTACAATGCGATATGGGCGTTCTTTTACTCAGAGTTTTCCACGAGTTTCCACTCGAATTTGATGTTCCAAATTCAAATCACATTACTACCCTTGGGAGTTTCATAGAACATACACCTCCCTAGGTAGATAATGCTTTGCTTTACCGTGATGATAGCATGATATGTAATTGGATATTGTCGAGCAGGTGCTGTCAAAAATATTATTTTGGACTCGTCACCGGTAGTTCCATTGCACGGCGAACTGACTAAAATAAGAAAAAAATCATCATTTTGTTTATGTATGTTTGGGATTTCTGATAGGAACTTATTGCTGTTAATGGTATTGTATATACGATGATGTGTGTACCTTTGTTTATTCATTCATGCTACAATTTATTTATAAAAATATCTTACAGACTTAATTATGCCTTTTAGCCAGTAGGTATCTAATCGTTGAGCAAATCCGTTTTTCGGCTTAAATTGTTGGATAAAGGTTTATCGGGCAACACTGCTCGCTACGAAGCGATACAAATCAGAATCAAAATTCGATATGCAGCGTGATCTGCAAACAGTGCGATGTTTTGCTCGTTTCTCTCGCATACCGGTGAATTTCCGCTAAAATCCAATAACTGGGGTCCGCTGCTACGTGTGTCGACTTTTCGACTGAGTTCCATGCATTTCAGAGATATTACCTACTCCGAAATTTGTTGAAGATGCAGTCATTCGTTACGTCACCGCGTTGGAAAGGCTTTCTTACGGAAATGTGATTTTTTTCTGAATGAATGCCATAGTAAATTCTGTGTAGCTCTGTTCTAGTCTTGGACGTGTTTCTTATCAGCAGGAAAGCGCCTAATTCCATCACTTTGATTACCATAAGCAGGTGCATCACTGATATAGCGCTCACCTTACCTTGAGACATTATGATGATCATTCTCGTCCAGTAATTTCACTAGCTACAGTGCCCTTCCAACCGGAACACAGTAATGTCAACACATTACTGCTTTGAGGCAGAATATCTAGCACTGTGTTGGTACTAATCTAGACGCCTCCCAACGGTAAATATTTAGGTATACATTTTATGTGCCGCCATCTCGTTTTCCATTAATTAAACGAGCTCTAGCTGATCTCTACCTAATCATTATCATCTCTTGATTTAGATATAAATTATTCCATAATTGCGTTCGCATTGCTTTGTTACTAAATCTGATAATGGAACGTAAATTAACTATTTACAAGCCAATTTGAATTTTGCAAATAAATCAACGCCAATAAAGGGTAAACCTATTTACACTTTGTAGATAGCGGGCTTATAATATTGTTGCAGATTTAAACGAGATCAGTAGGCAAGGTATCTCGTAATACTACGTTGGAGCGTAAGGAAGAATAAAAATTACTTCTATCATAGCTTCTATCTATTCTGCCTGTAACATCCGCTGTTGGGTAAATGCCTCTTCTCTACCACGCTACTCGCGCCGATCTTGTACAGGGCAGATCAATAATAAAATAAATCCATGTCAGAGAATATTAATAGGACGTGAAAATAATAAAATTTATAGCCACAGTATGTTCAAAAGGACAGGAAAAGAGTCATTCATTCGTAAAATAAATAAACGGATAGCATGCGCTACCAAGCGAACAAGCACCGGGTTCACGCGCTATTAGAGATGCGCGTTTTCGCGAATATTTGCGTTTCGGCACGTTTCGGCATCCGCTCGACCAGCCCGAGTGACACCCGCCCTTCCGCTGTGGTTCCCAAGACACGGCTCAAACAACGCTGGTCGTTTAAAACATTTCCGTCTGCCCGCTTCATTTGTCGCTCACAAATGGACGGCAAATGAGTGGCGGCATATTATGCAGATTGCACAAACGGAACGCATCTGAACGGTGGCGAGCGAGTCCTCTGCTCCAAACCAAACCAGCCGTGTTAATTGTTCGCCCGATTATTAGATGTAGCCACTCCAATAGACAAATAATTCGGTAAACTGATTAAATTACGTAAACGTTGTGTGGAATATTACACGGATGGTCGTTGTTTGTGCGCGTAATTCATGGCGCGACGGACGCGGCGGAACGCACTCCCCATCAGTAACGTTATCAATATTTTCATCGAGATTTATTGGCGTACCCTCGTAATTGGTAAAGCACCGAATGCGTACGGTTTGTGGAATTATTTCGGGATACAAAATAGATTTTGGCTGTTATTAATTTAATAACAAACGATTGGCTATCGTTTTGCATATTGAAATACACACTCGCTCGATTTTCATAATTTAGCTAAAAGCGTTTATTTATTCACCGGCACTTTGCAACTAAGTGGAGCGCTTTAATCACTTTGAAGATGATTAAGTACTTTTATATTTTTTCTTCCAATGCACTAAGTTATTTTAAAATAATATTTTACTATAGATTTACTCACCAGAAAATAGTTACAGGTGAAGAAAGCCATGAGGCGTCCGAAACGCACAGGTGCGGGCGTCATCTGAAAAGAAAGAAAAGTAAATTAACATGGGCTCAGAATATTGTGGTGAATGGATATACTAGAAATATCTTATTTATCTACCTATGTTGATTGAGTACCTAATTGTACTATATTCACCAAAATTGTTTCTAATTTAAACAAGATAATTACTAAAATCTATTTTTGATTCTCAAAACATTTGTTAATTGATAGTGTAATTAAATCAGAAGACAATATATATGTTGAAACACTGCCCCAAACAATCGGATACCACATCAAGACGCTATACCCCATGACTTGCGCCTTTTCCCCCTGCTCGAACAAGCTCCAAGAACCCCCCACGTGGCGGCATTCCCACTAGGCCTAGGATTATGCCGTTAGCCCCGTCTATGTTTAAAACAATTTCATTAAACTCCGTCACAATTCAAAGTAATTGCAGGGAAACGTTGGTTAAAGGATCGTAAAGCATTATTCGCTTAACCTGTTACTTTCTCATGGCAGCAATTTTATGGTAATTTTAAAATAACATGCTATATTTATGTAGATTTTGAGGCTTTGTTGTGCTCGGGAACCTATTAATGGAGGTGACTCTGTAAATATTCAACATGATTGCATGAGATTGTTAGTGATGGTGTACCTCCACAAATAACAACCTATTTTACTTCTGAATTTTCTATTTTATGACGGCTCTAGAACGTTAAATCGAGTTTCAATGAAGAAGCCAGTTGTGCATTGTGCACTGGCGCGGAAAACTTGCCGAACCGTCGATTTTTTGGTCATAAGCTCCACTGACCCGATGCTCAACGAACAGCTTCGCAGTTTTTAGAAAAGATTTTACGAAATTTGTGTAAAATATTATACGAAGCAAGAATTGCATGAAACATTTAGCAAGTGACCACGAATCCCTGGAATCTAGATAAGTATCTAACTCACCTACTAAATAGTAAATTCATATGTGGTTTGCACAATTAACCTGCAACGAGATGAAATTCTTGAATAACCACACCGCTTTGTGGGTTCGGCCTCCTGCAACTACGATAGTTACCTACAAACTACTTTTCGGTTAACCTAACCACCATGCCGAATAGGGTTGCGCAACTTGCGACTTGATCATTTTCATTATTATAATAAGTAGGCACTTAAGTGCGTACATTTACTTCGTAGGAAATTGGACTTTTGTTTTTGGAAATCCATCCACGTATTTCCATCGATTTATGCGTCGCACAAGGAGTTATTGATGGGTCATTAGTGAGACGGGCGTCGGAAATTAGGCGTTTGCCAACCGCCATCCCGCTCCCAATCCGACCGCTTCCCCCAGGTTTCAGCTTCAGCATTACTCAACTCGAGAGCGAACTTCCAAACTTTAAACTTTTAGTTGGCGTCGGTTTGTTTGCGGCCTGGAACGGTCATTACAACAGTGAGCGCGCGAAATTTCCGCTTAAAAGTAATTTGCTGTGTCACTAGTCGGCCGAATTCAAGCAACAATGAAACGTATTTAGCGAAATGCGAATGCAGAACAAAACGGCCGGTAATGGGTACGTTAACCGGCCGTTTTAAAAAGACTCTACTTTTACCGACGAGCCTTTTGTAAAGCCCTCAGGATAACAGTCTGCGGTTTCTAAAGCTATTTGCTTTTGTGAAGTTTATATTAAAACTGGCGGAATAGTTGTGTTAATTGCGGTTGACGGGAACGAGCGCGGTATCACCGCTGCGCTGCGGTGCGGTTATTGAGGGTGCTTGCCACTCGGGCGTTTGCTAATAGCCGCTATGGCTTCAAACATTGACAGAATCTACTTGCTATCAAAATAAACTACACAATTCATCATTAGTACCAAATCCTTAGAAAGGGATCTTTGAAATAGAACCAGGGGCGAGGGACTTCGACTGTGTAAATAAAATCAGTCGATTTCTCAAAGAGATTCTCAGAAAAAGGTTTCAGTCCTTATAGGTTCGTTCCACCCGTTTCACTAAGACGATACCTATCTAAAGGCAGATAAAGCAAACGTGCAATTCCTATCAACGAATAGAGTGTTTACAAAGTCTGGGAGATATAGCTACGACTACCCTCGAAGGGTCTTTGTCGCGAGTGTCCGTCGCACTGTAAGTGAGGTAAACCGTAAGAGGATTGGGGGATCCTTCAACTTTTATTAGTGTTCCGCGTAGTGAATGAAAAACCAGATTATCTCATTGTATGGAATGCAAGGTGAATGCTATAATCGGACTCTGACTTTCTTTACTATTCGAATGGTCCTTAGCTTAAGTTGGGATGAAAATTTAACGCCATTCCGCCCTATTTATTATTAAATATAGGGTTGTTTTGGATAGTTTTCGTTTTACTTTGTTTGAAAGACCAAATTGATAGGTATTTCTGAGTTAGTACGTCGTACGTTACTAATTAGAAACAATAGATATCTCCGTAACCGTAAGTCGACCTTAGCAGACTAGCTTTCAGTTTACATATTCTGGGAATTAGCCTAATCTAATTTGCTCAAGCAGACTATGTAAGCGTGTGATTAACGAGCTAGACTTAGATTATTCAGCCCCAGTGTCTTTAACCCAAGATTAAGGAGGCTTTTTAGTGACATGGGTAAGCCACAACACAACAGAATAAAGAGAAGGCTGACGCTTGCGGCGACGAACGCGACCAAATGGAATAAAGAAAATTGCCTAAGTGCGGTTTCAGACTAGCGTATTCTACGGGAGGATCTGTACACGCGAAACTTCAAAAGCCTAAAGGCGTATATACGCGTGTATACCGGCGTTTACGCTCGGTTTTTTCTAGCTTGTGTCAGTAGCATGAGGCATCTCTCGCCGCTCGCGGCTTGTCGCGCGTACACGCTCTGCAAAAAACAAAACACGGGCGCCAAATTCGCTAGACCTAAATAATCAAAAAATAATCATGATGAACGACCGTGTTCGAAATAGATTAGGTAACATCTACATTTTATCAACTTACTCTAAGATTTTAGTATTACCAACTTTACGTTGCTCTGCCAAATGTAGACTTTTAAAGGGAGATGGCAATCTGGTATGGTTGCGTCCAACACGTAGGTAGGTAGGTATCTACTGATTACCGACCTACGACCTAGCTTTATGAGGAGTAGTTTTGTTTAGTTTGTGAAACACCTACTAAACTTTCTTCGTTAGATTAGTTAGAAGCAAAGCAAATTCACAGAGACGCGTGTGTATAAACTCTACCTGCTCTATAACCTAGTCAATGTACATACTACTCGGGCGAATCAACATGACACCTGGCGGACACGTGGCTCGGAACTTGATGCGACCCCCGCTACCCGCGCGGCGCCCTCCGTGTTTCTTCTTCCTCTGATTGCGGAGCCTTATCATTACTTCTCATTACCAAGTATTGCAGGACCTCTTATCCACAAGATTATCCAATTCCACGCTGTGCTTTGCACAAACGTTATTCGAGCTAGGTGTCATGTTTATTCGCCCGAGTAGTAATGTACCTAACCTTACCTAAGTACTTGATATCTTATGTGTTTTTTGATTGTAGATTAAGGGCATTAAAAATCCATTTCTAGGCTGAACTCTAAAACTTGAAATTTACATTGTCAATTAAAAAAAACCTAACCCTCATAAAGGTTTTTCGTTTCGACCGCCCACTAGAGTAGTGATGCGACAATATAAATAGATACGTAAGTAAAGTAGTCGATATGACCCTAGTGATGGGACAGATAATAAAAAAAAGTCCCAGTTTAATGCACTCGCATTCAGCCGCTTGTTATAGGTACCTACACTATGATAATGAAGGAATTTTGCATTACTGAGAATTGTAGTATATTTTAAATAATTAAAATGAATGATCAAATAAATTTAATGGTACTTACCTATAATTTGGCTTCCAATCGAGTTAATAACAGGTATTATACGAGTTGAACGATGATTAAAGTTATAAACATTGCCAAGACCGGAAACGGACTGCGTGCATTTGAACGAATTAATGACTCAGATACGAACTACTGAGTTTTAAAATACAAATGAATCACAATAAAATAATATGATTATGATGATTCGTTCTGACTCATTTTCAACTGAAGAATTTTACTGTTATTTTTCTCCACTGGCAGCATTCACAATATTCGTATTCTCGCTAAAACTAAAACGCGAAGACCTTCGTTTGCTGGTGGGGAGTCATCACAGGGCAACTGTGATCTCAACCACAATCTAGTTAAGGCTAATCCTCAAATCCGAATTACATACAAAATGTTTCGGACAAAAACTTAAACGCCGTATTACGAAACGAATAGTGTGAAGAAATTACTATAATACGGCGGGCGTAGTTTTTGAGTATTTGTCCGAAACATTTTGTATGGAATTCGGATTTGAGGATTACCCTTAAGACAGGAGCTACGGATATTGACATCTGTAGAGGCAGTCTTATCGCTAAGACTTATTTTACTTCCAGATAAACTTGGGATGGAGAGAGAATTAAGTAAAAGCTTGTTGGGAGAAAGGGTAAATATTTATTGCCCAACTGTAATGTCTTATTTTTATCTTCTCTCAGGTCTTTTGATGTTTCTTCAGTGTCCCAACTCTAGCATTACTTTGAGCCAGTGCCACAACACCCCGACACATCGTTCCGGCCCTAAACACACGGAAAGTGTTTCAAACCGCCCATTCACGGCCAAATGGATCTGTTCGGGAAACTTGGAACATTGGAAGCGGTTCAAATGGCGCCACTCAAGCGCTATGTGACTGGTTACTGTTATGTGACTTTTGAGAATGGTGGTATTGAAAATACCTATAGGTACCAATGTAGGTAGGTGTATTGATTATGCAGTAGGTTGTAGATTTATGTAAATCTTGTACCGAATTAACGACGAACAAAACCAAATTTAATACCTTCACCCGCCGCCGACATCGGGTCTAGCAAAAAGTCATTCAACACATCTTCTTTCGTATCGTGTCACTAGTTCTTTCGAACCAGTGTGATGAAAGGATTTCATGTGCGCCTTGAAGAGGCTCTTTTGCGACATGCCGGTTTCCTCACGATGTTTTCCTTCACCGTTATTCAACACATCAAGCCAGGTACTTTCTTCTTAATTTTTTTTTCTATCTATCCAGCCTTTTTCACCCATCACACATTTTTTTCCTATACTTCATTTATTTTCTGTTTTATTGTATTTATATTTTATTTCTAAGTTATTATGCTATATACGTTATTGTAAGACCTTTTTTGAAATAAAACATTCTTATCTTTACCTTTCTATTAATCCTTAAAAGTACTATGATAGATATTATCTATCATAAATTTCTAAATTATAAAATTTTTAAGAAATTTCTATCTATTTAGATAGAAATTTCTTATTGTACATTACTATGTAATATGATTAAATCCTAACATAGAAAATAAAAAGTACAATGGGCGGTTTAATCTCTATGAAGCGATTACTTCCAGGCAACATTTGGATGGAGAGCGATACAATAATAAGTTATACCTAGTTGGCAAAAAAACTGCATCAAGCTATTTTTGATTTACAGTCTAAAAATCTTTCTCATATTTCGTGACATATAAAAGCAATTTTCTCCGTACAAAGCGACTCGTCTCTACATTGTACTCTTGCGAGTACAACTTGAATCTCGACGATTTCCTCTCAACGGGTTTATATTCAAAGCAGAAAAACTTCTTCATAAAGTTCTCATAAAACTATATTTCAAACTGACTGTTCCACCAGAAGGAAACCACGATATTTCCTTTCGACGCTGACAGAGCGGTATGAAACAGATCGACGCACAATAACTTCGTAAGAAACGGGAACAAAAGAAAGGAAACAGGAAACAATGGGATGGGATCCTTAGTTTAGGAAAAATACGTGGAAAAATGTAAGAAATCACTGCATGCCGGCTTAAGGCATATACGCACATAACAGTGCCGACACGTTCCGCACCGTAGAGTATCAGTGAAAAATAATATTGTTTCATATAGGCCACGCAACAAGAGTTGGCGCTGTCGAAGTACTCACAGTAATGCAATTTCACTTCACTTTGGCACATTTAGGATGATAATTTTGACAGGTCTGAATAGGGACACGCCGTGCTATTATTTAGACACTACACAAACGCACGTGTGAATGTATTGTTTATGTCGACTCTCGCTGTGCAACCTATACATTGCATTAGACCATTCGACCTGGTCAGTGTACTGCTGCAGTGCACGGAGAGGCATGCACTGCAAGCGGAGCTCGGGGTCGGCGCAAGCCTTCCCTGGGATGGGCCTCACAGAAACGTGCGTGAAGGACACCGGTACGAGTTTTTTGGATATCCCGCGGTCCCTGCGCAGAGGTCGGCCACCATGGGGTTTTTTAGTCGGTTAGAGTCCGACATAACCCGTCCGCCCTCGCCCAAGGGAGGTGGGTAGCCATGAGGATTTCCCCATGTAAAACGCAAAAGAAAAATAGGCCTTTATATTACCTACAGTGTCGCGGAAACACGCCTCGACGCCTCGCAAATTAACCAGCCAGCGCGAATCCTCCTCAGATGTGCAAGTGATCCCTAATTTTCAGATACATCTCCGGGAATAAATAGGAGATTAGGGGAGGTTCCTTGCACGTAAATAACTTCGCGTCACGGCGCGCTGCTACCAGGCCACCATAAGATAAGCGAGGGTGAAATTGCCTCGCCTTCAGTAACGCCGCAAGCGAGGAGCGACCACTATTTCCAACTACATCCAACCATTGAGAATACCAGTTTGCATGTTTACAGCATTCAATTCTGGTTGAATCGCGAATGCGCTGTTGAAATGGCTTATTCAAATTTAATGGGAAGTTTTATACAAATTGCCCTAGCGCTATCACAACATGGAAGTTTTACTAGCAATTTGTTGTGGCCATGATCCTTGAATTCTTTATAAACGGTAATTTTATTTTTGGTTAAAGTAGCTCTTCTTTTTCCTAGCCAAGGAAACCATTTATTTGAAACTGGCTACTGCCCGTGGGTATTCAGATAAATTGTAGCCGGTATTCTTATTCCTCTCTATGTTTTAAACTTATCAACTACGACCAACCCAAATTGAATTTCAATATAATCGGTTCAGTAGTTATAGTGTGAAGCAACACACATACATCCATTTCCCCAAGCTTTTTAATTATTTTTGTATACATATTTCGAGATGAGACGCTCTTCTGATGGTAAGAGATCATAAGTGCTCATTACCAGAACACAGTAATGCTTATACATTACCGCTTTGTGACAGACTATCTGGCACTGGTAAAATTTGGAACTTCAGGATCTCCGAAGGTTCGAGATACGTCTGTAACTTGGGCCAAATCCGTCTCAAGTGTTACTGCATGAGTTACAACGGTTTTTGGTACGAACAAAAGCCTTTTAACGCGAAAACTTCATGCGTAGAGATCTCCATCATACGTATTCCATTGTTGGACTCACGGTCTTATCAGCAGAATACCTTTTGTAGCTTAGCTGTAGCCATACAGCTTACTTCGTTTACCTAACTTTATGTCTAGGAAGAGTGTAAAATGTAGACAGATAGCTCTTTCAAATAACTTACGGATGATACAGAGCTAAATTCAAAGAAGCCCTAACATTAAGCCTTCAGGCAATTTTTTGTTTGAATATTTAATCCATATAATTTGTGGTCCAGAAAAACAGAAGGAATGTGATTATTTACGTATTAATTATTATATACGATACTATAAAGTATGTATTCTTTCCGTTTTCTTTTGTTCTAATGCGGAATTGAATGAATGATTGATTTATTTGTCTCAAGAATGGTTAGTAGGTCTTATGAATGTATCAAGTAGAGTCACAAAAAATGCACTAAAGAATACAAATTTTCTTCAAAATTACATAAAATTAAGTTTACTTTAGTTTCGAATTTTCGACACCAGCGACGGCGGCGTGGCACTTTTGTACTCTTAAGACCATGAAGGATTGAAGGCTTTTGGGCTACCTCAGAACTCCGACACAGTCACGACCTCTACATCTCGTTTATAAGATATAGCATTCATAATGCACGAGGATTTATAAGTTATATAAAAGACTTAAAGTTATTCTTAAAGTGGTTATTCTACGGGTGCTCTTTGTCGCCTCGGTTGGTGACTACAGAACGGTTTGGAACTGAAAGTCGAATAATATAACTCACCTCGCTCAAGATCTTATCTGGGTATAATAAACCACGCTTCAACCGAATGGCTGTTCATAGAACCTTTGTGCATAGGTGAAGATAAATTGAGCTGTTACCGTTTATTGATGTTGGTGCAAGTATCGTCGCGCGCGTGGTATCGAAATGAAAGTAGCCTATGTGTTTTTCATCATGAACCAGTTCACTCCAAACCATAACCATGACGCGTACCCTACATCCTAAGCCTCTGAATCGGTTTGGCACATTAGGAACTCAAAAAAATATTTTGAAAACACCTGTCGAAATTCATGAAGATCGGATGAGCGGTTCGAGTTATCGTCGGAAATACACATAAAAACGCCGATTCGTCTCGTCTTTAAAATCTGAATTGTACCTATTTGGTATCTGACAACCCTTACCTAAAAAATTTCAAACAATTAGGTTGATTAGTTTTTGCATGATTGATGAATAAATAAACATCTTCTTTAATTGAATGGTCGTGTTTTTAAACAAATATCTGCTATGCTAAATTTATAATAAAAAATATTACTTAACCCTTAAAAATACATGGACATTTTCGACCCACTCTGTTGAATTGGTGCAAATTGATTGGCGCGTCCCTTTGACCCAAGTTGTTAAAAATAACCCGTTGCCACAGATGACACGCAGTTCCAACTTCGAAAATACATCGTTACAAGTCTTTCACCAACCTTCGTTCGGAGTAGCTATGTGATAAGGGTTTCTACAGGGAATTTTCTTGGAAACATATTTTTATATTGGTTTTACATAAATGTGTAATTCAAGGTTTTGACAAAACACATACTACGTGACTAACTTTAGAACGCATAATAAAAGGACAACAAAATGACACCTATGTCATCATATTATATCGTACGTCAGCGTAAAAATATCTACCTAAAGGTAGAAGAGAGAACGTAATTTTGTACTGAATGTCAATTTTTTGAAAGTTATAGAAAGAAATAAGTTAGAACTTAAGTAGTAAGTAATTGTAGTGTCTATAATAAATACAGCATGCATCCTCCATGCTTATGTACTCTATGAAGATGTGATATATTCTGTGATGATCAGACTCGGGGGACACCGGCATAGTGGATGGATTGTTGAATATCAATTTGTGTTTTATTGGATAAATCGAATCCAAGCGAGTACAACACCTACGGCACATAGGTAACTGTGCAGTAATGTTAAAATTTAACAATAAGTACATACTTACATAAGTATTTCTTTTTAACATAAATTCCGGGTCTAAATTATTAACTAAACCTAATTTTCAATAAACAACAATTGCAGAGACTATGCCCAAGAAACACCAATCACAGAGACCCTCATATCCTTGACCAGTAGAACCGTGGAGAGGTTGTTATTAATGCCTCCAGAGTGGGCCGCTGCCATTAGCACAGTCTGGCGACTATCGGGGATGCGAGGTGATTTATCACAATTATAGGGATCTAGGAGTGAGGTCGGCATGACCGCGCGTAACTCATTTTCATCTTCATCTCACCACTTCAGGGTTAAAATAAGTACGAGAATTGTCGGTTGGTAGACTCTCAAACTAAGTATTCAAAGGAAAGATTTAAAGGTATGTCAACATAAACAACTAGGTACCTAAATGTGAATTTTCTATTTTTAATGAAGTTAACGTTCCACAAATTTATCAATAAGCTGTTTCAATTTTAATTTTTGGATTATATCCATCTATATTCAGTGGTTTCCGTATAATTTCAGGTTTGAAAACTAACTGATTATAAAAATAACGTCTTAGTTTTGGTTGTGACTCAGAAACCACTTTTTTAACATGTACTTAGCAGTTTTCATTAAAATAATTTAATTTTGAGTTTAATTGAAAGTAAATATTTTGGGAATTAATAATTTAACATTTGATTTCCCCGATTCAAATTTGAATTGAGGATCGAACGCTAGCTGCCTATTGTCCGTATCGAGTCGCATCACGGAATTGAAATAAACTGCACCAGAATGCGACAATCTAATCAAATGCAATGCATGGAACAGATGGTGTGCCACAGTTTAGATTCTATTGTATAAATTTATAATATAAATTGGTGCCTACTACAAACCTACCAACTATTATTACTAATAAATATACTATACTATTCTTAACCAATGATTGCTTTGTAAGAAGATAAGTTATTTTATTAACTCACATACTCACATAAATTGATTTTGCAGACGAAAAATTCGCCGCACACACTCATGAATAACAAATTTATAAGTAAACTTTACTAACTCGATCGCAACTTATGCTAAACTGATATTAAATCAATCGTGAAATCGTGAGCTTAAAAAGTTAAGTTAAAACATTATGCTGTCTATAAATCTAGAGTACTTGTTTGAAAGAGATATACGAAAATGTTCCATTCCACCAGCATTGATAAGCGAAACATGAAAAATCACGACCTCATTCTCTAAATTTAACCGAGGCAATCTGCGATTCGTTTGGTTCCATTCGGGTCAATCGTCAAATCGAACCGAATTCGTGTCCTGGCGCACGATTTCACACACAAATTGCCTACATCAGGGAAATCACATAAATTAATTCGACGTATCCAAAAATCAAAATCACGCCGACCGGCATCAAACCCAGATATATCCCGGCTTAGGGCTGGCCCTTCCCGGTTCCCTGCCGAGTCCGACCCTTCCCTGATTAGGAACGAGTAAAGCCCACACGAGCCTCACCTCAAGTTGTAGTACCCTAAAGGCTACGGCAACCCTTAATGATCTCACTGCGTAGGAAAATAAAGAAAACAAAACTCACATAAAGAATTCAAAATTCACACGTTACAATATTTTGCATTTTAAAGTTGAGGTGGATTTTTCAAAATACAGTCCTTTGGGAAATCAAGAGGTGGTGGCCTGGAAATGGACAAGAACATTTTCTGCAAATGAATGTGTTCTTTGAAACAATAGACGTAAGGTTCTGAAGATAGGAGCGGTGCAGACGCAAGTTTATTCCCAACGACTTGCCTCGCAATCCTCGGTGTTTCCATTCCGCGATGCAATCTTGTTGTGACTCAGTTTTCAAGCGACTGAGAAAACAATTAATTTGTTGTAAGTATAACCTAAACTTAGCTGCTTTCAGCTGAATTAAGTGCTCGTAGGTTCTAAAATTGATCGATAGATAAAAATATGTACTCATAGTTAGATATAATGATTTTCTGAATCATATTTGCGCAATAAATCAATGCTGTACTCTACTAACGTTTATGTTCGAGAATTCAATTTATAAAATGTATGATTGAAATTTTGCACTGCCGCGGAATTGTTAGGAGCGAGCGTCGAAAATACCAGGAAAAAGCAAAAAACATCACTTTTTAGCCCCTTTACTAAGAAATTTATGGATATTGTACTTTTGCTTTACATAAACATTTCGAAAAATCGGATATACAATCCAACTTTTTATTTACCCAAATACGGAAAAAGCCGAATTTGGTTTTAATCGAAGTTGTTATCTGTATGGACTGGACACACAGTCAGAAAACTGAAATTATCCACATTCTAAATAAAAAAACGATAACTATGGTATGAAGTAGCAAATATACCGAAAGTAGAAATTTTAAATTTCGACTCAAGTTTGAAAAAAATCGGATAACAAATAATTTAACCAATACTAAAATAATATATATTTGAAATTCTTACAGCATGCGATAGGCATGGAATATAGTTTTTACAATAAAAGTAGTCGCCGCGAGACATTGTCGCCTACACTCGGCTAAGTAGGGCAGCACAGCCTGCAATGTTTTAATTAAACCTTCAAGAACTGAACAGTATTTTTGCAAAGTTTTCTCTGGTATATAAATACTAATACTTACCTTCTCATAAACTAACTGGCGCCTGCAATTTATTTTGGCTTGCGAGTATAAAAAAATATTTTATTAGTACACGCCTAAGAAAGCCGTGTTGGCCGAGTGGGAGGTGCCTCGACTTTCGATCAGAAGGTCTTGAGTTCGAACCCGGTCGTACATCAATGGATTTTTCTGTTAAGTAAAATATCTATGTGTGCATTTGAAACACGTGCTTAATGGTGAAGGAAAACATCGTGAGGAAACCGGCATGTCATAGAACCTAAAATGTTCGAAAAACATGTGTACGAAAGAAACGAAAGTGTACGAAAAGAGCCTCTTCGAGGCGCACTTGAAATCCTTTCACCACCCTGGTTTGAAAAAAACTAGTGACACGATAAGAAGAAGTACACGCCTACACTTTTTAAGAAACATGTCCTCCAAATTTCAAGTCTCTACGTTCAGTAGTTTGGCCTGTGCGGCCTGTCTGTCAGTCAGTCAATCAGCCAGGACTTAGCCTTTTATATATATTGATTGATTGAACTAAGTCCTTCGTTGAATACCGAATCACTATTTTAATGAATATTAATCACTAAAACGCGGATCTGAAGAAAGCGCCGTCAGAACTTCGTCAATAGATTCGGGACCGCGACTCACCGCAAAATATCTCAAATTTTCCCGGTATAATACCGGCTTTGTCTTTGCGGTATAAACGGTATTACCCCATTAATAACATTAACAATGCGGTACCCGGTAATTGAACGCTGGGTCCATCTGTTATCTCGCCTGGACTAATGAAATTATCTGAGGACTAATTAATTATAGTCAAATTGGATACGGATAAGTTTCATAACAAAATCTGCGTATCGAATACTGAGGTAGTAGAATATGGACCGAAAGTTCAAGGAAATAAGGTCAGAAATGCTTATTACAATATTGTTTAAAGCGTTGATTCTAAACAAGAACAAACAACTTTCCAAAATTTTCAGCCTTTAATTATTTTAAATTGCTAAAGCATTTATTAGATTGAAAATTATGAACAATGTGGAACAGGAAACTATTTTTCTTTATGATAAGGATGATTTCAATTCAGAATTTAATTGTTACAGGCAAACTACGAAGTAAAATCCAAAAGTTTCTGGCCTGAACTATAAATGCAAAGTTGATGTAGAATTACAATTAATACTTTTCAATATAATCTCCTTTTAAATCAATACACTAGTTATTTTGTCTTAATTAGGCGTCTGGTTTCCAGTACAGCCTTCTCCTCAAATTCATCCGCAATAGCCTTAGAAGGTTGTCCTGGGCGCGGTTAATCATGAATTGATTCTCTTTCCAAACGAAATTGTTTCGCCCATTCTTTTACGGTGGAATATGACAAAATATATAGAATGCCCATACAGCATTCAAACGTTTTAATTTTAGTCAGTGTCTTTCTTTCTTCTGCCAAAAGAGATTGAGCATCGCAGGTCTCAGCTTGCAGTTAAGCGAGGTTTAGAAAATAACCAAAACATAAGATCTTAGTTTGATATAAGCATCTTAGTATCGATGGTAAAATGGCGTAGAAAAGTGATGGTGTCAACATGATAGGCAGTAACAATTGGCGAGATAAGACTTCTCTCAGAGAGACCTTTAGATTTATCACAGTTGTTCCAACTTTTTTGCCATTGTTTACATTTTTAGATAGCCAATAACTTATTTTTCCCACTGCTTTGGATCATAAATGGCATATATTTGTAATCTACGCCTTTAATACAGTGTCACTAATAAAAATCATGCATGCAGGTTGAAAAAAAATCGGAACCTGAGCTCCCTACATTTTTGCCCCGTCTCCTTTAACCACAGCTCGATACTCAAGTTCAACCTTACTGCGAAGCAGATATCATCATACGCATACAATTCGAAGATCGTAAGCCTTTCATATCAGAATGTAAATCGTATTGTCCAAGCTAATCCAATTTCACTATCTTACCACGCGATATCTGAGTATAATTTAGTCCGAGAATAATTTAGTCCCAAGATAAATATGCATGCATTAGGATTAGCATTTTATCTGTCGTTTAATATTCATGTATACGGTGCAAGCGCATATCGTAGAATATGGAATTAATTAGAACAGAGGCCTACGCGAAGTGTTTATTCAGAGGCTGTGGATGGAAGTGGGTTGCTTTACGATGCGGTTTTTATAGGCTTATTTACTCGGTTTCAACATGAAAGCGCAGTATTTCTTATAATTAATTCTGTATGATTACGACTAGTAATAGTTATATACTAGCATAGAAGTATTAAAGAAAATAATCACACTGTAGTAGTCGGCTCTATAATTGTCTTTACACCCAGCTTACGCCGGTTTTCTCCTGTGATTAATCCACTCACACAAACACATCATGTTTGTGTGTGAATAAACTACTGATGTAAATAAACCACTTAAGATATACCCCTAATATATACCACAAGTAGTTTAATTACAAAAGAACATCGGCATAAGCTGGGTGTAAAGACAATTATAGAGCCGACTATACATTGCAAATGCGACAAAGAAAAGGGAGCCACATTGGCAAACTTCTAGTACATTTTGGTACAATGCAAATCGAAAAAGAGAGTAACAGGGCTAGATAAATATAACATGTTAAAACTAATAAGGGTTTTTCATTGTCAATAAAACTACATTGCACAAAGTAACAAACATTATTTGAAAATAGAGATATTAATTTTTTATTGGTCTGAATATTTTCTGTCCTGTATTCCGCATCCATTTTCGTTTGATACTGTCTATCTTGGTGTTCTATAGGAACACCGTTATTAATCTATTTATACTAGTTATAGCATTAGTAATGAAATAGTAATAAAGCTCATATCAATTATGATTAGTGCATATAAAATAAATAAATCTTTATATTTTGGTTACAAAATGCTTTACCACAGAGCTAAGAAAATTATTATTCAAAAATCTGTTATATTATCCTACTCAATCGAGAGTTCCCTGAAATATTGATAAATTCTAATTTGGTTTGACTAACAAACCGAATCTTTCTCTAACAAACCACAGACACAGTTGATGAAAACTTAGTTATGATACTAGTTAGCAACTCAGAATTGAGAAATTTCTAAGTTTGAATACGAATAAGATACTTACTTAAAACCGACCCTGGTTTTAAGTAAGTATCTTATTCGTATTCGTTTCGAAGTTACTAATTTTCAGATCAGTCTTCATCGAAGATATTACCTTAAACATTAGTTACAGGAATCAATACAACAGATTCAAAGATAAATCTAATTCTCAGATATACGAGTATGTGTCAGTAATAATTAGTTAGACAGATCAGTGTTAATCGAAGAACCACCTTCTTATCGTGTTATTAGTTCTTTCGAACCAGTGCGGTGAAAGGATTTCAAGTGCGCCTCGATGAGGTTCCTTTTGTGCACTTGACATATGTTTTGGAAGTTTTTAGTTTCTCTGACATGTCGGTTTCCTCACGATGTTTTCCTTCACCGTTAAGTACGTGTATGCACACATAGATTTTTTGAAGATGTGTCCGTTATTTGTTAGGGCGAATGGATTTCAGGTATCGAGCCCCTGGCTACATCCCTGTTGAGGTTCGCTTCAAACCCTGGCGGATTTGTTAGGTTCAATTTATATTGTAACTAGCACACAGTCTGTGATTCTAGAATATCTTTGGACCCAAAGTAATAGGTGTTATTTACGGGCGACCTATATAGCCTTTGTTTTGGGTTCGGATTCACCGAGTTGACTGTGCAAAGTGGGGAACGATGAAATACGCTAATATATAAAATATTTATTATAGGTACCTAATATAAAGTAGGCGAAGTAAACAGTATACAATACACCTATATGTGTGTATCATCATAGTGTATCTACTTTTTTTATTGTGGGACAGACAGGAATAAATTAGTTCTGTCTGTTCCCCTATTACTGACGGGGGGACAGATGGAAATTTCAAATAATAAAAGTTCCATCTGTCACCTTGTTGCTGAAAAGGGGACATATATCACCTTTTTATTATGGGACAGACAGGAATAAATTAGTTCTGTCTGTCCCCTATTACTGACGGGGGGACAGATATAACTTTTTCGATTAATAAAATTTCCATCTGTCACCTACTTTCTGATAGGGGGATAGATATAACTTTTTTGGCCTATCTGTCACCCTAGGGGGACATAACAGGGTGACAGATGGGAATAATTCACAATTTCCTTGAGACGTTGCTGTTCAGAAGATCTAGATATATAATACGCACAGAAATAATGCTTGAGTGACCCACTGCTTTGGATCAATAGACGAACTTAAATGCAAATCAATAAATATTAGCTGTGTCCTGACTGATTGACTGACGGACAACCCACAGACCAAACCACGGAACATAGAGACGCGAAATTTGGAGGATATTATTTCTCATGAAATCTAAACGCGTAACCTACCTAATAAGAAAATAATTGGTTGATTCACAATACCAACGAAGTTGGGAGCGTCTGCTAGTCTAGTATAAAGCTCGTTTATCACAATTGACAGAATCTTTAATTTAAAAAAACAAGCAATCCAAGCAAACTCTAAATCGAAAATCGAAAAAGAGTTAACAAGTTTGGAGCGAATCCGCGCCTACGAACAAGTAACATTAGGAGCGATTCATCAAACGGCGGCAACTCGCCGTTTTCACTCGTTTAATTTTGTTTTATGAGATCTAGAATGTTCTGGAAAAGCTTGGGAAATAAAGGAAAAAAAAATATTGAAACTGTTATACAGGTCGGCCAACGAAAGCGGGCGCTGTCAAATTACTCACACTAATGCAATTTCACTATTACACATTTTATCAACACTTGCAAAATAATAACTGTCTCTTTTATACTTATAAAAGCTTGATCGCGCGCGCGAGAGAGACAGACAGACTTTTCAAGATGCGCATATTGCGCATGCTGCTGTGACGTTACACCGCGCTCTTATTCACAGACACTACACAAGCCCGCCTGTGAATGTGTTGATAGATAGATAGATAGTAACTCTTTATTGTACACCCCGAGGAAATATACATTATAAAAGGAAACAAATAAAAAAACCAAAAATAATAGAGGCTTTGTAGCCTTAGTTAGTGGGCGGCCTTATCGCTAAAAGCGATTTCTTCCAGGCAACCTTTGGATGGAGAGGAGTGATAGTAGTTGGCGTCTGGACGGGTGAGTCGTAATAATAAATATGTATGATACATACATACAAATATTTACACAGATACCTACATACTATATATTATAATATATAATATACATAATATATATTATATACCCTAATTATTAATAAAACGTTTATGACAGCAATTTCAACTTCTCTAAATAGAAGTTCTTTACAGAGTTGATATTGACATGCCAGCTTTCGGTTAACAGACCTGTACTGTACAATAATAAAATAATAATAATAAAAGTGAACTTTTACAGCGTATGAGCTCTGTCTTAGTGAAATTGTTTTAGTGTGGTCTGTTTATTTGAGCTAAAACTGGGTTAAAACAAATTACAAATAATAATTTACGTAATTGGATTTTTTGTACAAAGACTGATTGAAAACTAAATTTGGAAAGGTTATTATTATTAATAAATTCTCCCTTCCAGTAAATGATCAAAGGTTAGCGCGCGACAACCCTGTTTCGTGTCTACTCCACTCTACAACTTTTACGTTATTCTCAGGGTTGTCACAAGCTGTTTGTTAACTCATTTTCATGTTAACTGAGTTTTGTAGAAATTGTGTGTGGAAAAACTTCGCCTATTGTTTGTTGACAGAAAGTACTTACTGACTTCAATCAATCCCAGTAAATTTTGTTTATTTATTAAAAATTATTGTTACAATCTTCAATACCTTTAATTAATGGTAGTCGGGTGGCAAGTGTGTTGGACTGCTACGCCGGTGTCACAGGTTCGATTCCCGCTTCAGGACAAACATTTGTGTGATGAACATCGGTGTTTGTCCTGAGTCTGGGTATGTATGTATGTAGGTATTCTATTTATGTATTTACCTGGCTCCCATAGTACAAGCTCTGCTTAGTTTGGGGCTCGATGGCTTTGTGTGAAATGTCCATAATATTTATTAAATTATTTTAATTTTAACACTGGGAATCTAGAAATTGGAGAGTAAAGCGTCAATGACACAGGGCTAGCTCACAAGATACAAGCCAGCGATTTCGCTTGTAGCTTGTAAACTCGCCCAGTGTCATCGGCTTTTTAACTATCAGCTTGTTGACAATCCTTCCCGAAAGTAGCTTTTAGCTTGTAAACTAGCCCTGTGCTATCGACGCTTAAGAGATAAAAATAAAAATGATTTGCTTAAGTAGTTTTCTAGACGAAGCATTATGTTTTGCTATGTGGTCGGTAAAAACCAGTCAAAGATAGAAATTAAATTGTAATAATGTTGATCAATAAAACTCGGAATTGAAACCATCTCTACCATCCTTCGAGAATACAGCAAAAGGAGGGGTTAACGCAAGGCAAACCCCTCTGTTGGTCATATAACCTTCTTGGCCATTCACGTTAAATAATAATATACGCTGTATTTGATAACTGTGTGCATATTTTGATATAGTGTGCGTTTACATGAATAGGATTTCGTTAGGCGCGTGTGCGTGCAATGCGTGTTTTCCTCGTCCCCCGTAAAAATGGCAGAAAATTATGTTAGCAGATTCTGACGTTTAACCCCTCCTTTTGCTGGATTCTAGAAGCTACCATCACACAGCAAATACTTGGCTCCTGATGATGAGGTTAATTAGGAAAATTGCAATCGGGATTCTATCCACACTCCGGTATATTACCGGCTAATTGTCGATTGCGTTCAATTATTGCAAATGCTTGCGTCAGTACTTCGAGAGGATCGGCTTATATCGTACCGGTAATGGTTTACTGGCAAATTGTATTATGTATCCTGAGGCACCTGAGGTCACAGAAGTATTATATAATCACAATGTAGTGCATTGAAAATGCGCCAAATAAAAGGAAGTCACATTGGCTAACTTCTACATTTTGGTCCTAAGAGATTTTTTATTGACAGGGTGTCTGAAAATTTTCTGTTCTCTATTCCGCATCCATTTGGCTTTGATACTATCCATCTTGGTGTTCTCTATAAACACCGTTATTCATGTACGCCTGAGGTTATTATAAACTTAATTATTGTTTTGAGTCTCTTCCCAAACCTAAACAGAAGCGTTCACAAAACTAAAATTACTATTTAGTTTCACCTTCTTCTTTTAATCGTGTCGTTAGTTATGTGGTGATAGGATTTTAGGTGCGCCTCGAAGAGGCTCCTTTCGTGCACTAAACTTTTTATCCACACGATCGCGCCCCTGGAGGCCCGTTTCCCCGTCGCGTGCCACGCACAGTGGGTATAGTGTCATACTTTATTGTTTATTGTTTTATTGTTTATTTCATTTGCTTACATGTAAAATCGTCTTATTAGCTTAGGTTCTAATATAGTAGCTAGCGGTGTACATGACCCTGTCAGGGCACTGCAAACATTTTGTCCTATTAAATGATTTTAAATATTTTAGATTACATACAAATTCTTAATTGCATTTTAAATAAAATTGGTATAATAATTTTAGCATAATAATATTAGTAAATTTGTTTTGAATGTCATAAAGAATTTAAATTCAAGAATTACTGTTCGAGGTCAATTTTATCAACTAGAAATTCGTTAACAGAATAGTAGCATCTTTGAATAAGTAAATTTTTAAGTTTTTTGTAAAATATATTGTCATTTTTTTCATTCTTAATAATGTCAGGGATTTTGTTGTAGATATTAATTAATCTACTGTTAGGGCTTCTCCTAGCTAAACGTAGATGAGTTTGGGGTATAATCAATTTGTCTTTGTTTCTTCTATTATAGTTAATATTGCATTCTATGTTAGATTTAAAAAGTTTTCTATTATTTCGTACAAATAAGGTCATTTGGAATATATATATATGCAAGGTAATGTCAGAATTTTTTGTTCAATAAAATGGGGTTTGCAACTTTGTCTTTGCCTAATGTTCAATAATATACGAATAAGTTTCTTTTGTCTTATAAACAAGTCATTAAACTCCACACTATCTCCCCACAGAATAATAGAGAAATTAAACCACGCGTAAGCGTTTGCGTAATACGCTGATAAAGCTGTTTTGAAGTCGGTATTTCTTTTTATAATACCTACTGAGTGCGTACGTGAACCTAGCTAGTTTAGTTTTTAAGTTTTCTATGTGTTTTTTCCAGGTAAGATGTGTATCTAATGTCACGCCTAATAGGGAAAACGTATCGGCTTCTTGTATATCAAGGGTGTTGGTTAAGTTTTTTAAGTCTAAAGTGGTTCTTTGGAATGTTCTGAATTGTACAATTTTTGTTTTATTTAAGTTTATTTCTAAATTGTGTTGTTCAAGCCAGTATTTTGTGTTTTTGAGAGTTGTTTGGATGTTAGTGTTGTCTACCTGTTGTGTACTTTTAAATAATATGGATATGTCATCAGCAAACAGCACGCATTTTGCGTTTATAACTTTAGGTAAATTGTTAATATAAATTAAAAATAACAAACATCCCAATACACTTCCTTGAGGGATAGAATTATTTATGGTTTTAGACTCCGAATCTACAAAGCAAATTTCGACATAAAGACATTTACTTTTCAATATAAAGAATATTTGCCCGACACGGTCCTAGCACGGTCATAGCATGATACGGGATAGTGGGCAGAAAGCTTTAGTGGGTGTAGTTGCGTCTCATCTTCATGCTGATATTTTACACGCGAGGAGTCTATGTTGGATCAATACTAGTGCTGATCTCTCTGAAACGCAGGCATTATTGCAAACCGTATTATTGACGGGGATATAACTCCACCTCAGATTAAATCGGTCGTCCTGAATGCACCTGCTCAATGCAATTCTAATGGAGGTATTGAACTTACGAGAGCGGAAACCGAACGCAGTTCGCACGACTATAACACTTCCCAATGCTATCACATCTTTGTCATGGGAATTTGAACCGCATAACTGTGGGTTAAAGTCATTATTTTGTATGTAAGTAAGATCTTAAGAAGCCGTCGTGAGCTTGTGCGCTAATGATTTGGTCAATTAACGCATTAACGGTGCTCGTGGAGCAACATCGAAACGCAGAGAGCATTAGTTTATTCATCTATTCATACTCTGGAACATTATAACGCTACGATGTAGCATAATATTGCGACACTCTTAATGGACTTGTTTTTACACTGTTAAAAGCTCCGAGGATT
Organism: Lobophora halterata; assembly: GCA_932526365.1. NCBI lineage: Eukaryota > Metazoa > Arthropoda > Insecta > Lepidoptera > Geometridae > Lobophora > Lobophora halterata. The sequence continues at coordinate 10,987,095 of OW052001.1, forward strand.
TTACTAAAATGTTTTTCTCACAGGATATGCAGTTTTAATTTCAAAACGTTATCTTAGTTAACGCGTATTGTGTAGAATGTCACGAGAATTTTCAGCAAAAACAGGTTTAATCTATTTTACTTAAAGCTGGCTTTTTTGCACCTGAGCCAGGGTGTTTAAAACGAATTTACCGCTTCTTTATTAGACTGAACTAGGGAAGAGCAAACAGATAAGCCGGAAAAGCTTTTTGGGTAACAGTGCTCACAGCGAAATTAAATACATACAACTAAATTTATTATAATCTAGTTAGGTCATCTGAGGTGAATGCGTCAATTCTTTGCAATTTTTGATATTACTAAAAAAACTATCAAAAGTACAGCACAATCTGGTGCTATAAATTTAAGTGAAAATAAACAGCACCAGATGGCAAACTTTGCTGTACTTTTCATAGTTTTTTTAGTAATTTTAGAACGTCGCAATATTGACGCATTCATCTCAGTTAGCTATACCTATCTATTTCTCGAATGCATTGTATGTATGCTCAAAGCATACATGTATTGATTCGGAGTGTCGGACATGTTAATAGAATACTAGAATTACTTGAACATTGAAGAATGTATCTTTTTATAGAAAATAACCTTAGTAATTAAATTATTTTCTAACCGGGAAAATTTTGATGTGGTTCGGTCGGTATAAAAATCCGGATGCGGCCCATCTCTAAAAGTCTGTTAATTCGTTTACTCTTTCGGAGAAGGCTCTAATGGGGCTTTTCGTGCTATTAGCCGCAATTAAGATGCTTCGTAAGAAAATCCTTCGGGATCTTCCTGTGGGCTATCGATAACTGAATCGATTTGATTGAGAAAGCCAGTGTTATCTATGTACGTTGTTAGGAACTATGTAAGTACCTGACTTACCTATAGAAACTAATAAATTATTGTTGAATCACAGTAGGTAAAAGCTTAAATATATGAGCTCTACCATGCTCTACCTTGATTTACAGCATATATGCTTGCCAGCCGGGTCGAAATAGGAAGCATCCACCTAAGCGTTTCAACGAAGATTATATGTTAAAAACAAAAATATTTAATATTTGTAATTTTGACCATAGTTCTTAGGTACAGCTTCGCTTGGGCAAGATGGCGTCACTAATTTTTAATTACCAAAAAAAATGCTGAAGGGGTGCTAGTCTATCAGTTAGTATATCGTTGTATCTGTGCAGTCAGAATTTTGGATTTATGCAAAATGACAGAATGATAGCGGGGCGAGTGCGGCGCCCGAGCCGAGCTTTTGCGAGCTGGCTCGAGCTAACGGTAACAGTTATCCAATTTTTATAAAATTTATTTTAAAAAAATCGTCTTTGTTCAGTAACGGCTACTGATTATGCGTATTTTTTTCTAGTTATTAAAACTTTGCGGTGTGTAAAAAAAAAATTTTTTTTTTGTAACAATACATCACAAAATATTTGAGCACTTTATAAGGCAACACACTGTTTGATTCGGCGCGGCATGTCGCAGTGAAATTGCATCACGACGCTCCTGGATTTGTTTGGACGTGCAATTAAAAAGTGATTACTGGTGATTAAGCCGGCTAAGGGTTCCCACGGGATCGCCAAATGAACAGCCTTCGATTCCTGTTTTTAATTAACAGACATTTTATGCGTTGAAATTCGCTTTCCGAAACAAGGGACCTGAATTGGAATTTTTATTTTCTACGGCCTTTCGCTGTAGGTAGATAAAAAGATACATTTTATTTTCTTTCTATTCATTTGATACAATACAGAGAACAAATCTAAATTGTTAAGAAGAATGATTAAAAATTTTCTTTATTCTCATATAAATTGCGCTTGCTATTTATTAAGTGGATAAGCGGAAGCGGTATATATAAAAAAAAAAAAACTATAAGACATAAACTGGCTTGTGACCATGTAGGTAAGTCTTATTATAAAATGTGTACTTACTTGTGTTTAATACAGACTTTATTAATTAACTAGCTGGTGCCCGCGACTTCGTCTGCGCAGGTATCTTTATAAATTGTAGCCTATGTGTTATTCTGATGTATAAGCTACATCCATTTAGTAGTTTTTACGTGAAAGAGTAACAAACATCCATCCATCCATCCATCCATCCATCCATCCATGCTTACAAACTTTCGCGTTTATAATATTAGTAGGAAGTAGGAAGTAGGATTGCAAATCAACTGAAAAAAAATATTACATGTATGTATAAAACTTGTTTGTATTTAGTTATCGGTAGCTACTATTTACATTTAGATAAAAAAAAACTATAAGTATAAAAAAAAATATGAGTATGACAAATTTTTATTTGAAAAAAAAAATAAGCGGCTTGCACAACATCTTTTAATATATCCGAACGGTTGCCCCATCAATAAATTACAGACTCGTTATCGACAATCAAAATTTATCGACAAAAACATCCAAATAAATCGAGACGGCAAAGGGTTATCCAAGTCGAGCTTTAAGCTTCATTGTCGCCTATCTCATATTTCTGCCTCTACCGATAAGTAGGCGCGGCGGCTACCTATTATAATTAAAGGTTATACGATAAAATCGACATGTCGTATAAAAACGCACTGTCAATGTCGTATCGCTAGTGTTGTGCGCTTATCGATAGATGCGCGTGCGTTTATCGATGTTCCTGTGCGTTGGGTGGCCGGACCACCAAGCGAGTACCGTGTAACCTAAATTAAGTGAGCATTAACATGTAAATAATTCTGGAACAATGGCTTGGACATGTCACGTCGACAGGTTTGGGAGTTACTGTAATGAACAGGACAGATCCATCTTATTTATTGTCTAGAACATAAATTCTCTTGGACCAGTGGAAGGTACACGAAATGAGAAACAAGTCTTTACTATCAAGACTTGTTTCTCGTATTATAATTGACTATTTTGACTGACGAGACTTTTTAAGGACTTTTGAGGACTTATTTTTCCAGCTCATCACTAATGGTTGAAGGATTTTTCGAATAATTCTAGCTGACTGCGAATTTTGCGGTATTCGAATATTAAATAAATATGGTCTCGTTTACAACAATCACAATACAAATTAAATTTTATCCGTTTTTTTATGGTAATTTAATGGTATCCGTTTATAACGGCACTATTTCTTCAGGTATAAATAACTTGATATTTATATTTATAACTATTTTCTTCTTAAATTATATAATTACTTATCAGATAAATATCAAGTAAAAAGTTCATGCATGGAAAATTCATATAACAACCTATAAATAATGTTAAAATATTAATTATAAATGTTTATGGTAATCGTAAGCAAGTTAATTATCTCTAAATTATACGTTATGTAATACTACTCGATTACTTGTACTGATTAAATACAGGCAGAGTAATGTTAAGTTTAATCGAAATTATACCTAACAGTTAAATTACTTACCCATCTTCCTAATTTGTGAATTAGGCATAGATACACAGCATGTAATTGAACACATACTTTATTATTATAATTTTATTGAAAACAATTATATAATAAATACATACATATTATAGGTACTTAAAAGGTTTTTTCCTGACTGACAGCTAACCCTAACCACTAAACGCAGAGACCTGAAATTTCGAGTCGTGTACCTACTAAATAAGGATTTTTTTTACTTTGCAATGTAACACTTGGATATTTTACTTTTATTTTGAAAATCCATACTACAGATAAGCGAAATACGCAATTTCATTTACTTGGTGACATCATTTTTTCTGAGGGACCAATTTTTTCAAATCGGTTTATAAACAACAAAGTTAGGTTACAAACATATAAAAAAATGATAATCTCATCCTTTTTTGAAGTCGGTTGATAAACTGTGCATGAAAAGAAAAATAATGAAGTAAGTACCAAAACAAGAAAGTTAATACAGTGTTGGTACTATCTGTACAATTAATTATGTTTTTGTGCTTCTACGTTTTTCGGCGATAACAATATTCTCGTTAACCTGTCTAGGCTCAAAGGTTACTTGCTTTCGTACAAAAGAAAACGATGCTCAAACTTTGGAACGCAATAAGTAATATTTCTTGCTTGCGAAAAAACTTTCCTAATTGTTCAAGTTTTTATTTGAATTAATTGTTTTCATAAACTTTTTAAACGGATTTTACACCATAACAGTATCTTTTTTTATCGGAAGAAGTGACGAGACTAGCAAGGCGTTTTCTTGATGGTAAGAGATTACGCCGTCCCATAACCATAACAGTGCTAGACAGGACTGTGATTCCCATAGGCCGTTGCTACACTGCTATAGCGTTTATCATCAGCCTATCGCAGTCCACTGCTGGACATAGGCCTCTCCCAATGCGCACCATCGCGCCCTGTCCTGTCTTCGGCTAGCCGCATCCATCTTCAAGTTTTCTGTTTATGAATGCATTGTCATCGAGTAATATTCTTTTAGTGAATATGTACCCTTCAAGTAGTATTTTTCGTGCGATATCAATGAAATAATGCCTAGATCACACGTACCGAGTACTCGGTACGTATAAACATAGCGCCGAGTGCTCGGCTGAGCGAATGACGTTAACTTTCACTGTCTCGGCTGAGTAACATTTTACTGTCTTGGCCGAGTACTTGGAATCTAAGTGTGATCTAGGCATAAGAATCCTTCACAATTACCTTTAGAGTCACGGCGTTACTAGATAGGATAATAATCTCATCGAGTTACATTGTGACTTGCTGAAAACCACTCTTCTACAGGTGTTCCGCAAGGCACAGCAATTACTCTCCCCTTCGGCTCTTGCCTGAATAGATCGGCGGTTCGCCGCATCCCTGTGGCACTTACGGCACTACTACTGACGGCACCGTGGCTTAGTTGGTAGTGACCCTGCCTACGAAGCTTGGTGTTCCGGGTTCGATTCCCGGCCGGGGCGAATATTTGTGTGACGAACACAAATGTTTGTTCTCGGGTCTTGGATGTTGTGATGTCTTGTATGTGTCCATGCCACCTGCGACACAGGGAATCCTAGTGGTGTGAGTGTGTGAATGTTTACTTACATAGATAAGTATATCTAGTATGGTACTAGCTTAACCTAGGTTCAAAGCCATGATATCCCTCTAATGCGCAGAGGTCGGCCACCATGGGGTTTTAGTCGGTATGAGTCCGACATACCCCTCCGCCCTCCCCCAAGGGCGGTGGGCATCCATGAGGATTTCCCCATGTAAAAAAAAAAAAAAATGGTTCAAAGCCATAGAGCGAGCCACAGTTGCGGGCCGGACATACCTACCGATCCACTGTATGCATACAAGAATGTATATCAGATAGGGATCGGGAGAAACGATAGTAGATGGCTTGGACCTGACTGACTGACTGACAGACAACGAACAGGCCAAACCACTGAACGTAGAGACTTGGGACTTGGAGGGTTTTGTCAAGAAGTGCAAGCGCGTAGGTACCATAGAAGTAATAAAGTATAGAATTACAATGTAGTTTAATGAAAATGCGCTAAAAAAAATGGGATCTAAATTAGCTACTAACTGCTAACTAGCTACCTAAACTAGCTGAATACTTCTAGTACATTTTGGTTCAATGCTAATTTTAGAAACAGAGAAGGAACAGCGTTAGTATTTTGATAGTTAAGAATTACTCGGCTTTTTAATTTTTATTAAAACTCCATCGTAAAATGTAACAAAAATTATTTGAAAATGGAGATTCGGTTTTAAATTTATCAAACATAATTACCTACTTAAGTAATCAATTCAATTTAGGGTTCCAACAATAGAAAAAACCCTAAAAGGTTTTACAATTTTCAAAACATTTAAAGAGCTTATAATAGCCAAGATTACGACAACAACAGAACTAAGCGATTCGCAGTTATGAACAAGAAAACCGTACAAGAGATTTAATAAAATAATTCCAAGTGCTGCGTCCGGAAAGTTTCGCGCTCTACGGCTATGTTGGACCCGCGTCGGCGATGCCATAGAGCATATAGAATTGCAAAACAGAAGAGTCACAAGTCCTATAGGTAGTGGAAGAATGTATAATTCAGGGTTTATTGCTCAATTTGTATTTGTATTGTATATGTATTTATTTATTTAAAAAGATAGCAGTTAACAGTTTTTGCAACCAAAACACTTAACTTAACTAAAATTAATTGTATATAATAAGTCTAATTTTATCATTGAATTTATATACATGCTGGAACTCGTGGACAAATTCATTAATAAGATAAGATAAGATAAGATAGTCATTTATTTGCTAGAATGTTGGTACATAATAGGTTGTTACATGTCAATCAAGCGGTCCTATACATTCTGCCTCCATTCGATGCGTGCAAAATTATATTTAAACTAAGTAAGAGCATGAACCCTCTGACCTATGTTTTTATAATAGTTAAGAAAATTTTGGGTTGTGGGTTAAGCAGGATCGAAGTTAATTTTTACCTTGTATTGATCCATCACATGACAGCACTGCAGGAACCGAAGTACTGATAGATAAACTATTAAAGTGAGGGTCGATCTATCTCGGAGTCCACGGCTGAACGGAGAGAGCCAAAGATCAGCTTGTATGGCCAATGATGATGATGATAAGGTAATTTTTTTAATGTTTTATATATTTTTAATCGATGATGATCCATGATGATTGTTCTTTATATTTTTTTGAAATAAAAGCGATTACATTTTATTGAATGTTTTTTATCCGACTGTCATTGTTAAAATATACTCAAGCTGCTTCTATCAAACACCTCCTCTATGATTACCTCAAGATATTCCTTCGGCCAGCCGGCGACTTCCCGAATAGTTTTACGGCAAATACTTTAGTCTCGGCCACTTTTTGCCGTTTTCAATTCGTGCTGCGATCAATTAGACGCGGGTAAATGGATTCGGGTGTCGCCCCGTGGTGATCTATCAAGTGGAATAAGTACGTTAAACGGTAGTTAGGCGACGGGCTCGGATAAGGAACTGATCGATGGCTTGGCGGAGCACGAACGCAAGGTTTCGTGCATTAAATAGATTGGTGGAATGTCGTTCGTAGGCCTTTGCCATTATATTTGAAAAAAAAAAGTTTTCATCAAGACTACCGAACTCTACCTCATTGCTCTATCTACCATAGAGTATTTAGTCTATGCTATAAACCTACCTATTTAGGTAAAAGGAGGTGGAATGGTGATGCGTAACCTTAAATAAAAAAAAGAGAAATTACAATAATACTTTAGTGGCCAGTCCATCAAAGGCCCGTTTACACGTATTTAGTAGTAGTTAGAGATTAAGTTTTAAGTTTAGTAGCGGATCGCATGGTCTTCTTCTTATCGTGTCACTAGTTCTTTCGAACCAATGTGGTGAAAGGATTTCAAATGCGCCTCGAAGAGGCTCCTTTCGTGCAAAACGCATGATCGCATGGTGATAGATATTAACCTGTCTCGTCCCATTGCTCAAACGTAAAAGTACTACTTATACCTACGTAATATTAATTACGTAGGTATGTATTAACATAGAGTTCTAGAAATAATGTTCTACTTTTACATCATCACACACGCTAGTCATAAACAGGCTGACATTATGAAATTAACCAATTAGGTCATTTCATGCATCAGGCTGGTGGCGTGGTGTGGTGGTAGATTTTAAGTGACGCAGTCACGGAAACGTCACTTGGTTAGAAACATTATAAACAACAGAATGAAAATATCGCAGAAGTACTGTTTCTATTATTTTTAAACATACTAAGTAAGTATGTACTTGTAACAATTTTAGAATCATACTATAATTAAATCATTTTTCATAATACACTAAGGTTTAGCTGGAAGATAATGCTAAATAGTATGAAGTCCACCTTTGTAGGTTCTATTTATTAAGTGCAATAAAGAATTTTATATCTATTTATCATGGATTTATGCATATTGTGCCTGCCATTGTGTCTGCTTATAAGCTCAAAAAAAGCATTAGCATTAGCATATATATACCTTATAATATGTAAAAATGTGTTTTTTTTGTAAACGTAATAAAATAATATTTGAAAGAAATTCTAGAGGATTGCAGTGTTGTAGTGTAGAGAAAGCTTTAGATTTTAGACTAAGAGTCTGAAATAAGATATTTGAAAAGGAATTTATTATGCGGCTTGTCTAAAAATTGCATTCCTATATAACTCGTGTTTTTTTTACTCTACAAAATACAGCATCTTACGTGGCTGTGTCTCATTGGCAGATTACAATTAGTGTCCCCATGTCTAACTGATCGTGTAAATTAAGGATAAGGCGCGTCGGAGTCAGCTCGATGGCTGCGTTCCGTTTCCGGCGTCGCATGCGGGCGGGTAAACAACTCAATGTAAGATGTAATTATGTCGAGCGATCTTGAATCAGTCGGCAGGGAACGGAACGTATCAAACTATAAACTGCGTTATTCTAAAATGTTTAAATTTAAAAAGCGTAAAAACATTTTTGTTTAAAATATAATAAATAGATTATGAACTGGGGATAAAGCAATGGGGCGGCATATTGTGAGGGAGTTATGTAGAGTCCTGAGTGAAGTGAGGGGTTTAAGCTGCCCAAGATGAGGACAGACGTTATCCCAGGGAAGCAAACTCTACATTTTACACCTTCTGCGAGACAATAAAAAGCCAGGGCTTCAGCAACAAACACCGTCTTTTGTTTCACGTTCTTTAAAATCGCACCTTTTTTCTTGTTTTTTGAGTTCTGCTTATGGTGGCCAGTTCGATTTTCAAACAAACCTCTTTACAAAAACTCAATAGGTAGGGTACCTACGTGAATAATGCCCATAAGTGCATTTTTACAGTTAGAGTTTTCCACGAGTTTCCACACGAATTTGACGTTCCAAATTTAAATCGCTTTACTCCCTTGGGAGTTTCACTCAACCTTACCTTCTGAGGTAATGCTTTTGATTGCATGACATGTAATTGAACATTGGCGACATTGTGAAAAAGTATTTAATCATAGTTACTTATCTGACTTAATAAGTAGCTTCGTTATAAGAAAAGACACAAAAGTAGGTTTCAAAACTGTAATAACATCCATAATGAGTTGATTTTATTTATCACCGAAACTTTTCGCATCCCGCAGGGGCTTGGAAATGAAAAGATTTCCGCCATTTTCTTATGAAACTTTGAGGTTTGTAGAAAAGAACAATTCCTTGTTAGGCCGGGATTAACAAAGCCCTGTTTATGTTAATGAAATGAGATCTTGTCTGGAGGTTTACACTGAACTAGCTATAAACTGCGCTGTCTTTCTTGATTTGATGGCTGTACTCAGGGTTGGGATTAGGGGCGAAAATTAGTAATTATAAAGCCTTCGTTGAACAACATTGTTTCATAAAATCATATTTATTCATTCATTCTGGAATTGCTTAGTTTTAAGATGATGAGCAATAATAAGCTTATGCTATCTATCTATCTAACATAATGAAATGTGAAATCCTTTCACCACACTGGTTTGAAAGAACTAGTGACACGATAAGAAGAAGAAGAGCGACAACCACCTCGTTTAAAACGAGTCTGTAACGATTTACAAAGCATGGCTCTTAAAGTTCTTATAGTTAATTTCTCGCTTCCATGTTCAATTGTTGTGCCCCCGCCCTGGATTCGGCCCTGCTTTGATTCCGCACAGTTGTTCGTGTTTTGTTGATAAGATCTAGTTCCGCTGCGCTCTGGCTACACGCCCGGTTTCTCCGACAATGAGGCTAATTTCTAAGACAATAGATATATTTGTGCTGAACTTTCGTAATAGATTTTTTTGTTATGTTGGTAAAACAATGCGCGTTGTCTATAATTATTTTTTCTATAATATTTCACATCATCTCCCTGTCCTTATCCCACACTTAGGTGGAGTCGGCACAACTTGTCTTCTTCTTCCATTCGTCTCTATCAACCGTCATCTCTGTACTAACACCTGCTTTGTTCATATTATCCTCTTTCACACAGTCCATCCATCTTTTCTTTGGTCTTTCTCTTCTCGTAAATCTATCTCCTTTCATATGTAACACTCTTCTAGTGACATAGCATTCATTCCTTCTTTATAATATATCTATTTTAAAATTAAAAATGTACTGAAAGTTGGCTTAATTCACACAATTTTTACCACGCTTTCTGTGCTAGTACTAGTACCTACTGTTACTTATTTGTATCGAAATTAAAATGTTGGTCCTAAAAGTTGGCACTGGCGGCAAATCTATATATTAAGTTAAGTCCTACCTAGAGAGTTTGAAATTATTCGTACCTATTTACTCCAACCTCATGCTCTTTGTGAGCTGATTATAACGCTCATAACTATTATTACAACGTTAAAAATAATTTGTATAACAATTCCAAAAAATCACCGGAAACTGTTTTAATTAAAATCGTGATACCAAAATTCAGCTAACAATGGCAGAAAGTGCACACCCTCTGTTGCTTTTAACATTTTAAGAGACAACGACCCAGTGTTCCGAATTCAATTTGCAACTTAATTTTTAAAACATTCCAAATTCAAATCCATTCGAATTACGCTTGTTTGTGGAACACTTTTAAAAGTTTGTCATTCTTGAACAGAATAGGGGGAGTGTTTGAAGTGGCGAGTAACTGGCGTGCGAGTAGCTTTCGTTGTAGCTTTGCTCTTGAGTTCATTTTCAGCTGTAATTAAACTGCATTATGCTAACGAGCATAATAATTTTCTCGACACGCTGCTAGGGCAATTTCAAGCGGAATGTTTGCTTTACTTTTTATGGCACTACAATATATGTGCATAATATATGAAGCAGTAAAGTTATATGGCAAGCTTGACTGCTTGATAATTTCGTTGCGAATATCTCTAAAAAATTCAAATTCAAATTCAAATGTTTTTATTGCACCTTATACTTGAGCCTAGATACAGTTGGAGACTAATTATAAATATAAATACCCTGTTAGAGTATAGTAATCTAGTTATTCCTTAAAAAAACTATTTGTTTTAGTATTATACCTACCTACTTTACAATTTTGTTAAAGGTTGCAACACAATTTTAGACTTCAAAATAGACCTACTTACTTATTTATTTGTTTATTTATTATTTATTTATTTTCTAAATTATTTTATAACTAGCTGCCGCCTGTGGCAACACTCACGTAGTAAAAACTAGCCTATCTCATTCTCTAACTCTAACAATATACCAATACTACATTTTTGCTCTATCGGCTCTGTAGTTTTGGCATGATAGAGCACAATAAACGTTTATTCTATATCCATCAATTCTAACAACTCGCAATTTTTTTTTTGGTGGAAATTGAGATGAGCAATATCCTTGGACCTTATCTTAAAAATCAAAGTTTTTATGCTATCGTGAATAGGTAAGGTAGGTTTATTCGTTGGTAATAGGCACCTGTGTATGAATTTTACCTTAACAATTTGCATGATGAAAGATAGATGGTTGTTGATATTCAAAAAACTGCAAAACTGTACCTGCAACAAAAAAACAGAAATGTGTTACAAAAAAGTGTTTGCGCATTAAATCTATTCAAAGAGGTTCAGTTTGCAATGCCGGTAGTTAAAAACTTTTTAAAATTAGAATGTTGGTCAAAAGACCAACGTTCTAATTTTAAAATAATATAATTATAAAAATAATAGGTAGGTACATTCTAAATGATCAGGGTATTATGTGGGACATTAACATAACTCTTTTCGAATTCGAATATCGTGGTAACATTGGATGGCTGTATCTGTTTTTGATCATTTCAGTTTAAAGTTAAGTTTCCTCGAAGTGAAAAATCCTAGTTCCTGAATCCAATTTTATCCTCGACTTATATGTATTGTATACAGCTGATAAAAGTCTCGTATAAAATGTCTTGTTTCAGGCCCTCTCGGAGTAAATACTTAGCTCTGTTTCTAAATGAAACAAACCTGGGAGCAGGTATGTTTATCTGTTTGTACGCATTGCCAACACAATGCATTACTCTACTTATCAAGTTTCATAATTTATTATCTAGTGCGCCAGAACGCTAGATATGCTAGTCGTAAAATTTCAATTCCATTTATTATTAGCCCTTACCTAAAACCTTAGTGGTTTTTAGTGTTAATATTATGCGAATAATATTATTGTAGTAGGTATTTTACTTTGTTTAATACACAAAAAATAAGTATACATTTTTCGATAAAAATATTTGCGACCTTTGTTATCCGTCTGCGTTATGGATAGAATATCTAGGTAAGTTTAATATCATGCATGTACATAATATTAAGCCCGTACAATGAATTAATGAATGAATGAATTACTTATTTATTTTTCTCAAGTATGGTTCATACATAAACAGCTATGGTTATTAGGTAGAAACCTAACGATTGTATTTTAAAAAGGTTCTAGAACCTATAGAACTATCTCTCTGCGGACTCGATAAATATCTAAGGTATTATTACGAAATCTGAAAAAAGTACTGATAATAAGCAAAACAAGTTGGAAAGTAATGAATTATCCTCATTAACGTCAGTGCTTAAAAATATAAGTAAATGGTAGCCTTAAGGATAAATAGTACCCCACTGATAGTAGGGGGTTCTAAACAACTAGTACCGTGTATTTTACGTCCTTGTTTTACATCTCGTTGGTAGTGTAAGCTAAAAATACAGCGCAATAAATCAGGGTACCGTGAGCCGCGGCGGAAACCCTATTAGCAAACTGGCCACCAGCTAGCGGGCTATCTCGAGAATCACTCGACCAATACAGCTGAAGACTACAAAAATTAAATAAAGCATTTTTTAAAACATGTTAATATTTAAATGCGGTTCAGTTTTTCTTTATTTATAGCGTTTATACTTTCTCTAATAGGGTACCTACATGATACGCCCGAACTAACACGTAATTAGAACTCTGAATTCGTGATATAATTGGTATTTATTTTTGGAAACTAGGTAAGGTTTAAAGCCTAACTAGTATTTACTTTGCATGCTATATCCTAGACTGCAACATCAATATCGCTGAACAAATACTGGAATTCCACCCCCGAAGTCTCTTCCGCGACATTTTGATTCATCCCCAACCCTCAGAATTCAAATTCAAATTTACAGCTTATCTTCTGAGACGATCCATTACATCCACATTGTCTAATACCTAAACCTACCGGGGCGTTTGTTTGTTTGTTCCCCGAATTAAACGTAAACAATGCTTATTATAAGGCTTCGATGCCGGTATTTAAATTGATCAAGCTGGGTAAGTGGGATAATCCCTTGATTAGGGGAATGGAGACAAGGGTGGAAGCACCTATAGAATCAGGAGTATTTGCATGAGCTATGTAGTTTATAATGAAAAACATTAAACTCGAGTTCAATCAGGATTGAGAAATCGTTTCTCGCTTTTTTGTAATTAGAACTTTTAAACGGAACTCTACGTTTTTAATGTGAAAATAGCAATATTATTTTTACGTTTCGTTTCACGTTGACCTTATTTCAGCTACTCTTTATTTTTGCTCATAATTACAAAGCCAAATTGTGTTTACATTTTACCCCCCAACCTTAACTAGCAACCAGGAATCCTGCAAATGAAACCATAAATATTAGACGGAACCCATTTGAGTTAAATTTTGATGACGATGATGACATTTGGGCCCGAGAGCCGAATGGTGGATTAACCCCCTAATTAAGGCACACCCCCTTTAATGTTACCCCAAACACTTATAAAGATAAATGAACACCCTCCACAGCGTTTTAGGCCACAGATGATGGAATAGTTAGAGAGAACTAGGTTAAAAGCCCAGGGAGATATCGCGTATGTGGTCATAGAGTACGCGTATGCAAGTATGAACGACTTCACAATTTTTAATTCTCGAAATAAGGGAAGATTTGATTTTTACTAAGTTAGTTCTAAGAAAAAATCTGTAAGAAAAAATGAAAACTTATACTGAGCCAAGAAGGTTGCTCAGACGCAGTTAGGCGTCTCCCAGACGATCAATTATAATGTGCAATAAATATGACGAATCGCGCAATATTGTTGATCGTATAGGGTTTCAATTGAATCTTTCTTTCTTTCAAATCTTATTGTATAATGAATATAATGTGCAATGTTATTGTAGGTCTAGGGGCCGCCTTAGTCAAATTAGGTAACTAAAGCGTCAAAAACAGTAACCTTTTTTCTACTCTAAGGGTAAAGGGTTTTATTACTACGGTAAGTACCTAAATAATTAATTGAAGTGTTTAATTAAATTTACTTTTAAAATTAGCATTTTTAGTGTGAGTACATTATTATGTTTTGAATCTGAATGCGCGCGCACGAGAGTTTAAAGCTCGTTATCTGAATCAAAATTCTAGTTCAAGACAAGTTTTTTAAGTTTTTCAAGGACTGCCTGAAATTTGTGCTTGAGGTTTGATTTAAATTGAAATTTTGTATAAGCCATCATATCTAAGGTATGAACTTAATAAGTCTTCTGCAACTACCAAAGTCTCCTATAAATACCTGATCTTTTTTGTTATAAAATACAGGTTTAGCTACGTCGCGCCTTCGCCTCCATCCAATTTGAATTTGATATCGAAATTCCACATCACCTCCTCACCTCGGAATAACACCTATCAATTTAAAAGTGAATTTCTTATAAGCGAAAATTCTTTCAGGAAAATGGCGTCAGTACTTCCACTTTACGGCGCAGAAAGGGTTCCCGCTAGTAATAAAGTAATTTATCCAGTCCCGATAACTGCCAATAATCCCAGCGTACTTCGTGGAGAATATGAGGAATAAATAACGGTAGAGTTTGGAGTTACGAAGGAGAATAAGGCGCGGCACGAAAGATAATCGAATTCGGACTCCGAGAGATTTGATACACTTTTAAGCTGCGAACTCCGAAAGTTAATATAAGTGGTTAGGAATAAACAGTGTCAAATGTGCTCTAAGATAGTATGATGTATCCTAATAACGATTGAATTACAAATATTGTAGGTATTGATCTTTTTTTTAAGCTTATGAGACAAGAAATATACATTATTATCACTCTGGTAATACCATTTACGATAGGTACCAAAACAAAAATGGTAGGTGTACAATATATGTTAGCAACGTCTTGTACATCAAAGTTGATATGAATTTCCCAGATGGGTCGAGAAATCCAAAACTTGCAAAAACTTCACACAAACACTTTACAAGCAAACAATATTTAAGGAAGGCTTTAGCGATGAGTACGTACTGATTTATTTATCAAAAATAGGCTTACGACCACGACCACGACTCGCTGATGGTAAGCGACGTCATCATTTACGTGTCAATAAAAAACTATTAGTTATTTACTCCGATTCGGAGTATAAGCTCTATTGTCGTGTCCCAGCTCTAGTTTGTAGTGGCAGGAGTGGCGCAGGCGATAACGTTGCAACTACGAGCTCCTTAATTTCAATATTGCTGCTTGATTAATTAAGATTTGGTTAATTCAATGAGCTTGGTGCATTAGTTAGCACGTCTTGAGATAGGACAGGACCGCTTACAGCAGGGAATAATCGTCACTAGTTATTTTTGAACCAGTGTAGTAAAGGATTTCAAGTGCGCCTCGAAGAGGCTCCTTTCATGCACTATATATGAAAAAAAATCCTATAGAAGAACTATGTATATGAAGTTCTGTACCCCGAAAAGGTACAGAATAAGTAAGTAAAATACTTATGTTCCTAAAATTAATGAACCTAATTAATAAGTAATGCAATAACGGTCACCTTTCATTCGTCAACTCGCTCTTCTAAAGTGTTACTTTGTCTGTTAAAAAAGTTACTTAAGAGGCATCCTCAAATCCGAATTTCATACAAAATGATTCGGACAAATGCTCAAAAAGTAGGTACGCCGTATTATAGTAATTTCTTCACACTATTCGTTTCGTCCATGTTTTTTGATTTGGTGAACAAAAAAAGTGAAAGGTTTCATACTTTAATTTAGATTTTATACGTATTTTTAAGTTAGTAGGGTTAATTTTAAAACACGAACAAAATCTAAATTAAAGTATGAAACCTTTCACTTTTTTTGTTCACGAAATCAAAAAACATGGACGAAACGAATAGTGTGAAGAAGTAACTATAATACGGCGTACTTTTTGAGCATTTGTCCGAATCATTTTGTATGGAATTCGGATTTGAGGATGCCCCTTAATCACTGTACGAGAATGTGAAGATGAAAGATTGTATTGGATTTAATTGGTTGAATATTGCTTTTCGCTCAAAATTGCAGTTCTTTGAATCAGCTGGTCCAATCAATAGTCTCGAACACACCAAAGTACCAGGATCAATTTCTGTTCCTAATTCCATTACTAGACGACCACACCGCGCACCGGTGCCATAACTTAGTTATGACCGTTCGAGCGGTAACCGCGATAACGGTGATTGTCCAATGAATTTATTAGGAAAACTATTTCTCAGTGATTGGAAATTCAAATTCATTGGCGTTGCTTTTTATTCAATTTAGGATAATTGCAGAAATTCTATCCAAACTCATTTCACGTTGAATTTTGTTGAGTTTTTGTCATCCCCAAATTAGTTTCCGTATGATAGCTCAGAAAACGCGTAAGCATAGAAGAGTGTCTAAGCAATTTCTTCGCCACAAAATATTTCTTATTTTTTTTGAATCCTTGATTTTGTTATTTTATTTTATTTTTACAAAATTCACAGGTCTTAAGAGTAATAGTGAATTAGATTTATTAACAAGTCATACAGCCAATTTAAATTTTTCAGCTGTATCTTCGCATATTGACAGCCACTAATGTATGTAGGTAAGTACATTGATATATTGGATTTTTTATATAGTACTAAATTAATGGCACTATATTGATTTTACGTTTAGTGGCACATGAGAAAGACGATTGATATTTGTACTGAAACATTTAATTTAATTTACGTTTCAACCAGTTTTATATACAATTTATACAGGCTTGGTTCATTCAAGTGGTAACGACGATACCTAATTGTCATGAATATCAGACGGGCGGTAATGAGAAATTAGTTCTAGCAACTGCTCTCATTTGCAGTATGAATTTTGTATTAGTTAATTTAGCGTGTTTGCTCAACGTAAGAATTGTTTGAGCTCGGGTTAGATATAAGATTGGGCTACAGAAAAGTCACATGTCACATTACCAAATAATTTTACCTCACCGAATAAAATAGTACTGTCATTAATCAAGTTCGTTTATTTATTACAGTATATTATGCTAACTACTACAATCTACTCGTATATTACAAGATTTACAAAATGAAACGATTGGGCCACCCATAGACACCAAACGATCTATAGGTAGCTCAACTGATGTTAAATGTATGTTTTATATATTGAACTAATGCCACAACTTTTAATTAAATGTTGTAAATATGCAATCAGTAGCTTAATAACAGTGTCATTAATTTCCATGTAATTTGCAGTCATACTATACGTATCCTCAGATATAAGAAACTCACACCTACTTTTGGATGGTTCTTTGCACAAAAATGTTAACGTTTGTAAGCCTAATTAATTGTTTCTGTTGACATTCGTATAATCATTTACAACCGAAAGCAAAACCTTAAACAAATATTTCCATAATCCTTAAAATATTTACAGAACATTACAATTCAAATTTCAGATCTTAAGTTGAAATTCGAGCTGAATGAGCATTCCCAGCGTTGTTGTACAAATAATGAAATGGCTGAGAAAATTACGTATTTACGTAAGCGGATTGCGGTCCGGCGGCGGGCGATTATGACACTAACGTTTAGAGACAGCCCCCTAATTCCATATCACAAACTGGAACGCAGCAGAATTGTAATTAATCCGATGAAAATATGCGATTCAAACCCGAGCCGAGAGGGACTAGGGCTCGAGGCGCGGCGCCGGTCACGGACGCAAAAATAATGTTTCATATTTAGGTAGATTTCTCTTTAAATATTGCTGTTTTACAGGAATGAACTAGTCTTCTTCTTCTTATCATGTGACTAGTTCTTTCGAACCAGTCAGAGAGTTTTGCATGTGCGCCTCGAAGACGCTCCTTTCGTACACAAGTAAACCTATTGTTTTTAAAGTAGTAGAATAAGAAATATATTTATTTTGTAGAAAGAATTGAGAAAAAAAATCTGACTTGCGTTATCAATCGCATTTTTTAAATGCTTAAAGGTGATTCTGTTGAAATATCAGTAGGTACTTATAAAATTCTTATAATATATTGTCTTTAAAAAAGTTCTTAATTCGGAGGTTTGGGCGAAGAACAAATAGGCTAAGCTGTTTAAGTGTTTACTCAACATCATAATTCCAATATTTGTGGTCCGCACATTTTTCTCCGCACCCGCTTATGTCTTTATTTCAACACTTAGGGGAATTGTGGACGCAGCGTCCAATGTTTACGAATTGCTGATTATTATCTTAATAGGATCGCGCGAAGATTTACTGTGACCAGCCCCCGATGGGAGGATATGGACAAAGCGGGTATGTCCGCTATATTGGACTGTACCTAATTTGGTCATTTTGTACCAGTGAGAGGCGTAAAGTGGTTTTTGATATGGCTTTGACCGCCACCGTGACGTTTGCTGTTGGGTTGGTGAATAAATTATGATGGAACAACACAGACTATTACTTATGGCTATACATTTTCACAATATATAAGTAGTATAACATGTTCAAAGTTCAAAGTTAATTTATTGCATGAAATATATGTTTTTACAGATCTTAAATATTTACATTGGTATCAATATATTCTGCCGTCTCGGGCGTGCAATGTTGTTTTTACAAACAAAAAGTATACCTATTATATATGTACAACAACACTTTATAACATTAATCTTAAAAGACAAAATCGAAAAAATACAAAATTAAATAAAAATTAATAATATATACCTATCTTGAGTTTAAATTAAATTATAGTGTTTTTATGAAGTTTTTGTCAATTTTAAATTCATTTAACGTGTAGTAACATTTGGTGAATAATACCTCTCTCAGCTTTCTGTGGAACAGCGAACAAGGCAGTAATTGCAAATTATAGTAATAGTAAATGGAAGTTAGCAACAGATTACAACTTTACTTTAAACTCTAACAGTATTAATATTGTCACCTACAATTTCTAAGTAACTCTACACAACAAAAAGGAGAGCCACAGAGCAAGATGCTTATACTTTTAAAAAATCCTATTAAATAGTGAATAATCATCACACACATCGGTGTCTGTCCTGAGTCTGGGAGTGTTCTATGTATTCCATGTATACATTTAAAAAAGTATATAAGTATTGTATCAGTTATCCGGTTTCCATAGTACAAGCTCTGCTTAGTTTGGGGCTAGATGGCGTTGTGTGGAATGTCCAAAATATCTATCTATCTATCTAATTATTGTAGGTATGAAAATTACGTGGTGGTCAAGTTGATACTCATGAAAAAATATCTTTAAAAGCTACTAACAAGTTATAGATATTTTTTTTCTGTGTTTTTACGAAATATATTTATGGAAAACTCAAATAAAGACTGTTCACCAAGTAAATAGTTACTTCTCCTCGTACATATGAGACAGACGGCTGTGATTAAACTTCTTATGTCTTATCTTTGAAAGTTTTCTAATAATCCAGTCTTGGCTAGCATCTATATCAACTTACCCTTGATTTCGTAGACAATGTCACTCGAAATTGCTGCTTAAAGAGGCATTAGTATTAAGTTAAACAATAATCTGGACCTGAAAATGCGTTTTGTGATTTGGAAAACTTATTATTTACTTTTGGGATCTAGTAATTTCGCTCCCATTCAACGACATTATTACTTTTCCATTGTGGAAGATGAAATTATTGCCAAGCCCTATAAAATGATAATGCGTCAATTTCAGAGACCGATTTTTTTATTCAATTTTTAATAATCATATCGCTATTATTTGCTAAAATACATAAATTATTATCAATCAGAGTAGCAAAGATATGTATGAACTTTATATTGATTTTCGATTTTAAATGAATAATTATATACTTAGTGTTAATATTAGGTATAATTATAAGACCTTTTCCGGCTGCTAGTTTCAACGTGATTGAATTAGTAACAAAAATAAAAAAAGAGTTATTTATAGTGAAAACCTAATAATATCAAATACGTAAATGTTTTTATAAAGCCTCTTTCAATGTCAAGGGCTTAGCGTGAATCTCCATGGCCTTTACTTTCTATGGCCATCTCTATTTGCAAGTCAAATTTCTACAATACTTCGTCTCCACCAATCTCCTAAGAGCAAAATAGGGCAGGTCACAAAACGTTATGATGTGATCGTTTGACTAACGCCCCAGTTTGCGTAATTCATTGCCTGCTCGGAGGCGGACGCATTTGTTGTCGTGATAAGGACCCGCCAGTGAGTAGGTACTCAAGGAACAACGACGCACCATTTGTTCCCGTGTTTAGAAAACAATACACATAGTGGAAGAGGCAGTAGGAAAGTTTTTCAAGAGAAAGAGGCAAGTTTTACAGACAAAGTTGGTTTTGGTATGAAAATGTTTTTTGTGTCAAAATCGTTCAAGATATGAAAATAGGTAATATCGGGAAAAGATAAAACAATCTTGGTAACATTAGATTACAATGTATCCTCCACTACTTTAGCTCTGCTTTGTAAAGCCTTGGAGCAAGTTATTGTCAGTCTGTAAATTAAAATTTAATTTAAGGAATTACAAATAACTTAATTGAACCTAGTCATATTTAAAACGCCTTCATCCACATTATTTAATGCTCTATTGATACAATTTTCGAGCATAGGTTTCAACATTTCCTGTCATTCTGTATCGAAAGATACTTTGCGTTAGTTTCTTTTGTATGCCACTTCAGTTCCAACCATCGAGTGGATGAATAGCGAAGTTTCCTTTCTGTTCCATCGTCTGGCACAATAGGGCTACGGTTTATACGACACTATTCCACGAGGGTCTGCATCAAATTGAAATTAATTGGCTCGACTTCTGTTTCGTGTAACTTTCCTGCAAAATTTTCGGCACCTTTTGTGTGATACCAAACACTATGTAACGTGGATTCAAGGATAATTATGTTTTTTTATTATATTGTGTGTTAGAATAGTTGGATCTTCTGTATTGTTGGCATTATATGTATTTTTAATGAAAATGTGTTTGTTATTTCAGTACAAAAATACTGTTATTCGCACGAGTTTTGCACTTATCTAATTTTGGGACCGACCACGCATGAATTAATTTATTTTGATAAGCCGTTTAATTTTGATACAACAAAGACATGGGTGTGGTATAAGTATATCTACTGTAAAATTTTCAGCAAGATTGTATGAAATTTGAAATACGGATACGTGGAATTGAAAAGTGGATATTATTCTGTATTTGATCTGATTTGATACGGAATATTTTTTAAATTTATAAGTTATAATTATTATTTAAAATTTTAATATTTTTTTAAAACAAACTATGATGAAGAAAGGAGGACTCGGATACGCACCGAAGATAGGATACGATAGCAGCATAAGATTGCAGCCAAACCGTAAGTTTACAATTTCACGGTTTGAAAAACGTCAAACTGCTGTTAGTCAAACGGTAAACTGTCGAAAATTTGGAAACGCAAGTAACATGCTCTTTAAAACAGACCAATCACGGCTCGGTCGCCCTTTCACTGATTGGTACGTTGTACTTTTTTGGTGATCGTTTACAAATTTTCAATGTTTAAAAACCGTAAATCTGCGAACTGTCTTTTGATTGGTATATTTCGTAGTGTTTACAATTTTTGGACGTGTTTGAAAACCGTTACATAGAAAACTTACGCTTTTGACAAAATTAAGGTGACATACACAGTCCATACAAATAAGAAAATAATTTTAATTTGGCAATAAAAACAAACGGAATAATTGTTTTAAACACTATGGTAATGAGTAAAATCGTGTGAACAAAGTTTACACAAGCAAAACACGCACCGGGACGGGTCCGAAACGGATTTACGACTTTTATCTGATTACGAATGCACTTTGCATATAAACAACAAGCACGCTTTAACTGGCTTGTAATAAAGTTTATATTCCTCTGTTTAGCTAACTGGGTTATAATAAGCAATTTTCCCAAGGTTTTCTGCTAAATTAAGATAGAGCGTACCAACTAATATTTAGTGAGTTTATATGTACGATCATAATTGAGGTATGGTTTATGCTAAACTACTGAACCAATTAAACTGAAACTTGACACATCTTATTCTCGATTTAGGACCCGTAAAAATCAACAAAGTACCAACTTTGCTGTTATTTTATACTATTCCCACAATGGTGTTCCACAAGGCGCCCCACTAGGTCCGTGTCTCTACAAGCTTTACCTACATAGTATACGTGTTCATACCTCCTTACCCTGATCGCGGTTGGTTGCAGCCGACACCGTGCAACCGCAACTATCAAACTGCGACCAAATCCGCCATATTCCATGAAATCGGTAATTAATGCGAGTTAGATATATGCGACATTGTGATGCGAGCTGAGTTAATTTTTGTTCTGTTTTTTACAAATAGTTAACTACCTGCTTCCTGCTTATTTGACTAGCTAAGAATAATTTCTAAAACATAATATGTATAGAAATGTACAAATTTTTAAATAGGTACATAAAAATGGAGAAAAGTAGGTCGGTATTTTTAAGAGCTCAACCAAGCGATGTATTTAATTAGGACCCAAAATAGATAATTACATATCAATTCAATCAACATAAAAATCAAAATAAAAATGATTAGCGTCATCCCACGCTAGCCCTAAACATTCTTTCATCTGTTGATTGAATTTCAATGATTTCATAACGATGAACCAATCGATAAATTAGCATGCCCAGTCACTGCGCCGACTGCATTCATAAGCATCAATATTTAATTGTTTCACTTCATTTGCCTTTTCGATAGATAGCTCACTGAACCTGTTAAAATAATTACTCTACGGAGCAATAGCGGTGTACTCCTAGAGGTAATGATTGAGTAATTTCGATGAAATTAATAGATTACAACTACAATTTAGTGGAGCACAGGGCGGACCCGATTCCGGCCAGATTGATTAATCGTCAAACTGTCGCCGCGTCTGATCGCCGGCCGAACTAATTGAAAAGTCAACATCTCGATATCCCGAAAGATCGATTACTACACATGCAACTAATTGGTACAACCCTGCACTCGCCGCCGAGAGATTAATTGCCCTCGGCTACTTCTAATTAACACAATATTCTTAAAATTCTTGATTAACAGATCGGAATTTACCTATCGGAAATCTACTTGTGTTTCTATAGTCGCTAATGATGGCAACAATTCGATGTTTCGGCTAAAATATATGTGTAAACTGGCTACTAATAGGATTACGAGGATGTTGTGCCTAGATGTAATTCGAATCGGCTGCAATTTGCAAATAGCCGCGTAAGCCCTAAATGCGATTATGGAAGGAGCACAATCAAAGCCATTGGAATAATTGTGAATTTAATCAAGCATTTAGATAGGTTTACTCAGGTAGTGTTCATATTATTATGGCTTAAGCTATTAGCTTGATTTTCGTAGTAATGCCTTATTTTTATTATGAAAGCGTGCGCTTTACGAGAACAATTAGCGGTTAATGTCGCCATAATGTTTTACACATCGTGTTTCTGAGCCCTGAGCACAATGCGAGTGACCAAGCGCGACCGCCATTTTGAGCAAATAATTCAACAAGATTCGCGTAAAATGGACGTCACTTCCGCGCGGAGGAAACTCGCATCCCGATTTGATGGAAATATGGCTCTAAATTGGTAAAAAAATTGCTTTTCCACTATTTTGTGAGCTTTGTGTATGAATTAGTTAGGTTGGTTTTAGTGCTCATACATTAACGCGCGTACGTGAGCTTAGCAATAAAAGCGTTCTTTATACGGCGCGGAATGATACGAGTTCCGTCGGCGATGCGGCCGGCAGCCCGCGAGAACAATAAGCAACGACCGCTGCGCTGCGCTCCCTCGCCAAATAACTTCACTAAATTCGCAGCCAAAATGCACTGCCCATTTCCTCCATAAAGCGCTCGCAGACAGTTCTGTTTTAATGCTATTCAGAAATTCTGTTGCGGTTAAGCCGCGCAAAGTGTAATCGAATACTGCTATTAGACTATCGAGACGACAGAGATCGATTAATAACTACTATCGATCGATGCCGCATCCCTATGTTGTGTGGCGAAGAAAATAAAGCTTAATCGAAGCTATGAAAATACCATCTATCCGTGTAACTCTATTATTAAGTTGTGGGTCATTTCTCCGTCGTAAGCAGCAGCGTAGGTGTAGATAAATAAAAAGACAAAACTAAGGTATTTTTATGCGTAAGTAGATTTTCAGTCCGTAAAGATAGGTTTATTATTTGTCGATTAAATCACTGATCACGTCCATATTTTGCGGATATCCAGTTAGCGCACAACCATTCATTCGCACTGGTTATCAGTGATCAAATTCGGACAGCTTTTTTTTTGTGAGATAATTCTGCCACAATTTATGCACCAGCGGAAGACACAGCAAAGATAATTTTAAATATTCAAATTTAATTAATCGTTAAAGCAAATAGTTTATGGGTTAATTAAAAACGCATTCGTGGCGATAAAGCATCACCGTGGGAACAGTAAAACCGCTGCAAACCCATAAATTCAGGTCTCGGCCACGATAAAGAGCCTTATAAAAGTTGCATTTATTATCTGGCATCGGTTACGATCGTCGAAATGTCGCAATATAAGGAGCATCGCGGTCGGCGACAGAGGTCTTTAGTTTGATATATTGGCACGATAAAATACCATGGATCTATAAAATAATAAATGCCTAAATAAAATAAATAAATTGTTTATTTTGCACAAGAAATTTGACGGTAAAATACAGTAAAGAATATAATAATAGGTAAGTTACTTGATGTAATGGTCACAAAACAATACTTGTAGTCCCAGAGTTAAGTCTCTGTTCCTCGCACTAGGACTGAAAACCTGTACAGCGAAGTCACAACGATTCCGCAAAGGCCTATAATCATTACTGTAACAATTATTAGCAAGTACTTAAGATTCTTCATTTCATACCATGTTACTGCTATGTATATGTTAATGTTAACGGAAACTGTTTAAACAAAACAAGTAGAACGGTTGCTCTATATTCATAGGTAAGTCTGGATGGACTATTGATTTAATATTGATGGACTATTGATTTATAGTGACAATTATTGTTCTTCACTGATTCTTGATAAATATTTAGTTTGACATACTTATGGTATATTAGATTGTTGACATCAATAATATCAATACAAATATTTTAAATTAGAAAACGTTCCGTATGTAATAGGTACACTAACGAGCCTACATTCTAATATTATGTAAGTAAAGTACCTACTAAATATAAAAATGAACTCAAAGTTGTAGCGCCCTGACAGGGTTCATGTGCATTGTGTACTAGCTACTTACACCTAAGTTGTATTCCATCTGTATGCAAATGAGAACAATAAAGTAAACTATGAAACTATGGATATTTCTGTGCAAATTATTGAGGACTTCTTCTTCAGTTTTTTATAACCTTGTCCCATTTCTATTTGGGGTCGGCTCTCCTAATCAGTCTTCTCCATACCTTTTTGGACTGGGTCGTCGTTGGGTCTATTTGGTTGTTGTCGAGGCATATCCTTCATACTGACATCCATATGAGACGGGGTCTTTCACGTTTTCTTGGTCCCGCTTTATAATTAAGCAATATTTTTGTCATATTGTCCTCTGGCCTACTTATAACATGGTCTTCCAAATCATTGAGGTCAATATTCGCATATCCTCACCTCATCCTATCTGTATTAGAAACATTTCTGACAATCGCAATCGTATCGAATATGATAAAGACGCAGTGAGGTCGGCCTGCTACGTGATGTACCGACGACATTGTTGCGTATGACTGTTGTCAATCAAAACATAGATTCGGTAGCCTTGCAATAATAATTACCGATCGAGGCCAATCATTCGTATACATTGATTGAACAATTGACTCTAATGCAAATAGGACATGGACATAACTGTATTGATTGCCATTACTAAAGATTTCGTGGAATAGGTCAGCCATTGATTGTGTCCTTGTGTTAGAGTGATTTAAAAAAAAAATAACTATGTTCGTCTATCGTCTCGCTTTCTGTCTATTTGTGGCAGTGATTTCGTGAAATGCAGCGGAAGTGTATAACAGGAAGTAGCCCTAAGATGGCACTAATTTCAGAAAAATTAAGTAAATAGAATTCTACAAATCCAGATGTTATATGCGAGACTGGCTATTTTTTTACTGCAAACTTTAAATACGTATTAGTGTATTTTATAGAGATTAATAAAAAAAGCCCGAAGTTCTACTGATAAGTAGGAGATCACTCCTGCCTATGACCTAAACCGAGCTACACAGGACTTATACATATGTTGTTATAGTGCATTGTGTTTTACCTAAATACCGCATTATGTTACGTAAATTATATACCCTAAGGGACCATTTATCTATTCCGGCGGGATAGTTATGAATTAGGTTAACACTAGTAGCAAGTTCATGGTTATTCTTGTGTAGGTATTGAGATAACAAATATTATGAAAACTTTCATGGTAAAGCGTTGTAGTTGCCTGGGTGGGTAGCAAAATGTGGGATGGATTCTTGCATTTTACAAAGAAAAAAGTAAATAATAAATAAGAGAAAAACTTAACAATTTTGTATATTTGCTAATGTTCTACACTTCCTTACTCTATGACTCTACCAAAACCATTTTTGGTAGGTTTTCGGTCACGGTTTTGGGAGAGTCATACAATAAAAACATAGCATAGATACTGAACTGTTAGATTTTTCTCTTATATTATGTACTTTATACTAATTTAAACAACTATTCCTACTAGGAAGATAGTAAATGGAGTTTCTACTAATATCGAAAATATGAAAAAAAATCGTAAGTTCTATAAATACAATGCATAGTAATTTATATAGTAACTTCTAGCAAAGTAACTTATATGTTTTTTTCAAAGAATTATCATGACATAAAAATAGGAAGTTGTTTGAGCAAAAGATTGTGACGAGTGATACCAACTTTATAGAGCTATCGAGAATCTTCTAATTATTTATGTAAAACAAACGGAATTTTATAATTATTGAAAAAAGGTCTCATTCCGACAGACGGACATCGCTATAAGATATTATCTACAGAGTATTAAAGATTAACAAATGTAAAATTAACCAAAAATAATTTTAATTATACAAAACATCGGTTTTATACAATTAACAATATCATTAGATAGGGATCAGTGTCATCATTAGAATGATAAGTTTTAACAACAGATACACATGCTAACTACTAAAAACCGACAGTAGATAATGTAATACCTAATATAAGGCCCAGAATCCTATGCGCCGCTATCTCGCTCGCACTTTGGAACATTTTGAGAGATACACCAATTGACTGAGCATAAATTTCAAAAAGGCACGGAATGTTTTTTTTTAATATTTTTTTTTTGATATGCTTAACATAAGCTACGGAAATAGGGAAAAACAGTTTTGTCCTATTTATTTCGCTCATGTAAAACATGCTTAACATATAAGCTAAGGAAATTGGGAAAAATAGTTTTGTCCTATTTCTTTCGCTCATGTTACACATAATTATCAAAACAAAAAATAAACTAACACATTTCATGAGGTTGTAGTAACAAAATCACAAATCCACTTTTTTGAAAATTTATACTCGGTCAATTTATATCTTCAAAATGTGCAAGTAAAATAGCGGCACGCGAGTTTCTGGCCCTTAATACGAGAAAAATAGCCATAAACAAGGATTTTTTTTACACAGTAATTAATCATACGCTGTAACTCAATCAACACAATAAAGGGAAAACAAAAAATATTTGACCGTTCTATCATTTAATTACGGAGCCCCAATATACGTTCCAACGAACGGTTCCCTCCCCTTCGCGTGTCAACTATTATTGTAGACCTTTTTATTTCGAAACATGAAAAAAAAAATTGATACGTCACGCAAGCTTAGAAAATAAAGACTTCTTGGAATAAGAATGAAAGGCAGAGCGCAGGTTGAGGGCTTAAGATATGAACTGGGCGTTTTCTCTATTCCATCTGAGGCTATTGTTCTAGAAAAAAAGTCATACATTGATTCTCATCGGCTGTAAAATGTTTTGTAATATAACTGAAGGCAAGTTACTCTACTAGTCAATGAGTCTAGGAATTAAGCCAGCTATGGATATATGGATAGAAAATGTCTTGTTGAAATATAAGCTAGAGTTAGAGTCCGGTTTCGCAGTAATGGCCATCTGCCGCCAACTGCATTAAACTTCCATCCATCCAAAAAAAAAAACGAAGTGGTCTTTCACTGGTCAACAGCACAGTGAAAATCTCACTGGTGAGTGGTGATGAGTAAATGCCAAGTAAGTTTTGAAACTGTACCTTGTAAATGGTCATTTTTACAAAAAAAAGGTCGAGCACAGGTTGAGGACTTTTTCAGTATACTCAGTGGAAGCTGAGATCGCTGAGTAATTTCAAGGAAAAGAACCAAGTTAGCTTAGGAGTCCAAGTTTGAACGGCTGCAAATGAGCCAAAATACTCAGTACTCAATATTTTATTTGTTTAGTACCAATGTAAAACAATTAGTATACTCATTATGAACGTTCATTCTTACCATCTATAGGTGGCTAACGTTAGATTGTTATCACTCTGTGGGCTTTATTAAGTGGTAGGGTAGAATCAGTTCAAACGATATTTGAGTTCTTGGAAAAATATTGTAAAAAGTAATAAATTAAAGCTCGAATGAATATTAATATTTAAATTGTAACTTTCGTATAAAAATATGATGCGTAGGTATCTACCAAAATAGTTTTTAGCAAGGAAACGAAAAATAATCACTTTAGGTATTCGAAAGGTCTGTGAAAATGGATGGATATATGAATAAAAGAATAGGTTTATTTCTTTTTGCCTCGATACGACAGACGTAGCTTTGGGTAGAGACTAATCTAGGCTTAAAACTTTATAAATGTATGAATATCTTTTCAAATGTTAACATTTTAATTTTTAGTGAAGTGTATGGAGAAGCCTTTAATTGTAACTTAAAGTAGATTAAAGTGGGTACTAACTCAACGTGTTAAAGAATAGTGAACATAAATGTTAGGATAAGCCTCTAATTTAAGACGAAAACCTTTAATTAAATAAGTAATTCAGTAATTTATTAGAGTAAGTACTAAGAACTACCTAATAAACTGAGGTATTTTCAGCTTAAATAAATCCACGACTTTAACTTAAAGCTTTATTTTATAATACGGTTGTAAAGATAGTAAAATAGCGTGCGGGTTAAAGCGAGTACACACTGCCCTCCGAAGCAGTAGGAAGCAGCCATTTTGCTAAGACCTAGTGCATATAAGCAACTAGGACTGAGTGTTGTTTGTTGTAAATCCGATGTGAAAACTGTTGTTGTGTTTTGTGTTAAAATAAAATAAATTGTGAGAAGAAACGACTAGAGTTCTTGTGATATTTCGTGGGTAAAGCTGCGGGCTTGCCGCTAGTAAAATAGAGTATGGCACAATCATCGTTTGTGACTGAACATTAACCCTGCGGGGTAGAAAATATAAGAATTGTCAAATACCCTACGGGGTAGAAAATATGGGAAAATTAAGAAAAATGTTTCGAAATGTTAAATCTCAAACGATGAATATTTTTACTAGCCGCAAGCCCGCGGCTTTACCCATGGTATACCAGAAAAAAATAGTTAATGTCCTTTTCCAGCTGATAAACTCTATACTGAATTGAAGCTATATTAGTTCAGTAGTTTTGCGTGATTGAGCTACAAACATCATCATCATACTCACAAAACTTTTGCCTTTAAAATAAATCGGATAAGCTCATAATGGAAGTAAACATAAACATTCACACACTCACACCCCTGCACTAGGATTCCCTGTGTCGCAGGTGGCATGGACACATACAACACATCACAACACCCAAGACCCGAGAACAAACATTTGTGTTCGTCAGTAATATTTGCCCCGGCCGGGGATCGAACCCGGAACACCAAGCTTCGTAGGCAGGGTCACAACCAACTAAGCCACAGTGTCGTCAAAGCAAGCGTCAGTAGCAAGAGCAACACCAACGAATGGCAAAATAAGAATCATTAAAAGGTCTTAATTTTTTTTTAGAAATTATGACTGAGGTATCTCGCATATCAATCCCCTGTTATTCTATATACTGATACAAAGAGGCAATGCAGCCAGTAGCCTCAACACACTGTCATCGGGTATTGAGTTAGAACAGTTGAGCTACCTGTAGATCTTTTGCAATGACCTATGGTTGGCCCAATTGTTTCCTTTAGTACATTTTATAACAAACATTGCAATAGTTAGCTTATGCTGTAAACAAAAATAAAATTTACTCATTATTTATAGTTACATCTACTCTGTAACGACTCTATAATCAGTGGAACTGTATCAAAGTAGGCTTTTAGGAAGTTTGTGAGCTAAAAGGCCCCATTCTACTGCAGTCTCGCTTTGTTTAATCTGCGAGACGCGTTGCGCTTTAGCGAACAAAGCAACACACAGCATCAATTTGGTTGCTACTTTGTACCTCTTTAGTCGAGCTAGCGTTTATGTTGAACAAGCTAATACCCGCAGTTACGTCTGTGCGGTATCTAGGTAAAAAGCCTATGTCTTTTTTCAGCGTCGTAATCAATACCCATAAGAAATTACAGCTAAATCAGCTAAGTAATTTTTGCTCTAAACTTATAACGGGGTTGAAGAACAAGCATTCATCCATCTATAATACATTTCCGTTTTTATATTTATTCGTTAAATTTATATATTTTTTTATAAAAGAAGGTGATTATGAGTGGAATAAGCTGAGGGGGCGGTCTCGAGACTGTCCTTTTTTAGCCTCATAAACTATACCAACTCGTTGGTTCAATAGTTCTTGAACTTGTAATCGGGTTAAGGAACAAGCATCCATCCATGTATCACACATTTTTGAACTAACGACTTATAATTATACATAGTGTATATAAAGAAATATACATAGATTAGAAAAAAAAAATCATGAAGAAAGGTTATTTTGAGAGGAAAAAACACTGAAGGGAGATGCAAATTAAATTAAATTCTGACTTACCATTAAGCACAGTTTTATGAAAAGTGTTCTTCATGTAGTGTTGGCTAATGGGATAACACATTACAAGAAAATACTTTGCAAGAATGCGTGAAAAGCCACCACACAATACTACCCCGGAATAAAAGCTATTTGGAACTTAAAATATTCGCAGAGCCGTAAACGAAACATTACTGTGTGTTCAACATAAGTGTCGTCGCGTCCCGGCCACAAACATACAATGTAACGCATCACTTACTTCCAAATTACTCGTACTATCCATTGCAAATGAGAATGGCACATTTTGCTACAAATTATGTGTCCCTAATATTTTTAGAAAGCAGAAAAACGTACTAATATTTTTTTTTGAAGGATGTCTGCTCAAAAGTAATAATTAAATTAATGAAAGTATGAAAACCTTTATGTAAGTTGTAAGAGCTCTATCATATTTCAATCGATAGAGAGATCTTACGTAAGTACATAATTATAATTTGTTACTGAGAGTAATATTAGTTTGTAATATTAATTAGAATGTAATGAGTACTATATTATCTATTCTATACTAAGCTTACTTCACTAAAATTGGTTAAGGTGTGAAGAAACAACTGTTTAAATTACGTACCTTTTTAATTAAAAAAATTTAAAAAAAAAACATTTTTAAAGAATAGTTAAAATGAAAAATCAGGGTCAATTAAAAAATAATAAGAAACATCCAATATTTTTTTTAAACTAAATATCACAACCCGTTTTTAAGATCTTTCAGCCTTGAAACAGCTTTTCACCTCTAAAACATCTACCCAACAATGCTGAGAAATATGTCTTCAATGTCGCCGCCGAAATCCCTATTGTACTAAAACGAAATTGTAACTCTACGGTCGTAATAAGCCGACTTTGCCCTGGAATGCCGTGAGTCGTATCTAACGGCCTGCAATTAGTACGTCGCGTGAAACTCGCGTGCGTTACATGATTCGTTATAATAAGGGCCAGGCACGAGCATAGGTAGGAATTTAGGGAACAGTATTCGGGTTATTAATAAGGTACTTGGGAAGAATTTGGGGGAGTCCTTTGTCCAAAAATGGAACACTTCAGGTTATATGAAAAAAGTAGAGCGACTAGGTAGTTCAAGGTAGGATAGAGGGCACGAGATTCCGTGATCGCTCTCCAACTAGATGGCCAGACCTCATCAGTTCTCTCAAAAATTCAGCTGCTGCCATTCATCAAAATCCGAATGTAACCAAGCCACAACCACCTCACTAAGAGTGTCAGACTAAGAAGATGAAGAGAAGACGGGAATATATAAATATTTGCATCAGAACATCCATGATTGTGTACCTAGTAAGTAAACAAAAAAAAATATGGAACGTAGGTTCGTTAAGAGCTATTGTGTTAGTAGATGTTATTTTTTAATAGTCACTAAACTCTAAGTTTTGTTTGATTGAAAAATAATATAGTGAAGCTTAATAAATACCTACCCGACTAGGCAGTAAATTAGTGTTAAAATACTGACCGGCGCAGGCTAAATTAAATCGACCTTTTGGGCTTTAATAACGGAGGGAGCAAGGGGCAAGTCAGACGCATATTTCCTAAAATAAGTACTGATTTAGTTACCGAGCTAATGAAATTGAGACAATAGCAGCGGGTAATTAAAACATTAAGGTGCTTTTAGAGGTGCCTTAAAATGAGAATAAGGTAGACTGGCAGTACGAAGTAGATACCTTCATAGACTATGAGGTACTATAAATCGTTACTACCTTAGACTATCGTACCATGAGCTTGTCTTACCAACTTTTTAAAACACTTATGTCTACCGCATATGTTGAAAACAATAGAACAGAAATGTAATTAAATTTATTTTATTCGGGGTACTCTGGGACGGGTACATCGGGGATCGGGGTACTCAGGGAATAACCCGTTCATTTTTGGCTTAGGAAGCTAAGGTAAATGCACCTCTAACGTAATTATTCCGGATGTTAGCAATATAGTTGGTACAGCGCACGTAAACCTTCTGGAGCGTAAACAATGGAATTGTTTTTATTTTAAAATTCAAATTGTAACATCGTAACCGTGCACAGAGGAAGCCGAGTCGGCTATTATTCATACTCGAAACACGTTATTTAATTTGCGATATGCGGCAACAGACGCAGCGAAATAAACGGATAGCGCTGTTTGGACGCCGCGTTACACTTATAACTAGATTTCGCTTTGTGAAATTATACAAACAGACGCCCTAATGGGACAAGAGAGTTAAATTCTAAATTATGACGTTCTGATGTAAATAAACGTGAACGAGAAACTACATCGCGAGACGTTGTTTATTAAAGCGCAGCGCTGATAAACGCCAACGAATTTATCTTTGCCACGCCACGTCATAAATTAGGGCTGATGCACCGCCTGAAGGAGGAAATTAAGAAAACGCGCTGCTATCACGGAAACTTTACATTAATCTTGAAAAAAGGTTGAGCACACCTCGCCGACTGTACTCATTTATCATTGTACCGTAAAAAGTTGCGGCCACTTTGACCACTGACCTTTGCACACCGATCTGCGCGAGGTGCAATAACTGGATTGTGAATAAAAGGCTCGGAAGTTGATCTACTGTCCCGACTCGACCCTCTCCCGCTATTAGAATGGGAGCGGAAAATTCCGACCCGCATTTCCATCGCTGCGTTAGTTGCACCGGAAAGTTTCCACACTGGAATTAAAGCTGCAATATAAGGGGTTTAAAAGAGGATTTTCGATGCAGTTTCGATGTTTGCAGGCGGTACAGTACAAGGAGGTTTTTGTTCGGAGCGCAACCTCTGACTGCGCGATTCCTGGATTCCACTTTTTCACGTTGTTCGCCAAAATGAAAAATGGCGGCTTAGCTGTCAGAATGGTTATTGATGCGTGAGCTCAAAATTTACTTTTGCTGGTGTCGGATTAGCGAAGTAGGTACGTACGCACTGTGAAATGATGCGCAGTCGATCTTTTTTATATTTTTGTATACCTATTCAGATTCGCTTTTCGTAATCTTTTTAACCTGTTCACCCCTCCGTCCCTCTTTCTAAGTTCACCCCTTTTCATTATTTTTTTATCTATTCCAATTTTTAGGCATGTATCAGAAACAGAGCTGTTTCTGATTCATGCCGAAAAATGGGCATAAACACCCTAATTCAAAAACCTGACTCTATTATGGGGTTTATTACCTTTTATCAATAAAGTAAACTACTACCTATAGAATAAAATAAAATAAAATAACTGTTTCTTAATTCATCAACGAATAATAATAATAAATAATAATAATAAATAATCCAATAAAATATAATAATAATAATGTTTGGACATTTCACACAACGCCATCTTGCCCCAAACTAAGCAAGCTTGTATATTATGGGAACCACATAACTGATACAATTCTTATATAGGTACTTTTTTTTTGTAAATACATACATATAATACAAAGAAAACACCCAGACTCAGGACAAATACTGATGTTCATCACACATGTGTTTGTTCTGAAGCGGGAATCGAACTCGCGACACCGGCGTGGCAGTCCAACACACTTACCACTCGACCAATCGTGTCGTCAATAAGTGATGCCAATTGGATTCCCAATCTGTGGTTTCGTTGGCCACCAATTAGTTGCGATAGATTCCGTTTAATTCCGTATTGTGGTGAGTGGCGAGTCAGCTAAGAGCCCCATGGGCGGTAAGTGCCACTAACTCACGGGACGCAGCTCCGAAGCCTCTGGAAGGTTTGTGAAGACTCTAAGAGGCAAGATTCGAATACCCTGGTCTTGAAATAATTTGCAGCATTTAGTATGATTCTTTGTACTTGTATGAGGCGTGAATGATAACAGTAATTAGTCATATTCTAGGCGTAAGTTGAAAACGCATAATGTAATGCAAGTCCATGCGGTGGTAAGAAAAACGAGCGGGGCTTACAGATAGACGCATATGATGAAGTTTAACATCTGACATATCTTGGTAAATAAGCAACATTTGAATTTGGAATGATTACCTATTTTTATTTAATTTTTCTGAGGTTGGTGTTATCTGACGGCCAAATATCTGTTACACACTTCCATCCCATTTTCACGAAATGACTCCCACAAAATGACAGAAAGCGAGAGTAAAGATGCATCAAAAATATTACGCTTGCAAATGACCAGAATAGTGTTACACGGTACTTTGGATCTTATTAGCCACTAGGCTACCAGTATTAGTAGATGACACGGATGGTCGAATGGCAAGTGTATTAGACTGCCACGCCCGGTGTCGCGGGTTCGATTCCCGCTTCAGGAAAACATTTGTGTGATGAACATCGGTGTTTGTCCTGAGTCTGGGTGTTTTCTATGTATTCTATGTATGTATTTACAAAAAAAAGTATTTAAGTATTCTATCAGCCATCTGGTTCCCATAGTAAAAGCTCAGTTTAGTTTGGGGCTAGATGGCGTTGTGTGAAATGTCCAAAATATTTATTTATTTATTATTTAGAAAGATAGAAAATGCTTTATTGCACGAGGTAAAAAACAAGTACACAGGCGAACTTAATGCTAGTTAGCATTCTCTTCCTCAGTAGCCATAGTCATTGACATTGAACGCCTGACCCTCATATGGGGGTTAACAGGAATAAACCATTCCAGTTTACTTATTAGCCACCGACTAGGCTACCAGTAATCGCCCTGTTAGACATTGCCGTCACGCCTGACCCCTCCATAGGGTGCAATCCACTTGCAAACGGTTCAGGAGTTATCGGGTGTAAAGCGACCCAGTTTAATCCTAAGGCGCTGTAAAACACCGATTCAAACGGTTATAAATTCACAGTTTGTTTCAGCCATGTTGGCCGAGTGGGAAATGCCTCGACTTTCGATCCGAAAGGTCGTTGGTTCGAACCCGGTCGCACACCAATGGATATTTCTGTTCAAAAAAATCTATGTGTGCATTAAAACACGTTCTTAACGGTGAAACGGTAAAAAGGAAAACATCGCGAGGAAACCGGCATGTCATAGAACCTAAAAAGTTCGAAAACATGGTGTCAAGTGCACGAAAAGGAGCCTCTTCGAGGCGCACTTGAAATACTTTCACTACACTGGTTCGAAAGAACTAGTGACACGATAAGGAGTAGTCTGTTTCAACTTAGTGGATCATTGGAAATTGGGTTGAAGATAGAGATAAAGATATAATAAATAATAAAAAAAAAAATAAAAAAATTATTGACACAAAAACTTAAAGGTAACTAGTAGGTACTTATATTATATCACTATTAAACTAATGCTAATGCTTAGAATTAGAAATAGGTATAAAATAGTGATTTTGTTTTTAGGAATACATTGTTATGTTCGTACTAGGTACCTACTTCTAGACAGATGCGCTAAGAACCGGACAAGTTTTTACTGTATCCCGGTTCAAAGCGTCCTCCGACGGACAGTAATAAATTGACACAGTCAATGAGTGATAGGGTAGGTTGGGTGCGCAATATCAGCAATTAGCATGCATGCATAGCTATCTAAAGATTACGGAAAGAATAGTAGCATGCCAACATACCTATCAATCCCATTTGAGGTTCGTAACACATTTTGTTATCAAACTGAGTAGTTAGATATTATAAATTACTGTAATTATTTTACATAAGTTTGGTAGGTAATAATAGATAGTTAATGTAGATTTATAATTTAGATATTAGGTAGTATGTTTATTCATAGGTAGGTACAATGTATTTATTCATAAGAGAATTATGAACAATACAAGCTGATATTCCTGTGTGAAATCTTATATAAAAAAAAAAAAAAAACACGTAGGGACAAAAGATGAGGAAAGAACAATGAGTTTTGCGTGCACACTTGATTGGTTTGCTTCGGTAGAAGTGATAAGAGTGTGATTATGTAGATAAGTGAGAGTATTAGGAATATAGTACAACATGAGTGATAATGTTATAGTTAGTAGGTAGGTATATAGGGCTGATGAGTACCTAAGTGAGTGTTAGCGATAATAAGCTATTATTTGCCAAAACATAAGTACCTACCATATAATGGTCTTTAGTAAATTGGTGTCTTATTTTATTGTAAGGTTGATTGTAAGAAGTTAGCGGTTTTCTGGGTTTAGTATCATTTTTTTATGATTATCATCATCAACCTTTTAATAGCAGTTCATAGATATACGTAGGTCTGTCTCGAGGCCCGCCACTGAGTCTGGTATTAAAAAAAAATATATTCTTATATAAGGTAAATAAATTCTATTCTTCGCCCTCCGCCACCTATAGCGCGCAGATCATCGCTCCATCTAGCTGGAGATCGTCCTACGCTACACTACGCTTGCCCACTCTAGAACACGTTTACCCCAACGGTTGTCGGTAGAGTTCAGTATGTTGTAAATAAACGTGAAATATTTTAAACCACACTATCGTTTTTTGTGACGATCTGTCTATCTAATTTTCTAAGAAACTGAGGCGCAAAACTTATTTGAAATTCGTCCTGAACGCATTTATTTCGATTAATAGCGATTTCAGGAAGAATAATGCTACTTTTAACCCGGTGATACGTGAGTAACGTCGCGGGAAGCATCTAGCTAGTGAAAAATAATTAGTGACTACCAACATTGGTACTCACATCAAGACTAATGCCTAGATCACATGTCAGTACCTTTACTCGGCCGAGACATTAAAATGTTACTGGACCGAGCTTCCGTCACTCGCTCAGCCAGAGCACTCGGCCCTGTGTTTATACGTACCGAGTACTCGGTACGTGTGATCTAGGCATAGGGCTCAATTCCCACTGGGATGACTGCGACTGGCAGAGCACTTCAGTGTCAACTAATTTTAAACATTATCTACATACTTATAAACGAGCGGCCTGTCCGCGGTCCTTAAAAACTGGTATTTTTAAAAAGGTAGAAATTGTTTAAAACTGTTTGACAGTGAAGTGCTCTGCCAGTCGCTGCTATCCCAGTGGGAATTAAGCCTTAGTCTTCATGTGAGTACCAACGTTACTCTGTCACTGATTAACAGTTTGAGATCTCGAACGCTACCGCTAATTGCAGACTGCTGTGTATGGTTTCCGAACGCACATCGCAGTGAAGTTTAGTTTCTACGTACGTACCTACTTCTCGGGAGTTTGCGATGCAATGGCAAATTAGGAAATATGGCTGTGGATGTACTAATTAGTAGAGCTAGTTTGGGATCTAGTTTCAGCAGCGAACTTTACTACCAATGTGTTTAAGCTACTCTACACAAAGGGATTTTGTAAGTTAGGTACCTAATGTTGTGTATGGTTCTAAAGTTCTAAAGGAAATCAAAGAAAAAAAAGTGTCTTTTTCGATTTTCTAAATGTTATTCGTACGAAGCTGAGACTTCAGGCCACCTTTAAGACTTGGAAATTATGAAGAAAAAAAATTTGCAACACACTCAATAATTTAAAAAAGCAGAGTCGCGTTCAGAAACTAAATAACTTATTAACTGCTTAAGAGCACGAAGTGCACGAACTACATTTTCAAAGTAAAGCTAACTTCATAAAAATTGAAGTTGCAAAAACAGCGGCAAGTTCTCGCTCCCTCGCAAATTAAGTTTCACGTAGCTAATTATGAGTAATGACTTATTCTTACCAACTGTTATTATTCTGTGATTCTGCTTCAATGCCTGTGTAATTGTTATGTATTCTGTGTCCGTGTTTCTTTCATAATTTTACTAGTTTCTCGACTTTGATGCGCGAGGTTCAGAAAAAAATAATTAGGGAGATTTTACAGTCCTTGAGAGACGTTATAATCAATTCATATCTACTTAGATAATTTAAAGAAAAGGGGAAAGGTGGAACTGACTAATAGAACGTGCCCAGGTATAAAAGGCTGATGGATTCAGTTTCGTAAGTTTCATTAATCACATTCAAGGTTTTAATCCTCTTTCCTAGAACCTGAAAATATTTAGGCATTATCAATGTCTTGCCTTAGTATTTTCATAAGTACCTACCTATTTCGACTCTGGTTGTTTTGGATCATAGATAATTAAATTGAATCATAGATACGTAATAACTTTTTAGGACCTCCTTCATAAAGGATAAGAAAGTTACTTACTCAGAAATATCATCCGATAGATTGGAGATAAGATATACGCATTGTGGAATTTTAACACAGGACTTAACAAGTGAATTTATTTATGTAAATTTGTTTGTTACCTCGTGTCTTCCAAACGTTTGTATGGATTATGACTCTCAGATGATATGTAAAAAGTCTTAGTTCTTAATGGGTGATTTAAAAAAATAATCAAAATGACGTATTTTTGGAGCTAAATAGTAAGTCGTTAATAATTTTTTGATTACCAAACCTTTCGAGTAGCGTATATAATGAAGGTATTTTAGAGAAGATTACAAAAATACTTTTATATAAGTTATATGTTTAAATTTCATTAGTAATAATGAATTGACAATGAACGTATAATTATATCGCAGTCGGGTATTCAGTTTTTTAAAGATTTAAGCTTGTTTATTAAACACTAGCTGTACCCGCGTGCGACTTCGTCACCCGTGGACGAATTGTTTATTGTCGATGTTGTTTGTTCCACCCGCGGAAGAAATAATAATAGCAAAGTGTCAGTACTAAGCAAGTCAATCAAAACTTGCACATTTTCAAACCCTCTTTTTAACCACTCAAACATTGAATTTAGTAGAAAACTGAAAAACATAGCGGTATTTGTCTTCGGAGGTTATAAAAATGCAACTTTCAATAAAATATTGTGTTTACCTGAGGAGATAGGGTCATTCAACTTTTGGTCTTATAACAACTTAAATCCGTACTTTTACATACTTTAACTTTAATTTTGAAAATCGGTGAAACCCGTATCTAATTATTTGTTTTGTAAAATATAATTCCAAAGTTTGAGATGTATACACTCATAAAAAAAACTGTTTCCATACAAACTTTAAACTTTTATATCTACCCTCTGAAAAAATGTAGCGTAATATTATATAGCCTATAACCATTTCAGGCTTAGTAGCTATGATATCATAAAGTTTCAGTTAAATCCATTCCGTAGTTTTTACGTGATGGACGAACACACAAACCCACAAACAAACAAACAAAGTCTTCCAATAAAAAAAAAAATTTGGGTACATGCCCCAAATTTTTTTTTTGATTGGAATTGAATTAATCTCGTCTGAACACGTATCCGTCAAAAAAAACATATGTACAGAAATTCGGGGTCTTCTGCTTTATGATATGTATAGATAGATAATCTAGGATAAACTAAAATGTTATTGATACAGAGAAACCCAAAAACAATAATGATTAAACTATTAACAAAACAACGAATAAATGTGCCATTTCACTAAATACACACGAATTATGTGATGCGATTCATCCAATTCAATCCGAACCGCAAGTAATTATTGATAATTATCGCTTCATTGTTATAATTGAACAGTATCCGTTTTCACAAAAAGTACAATTTTGAATTCTACGCCGGTTTAGGTAGAAGTTAACTGTAGATGTTTATTAAATCCAAGACGGAAAATGAAATTAGGATTATGCATTTAATTTTAAATGTTTATTTATTTTTATTTTTACTTAGTCTTACTTAAATATTTACTTACTAGCATATTATTAAGCCTTAGATACAACAAAATATGGTGTAGAAACAATAATAAAAAATTGGCTGTCTGTAAAGTTGGTTTACGGACGATAGTTTAACGTGAACACGTCATAACCCGCGTAACGGGACAATGAGCGTTACCGGACAATGACGTCATTCGTGTATGCAGCCGGCGTTCATCGATTTATTAGACGTAGTCACGTCAAAAATGATTTTGATTTGGTTTCGCAAACCTATTTATAGAAGGTACAATGATGACGAAAAATAAAATTAGGCGGTGTAATTTAGCCGGTGTAATAACTGGGTATACTTAATACTTGGTAGATGGAAAGGTATTACTCTAGCTAGTTCAATAGTTCAATAGTGTTTATTGGTAAAAATAATTATTACAGGTCAAAAAACTTAAGAACTTAGCTGTATAATGTACCTACTTATACACGTCTTATAATAATAAAATTAGTTACATAAGTAAATTCAAAGAAAAACAAAATAATAAGCAAGAGCTAGACAATCAATCCATGAGCCGTATAAATAAATTGATAAGTAGTAAGTACAAGCAACTACAACAATGAAGAACTCACCTTTTTAGTTGGTAAAGTGCTAGGCGACCGGGTATTTTCTATTGCATTCTGTGAACAAAGAGAAACGATATTATTAATCAAAATAAAGTTCATTTGTTGAGAATAAAATTGTTTATTTCAATAAAACAAGAGTTGCTTGTCATAAGCAGAAAAAAAATACCCGGGGAATTTAAATAATAACATAGTACATACAATATATTCGTGACCTTACTACACGAATAAAGTAGAGAGCAGAAGCTAATATTTTATAAAGTAGATGTTCTAGTAGCTTAGATAAGCCAAGCCAATCTTGTAAGAAAATAGGCCGCCCTATATACAGGGTGTTATCCCATGCGACGCACTTCCTCAATACGAGCTCTAATAGACGCGAGAGCCGACGCAATTTGCAGTAAATAAGGATATCGGTTTAGCGTCATTATCCGCGATACAGCAGCTCGTAAACGCGCCCTGTAGAGTTGGGGCCTATTTAGCCGGATATTTTTTTCACCCTGTATGGTAGGGTAGGTACTTATTTTTTTAGGAATTTAGGGTAGAGTCTGCTGCTATCTTCAAAATAAAAATATGCCTGAATTAGAGGCATTGCAGCCCTAAATTTATCGGCATATAATACCTAAAATAAGTCGATATCATCCAAAAATTAAAATACAAAATTAGACCCAAATGATTAACTTTTTCTCCTCTCCAAACAATGGTAGAGTTTGTTTGGAGAGCAAAGCAACCAATCCATTTCAAAAGCTTATCTGTAAATATTTTCCCATAATTATTCAACTGATTTTTCCGGCGGTTTTCAGTGTCCGGCATTACCCTACGTGTCCGACTTTTTACCCCAACCCTACAGTTAATGAGTTACTCGCCCTACCCCCTGTAGTGTGGCCTGTTCTTAGAAGCGATTTATGGCGCACGCCTGCGAACTACACACGTAATTTCTTTACACCATTTTTCATGACCGCTGCGCCAGTTCTTAAAATATTGTAGGGTTCTTAGTACTTGCAAGTTTAGGTACTTGGGGGCATGAAAGGCCGTTAAGTATATGGAATGAATAGATTTTGGTATGAGCTTTGAATGGCAACACTTCAACGAAAGTCTAAGAGCTGGCAAGATTTTTTTTTTTTTAATGTATGACATATTTTTTCTAGATATGATGATGATGATGAGGATGGCAAAATGACTGTAAGATATTGATAAGCACTTATCGCGGAATGGTAAAATAATTATGTATAACTCTCAATTTTTTTATTAATTTCATGTAGGTTATATACATTGGAGGATGCACACGGAGAATGAATACATTAAAATTAGGTATTTATTTTACACCGGAAAAAATATCGGAAACATTACAAAATAGTACCATGAGCGTCTTAATTATGGAACAAGAGGAGTTCATACACATTGGAGGATGCATACGGAGAATGAATTCATTCATTCAAACATATGAAATGAATGAGAATTAGGTACATAATTATTTTACACCAAAAGAGAAAAAAATCGCGGGTAACATTACAAAATAGTAC
The DNA here is from genome assembly GCA_932526365.1 of Lobophora halterata. NCBI lineage: Eukaryota > Metazoa > Arthropoda > Insecta > Lepidoptera > Geometridae > Lobophora > Lobophora halterata. Next base: position 11,029,625 of record OW052001.1, read on the forward strand.
CATGGGCGGGCGCGAGCCAGTTGGTTATGGAATAGGTAAGAGTTTTTTTTTGAGTCTGATTATGGAACAAGTTTTTTTTCAGACTTGATACTCTTTTATTTAATTTTATATTCTATGGCTAGTTAAACACGTTGCACATCCACATCCAAGTCCACAGATTACACCGCTTATCCATCTAAATAGAAGGCATCTGACGCGTCCCAGACTTGACGGGACAAAGACCGTCCGAGATGGTTTCTAATTACGACGAGACCGTTATGCAAATCGGGGGTAGCTTTGTCTCTAATAAACATGCGCGGCTCTTGCGGTCAGAGCACCAAATTGCTCCGGCCATTTGCCCAGCAATAAAACCACTTGAATTGTACCCCCTCTCTACGAACTAGGCATGGAAATGATTGCTACTTCTATTTAATTGTCACATGGTGAATGGTGATATGATTTCATTTTGTAACTGTTCCAGCAGGATGACTGAATGTCAATGTCAGTCAGTTGTCATTGATGTGACAGCGGCGTGCATTATTTTTCATAACCTATAATTTTCTACACTCTTGTTCTACCTGTATTGTATAAAGACAGAAATATTATTGAACTAAAAGCTCATAAATGTAAAGAGATTTTTAATCAAGCATGGTTGGAGGAAACCGCCGAAACAGTAACAGTGAGATCACCGGTGATTTGTCATCACTGTCCTAATTTGATAATAGGTGTCAATTCAGATGCCGCCAAAAGGTTTTTAGTTTTATCGACATCTGTATTGACACCAATGTCACATTTTGTTAAAATAATTCACGCATGACGCGACGTTACGCAATCACTCCCACTCACAGTCAGCACACTACTGACTGTCTGTTATTGTTATTTATCATACGAATTAAATCGTGAATGGTGACAAGTATCATGACATCACAGCGTACAAAATCGACTGCCGGGGCGCGTCGGGCGGACATCACCGGTGATTTTGTAACAAACTCGGTCTCAATAAGTAACAAGTGTTATGTGTGATCAGTTTTATACCGTGATAAATAACATGTTACTCGGTATACTCTCCATGCCTACTAGGAACTAGTCTTTGATGAAGTTTTACTCTTCTTTGTGAGTGGTCCAGTGGTTCGTACTCGGATGGTAATCTGTAGGATGTGCCTTCTGTACAACTAACTGGTCTTTGATGGTTTTTCCTTTCGAGAGGTGTATTTTTTGTGGAGCCGTCGGTGTCACCGTTTTAAGTATTATCCTGCATTTCGGTGAGTGCGGTGTTCAAAAATGACCACTTTGAATCGTCTCCTCCTTCTCTAGTCTTTGATACTCCAAATTGAGTTTTACTCAGGTACTCTTTGTGAGGACGTGGTTTTTGTGAGTTCAATGTCGCTATCAGCATCTGAATTCGCTAATGTTGCCAGCAGAGCAAAAATTGTTTTATTGTTTATTAAATGAGTTTTATTTTTTAATTAAATATTTTTATTTTCTTTACAATATTTATTTACCAATACACCAACCTTTTCAATCTTGGATATTGACATCGGAACACAGATTGCCACCCAAGGACAAGCTTTCAGAGGGTCTGAGAATTGAGAACACCAGGATTTTTGATTTATTTTTTTCATACAGTTAAAACTCCATTTCATATAGTTTTTGTTTACGACAAGGAACAAATAACAAAGGATCTTTAACAACGACTTACTACAAATCTGATACAGCGACGGAAATTGTGCTCCAAATTCTGAAACTGGGCTAAAAGCATCGCTCAATCACGGCGATAATTTCTCAACTGCCCAACAGCGTCGATTTAACAGAGTTTCCGAATGCTCGATTTAAAAATCTGTATCTATTGTTTGCGCCAGTTGTAAATTTCAAACCGAATTCGCGTCAAAATGTGTCAGTTGAAAAAATATTCATTTTTCACGCGAGAGCAATATTCCGTTTGTATTGGAACAATCGATGTGCCTTTTTCTCGTGTCCCTGAGTCACAAAGGCTCGGGGGGTGTTACTATGAATTTTTTGCCGCTCGAAACTTCTATGTAAAATATTGTTCAAAATCCAGCGATGTTACAGTTAGCTGCACAAACATGTATACACTCTCAAACATTCACATTTATATTACACTTAATTTTGCAAAGACAAGTGCACGCAAGTATTTTTCTTACTTGTCAGAATGCTTGTCAGAAGAAGAAAATTAAGAGTATAATATAAATGTGAAAACTTGAGATACATGTTGGTGCTGAGATTGCTGCTGCAATTTCTATCAAGGTGCATCCATTCAGCCAGCTCGATACAACGCTGGGTGAAAACACATCTTGCCCCTCTAGGCAAAACTATGGGGGACAGTGGGGAAGGTTCGAAGTTATTCGCGCGTATTTCGGAATGGTTGCATTTGCGAAGAGCGTTTGAGAGGGAAGTCGTTACCGGTGTTGCCAGTGTCGCGATCAAGAGCAAAAAGTGTAGCTGCCTTTGTAAAGCGTGGTGGCCGAGTGTTACTCTGCAATGCACTTATTAAACCTCATTGTGGGGAAATCCATGAACGTTGAGTGGTTTTGTAAGCATGACATGTTAGATAACTATAGTGTGATTGTATTTAGAGTAATATTACTACACAATATTGTATTTGATAGAGACAAAGAGTAAATATGTAGAATCTGTGATATTTGATTACAAAATGTAATTGTCTGACCGGCGGCATTTGTAAAAGATATTATTTTAGCATAAATATCAAGGTAACGCCTATTTATTGAAACTGAAATGTCTAGATTCCAAAAACAAATTTTCGATAGCCTAAGGATGGCTTAATTGGAAGACAAAAATTCAATTATCCATTTCAAAGGGAACTCAGATAAATAATCGACTTGAATTCCTTTTCACGAAACCAGGGGCCAATTTAGTGAAACTACAAAAAGCGGGAACACGAGTAACACGGCGCTGTTTAGTCGGCACAGAAAGGTAATTTTCTGACCTATTTCAGTTGGAATGTCAAATTATCTGTAATCAATCGAACAAAAGAGGAGAACGGGGAAAAATTGTTTATCACGCAAATCACAAAAGTTGTTTGGTTTGGACAGAAACTGATGGTTTAGTATCATATTTTTGGAATATCATGACTTTTAAAAGGTACCTATCTATTTATTTATTTTTCTTGGCCGTTACACTCTTGACAGAGCGGTCGTGGTTGTCACGATGGGTGCAATACGCTTGGCTTAGCGTAAATTATAACATGAACACATAAGTTAAGGAGTTATAATGAGGTCTCTATCATGCTATTCTTATAGGCTCCTGATGAATGAAAGTGTATGTATATTATAGCAAGAAAAAAACTGAGCAAGTCAGGTAATTGAAGCGCTCAGCGCGCGTTCGTAAGGTCTCTAAGAAAACGAATAAAAACAAGCTGTGCACTATTTACGCTTTAAGACAAAGTTTTCGTAAAGATAATTAAAGTGAAAGTGGTTGTTATAATCTGGAAAATTAGTTTAATCAATAATAATAAATCATTCATTCATTCAATCATATTATACAATGTTTGCATCATTTCATGCGTAACGAAGCGCTTTTGGAATTGCTATTAGCTCTTTATTTCAACCCTTTTTGCCATTTTGATGTTTTTAGTGAGATAACATTTAAAGAAACAATATATTTTCTTATTCGGCCAAAAACTACCATTTTCTACCAAAAACTGGTGCCTCATTGTTTACTTGCCCTAGAAAGATAATGATTGAAGTCAGGGGCCGACAAGTGCGTCTCAGGAGGGCGAGGGTGCTGATGACTCTCCACCTCAAGTCGAGGGCTTCACGATGCATCATCCTGAGTACTTAGAACTTGGCACTTGGTACTTAGCATTTTGCGATGCGTCTTGTTATTTCATCGGCTCAAGTGTCCGCTTACTTTTGATGTGGTAATGAAATTATGCGAGAAACTTGCACACAACTAGGGCTTTGGGAATTAAAGCTTTTTTATCGCCGCTATGACAGCCTAGAGGATATTAACGCTCGCCTTAGGTTTTAAATTTTGCTGTACGCTGTCGAACAATTTTTTTTATCACATATCATAATTCTAAGTATATGCGCATTGCGTATGCGCAAGGTTTCTATGTATGCCTAGAATAGGATTTATTTGCACGCTTTTTTCTTTTCCTAGAAATTCTTCTTATCGTATCACTAGTTCTTTCGAACCAGGGTGGTGAAAGAATTTCAAGTGCGCCTCGAAGAGGCTCCTTTTGTGCACTTACACTTTAAATTCTATGACATGCCGGTTTCCTCATGATGTTTTCCTTCACCGTTAAGCACGTGTTGTGCACACATAGCACATAATATTTTTTGAACAGAAAAATCCATTAGTGTAAGACCGGGTCGACCCACGACCTTCGGATCGAAAGTCGAGGCATCTCCCACTCGGCCAACACGGCCTAGAAATTACGAAATTCAATGTTTTGAGGGTTTGTAGTGAAAAGTCTTCGACTTTAGGGAGAGTTGCTTGTTAGCTTGTTACTTGCTACCCTGAATATTAGGTCAAATCAGTTTGCAGCGCTACTTCGCAAATTGAATGGACACAGAATCCCTTGCAATTTAATTACAAAATCAACGTGTCCCATGTTGCAAAGTTAGTTTGGGTCAATATTCGTAGGCTACATAGGTCAGGAGTAAGTAGATATCTAAATTATTGTAGATAATAATAATAATGAAACTGTTACTAAAAATAATTTTAATAATTTAATTATTATGAAACTAAAATTACTTAAATAATTATAAAAATAATAAAGAATTAGTCTATCTAAAATTACAAATAAAACACAGAATTTAGGTCACTGTCCACGGGCAAAGTACCCAAAAGGCTGGCGACGTTACCTCGTTGATTAGTTAGAATTATTATTAGTAACAAAAGTAAGTGAATAAGAAAATAATACATAAAATTAAAAATACATAGTTAAAAACAGTACTAACAACAAAACCCCAAGATTGACAGTAATAAGTCACGAGGCGGGAAACAGAACCAAAAAAAAATGAAGACATCCGGTCAACTAAAATGAAATATTTCTATTTTGCAATATTTTTTTTGTAACTTTTTACGAGGAAGTTTTGTTCAATGAAAAAGCCTAGTAATTTTTAAGGATAATATTATTAATTATAGAAATTTAGCATCGGACCAAAATGTGATAGAACTAATTTAGATCCCTTTTTAGCGCGTTTTCAATGTACAGTGTAATTATATACTTTACTTTTATGCTCTTCGGGCTTCATTCATATGATAAGACTCCATGGAGGTTCTTTTATACCGATTGAGCGCAGACGTTGAGTGCATTTCAGCGCGGAGAGTAAAGTGTTATTTGAACGCTGCTACTCCATCATTCATGTGAGGGAAAGTTGGAGAAAATAAATAAAAACCGTACAGACAGAAATAATACTAGCTACTACCGCAGGTTTATTAAATGATGTGTTACAATGAGTTTGGTCACTTAAAACTGAAAAATATAGACGGTAGCGGGATCTTTGAGTAAAATTGGGGTTTTGAATAGGATAGATATACTTACCTATACAAATTTTAAAACATCCGGTAGTAGCTTCAAATTATAGACGATAGATATGATACCAAAGAAGAGATAGTATTTAAAAATGCAGCTACACTGCTAAAGCGCTCGTCCACATTGAGACATATTAATGGTCAATCTCGAAAGCCCAGAAATTTTACTACAGTATCCTTCTACCGGAGCGCTTTATGCTTACACATTACTGCTTTGCGGCAGAATACCGACGCTGTGTTGGTACCCGCGTAGACGGTATCCAGTATCCATATGACAAAATACCTTTCTTAATACGCGCCTATACTTGTTGACGAACATACCTTCTAAATTTCAAGTCTCTACGTCCACTATTTTAGCCTGTAGGCTGGTTGTCAGTCATGACTAAGCCTCTTTTATACATTGAAAAGTAAATCGTATTAGGAATAATATAATCGTATGGTTACACATTACTAGATCACATACAAGGTACTTCCTACCACTCCTCATCAGCCGTCCCCAACAAAACCCGGAATTAAACTAAACCCGAAGTTCAAATCTAATTTGTAAAATGAGGGTTACATAGTATCAACGTACTTAATTAAAGTGAACTACTATCGGTTGAGTTCCATTTGAAGCTAATTACTTAGGGTTAACTTTGTGACTCGAATCCGCTCTGACTTGACCCTTGGATTTGGTCAGTTTTAGACATGGTCCAAGATTTTCTGCTATATTGTGGTAAACCAATAGTAATAATTCTAAATGAGCGCTTTTATCTTACAACTACGCTTGGAAATTAAGATCAGGCGGCTAGTCAGCTTGTGTGAATAAGATAAGATAAAAAAATTACACCTTTTAAGTTTCAAATTGCTTGTTTAGTAGTTTAGACATAAGTTGACTGATTTTCTTTCTCTTCATTCCCTTGCTCTAATCCCACACTTATCTTACATTTTTCTGTTTAATTTCTTTTACCATAAGCATTCTATTCGATCTGTTACATAATCGTTACAAATTTCACGTTTATAAAAACTGAAAAACCCACTGCCAAAATATTATTGGAACATTTGATTGTTGAGACTTTAAAATGCCATAACTAAAATAAATCATACAGATATCTCATTTACCGAAATCCATCAAGTTTTGATGCTGTTTTGACACGTTTTCACACGTTTTGGTGGCTTACATAAGAATCCGCCAAAGTGGATTTTTTGTCATTAAAGTTTTAAAAGCCTTATGACCTAGAAAAAACCAAAGACACCGCATTTATCAAAATCCGTTTAGCCGTTTAACCTGCAGAGCGGACCATAGTCAGATATACATACATACACTCGTAAAACGTAACCCACCTTCTTCGCAGTCGGATACAAATAGAACTGTTACAGGCAATGCTTTACAATAATTCATTTCAACCCATTTACAAAAACAGTAAATTTATATTTAAATTTCCCCGCTGTCCCGTTTTGCTGCAAAAATGCACAAGGCAACTTACACAAAACATTTAACCCGTTCCGAGAGTGGGTACACAAAAGCACTAGCACTCATTGCTGCGCTCACTCCAATAGCCTTCCTTAACCCTGAGTGCAATCCACAAAATCTAGGTCGCAAATGGGATGGAGTGATCAGAGTTATAAGCGTAGCGTAAAGCGGGGCGTAGGGCGTAGAGCTCTTTAGATGACAGTGCATTGATGTTCGATGTATTATGGAAATACGACATAGATCTGTCCGGCGGATGCTCTTAGACTGGTAACTAGTTAACTTGTTAAGCCTTAAGAATGTATAGCCTTGTATAGCCTGTTTTACATCTGAAAAACAGAACGTATCATAGTTTTTAAGTGCTTACAACAGAAAAACTATGATTTGCGCTTCTACGCGTTTCGCCCGTAGCACCAAACAACTGCGAAGTTCAACTATTTGGATCTGCTAAAAGCGTTTTTTTGGAATTCATTTAAGATTTCTTCGATTCTCAGCAGATCTTTGTTTCTCAGTTCGTCTGGCTTGTTCAAATATTTTTTGACTAATACCTACTCCATGTCGATAGCGTTTCGATTGGAAAAGTAGATTCGAGAGCAAATTAAGAAAAAAACAAAGGTAATCGCTATGCTAAGCTCACGAAACACCACCTAACCCTATTCGGCCCGCGATGCGAACCCAGCATCAGTCACCCGCCGTAATTACTCCGACGTTGATTTATTGCCCGGACACCGGCAAAGCAGGGTTAATGAAATAACCAAGGATATTGCTAATACATTCCCGCCAAAGGTCCCGCCTGAGTGCTGATGGCGAAAACCATTTAGCTCGAAGTATTGCTTATTACCCAGTTATTGAAGCAGGATATGATCAGAGAAGCATCACTGTTATGGTCATAGGCAGGTGTGAAAGGTAAAAACCTTCATAGAGAGTGTGTAGCTCATTTTTCACTCTTTCCTAATGGATTCCTTTGGATCTTTCCTGATGGTAAAAAAGTCAAACCTGCTTATGACTTAATAGGACCGTTTCAGTTTTCACATGACTTTGAAATCCGAAAGCAGTGCTGAAAAAGACTTCAGGAAGTTAGTTAACAGTGCTATAGCGCACGTCTACTTTGAGATATTTAGATTATATATTTTATAAGCTTATGTATTTCAAACTGTATAAAATTTTTTTGACTTACCGGAGTTATGCTATGTACCATTTTGGCCAATATGATTGAATTGAATTGATTATCAGCCTCGAAAGCCCTCAATTTTTAGCTACAGTGCTCTTTGCATCAGAACAAAATAATTATTATTAATGCTTGAATATCTGATAATGTATTTACTAGGTAGTATAGTTTTCCACTTGCTGATTTATCTAACATGAAAGCTGCTCTATCGTTATCGATTCAAGGAACTACAACTGGAACATGAAATTGGCGTTGCCTGCTTACTAAGCCTATTCGTATCATGACTGAAGTATGGGATGTTCTTATGGGATACAGGTTTTAGTGCTTTGTACGTACTCATATTTACAAGTATAATTTATTTTTAATGTTTCGTAGTTTTTCAGTAATCCTTTGAATGCTGAGTGCTACGAGTCCACTTAGGTAGAGTCAGGGGAGTAGGTAATGCAGTTTTTCGTGAAAGCTTTTAATTTGTAAGCTTGCGTTCATTTGGATACCTTTTACTTTTCGTCTAAAAAGTTGAATAATGTCGCTGAATTTTAATATAGGTATTAAAATGTACATTTAAATGAAATTTATGATTTCAGACTAAACAATGTTTTTCTTTATCATAACATAATGATACAACACACCAAAACGTTACAAAATATAGGTACAGAAGAAAACAGTCAGGCAGACTTAAGGGGAATCCTCAAGGCAAATTTCCATACAAAATGTTTCGGACAAATACTCAAAAAGTACGCCGTATTATAGTAATTTCTTCACACTATTTGTTTCGTCCATGTTTTTAGATTTCGTCAACAAAAAAAGTAAAAGGTTTCATACTTTAATTTAGATTTTATACGTGTTTTTAAGTTAGTAGGGTTAATTTTAAAACACGTATTAAATCTAAATTAAAGTATGAAACCTTCCACTTTATTTGTTGACGAAATCAAAAAAAATTGTATGGATTTTGATTTTGATTTGTCCGAAACATTTTGTATGGAATTGGATTTGAGGATTAGCTATAAGACAAAACTAGATTGAAATAATTACTTTGCGTACATTAATTTACACCAAGCACACCTTTTAAGACTATTTAAGTATTAATAAAATTTTCATTTTTCATTGTATTCATTTTTACCTATTCAAGACTCAAAGATTATTTTGACGTATAGATAGAGCCAAGTAGTGAGCCTTACGCCTTCCCATTTTATCTAAGTTAGTTTTCAGTTCTTCAAAACTCCAAGTTCTAAACTCTTGTTCAAAAGTTTACGCGACTTACAGAGAAATAAGACGTATTTTCTCATGGATTGGCTGGTCAATACTAATCCCAAGTGTCGGTGAGTCGGGGTTTATCTGGCTATATTACAGACCCGTTAATTCTAGGCTTTGCTAAGTTCTTCGGAAAGTTAACTGAAAGAGATAAGTGGAGATTCGTAAGGAGGTGATTGCGAGTGAAGTAGAGCGAACATTTTGTAAATTTCTTGCTTAGAATTGGGTTTCAAATAATGAAAACCTTACGTTATTCAATTTGAAATATATTTATTTATAAAGGTTGGCTAAGAATTCAAACGTAACTTAAAAAAACGTATTATCATTTGTGCGTTTTTATCGTAGGTAAAACGTACACGGGGGCGGATCCCTCTGCGCTGGACTCCAGAGAGACCATTCACTCCGCAGAAGACAGATCCCGATGGAGACTCATCATCTACACAAAAGCCCTTCGTAAAGGTCACGACCCTCAGGAGTGAGACAAGTCACATCGACGAAAGGAGAAGGGGGATGGTAGGTACGTTTATACGCCATTTTGATGCGCATATACAAATATTTATTTAACACACATAGTGCGTTTGATATCAAAAATCCTTACTAAATTAAACGATTAATGCAAATCTGAAGTAAGCTGAAATAGTTGTATTTAAATAACCACAATTTTCTTTGACTACCCTCAATAAATTCTATACTGCTCTAGATAGTTTCTTGCTTCTGCACAACAGTTGACGCCTGTTGCCAGACGCATTTGCATTTTGCTGATTGATTATTCAATCGGACAGTCACAGAAGCCCCAGTCTCCCCTCCCCCCTTCCCCTCTCAACCAACTGGCTGTGGACATAACGGAATTGGTTAAGTAAATGCTAATGTAAGTACGCTATGTTTCAAACATTATGGACGACAGATGGATAAAAAAACTTGGAAAGAGTTAAGGAAAGTTTTTTATGAGGAAAAAGGGTAGTTCTATTAGAAAGTGGTTTACAGTTTTCGAGTGAAAACCAAAAAGGTTTTTCTAAGGATTCCTTTTGTGCGGTGCACCACACATATAGGTACCTGGGTATATGTACTCGTATAACGATTTTACCTACTGAATTATATTTACAATAATAAGATTTTATACCACATTAATCAATCATGATTGATGATGCATCAGTATATATTAAAGGCTTGGACCTGACTGACTGACTGACAGGCAACGTACAGGTCAAACCGCTGAACGTAGATAATTGAAACTTGGAAGGTGTGTTCGACAAAGTGCAGGCGCGTACTATGGTAGAAATTTATAAACTCACAATGCGAAGGAAGTTGCGGGTGTCAGCTAGTATATCTGTCTATATGAATTAGATTATATTATATTTTTATATTATTATAATTTTGAACTTCTTCTTATCGTGTCACTAGTTACTTCGAACCAGTGTGGTGAAAGGATTTTGAGTGCGCCTCGAAGAGGCTCCTTTCGTGCACTCGACACATGTTTTCGAACTTTTTAGGTTCTACGACATGCCAGTTTCCTCACGATGTTTTCCTTCACCGTTGCGAGAACGTGGGATGCATACATAGATTTTTCCACCGATAAAACCCATTTACGCATGACTGCCACCGGCATTCGAACCCGCGACCATCAGATCGCAAGTTAAGGGCCTCATCCACTCGGCCACTACGTCCTCCCTCATTTTGAACTACTAAAGCTGTAAGTACACGTTTATGTAAAATTGAATGGAAGGAACTCACTATCAAGACATAAGTTGTTCTCAGCTTAGTTTGGTAGGGAGAGCTTTAAATTTTACTTCTTTTACTTACCTTTTTTATCATAATAACTTTCCCTTTGAATGTAGTGACAATGTAAGAAAGGTGCGTTAATAGCCGAATGGTTTTTAGCCACAAATGGTTATAGCCGCTATTAACAAGCTGTTCCGGTCATATCGTTCAGCTATTATCATTCCAGGGAAATTAGGCGGAGATTTTTAGAACGATAGGGAGACATTATGAGAAGGAGTCGATTGTGGGTAATATAATGATAGCGACCAGGACTATGTTCATTATTTTTTCTTTTAAATTTTTTTTAGTTACTACTAACCTTTATTTAAGGAACGTAAAATTTGTTCACGATTCATATTAATTTCATTCTTACCTACTTAACAATTTTCTTACAAATTTCTTAACAATTTTAACAATTTAATTATTTAGTAATTTTAATCTTAACAATTTTTCTTACCTACTTGTAATTGTGAATTTTAAAACCGTACACGGAGTGAAAATGGGATTACTAGACAGAGATTAGAGTGTTTATCTCAAAAAATGTTGCTTCATATTTAAAAATACAAATCTTCAATAAATGTTCCATTAAATAATTTTCATTACTAGAATTATTATATTATTGTAAATGTTACTAAATTATTTTCGCTGTCACAAAAGAACGGGAATTATTTTTGAGTCAAATATAATTTTAGTAAAAATATTGTTTTATCTCCGTGTAACAAGGTTTACAGGTTTTTCAAAAGATACTTAACTTACAAACTTCGATTTACAAAGGTAATAATTAATTGATGATATTAACACAATTTTCAATACCAATTTTGTAGCTATAATAAGTAGGGTGGATAAGATACTGCTTAGGTTCTTAAACTACATACTATTATTTTTTCATCCTAAGTAGTATCGTCCTCTACCCAAGAGATAATCAGAAATCTGATAGGCTTAAATTTAAAAATCCTTTTGAATACCTAATACTTTATTTAATTCCTCATCTACTGAAAACCGCAACTACAAAATAGTTCAGTCGGTTTAAACTCGAGTCTAAACCATTCTCAAGTTCCTCCATTAGGTTCGTACAAATTGTGAAACAATCTACCTCTGCAGCCGACATCGTATCTAGTCGGTTCTAATTGAAGACAAGAGCTTCTTTCGCATAGCCTATATACGTAATACCTACTCTAGAATAGAGCCATTTTGTTCCTACTGACAAAAGAAGTGTGGAGTGTTTAGAGTTTAGTTCTATTTGTTGAAGATTTACTCGAATTTTTTATATGTTTTTCACGTGACTACGTCTAATAAATCGATGAACGCCGGCTGCATGCACGAAAACGTTGACGTCATTGTCCGGTAACGCTCATTGTCCCGTTACGCTGTCTATTTATTCATAAAAGTATGCAACCAATTCATCAATGTTTTGTTATGACGTAGTCACGTTAAACTATCGTCCGTAAACTAACTTTACAAACAACCAATTCTTTATTATTAGTTTTTAATATAAGTAATAGACTTTTAGAAGCCATTTTTGATAATTCCGACCTATGAGAATCTAAGTCCTTTGTAGCACTGTTCTGGTATTTCAATTCTTAAAACTTCTAGCACATTTTGGTCTAATACTAAATTTCGAAACAGGGTAAGAATCACTAGGTATTTTCATTGTTAATCACACACCATCGTCAAAAGTAACAAAAAATATTTGAAAACGGAAATAGGTATTTCATTTATATTGATTTTTACTGTCAATCTTGGTGTTTTATACGAACACCGTTTTTAATCCATGCATAGAGAACATTTCACTTCAATAGAGTGGTCCACCCCTTTCTGTAGGATAAATGAGATCTATCTTCTTAGAATCACAGATACTCTCCTCCTCAATCTACTACCCTGGCTCTCCAGACGGCCATAAAGTAATGTTATTCTCGTAACGCGCCTTATGGGAGCGCTTGGACCTCTACAGATCCATAAATTTTTCATGAGCCGTTCAAGCCACTAGTGATTGAAAAAGAAAAAAACTCTTTCACAATATTGGCGGCCGTTGATTGGGCGACGACTCAGTGCGCGCCAAAGGAGCTGAATAGCGAGGTTGTTTTGAAAATGGAACGGTTTGTTTTTAAATCGCAATTTATGAATAACCTTTTAAAAAAGACAATTTTTTTGAAGAAAATTACGCGTAAAGTTAGCATCTCGATGTTATCGACCGAGACCGGCAATCACGACCCGTATGTAAGCGCGAGTCGTGCGACACGGTCGCTTGCATCCGACAGTACTTCTTATCAACCTTATCGTTGGGAGGCATGCCCTGCAGGATACCGTCTAGATGGAGACCACGACAGGGCCAGATATTCTGTCTAAAAGTAGTATTACTGTGTTCCAGTTGGAAGGGCACTGTAGCTAATGAAATTACTGGGCTTACGAGACTGACCATCAAAATATCTCTAGGTGGAAGAGCGCTATAGTGTTGCACACAGTTCTTTGTAGCACTGTTATGGTTATGGGCAGGTGTGATATCTTACCATCAGGAGAGCGCCTAGCTAGTTTTACCACATTTTTGCATAAAAATAAAAAAAACAATCCTAAGTAGTTGGTCGCGCGACCCGCTCGCAGTCGTGTGTCGCGGAGGACAACATTCGAATGCTACCTTTAGGTTCTTTTACAAATAACTCGCCAACGTATAATTTTATACTGAACTGTGAACTTATTAACCTAATGATTTGACCTACTCTACCCTATAATGTTTGTTTATTATGACGTGACTTACTCAAATGCAGCCTACGCCCTATTTATGATACATAAAATTATTACCTATTCTTTGCCCTAGTTTTCAAAGCAAACTCTATCAAAGTGAGTAAATACAGGGTGTGCGGAATTGCAAATGCATCTGCAGATAAACGATGACGAATGTGTAATAAAGTGTCCCCTTAAAGGGTGCTTATCTCTTACGTTCCGTTTCACTCTTTTGTTTACACGGACCCAACTGTAAATCAAAATACGAGCGACGACGAAAACTCCGATTTATCTGTAAGTACAAAGAATCGAGTGCAATTATTTTAGATTATACATTATGGCTGTGTAGATATTTTTCATATCCATTTTCAAACGGCCAATAAACTTATATAGGTACCTGCTTAGCATTAATAATAGTGTTCCTATAGAACACCAAGAAGACCAAATTATTTTGGCCAAAATAATTTCAGACAACCTGTCAATAAAATGGAATTAATTTTCATTATTATTCTTTTTGTTACCTACCGTAAAGAACTACTACTACTAGCCCTGTTACTTTTCTTTTTAGAATTTTTACAACGGATCAACATTTACTAACAGTTGGCTTAGTTACCCAACTTTTTTGGGGCCTTTTTTAATGTACTACTGTATGATTCTTTACCAAATATTTTGCACAGGGCGCCATAAGAAGTACCTACCTATTTATTTTCTTAAAAAAAAACCAAAGCCCAGCAATCTTAACCAGCCAATCCCGGTATCGCGTTATAACCGGCCAGCCCTGTTTTATAGAAATAAACCCATTAGAACCGGTGCGATCCGCATGAAACCGGTTCAAAAAGGATTTACTCTGCAAAGAGAGATTACTCTTGCTGACAAGTACCCGCGACTATTGTTCGAACGTCGCATTAAATCGGCGGAGATTTAAGTAAAGTTTATTATATCTTCAGAATTGCTGACACCTGGATTTATCATGAACAAAAGGTAATTATTCTTCAGCAGTAGTACCTAAGTATTAGGTATCACAGAATATATCTAGATAATGTGTGAGTGACAGTTATTCTACCGCAAAACAGCGATGTGTAAGCATGTGTCAGCATTCCTGTCTTAGTAAAAGTACTATGACTCTTAACACCATGTGAAGCTTTACCTATACCTTGATAGGCTTACTTACACTAAGATTTAAACAATCAGTGCCAGATATTCTGCCGCAAAGCAGCAATGTGAAAGAAAAAAAAAAAATATTTTAAGGGACAAGCTTTAGATTAAAATATTATAATAATTGTTAAATATTTTTGAATATTATATGATTTAATTTATAACAAATAATTTCATTAAAATATAAATTTAATTTTAATTTATTTTTTTATGGGGAAAAAAGTTAAAATAAAAAAAAAATTGGTTATATAATGATAAAATTAGTATATAAAATTAATTTATTTTTATATTTATTTAAAGTTTTAAAATAATTAATAAAAAGGAATTCGGCAAATTTTATATTCGAAAGCATTACCTACTGAGTTCCGGTTTGAAGGACACTGTAGCTAGTGTAGTTACTGGGCTTTCGAGACTGACCATATAAATGTCTCACAGAAGACGAGCACTCAAGTAGTGTTGCAACAGCCTATGAAAAATCAAAGTCCTGTGTAGCACTGTTCTGGTTATGGGCAGGTGTGATCTCTTACCATGAAGAGAGCGCCTAGCTAGTCTTGACACTTGTTTAAGAAAAATATAACTTTTTTTTTTGAGAATTTGAACTAAGGTACTTTTAAACAAAGGGAATTGGAAGTATGTATGTGAGTAAAACGATTTCGGCAAAATCAGCTAAGTTATTTAATATTTTAAGTAGTTATTGTAGTATTCGATTATTTGAAATTTTGAGTTTAAAAAAAATATTACAATGTTTAATAAAGTTTTTATGGATTTTACATTAAAAATTCAAAAGTTGTTTGTCGGAAATAATACAGTGTAAAATTCTTTGACCGGAAACGGTAACCAAGTTTCCTCTCGGCTCCCCTCAATGTTTGAAAACCTACTCAAGTTGAGTATTTGAGAAGTGAGCTCGATGCGGTTTCGCGATAATTTATGTATTTTGATTAAGAGAAAACATTCCTCTTGGCTTCCTCTTTCCTCTTGACCACTTAGAAAATCGGTGTTTGTCCTGAGTCTAGGTGATTTCTAAATATGTATCCTATGTAAGTATTTACAAAAAAATAATATATAATATGTATTCTGTCAGTTATCTGGTTCCTAAGGCACAAGCTTGCTTAGTTTAAGGCTAGATGGCGATGTGTGAAATGTCCAAACATTAGATACAATTACAAAATACATATATTTATTTCGATAACAGGTTACATAGTAGGAGTTTAACCAATGGATATTATTATATTTTATTATTATTATTCTATTTTTTTTTATTTTACTTTGTGAAAATTATAGCTTTCTTCTTAAAACAGTAAGAGCTCATTCGCACGAGCGATTTTTTAACGCGCGTTAAGAAACTGTTCGAATAATCGCTCGTGCGAATTAGCTTTTATAGTATCTCTTATATACGCTACTTTCATAACATAAAGAGAACAGCACTGGCACCTCGAAGTCTTTATAAATTCACACCACAGCCACTCGGCGGATCTGCCATTATTTATCGCCGACACCTGCGTACAGTTTTTCCGACACTTCGGCTCTAGAGACCCTAGCGAGTTCTCTAGTGAGCTCTCTAGCGAGCTCTCCAGCTGTCGCCAACACTCTATTATTAACGGCTCTTGTCGTAACTTGTCTGTTATGCGTATTGTATTGTGTTACTGAATGTACAATACTTCATGCCCTAGAAACGAAGTGTCTTCCGGATGGCAGGATATTATGACGAGACTTGAGGAAAATGAGTAAAATTATGAAATTGCTTACCATAAATGCCTGAATAAATTTTATTTGGGTTACAAAAATGATAATTTAGGCTATGAAAGAAGAGCATTGTGAAAGAAGAGTGAGAATGGAGGTATAGATAGAAGGGACATTTGCTTTTCAACCAAACCCAATTAATTCAATTTACTAAAAATCCATCCATAAATCCATAAAATTCCATCCAATCACTTTTCCTAAAAATTTAATAGAGCTTAGAAACTGAAAACGAATATAGGCTAATGTTTAGTCCAAAACCAGTAAGGCAAAGTCAACACGGTTAGCTACTATCTATTTAAATAGAAGAAGGAAAAAACTATCCTTATTAGTGACTGTACAGCACTTACAGTTTAAAAATGCATGCCCCTCTACTTGCACAATTATTCTTGGATAAATGGTCTGAAATGTTCTCTATGGATAATGGTCTAAAATAAAAAAATGATACACCTATTCATTTATTAAACAGCCTATTACAAATAATACTATCAGGCCAAGGCAAGGTGTCGCTCGATTTAAGCCAACCACAATCCCCCAGAAAGGGGTTGGTATTCAAACTAATGGCCACAACACGGCTGTCTCCGCCAATATTAGCCCATCAGCAATGCCAATAAGACTGCGGTCGCCATTATTCAACCAACAGGTGCTAATCATAATTAATTTAATTCTGGACCGTACCATGTGTTATGCATGAGGATGGCGACTGAATGCTGTAGGTAGTAACTCGTTATAATTATGGCGTACATTGATGCAATAAGCTATAACTCAATAGACATGAATCTAGATTTGAGTCTGAACTGTTGATTGAATAATGTACGACCTAGTCTTGTAGGTTCATACTCAAATCTAGACACAAAATTATTATTCTTATACCTAATTACAGATTTAAAAGCTGCAAAAATGTGAACATCTTAAATAATTATCCTACTTTAATTAAGTTTTTTGACAGATTGACTCAAAGAGTAATAAAATTAATTACATAAAAAACTGAATAACTAAATAAACTAGAATTATTTTAGCTTAAACCTAAAGGTCTCATTGAATTATCTCCTTACCTCGAAAGGAGCTTCTTCGAGGCGCACTTGAAATCCTTTCACCACACTTTCGAAAGAACTAGTGACACGATAAGAAGAAGACTGCATTATAATACCAAATTATAATAATGAAAATGAGCAGTTAGCACACGTTTTCCTGCTGAATAACACATGAGCTCTTCCAAGGATTTGTCGTGTTCATATCCCGAAAACTATATCTTTATGGAATAAACAAAACAAACCCAGCTTCACTTACGGAGGAAAAAATAAATAAAAACATAACCCGACCCGCGTTACATATAATCCAACAATGTATTATGGGGATGTTAAATTGGGTAGAAATGCGTTGGATAAGCGATAGCGGAAAAACACTCGTCTATCATCAATCAATCTCATAATTTTATGCTTTTTGCACCAACTCACATACGAATAGAAGGCAGTTAAACAGGAAACAGCGACTGAATCATAAATTCTGTATGTTTTTTGTACGAAACAAACAATTTTATAGTTTTTCGTAGACTTTCGCGATTATCACACATAGTTTTTTGATGGATGTGCCGACCGAACATTTTTAACGACCAAAATGAGGGTAGTTCTCTCATTTCACCGCGACGGTAGCTCTAATACGCCAGTCAACCCGTGACCACGGCTGTTGCAAACGTCGGGACACAAAAACATACGAGGTTAGCGCGATAAATACCCGTTATAATCAAAAAACTAAACAATTTTATATTTTGTAGTTAAATCGATTTTAATAGATTTCACGGGAAATACGGAGGCCTTTAGGACTCTTTGTTTTTTTTTTGTATCGTCATTGCAGCTTGCTCTTCATTGTGAGTTTTTTTTTAATGGGGCATGTAAAATACTTTCTTTTCAATCTCACCTTATGATAAGACAGGCTTGTGCCTGGCTGAAATTTTATGATAAGACAGGAAAAAAGGATAGTCTAAAAATATGCGTCCCTGTTCTATCGCCGCCATACAGATGCCCCTAAAGATTCACAATGCGAGCGCAAGGGCGTGCATTTTTAGACTGATAGATCTCTATGTTTATAACCTCTCGTCTCGTATGTTTATGATAGCAAAGATGGTATTCCTGTACGGTAACCATCTTTTAATTCGTATTTTTAGCACTATCGCGCCTCTTATCACTATACTCAGAGCTCTGAGAACAAACATCTCGGGTGTGAGGGGCCCGCGCGTCGGCATCGCAAATATTTGACCTCCTATTATTGACCCCGCACCTTGTGTTGACGGCGCCCCTATAGATATTATGAGGGTCACAAGTCCTATATCCTCTGATATTTCTAGGGTCAGATTTTCTACGGGCCTTAACCTTCCAATCATATTTACGAGAACAAGGAATCAACGGGTTGGGTCGGGTCTAAGTTTATTAGGACCTGGGTCGTAGATTGTGTTACAATGACATTATTTTCTGAATTCTTTGGTCTTTATTTTTTACTTTCTTAAAATATAGAGCAATATTTTTCTTTTTCCAATTTTACAAACTACCCAATAGGTAGGAACTAGAAAAAATCTGTCGCCAATTAGAGACTTGAAAGAAACTTTCCCAAGCTAGTTCTCAACTTCGCCTTCAGATACAGAACTCCAAAGTTGCAAGTTTCGATGATTCCAAAGCTAAGCTGTAAGCTCAATTCAGTCTTGTAAACTTAGGATTATGGGTTTGACGTTGGTAATATTATTGGAAGATTCGAAGAATAAGACTTACGATGGGATTTACTAACACGCAAGTTGCACGCTTACCAGTCAAGCGTAGTGTAGGACGACCCTTGGCCAGATGGAGCGATGATTTTCGCGCTATAGCTGGCAGAAGATGGATGAGAAGCCGAAGATAGGGCTCAGTGGCGCGCCTTGGGAGAACCCTACATCTAGCAGTGGACTGCTATAGGTTGATATGATAATGCGATTTCAATAGGGCCTAGGTTTTTACCATCGGTTTTAATAATAAAATAAATAAATATTTTCTCTCCTTAAGAAATATTGTTTTGTGGATGGGAATTATGTTAGAAAATTCTAAAATCGTAAAATAGACAATGCAAAGGTTTTTAAACTGCCAATGCATTTTGAAGATATGGCGTCATAAATGTGGCCGTTCTTCTAGGTAATCTTATTAGTGCTACAGGTTACCTTAGGTTACAGTCCGTAAAGTTTATATTGATGCTTCTACTTTACGGGCCGTTTCAATGCACGGTGAGGTCAGCTTTGTAATTTAAATCTTATAGTTTTGGTAAGAAGTTTAGATCTAAACAGGCTATTTATTATATTTTTAAATCAGTTTCCTTTTTATTTGTTAATAGTCAAGCGTGCAGCCACCGTCTCGTCTGATGGTTTGATCAAAGATCATCGTCATCAATCATCATACAAAATACTTGGATCTAACTGACTGACTGAGAGACCGCTGAACGTAGAGACTTGAAACTTAGAGGGTGTGGTTGTCAAGAAGTGATGGCGGATTATTTATAAATGTGTTTTGTATAATAACGTATACTGTAAGTATTATGTTAGTAAAAAATAAGCATTATATTATTTTCATTCATCAATCACTGTACTTGTACTTGTTTTTTACTTTGTGCAATAAAGCATTTTCTATCTATCTATCTATGGCGCGTACTAAAAAAGTAAATTTATAAATTTGCAAAGCAAACGAAGTTACGGGTGTGATATTGATAGTCTAGTCTAGGGCTAGTCGTTTATATTTTTCTGTAGCTATGATTAATTTGTAGATCTACTGATGAACAATATCAGTTCGCCATGAATATTAAACGATTTTGTAATATCCATTCCTTTCCCATTTCCATTTAAGTCACTCTGTAAAAAGGTCTTGTCTCTTCAAGGCACACCCTCACTTTTATCAATCCTTTCATACGTTCCCTTCTTTTCGGCAAAGGGTTTTTAAGTACATCATCCGATTCAACTATAAAAACTCACTTGAATGTCGTTTCAAGGTACAGTCCTAATACATCACGGGTGGGTTATAAGTTTTCTTTAACTGTTCTCTTATAAATGCGAAAGTATCTTAAAGAAAGCGACCAATAGGACTAACAGTCTCTAATTCAGGGGAAGACACACGGTTAAGGAGTAATAAGGTAATTCAAAGTCCTGAGTATCTTTCATAACAGACCAAGTATTTTGATCTATTTACTGGTGCACAATATTTGTCATAAAAACGTGTGCTAGCCTCTTCTAGAACATTAACTGAAGTCGTTCGTTTGTCGTGAAATTCGTGACAGCAAATGACTAGCTGTAAAAAAGTCCATTTCTATAGTTTACTGCGAGATTTGCCCTATAGATCTGCAGTTTTATCTTTGTCAGTGATTGAAAAATTTCAGTACCTAAGTAGTTTGATGGCCGAGAAGTAATTGAAAAGCACATAACCATGCTGTTTGTATTTTATGACCACGTCTGAAATTGCAACGACAGAATATTCGAAAATGAAATTTTGATATTTCAGAGCTTGACGCACAGAGAACGCCTGGAGGAGCTTTTGGTCAATGAAAGACCTCATGAAGGAGAATGCTGCCACTATCCCTCCAATATTTTTCCCGATCCTCACGTACGGCTCTCCGACTTGGTTTTTGACTAAACGTCAGAAGTCTGCCCTCGGAGTTTGTCAGCGAGCCATGGAGCGCAGTATCTTGGGAATAAAACTGACAGACCGCATGCGGAACAGTATACTGCGCTCAAAAACCCGAATTGCTGACTTTGGTCACCAAGCAGCCAGCCTAAAGTGGGACTGGGTTGGACACGTCTGTCGTATGTCCGACGTCCTATGGGCGAAAACGACCACAGAGTGGACACCAAAGGCAAATAGATGATGCGGAAGGCCCAGAAGGAGATGGCGGGACGAACTTGACGCTCACCTACCAACCTGGACCACAGACGCCCTGCCTGAACCGAAAGGAGTGGGAGAAGAAGAGGGAGGCCTTTGTCCTACGGTGGGACGATAATGGCTGAATAAGAATAATAATAATATTTCAGAGATCGTGTGGCGACCTCGGACTGGATATCATCTTGCTTCTGTTATCAACTTATACAGTAGGCGTAAAGTGAGTTTCAAAAGTAGAGTTCAAAGTAATTTACGTGACCGTCCTCCAATGACTGTCCTCGATCGTCACGCGATAGGCTTCAGGGTTTGGCATTAATGAGCGGAACTGACGCCGAAGGGATTGCGAAGACCCTATTTAGGATCTGCACAGAACTATTAGTTTTATGTAAGCAAGTGACAAGGAGCGAGGCGCTCTCCTGATAGTAAGAGATCACGCCTGCTAATGACCAGAACAGCCGGTGCAATACTGTTATAGCACTCGTCCACTTTGAGACATTTTGTTGGTCAGCCTCAAAAGCTCAGTAATTTTACTAGCTACAGTGTTCTTCAATCCAGAACACAATAATGCTTACATACTGCTTTGCGTATAATATCTGGCACTGCGTACCTATTGAATCCTACAGGGGACACTTCAACGGTAGTAATGAGTGAAAATAACGCCGAGAGGATTGCGGACCCTATTTAGGGTCTGGACAGAAGTATGTAGATGTAGGATAAGCAAGAATTCAGGACCAAATGTGGATTCCTGAGGTGGTCTGAAATAATTCTAAAAGTTAAACTTCGGGTTAGCACGTCGGGTTTAGGTCTCGCTCAAATTTCATTTTTTATGACTCTACCTCTTAATAATACCCTTGAATAGGTATATTAATACCTACCCATAGCAAACTTTTAGTTTTTTTATCATTTAATGTAGCTCTTCTACTTAAGATTTATATTAGTTTTCATAATAAGGTACAAACCTCGTAAAAATTTTCACTATATTATATTGCAGTAACCAAAGTATTTCTACTTTGGTTACTGCAATATGTAAAAAACAACGTAAAGGTAATATCAAACTTAAACCAGGAACGTGCCACCAAAATCTTTCAGCAGCTTTGAAAAACTTAAGAGCCAACTAAATCAAGCGTCCAAAACTTCACTTAAACCCGATTTATACCATTCCCTATCTGTCCTATCGCTTAATGAAACTTAAGAGAATACTTTTCCAGTAATCCAATATGGCGGAGACGTAGCGAAGCGCGCAGATTTATTCGCCTCTCGATACGGATCGCGATACCACACCATACGTAATTTAAGTTCCCGAATGGGACTTATTCCGGTATCAAAAAGAAATTATAAGGGAATCCTGGATATCGGAGCGAGCGGGAATTGTCGACAGGGAACTTCTGAGATTCATGTGGGCTGAAGCTGTCGTTTGGTCTTGGAAATGCACCTTATTTTTCTGCAAGCACAGACTTTCTATAGACCCATTTGTCGTGAGGTAAACTTTTACCACGTTTTAGAGAACTCTTGGTGAAAGCTGCCAAATTGGAAAGAAATGAATAAGATCTTTAAACTTAGATTATATTTTACTAGTTATAGACGTTTGACCACAATCTCCCAAATTATTTAAGGCTAATCCTCAAATCCGAATTCCATACAAAATGTTTCGGACAAATACTTTAATTTAGATTTTAACGTGTTTTAAAATTAACCCTACTAACTTAAAAACAGGTATAAAATCTAAATTTATGTATGAAACCTTTCACTTTTTTTGTTGACGAAATCAAAAGAACATGAACGAAACGAATATTGTGAAGAAATTACTATAATACGGCGTACTTTTTGAGTATTTGTCCACAACATTTGGTATGGAAATTTTGCCTTGAGGATTCCCCTTAAGTTTAGAAGATAATGAGTTTTCTTAGTAGGGTATAAAAAAAAAATGTACAAAAAAAATATATTTTTATTATTGTTTTTTTTTGTTAGAGAGGGATACCTATACTTTCAGATTAGTTCAATACAAATTTGATCAAAATCGGTTCAGTAGTTTAATTTTTATATCAAATAACTAAAAATATACATAGTCGAAGTAAACAAAATTGCGTAATTGTTTCCCTGTGACTTTTCAGTGGTGTTTACGGTCACTGAAACAGTCCAATATAAGTCGATTGTAGTATGTTTTCGTAGAACATTGATTAGGTAAGTATTAATAAAAAGCTGTTCAAATTCCCCCCTCACAAGCATAACCTTAAATATTTTAATTTGCGCTAACTCAACAATGAAGACTCAGATTCAATTATTGAGACGAGAGTACGCTAATTGTTATTAATGCAACGACAATTTGGGAACGAACAGGTAATTAGCCCCTGGAGAAAATCTTACTGTCACTTTCGTGTGGCGGATAATGGCGGCCATTTTTGAGCTTGGAAGAGATTCTTATGTGATCATACGTACCGAGTACTCAGCCGAGACAGTGCTCTCGGTACCGAGTACCGGCCGAGTACTCGGTACGTTTAAACATAGCGCTGAGTGCTCGGCTGGGCGAGTGACGTAAGCTTTCACTGTCTCGGCCGAGTAACATTTTACTGCCTCGGCCGAGTACTCGGTACGTGTGATCTAGGCATAAGAATCTACATTTCAGACTTCCAAGTTCAAAAGTGGCCGCCATTGCGCGTCAATGACACAGAGTTAGTTACAAGCTACAAGCCAGCGAGTTAAAAGCTAGCGAGTAAGTGTTTAGTTTGGTGCAATCGGGCATTCGTTTTCTAAAATGTTTGACTTTATAAAAAAACACGGGATTTTTTGATTCCTTTTTTTTTGCTTGCTTTGCTCTGATAAAAATTATGCTCTAGACTGTATTTTTTCGTTTTGTTGTTGTTTCAGTTACGGCGAGATTTTGTCCAATCTCAAAATTAGTAGTTTAGCAAGAAGCAAGCAAATACCTCTTCAAATATTACCTTACTTCTAATAAAACGTTCGCAACTTCATAACAAGTAATCAAAATTCAATGTAGAGTATAGGATGACCTTCCCAAGTGTTATAGGCAAGAATGTCGTGAAACCGAAACGCGCCATAATAGAAAAAAAAAAAAAAACAATGCCGATACGATATGCTACGGAACTTTAATCATTCATCAACCTTTATGGTAGACAGAGGCGAAAATGAAAAAGGACCTATCACGTTCCATTTTCGAAAATAATGAACTGGCCGTTTGGAGTCTCTTTGAGAGTCGTTAGCGAAACTCGAAACTTGGTCCGGACTAGAGTTGAACGATTGAAAATGTCGGATTTTTTAAATTGATGTTATTGTACTATTTAATCAATGTTTAATGTGAAACAAACATAAGGAAAAAGCCAAGATAAGGAAA
Organism: Lobophora halterata; assembly: GCA_932526365.1. Lineage (NCBI taxonomy): Eukaryota > Metazoa > Arthropoda > Insecta > Lepidoptera > Geometridae > Lobophora > Lobophora halterata. Next base: position 11,054,590 of record OW052001.1, read on the forward strand.
ATAACAATAAAATGAAACAACTAAAACTAGCCATATCAGGTTTAAAAATAAAAAAAATTGGTTATCTTAAATTAGCCATTTAAGGTTTATAACAAAAAAAAATGGTTATCTGTAAAGTTGGTTTACGGACGATAGTTTAATGTGACAACGTCATTACAAAACATTTATGAAATGGTTGCTTACTTTATGAATGAAATTGACAGCGTAACGGGACAATGACGTCAACGTTTTCGTGCATGCAGCCGTAGTTCATCGATTTATTAGTCGTAGTCACGTCAAAAAGTTGTTAGGTAAATTTTTTTCTGATATTATTTTATACGGATAAGCTTTTCATAGTGATACCAAATCGAGTTTCGAGCGAACCTTACAGAGTTTGCAAATGATGAGTAACATCTGACATCTCACCTTGTTATTAAGCAACGTTTAGAATAGCAATGATTCTATTTACTTCATTTTGATTTGTCTGGTTTGCGTCTAATAAATCGATGAACGCCGGCTGCATGCACGAAAACGTTGTCGTCATTGTCTGGTAACGCTCATCCGTTACGTTGTCAATGTTTTGTTATGACTTTGTCACGTTAAACTCCGTAAACCAATTTTACAGACAACCAATTTTTTAATACCATCTGACGGGCAACTTCCTGTTACACACTTCCGTCTCATTTTCACAAAATGACTCCCACAAGTTGACGGAAAGCGAGAGGAAAGATGTTACACATCAAAAAGTCGGACAAACATAGCCGGACGTAATCGGTTACGACTCTACTCGTATCGAACAACAATTCGAATTCGAAATGATCAATGAGCGAGCTTATTGAGTTTTGTTTTGTTCGAGTTACGTTTTTGTTGCGCTGTTCAATGTTTGATGAAGTGGTCGCAACTTTGTTATAAAGTTGTTGAATGTTAACCTGCTGTGTATAATTTCCCGCTTTATTTTTTTAGGGGAATTGCTTCAGCGTTCTATTTTTAAACACAACTGTTTTAAAAGTAAATATACGGATTGCTAATGACTAATTGAAGTGGCCAAGTATAGGTAGAGTTTTGGCGGGAACTTGAAAATATTGCGTCGACTGTATTGAATTATTTTACAAAACTTGTAAGTATTACTTTGAGTGTTAAAATGTAAAAACGGTGGTTTTTTACCCATTAAGTGCTCGTGAACGTGTATGAGTGTTGGTGAATAGTGTAATGCTGTAAAACGTGACTTTTCGTGTTGCCTCCATAACTTCATAGAAGCCTCTAGTAAAGTCGCAACCACCACTACTTTACAGGGGCATGACTTGACTTAACGACTCTGACTGATGACGAAAAAAAACATAATCTCTCCAATTACTTGACACTGGCTATATACCTATGATGTGGAGCCAAAACCAAAGAACATAAAGTTCTTCAACAAAAAAAGAAAAAAAAAGTGGTAATTTGACCCAACTCTATTCGTTCCTTATTTGAACGCAAAGAACAAATAGTTCTAAGTTTAAAAATATCAAAACCAAAGACAACCGCCTCACAATGCTCCTATTTACGAAGACATGGAAAACATTTACCTACACTCGGTAAATAAGTAAATAATGTAAATGTTTGCTTTCCAAATGTTGGTACAGTACAATTGGGGAATCTCATAGCGCTGTGGATTCCCACAATTAAAAAGTGGTTGAATGTAAACATAAACATCGGTATTTGACGGGGCTGTTTGAAGGCAATCGAGCGGAGATCCGAGTGGTCAAATAATCAACAAAATCAGTAGTACCTAAAAAATGAATATTAGTAACTGCATATTAATTAATTGGGGCCTATTTTGTTGACACTACTTATCAATATAAAAGGCTTGGTTCTGACTGACTGACAGACAACGCACAGGCCACTGAACGTAGAGACTTCAAATTTGGAAGGTGTATTCTACAAGCAGTATAGGCACGTACCTACTAAAAAATACATTTTATTAATTGGCGTCGGATTAGTCCTTAACTAAAATTAAACTAAACTTAACTAAAGCTAAACTATTGTATACTTAAAAGTATAAAGCTGTTGGTTCTCCAATAAATAAAATTTAAACTTTACTTTAGCAAACACTCACTCTCACTCACTGTTGGGAGGTGTCCGGTGCAGGATGCCGTATAGACGGGTACCAAAACAGTGCCAGATACTACCGCAAAGCAGTAATATGTAAGCATCACTGTGTTCCGGTTTGAAGGGCACTGTAGGTATTAAAATAACTGGGCTTTCGAGACTAATGTTCTGAGACCATCAAATGTTTTGATGTGGACGAGCGCTTTGGCACTGTAACACCGGCTTTTGTGAATCAAACTGTTCTGGTCATGAGCAGGCGTGATCTCTTATCATCAGGAGAGCGATTAGTTCGTCTCGCTCATCTCATGTTAACATAAAAAAAACACTACTGGCATTATAATACTTATATATTCAAGCGCTAAAACCAGGAATGGTTGAATTACATCCAATTCGTAGTTTTCATTTACGAGTAGGTACATTTTGGAACCGAATAGCGAATGCTTAAAAATATCAATTAGTAGGTAAAGATAGTCAAAATAAAAACCGAAGACTTCTGTTTACCATTCAGATGGTAAATAAAAAGCCGAGCCAAAGCAATATCGACTGTCAAAGCTCAAGAGTGGAACTCGGAAAAAAGGAAATCAATTGAGCTTCGATAGTGGCCATTAAAATATCGTTGAATTTCAAAAGAAGAACCCAAACCTCAAGACGTATCGACTATCGTACTTCGGGGAGTAAGTGGTCGATGGACGAAAATGGACTTTTGATGTAAGACGATGCTGGCAGCCGAGACGTTTTTGATAGTGGATCGATTTGAATTTAGAACGAGTTAATGGTGTGAGCATTTCGAATTGATGGATATTTGAATATCGAAGCGAGTTGTGGGGGAGGTGCGGAATTTTAATTCAATTCTTTGGTTGCATATTTTTGCATTTATGCAATATGAAAATCATAACCTGTTTAGCACGATTGATTTTTAATTAAAATTTTGTGCATCTGTCTGTATTGATTTTATTTGTAAATAATATACCTATAAAAACACAATACGGTACCTAGGTATTTAATCTAGGTACCGGGCCGGACCGGCCGGCCGGTTATGTGCATCTGTCTGTACTGATTTTATTTGTATAAAAACAGAGTACGGTACCTAAGAAGTTACTTAATCTAGGTACCGGACCGGACATAATTGAACCTCAATTATGGTTATTTAAAGTGAGTGATGTCACATTTAACCCTATTATCGGTTTGTTCAACCCTCCAAGCAACGTACATCTAGCGTAAATATTTATTCAATTTGTAATGTATTTAAAACTCTTCAGAACTACACCGAAAAATTACAAAAACACAGCACGTAAAATACCTCACTATAAAACTATTAGTAACCGAATACCGTTCCATTTAACCCCTCGATATCGGTATTTTTCACCCCCGCGGGGCGTGCCAAGTCGTCCGGCTAATGTCCCTATTCTGGAAACTGAAAAACTTCGATTCGATCGGACAACTGTAATTAAACCTCTAAATTGGATAATAAATATCTGTACAAAGTTTGTTGGTTTTTTTGTTGCCAATTGGTGGGGGTTTTGACGTTTTTACGCATTCTATTGTCATCAATTAAACTGTGTTTATATAGAATTTAGGCTATAGTGATATTGTTTCAAAATATTTATTGTATTTTTTCACTGGAGTATCAATACAACTTATAAGCATAAATAATAAGTGACTAGTGTTATTGATATTAGAAAACTAGTAGGAATTTGTTTGATATATAAGCATTTAACCTATGCTAGGAATTTGTTTGTTTTAGGACAAGCATTTAACCTACTGACTAAAGCAATTCTGTTACATAGGTCACTTATTGTAAGCCAAATAGCATCAACCTTACATCTAAATATAATTTAACGAGTCTAGAGTACTTACCTATGCCAAAGCTACCCCACGTAGAGATTTTCGCAGTATCCTACTCTAAGCCAAGTTTAATGTGTTCTTTATCTCCAAAGTTTCAATTCAATAGTTCTTCGTCCGCGACAACCCCGCCTTTCGATTTCATTTATTCTCTCAAACAAAAACCCTTTTAGCGGTGTTTTGTGTCTGGCTTCTTTTGAAAACCTGTACAAATACGTGCACTTTATTTTGTGAAGTAAATTGATAGTTTTTGTGCAACTTTTTGTAAAATGTAGAGAATCTATTTGGTAATTTTTAAACATGGTTACGCCAATAGAGCAGCCTCATTACTATAACAACGTTTCAAATGCCTGTATATGACAAAAAACATCCAAATAGTTCCTAAAATCTTATAACTATATTTTTATCATAGTCTAGATTTTATCTACTCATAAGTATAAAAAAAGTTTTCCTAAGTAAGGCAGCTGAAAACACATTTTTTTAAGAGAAGAAAAATAAAAAAAATCTCCGATATTATTTAGTTCGACAGTTGTTTGTTCGGTCGACTAATATGAAGTGTCTGATTGAAATTTTGATGAGCAGAATAGGGACGCTAGGAAAAAATACTAGCCATATTTTTTAATTTTACGAAAAAAATACTCGAGAGCTTGAATTTTTTTTATCAAAGGATATATGTATTTATTTTTCCTAAATTGAGCAAGTGTAAATTTAGGTAGGAGCAAACAACTACTTATCTTTTTTTTTTTGGATGGACGTTTCAAATGCTGTTAGCCGCAGATGGCTGTTACTGCATCACCGGACCTTGCAACTACATAACAACGCAAAAAAATGATTTTTAAACCTTAAACTTTCATAAAAGATCTTAAAGTTACGTTTTAGTCACTTCTCTCTCTTTCTATTTTATACACATAGTTTGAAACATCAATTAACTAGTGCTCAAAATTTTGCAACTTAACATGTCAAATTGAATATAATCGCCTTAACAAAACAAATTCCAATATCACTAATTAAATGTGTATTGATACACATAATTAATCCACGGATTATCAATAATTACAGTGTAATAGAACTATTCTTTGAAGGGTGAATATAAAGGATGTTTGCATTAATTTAGAAGGGTTCTGTACGCATTTCGACTTCATAATCGGATAATGAACAAAATGGCGTCGTCGGTGGCTAGCTATCTTATTCCTCTCATATCTCAATGTATATAAAAGGCTTCGTCCTGACTGACTGACAGACAACGAACAGACCAAACTACTGAATGTAGAGACTTGAAAGTGAACATTTTCGTCAAGAAATGCAGGCGAGTAAAAAGCAAGGAATTTTGATAACTCGCAAGGCAAACGAAGTTGCAGTTTAGTTTAGGGATACACTATATGTATATATATATATAAGATATATATATATATATGAGATATAATATATGTATAGCTATATATATATATATGTATATACAATATGCATACCTTCCTCACTTCTAACTATTTACTTATTTTAAACTAAGTTAAAATAGGAGTGTATTCTGGACCCGAGGAAAGGACAGTTGTAAGCGGATACCAAATTAAATGTTAAGGGTTTAAGCGAGACCCATATTTAAATGATATGCAAATTATTTTCGATTGGATTGTTTTTTTTACCTGTATTTACCACCAAGTAATGAAGAGCCTTTATGCTGGTATGACACAGATTAAAATAGGAATCTTATCTTTTTAGAATTTAATTTAGTTTTAATCTTATATTAAGTAAGATACCTTTGATTATTATAAAACATATTAATGTTGCAAAAAAAGAAGCAAATTGAACTTGCTACTCGTAACATAACAACGTAAAAAAATACAGCATAAGCAACCAGTACGTATAAAGTTTTAAACTCGCACAGAAAATAAAAAGGCGGTAATCGTAAAAAAACGTCAATTTCCGTAAGAACCGCACTCTTCCGAGGATAGGCCGTAATCGTAAAATAAATAGCCCGAAGTGTTTTAGATAAGCTAATGATAAACGAGACGGCATTCGATAAAAACAATGAAGTTTTCAGTTAAAAGGATAATTAATTACCTGCCTGTTTATTAATTGATAGTTAATTTGAAGTTACCATCAAAGGAATTCAATAATAGGAAAAAAACAAAGGAAGTTAATAATAATAATATTAAGGATATTTCACACAACGCCATCTAGAGCCAAACTAAGCAGATAAATACTCAAACAAAAGCCACAGGCGTAGCTTGGTTGACGAAAAAATGGACTTTGTAAATAATGTCCATCGTAATTTTTTTCAGTTAATATTCGAAACTCAAAATATTACGATTCATTGTGAAGCTACTGGCCCCTTAATTCTTCAAAGGGGTTCTTAAAATGGCGAAGGTAATCCAGCAAATAATAATTTCTGCTTGTATTGATGGCCGTGTGAAAATAACCAATGCAGTCATTTGCCGTCACAATAATTCCGTGCGCAGTAACATTGTAAGGGGGTACCATATTGATCGGATAGATATTAGTTTAGGGTCTTTTCAGACCCACGGGGCTTGTGTGAAATCGATGCTATTATCACGCGAACATCACACAATACACATCACGTGGCTACATTGTAAGTTTGTACTAAGGCAAACAATTGCAAATATTTTGTTTTCATTACCAAACCTTTTTTGTTTTTGATTCCGAACTTGGTTTCTGTGTGAACAAATAAATTACAAACTCATTGTCCGTGAAAAATGAAAAAGAACAACTTTATCAGACTTCATCAAAATCCCCGGAAATTTATTAGAGTGAATATATTAATTCATCACCCTTGACGAAACAAACCTCAAACTTTTGAGAACCGAAAGATTTCTTAAACCGGAGATTACGTCAGAACTTGTAATCGGGGTTTAAAAAAGCGTTGAATATTTTAGCACTGCTCCAAGTTGAAAGTTTAATCCTTTGTTTTGGAGAGGATTAGTTATCAGCTGGAACGAGAGTTTTTTCTCATTTAGTTTCAATTAAACGTCGGTTAATTCCGGTGCTAAGTGGTCGGTTTAAAGCGACTTAATTTATTTCCGACGCAATTTACAGCTAGGATTAATGTAATTAAAGTGCTGGTAGGTCGCGTAATTGCTACTCTTGATTGCCTAAACAAAAACAAAGCATTAGACCTCTGTTTTAGTTTAATAAAAATGTCATAAATACTTGGCCAGTAGAGGCATTTTAATTACCTTCTACACAAACAGCCGTGTTGGCCGAGTGGGAGGTGCCTCGACTTTCGATCCGAAGGTCGTGAGTTCGAACCCGGTCGTACACCAATGGATTTTTTCTGTTCTAAATGATCTATGTGTACACGTGCTTAATGGTAAAGGAAAACATCTTGAGGAAACCGGCATGTCATAGAACCTAGTTAGGAAACATGAGCACGAAAGGAGCCTCATCGAGGCGCACTTTTTTTCGCGAAATTCTTTCACCACACTAGTTCAAAATAACTAGTGACATGATAAGAAGAAGAAGTTACCTTCTAATTAACTATCTACCTCGTAACAAAGTCACGTTTCTTGAACTCTTTCCTAATCGGCAATAAAGGTATAGGGTGATAATGTCTTTCTTGTGGTAATGTACCTATAATAAATCTTGTAGATACGGAACTACCTAAGAACATACTGAATCTACTAAAACTCTTCTAATATTCCATGTTTGAGTAAGCACAACATTATCAAAGTTTCACAAAAACAAATTACAACCCAACTTACTTTATAAACTAAACTACTGCATAGATTATAATGAAATTTCTATGGGACAAATCTGAAAAATATCCTTTCAAACAAATATCCTGTCAAATCGGTTGCTCTATAATTCTTTTTTTATTTTATTTCTATGACGAAGTTCTAAGGTAACAAATATTAAAAAAACACCCGAATTAAGAACCTTTTCCTTTTTATAATTCGGTTGAAAATCAGTCTCATTTATCTAGAAACATTAACCGTAAAATGCAGCTACGGAACACAAGACCCGTAGCGAGTTATTGACCATTTCGCGAAAAACGATTTCACAAGAAAATAAATGTAAAATTCTATAGTCTTACCCACTATTCGTCTAATCCACATAAAAAGGGTAAAGTGTTCGATTACAAACGGAGCTCTTGCAATACAATCAACATTACACGCGTGGCAGCTGCGGAACCCTAAATTACGGCTCGTTTAGCCGTAACGAAGGGTTCTTTATAAAAAGGAGGGAAACAAGGACAGAATTGACAGTTTAATCCGGCGATTGCAAGCTTGGCTGAATGGGCGCTGTGCACTATGCGGTGTCCAATGCAGAGATATAAAAAAGTTAGCGTGATATCGTGTTCGAATTTCAAATTCTCGCTTTTCGAGACGTTGTTTTCTATGGTATTGCATTCAAACTTTTTTCTATTTTTACAGACAGTGCACATAGCAGGTTGAATGGAAAATCAGAAGGTCCCTACACCTATGCGCAACTTCTTCGGATAACTTCGGAAAAATACTCGTTGGGTGCGCGTAGGTACTCTACTTCTTTATTGCGGTTTCAGATTAGCGTTGTTTTTTGCCGCGCGACAAAAATACTCTAGTCTGAAACCGTATGTATTAAAAACAACATAAATTGATTTAAGGAGAATCCTCAAATGAGAATTCCATACAAAATGTTTCGAACAAATACTCAAAAAGTACGCCGTATTATAGTAATTTCTTCACGTTATTCGTTTCGTCCATGTTTTTTTATTTCGTCAACAAAAAAAGTGAAAGGTTTGATACTTTAATTTAGATTTTATTCGTGTTTTTAAGTTAATAGGGTTAATTTTAAATCACGTATAAAATCTAAATTACAGTATGAAACCTTTCACTTTTTTTGTTGAAGAAATCGAAAAACATGGACGAAACGAATAGTGTGAAGAAATTACTATAATACGGCGTACTTTTTGAGTATTTGTCCGAAAAAATTTGTATGGAATTCGGATTTAAAGATTAGCCTTAATATAAATTAATCAAGCTTTTACAAAAACATACAACAACCGACTTCAATCGGACGGTTCAAGTGACCGTAGGCACCACTGACAAATCGCAGGGTAGCAAATACGCATTTTTGTTTACTTCGACGCCATATTTTTTTGTTATTTTCTTTAGCAACTAAACTACTAAACCGATTTTGATGTTTTCAAAAAAACCAATTTTTCAAATCGGTTAATATACAACGCTTATTCCCAGGAGCCGAAGACGGATTCTGAAGATCTTTTGGCCGAACAATATCTCAAACACCGAGCTGTGGCGGTCATGCCACGAATACCCGATAGATCGGCAAATCCGTCACCGCAAATGGAGCTGGATAGCCCACACATTACGCAGAAACCCAGAACATATACCCAGACAGGCTCTGGAGTGGAACCCACAAGGGAAGCGTAAGCGTGGTCGCCCAAAACAAACTTGGCGACGCTCAGCATTATAGAAGCGCAAAACCTCGGCCTGACTTGGAGCGAAGTGTAGAGGACGGCGCTAGACAGAACGACCTGGAGAAACTTTGTGTCTGCCTTTTGCCCCGACGCGGGGACATAGGATTCTATGATTCCAGGAGCTCCACGAGTACATTGTTCTCAAAAAAAAAATAGGTTCATACTTCAACAAAGTTCTTAGGTAACGCATAAAAAAAAACTTTCTACCGAATTGATAACCTCCTCCTTTTTGAAGTCGGTCAATAAAACTTTCTAAAAGACCTTTTATAGAACATACATGATTTAAAATAAAAATGCTAATGATTTCTAAGTTCCACTCCATCAAATATTTACTTGAGTTGCGAAGGGAACTCAATAGGTATAGGTACATTAGTTGTTTGTCTACTCAATGAAATATTCAGAAGCAATCATCGGCGTTGCCATTATGAAAAAAAATACCGAAGAGCAATTCCAAAGTTTTATAAATAATTCAGTTCTATTTAGGAGTACATAGTCAATACTTAATGAAAGTGCATAATGATTTTGTTCTTTTTTAGATTTTGTTCATTTATGTTTATTATAATAACTGATTAATTCAAAGCGGTTAGTAACCTTTACCTTTATTAATTTCTTTGCTGAGAATCCGAAAGAGTAACCCTAAAGTAGGTTTACGAATATTAGATAGTAAACCTAGTCAGGCTTTCGTACTCAAACCTTCCCGCTCTACATTAAAATCTAGCTCATAAAACCTCTTTTTAGAAAAACGAAGTCGCTCATTCAAAAAAAGTTTATTCTCTATTCAATTTAAGAACGCGATTGATACAACGCAGTGCTTGGTTAATCGTGTAACCGATGTTTACACGATAGGGCTGGCACGTGTGTTATACACGTGTTGCTTACAACAACGCGATCAAAGACCTGATGCGGTGCTGCCTAAACTAGAGATATAATTATAATTGGCTATGGTTTATGTCATGATACTGGTGGTTGATATTATAAAGCAAGACAGGTTACCATAAAAACAAAAAAATCTAGTTTAAAAAATCAAAGGCGTGGGATTGTTCGTAACACGGAACGTCAACCTGACACTGGCGCGAGCGTTCTAATTTCAAAAATAAATGTTCGAAAAAATAAAAAGAAATTAATGTTTTGAAAAAAGAATCCCAGAGGACTTCTAAAGGACAATTCTAATTTTGAATTCCATAAATACCAGGAAATCAGCGGGGCGAATCGCAAAGAAACGAAATTAAATTTACCGGGTTATGCTACTTTCGTCCCCTCGATTTTCTTGCAAAGTAAAGAATCTGGGCCAATACGGGAGTTCAAATAAGGGCATACCGCCTCTTGCGCTGGCCTCTGAATGCCCCTGGAAGGGTGACCAACCCCCGAGGACTTTACCCCTGCTTTGAGTAAAATTGATAGTGTAGCATCCCTTTGCTTATAAACATCAAATAGTGGAATGTAGGTATTGACTGAGTCATTATTGCATTGAGAATATCGACAGATGCTGACGGATTTTAGTCTGTATTTTTTATTCCTTGTTTTCAACAAATTTAATTCAACTTAATTCTTTATTTTCAAGAAACATTACAGATTACTCTAATACGTTAAATAATCAATTTAACAAAAATAAAAGTTAACTAATACATGAAATACAATGCAGGTTTCGAGAGTGGTCCCAATTGCCGGAAGAAAAAGAATAAAATTAAATCGTTCCGTCGATTGGGACCGCGGTACTAAACCTAGTGGTCCAAATCGACGGAAGCCAGTTTCTAAGAGTAAAAATACTATTTACTACCTACTATTTACATACTATACAATACAGATTCACTAAACAAAAACACATAAAATAAACTATGACGTCACGTGCCTCCAGTTCCTAAAACCCTGAACCTTTTCGGTCAGAAATGTATCAGTACCTGCTAATAGGCTAGTTAAAATCCGAAAAAGATAGGACATAATTCGTACATATGTAGAATGTTGCGGGATCGATAGAGGATACCACCAGGAGTCACCACCTAATTTGCACCGATTCTAGCACCTACGGAACCCTGTTAAATACTCAGTTGAAACTTTGAAAACGGTATAAAATGTAAATAATTAGTAACCACAAGATCAATAGATGGAGATTGCACAAACAAAACAAAATCGGTTAGTTACCTACTATTTTCCAAACATTTTACGCTTCAGAAATACGAACTTTTGCACTAAAACGTTAGTCTAAAACTCTTTGGGGGGGCGCCCCCTTGCATGTCACCCCTGCTGAGCCGTGAAGTGCCCCTTTGTGACACAATAGTCGTAACTAACGTCAGATCGCGTTCAAATGAGTGGCAAGACTTTGGGGAGAGGTAAGTCGCTGGGTACTTTGGGGTCGCATCTGGCAACCTTTACGAGTTGATGCACCTCTGTGCGCCCTATGCTCGCCTGGTACTTTGGTGTTTCAGTTTAGCAAAATTTTGTGCTGTTTTTCGAATTAAGTTGCCTTGTTGTTATTTCGATGTTTTGCTTTTAATTCAGAGAGAGAGATCCACAGAGATATTTTGTCAAGTAGAAAATATGTAAATGTACCTAACTATAAGAAGCTTACCTAACCTACTTAATTACAAACTTAATTTTTCTAAGTTTGGAGCCATCTGACGGCCAAGTTCCTGTTACATACACACTTTCGTCTCATTTTCCCTAAATAGTTTCCATAAATTAACAGAAAGCGAGAGGAAAGATGTTAAACATCAAAATGAATTTGAAATACACAAGTTCATAGTTTAAAAGATTAATCTCTAGGGGTGTTTATCGACTTGATGTATTAAACCGTTGGGGGCTAACAGAAATTACATGATAACGCTTATCAACGCTGAGTAATTTGTCCGAGTAATTTATAGACGAATTATAATAACTTATCTCGAATTGAGAGAAGTCCCAACTTTTAATGAAGTCGACTTTTTGTGAGTAATTTTAAGTGGCAGATTGTAAATCTGTTGCCAGATAATAGGTATGACTTTTTTTAAAGAAGGCCAATATAATAAGGTCTCATTCTCAATTGGATTTATGTAAAGGTAAATGATTTTAAAATGTTCAGTGTTTCAAAGCTTTATGGACTTTGTTATCCGGTAAGATTAAAATAACACTTTTCATATTTTTAACGTAAACCTGACCTAGTTCCCAAAAATACCTATTCCCAGAATACCCAAGTGTACACTTGATAACTTTTTTTTCTTTTCATATACCTATAGGTATTTCTGTGCTTACTCACAACACATTCTGCTCTATTTCCGAAGAAAGAATATAAAGCAATGTTGAACAACAGCTGTTCTATATACGGACATAAAGGAGCGAGCTAAGTATGTGCAATTCATCAAACGTTACCTATACACCTTATTGAATTTATTTTATCAAAAATTTGACTTATTTTTTTAAAGATTTTTTTGCCATATTTGTGTTCAGTAACAGCAACTGATAAATCACCAGAAAAAGATATGAACATTTCTTTTCTGGTGATTAAAAATTTTCGGTGTATAAAATGTCAACGTAGTAATTTTGAAAGAACCGTAAATTTACAATTTAAAAAGTTAAATTAGAAATAGTCAAAAATTGTAATCACTATCAAAGTCTGCGTTAAAATAGACCAATTTTAACGACCATTCACAAATTTTAAAATCCTAAATGATCATCCAATCTATCTCGAATATGCAGTAATTGCCCTAGCTCCAGTATTCTCCAAGTCGGAACACAGTTATGCTTCTACATTACTGTAATAATATAGATCAATTGACGTGAAACTAAATCTTTTTCTGAAAAGCCAAATAAAAAAAAAGATGGACTAAAGATAATTTTGTGTTATCGCATCGGAAACGAAAACCCCGAGTTCAAACAACAAAGGAAATGTTTAGAAAACCATTCCACCTCTTTTATAACCATCCCGCTTATTATAATACATAAATTCAGGAGACCACGAACTTAAACTCGGGTCCAAACCGCGTTGCGAAGTCAGGAAGGAAAGTCCCCAAAGTTGGTCCGAAAAACCCGGGAAAAACCCGAAAATTTCCCCACCAACATTCTGTTTCCGACCGACGCGTAAATATTATTCAGTTTTCTTTTATTCCTTTTGTTTTAGACATTTAATTATTTGCGGTTGGAGGTGGACTGAGGTGAAGCGCAGATAATATTCTAAATTAAAATGTATACGATTTTATGCGGCAGCGAAAATGCGAGTAGCAATTTCCCCGCGACCAAAGAAACGTTAGTAATGAGCGTAAACAAGATTTCTAAACTTTCCTTTTGATTTAAGTTAAAGAAACAAAAAGTCTCATTTAGATTTTTGAAGAGATGCAAGACAAGACTTTGTGAAGCATAATGAAACATTTTTTGTGAGCGTATACATCCCTAGTAATATAATAAACATGTTTTTATGACCATAAAAAGCCAATACCTACTCGTATCAAAGGAATCGTTTAGAAAAACATCGTGAGGAAACCGGCATGTCATAGAACCTATAAAGTTCGAAAACCATGTGTCAAGTGCACGGAAGGAGCCTCTTCGAGGCGCACTTGAAATCCTTTCACCACACTGGTTTGAAGGAACTAGTGACTCGATAAGAGAGAATAAGTAAACACGTACTTGATGAACGCTTTAAATATTAAATCTCTACGTTCATTGGTTTTGGCACAACGCGCGTGCTCAATTCTACCCAACTTTGAAACTGTTACGAATTTAAAATAAAAAAAAACACTTTTTAATTCCTATTCATACTGGCGGTTATCTAGCAACCATCTGATTGGTCCAAGCCTAGCCAACTCAACATTTATAGATAGACTCCATCCATGACAGATGCCTTTGTTTTACGACCCTTAAGAAAGGTCCGCATTTTCTCCCAGTACGTAGGTAGAGGTCCAATAACACGCCATCTGTCGTCCGATCACTCCGCATCAGTCAGTGCAAATTACAATGCTTTGGGACAGAGTCAAAATTACCTAGTTTTATTTGGGGCTTGGGACAGTTTTCATAAAGAAGGTACAAGCACCTTTTTTAAGCTTGAAAGAGCAAGTTATTTGGTGCAATAAGATGAGAACTGTATTTGTCTACAGCTACATAAATTACAATGGTTTTAATGGTGTAAGTTAAGTGGCGAGGCGCTCTTCTCATGGTCAGAGATCACTCTTACCAGTATTCCTTCAGTGCTACACAGGAATTTAATTCACATAGGCCTGTGCAACAGTGATATACAAGACTTTAGTTAACATAGTTACTGTATTGTTCTCAAATACTTAACGTGAAAAATGGATGGAAATCACTTACTCAATTTTAGGACAATTTGAATTTTATTTAGCTTCTAGCTGGCTACTATAATATAACTCTCAGCTCCTAGTAGGAGCTTCTTTTTCTACGCCTCGCCTCGCTTTAAAGTGAAGTACCGCAAACTTGATCAGTTTAGGCATAGGTAAGCGAAATGGGATGTTGTTGGATGTTAGATTTTGGAGACTTACCAGCATGTTGTGGATGTAATTGATGGCAGGGTTCTGCAACAAAGAAACTAAAATTAGGTATAGCTAGCAATCGGTAAAAATAAAAAATATTTAAGCTCGTAATTACGTAAGTAACAAAATATATTGCTCGTCTTAATCTGAGGGATTTAATAAAACCAAGGAGCTCGAACAGCGTCAGAGAATTATACAAAGCACAAAAAAATTAAATTAGTTGACAGATTCTTAAATACAATCACTGAAGGCATTCGCTTGAAAAAAAAACCTTCTATTCCCCAACTTTCTCACTTGGGCAAATCTATTCCCCAGAACAAGTTACAATAAATAAGACGCGAGTAGCTCAATATTTCCCGGCAAGTGTAAGGTAAGTTAATAAATTACCCACATGTTCCCGGGTTCAGGTGGCCCGGCTCTTACAAAGCGCCTTTAGACCCGGGATCGACAAATACATTCCTTGATTGGAGAGTGTTTCTGATGGTAGTTTCTGGGACTGTGAATTCTGTTACCAAATTCGGTTAAGATAAGGCAAAAAAATAATAAAACCTATTTCAAATAGATTTGAGTTATTTGGTTGGAATGGTTAAATATTTAACGTATATATATAGTATGTAACCATTTAGAACACACTCAATCAGAAAACATACATTGTAATTTTTTACACTTAGGTTAAACACAGTTACAATTTACTAAATGTATTTAATAAATTTGGAAACTGTCATGATTCTTATTAAAACTTATAAAATACAAGCTAAAGAAAGGAGTGTGGAGCTTGGATATTTATTTTTCGTTACAAGTAGGTAGAGCAGAAAAATACGTTAGTAGAGTGAGTTAGATTTCTATGAATCAAGCAAAATAATTATGCTTACATTTTTCATTTAGATATTTTTTTCAGCTAAACCAAATTTTTACATTGTCTACCACTCAGCCGTTATCAACAACCAAATTTTTGTCAAAAAAGAATCAACAACATTTCGCACTCATCCATAAATCGTTTCATTACTGCATCGTACTCGTATTCAATTCATTATAAAAATATAAAATCCATTTACAATACAGCCCAGTCCTGTTATAAATAAATTACGGCATGTCCACGATGGGGTGGCCATATTTTAGGCGGGACAGTCCTGGCTGTCCTACCCCAGGTCTGCGGACGTGTCGACACCTTTTTGTACTTTTTGCTTGGCGTGTGGACACCGTACGTGGCTGCGGCTTTTATAGCGTTTTTAATAGATAAATAGCTCTTTGTTCTTTGACAGACATGAGAATTATAAAACGCAACGCAGCGCAATTGTGCTTGTTATTGCGTTTCAGTTGCACAAAGGCAAATGTTTGCATATTATAATTAGGGAACTAAATAAGATTTTAATTTCAAATACACCCTGCTTTATCCAATTAGTTTTGCTTTCAAACGAGCCTAAAACATAAGTAACTTTTACGCTGTATTAACAGTTGCGTTTTCTTGCCTAATGAAAAAAACCATTTATTTTTCGAGTTCCTGCTCTGTTGTCAGAAAAAACCATTATCCACGATTGTTTACAACGAACGGTACTTGAACAAAATTACCCATAAAACATTCCATCTTTTGTACGTCATAACGGTAAGCAAAGCCTTCATAACCATTAATATCCGAGACCTCAAGTTTACTCGAGGTTTCATTACACGTTGGGCATTAAAAGCCGCACGTAATTCTGAGACGTTCCGATTTACATTTCTCAACCAGAGCCGTCGCTCAAAACAAATACACACCTCGAATGCGAATGAAAAATGATCTCTTATGTTTGTTGTGACCATGATTCGACATTTTCGGGAAACTTAGAAGGCTCGAACTTAGTTTTATTCAAACTTCTTCAAGACTTCAAATTTAGTAGCAAGTTAAAAATGGTGCTGAGCTTCATGCACCTAATTGTTTGATATGTATATTTTTTTACATTAATAAATAAAATAAGAATTCTGACTATCTGGAAATTTAAACGTAAAATTATGCTAGATAGATAGTGACACTTTTTTATTGTGTACCCAAAGGAAAAATGCAATATAAAAGGATGGTTATAACAACCAAAAATAGTAGAGGCTACTATGGTAGGTTAGGTAGTTTACTTATTTGTAGATTCTACCGAGGCAATTTTGTATTAAATTGTGCTCTACATTTATTCAGGTTGGCGAAACATACATTTATTATCCCTCTTAGACCTAAATCACAAATAAATCTCCTAACCCAATGGATACTGCATTGTCCTAACTCCCGATTCGAACTAACTATAATAAAGCCAGCAGAGTGTGTAGACAACGGGCCGCAAGAATCAATGGCTTGACAAGCCAATCTAGCCGCTAGCCTCAGCGCTTGTTCACATACCATTCAATATCTTACCAAAATTGCTGTACCATCAGTGCTCAAATATTAACGCAGTCTCTACTACACCCCAGCTTTGCAAGTGATGACACGATTCATCAAGTTGCAATTGTGATATCGTGCAACGCCGGTGTTGCGGGTTTGATTCCCGCTTCAGGACAAACATTTGTGTGATGAAAATCCATTGTCTTGAGTATGGGTGTTTTCTATGACGTATCCTATGTAAGCGGTTTTCATAGGACAAGTTTTGTTATAGGTATATTACAAAATTTACAAAAGGAAACAATTGGGCCACCCATAGACCGTTGCAAACGATCTATAGGTAGCTCAACTGCTCCAACTCGATACCCTAAATAGTCATAAAATAAATAAATAGTTTATGAATAAATAAATACGATAAATAGTTTTGTTTGATATAATTTTGAAACATGGTCACCTTAATGCCATTGTAGAGACAAGCCCGTTGAAATTATTTATCCTGGTAAAACTGAACGTTAGGATACTGGATGAGGAGACGAGGTCGTAAGTTTTACGTCATTTCATTAGTTCAAATAAGAGTCTAGGAGATGGTTTCAAACAACGTCTTTGTAATTTGGCACATTTTTTTTTCAAAATGAAACATACACAAATTCTTCGCACTAGTTTCAATCCAAGTAATATCATTTCGAGCTTTCACTTCAGAATCGAGGTAAACCTTTTGATTACATCAATTGATTTTTAGTGTTCTGAAATAGATTGGAGTATCGGAACACTTCAGTGCCTTTCTGCCTGTTAAAGCTTTTTCATTTAGTGTTCAAACATTTTATTTCGCGTGAAAGGTAATAAATAAAAGGCGAAATAAACAAAAAAATAACCGTCTGATAGCCTTTTTTAACCTTTATCGAATTTAATTAGTAAATAACGTGATTTTTTTGACGCCAACTCTCAGTTCATATTTCAGAGTTAGTAGCCATCGTGGAGTTACGAAGCCCGAGCGCGGACGTAAGCCGTTATCTATTAAGCAATAATAGTGCAGTGGAGGTGCCGACTCCAACTTACGTCTAATTGGCGGCGAACAAAGGGCGCGAGACAATGGCGACGGCTAATGGCGGAGACATCTTTATACGGAACTGCGCTTCTGAATCCTTCGAAGCAACTCTTGGGTGCATTAAGTCCGAATTGGACTAACAGCTACGTACACTAAAAATAAGAGTAAAATTTCATAAGGCCCTACCTACCTTGTAATGTTGAACATTATTTTGTAGCTTTCAATTTGAGATGATCATGATTTTTTGACGTAACTACGTCTATGCACGAAAACGTTGACGTCATTTTCCGGTAACGCTGTCATTGTCCGGTAACGCTCATTGTCCCGTTACGCTGGTAGTCACGTTAAACTATCGTCCGTAAACCAACTTTACAGACTACTACAGAACTAATTTTTTTATGAACGTGTCTGGAAAGTGCTAGCTAGCCTATATAGAGATCACTACTTACTTTCTAGTTTACTTAACTATCTGCCCCTTGCACCAAAGTCGAAAAATCGAATACTTTGATAGGTATTTTTTAATATAAGTACTGCCTAAAACTTTACTTAGATCAATTTCCCTTGCACCAAACAGAACACACTATGTAACTCCCAAGTCTGGTGATTTTTAAATAAGTGAATGAAAGAGCGATAAATCTCGCAACCATCTAGTATTTCTATTTATTCTGTGGGTTTATTGGTTCATTGACCTTAGTCAAATAACCATTATTTTTTTATGCAAATTATATTCTCCGAGTTTTGTGTATTTGGAAAAACGAAGCTGAGATGGATAAAAAAGTGAAAACAGTCGGCGTTTTTCTCTGAGTTAAATAAATTAAAATATGTAGTTCCTACTCCTACTTACGACAAGAAAAGGGAATAATATTATGGAAATTAACGTGCAATGATTCAAGAACAACAAAGTCAAAGCTGAGAATAATATAAATGCCAATTTCAGCGGCTCTATAGTGATTATATTTGTAATTATACGTAACTAACCTAACATGTGTTTTTTGGTAAAATTATATATTTTTGGCTTATATGTAATGTGTTTTTATTAAGGGCTGTTCAGGTAAGTGAAGGGTAAGAGTCCGCCGCTGTCTAGATAATCTAGGAATCCTAAAAAAATCGTATTTTGTTTTATATAGGTAGGTGTAGGTACCTAATAAGTAGCGTACGTCTGGTTAGGTATGGGTATATCTTGCTGAACAAGAGAGAAAGAGACAGATATATATTCTGACAGAGACGACATGACAGCTTCTTGATAAATAAGGGAATTTCTAAGTGCTATGAGGTCGAGAAACGGGCTCCCAAAGGTAAGGAATTCTTTAGGCATAAGATAATTTCAAATCGTTGGTGCAATGAATCTGGATCTTAAAGATCTCCCTAGCCATAAATTCGCTTATGTATTTTTCATTTATTGTATTGTTTAAGAATTGCTTACATAAATAAAATTTTAGAAGCCACTAGTGGTTTGTCCCAGATTTAGGATAGTTATTTTAATAAATAGATACAGATTTAGGTTGATCTTTCAATTTAGGTAGACTTTAAAGTTGTGCATACAAAATATAGGTGTAGTATTTTTATGATCCGCCATTTGTAACCTGAATTTCGTACAATATTATGATTTTTATTAAAAAGCCTTGATACTTTCTTAAAGACGGACAAACCGATAGGAACTAGTCTTGGTGCACATGAGCAAAATTTGAGACATGAGCTACTCTCGTCCGCTATAATTCTCGTACAAACCCTTCCTGAAAGCGCGAACAGTCTGTTTTGTCGGCGAACACGCTTGCTTTGATTTACGATTTTCATCGCAATGGGGCTTATTACGGAAACGTGACATGGCCGGCCCGTGTCGATTTACTGCTACCAGAATAGTTCTGCTAACTGGGATGGAAATGTCATTTTGCACTTGCTTTGGACATTTATTGTTTTCGTTGCCATCAGTTGGCAGCTTCGAGAATAAAGCAGCAATCAGATTAGAATCTACAAAAATATTGCAAACTGCGAACATAAATTTCTGCCATTTTTACGGGGGACGAGGTAAACACGCATTGCACACACGCCTAACAAAATCTTATTCATGTAAACGCACACTATAATAATATCGCACACCATCTTAAAATATGCACACAGTTATCAAATACAGCGAAATAGTTTTATTTAACGTGAATGGCCAAGAACGTAATATGGCCAGCAGAGGGGTACGCCTTGCATTAACATCTCCTTTGGCTAGATTCTCGAAGGTTGGCAAATGCCTTACGGTTTTGACAGTATTTACCTACTTTTTTTTAAGGGGTGGTTGAGTGAACTTTACTATCCTAAGGCGGGCGAGATGTATTGATCTTAAGAGCAAGGGGAAGTAAAGACTAAGTTTAAGGTTAATAAAGTAGGTAGGTAAGTAAAGTAATAACTAATAGCAAGCTGAGCAGGGTCGGGTAATCTGGCGCACATTAGAGATTGCTGCCTTCTATAATATAGTAGCAGGTGCTAAGGACTTGGAGTTAAGTTTTGGTGTACAAAAAAGTATTTCTATCTATCTATCTACATATTTCCAACTTTACATAGTACCTTACTCACATGTAAGTGGGTAAGTACCTAGAGCTTAAACGAGTTTTTGATTATTCCCAAAATTGAATCAACCCTTCTACAACCTAATCAGAATAAAATTATCCCCCAATTCAATTTCAGCTGATCACTAGTGATGTAACTCGACAGCTTGCAAACAACGGCGATTTTGCGTTTCCACATTTCGCGACGAATTTCCGCCCTATTATGGTATTTCGCTTATAAGCTGTCAGAACCGCTTCGTCGGTTCAATGTACAGCCAATACGGACCAGTGATGTGTTGAACATTTGCGGTTACGGAACACGGGTGTTGTGGGTGATAAATAACATGCTGCAGTCATAGCTGAACTGGCCAACACCATAAATTCTACTGGGTAATGTTCTAATTCGGTTTTGTCACATAGAGATAAGTCTAGAGCTGAACTCGGGTGTTAACAAGAACTTTTCAGCCATAAAAGTATTGTGATATACTAAAAGCAATGACGTCAGATAGTTGCTGTGCCCGAGATATGTTTCATGTTCATTTTAACTTTTTTAACATTTTAACTATCTGGGCCAAAGAATAAGCCTTGCTATACAAAGAGGCAATGCAGCCAGTATCCTCGGCACGCTGCCATCGGGTATCGAGTTGGAGCAGTTGAGCTACCTATAGATTGTTTGCAACGGTCTATGAGTGGCCCAATTGTTTCCTTTTGTAAATTTTATAATATACCTATATATAGATTGTAGTAGTTAGCTTATGCTGTAATAAAAGTTTTAACTTTGTGAACAATGTTGTTACATGGCTTATTGACTGCAATAAAGATACTGAATACTAGTCCAAAGCGAAAAATAAGTTCATTTTCCGTAGTTTCAGTAAAAAAAATGGTTATCTGTAAGGTTGGTTTACGGACGATAGTTTAACGTGTCAACGTCATAACCAGCGTAACGGGACAATAAGCGTTACCGGACAATGACGTCAACGTTTTCGTGCATACAGCCGGCGTTCATCGATTTATTAAACGTAGTCACGTCAAAAAACCCTTTTGGTAAAACATGTTTTTTTAATTTTGTTTTACTTAATGCAATTCATGAAGCTTTTGCAATTGCAAATCTCTCCAAATAATTTCCGGGATCAAAATGAAGCTCTTTCAGCACATCACTAAACCGAGGCAAAATCTGTACAAAACAGTTGGGATCTGTGGTTTGGATCGAGTATGGGAGATGCATACCCACCCTGTCAAACGCCATCTTACGATAAATATATTTATAAACCATTACGATAAATAATGTGCTTATCTTTACCCGTTACGAAGTACGGGAAGTGCTCTAAACGCCGTTATGGTAGAAGTTGGAACATTTTGGGGATAATGTGGGCGAATTATGTTTATGTATGCGTTTATTTTTTAATATTTTGCGGGTTTTTGCTAACGGTTTCCGGCAAGGCTTTTCTTGATGGTTTATCTCTGTTTTGGCGAGGTCGGGCATTTTGATTCCCGACCTCGAGTTTTTACCAATCGAACCTACAATAGTTAAATATATGCGCCGCTATCTCGCTCCCAAGTTTGTACATTTTTGAAGATTGACTAGGTATAAATTTCAAAAAAGTGGAGTGGTAAAATTTGTTACTACATCTTTACGAAATGTTTTAGTTTTTTAGGATTCTGGGCCTTTAAAATCAGCATTGTTCAAGTTTCTCTAAACTGTCAGCAATGCTTGCTTATCTACTACAGACAAGAAAATGTCGAAAAAATACTTTTTAAAATCAATTCATTGTTAAACCGTATTTATAAAAAAAAATATAATTCTTTAGCTTTGGTTTTTTCCAAAGCTAAAGAATTTTAGCTCAGTCGTTGTATGTAACTGATGTTACCCTATTGTTTCAAGCGTTTAGTTAAGCCCTACCGACCTATCATTGTAACTACCTAAAGATATCTCAAATTAAGAAGTTTTGTTAAATCTGCACAGACCGGATATTCAAGCTGCTACTAACACATAGGCTGTAGTTATTGGAGCGTAAATTAAAAATTCCGGAAGCTACGCAGGTATTTATTGGGGAATAAACAACAGGTTTTCGATGCTTTTTACAATTTTTTTATGATATCTTTAGCTTGTTTTTTTAGAATAGAATAGAATAGAATTTATTTGCCTATACAATACAATAGAAACTTATAACTAATCTAAATAATTCTTACTTAAAAAGACTTACTCTAACCTTCGTGTATGTATTTGTATGGCAAAAAAGGACTCAACTCAGCGTTATGCTGGATAGATGGGGTTTCCCACCTATCCAGCGCTGGTTTTCAGTTGAGCCCTGCGAAGGTTACCGACACGACCTATGACTATTAACCGTAACAATTTTACGTGTGTACTATTAAATCATATACACTTTGCCCAGCTAAAACCAGTTTTGATTTTTTTCTAGTGTAAGCATTCTTTTTAAATTGTTCATTTTGTATTTATAGTTACAAACATATGTATAACGCAACTGATATCTCATAGGCCAACCGTGCGTGTAGCGTGTTGTTCAATGTAAGTACTAAATAATACACGAAGGTACAGTACACGCAAAAAACTCACGCACAAGTAGATACAAAAGAGTATTTACAACCGTATTTTTTTTCCAAATCTTGATGTAAATTCTTTACATACATACACGGTCAATTTTTAATCACCATAAAAAAATACACATAGTCAGTTGCCGTTACTGAACACAGATATGGCAAAAAAGCTTGAAAATTTTTGACAAAATAAATTCAATTAAAATTGGATTGCTGTTACCGTTAGTCGTTTTCTTATGGGTTTGCGTCAGGCGGCACCTTTATTAATAATAATTTAAGTTTTATTCATTGTTTGGCAAACCCGGGCCCTTAGCTCGAGCCAGCTCGCAAAATCTCAGCTCGGGCGCCGCAATCGCGCCGCTGCCACTCTGCCATTTTGTAGAAATCTAAAATTCTGACTGCACAGATACTACGTAGTACCCCGTCTGCATTGCCCATTTCATTTTTGATGGTAATTAAAAATGTATGGTGTATAAGACTTTAATTATAATAAAGCATTTTTTTATAAAGATTTACGCAAATATGAGAAAAATACACGCCTCTCCGATAATAATTATAACAAGCATCTCTACCTATACATCAGTCAATCTTATTGCATATGGGGCTAATCACACTTCTTAGCTCAATTCAGCTTTTTAACATTGAAAACATTAGTTTAATATGAAGATGCGTACGCATCCGTTCGGCTTTCCGCGTCTATAAAGCTTTCGCGACAAACAGGTAGAAAATGAGGACAAGTGTGTTTTTATCATGCGCCAGTATTCAGCGCTTTGTTCTTAGGCGTTCAGCGCTATGCTAGACTATTTCTCTAAGCTATGTCTCCAAAGGAGGACGGTCGAGGGAAATAGCCTATGACAGCCTTTTAATCTTACCATGCTGTACGCGGCTGATAGAAGCGAAACTGGATAAGTGTAACGAAAATCAACGAGCGAAACGCGAATGGAGCTAAATAGTTATGTATAATAAGTGCCTGAAGGGGTGACATTGGAAAAGGTGACGTTGAATTTGATTAGTCCTGTAACATTTTGAAAAAAATACGTCTTTCATGGTCATGGCATTTTTTTTGCGTGGCATTGTTAAAAAAGGTATTGAATCTCACTCTCTGTATTAGTGTTGCACCGCAACGGGACTTCGACTGATTCCCAGGATTTTAATATCGAGAGTGGATACATTATTATATTAAAATTGTCGAGACGGGTGAACACCTTCGGGATTGATACCAGACGGCAACGCAATAACTATGTTTAAGCGAAGTGTAGGTATATACGATACGTGTCGTGTGCGTACAAATTAAGTTTACATGATTAGTAATATGAGGCACCTAATCGTAAAGGCATGTAATTGTAAATGAGACTGATTTATGGTGCTGTAAGCTGAAAAAATCGACATATTATGAACACTACAAAAGTCTGCTATCAAACGTTCTTTTCCCTTGGTCGTAGAGTGAACAATCAATCACCTTATTGGTTGCGCTCGCCGCACTCTAAGGAAAAAAAACGAAATAACCCTAACCTACCTAAGGCGACTGCGCCCAGAGCAAAGTAATTTTGTATACAATCCATTGATAGTTTATAATTTAACGGGTTTGATAACCGTAAAATAATAAAGAAACGGTTTTTACAATCTTACTGTGACATGGCGAAGCACAATTCTGCTTTATATTCCGTGCCGATGCCGGGACTAAATCAAAATAACTGAACATTTCCAGTTGAGGAACATTCATTCGCATTTCACTTTATTCCTCCCAGTTTTTATGCATAATATTTCCGCTCCTTTTATTGATCTACTCAATAGAACGAATGAACGAATTTACTTGTAATGTGTATAAGACCGTTCACTGCGAGTGCTTTTTTTACGAAATTATCTGGATTTTGGCAGGTATTTGACTTGTTGTTTTTGTGTTCTTTAAAATAAGCTGTTATTTTGATTGAAATCGGGCCGGTGTTTCTGTTCCGAAAAACGTTATGTATACCTAACTACTAAATGAAATATTTAGGTGAGTACCCACTTATACTTTGTGATTAATAACTTCTTACTCAATATTTTGATTTAGCCATTGTGGTGAGAGGATTGGCCAGCTCTGCGTTAAGCGTCGATGACACAGGGCTAGTTTACAAGTTACAAGTCGACGATTTTAAAAGCTAGCGAGTGAGCGTCACTTGTGCCAGTTTCTCTCATGCCCTCTGCTTTCATGCCCGCTGTTTCCGACCAGCTGGTACTCGGGAGGATCTATAACAGGCAAGAGACAGAGGTATGGGTTGCCACTTTCTGGTGAAAACTGTACTATCATTGAGCCTTCTACTTCCAAAATCCCGGGTTTGCCATTGATACGATAAGAAGATGACTCAATATATTATTATTTTGTGATTTATATATTACTAAATATGTTTAACAAATACACTAATAGGTATACCTACCTATTTAGTTTACGTGTAGAAACCTAAACTTATTTATGTTGTCGTTGAGGTCTGATAAATAGATAGAAAATTATTTATTGCACTAGTGGTCCCAATCGACGGAAGCCTTAATAAATATAAAAAGACACAGGTGATTTTAATGGTAATTAGTATTCTCTTCCAGCTAACCTCTGTGTATTATGGAGGTTACAACTTGTTATGGGAACAGGAAGGTTGAACGTACGAATAAATATGAAAATTAAATCATAACATCTCCTCATTAGAATTAATTATTACCACAATTGTATTCGTCACACAAAGGTTCATTATAATTGAGTTTTTTGTCTTTTTATGCGGATGATAAAGGAAATAACAACAACTTTACTCAAAAGCAAACTCTGCGCGTACGAAACAATGTCTGTTTTTGAATGGCAATGCATTTCAGTTTAGGTAGAGCAAGCTCCCTCACAAGGTATTAGAGCTCTTTCAATCTAAGAATGCACGCCCCTCTATTATTGCTTCTATATAAATATCCTCACAACGGTTGAGTGCGCGAGTGGAGGGGCGTGAATTTTCAGACTGAAAGATCTCTATAACTCGGTCGGATTAACATGACACCTGGGTCGAATGACGTTTTGTGCAATGTACAGCGTGGAATTGGATAATCTTGATAGAGAAGAGGTCCTGTAATACTTGGTAATGATAAGACTTCACAATTAGAGCAAGAAGAAACACGGAGGATGCCGCGCGGGGCAGCAAGGGAAGCATCAAGTTCCGAGCCAAGTGTCAGCCAGTTGTCATGTTAATTCGCCCGAGTAGTGCCTTTGAACCTCTACTTATATTTAACCATACCCATAGTACAGGCTCTGCTTAGTTAGGGGCTAGCTAGATGATGTTGTGTGAAAAATCGAAATACATATTTTTAATTTTATTTATTGACTACGTCATATACATACCTTCATATTTCCTATTTAGTCTAAGTACGGACAAGTTTTTTAAAACTTTATATTACAAAATTTTCTTGACGAACATATCCTTAATATTTCAAGTCTCTACGTCCACTGGTCTAAATTGTGCATTGTCTCTCAGTCAGTTAGTCAGTCGGTCCTTTTTTTTATCCTTTCATTATAATGAAGATTTAATCGGTTTTTATATCAAGATTAAAAAGTTTCTACGCCCACGACAAATCATAGGTAATGCTCATCGAGTCGTTACTAAAGTAACTGGTATTGATTACAGTTAAATGATAATTAGTCGTCTACCTGTGCTTGTAGCATTGAGTTCAGTTAACATTCAATTGGTTGAGGAATCTTGTTAATGAATAACACAAAAGAGCGTGATTAGGAAAAGACGCTTGAGATGTGTGGTAGAAATATGTTCCACGTATAATCTAGGAAAGATTTTTGTACTATTCAAACATGAAAATGTTTTACTAGCTGACAATCACAACTTCGTTTGCGTTGCGAATAAAAAAAAATAGTACGTGCTTACATTATTTGACGAGCATACCCTCGAAAACACAAGTCTCTTCATTCAGTGGTTTCGCCTGGGCATTGTCTTTCAATTCGTTGGACAAAGCCTTTTTAAATGATAGTTTGGCTTCAATCATCCATTTTCAGATCGGAGTATCATTGCACGAGGCACAAAAACCTTTGCCACTCGAACAATCTGGAATATTTTTTTCTGATAATCGCTATTAGTGACAATCGGGAAAAAATCCCGATTGTTCCTAACGCTGGGGGTAGGGGCAGTCGGGAATAGACGGTTGCACGACTAACAATTTAGCAGCAAAATGTCACTTGAACAAGTAATAAATAAATATCTACGCTCCTGCCTCCAGTATCATAAACAGCTACCCCTAAGGCGCTAAGAACACATTGAGAGGGAGAACATCTATGCAATGTAACAAACATGGCAGAACACAGGTGGAAATAACTAGCGTAACTCAAGGCTACGTGAGTGCAAGGAAGCGCCATGCATAAACAAGTAAGCTATTAAATAACTTGTAGGTACATTAACTGGCGCTGGATGTGCCTTGTTTAGATGCAGATTTGTATCAAAGTGCGTAGCGCGCACAGGCAAGTTGTCAAAGAAAACGAGGGTTGAGGTAAGACGAATTTATTTATATTGTAGAGGTTCAAAGGCACTACTCGGGAGAATTAACATGGCTGACACGTGGCTCGGAACTTGATGCTTCCCCTGCTGCCCCGCGCGGCATCCTCCGTGTTTCTTCTTGCTCTAATTGTGAAGTCTTATCATTACCAAGTATTACAGGACCTCTTCTCTATCAAGATTATCCAATTCCACGCTGGATTGGACCATTTTTTATGCTCATTTTTAGTTCCATACTTCAAAGGTAAAATCGTCATCCTGCAAGCGCACTGGTCACTATTTACACGAAACGTATAAATAGTGACCATACGATAAATTTGTGAAATTTAGGTTTATGCAATCAAATAAGGGTCCTTAAACTGAATGTTCGAAAACTTAAGAAGTTCAAAAAAATCGTACAATATGTGCATCATTACAATACGCAATAGAGCTCTTTTGAACTTGTATATAGGTCATTATTTCAACTCTTTTTTGATCTACTTGTGTACATATCTGTGCTTAAGAACTTGCCAGTGTGTCACATTTTGTGTTTTTGGTGTGATCATAGTTTCTGGATTGCTTTAGAAGCTTAGGAATCATATGAAAGGGGGAGAGTGTAAAGTTGAGTCTGGTCGTCATTTGGATGGGTGACCGCATAGTACAATTATACAGTGTATGCTAATCCGGGGTTTCGAAGCTTCGTAATCAGTAAAGAACACCTTCATCACTATAAAAATGCACTTTCGAACAATAACTTATACTTTGCAAGGCTCGGAAAATAGAAAAGGTTTTAGTCGATATTGTAGTATATTACTTGTATACTTAAGGAGTCAAAGAACTCAAAATCCCCGTATCTTATACATCAAAACTTAATTTTAGAGCCGATGTTAGCGGCAAGATGGCGGGCAGAGATGCACGCCCATCTCTACAAGTAATATCCGGTTTTCCCGATTAGCATACCTTGTGTATTTGTAAGTGACATTTTCTAATTTTGCATTTGACTGTGTCCACATAAGTCTTGTATAAATTAAAACATTACAAACTAGATTTGCCTACATTTGGTTCATTCATAAATTCAAAATCGAGCCGTTGCAGATCTGTTGTTTACTATTTTATCGATGTGTATTTTATCGAGTCGCAAGCACGTGGGCTTCACTATTTGCGAAGGTCGAATTGATTTATAGAGACGTGCCGCATGAGTTATCAATACGGGACTTGCTTTGCCTTGTAGGGATTTCTAAGAATATTTGAATATTAACAGGTTTTTATAGTGAAGAGTAGGTGTATCAAATGATATTTCACAATATTCGCGCGTGCAAAACATGAGTTAAAAGTGAACGAGTTCATGTAAAGCAGAAATATTTAAAACAACATTCCTTGCTCACTTACGTGTTCCAATTTCAAAAACAAAGCCTGAAAATTCCTCCGAACGTTTACACGCTCCCAACGAGTGCAGCAGACAGCGCACTACACGAAAATAACCGCAAACGTAGAATGGAACGCGGCACTACAGAATATTTCGTAGAACGGAACGTATAACTGCCGCGAGCGCGATTACTGCAGCTCCAATGGTGCGATTAACCGTCTGCTTTCGTCGTCGAGACCGCATTTCTTTATTGCCAACCTTATAAAAAAACAAAGCTCTAATAAATAGTTATTACAAAATCGCCGGAGCAAAGCTCGTTGCGGTTCAATTGAAGTGTTCCGAATCCAATTGCGCCATTAACGGGTAACTGCCGGCAAAACACAGGCACCGCAGTAAAATCAATGGCTCACTTACACCCGCCTATTTCCATTCAAATAAATTCGATTCGGCTCAAGTTGCTGGTAAACTATAGATTTATCTGTTACAGAGAGTATTGATCGTGTTAGGATACGTCTGGGACGATAGTTAAAGATATACGACCAATTTCGGAAGAGATTTGTTTTTCGAGTAAAAGCGTATTGTCTTTAAGAGTTTTGCCATCTTGGCGGTATTAAATTACACGAGCGCTCGACAAAAACTATAAAAGACTGTTCCCATGCGATACATTGAGTCTGTATTTGGGAATGGTGGAAAACGCACGCTGGCTGTGCGCCAATTTATTATTTTCTGGGTTCCATTCGTGTACGAGAGAACTGTTGCTTTCAGAAATTCCGCTGCATTTGGAACTGTAGAACTAGAATTTAATAAAGTTATGTAATAACCATTATACCTTCTGCGGGGAATTCACTAGAAATAACTTGTTTATGTGGGTGGATAACAAGAAATGTAGATTGAAATCTAAAAACCATATTTTTCGTCTTTTGCTCTATCTTGCTTCTTCTAAGAGATAAAATGGTATCTAAAACATGCATTCCTAAACTTATGGCTTAAGAATGCATTATCATCGAGAGTTTTAGCCGGATAGCTAATCGGAAAATGCTCGAAATTTGAGTTGCAAGATTCCTCCTAAAATGACGAACAAACATGCAACACATGCAACATGCAACACAGCCTTACTTCCTTTACGAGATATATTAATATACAGTTTTATAACTACCTAGATTTCTATTCAATGTTGCAATCATAGACAACGAGTCACTAGGCAGGGTATTGGTATAAGTATTAGTAAGAAAGGCAGCAAAACATTTAGAAACTATAAAAAGTTGACTCAAAAACTCTATACTGAACCCTTCTTTGCTATAAAAAAAAATAAACGAAGCAAAGATGAGAGAGAAGCTGCAATTTAATATTCGCAGCGCGATAACGCGGAAACGGCTGCATTTATCGTGTTCATTGTAGTAAGAACAACATGTTTGTAAGAATTGGTGTTTGCAGCCAAATACCCTTTTAATGGTCACTTTTGAATATGTTTCTAAAAATAATTAGTAGGGACTTAATAACCTACTTAAGAGTCGCTGGCGTGACGATATCGATGCCTACCAGGCAGATTGGGTGCCAGGCAAAAAGTGGAAGATAGGGGAAACCTTTGCACAATATACATAGGGTATTAAAAAAAAATAACCTACTCTTCATTTTTGGAATTAACTTATTTTTTCCTTAACAAGACACAAGGCTGTCTTGTCAACTTATTATTAATTGAAAACTGAGACTATTCTTGAAGACTAGTGTTGTGACAATACAGGAACAAAACTATCGATAAAAATATTTTTTCATTAATATTTGTTTTAAAAACTCAGGAACACGCTCATAAATTCTATAGCTACATCGTTGAGAAAATAAATAGGTTATGGTAGATACATTCAAAAGTGTATCTAATGCTTGAAAAAGCGTTTTATCAAGACGGCATACCGCTTCATTAAACGGCTTTCTAGTGAAAGCCTGATTTGCGTACGAAGTCGTTCCTCGTCGTCTATAGTTATTTTATCGCGATAACTACATGTAAATTATATCTCCTAGGGTTGTCAGATTCCTGCTTACTACAAATAATTGCAGTAAGCATAGGAATTAAATTGAAATGGAGGAAATTGAATTATTTCATCAATCTCTGTTTTCTTAAATCATTTGTGGAACTATAATTGTTTTTCCCTATAACATAATAATTTATCAAAACTGAAAACCATTTTTTTGAATTATCGATTGTCATTATACTGTAGAGCTGTTTAGCAGAGTTTCATGACTGAAAAATTCTTGCAAAGTTACCGTTAGGGTCGCCGCTAACGAGTCACCGACCACAGCGATTCGTAGTAAGCGACCGTCAGTTTACAAACATTTTGTTGCTGTAGGGCATCGCCGACACCACCGGCGACACGTGAGGCGACGATATGCTACAATTACAACGGTCGCCCGCTACCGGTGGCTGTGATCGGAGGTTCGTTTGCTACTGGTCTTATAAACACCGTTTAAAATGCATGTCTAGGTCCAGCTAACCAGTGCATAAGTAAATATACTGAAACCCATATAGCTGGAAAAGTTGTTATATCCGCATATCGGAAATGGTCTTTCTATTGCACGATAAAACATTACGAGCGAACAAGCGGGGGGCAATTTATTTTTATAAGTATTGTTCTGCTCTGGCCTGCATTAAAATGTGAATGATGGAAACCTATTATTAAATGAAATTGCATTAAACATAATCAGACTAACCAAAACAAAGTAGAAGTTTATAAACTAAACTAATGGGCATGTCAAATCTTAATAATATTGTAAAGAAACAATTAATTTAAGAATTATTGAAACAATACCAAACGATACGCGAAATAATATATGTATGTACTATATAATAATATATATATTATTTATTTTGTCATTTTTAATTATAAATATATATATAAATACATAATTATTTAGTATTATTATATCAAATATATATTTAAGTAATTAGCATTTAAGTTGTACGCCAGTTTTTCTTTTTTCTACCATCAACTGGTTGACTGGTAGAAAATGCTCTAGCATTAAGTCCTCCTTTTGTACTACATTTAAGTGTGTGCAATAAAGTATTAAATAAATAAAATACGCTACAAACGTTTCAAAAAATGTATCATCGATCTAACTACGCAATATGTTTGTGCGTATTTTTGTATAGAATGTTTAATGAAAATACAAAATTTAAATATTAAATTCGTTAACTTAATATTTTACATTACATAGGCTAGAGAATAAGATACCTTTTGAGTATAAAAAGCTGGTATAAGGGAACCTCGCTCTTCCGTTACAAGTTTAATATTGATAAGCACATAATTAGGTAACATTATAATCAAGGTTTAACAACAATATAGACAACCGACTTAAATTGGACTTTACTAGTGACCGTAGGCACCACTGAAAAGTCACAGGGAAGCAAAATACACAATTTTGTTTACTTTAACGATTTTTTTTCAGTTATTTTGATTTAAAAATTAAACTACGCAACCGATTTTGATATTTTTAATGAGACTAGGGATCTGAAAGTAATACATTATAAACATAATAAACTTAATAAATTATAAACGGTTCATAAATAACAAAATTCTACGGTAACATAAAAAAATACATTCAACCGAATTGACAACGTCCTCCTTTTTGAAATCGGTTGAAAATAAACAAAAACAGAAGATTTCGTTAATATAACTAAGTAGTTAATATTTTTAGGCTAGTAGGTATTTTAAAATAACTTTCATGAGTGTCTATCTATAGAGTCAAGTATCCTTTTATTGTCAGACCTCAAAACAGGACATTCTAGATACTGTGCTAGCACCTGTAATAACGAATATTCTAAGGAACGGTATGGAACGACGCCAAAGTTATAAATGTTTGATTTTATATGCCAGCGATTTGATTTTAGTAGAATTGCGATTTTCTCTGATTTATGTGAAAGCCAACAGACGGGGAAAGGATAACGAGGTGTGAGTAGCTTTTATTAGCTAAGCTTTAATAGTTATCGTGATAAAAGCTGCTGTAGCTATTGTGTTACAACCCTACTGATGCTGTGCACTGTAATAAGCTAGATGGTTACAAATGTAGATATTTTGTAGATTAACTATTGTTATAGGAAGTTTCCACTTCTATACTTTGCCAAAAAATTAGGTACGAACTTTTTTTTCTTTGTTTAGAAGTGGCGAGATTAGCTAAGCGTTCTCCTGGTGGTAGAGATCACGCCTGCCCATTACCATAACAGAGCTACACAGGGCTTTTATTCCCATAGACCGGGGTAACACTGCTATCTTCTTCTTCTTCTTCTTATCGTGTCATTAGTTCCTTCGAACCAGTGTGGTGAAAGGATTTCAAGTGCGTTTTTCACATGTTTTCGAACTTTAGGTTCTACGACATGCCGGTTTCCTCACGATGTTTTCCTTCACCGTTGCGAGAACGTGGGATGCATACATAGATATTTTTGACCGAAAAAAAACCATTAAGGCATGACTGCCACCGGGATTCGAACCCGCGACCTTATCAGATCGCAAGGTAAGGTCCTCATCCACTCAGCCACCACGTCCTCGCTATAGCAACACTAATATAGCGCTCGTCCACGTTGAGACACTTTTATGTTCAGTCTTGAAAGCCCCGTAATTTCACAAGCTACAGTAGACTTCCAATCGGACTATTAGTATCGAGAAAGCTCCTACTTGAATACATTACTAACTAAAAATTATTTTACGAGCACAATTTTGCTTCAAGAAAATTTATTTAATAAGATAAAATATTTTATTAATGGCCACAAACAAAACACTCTATTAATAACTAATCAGATTGATGGTACAATCACAGGACACTGTCTACTGAAAAAACACCTCCACAACACTGGTAACACTGACAGCCCACTCTGCAGAGGCTGCTTAACAGAAGAAGAATCAGCTGCCCACGTAGTCCTGGAATGCGTGGGAGTGACAGCACATCGACACGAAATCCTCGGGCAACCGAGGTCACTCCGCGAAGCCTGCGAAGAGCCCAGGAATCTTCTGCGCTTCTGGACGGAGTTAGGCTGGCTACATCCGTAGCCAGCAGGTAACTTGCTCACGCAAAAAGGACCGATTGACGAGTCCAATTGCGGAAAACGGAGTCAACTACTAACTAATCAGTTTAAAAATAAAGGTAGTCAGTCTTTTGTAATAAGATGGACCACACACTTCCATAGTCGTTAAACGATGGTTTGATATTTTTAAAATACGCAATCCAGTTATCATAATGATACACACTTTTACTCAAAACCTGATGACAAACCACTCATTCAATTGCACCGCCTCCAGACGAATTATGGCCTGCGCGCATTGGCACACGGTACGGCAAAGGATTTTAAATTTATCAATTGAATTTAATAGGTAAGTATCCAGTAGAAATCAAAATATATAAAAGGCTTAGACCTGACTGACTGACAGAAAACGCACAGGCCAAACCACAAAACGTTGACCTGGAAATTTGGAAGGTATATTCTTCAAATAGTGTAAGTGCGTACCTACTAATTTTGTTGATTCGCAACGAAAACGAAGTTGCGGGTGTTAGCTAGTAAGGTATTTCGATGCGATAAGTGTTAAATATAACTTATAACTTTATAATCCTCTTCCGTACCGTCCGCCAATGTTCGCCGGCCATTACTGTCATATAACTATGGCCCTTTTAACATAAAAACATACTGTCTGTCGCGATGTCTCTGTCATAAACAAACGCTCACTTTCGAAACTGGACTGTTGACTTGTCTATGGTGCTTTTGAGTACGATTTGGACGTGTCTTGAAGTTTTTCTTCATATTACGTGTGTTGATATCAATCTTAAGGCTTGTTAAAATGTTATGTTCAGTTTATGACTATAAAAAACGTGTACCTAAACTATAAATATTAAATAACATGGTTAAAAGTTAATTAAATAAATTAAAAATAAACACTTGTCCATTTTTATCGATATAATTTTGGCTATGTCCCAACACTAGTTAGTAAATGCACGCTTACATTGTGAACATACGCAAACCGCATTGTTATCCGAACACTGCTCGTTGTTATAAGTTGTGCGTCGTCAAAGAATTTACCATTTAGGGTTGCTAGCTGAATCAATTTTTATCCTAATTTATTTAACTAACCTATTATATTTTATTTTGTGACTACAGAGATGGGTCATTCTTAGAGGTCCTGTCAAATCAAAAGAATTAACACTGCTGCAAAACTCCAAAAACATAGCTTCAATAAGATGACAAGGAAGGCAGAAACATCTACATCACATGACCATGACCATCAGCAGAGACATTGAATTTCTTGACATTTTGCATATGCATATAAATCCTACGTCATTTCGACGAATGACACCCAAGGAATTTGAAAACTAGAGACGTAGTTTATAAATTCCTGGAAGACATCTAATATCTCTACATCGATTGAGTCTTTAGCCTAGAGCCTACGGGGCATGATGAAGCACCTGATGCAGAACATGAACATTGTAGCCTCCTTTTACGTAGTCGGGAAATAGCCTAGCGACAACCCTACGCCAGTGACCCGTTTTCATCCGGTAATCGGTAATTTCAGTACGATTAAACTGCGCGAGTTATCGAATGCGCAATCGATTCCGATGTGGGGCGCGCTTTTTGTTCATGCACTTATAAATGTAGTTAGTTCTACATGTATAAGTGCTACTATGTATAGGGAATAGGAGCCTTCCGCGTTTTCAAAATATTGTCAGAGCGCCTGGTTGAAGCGACGCGTGATCAGAGGGCTGGCAGCTATCTCAGCCAAAGAATAAGCCTTGCAATACAAAGAGGCAATGCAGCCAGTATCCTCGGCACGGTGCCATCAGGTATCGAGTTGGAGCAGTTGAACTACCTTTAGATCGTTTGCAACGGTTGAAGCCACAGCAGCTAAATACTATATTAAATAGCCTTAAGAAAATAAGGAAGTCTTAACTTTATTGAGTTTAAATTGGAATTCATTGTTCGTCAATAGTGTAGCCTGAAGGAGCTAACGACCTCCCGCCCACGAGATCTGCACAATGGCATTTCTTGATTGCGTTATGCAAGAATGAAGAATATTGCATCGTGGATTCCGCCCTATGAATATTAACAAGAATTCTTTGGTGGGAAGATGGCGCTATAGTTTTGCAAAGGTGTTACTAGTCCACGAAAGGAGCACTTGAAATTGTTCTCGGGTCTTGGATGTTGTGATGTGTTGTATGTGTCCATGCCGCCTGCGACACAGGGAATCCTAGTGCAGGGGTGTGAGTGTAAATAAAAAAAAAAAAAAAAAAAAAAAAAAAATCCTTTCACCATACTGGGTTGAAAGAACACCTGTAGCTAGTTCACTGTTTTTATGCCGACTTCAAAAAAGGAAGAGGTTCTTAATTTGGAGGTATTTTTTGTTAATGTTTGTAACTTCTTTCTAATATCGACTTTTTATTTGAAAGGATTTTCATATTGGTCTCATAGAAATATTTCATTAAAATCGTTTAAGTAGATAAGTATTTAAATCGAAATAACTGATTAAATATATTCAAGTAAACGAAAATGCGTATTTTGGTGACTTTTCAGTGGTTTTTACGGTCACTAGAATCCCAATTGAAGTCGGTTGTATTTTTTTTAACATTAACGAAACGAGTAACGACGTTCATAAAAAAAACACTCCCGTCTATGATAAAGAGTTCTTCAAAAGACTTAGAACAACGATGTCCGGCCCTTATCGTTATAGATATTTATAAATGTATCAAGAACTAAAGCAAATTTGCCAACTAAATTCTTAAGTATATATTCAAAGGTATTCCCAGTAGAGCACCAATCTGAATAGCACCGTTGTGAATGGCAATTCCCATTAGGGCACTCATCACATATTTTTACGTTTCAGATTTATGAAACGTTAACTAAGTTATTTACCAAACATTCTCGGCGATACATTACGTGTGTGTTAGGACTATATCACTAACACAGTATGTGAAGAACCAGTAAAGACACAACGGTACGCACATCGAACGTTTTTTTCTGAAGTTAGCCGCAAGTGGTGTGCAAATCTAAACCTAAAAATCGCTGTGCAACTTTTTGAGTCGTTCAGTGGTTCCCACGCAGATATTTCGTACAGTTGGGGGAATTGGTAAGTCTCATAAGAAATAATAGGTATTTTCGTTCAGTGATTGGCTTCGGAAACACAGTTGTTAAGAGCGTGTACTGTATAAATGCAGATTTAAAGTAAAAAGAAAAACATTCTCTATTCGAGGTGAGCTGGAAAAATATAGTTACGGAATTTCTTAATACCTTTGCAATTCAGGCCTGCTTGCACCAAACTGTCAAAGTTCCCGAGCAATTACTTTACTCGTTTGACAGATAACGATATGAATGAGGACTGTTAAAAAAACTGTCAAGCAAGTAAAGTAATTGCATAGGATCTTTGTCAGTTTTGGTGCAAGTGGGCATCATATTGTACGCAGAACTGCACGAGAATCACAGAGCGATAATATTAGCGAGAATATTAGCGAGTCTAATATATAGATTTTCAGCAAGCCCAAAAATCACTTCAATGTGTCGATACTGCTAAATATTAAGTGCTTACTAGGCCCTATCGATAAATACCACAGCTCCGTGCCTATCGCAGCACTAAATTCTTATACGAACCATTTAAGATTAATGGAGGCCATGCACAATTTGTGTTATCACTTTATTGGATTCCTAGGGATGTAGGACGTTGATATTGTTTTGTCGATAAAACGTGGGCTTTGCCGATAAATTTTAGTTAAAGTGTGAAAGAGTTATATCATGAAGAGACCGTTGATGGTTTTTTTGAAGTAAAAAATACTTTTTGGTCTAAAATAATTTCTATTGGGTTTTCATATGAAAGCTCTTTAAAACCACCTAGTTATATTATTGACATTAGATATTAATAAACTTTTGTCTTAAACTTGTAGTAAACTCGTCATCGATTAAAAATATCGATAAGTTATCTTCACTATGCATATGCGCCTAAATATTGATTCGTAATCAAGCTTCCGATTTATTTGTGGATCGATTCCGCCGTGGGAACTCAATTCGAATTGCAATTATCGAAAACTATTAGTTTCACGTTTTAGTGTTGTGCTATAAATTAAATTGACTTGTCGATTCCGGCTGATGTTTTCGGTTTAATTGGAATTTCGACGACTTTTAGTTTAGGTTTTTTTCATTGTGACAATGACGGATTTATTATTCTGTCGTCTGATCTGAAATAGTTGCAATTTAAAATAATTTTAAATACTTAAAAAACAATTAAATATACATATAGGAAATGCAACTAGCTATAGTCAACTGTGGTAAATGCGTCAATATAATGCGACTTTTTGAAATTGCTCAAAAACTATCAAAAATACAGCAAAGTTAGCCACCTGGTGCTGTAAATTTAAGTGAAATAAATAGCACCAGATTGCAGACTTTGCTTTACTTTTGATAGTTTTTTAGTGATTTCAAAGAGTAGCGTTTGCCATTATATAAAACAAAAACAAAAACAATTAATATGAAATTTACATGAAAGAAATAAAGGTAAATAACACTCATTAATAATCAAGTTTTTACAAAACCATACAATAACCGACTTCAATCGGACTGTTCTAGTGGCACCACTGAAAAGTCACAGGGAAGCAAAATACGCAATTTTGTTCAATTCAGCGACTTTTTTTTCAGTTATTTGATTTGATACTTATACTACTGAACAGATTTTGCTAAAATTTCTATGGGACTAATCTAAAAGTATCTCTCAAACTCAAACGAAAAAAGATTTTTTCAAATTGGTTTATAAACAACAATGTTCTGAGGGAACAAACATAAAAAAAACATTCAACCGAATTAATAACCTCCTCCAATTTTAAAGTCAGTTGAAAATTGACTGAAGCTACATTTTAACGTTGGTAGAACTTGAGCAAAACCGCCAACAGAAGCTAGTGAAATATGCAAGTTGAAACCCCGTAAGTATTTATACCTAATCCGCAAAAGAACAAAGGAATTGCAAAATATTTTTAAATTAAAATTTCCCGGTTCATGAAATATTAACACCTGGATAAAGCCGCGTCCATACTAGCGGGATATTCAAATGGAATGTGCGGACGGTCGTCGTTTCACTTCGAACAGTTTATGTTATGCTAAGCTATGCAGTGTAGATGTGGCTTTATGGCTGGGGCAAGCCATGGACGGTACATGGTAAGGAAGATATAAAATGTATCATAAATATTAAAATTTAAATAAAATGTGTGGATATTTTACACATCGCCATCTAGCCTTAAATCCTTACCGACGTAGAACGAGTCTCATATATTTTTCATGCGCTTTTTAGGTTTTAATTTTTGTAACGTTTCACCTTTCCCCTATCTCCCTTCACTTGTATCACATGCTTTTGAAACCAATTATTATAAATGAGGACTTATACACCGTAGATAGATAGAAATCTTAACATAAAAAATAAAAAGTAGAATGGGCAGTCTTATCTCAGACAACCTTTGGATGGAGAGCGAAAAAAAGAAAGAAAGCTTGGTTGGGGGTGCACTAATGTTTAGTTAGCAAAAAAGGACACTGATGTGATATAAAAACCAACTTATAGTAGATATAAAAAGTAACAATACTTCATGCAATAAACCATTTAATTTATTTTCAGTATTGCACAAACTCTCTAAGCACCTATCTATAACTACCACATCTCCATAATACGCAGAGGTTAGCTGGAAGAGAATGCTAACTACCATTAAGTTCGCCTATGTACTTGTTTTTTACTTTGTGCAATAAAGCATTTTCTAAAACTTTATCTCTCTTGACTTGGGCCCAACACCTTCTGGACGCATAAATAAGCGTGCTCCACACAGGTGTATGCATCAGCATTGCGTCTGTATGCGTTGGTATGCTTTTATTGCACATTGTATCAAGCTAGACTTTATGGGTAAGCACGTTGTGTTCCGGTATGAATAGGCAACGGTACTGCGGTGATGAAGAGAACGGAACGTCTTATGCCTAGATCACACATACCGAGTACTCAGCCGATACAGTGCTCGCGGCCGAGTACTTTATACGTATAAACATAGCGCCGAGTGCTCGGCTAAGCGAGTGATGTAAGCTTTCACTGTCTCGGCCGCGTAAAATTTTACTGTTTCGGCCGCGTAAAATTTTACAGTCTCGGCCGCGTAAAATTTTACTGTCTCGGCCTAGTACTCGGTACGTGATCTAGGCATTAGCGATAAATGACTTTATAGAATAGATAGATAGAATATTTTTTATTGTATCACCTTAAAATTAAATTAAAAACAAGAAATAGAAACTTACATTACAAGGGCGGTCTTACTGCTAGATAGCAATATTTTCCAGACAACCAGACACGATATAATAATAGGAGATAAACCAGTAAAGTAGTGTGTAAATTACAGTGGCAAACACAAAGTACAAGTAGAAACCATTTGGATTAAAATTTTAATTAGATAGATTAAAAAAAAACATACAACCGGATTGATAACCTCCTCCTGTTTTGAAGTCTGTTGAAAATTACTACAAGACGACGACGAACTATATGTTTATTGATTAAAAGAAAAAACTAATAATATGCAAAAGAAGTACCAGGGGTCCATAACCTAATAATCAAATAAATTCTGTGCCACAGAGTAGAAGAACGTGCGAATGCAGAAATGCAAGTGCAAGTCACATAAAAAGTGAAGTAATCGGTCATCTCGCATTCCGCGCGGCGAGTGCGGACGGGTTTCGCATACAATACCAGTTAGGGTTGTCAAATACAGTGACAATTCAAGCCACTGGTGCTCTTATACATTTTTGATGTGTAACGTCTTTCTTCTCGCTCTCTGTAAATTTGTGGGAGTAATTTCGTGAAAATGGGACGGTAACAGGTAGTTGGCGTCAGGGCCGTACTGCCTCTAGAAAACGAAGTAAATATTTATAATCATTCCTAATTTAAATGTTGCCTATTACCAAAGTAAGATGTTAGGTGTTACATACCTATCATATACGACTAATGTACCTCGCTCGTTTTTTTATTTTATTTAGACAAAATTCAAGCCATTACTTTATTACTCAACTTACAACATTACTCTTGCACTGTATTACTACTCTTATTTTTTTTTCGATTGTATTTTTTTCTAATACTAACATTTTAGATCATAGAACTAAACATCTAAACAATTTTATTACATTTTTTAAGTCAACTACAACCACGTACATACATCTTTTTTCAATACATAATTCTGAAAGATTTAAAAGGATCAAAAGGATGTCTGATCTGAGTAAAAAATTCCTCAATTCTTGTTTTACCTATTTCAAATTCAAGTCAGTTTTAAATTTATGTTTTAAACGTCAAAGATTTACATTACTAAGGGCACCGCGGATGTTTATAGAGTTGTCATCGTGTGTCTCAGTTAGACACGTTTTATTTCTAGATATGGGCAAAGTATGCGACTACCTTCTTTGACCATGACTATAACTGATTGATACAAATCAGATTATACCATACTTGGTGTAGTGCGCATTGACACAGGTATGACATTTTCTTTAGCCGGCATTGAAGTGGCTTGTCAGACAAATAGGTAATTTAAAAGTAGTTTTATTCTCTTTCATTAACAAACACGTATTGTAGGTCTACATAACTATAATTTTACTCGGAAAAATACTCAAATACTTTCCTAATGTTGTATAAGTAGGTATGTACATTGTACGTTATATATTATCATAATTTTCAAATTAACTATGGTGTCTGGTTTAAATAGCCATTAACTTCCATACGTATGTAAATAACAGTTTTCAATTATGATACTTACATTTTTAATATTTCTTAAAAAAAACTAAACATATAAGTTAGGCTCGTGTTACTACACTAATAGACAAATAAGTTTTTGTAATTC
The DNA here is from genome assembly GCA_932526365.1 of Lobophora halterata. Lineage (NCBI taxonomy): Eukaryota > Metazoa > Arthropoda > Insecta > Lepidoptera > Geometridae > Lobophora > Lobophora halterata. Next base: position 11,096,558 of record OW052001.1, read on the forward strand.
TTTATAGTACACACAAACACGTTATAGTATAAAAAAACATTGAAGAAAAGACGTGTACCTACAAAAAATATACGTTTTTGTCAGCCCTGGAGCGCCCTACAGCTGATTAGCGACGCGTGCCCGCAACGAATGCACCACGATGTGCATACGCATTCAACGCATGCTAATACTATACTGTGACCTTTCCACTTGTATGCATTATAATCGAGCCGTGCGTAACCAAATGAAAGCAGGGATATAAAAAACAAATGGGTGGTCACGATTTTAGTCATTAATCTTATATTAGTTATTACGATTATTGCATTTTGTATTATGAGTAGGATTTTATTCTGTACCACCCTATGTTGTGAGTTGGAAATATTTTCTGATGGTTTTTGCTTGAAATCTATGTGGGTAAGATTTTTTTATGTTAACTAAAGACAAGACGAGCAAGGTGTTCTCCTGATGGTAAGGAATCACGCCTGCCCATAAATGTTAAGTGAATAAATGCCTTTTTATTTAATTTTTCTTTTAAACCAAAACAGTACTGCACATGACTTTGATTCTCTCTCTGACTCATAGTCAGTTGCAACAATGCTAAAGCGGTCGTCTACTCTGTGACATTTTGTAGGTCAATCTCGAAATCCCAGTAATTTCACGACCTACAGTGCCCTTCTTCATCTTATCTTATCGTGTCACTAGTTCTTTCGAACCAGTGCAGTGTGGTGAAAGAATATCAAGTGCGCCCTTCAAACCGGAACACAGTAATGCTAACTCATAACTGATTTGCGGCAGAATATTGTGTGTTTGTACCCATCTAGACCGAATTCTGCAAAGGCAAAAGAACTTTTGTTTCAAGGCAATCACGGCTATTGGCTCCAGATGGTCCAGATGGCTATTGTCTATAATAGGTATACCTAAGATCTATACCTATTGTACCTACAACAGTTTATTTAATAAAATGTGATGATATCAGCATTCCTTTTTCAGTCTATTTCGATGTTATTGCAAAACTTCCTAGCTCGGAATACTCATTATCTTCCTCGATTCATCGAAGTTCCTAACAGAACAAGCTTATTGGATTATTGAAGTACCAATTTCTTAAGTTTGCTGGAACCGTCATAACTAAAAGTAGGCTTCTTGAGGCAAAAACATGGTAACATAAGTTGGTATAGATCCGTGTCTTCAGGGTAATCCTCATTATTCACAAAAACATGGACGAAACGAACAGTGTGAAGAAATTACTATAATACGGCGTACTTTTTGAGTATTTGTCCGAAAAAAATTGTATGGAATTCAGATTTGAGGATGCCCCTTAAGTTTTCTGTGGCAGTGACACATCTAATAGTCTTACTTATAAGATAAATAAATGTATAAAAATATTTTGGACATTTCACACAACTCCATCTAGCCCAAAACTAAGCAGAACTTGTACTATGGGTACCAGATAACTGATGGAATACATAGGTACTAGAATACTTTTTTTTTAAACTTACATACATAGAAAACACTCAGGATAAACTCGAGATTTCCGCTATTTCGTTTATTTCGAGTTGCATAAGAATTGGCTTCCTGCACCCATCGATTCGAATAGCACCAAATATGATAAACTTAAAGCACCCAAGCAAATTTAACATGGTGCTATTTAAATATTTTAAATTAAGCTACAAATAGCACTAATGATTTTGAACGTACCAGGTCTATCTAACGATGTGTCTGGGTTTCTTCAAAATGAAATACGTTGTTAAATTAAATAGTGCCCGGCACTTTAAATTTATATTCATTGATTCAAAATCCTTTCGCAGAACACTTGGAATAATGTTATTCTAACACTCTCCTTCCAGTATTGTATTGAATAAGATTACCATTTTTCGTTCTAGAGTCAGTCACTTTAAAGTGAATGAAGAATTTAAAAAAGTTTGGAAATTGCTGCCTTTATTCTGTGGTGTTTCTTATTTTATTTAGGTTAGGTTATTTAATCCAGTATTCAGTATTTATTGCAAATATTGGGTAGGTTACATTTCAGGTCTTGTTAAGTTAAATGAATAGAAGTACAGCTACACAATTTTACCCGTTTAGGGTGTTGCAACTGATCGAGACGGGCCGATATTTTTAACTAGGTATATTTTTGCGTCATTTATAAAATCTTGCAGCTCGTAATAACATTTTTTTACAGCATTTCTTTTAGATTATTTTCAAATATGATAATTTTCCTGGATTTTTATTTTTTAATAAAAACAAATAAAATAGATCATGCGAATCATTTAACGGACACTATTATTAATTTTACGATTAAGTGCTTTCTCTAGTTGTTCAAAGCTTTTGAATTTTTTTTTTAAGATCTAGTTTATTTAATAAAACCCAAAAAAACATTCGTTCGAATTACTCATCGACTAAATTCTTAATTTTTTGATTTAGTGATTCCTAGGTACAGTTGTTCGAAATAACTATGTGGGAAACACTGAATGACTCGTATTTTAATTGATTCATTAAAATACGAGTCGTAGATTACTTTTTGTGCATTATACCGTGTAAAAAAGTATCTTAAAATGAAGTTATAAGACACTTACATCACATGTCCAGTTTTTCCATGATAAACTGCTCACTAGGATCTGTAACAAAAAACACAATAATTATTTAAAAATAAAATTATACCAATGAACTACTCACTGATTGTAGATTTCGCATTAAATCAGTTTGTAAAGCTACTCAACCAATTTAGATGAAATATCTATGAGACTAATCAGAAAGTAGAAATAATCCTCTTAAATATATTTTTTTTTCAAATTGGTTTATAAACATAAAAATGTTCTGTGGTAACAAACATAAAAAAACGGTTCATATTTTTTAGTTACTAGGGTTAATTTTAAAACACGTATAAAATCTAAATTAAAGCATGAAACCTTTCACTTTTTTGTTGACGAAATCAAAAAACATGGACGAATCGAATAGTGTGAAGAAATTACTATAATACGGCGTACTTTTTGAGTATTTGTCCGAAATATTTTGTATGGAAATTTGCCTTGAGGATTCCCCTTAATGAGTGCATTGCTAGACCGAAAGATCTCTACGATGTAGAGATGATAAGGTTTATATTCTCTTTTGAATCGACAACATTCGCACACATTTTCTTTGAAGGGTGAGCCATGACAACGTAGATTATCTCTGATTAGATTTACGCACAAACCGTAAAATACTTTCAATTTGTGTAGCTTCATGATGAATGATCTCTGTAAATGGTCGGGGAAGTGTCGAGTCATTCCTTTACATTGCATCCTTCCCCCGCTAATGAGCTGCCGTAACGACCACGGGGCTCAAATTATGAAGTCACTGCGAAAATTATATATTACTAAAAAGTTGTATTTTGGAACTTTAAGCTCTGGCTACATCGTCGGAATGTTGCCCTGCTATGTGGTCAGATAGTTGGTTAACGACTACAATTATAATTTTAAGTGAAGTATGTAGAAAGTAAGTCAGTAAGTAAGTGTAGATACTTACTAAAAATGATGTCGAAATCCGTCTCAAACTCATAGTTTTTCACTGCCTAACTATTGCTTTATTTACAAATTGAATAATTAAATAAACAAAAAAAAAAAATAGATAAGAAAATTAGTAAATCCTAACTGATATTAATTTTGATAACTATAACCTATACCTAGCACTATAGCATACATAATATTACCTACTTATTCTTTGCCGTCTTTACATTTATTTAACTTCCAAGTTTCGTCATTCATTTCATTTCTAGTATTGGGTACATTCTCATTTAAAAATATTCTGGCATGTCTACGACACTCATAGTTTTACACACCTAAACAATACTGTTGGGGCAGCTATACACCATTAACCCTGCCAGAGGGACCACCGCACATTCTTGCTCTAAGTTTTGTTTCGCACGCGACGACCGCCCTAAAATGAATCAACACGATCGAACACCAGATCAGCATTCAAACATTAAACATTCACACACCCACACCCCTGCACTAGGATTCCCTGTGTCGCAGGTGGCATGGACACATACAACACATCACAACATCCAAGACCCGAGAACAAACATTTGTGTTCGTCACACAAATATTCACCCCGGCCGGGGATCGAACCCGGAACACCAAGCTTCGTAGGCAGGGTCACTACCAACATAGCCACGATGTCGTCAAGCATTCTGTCTATGTTTGACCGGAACCGTTGTACCGAAGAAGGTAAAGCGAGGGGAGGGAAGTACAGAGCACAAGCTATTGCGTTGATAGTGGAATTACCACAGAAATTACAGAGACGCATCGCACAAACCTAAGGTGCGGTGCAGCAATTCCGGTCAAATGGTACCGATTTACCGACGGATGTACCGACATTCTTACTCATATTCCTTGCGGAGCCCTAGAACTCAGCAAGGCACATGTTGAATAAGGTTATTCTATTTTGTAGTTTAGCGTGGAGTCAATAGACCTTTCCACCTATGTAGAAATTACCTACCTACTGGTAGCCGGTCGTAACAAATTACATATCTACCTACCACCACCTAACTAGACCAAATTTCTGTAGAATTGGTTGAATATTGTTGGTGCGGTTAAGCACCAACAATCCATTTATGCGTCAATCCTCACAATCTTTTGCATCAATATTATATAGAAGGTCCTGACTGACTGACTGAATGACAGACTAAGCACAGGTCAAATTACTGGTCGTAGAGACTTGAAATTTCAAGGGTAAGTTCATGCGCGTACTAAAAAAGATGTTGTTAATTCAACACAAACAAAGTTGCGGGTAGTTGGGTGTCGACTAGTTTATAATATTATTAGAATTACAGCGATGACAAATACCCGTAGACACGGCTGGTCAACAGTTTCATGCTATCGGTGGTGGTTGTCGATCGTGTGGCAGGACCAACCCTAAACCTCAAAGTATTGTCGTGAACTTTAAGCCCCTGGAACATTGGATGGAAGGTTTGAACGTAGCATTTCTGAAGGGCCACGAATGATGGCCAGTAATTAGAGAATTGCGTGTTTTGTTCCAAGTTGTGGGTTTGGATAGAGGTTTTACTCAAACAACGTAACCCATAGACTCAGATAAAAAATTAATAATATTAGGAGTTAAACAGAAACTACTGTTTTCATTTTTTTATGTAAATGGGGACGAGAAGAGCTAGGCGCTCTTCTGATGCTAAGAGGTCACGCCTACCTATGACCAGAACAGTACTACACAGGACTTTGTTTCAGAAAGGCTAGTGAAAAACTGCTAATAGCGCTAAATAAGTAATTATAAAATAGAGGAAAATTATATTTGGAAATTCAAAACTTTATACATATTTTGAATTAAAAAAAATCTAATTAAACATCTTTCAGAAATATTTTTCCGAAAAATTTCTAGAGTTTCCGATAAAGCCACAAAGCTTATTACCTAATCAATGCGTAAAAACTTTAATTAAATAAAATAAGAATGGATGAGAATTGTAATTATGACTAATGAATTTTATATTATCAATTTGAAGCCCATGTTAACATTTCTACAACATCATACGCGCCTCCCACGCATAAAATAAAATTAATTACATATTACGACACCATCAAAGTAATTTGAACAACTTTATTAGAATTCAAAGTGTTGTGACTTTTATGAGTATTTAATGAATCGAATTCATAGCGATTGTAAATTATTATAACTGTTTTTTATGGTAATGAAAATTATATCGCAGCTATTCAGATAAATTGATACCATTCACATAGTTATTTTAAATTTGTAGCTAAATTATTACGAAATTCATAACGAGATGTTATAGTAATAATTTAAGTACGTTTTCATAGTTTTAAGTTTTATTTCATGAACATATTTTATTGATTGACTTTTGAATTTTGAAGGCGCTAAAATTCAGAAAAAAATATCGCAATTAGTGATATATAATAGGTATATTTTAAAAATTAGATTCATATATATACATATGCGCGTAAATTACTAATTAATAACATACCGTTAACTTTTATATGTACCTACTACATCAAGTCGTAACCTACTTGATATTAATGTTAATGTTCCGTCCAAACGACACACAAAACAATATGAAATGAAGTCAAGGAAATATACAAAGATATCAAGTAACAATAAATCTTCCATAAATCAGTTGCATTACTTACAACCCGATAATTACATCTGTCGATGTGTCGCAATTTGTCGTGATATTGTTGCAATTTGTCGTGATATTGTCGTGGAGATTGACGCGCGCAATTATCGGCGTCAGCTGTCAAACACACCCTGCGACCCACTAACTGTAGGCCTTATCACTAAACTTTTTGACGAGCGTATTCGTTTCAAACCCTTCACAAAGAAGTCAATAGTTTGTCGGCGTTTCGATAAATTACACACAAATTACCTTTGCAAGATAACCCTTCTGTGACGGCTTCGATACGAATACTTGTTTTTAAAAGTTTGGTGGTGGAATATTCATATTGGTTCGTGTCGATTCGAACAAGCTTATATTCTATATACTAGCCGTATTTTGACCTTTTAAGTTTGTGAGGTTATACTTTCAGATTGGTAGGTTTTTTTATCAAAATGGATCAGTATTTTAGTTTTGAAATCAAAAAAGCTGAAAAAAAAGTCGTTGAAGTGAACAAAAGTGCGTATTTTGCTTTTCTGTGACTTTTTAGTGGTGCCTAAGATCACTAGAACAGTCCGATTGAAGTAGGTTGTTGTATGCATATATATATGAAAAACCTTGATTTTGATACTCAAAGCAAACAGAGTTGAGGGTTTCAGCTATAGAATAATGATATTCAAACCACCCAGGATGATTTTTACAGTTTAAAAAAAGTACAAAAGGAAAAAAAGGGAAAATAAATCAGTAAAAGGAACCTGGCGACAGACTATAAATAAGTCGCAAGATTCTACAATACGATAAAACGTAAAGAATTTATTGAAACGAATCAGAAATAAACCTTGCTTTACAACTCTATTTACATTTTCGTTTTTGAAATATTATGTGTTTTTTAATACATAAACATAACATTAAAACATTAAATTCTAATCCCATAAGCTACTTTGAAAAATCAAGAATTTTACCTACGTTATTAAATAAAAAACTATCCGTTGTTACTAACAACTTGAATTATCTGGATATCTATGACTAACTGACTGACAGACAACGCACAGGCGAAACCACTTGACGGAGAGTCTTGAAATTTAGAGGAAGTTGCAAGCGTCAGCTAGTTTAGTCTATTTCAGTTATACTTTAAATATTACTACTACATCTCCATAATACACAGAGGTTAGCTGGAAGAGAATGCTAACTAGCATTAAGTTCGCCGTGTACCTACTTGTTTTTTACCTTCAGCAATAAAGCATTTTCTATCTATTTAATAAAGAGTGTCGCAGCTTTTCATAATAAGCTATGTCTATTACAAGATTTACAAGTCTTAAAACAAACCGTACGCATGAATGGCATTTTTAAACACTTATTTGTTTCAACAAAAAGTTGTTAAACGACTTCGTGTGTATAATGTAGTGGTGAATCAGGGCCAGGTGCGCATGCGCTGAGTCAAACCCGTTCCAAACCCGTTGGGATTTCGTTTTTCAGCTTGCGTAAATAATACACCTGTTGTAATTCTGAGATGGCCATCCATGGCCCTATATGGAGCACCAGTGTGGGCGGACGCTCTGACTGCCAAAAATCAGAGGCTCCTGCGTAAGCCCCAGAGGATAATGGCAGTCAGGGCGATACGAGGCTACCGCACTGTCTCATATGAGGCGGCCTGCGCTCTTGCATGCTCTCTGCCGTGGGAAAAAGAGGCAAAAATTTTAGCGGCAATGTATAGCCTTAAAGAGGAAAAGCGAGCCAACGAACTTCGTTTGGCTCCTCTAGAGCTTCGCCATGCCAGGGAGCTGGCAAGAGATGAGGCTATTCAGCAATGGGCGGTGGACATGGAAACCAGACAGTTTGGCTGCTGGACCATTGATGCCATCCGCCCAGTGTTGAAAGAGTGGAATCACCGCAAACATGGCGTCCTCAGTTACCGATTGGTGCAGATATTGTCCGGACACGGGTGCTTTGGACACTTATCTGCACCGGGTTGCCCGAAGGGAGTTGACTCCGGCCTGCCAGCATTGTGGTGACCCTGACGACACAGCGAAACACACGCTGGAAGTGTGCTCTGCTTGGGCGCCGCAGCGGCTAAGGCTGGAGGCTGTAATCGGTAGGAATCTCTCACTGCCGAGCCTGGTCAAAGCCATGCTCGACAGTGATAGATCTTGGGATGCGATGGTCTCCTTCTGCGAGGAGGTGATGTTGCAGAAGGAGACAGCGGAGCGAATCAGGGAGAACGACCCTCAAGCTGACTCGCTCCGCCGGCGGAAGACCGGAAGAAGACGGCGGGTATTCAACCGTCTCCTTCCGCTCGATGGAGACCAGCCGGGCTTGGGTGCGGGGAGCCCCATCCCGGCATTGCACAGGCCTCCTGCGCTGGGGGATGTCCTCAATATTCCGGGACATCCCCCGCCCCCCCACAGGGGCGGCAGAGGGGTCCGCCTTAGGCGGACGATCACCGACAGGGCCGCGGTCGAATCCGACCGGGACCCCGTGACCCTGTCAAGTGATGATGCGCCGTCGAACCTCTCGTCCGCTGACGAGTGGTTTGACGACGCATTAGCACTGAGGTGATTGAAGGAATGTCAATGGGTTTTTAGTCGGTATGCTACCAGCTACTAGCACTCTGCTAGTAACTTGGTGGTGAGTCCGACATACCCCTACGGCTCTCCCCGGGCCGGAGGGGATGCGTAAACTGCATTTTCCCATTGTAAAAAAAAAAAAAAAAAAAAAAAAAAAAAAAGGTTGTATGTATATGAAAAACCTTGATTTTGATCCTCAAAGCGAACAGAGTTGAGGGTTTCAGCTATAGAATAATGATATTTCAACCACCCAGGATGATTTAACACGTAGGAAGCCAAGCCAAGTGGTCGGCTCTTCAACGCATTCAGTCCATATTTAGCTCGCAAGGGACAGCTCATCTCTATTCTGGGATGTACTGTTAAACGGTATTTTAGGAATAGGTGTGCTGAAACAATGTCCGCATACGTGGCACTTGCTATCCTTGTCGTGGTAGGATGAACTGGTTAATTCTAATATGCCATGTTGGCCGAGTGGGAGGTGCCTCGACTTGCGATCCGAAGGTCGTGGGTTCGAACCCGGTCGTACACCAATGGATTTTTCTGTTCTAAAAAATCGATCTATGTGTGCATTAAAACACATGCTTAGCGGCGAAGGAAAACATCGTAGGAAACCGGCATGTCATAGAACTTAAAAAGTTCGAAAACATGTGTCAAGTGCACGAAAGTAACCTCTTCGAGGCGCACTTGAAATCATTTCACCACACTGGATCAAAAGAACTGGTGACACGATGAGTAGAGAAGAGAGACTGGTTAATTCTGTTGGATTCCGTCTGTTTCAATATCATCAGTTAACAGTCTTTTGAGGTTAGCTGGAAGAGAATTATAACTAGCATATTACGTTCACCTATGTACTTGTGTTTTACCTTGTGAAATAGAGCATTTTCTATCTATCTATCTTTCTACCACAAATATGTACCTATTACTTCTGTATTTAAATGTTTTAAAAATCACACCGATACGGATACTATGTCAGAAAACATAACGACGTAACGTAACGTAACGAATTAGCCTATATCGTTTTATCATAATAACTAAAAAAAAACCATGAGTCGTAAAACAGATTCTAGTGTTATTATCACCTTATAAAGTCAACGACTTTTGCTCGTTGGCGGGGGTGGAGTATCGCGCAGAATCATCGAAACCATCGCCTTAGCGACTTGTTACAGTCGATTCGTCTCCTCTTAATAATTCTCTTTTATAAATCGGCCTGATAAATTCCAAAAATCTTTATGGAATATCGAGATTTTTTTACATTTTGAAACCTGTACCTACCTACCATAGATGAAATAACGGTGTTCCTATAGATGGACAGTATAAAACCAAAATGGAGTCGTAACACAGGACCAAAAATTTTTAGATATATTGTAAATAAATGTGTAATATCTCCATTTTCAAATAATGTTTGTTACTTTTTACGATGTAGTTTTATTAACAACAAAAAAAACCTTGTAGTTTTAACATATAATAGGTATATGTATGTGCGGTTTTTAAACCAAACCTTTTGAGATTAATTATGCTGGCAATTTTAGAGTATGTGTTTTGAGTTTTGAAAGTTCAGTGTCTAGGGCTGAAAACGTTTCTACTGATTTCCGAAGGCAATTGAACACCACCTACCTTAAGAACTGCTGCTCCTGGCTTGTTGGTTTGGTGGCAGGCAAGGCCCTGTGGACTTGCACGACGAGTCCAGGTTCGAATAGTCTTTGGAAAAGCACACAGCACGGCTATGAACCCGCGACACTTCACTAGTATCAAAATGTTGAGATGCAGTTTTGGCACCGCAAAAAATGGAGGGAAAATCGACGGATTTTGAGTAGAACGTCCACACGCATACGATCACAATGACTCCCGCCAATGCACTGATGAGCATCGAGCTCTTTACGTTCGGGCAGGCGATGATTTACCGAACTACCCTCAAAATAACAATAGAAACGCAACAATGTATAATTACTTTTCTTTTTCTAAACTTAGAATCGGACCAAAATGTACTAGAAGTTAGCCAATGTAGCTTCTTTTATTGATTCATTTTCAATACTTCTGTAGTACATACCTAATATTATGTAGGTATATTGCACATCTCAGAATTACAACAGGTGTATTATTTACGCAAGCTGAAAAACGAAATCCCAACGGGTTTGGAACGGGTTTGACTCAGCGCATGCACACCTGGCCCTGATTCACCACTACATTATACACACGAAGTCGTTTAACAACTTTTTGTTGAAACAAATAAGTGTTTAAAAATGCCATTCATGCGTACGGTTTGTTTTAAGACTTGTAAATCTTGTAATAGACATAGCTTATTATGAAAAGCTGCGACACTCTTTATTAAATAGATAGAAAATGCTTTATTGCTGAAGGTAAAAAACAAGTAGGTACACGGCGAACTTAATGCTAGTTAGCATTCTCTTCCAGCTAACCTCTGTGTATTATGGAGATGTAGTAGTAATATTTAAAGTATAACTGAAATAGACTAAACTAGCTGACGCTTGCAACTTCCTCTAAATTTCAAGACTCTCCGTCAAGTGGTTTCGCCTGTGCGTTGTCTGTCAGTCAGTTAGTCATAGATATCCAGATAATTCAAGTTGTTAGTAACAACGGATAGTTTTTTATTTAATAACGTAGGTAAAATTCTTGATTTTTCAAAGTAGCTTATGGGATTAGAATTTAATGTTTTAATGTTATGTTTATGTATTAAAAAACACATAATATTTCAAAAACGAAAATGTAAATAGAGTTGTAAAGCAAGGTTTATTTCTGATTCGTTTCAATAAATTCTTTACGTTTTATCGTATTGTAGAATCTTGCGACTTATTTATAGTCTGTCGCCAGGTTCCTTTTACTGATTTATTTTCCCTTTTTTTCCTTTTGTACTTTTTTTAAACTGTAAATAAAGCAAGCGAAGCCGGCGGCGGTAGTGAGTGACGTTTCCGTTGATCTGAATGACAGCTACAAACCGACTTCTCTGTGACGATGGCTAATTAAACTGATTATGTCAGACACCCATCGTAGTGGGTAAAGAGTTGACGGACTAGTCTTTATTTTTACCCTTTTCGTCTTTTTACCCTATTCTTCTTCTTATCGTATCACTATTTCTTACGAACCGATGTGTTGAAAGGATTTAAATTTCCTTTCGTGCATTTGACACATGTTTTTGAACAATTTGCCACAGATTATTTACCATTACTGCAACACTGGACTCTTTTTCTGTTTCAACTAATAATAAATTGGTATTTATTGACGCTTCTGGCTTTTTAATAATTATAAATTGATCAGAAAGTTCCGTTTGGCAGTGTGGCCATGATTTTTGATGTTATGGGACTATATATAAGTATAATAATTGGTATTTTTGAGAAAAATAAAACAAAATGAATGTTGCCTTTCCTAAATGACAATATTGTAACAGAATGATTAACAAAATTTTCTATCACGTCATAGAGTAAAAATCTGTTTGCATGTAGCAGATCGCTAAAGCTACTAATTTCGCTCCTTACCTACCTCTGAATAGTAGATAATTGTCGGAACATTCAATAGCACCGTTAGTCGACCTGCCACCTCTGAAGTGAAGCTAATTGTAGCTATTCGCGGATACTACGAGCTACTAGCTGGAAGATAGAAGCTCGTCAATGTCTAGTCGAGCTGGCGTACAGCAGGTAGTCATTACGGTACCTATGCTTCTAAGAATGTATAGGATATAATAAAAGCCTATGCAAGCGGCGATTTTCAATTATATGATCTCGAAACGCGCGATTATTGCATGATGGCCGTTACAGTATTTTTTTTCGTATAGTATTAGAAGAAGCCGTGTACAATAGCAGAATAAAAGGCTTTGAGACTCAATCACACGGAAAAAAAACTATTCTCAATCGAAGAGCAAATCTATTGACCAAGAATAATAATGATTTATATATGGCCTAAACAATGTATTATTGTCTTAAGAATATTATTGTTTCAAATCGACTGTTTAAATCTAAGAAAATGTGTTTTTATTTAAGAACAATAATTCTCTAGTTATAAGAATCAGTTTCAAATACATTAAATGTCTTATCCCAAGAATATCCATATTCTTCTAATACAAGAAACATGATTGTCTTATTTACAAAATAATAAAATTCTTGGAATAAGTGTAGGATATACTCGAAATAATAAAAACTCTGTCTTCATTAAATAATATGTATACTTGGATGAATTGAAAATATTGCTTGATTCAAAATTATTTGAGAATATAACATCTCATTGTAAGAATTATAATGTCTGTATAGGATAAAATCTATTGTCATTTAAATACACTATATTTTTAAATTGAAACATTATTATTCTTAATGAATGTATATATTTTTTCAGTTAAAAACACCCTTTTCTTGTAATAAAGTTTTTTTATTCTACTATGAATAAAATATGCTTTTTGTTTCAAGTAAATGAATTCTCAGATGCATTAAAATTAATTCTTGATCAAAGGCATCATTTTCTCGAATTGAGAATATAACATTGTTGTTGTAAGAATTATTAGGTCTTCATCGAATAAAACTGAGGTTAAAAATAAATCAATTATATTCTTGGTGAGAGAACATTTATTTTTGATTATAGACTCAAATTTCTTGAACTAATGATTTTTGTGTCTTCATATTGGTAATGTATTCTTGGCTTAAACTATTATTTGTTTTATATTGAGAATACATTTTCTTTTAATAAAAATTTTGTTGTTTTCATTCAATAAAATTAAGTTTCATGTTAATTATAGCGTACTCTTAATTTGAGTATGTATTGATTCTTAATCTAAAGGAATGGGTTTCTTCCGTTGAGATTATATTTTTTTTGAGTGAAAGATTGTAATGTCTTCAGTAAATAAAGTGTTGTCTTCAATTAATAGTATCATATGCTCAATTTAAAACAAATTATTGTTAATGTAAGATGATGAGCGCATTGTAATCAAAAATGTATTGGATTAAACAGAAAATATAATTTCTTGAATTGAAACACATTGTTTCTTCAGTTGAGCATTAAATTATCTTATTTGGTACAGATTCACATGCGATACTTTCTGCATAAAAATAGTGGGTTACCGTGGCAGAACACTCGCCAGTGGTAACCATACCATTGCTATGCGAAAAGTGTCATGGTGGGATAGTATTTTTACCGTTCATATCACTCAAAAGATGAAAGGCAAAATTACCACCTACGGAACACTATACTAAAATAAGAAAATCAAATACACTCTGCAGATAACAAATACTCCAAACTCAAGAAATTATAATCTATAAATTATTTTCAATTTAATCCAACACAACAATAATTATAGCAACAGGCTCAATCATACATGCACAATTTCAGGCTAAAACAATAATTTAAATGACAAAGATAGTTAAAATAATTATCTAAAAACAACTAGGAAATAAATTTTACAATGCAATAAAATATAATCTCAACTGACTAAGTAATCTATCAAATAAAATGTCATAAAAAGTTCAGTTGATGATTTATTATGGAATAAGGAAATGGTTATATCAATGGTCATCTCTTACATAGGAGGTATGTAGGTACAGTTCAAATACTTACAGTTATTTTGCAGTCTTAAATCAGTCTAATTAAATCTAATAAAAGTTAGTGATAAGTATGTACAGTCAGCTGCACAGATATGTATACACATCCAAGCCTTTACATTTATATTACTCTTAATTTTGCAAAGTAAAGTGCACACAATCATTTTCAAATTCATGCAAAATTCTGTCATCTTAGATGTCAGAATTTTGCCAGAAAAATAATGTCATTGCAAAATTAAGAGTTTAGTATAAATATGAAAGCTTGGAAGTGTATACATATCTGTGCAGCTGACTGTACCTTATTATCTACAACAGAATCGGTATCATAGTCACTAGTTATCACATTCACAAGTTCACAAGATTCAACAATCATCTATTATGGCTTGCATAAAGCGTGACATTTGGTTACAAGAAAAAAAAAAAAATTCTTAAAATATACCTAACGCCTAACTAAACTTAGTTAACTACTACTGATAGCTAGTACCTAAAGAAATCAACTTTTAAAAACAACTTAGTAATTATCAATTATACAACAATTGCACATTGGTATTGTTTATACCAATTATTAAGCTTATATTATTAAGTTTATATTTTTAAGTCAACATTATCACTCTGATCAATATTATGAATAACGTTTGGCATGACACTATGGCAATTGTTCAAGTAAATGAAATCAGTTTTATTGGACCTTTCTACATGATATGCCATAAAATGAGCATTGTAACCTAATGTGTGTAAAACGTGACATAAAAAATATACACAGGCTCCTCGTTATTAGTTTCTTTCAAAAACACGCTTCGAATTATATAAAATAACGGATTGTCATTTTCATACTTTTACAAATGGGTGTCCATATGACTATATTTAACGCCATTTTATTTAAAATTAACGCTCATGTACTCATCGCGTTTTACGTCGTCTGGCAATTTTAAGGTGCCTTTAATAGAGGGTTTGCCAATTTTTAACCGATTTTCTAATCCAGTTTTAGCCCACATCTTATAACAAACTTTTAATCGCCAATTCGCCATGCGCTTTTATAAATCATTGTCCGTTGAAAATTTCTGTGTTGCATTAGAAGATTGAGCATAACTTTGGATTTTACTGCTATTGCCTTTATTTAAACGTCTTCTTTAAATCGCCAGGTTGCTGGAAATATTTTTATAATTATTTCACTATAATTCAGTTCAAGTCAATAATTATACACAAAGGATGTTCCACGTCCATGCCACATGAGAGGAGAATTAGGTACTTTAAATATTAAAATATTAGCTAGTGCCCGCGGCTTAGCTCGCGTGTTAGGTACCGGGACATAAAGTAGCCTACAGAAACGTTATGTATGATTTTTCGGGATAGCGTGTGATAGTTAAGGCGATTAGCGTGGAAAAATACTATATATATGTATATATTATATATATGTCCAACCACAAAAATTATGCCCAGGTAGAAATACAAAGCGAGCCCTCATAAAGCTCAGCTTTTTGCTAGTAATACCTATATTAGTAAGGATAAGGACAGGAACTTTTGTTCAATAAACACTTTCATTTATTAGTAACCGACAAAAAGAAGAAGGTGATCGATACGGAGGCTAAGAATTAAATGATAATAGAAAAATAAATTTGTGGCGTGAGACATCCTGTATTTTGGTTGTATGCAATTTTAACTTACCGCAGCATTCACAACTATGCCCTCAATGCATTCAACAGTGGAAAATTTTGCTTTTCTATTCAACCTTCCCTTCGGCGGTATTAACCGGCAAAGCAACATTATTTGTTTGATCGCCTTTTAGCCTGCAACAAAGTTCAAAACTATTAAATAAAACAACACAAAATAATAATTTGATAAACAAAGTTAATAAATAAATAATTTTTCAAATTGATTTAATTATTTCTCTCAATGATATGTTTTTTTTTTCATTTCATTTCTATATTATACCTATTATTCATTCTCTATTATATTGAACTCACCAATGCTTCTCCCCGTATATCATTGACAATTTTCCATTCGTTTACGAAATCTGCAACGGTACTGTAATTTGACTAATTTGTAGCGCTGCGTACGCTGTAAGTATCAGTCCAGTAATCAATAACCTTCTGCCATGGCTCGTTGTTGTTTTGGAGCCATACAATTTTTTCTTCATTTATATCTGAAATGTGTACCAGTAACGTATTAAATCAAGTTTAGTGAAAGAGAAAGCTCTATTTAACTACATTCTAAACTATTTACACTCCAGATATTTATTATTATAAAAACTATAAACATTACTTAAAAAAATAAAAAAACAGACATTTATAACAGTGCCATTTAGCCCAAACTAATTTTCAGGATAAACACCAATTTCCATCACATAATTTTTGTCCTGATGCGGGAATCGAACCCGGACATAGCGGTCTATATCTAATCTAACTATTTTAAATAATAACCATTCTAATGAATTCTAGGGTCGTCTAATTAATTCTACTATAACTAAGAAATGACTATGCCTAAATAAAATACAGAACTAGTATTCGTGGCTCACAACACTACAGAACTTAAATTATAAAATGGAAACCTTTCAAGTTCTGGACAAGTTTTTGTTTTATAACAGGATCATCATTTTCATTTTCTTCAATTCACTTTCTTTTTCGTTCACCAGATTTGTACAAAATATTTCTGACTTTATCTACTAATTTACCCTTAGCAAATACAGGTTTGCCACTAACAGAGTCCCTCTTTTTAATAGCAGTATGTACCAATGCTTTCAGTTGGAAATAATGTGATTATTTTGGCGGATAAGACATTGTAGTCTTCATAGGTTATATGGCTGTAAAAAAGTAAAAATAAGATTACTAACTGTTCGAAGCCGAGGCGAGCCCTCGGCTTCGAACGGTTATTTAATTTTTTTGAAAATATTATATAGCCTATATCACTTTATATATTGTAGCTTTCCAACAGTGAAAGAATTTTTCGAATTCGTTCTGTAGTTTCGTAGCCTATTCAATGCAAACAAACAATTAAATCTTTCCTCTTTATAATAATATATACAGGGCGTCCCACGGCTATGCCACATGAAGGGAAAGTACCTTGAATATTGTAGATGGAACATTTTACTGAAAAAAGACATTATTTGAATTTAAAAACCAATTTAAACTGCATTCATAGATATTTAAATAATTACGTGTTTGAACCGGGAATCGAACCCGTTACAAGAGATCGTTAGAAGAGAGTTATATCCGTGGGACGCCCTGTTTAATAATATATTAGAATAGATAATTAGATGGTATAGATGACAT
This sequence comes from Lobophora halterata, assembly GCA_932526365.1. Classification (NCBI taxonomy): domain Eukaryota; kingdom Metazoa; phylum Arthropoda; class Insecta; order Lepidoptera; family Geometridae; genus Lobophora; species Lobophora halterata. Next base: position 11,113,995 of record OW052001.1, read on the forward strand.
GAGTTTATATAAGGTCAAATCTCACGATGGGTGGCTAAGCCTGCCACACGCTTGCTAAGCCATGGAGGTCACCAAACAAAGATTTGGATGAAAAAAATCTAGTCACTTACCTATTCACAATGTACGTAAATATTTGATGAATTATTATCTCAGTTAGCTGGTTCCGGTGTTTGTTGCTCAATGTGTTGCTAACTCATAGTATTTTAAAATAGATTTTCCACATGGTGATGTAGTCAGTAGTGTTTTTAATTCAAAATGTGGCAGGGTCGGCTTCAATCTTATGAGATCGTTGATGTCGATGCTGTCTACATCTACATCCGATATAATGTCATTGGTGGTCGTATTTGTCACAGTATCAGTCTGAAACAAAATATTTTGCATTACTAACAAATGGATTGTAAGGAATCAACCATTAGGGGCATGCCCATCCTGTGGTCTAGTCAATTCGAACACAGCCTGCATCCTATGTGAACATCATTCACAATGGGTATGTGGAAGCTGCTTACTCTGCCTGTTGACCGATGGCCCTGCCCGGGTCTGACTGGTGTCCTGCCTAGATCGCTGACTTTGCCTTGCCCAGATCGACAAATAAATGGGCTGCTTTCCATTTGAAAAATCCTTTACACACACTATTGGACATTACAATCGTATACATACCATCGAAGTCAGGAATTCTTGGATCTTGTTTTTTAGGATTATCCTTATGCCAATAGACGGGCACAGTTCTTTGAGCAGGTCCCCTTCTATTACATCTTTCAGTTGATCTATAGTTATACTATTATCTGAAACCAAGAAAGAATGTCTCAAAATTGAGAATCGATAGTCTCGAAATCACGAGCCCATGAACTTTTCGATGGTAGGTATATCATTTTATAGGATAAACAACCCTCGTACAATAATCACATCCACATCTCAGATCTTTGGTCTACATAAAATAATACATAAAATACTCACCTCTAAAAGTTTTAATAACTTCTGGTGGAATATTCCAATCTGATAGTAATTCTTCCATTTTCTTACACTTTTTTATCACGGTAGCAACAGTACAATTTAAATTTAAAAAAAGGCAATAGCAGTAAAATCCAAAGTTATGCTTTTTAATGTAATGAAACACAGAGATTTTCAACGGACAATGATTTATAAAAACGCATGGCGGGATTGCCGGCCAGCGGCGCTAGTGTTGCTAGTCCCTAACCAAATTTTCCCCAAATTAAATTTTAACTCATAAAAAACTTTTTCAATTATTTATCTAACTCTTGGTAAAAAATGAAGGGGAATCGCCATGGATAAGCAGTGGGAATAAATAAAAATAATTATGTGGACATTACACACAGCGTCATCTTGCCCCAAAAGTAAGCAGAGTTTGTATCTTGGGTACCAGATAGCAGCTGATTTGTCATGTTAAACAAGGAACCTAGTTCAAGTTCAAATTCTGTAATCATAATATCTGGGGGCACGGCAGTGCCCCCACCAAGTCGAGCAAAAAAGTGGCACGGCCGTACTATCCTTTTCTCGAAGCAGTTCAGGCCATTTTCGACCACTTATAGCTTCGTTGTAGATAAAACTTAAAGCCTGAATTTACAGTACCCAAGCGGGCATTGTATAAACACGGTATATTTGAAATTTCATTCAATTTTAACCAGTAGTTTAAGAATTATAACTAGTCAAAATTCTTAATTTTTTCACTCACTGACTGACTGACTGACTAACTGACCGATCATCAAAAGTCTAAGTCACTTCTAGCAGACATAGAAGCTTCAAATTTAGAATGCAATTAGTGTTTAGTGTATAAATCAAGGAATAACTAAAATATTTTGTAATATCCGTCCAGTTTTCTAGATACATCAACTGCATAAATAACTTTGCAATCCCATATAAATGTATGAGATTACAAAGTTACATTTGCAGTTAATGAATCAACTTACCTGTATATGTATAATTTAATGGAATAATAGGTGTAGATCTATCATCATCATCATAATCAACCAATACCGTAAACAAAAAGAGAAAGACAACTTACAAAAAGAACGTTGCACTGTAGCATATTGGTACAAGATGATAATAGGTAAGGAGTTTGATATTCAAAAAAAGTGGCTTTTTTATAATTATTTTAGATTGATTATTATGTATAATAATAATTCAGGGCACTTACTTTACACTTTTTTTATTTTAATGGGAGTATTTAAATTATGAGTACTATTTGCTTAACAAGTGGCAACATTGCGATTATCCGTCTAGAATTATATTCTTGACTTATGAATAACGATTTTTGATTTGTGTCTCAAAAAAATCTGTTGTGATGCTTCGTCTAATGTCGTATAGATGGCGCTAGCTGTATTTTTAAACCAAGTAAACATGTTTTGATTGGATTTGAAGCGAAGATAAAGTACTCTGACTAATCTGTGAAGATAAACAATGAAACATGAGCTTGAGTACAATTAGCGGCACGAAACTTAAGCACTATTGCGCAGAAGTAAAAAATAAGTTACCTGAGGGGGGCTACACAAGTACAAATAACAGTAACACGTGCCGCTATAGGTGTCGGTATTATATATATATACCTACCTATTCGATAAATAGGTAGGTATATATACCTAGTAACTTTTATTTTTCTGTCCATCCAACAGAGTACCTACCTAAGGCAACACCTATATTTCTTTAGAGTAAGCTCGTCTGTGATATCATTCATTGAAAAATCTAATATAAGGAATGTAAAGAGGAACACGGGGTGATTTGGGGTAAACTTCGACTTTTTACCCCCCTTTTACTCCCTAGGGATAAAATATGGTATCTCAAAAAGTATTAGCCGTAGAACATTGCGGTTTTCGCCAAAGGTATTTTTTTATGTGCCAATTTGGAAATTTTGCAAAATTTCTAAATGCCGCCATACAAAATAATTGGATTTGTATACAAAAGTTGGATTCCCATACAAAATTTTTCAGCCTGAGCGAAGCGAAGGTTGACGATTCGCACGTCCACCTTGGCACCTACATGCTTTCTCGAAAAATATAAGTCGTGGAGGGTTGTAGTTTAGCGCTAAAAGTATTTAATTTTGTTCCAATTTTGAAATTTTGAAAAATCCAAAATTGCCACCCTACAATTGTTGGATTTCCATACATTTTTTTTAACCTGAGCGAAGCGAAGGTTGACTATTCGCACGTCCACCTCGGGACCTACATGCTATCTCAAGAAGTAAAAGTCGTATTGACATGCGGTTTTCACACAAGGTATTTATTTTAGTTCCGATTATAAAATTTTGAAAAAAATATTTAAGCCGTAAAATAATATTTAAATTTTTTTTTGGCCATGTTTTTTTGTCCAAGTTATTTTTTGACCAAGATTTTTTTTTTGGCCAATTCTTTTATGTCTAATTTTTGGCCTTTTTTCGCCTTTTTTTTATTTTGGCCAGCTCGCGCACCGTCCAAAAAACTAGTCTATAGCTTTAAAGTTCTTTATGCCAAACTAATGCTAGGGGGAATCAGAGTTACGGCAAAGAATAAGTAACATTACGTACCTACGTATCCTAAACTTTTGGTTTCAGCATAACTGTTTTGAGGACAGAAATAGCCACATCAAGAATTTGAAGGAGTAGGTTCAAAATTACAGATATCTATTTACAGGTATCTATAATATTGTGCTATGAAAAATCATAAGTTCGAGACATTTTATGATTTCTAGACAAACAAAATCATATATAACTGAAGTACCTATACTGATTCTTTATATAAGATTTATAAATGTTTAACTTGAAAGTTTAATATACATTTATTGTTTCAAGAATATTATTGCATAAAAATAATAATCTGTATTCTTCAAATAAGAAATATTAAGGTACTTCGTTTAAATCAAGAAAAATATCTTAAATAAAAACAGATATTTATTGTTTCAAGAATAATATTTCACAAAAGTAACAATGTGTATTCTTCAAATAAGAAATATTTACTTCGTTTAAAGCCAGAAAAATATCTTAAATAAAAACAGATATTTATTGTTTCAAGAATAATATTTCATAAAAGTAACAATGTCTATTCTTCAAATAAGAAATATTTACTTCGTTTAAAGCAAGAAAAATATTCTTGGATGAATACAGTATTATCCCCTTTGAAGCTAATTTCTCAGTAAAGGCAAGTAAAATATTAGTTTAGTTCCAGCATAACGGTTGTCCTGCAAAGAGTTTCACATTCTTATTTTGTCATTTTCTATTCTCAATATAATTTTAATATGAAGTATCACTAATTTAAATTTAAATTTGTATTGTTTTCGAATAAGACATTTTAAGAAGTTTTAAACTAGGCAATAAACTTCATAATTTAAGTACACTGGTTCTTTTTATAAGATTATTGAATTCTTAACTTGAATGAAAGTTATTTTTTTTAAGAATAATTTAATGCGTTAAAAGAGCAATGTACATTCATCAATAAAAAAAATGTTAACTTCTTTTGAAACCAGAAAAATATTCTTGAATTTAAACACTATTATCTTTTTTGAAGCTAATTTCTGCTATTTTATAATGAAGAGTCACTAACTTTAGTTAAAATTTGTATTGTTTTCGATTATTATATATTTGATTTTTTTTAACTAGACAATAAACTTCATAATTTAAGTATATTAAATCTTCATGTAAGACTTTTATATTCTTAACTTAAATATAAAATTATTTTTTATTTCAAGAATATAAATGCGTTAAAAGAGCAATGTGTATTTTCCAACTAAAGCATATTTACTTCGTTCAAAACCAGTAAAATATTCTTGAATGAAAACACTAGTGTCTTCTTTGAAGCTAATTTCTCAGTTAAGCCAAGTAAAATATTATTTTAGTTCCAGAAAAACGGTTCTCTTACAAAGAATTTCACATTCTTATTACGAAATTTTCCGTTTTCAATTTCCATTCTACAGTGAAGAATCATTAACTTCAATTAAGATTTGTATTGTTTTCGATTGAGAAATTTTAAAATGATTTTGGTGATACAATAAACATCTTAACTGAAGTAAACTGATTCTTCTTTTAAGACTTTTTATATTCTTAACTTGAATATTAGAGTATTTGTTTCATTTAAGAGTATATATGCTTAAAATGTGTACATGTATATTCTTCTATGAAGAAATAATTGCTTAGTGAAGGAGTATTATATGTGATTATTCACTTTTAAGAGTATGATTCTTAAAGTAAAACTCTCCATCAAATTTATTTTTAAAATAAGAATACTTATTTTCTCAGACCGAAATAATTAAATATCGTTAAGTTTAAGTATATAATTTTCTCGAATGAAAACATATATTCTTGAAAGGAAAACATATACTTTTCTTGGATTGATACTTTGAATGATTCTTAAATAAAAACCACTTAGTTTTGAATCAAGTATACGATTCTTATTTTTAGTAGTTATAATGAGAATAAATTATTGTCAATCGAAGAATTGTGTACTTCTTAGATTAAGGATAATGTTTAAAGTTAAGATAATATTGTTTTACATATAAACAATATTTTTGAGAATAATGGCTTTCTTGGTTTAAGGAAATATGGAGTGTAATTTTTTTCTGTGCATAGAACCTAAACAAGCAGGTAGATCAGTTATTCCCATCGAGTAACAGTGTTACTCTTTGAATAAAAAAAATCCCAACGAGTAATGTGTTACTCGATACTAGGAACCCATCGTATGTAATCTGCGCACATTTATACACAAACAGTTTGGTATTTTAATTTTAGTTGATGTTCTCTCAATTTTGAGCGAGCTTGTTAAATAAAGATAAGTCGAAGCTCATTCAATCGGAAACAGTTGGAGAACTACTTTATAAATTATACTATGCAAGATAGTCCGATGAGATGGAATACCGTGAAAGTTGTGAATTGGTTTTGCGCAAGCTGAAACGACCAAGTTAGTCCGAAGCCCGCTTCAAGCCAATTCCATAATATATTGTAACGTCAAAACTTTATATCTCAAACAATGACAAGGCTTTAAAAATTCCTCGCTTACATTGTGTTTGGGCTATCTTTGTAAATTCAAAAATGCACCTTCACACAACAGAACAGAGATGCTTTCGCGTTGTGATAAAAATGTACAGGTATTCGTGCGATTCCTCGATTCTGCATCTCGACAGGCGTAGAGATTGCATCTATTTCGGTTTTTATTTAAAAACACGCCTCGAAAACAACTCTTGGCAGAAATAAAAGTTTGGCGCATGTTCACAAACAGCATCGAAACGTAGAATTTTATAAGGTTCAGAGGGTCGGCCTCATTTTGCATGCTAACCCTCGACATATCGAATGTGCCGGTTGACATCTTGATGCAGAATTGATGCAACTTTGAAAATCGAATAAGCAAGTCCAATTTTGATATGCAAATATTCGAGCGACAAACCGATCAACATCATAAAAAGTTAATCACCTAATCCCGGTTTCCTAACCAGGTCAGATTCTGATCATGTAAAGCTTTCAACATGAATAATAAAAAGCTTAGTACTGGCTGACTGACTGAAAGGCAGCCTACAGGTTAAACCAGTGGACGTAGAGGCTTGAAACTTGGAGGATGTGTTGATCAAGAGCTGAAAGAGAACTTGTTTTGTTTACTAAAGAAGAAATTTTGTAATTCATAACGTAAAAAAAAGTTGCGGGTGCCAGCTAGTGAGACAAAAATAATCCAAATTTACGAAAAAAATTAAAACAGAACTAACTACTGAACCAATTTTGATGAAATTTCTATGAGACCAATCTGAAGGCATATTCAAACAAAAAAATATTTTTTCAAATCAGTTTAGATGCAACAAAGTTTTGAGATAAATATAAAAAACAAACATTCAACTGAATTGAGATCGCCCCCTTTTTTTGAAGTTAGTGGAAAATAATTTTACAGTTTTGCATTTGCTATTAAGAAAACCTTAAATCGTTAATGTAGTGAACTAGGGGAACATTCACTAATGATTTGTTTCTGTTCAAGAAGATCTATGTGTGCACTTAAAACACGTGCTTAACGGTGAAGGAACCTAAAAATTCGAAAAACATGTGTCAAGTGCACGAAAGGAGACTCTTCAAGACGCACTTGAGATCCTCTCACCGCACTGGTTCGAATGATTCGATAAGAAGAAGGGGGGAACAAAAACAAATGGTTCTGATGAGCAAGCTGTTACATAATTTCCTGCAACTGTTTACGATTCAGATCATAATTGAAATAAATATTGTAACCGCATTTGCATTCCGATTTTCCTTGTTTGGTTCTATCGCGTCGATGATCCCGCGGGCATTAGTTTTTATAGCATCACAAGTTTCCCAGTTGCCATCAGAAGATACACAGTTCCCGGGGGTCTGAGAATGTACGGATGAAAGACGATCGAGGAAGGAAAAGCTAATTTGTGCGAGACGAATTCGAGTTTGTTTTCTTACGCATGATTGAAATAAGAAACTTTTTTTAGTGAGATTTAATTATGATGGCAATTTTTTAGAAAATTCATTGGATGGACATGTTTGTCGTTCTTTGGTTCGTTAATATTTTTGCTAACTAGGCATTGTAACAAAAAAAAAAATTACCTACAGGATCATAGAAAACACTAAGGTAAATCCTTATAATGAAGGTTTTACAAAAACAACCGACTTCAATTAGAATGTTTTAGACCGTAAACACCAAGTTAAGTTTAAAACCGATTTTAATAAAATTTCTAAAAAAAATAATCGAAAACGGTTTAGAAGTTTTGTTATTATAGATAGATCGGTTCAGAGCGGTCCTATAGGACTTTCAGAAAGTATATCCTCAAATAATAAATTAAAAAAACATTAAACCGAATTGATAGATAACCTCCCTCCTTTTTTGAAGAAGGTTGCTGAACCTGATAACACACCTACAAAATTGTTTTATTGGTTCCTCGTTAGCTTATAAAAGCTCAAAGACAAAGCACACAGTGGGTGTCAATGTCACGCGCTCAGCTCCGTAATCTGTGTTGACGCGCGCCGGATGAACGTCTGATGTGGAATTTTCGGGATTTCTTCGTATCCTTCCTCATTAGCTTTGATTGAGACTGTGCTTTTACTCAATGTTTTTTTGCGTTTTTTATCGTGACTTATCAGGCTAATTCAATTTTGTTTTATCATGCCATGCAACTCTTGAAAATGTGAACGATTTATAGACTTTATTTTTTGTGACTTACATTTTTGTGTTATTTATCATCAATAAATCATGAATCATCATGAATATATAAAAGGCTTGGTTCTGATTGACTGATTGATAGACAACCCACAGGCCAAACCACTGAACGTAGAGACTTGAAATTTGGAGGGTATGTTTGTCATGAAATGCAAGCGCGTAATGGGAAAGGGATTTTGTTAATTCACAACGCAAACGAACTTCCGAGCTAGTTATTAAATTAAAATTTCCGATATTTTTTGCAAAATAAAAATTAGGTTTACTCATTTAATTGCAACAATTATCATCTTCAAAACATTGCTGAAAATATTTACCTCCGAGGATTATTCAATTTTGTTTTATCATGACATGAAAATCTTGAAAATGTTAAGGTTTTATAGACTTTATTTTTCATACGATGTAATTTTTGTTTGAATTTTGTTTTGAGTTTGATTAAAAAAAATGCTGCAAATATATCTTCGAAAACCAAAGCTCTGTTTATCGTGTAATCTGGGGTCTGCGGTGTACAAAACCACGATAAACAATAACATCGTTATAATTATTATCGCGTACCGTCTTCCGCTGGTTGCCGTAAGCGGATTACATTGTCAGCGGAGACCGCTAGGGTGACAACGGCAGCCTGGACAGTCCCGATAGCAGTTGATCGCTTTAGTACCATAGTTTATGGCTAAACACTGTTTTGACGTCATCCCTTGATAAAAATTGCAGGCAAAAAAAAACGCTATAGCCGATTTAGAATTTATGTAAAATTCAGTAATTAATAATTTAACTATATAGGGATAATAGATAAAACACACTATTGATAATACCTTTCAAAAAATTGTGAACGCAAGTAGGTACTCTTTAAAATAGGCCAATCACGGGGCAGTCGTCTATTGATTGGTAGGTTAGATTGAATTTATTTTGTTTCGCAATCATAAGGATACCAACTAAATGGGTACCAAAACTGAGCTAGATATTCTGCCTCAAAGCAGTAATGTGTAAGCATACTGTGTTCCGGTTTAAAGGTTCGGTAGCTTGTGAAATTACTGGTTTTTCGAGACTGACGAACGCTATACCAGTGTTGCACCGGCCTATGTGAATCTAAGTCTTGTGTAGGAATGTTTTTGTCATGGGCAGGCGTGATCTCTTATCATCAGGAGAGCGCCTAGCTTTTCTCGTCACTTGCTTACATAAATAGAATAATATTTCGTTAAAAAATCTTTGCTTAAATAAATTGCGTAATTTTTGATGCAATATGTTAAAGTTCTTATTAAATCCAAGCTTTTAAACATTTTAATATTAATAAAAGATTGTATCAATGTCTAGACGCTGTTTATCATAAATTGTGGAACGCGGCGAATCCTATTTAAATAAGGAATTATCCTGCTAATAAGGCTTAGGGTGGTCACCCCACACGCAGGTGTTGCGGCCTACAAATCCGTCATAAATAAATTTGATTTGACACTTACAAACAGCGATGAAACCGTTAATAAAAAAATATAAAAGTTTACAGAAGAATTTATTGGTCGACGACGCGATTGTTTGAGTGGCAAGTAAATACTTTTTTTTTTCTTTTTTACCCGACTGCCAAGGAAGGGTTGTTTTTCGCGCGTATCTGGTATGTATGTTTGCATGTAAATTTTTTTGTTACCTCCAAACGGCTGGATAGATTGGTATCTTTAGATTCGTCTCAACCCGACCCGAGTGTTCTTAGATGGGTTTTTAAAATAAGTTACCAAAATGGCGGATTTTTGGCGCTAAATAGTAAGTCGTTTATAAACTTTTGTAAACCAAACCTATAGAGTAGGGTATCAAAATGAAGGAAACAAAAATATATATAAGTCATATGTTTAAATTTAATTTGGAATAATTAATATTTTCGCAGTCTGGTTTTCAGTTTTTATAAAATTTAAGTTTTTTTAGATAGGACATACCTTTAAATTCTATGGTCGAGTGGGAAGTGTGTCAGACTGTCGCGCCATGTCGCTGGTTCGATTATTTGAGAAATGTAAATGTTTGTGAGGACCTTTATTGATCAATCAGATTGAAATTACTAAACCGATTGAGCTATACAAATACTTATCTTAAATGAGCTGATAAAGCTTTTATTTTCCATCTCTATACAGACAGTTTGTTTCTGAATAAAACTGAAGCAGTTTATAAATATTTTTTGAAATTATATGAGTACATGTTTGCAGGTTGGTAATCACTGGCCAATAGACAATATATCAATAGAAGAATGGTCTAGGAAACAAACAATAGTATCCATTGCATCGGGAAGAGCTCAAATTAACAATTCCTGGCGTCCAGCGACCTGGAATCTAACGGACAAACGGATGTCCAAACTATAATGCCGGCTCCACACGGAGCCAGTCCTAACGCAAGCCAGCTAACAAACCAAATCTTTAAGTTTCAGGTTTAATAGTAAGCCACTACAATACGCTATGGTTGTGCCTAACTAGCAAATTATTATTGTACGAAAGCACCGTATTTTTTAATTAATTGGGTAGAACAACTGAGCTTCTAAATAAGATATTTACATTCCTTTCTTGTTATTATTTCTAACGAGTTTATTAGAACTGATACCTAAGTTGAAATTTAGTTCAAGTACAGTCAACACATAGAAGAACTAGACGCGTGACGACAGAAGTTAAATCAAAAATGAAATGTTTTTTGGTAAAATACTTCATATCATAGCCTATAATGTTTCCACTGCTAGAAAACAAGCCTACTCTCAGCTAAAATAGTGAATGGGTACTCACCACTTTACATCATACTCTACATTACTTTGATGACTTACTCAGTCCTAGATTGTTTTTAAATTACGTACTATTGTTACAACATGGCTATAAGCTGCTCACTTTGATAATAATAACTACTGATTTTCTAGTAGTCTTATTATGTAAAATATATTTATAAATCTGAAGATAATTCAATAGTCTGTATTGTTTAGCTAAGTACAATAAACATTAAGTAAAATGTATATAACAGCTGTTTATTGTCCCTAAGAAATAAAATTAAAATTAAAATCATGACAAGAACAGACTGGCTCAATAAACAGGCGCCGTGTGAACGCGGCAGGTCGTGTGTTCAAACTATCGTATGACTTGCCTCACCTGGTGACCCGAAAACTGTGAAATTAGGTTAACTGTCCATGTTTTTGCTATTTCACTGAGGGGCATGTGGCTTTTCGAGCTGATGGCCTATTCGTTGATAACATACGAGCAGTTTTTGTAAGGTAGGTACGTCTGTTTCAGGCTCAGCGTAGAAAATAACAATCTGTTTTACAAAAACATACTACAACCAACTTCGATTAGACTGTTCTTGTGACTGTTAACACTAAATAGTCACAGGCAAGCAAAATACGCAAAGTCGTTTACCTACTTGGACGACATTTTTTTTCGGTTATTTTAATTTACTCTTATTGCACCCACCTATTTTGATGAGATTTGAACCAAACTGGAAGTGTATCCAAACAAAAAAAAAATATTTTTTTCAAATCGGGTAAACAACAACTTCTGAGGTATTAAAAAAAAACATTGAACCGAATTAAAACATTATTTTTTGAAGTCCGTTCAAAATTAAGTAAATTTACAAACATGGTTCAAACTTCGTGTTATCAAGTAAATAAACGATGAACTCTTAATTGTCATACATTTCCTTACAAGCGTTTCCATACATGATAAATGAGCGGCACCCCGGGCCTAACCTCCAAGTTGGGGGAAGCAAATTAATATCAAATTCATAGAATACACTTCAAGTTTTAGTCAAGTTAACACTTTAAATTTCCCCGGGGAACATTATTTTCCCATAAATCAACCCTTTTGGGACTTACGACACATAGGAAATGACGACGTAGCTGATAAAACCACCAGGCAGTTTAGATTTCCCTTATCAGCAGTGGTACCTTCGACTGCTACATAATTATATCTATAGATGCGGCAAAATTATTCGCACATAGCCGTAAAGGACTACAATCCGTCCTTTCAGCTGCCTCGTTTAAGAAAAGAGTGATATAAATCAAAAAAGAAGATTTATTTGATGAGCATACTGCTTAAATAATAAACAGAACAATATTTGGAAAACTGACAATCATTGAGTAAACGTGTTCTTGAGTAGAGACCGTGTTTAGGCTGGATAGAGCTATGATCTGGCAAAAGGTGGATGGGAAGAGCCGAGTGACGCGCCTTGGCAGAGACCTAAGTGTGAATACGAACTAGCAGTGGACTGCTATAGGTTGGTGTGGATAATGATGAATAGAAATAAAACAAAATAGAAAAATAAAAATGAGTAAAAGGCAACATTTTAGACAAAAATAAAGCTTTTCTTCGTATTATCGTGTCACTAGTTCTTTCGAACCAGTGTGGTGAAAAGATTTCGAATGCGCCTCGAAGAGGCTCTTTTCGTCTCTTTTCTTTTATAAAGCTTATATAATCATGATAGAGCAGACAGAACGACTATGCTTCTGTTTTTCATTGATATCGAGCTGATTTGTAATTATGCTGTGAGTGAGTTACCCCCTATCACCTTTCTTTACTTTATGACTGTACAGCCAATCCTAAGTGATTAATTGATAAATCAATGGCTGGGGAATTTTAATGAAATAACCATAACTAAACTTGAAGGGTGAAGAGTGCTGAATATGAAAGTGGATGGATATAAGAGGAGAGGAAAACAATGGAAAAGATGGATGGGCTGTGTGAAAGATGATATGAATAAAACAGGTGTAAGTACAGAGATGACGGCTGAGAAAGACGAATAGAAGAACAAGAAATGTTGTGCCGAGCTCACATAATTGGGAAAAGGACCAGAAAATGATGAACCAAACCTAAACTTGAAGTACCTACCAGAAAAACTTACATATATCTTTTATAGAGCGCATTTGCTCTCGAGTCTTGATTATTAAGATCAGAATATAAAAGTTGGTATACTAAAAAGTTATGATCATGTTCGAAATCGTTACATAGTACATAAGCACTTCCAGTAACAAAGCTAGCAGGGCATTGCTTATGATAACCGCCTATATTGATCGCCTCAACAAAAACATCCACGATTGTTGCAAACATTTACACAAGAGCCAATTTCAGAGGCAATAAGCCATACGTATCACTCGTATCGTTATACCAGATCCTTCAAATCACAGGATACAATCTAGCAGTATACATTGTTGCATGAATGACTACGGGCTAAAATTTATAAATTAGGTTAATTGATTGATTCAGGCGTCACTTTGCGGAAATCCATAAATATCAACAAATTATATAAATATATTTAGTAATAAATCCGCTTGATTTCTAAACAAAGGTTTTAATTAACTTAACTTTAGTTTAGAACTTTAGTACATATTACTATATTATAAACAGGTGTGGACTCGCCGAAGTTCGAAACGGCGAGTCCACACCTCCTGATGATGCCTCGTGTAGAGGCGAAACACGTGTCGTATCTTTAAACTTTGGTTTTCTGTTCGTTGACTCTTTGGTTTATAATATAGTAATATGTACTAAAGAATTAAAACCTTTGTTTAGAAATCAAGCGGATTTATTACTAAATATATTTATATAATTTATTGTTATAAATTAGGTACAGTAAGCACCAGTGCAATACTTAGCGTACTTTTGTACAGTCATTAAGACATTATAGTAAAATATTACCATGTTAAGCCACATTCTTGTTTGTCTGTCTGTTGATCGGGGTAGAATCTTGCAACTCAAATAGCGTGAACGTCTCGATTAGCTATCCGTCTGAAACTCCAAGGTAGGCCATCTCGATGACAATGCATTCAAAATCCATTTATAAGCAGGCAATGAAAAAAAAAATCTTCTTTGTACGTGCCTACAGATCTTGACGAATTCTTCCTTCAAGCTTCAAGTATCTACGTTCAGCGGTTTCACCTGTGCGTTGTCTGTTAATCAGTCAGTCAGTCCATGACTTTCATATATTTGAGGATCGATGACAAAAAGTTCAAAGTGGCATTACCGTTATCAAATTTACTGTGTTCAAATTGTCACTTACGTACAAGGACAAATCAGACATCAGAAAAAACAGTCAACTTCTCCGTCGCGAAAAGACAACTCGTAACATCAAACGGCTCTGAAATAACTGTTGTTTATACCATGGCTCTTCCTTAAGCCGGGGTTTTACCACTATAGATTAAGGAGACAAACAGAAGAACTCATCAGTCTTTAATGCATACCTAATATGGACTTATCTCTTATACTTATGTAATGAGTATGTATGTCTTGAGTAATCTTTGATTACCATGACGTGCATGGAAGTTGGACAGAACAAATATTATAGTTAAGTAGGAAAGAACACCCTATCTAAAATTTAGATAGTCTGTTCTCTCCTTCTAAATTAAAGGAAGCCTTTACAAAATTTGTTTATTATCTAAGAAAAACATTTTTTCTTTAATTGGTCCTATGACTCGAAGGCATACTGACTGAGGACATAAAAACCCGGATATATTTCGATGATTATCTATTATTATATAAAGAGATTGCGATACTGTTATGAAAAGCTTCTATAGAAAAGCTAAAAAGACAAACCAGTGTCTCTTTAGTCGTGTTTATGAAACTCTACCTTACATCAACAGCATCGTTTACGAAGGCAAAGATCTTCAGAGAATCAATTTAACCTATAAATTGGCCGCCATTCATTTTTGAAAGCGGGAGGTAAGGAGATTTAATGCTCCAACTTTTGGCCTTTTTGACTGTCCCCTGGAGACAAAAATAATCGGCGAATTGACGTCAAGGAATTTAATTGATAACGGGAATGTCTCGAGAGAATTTGGATTGTTCTTTGAGTGGTCGCCATTTTGAAACGACAACATTTTGTTGGAAATTAAAGTCGTGTTTATCGTTATTCACATAATGAAATGATTATTGCTCTCATATTTATTGACGTGACTACGTCTAATTAATCGATGAACGACGGCTGCATGCACAAAAACGTTGACGTCATTGTCCGGTAACGCTCGTCGAATACGCTGTCAATGTCTTCTTATGACGTTGTCACGTTAAACTATCGCCCGTAAACCAAATTTACAGACAACCAATTTTTTTTATACTTAAAATGATTTCAGAAAACACCACATTTAGCTCGAACCGACCAAGTCAGATCAATGGGAACGGACGTGGTAATATCACGATACAATGAAAATAAATTATTTGTTAATCCAAAACGGCCCACCGGATCACATAGCTCATTTGTTTCAATATCCGATTATTAAAATAAACGTGGATTCCCCATAGTCTGGCCTTCCCTTAACCCTCATCTCCCCTTATTGTGTCCGTTTCAAGAAGACTATTTAATTTAGAACTTGGCGACCGAGGGGACACGTTTAAAACGTCCGTAATCAAATTTGACTCCAGTCTTTAAGGGTTAAAGCCTTCAACTTTGAGCCTCCTAATAAATTATATTGCCGACAAAACTGCTCCCGAGTGCGACACAGCTCGTTGGCTTATCTAATTGGTCCAAATTCGTAGACCCGGCTTTATAATTGGGCCGAATTCGGGCGCCTTATGCGTCCCGAATCCTGAAATTAGCCGAATCCGTGTGGTGGTGGGATTAGGCAGACCCACATCTCACACATCTATAGCACTGATAAGAACTTGAGCTATCGTGTTGATTTTAGGATTGGTTAGGAACGCTCTAGTATCTAGCCTACAAGTTTGTTCCAACGAAAGTCACAGTCAAAGTGTCATTGTCTTTATCACAGTCAAAGTATGGCTAAATGGGAACACAAATTTGTGAATTTAACTTGTTTTATTTTTTTTGTGTTATTTTGTTTTTTTAACGGGTAACACTGTGACTCCTTTGGAACCAAAAATTCTAGGGGGAGAATCACCAGAAACCCTTGCTATAATTGATGATATAAATTGCAGTCCTTCGGCATGGTTTGTCAATTTTCAAAATGGAACTCTCTCACTCTTCCAGTTTCAATTCCGTTTGCGCATCTCGAATTCAAAGCGAACGTCGATGTGAAACTTCTATACGTTTAATTTAATCTATGTCAAAACCGCGGAGTAGTAACGCTCAAACACACGTAAGTTTCAACTCGTAGAGTTAATGAAGATCCGACGGAAAACAAATTCGGTGCCAAGTTTGACTTAAAAGTTCCCGTTTGAATACAGTGGATTCTTAATTAACGTCTTTTCGCTTGTGTGTGGGTTAACTTCCTCGACTCGTACGTGTAGAGGCGTAGTTGTTTCCAATTTATAGGAGAGGTTGCGAGGGTCGACGCTTGTAGGAGTTTTCGCTGGCGTGTCGTTGTCGCCTCGCAAACATGTCGCTATGGATGTCAGTTGTCTTGAGCGCAGGTCACGGAGTACTTAGAAAATTGTCAAGGCAAATAAATGAATAGAATTTGTTGTACACTATGCCGTTACTACGAAATACCGTATTCTAAATTCTAATAAGTTTCGAGTAAATCCTTGTCAGCATATCAGTGCACGAAAGGAGCCTCTTCGAGGCGCACTTAAAATCCTTTTACCACACTGGTTCGAATGACCTAGTGACACGATAAGAAGAAGAAGCATATCAGACGCTTTATTCGTAGGGTTACCTATCTAAAACGCCCGCATTTTTGTAAATGTTATGATTTTTCAAAATTCCTTTCTTAGCTCTTGACAAATTATACCTTTCAAATTTCAAATGTCTAGGTTCAGTGATTTGGCCTGTGCGTTGTATGTCAGTCAGTCAAGTCCAAGCATTTTATATACATAAATGAAAAAATACTGCTATAAAAGTGGGTTCCAAAATGTATTGTTTACTTCAGTTGAAAATATAGAACGTAAACTCGAATAAAACAGTTTGAAGCTCTTTGTAGACACATAAATAACACATGGGCAGACCCAAACATTTGCCTAAAGCACTCAGTCTTACGTTTGTTCAGCGAATTCTTGACAAAGCGAATTCCTGTAGATTCTCAATTAAAGCGACACTCCAAGTTGGAAACTTCCAAATCTTGGCGTAACTTTGAAAGAATTCCTCTAATTAGTATAAGTTTATGCATTCGGAGAGGGAGGTACTAAAGTCCCTAGTTTTGAGCCGAGGTACCGAAGCCCCTAGTTTCGAGACTAAGTTTTAATTGCGCGGCTATAGGCACGCGCGTCAATAGATTCTATCCAATCGGGTTTTTCTTGAGCTATTTTCTTGCCGTTATTCTCAGATTATCGAAGGATGCTAAGCTCGGTATTGCTTTTTTTGCACGCTGTACTTCGTTCGGACGCTTAAGTTTTTAGCCTGTCTGCACTGCCTTCTGAATTTATCATCTTTATATATTTTGTGAGATTGAGATCGATATTGTTTTCATTATTATGCTATCGGGCAAATTAAGATTAAAAAAAACTAAGAATATCATTAATTGCGATATATACTTGACAGTACGATAGGTAAGCAGGTAAAATACTAAGTTCAAGAAGTTAATTACACATTAAAATAATATTTTGAAAACGAAAATCTAGAGTATGTACTAACTGAAATGTTATTCTCATGTATTATTTTTGCATTTTATTTTTACTTATCTTATTGTATATCCTATCAAGATAAACGGTTGTTTCCTACTAGATATTAAAATCTTTATGCAGGTACACAGTTTTAAACAATAAATGTTTCTCGTTCTCTTAAACTTTCCGTTTATATCTCCGTTAAACATAACAGAATAATATTTCAAGCAACATTTTTGTCGATATATTTGATATTTTCAGCGTGAAAGCCAACAAAATTCTTCGAATTTCGTCTAAAAATTCTGCAAACTTTCTACTTAGGTGTGAAAGGGTCTTCAACTTTAAGTTAACGTTAAGGCGGCGTCTCGCCATAGCGACTGTCGACCCTGGAATGCCAATTCTAACCGGCTGCGTAGTAATAAAGCAATTCGTGATGAAACGGACCTATCTGCATTATTCCTTGAGCATAGTAATATCTAAGTACAGTCAACGACAAAAATGTTGAACATTTTCAAAACTATACTAGATATTTTAAGATAAACAAGAATTTTAGTAATCAGAAACCAGTTTTTATGCTTTTGCTACCTCGCTTCCTTTACGAGATGAAGCGATTTATTTTAAAATGCATGGTCATCGAGTTGTAAGTAAAATTTTCAGCATAATCGATATTTGTGTTGCAAGATTCCATCCGGAACGACAGACGGACAGGCATAAACGTGGTACTTAATAAAAAAACTAAAACTCGCGGCTTTACACGCGGTATCTAAATCAAAATCCATGTTGTGATTTTCCCGGTTTTTAATCCGCTAGGAAGTTTTATTTATTCTTAAGTACTAATAACTTACTTAAATGATTCGTTAACAAAAATATTTTTCTTATAGTCTACGTCATTACACCAAAGTTCTTATCTTTTCCATAACTTATGCGATTAGGTATTTACAAAGAGTCCATTTTCTCGCGATTTATACGAGAAAAATCTTCTAATTTCTCCATTTTGAAATTAAATCTAGTCACAAAGGCCAAGGGACCGTTTCTCTAGATTGTTCTTTTTTCAAGTACGAGATTAAATATAAACTTTGCTCTGTTTGGTACCGCCAATATCCGCTAGGGGGCGCCGGACGAGTTGCCAGTCAATTTGTCAGTTCCCCTGGCGGGGGTACGCGGCACAGACGCGCAATTTGTAGGGAATTTTTAAAGAACTCTCGAATTGAATGTTGCTTTTGTTAAAAATAGGAATGCTCAGTAAAATAATTACTCTTATTTAGAAAGTGAGATTTGAATGATGAAATCCGCAGATAGGAGAAACACTTTTAAGTTTTAATGTAATTTTTAATTTTTATGATGGAAAATAATAAAAATATATTAGAAGAAGAATCATAGAATAAAAGCGATGTGTTTTATGTAATTAATGAATGAATGAAAATGCTTTATTGTACACCATAAGACAACAAAAACAATAACATAAAGAAAAAAATTGTACAATGTGCGGTCTTAAATCGAAATCGAAAATACTAAATAGTCGGGGGTGTACAAAATATAATTTTATTTTTATTTATTATATTAGTAATAAACGAGTAAGATGTACTTTTGATGATAAGAACTCCCATGGCCAAAAAACTTAGGACTCGGAACTAAAAAATCGGATACACTATTGTTATAATTTTAGCATCAAGTAACCATTAGGTACTTCCTTACTTTTATTTAATTTATATTTCCAATAAAAAATAGGATACAGGAAATCCCAAATACAAACTATAAAGTCACAGAAATAAACAACCTTTTGTTTCCTCAACCATTTACCCGTATTTGACGTAAAACGTCATTTCACCCCCTACGGGCGCGGAAGTCAACAATTACGTCTAATTCGCCTTAGACTTATTCCCCATGTCCCTCAAACGAGGGCAATAATATTAGATAGATCTGGGTATCTATGTTATATAGGTATGGAGGTAAACAAATAGAAAATTACCTCCAGCGGTTTTTGGCTAAACTCTCTGTCTTTTACTTACTTCCTTCCCTTTGTGCTGTATGGGTTGAGGTTGTGGTGTAAGTAATAAGAAATCGCGATTTATTAAAAATAACATGTTTATTATTCAATTTAATTTATTCACAAGTTTCTTATTTCTTATTTATGATTTTTTTGGACATATTATTTTTAATTTTAACTTTACTTGATTTAATATAAAATGTATGTCATGAATGTAATTTATTTTTCATTTAATTAATTTAATTTGATGATTTGATGTTGATGTTAGTTATAATTTTATTATTATTTGTAATACAATGGCAATCTGAAATAAATATATACAATATAATACAATTATAATGTTACGGCTTGCTAAGTTTCGTGGCATGTTAGATTTTGGCTTTAAAATGATTAAACTACTAGGTATATAAATTGATAAAATTTGAAACATGCCTACCCGCTGATTTTACACTACAGTTTCCCGTTAGTTTAAGAATGCTTTAGGTCCCATGAATAGTCTTCAAAGCCATTTTCTATTGTACAAAGCGTACACAGCTGAGTTTTGAGTAAAATATTGTTCTGTGTTTTCAAACCATCCTAATAACATTTTTAGCTATTTTTGTGATTGTGATTGTATTGTTATTTGTTTCTATTATATATTTTATTTTGTTTTGTTTAGATTTTTAGCTATAAGAAATTGATATACGATTTATGAAAAAATGTTATTGATTAAATGAAATATAAAAAAAACAACTTTTTACCTATGAGTTCAAACAGGCTGTGCAAGCAATTCAAAATAATGCTGTTACACTCACTTGTGGAAAAAAATCGCTACCTCCTGTAACTTTAACCAACCAAAGATTGTTCCAGAGTCCCAAAATAACGCGATTAAGCGAATGAAAGGGCCTAAACGAACAAAAGCAAATGTAATTACCGCGGCTACGGGAAATAAGTAATATTTCGTTAGTATATTTTCTTGCATCGAACGTATTAGTTATGAATGGTTCCAAATGACCATAGGTATACCACAGCACAGAGTACTAATATACAGGGTGGAATTTTGTAATGCCACCTGAAGGGACTTAGGAGGGTTTACTCTTAGTACTGTAAAAAAAAAAATTTCTCAAAGAAAACATTCCTTTATTTGTGAATAGAAAGTTATTTTTACAGATTTTAATCGGTTCGATTCCCAGATGTGGAAAGCGAATTTTCGAAAATCTTTAAATGCAGTTCTCTTTCTATTCAAAAATAAAGGACTTTAGGTACAATAATATTAGTAAAAAAATACCTTAATCGTACTCACGGATGTAACCTCAATTAACGTACCTGTAATATTGAAAATAACGTTAATTATAAGTAGCTTATTACACTTAAATAATGTTCAAGAGCTTTAAAATACACAGACAGTGCATGCATAAATTAAGCAAATCCAAAAGCAAAAATAAATGTATCCAACCTCTATCAAAAAAGGAAGGATTCAAATCTATTTTCAAATCCTATTTCGAATTCTGAATTTAAATTCCCACCCACCTGCCAATGACATCATCGGATTAGTGTTGCGCTGATTGCTATCGAATCGAATAACTCCATAGGAACTTGCTCGCGTGATAAATGCTCACAAATTATACTGAATTATGTGACTTTGTCTCGTTTAGTTTTGTTTATAGGCGTTCGTGTTATATTATACGCTGTCAGAGGCTTTATTTCATCTACTGGATTACTCGGCTGTTATTGTTCCGTATTAATGTTTTCCGACTACGATTATGCACGCGAATTCTCGGTCGTAACCTCGTTGAATAAGCGCCATAAATTCTGTTGATTGTTCGGATTACACTTTGCGAGTGCAGAAAACAGATAAATAGTTTTCAAATCGAACTAAGCGTCTGTTCTTTTCGCACCCACCGAAATAGCAAATTATGGAGCTTCAATGGAATTCTGGGACAGGGTTATGGATCCGCCGCCGTTAGTTGATTCGAAGACGATGTTCAAACTTATTTTACCAAACAGAAACGACTATAAATGCGCAACATACCTTGGACTGCCTCCTTCTGTTGTGGAGTTTCTGCTGGTGTCTTCGTTCGAACGTTCACGAACAGCGCTGATATTTCAGTTTGCACACGAGTTTTGATTAGATTTTCACCGAAAAAGGGGAGCTTCTTAAAACAATGTCCGTTTTTTCTTGGTGACGATACTCAAGTGAAGTTGCCGTTTTTAGGACAGCAGGATTGGTCGAATTGCTTGCTAACCATAGACTTCTAAAGATCTCTACATCACGCATTAGTCAATGGAATCGATTGACTGTCTGAATTTGCTTGATTGATAGAGTAAGAATCGATTATAAAAATTATGATACGATTGATGAGGTCGAAACAGCGTCGTCGATACATTGCTAAATTTATTCGCCACAAAACTTCGATGACATGGGGCTAGTTTACAAGCTACAAGCCAGAGAGTTCGCCATCAGCTTGTATACTCGCCCAGTGTCATCGGCTTTTTTACAATCTGCTAGTCGACTATCCTTCCGGACCACTATTGCTCACTCGCTAGCTTTTAAACTCGCCGTCTAGCAGGTCGTAAACTAGCCCCATGTCATCGACGCTTTATAAATCATAAGTTTTAATCTCTATTTTTTATACAGGCAATTCCTTTGTTCTCTTTTGATCATAAACCTATAATATTCCAGTTATCTATCTAATGACATCACCACAGTCGCGACCATTTTTTACGCGATGTGCCAAGCTTGTCATTAAATTGCAATGCCAGACGAGAATTGTGCGACAAGTGTCGTTTGAATTTTAACTCTATCGAGAGGAGAATACGGATGTAAATGATTGAAGGCATTTCACGATTTGATTTGAAGCCAGTTTGTGTGACAAATCGAATGAGAATTAGTGCTGTGACTGTTCTGCGGTCGCGGTAAAAACACTAATTGATATTGTGAATTCAAGAGTCCACGTCTGACTCTTCTCCACATTGTAGGTACTTTTGTATGGCAATTGCGAAAAATGCGTTACTTTTTGACGTGACTACGTATAATAAATCGATGAACGCCCCCGCGCCGGCTGCATACACGAAAACGTTGACGTCATTGTCCGGTAACGCTCATTGTCCAGTAACGCACATTGTCCCGTTACGGTCCGATAACGCGCATTGTCCTGTTACGCTGGTAGTCACGTTAAACTATCGACCGTAAACCAACTTTACAGACAACCAATTTTTTTCATTAAAATTCAACATAAAATACAGTCCAATAATAAAAGCAAGCCAAAAGCTCTCATACAACTGTCAAAAGCTTACAATAACCTTTTTATTGATAAATCGGAAGTAATTAATCCAGGTCGCAAATTGACGCGGGAGGTTACCACAGTCGCGCGCTTTTGTTGATATTGTTTTCGTATGAAAGCGTAGCTTGTTCGTCATGGCATAGTGAGAGCAATGATAGCTCACCCATTTAAAAGGTATAATTACGTCAACAAGCTTATATATAAAAATAAAAAAAAACTGAATACGTCTGCGAAATAATTAATTATTAACAAATGTTTCTTCTCGGGTCTTGGATGTTGTGATGTCTTGTAGGTATGTGTCCATGCCACCTGCGACACAGGGAATCCTAGTGCAGGGGTGTGAGTGTGTGAATGTTTAAAAAAATTGTACATTGATTGCCATTTCATTAAATATTTTTGATATCTACTATTAATTTCTTTCTTTTTGAAACCCTACTCGATAGGTTTGGTAAGCAATTTATTAACAACTTACTATTTAGCGGCCAAAATCCGCAATTTTGATTTTTATTTAATCTATCTGTCAAAATCCATCCAGTTATTTGGAAGTTTTTGTTTACGACGATCATGTAGTACGTACGATCATGTAGGATCATACATCCGGCGGGCCAGTGAGGTTATGAACTTTTTGATGCTCTGAATTGTACGTCGCGGGTACATTATCGTTGCAAATGTATAGCGTCCTGAAGAACAAAGAGTGGAGGTCTAATAAAGTTTACGTCTGTCGAAGATTGCAGGTCAAAGTGATCGAGGTGTTCTTCAAATCTACTATGTATCAGGATGGCCGTTTCGTTATAAAAATGAAAATTAGAGTAAAATTGTGTGCGTGGTGCAGCACTAACGACGTAACGCCGAGCTTTTAATAATAATTTATCCATTTTTACCCGGAAAAAGGGTGTTTTTGAGATAATGCAGTTTTTACACCCGAAATGTTTTAAAACTTATCAATGTGCCAAACAGTTCTAAAATCAAAACATAATTACCTATGTGTTTTTCAATATTATGTTAAATATGACTGTAAATTTATATTATGAGAGAGTCGTGGTTTTCTTATCAGCATAATTTCTGATTAAATTTATTTTTCTTGGTAAGTAGGTAAACATTGTGTTTTTATGTGTTTCACTTTTCCTTGCGTTTTTATAACTGTGGAAAAAGTTAGGTAATAAAGAAAAACTTGTTTTCGAGGAAAATTATAACATTGTTTCGAAAAAAAAATTAATAAGGATTTTTTATTACGGAGTTTGATAGTACTTGTAAATGATTTATGACCAGATTTCGTCTGATCATAAATATAAATAAAAAGTAATTTCAATCTTTACAAATAAAAAAAAAACAAATACCTTAAAAAAATTAAAGGGTGACAAAATGTCAATGTTTTGAATGGCCTCTATTAAACAGGCTCATTACTATAACACAATACGTTGAATTTGACCCAGTTATCCAATTTATAATAAAATTAATTTACGCTGACCAAAATAGCGCGTTAAATAAAAGAACATACATATTTTCGCAACAAAAGCAATATGCAGTCGGCGACAAATATTCTAAATATTTTTAAGCTTAAAATTTTATTTAAATTTGCACAAAACCTCTGCGCTAGCTGCGTAGAGTTAAAACTTAGGTGGGTACCGTTATGCCAATTTTTGATCGTATAATATTATGTAGTTTTGGCGTGAAACAAACATAACATCACACACGCACATAAAATTCACCCAAACTTACTTTAAATGACAGGAAATTACAATTTCGTACCTATCAAACATTTATAACACTTTTTCTGAAAAAAAAAAGACATAATTTTGTTCCACCATTTACCTATTTTAATGCTTAATTCAAAGACTAAGACCTTTATACAATACATTTATTTACCCGACTACCAAGGAAGGGTTAGGTCTTTTACTTATGTCGCCGACTGTACCGTGGTATTTGAACAAGCCTATTCCCATTCAACTGAAAACAAAGAGGCATCGTCGACTTTGCCCGGGTTAATTAAAATGTCAACAACACTTATTAATCAAAGCGTGCGTGATTTTTGTCTGCACTCAACGGAATATTCGGGTTTTCGTGCGGTTGCTAATGAGCCGTTTCGTTTTCGCCCTGTAATTTCGGGTTTTAGCCCAAGTTATTAATTTTTTTATTTTCCTATGCTTTTAAATAGTAATTAGAGTTCTTTATTTTTTTATTGAAGTGTCAATTATTTTACTTGTGTATCAATTAGAAGGATTGCTAAGATTTTTCGAGTTATTTGATTATAAATCATTAAGGTTTTGTTTAATGTTACATAATTGTGGCTGAAAATGATACTAAACCATTAGAAATTACTGGGCTTTCGAGGTGGACAAGCACTATAGCAGTGTTGCACCGGCCTATGGAAATCAAAGTTATGGGCAGGCGTGATCTCTTACCATCAAGAGAGCGCCTAGCTAGTCTCTCCACTTATTAACATAAAAAAGGTACATCTAGAATTCTAGAAATGATCATCATGAGCTCAGAAATGATATCTGTAAGATAGAAGCAGGTAAAAATGACATTTATGCCGACATTTTTGGATTGAAGAGTCTTGACTGATCTCCGGATTGTGGGGTACCGTTGTTGGGGTTTCGATACCCTTGGGGACATCAGGTTCAGGAATGTGTAACAATCCTATTGGCCCGCTATCATAGCAGGTATCAATTCTTGTTACTTTTGAAGTACCTCGCACCAAATTGACATTAGTCATATCAAAATTATTGACAATTGATTTCGTTTAAATATTTTTTCTTCTACGTCAGCTTTTAGCCCATTAAATTATATATTAGACGATCACATTAAGCTTTTTGGCCCATTAAAAATCCAATTCGCTACAAGACATCGCGTAACCAAATAAGATTAAATACAACCCCCATCAACCGCACCACTATCTGTGACGTCACCGGGACGTCATCAATTATGGTGGGGGTGGGGGTAGGTATATAAGCCGGCACTGAGCTAAGAAAGGGCATTCTTCATTAGACGACCGCGGAGACCACACATCAAGGTGAAATTAATCATAGGTCGCCCTTCTTATTACTCTAGTCGTTGAGTGGGTAATGAGCGTTCTACTGCAAAGTAATTAATTACATCTTATTACTCTTTGAAAAGTATAGCTTGTTTTTCTTTGCAAATTTATCCACAAAATTGACATGTGCACGAAAGAAGCCTCTTCGAGGCGCACTAAGTGCGAGGACTTCGAGTGCGGCGCACTTGAAATCCTTTCACTACACTGGTTTGAAAGAACTAGTGACACAATAAGAAGAAGATTGACATAACGGTAACTTAAAAAAAAAATAATTAAATATTAATTATATATCAACAAAATAAGATAAATAAATTCAACTAATATTCAATAAGAAATCAATTAGTCAGTCTATTTATTAAGAACTTGGAATTAATTAAAAGTGTATACCACATAATAACGGCATTTCAATGGCTTGTGGTATCTTGGTTTTATTGGTCCTAACAATTTATTATCCAAACTTCAAACATAAACTTCGAATTTCATTCATAAAACCTAGGTTTACGGTCGGCTTTATAATTTGAGTCTATCAGTTGAAGTGAGGCGTGTAATTTGCAAGTTGAGTGAACTGGAATTATCTTGTCTGATATAATATTACTTACTTACTCGCTATGTATAAACTATAGCCCTATCACAAATGTTCTTGACAAGCATATTCAAATATAAGAGATTCTATTATCAAATCTAAAGAAGTAAAAAGAGAACCGTCACTTACCACCAGGTGATGTTGTGGTCAAATATTTGCCTATTTCACATAAAAAAGAAGAAAAAATGTAAAGAAAGAAGTCAACAGTTTATATGACATTTTAGCGAGAACGTGGTGGCCGAGTGGATGAGGCCCTTACCTTGCGATCTGATGGTCGCGGGTTCAAATCCCGGTGGCAGACATGCATAAATGTGTTTTTTCGGTCAAAAAAATCTGTGTATGCATATAACGTTCTCGCATCGGTGAAGGAAAACATCGTGAGGAAACCGGCATGTCGTAGAACCTAAAGTTCGAAAACATGTGTCGAGTGCACGAAAGGAGCCTCTTCGAGGCGCACTTGAAATCCTTTCACCACACTGGTTCGAAAGAACTAGTGACACGATAAGAAGAATGACATTTTAGAAATTTGGTTCGATACGAATACCCTTGTCAAAAAGTTTGGCGGTAGGGCTTCTGTACTAGCTCCCGAAATTATGTAGGTCGTGTCTAAAACGACTAATTGAATACTCCAAAGGATTGCGAGGCCTTAAAGAGATGAAAATGTCTAGATTATTCTCGTTTATCCCCTTGAGTTATAATATTCTTAACACATTTCTATGAGGATCATTTTCAACCAACTTTATTTAGGAGGAGTTTATAAATTCGGTTAAATGTTTTTTTTTGACGTGAACTATATCTACTATAATAAATCGATAACGTCGGCTGCATGCACGAAAACGTTGACGTCATTGTCCGGTAACGCTGTCATTGTCCAGTAACGCTTATTGTCCCGTTACGCTGGTAGTCACGTTAAGCTATCGTCCGTAAACCAACTTTACAGCAGACAACCAGTTTTTCTTAAATGTTTGTTACCTCAGAACTTTGTTGTTTATAAGCCGAAAACTGTATTGAAATTGCATTAGAGCGAGTACTTTGACAGTGCCAGCTTTCGTTGAGCGACCTGTAGTTATTTTTTTTAACTAGATATGGTTAGGTTTTTTTAATTATTTCGCAATTGGGTTTTCTTTTTTTAACTTTAAGCTTGTTACCTATGACTTTATAGTGCACGAAAGGAGCCTCTTCTAGGTGCACTTGAAATCGTCTCACCACACTGGTTCAAAATAACTAGAGACACGATAAGAAGAACTAGGTATGCTATTGCAAGTCCAAATTCTAATGCCAAGCACAGTTTTAAGCCTGTCACACACGTAGCTATAATATATATCTACCTATTATAGCAAGGCATATTACGATATATTTTCTATACAAATATTCAAGTTATGGAAATACATATATATTATAGCTGCGTGTGCGGTCACTTGAATATTTGTATAGCAAAATATATCATAATATGCCTTGCTATAATCATATTAATATATATTATAGCTACGTGTGTGACGAGCTTTACCCCGGCACTGTTGGCATGTACCTACCAATAGGGCTGATACTTTACAAGTAACTTTGCAAGGGGCGATACGAGTCGAAAGAAGTCGGTACGTGAGCTGACTAAGCTAGAAAACCTACTCTTTATTCTCGATTGGCAACTTAAGCTTTTTACCCGACTGCGTAGAAGAGGTTCAAAGTTCAAAGTTAATTTATTGCATGAAATATATTTTTTTACAGATCTTAAATATTTACATTGGTATTAATATATTCTGCCGTCTCGGGCGTGCAATGTTGTTTTTACAAACAAAAAGTATACCTAATATATATGTACAATAACACTTTATAACATTAATCTTAAAAGACAAAATCGAAAAATACAAAATTAAATAAAAATTAATAATATATACCTATCTTGAGTTTAAATTAAATTATAGTGTTTTTATGAAGTTTTTGTCAATTTTAAATTCATTTAACGTGTAGTAACATTTGGTGAATAATACCTCTCTCAGCTTTCTGTAGAACAGCGAACAAGCAGCTCTCTCATTGACTTTGGCAATTGATTATATATAGACGAAGCTGTGCAGAATATGCTTTTATGCATTAATGCTGTGTTAGCTTTCTTGGTTATGACTTCTTGGTATGAGGGTTTTTTTTTTTATGCTTAGATGTGATAAGACGAGCTAGACGTTCTACTGATGGTAAGAGGTTTCGCCTAGCCTAGTGCACGAAAGGAGTCTCTTCGAGGCGCACTTGAAATTATTTCACCACGAACTATTCCCATCTGTCACCCTGCTCAGTCTGCCCAGGGTGACAAATGGGACAAAAATGTTCTATATGTCCCACCGTTGCCGATAGGGTGACAGATGAAACTTTTATTAATCTTTAAAGGTCTATCTGTCCCCCTGTGACCAATAGGGGACAGATAGAACTATTTTATTCCCATCTGTCCTCCATTTAAAAATATAATTTAAAGAGTTTTGCTACACTGGTTCTAAAGAACTAGTGACACGATAAGAAGGTCTGCATCCAGTGTGGGTTCGCGTTCCTAATCTCATCTTCCCCATGCGTGAGGAAATTTCAGTACATACCACAGAAAAATAATTAAAAAAAAGTTGTTCCTAACTTCTACACGTTATTTCTCCGTGCTTCTACTTCTTTAAAATTACAAATACCTATTTGCCTTTACCTATTTGTGAAAAAATTTAATTGGCCACCTATATGTATTTATCTTTGTAATCTATCGTGTACCAAGAAGTACGTTTTCCGAAAAAATAAAAATAAAATAAAATATAATAAAATAAAATGGATAGCTTTAAAATAGGACAATAATTCATAAAACATTCACATACTCACACCCCTGCACTAGGATTCCCTGTGTCGCAGGTGGCATGGGCATATACAACACATCACAACATCCAAGACCCGAGAACAAACATTTGTGTTCGTCACACAAATATCTGCCCCGGCCGGGGATCGAACCCTGAACACCAAGCTTCGTAGGCAGGGTCACTACCAACTAAGCCACGGTGTCATGTTATTAATGTTGGCATTGTTGGCTGAATATAACTTTTAGTAAAGCATAAAACAAAGTTATAGTGCGCGCATGCCACACTCGTAAAACACAGGGTGCTCTATCACGACAGTGTGTTATCAAAAATCGCTGAGCACGCATAGGGTGTTTTGATTAAGCCTTGAAGTCAACAACCTCTCTCCGTTTGCTATATGACATTACTAGCCGACACCAGCTACTTCGTTTGCAAAAAAAAGGAAGAGGTTCTCAATTCGGTTAAATGTTTTTTTTAATGATTCTACTGTTTTGAGATAGACTATCTCGATGTTCCATACTTAGTATAGACATAGAACATCGAGATAAACAGTATCAAAAAAAATGGATGCGGAATACAGATACAGGACAGAGAATTTTCAGACAATGTCAATAAAAATGAATTATTCTCAAATATTTTTTGTTACGACGTAGTTTTATTCACATTGAAAAAGCCTAGTAGTTTTAACATACTTATACCTAATATTTAGTTAGCCCTGTATTACTTTTCTTTTCGTAATTTTGCCTTCACACAATGAACTAGAAGTTAGCCAATTTAGATCCGTTTTTGTGGCGCATTTCAAATGTACTTCAATGTGGTTCTACACTTTAATACTTCTGTGATCAAAGCTTACATAAATACTTGACAAAATAAGCGAAAATAAAATATACTAGTGCTGGAACGAAATTAATAAAATATAATTAACTACATGAATACGTCGCGTGTGATAGCACAGTAGGTGATGGCGAAGCAGATTACAGGCACGCGAGACGCGTTGTACCTCTTCCTACGTTAAAGTAGAGGGAAAACGTAAAGCCGGAAACAGGCACGTTAAACGAAAATCCGGATAAGGCACGCGAAACGAAAAGCCGGATAAGGCACGCGAAACGAAAAGCCGGATAAGGGACGTATAACGAAAAGACGGTCAAGGTACGCAAAACGGAAAGCCGGATCAGGCAAGTAAAAATTTGAGTAAAGGTAAGCTATAATTAATTCATCTGTATTAAGCAAAACACGGAAGGACAATTAAAAACACACACTTTGAAAAAAAGCTGGATAATATTAGTATTATTTTTTTCTACAAATGATTTTTTACATTTTTCAAGACTAAATACACTTGTACTAACTTAATGCTTAAGAGCGGACTATACCTCAGCCGCAACTCGAATTTCAAGGTTTTTTTAAATAAAAAATACACTGAAAAGATAAATAGAATATTTTGATCAATTGATTAGATTGAATGCTTTTAGTGTTTTTTCAAGAAGAAGAATAAGTATTTTTTGAACTTACAACCATTTCGTAATTTTTTAGACTTGACCTTGTCTCGATACTTTTGCATAATTTATGCCAAAAATACATCTCTACGCGCTTGGACACAATGACTGAAGAGTGAGGCCTTATCGCACCTTATCAGAATTTAAACAAGCTACAGCCAGCGAAATATATGCAAAGAAGATAACCTAGTGAGATTAAAATCCAATTTGAATGAAAGAAGAATTACAATGTTAATCTAACGCGTTCTGATAAAAAGTATATCGTTTAACTGTCGGGTTAAAGCTAGCCTGGTTTTATCAAGTAACATTATAACGTAAATATTTTGCTCAATCATCGTTAACTACTCGCAACGTGTCAGCTTACGAATTATTTGTATCCTACAAAGAATACGACAAAATTTTATTCAGGTAGGTATATCATATATATATTCTACATGAGCGAAACTTGAAAAACCTTTTCTGAAAACTGTGAAATCCAGTGAAAATAGCGTTTTTATGTAGGTATTTTCCAATTCGGTTTCAAGATCATTTATTCTCAAATGAACATTACAGTTCACTTATTAATAAAGTTACTTTACATTTCTAGCTTTGGAAAAAACGTTGTTTCATATTTGTTCTGATTAATATGAGTATGAAATTCCTGTATTTATGCTAGTAACAGATTTTTACTTGCTCTGATTTTACATGGAAGACAAGCTCTGATCTTATGTTGTTAATATAATTTGTTTGTTTATTAGAGTTTTTTTTTTTTTTATTCTGGTTCATACTTCAAAATATTAACCGCCAACATAATTTATTTACAATGTTATTTAAAGCCTCGTTTTTCCTGAGTTTGTCGAATCTAAACGATACAGGCTGCGCCTAGTGTGAGGGTCGCGGGTTATTGGCAAATTTGTGATCCATCAGCAATACATTATTTATTCTTTCTTATGTGTATTGTTCAGATAATACATATTAAGTTAAGTTAAGCTTATACTTAGTTTATAACTACATTTAGTCGTGTATTAGATATAGATGTAATTGTGTTTTGCTGCAATAAATGTTTTGTTTTATTTATTTTTTTATTTTTTCTAAACAAGATAATAAGCATACGTTAGTATAAAGAGTAGCGTATTACAATTGAATTGATTAACCAATCGAATCAAGTTTCTGCTTGAATCAATTCCGAAAGTTATCTTACTAAAATGTCATTGCAAGCATTAAATACATACATTTCTCAACGTCAAGATACACAAGCATTCATTGAGTATACTGGCATTTTATTTTCTTACAAAAACGAATACCGGTCGGCCAATTAAATTGTCGTGTACAATTTTATTCGCTTTTTATCTTCGCTTGATTGAGACAGGTCATGTTCACAAAGTATTGGTTGTTCAAGTAAAAGAGGAATTAAACGGGATCAGCAGTATCGTTATCAGATATAAGAGCTAGTTTTATTTGTAGCAAGTGTTCCTTGACTGATTGTATCACACTGCCAAGAGATACAATACCATACTAGCTCTATCGAACGGAATCATCCAATTTGCTATTGACCCAAATACAACCATATCTCGAAAGCAATGTGTTATGACCTGTTCATATTTTATGGATAACAATAAGCTACGTGTCAAAGCCACGATATCTCCCGAATATGTCATCAAATTGACAAGACAAAGGAGACTGTGATTGGGATCCGAGATTCAGGATGCTGACAATAACGTGCCTCTTGTTTAACTTATTGGCTCTCTCAATAAACAAATCTGAAATGGAATTAAATGACAGGTTATAGATTGGATCATGAATTTGATAGGATTTTTTTGTAATATCGATAACTGTATAGAAATTGGAACGCTTCTTTTGCAAACGGCCTTTTATATTTGTATTTAGGAAAGGCTTCCCCTCGGGCCTCGTAAATATGTCCAAAAAGAACGTCAAACCTTTTTTCACAAATCTCTTTGTCTCCCTTGGAGTCAATGCCCCTTTACACAATAATTTCTGGACGATATATCAAAAACAGTCCCCCAACGATTCATCTGTCGTCATCCGGAAACCGATTCCGATGCACAGCGAATTGTGTTAGAAAGAAAGCATCCGTAGATACAATGAAGGATCCACAGATCGGAGGATACAAAAGCCTGATATGGATCCCTAAATACGTTAAGAGGGGGCCGACATCAGGACAGGAAATCCATGTGTGATTTTATTGTTCGTATCTTTTGGGGTAAAATATGCAGTAGGTGGACGCCGTTCCGTGATAGATGGTTCTTATTTATGTCGATGTTATCAGAGGGTCTCACTAAAGGGTACCGGCTCTTGTTATTTGTCACCAAGATAATTGGGGACTATCTGGCTCTGTAATTTTGTCTGAACTATTCTTTTTTTTTAATTCAGAAAACAAGACATTTATTTCTTTGATTTTATTAATTTGAGAAACTGGTTATGTTTTTAAGCCGCTCAACCAACACTTTTGGGCTCTGATGTAGGTACGTAGAAAATATAAATCTTTGATAATAGGGGTGCTGCATTGTCAACGCTCACACATCCCTAATCTTTTTTATGGCAATCATTATCAGCAAAGTTAAGTCAATGGAATATCAACCAGCCTCCAGGCAACGGGTACGATCGCAATCACACCCGACTCTCCAATAACAGTAATGGAGGCCGACAGAGTTCGGCCCGCTCGATTTTCTGAATCGTTTGCGCCACGCCGCATGAGATAACGAGAAATGTCGCGACTATCGTTTTATGTACATCTGAGGAGCCTTCGAGAGCACCCGTTTCGCTGTACACATTATAACCATTCAATTTTTTTAGAAATACTAAAACTTTATTCCTACTACATACCAGGATAGTTTTCTGCTCGAGGGCACTGTCATTCCTGTTGTTTCTGTAACAATGGAAAACGTTTATTATTGCGGAGCACCTCAGGGGAGCGTTTTAGGTTTGTTGATGTTTTCAATTCACAGGGTTGTTGATGTTTGCGAGGAAATGGGTCATTTAAGCATTCTTTAGTACTAATTAATGAGAGAAAGGGTATGAGAATTGTAAACATACACGCGGCCTCATAACTGTTTATTTCATAAAATAATGCTTAATAAAAACCATTTGAAGGATGTTGCAAATTAGAATGGCAGTAAAACTATGGAGTTAGACGCTAACAAGTTTTATGTCATCATCACATCAGGACTAAGTAAACAACGCAATACCTACCTACTTACCTCCTACACACTAATGATATAGAAACAGCTAGGTCATAACAAAAGTTGCTATCGTAGAGTGAGTCATGCTTTGCTTTTTATTTTGAAGAGTAGTGGTAAGCATCACTCAATTTCAGATTTATAAAGTGGACTATCTGTTAACTCTGTTATCTGTCTAGGTATTGCAAACAGGTTCTCAGCGATTTATTCTAGCTACGCATTCTTCGCGAACAAAAGACTCCAATTAATCAAGTTGTGAGTATAAAAGGATACATGCGAGAAAAATGTTCTCGTCGAGTGTGTTATCTATTTTAAGTGCTATAGTTTTTACTGATACCCTTTGTACAATAGAATAAAGCCATTCAGGTATAGGTACCTTTAGAAATTGTAAAAAATGACGTATGAGAAAATGGAAATTAGTTGCTTATTAGTTGCTTATTTTCACTAACAAAAAATTAAATTTAAGTACATTTATCAAATATTTTAGTTATAGATAAGATAGTAGGTTAGTGTGTTCGAGATGATAAATGATAAGCAAAATGTGAGAAGGTACATAGACCAAGCTATGCAGCTTACCCGTAGGTCTCTAATGCTAAACCATGAATAAACATGCATATTTACATAATGACTGCAGCTCGGCAGGTTTCTAACGAGTGCATTCATAAAGGTATATCATGAGACCAGAGATATAATTACGCAATCACGTAATTGAAAGGATTTATGTTCGCAGTGTAAATATTGTTAAACTGGAAACTTGAGAAAAATATCAAAATAGAAATATTATTGATCCTTCAATAATGCAGTGCAACACTGCTCTAGCGTTCATCCACTTTGAGACATTTTGATGGTTAATCTTAAAAGCCCAGTAATTTTGCTAGTGACTGTGACTTTTAAACCGGAACACAGTAATGCTTACAAATTGCTGATTTGTGCTAAATCTTTAGCTATAACCCATAACTTAGCACAACTTTTTTAAATAACTAGCTGACACCCGCAACTTCGTTTGAATGCTACACAGTTGTATAACTTTTGTAGTTTCACCGTTTCTACTGTAACATAGTTCCTATAATTATGTAATTTTTCTGAATACATTATTTTGAATTTAATTTTGCCTTGCGTGTTAGCAAAATTATTTTCTTAGTACGCACCTACACTTCTTAACGAACATGCTCTCCAAATTTCAAGTTTGGCCATTCAGTAGTTTAGCCAGTGCGTGGTCTATCAGTCAGTCTGGACTAAACCTTTTATTATAATATATTGATAATTCGATATCTTACAAATGCCGGCTTTACATTGCACAGCGTACCTATAAGCATTGCCATTCAACGTGGCAATGCCGCCAGCGTTCTGGGCACGATGCCTCTGGTAGAGATATCGACGGAAGCCTCGAGATATCGACCGACGGGGTTATTTTTATTTTATATTTAGTGTAATCCATTAAAATAATTATGCATATTCTTATCTAAAAAACATTTAATATTAACTTATGAAATAAACTAGAGTCGCAACGAGCACGCCGCCGCCCGCCGCGCCGTTGGCTCAGTATAAAATACTGCGCAAACATTTGCTCAACAACACGGTAATCACGCTGGTGTAGTATTAGTCATTACTGAGAGCATGCAAATTGATGCAGGCGGAGACAGGTCATTATGCGAAGTCGCGCGCGCCTGTCTACCTGAGAAAAAGCGCGGTCAAGTGGTAGACAGGCTTGTTTTAGAGTTTCCGAGTAAAATGAAATAGGCTATACATACATGCTTGCTGTTGTTTATTGCTGTTTTATGGTGCAGAAATGTGGGGACAAAAATATGGATAAATTTGAATGCTGACTTGCACCAAACTGACGAAGTTTCGAAAGAATTACTTTACTCGCTCAACAGTTCTTAACGATTTGGATTTAGGCCGGTAAGATGTGTAAATCGAGTAAAGTAATTGCTTAAGAATGTTGACAGTTGGATGCAAGTAGAGTTTAGTACTTACTTAATTTAGTTTGTTAATAGTGGCAAGCAATATAGAACTTTAGAAGGCAATTTAGTTTTGAGATATAAAAAATTCAGGCTCTATGATTCGTAAATAGCTAGATAAAATAACACTTAAGGGTAATCCTCAAATCCGAGTTCCATACAAAAATGTTTCGGACAAATACTTTTACTTTAAGTTAGTAGGGTTAATTTTAAAACACGTATAAAATCTAAATTAAAGTATGAAACCTTTCACTTTTTTTGTTCACGAAATCAAAAAACATAGAGGAAACGAATAGTATGTAGAAATTACTGTAATACGGCGTACTTTTTGAGTATTTTTACGAAACATTTTTGTATGGAATTCGGATTTGAGGATGCCCCTTAAACACCAAAAGAGTCTTAGAAATAAAGTGTATGTATATGTCTGACGACACTGATGGTCGAATGGCAAGTGTATTGGACTGCCACGCCCGGTGTCGCGGGTTCGATTTCCGCTTCGGGACAAACATTCGTGTGATGAACACCGGTGTTTGTCCTGGGTGTATCTATGTATTCTATGTAAGTATGTATTTAAGAAAAAAAACTAACTTAAGTATTCTATCAGCCATCTGGTTCCCATAGTACAAGCTCTGCTTAGTTTGGGGCTAGATGGCGTTGTGTGAAGTGTCCAAAATATTTATTTATTTATTATTTATATTTTATACCAAATACCTATTTTATTTTTATCCGAAATTAAATGTGCTTCAAAACGTACGGAACTCAACAACCAATGACATAACAAAATACCAAGACCTGCTGTTGACAACTCTGTACGTATAAATTAGAAATAGCTTGTCAATTTTCAATGTCACGTTCGCAAACAAAAGAATCGAGTTTTTTAATGAATTTTTAAAATACATAGGTATTTTAAAGTTTGAGCCAACACATTTTGTTTTACGACTTAAGTGCTGAAAAGAATTTCACTAGGAAGTTTCTAGCAAGTTTTAGTAGTTATTAATATTAGCGATACCTATGCATAATTAAGTCAAGATTTCTACTAGTTAATTTTATTTTCTCACTATTAATGAAAATTGTGATTACCTAAGGCTGAAAAGTTGATATAAATATAAATAAAAAAATGTTTTCAGTATTTTAATATTATTATTTATGTGTATATATAACTACAATAGCTTTATTAAAGTAGGCTAGTTTTTTTAATCATAATATATAAGTTACTCAAAATATTAAAAAAAAAACTAAAATTATATTTGTAGCATATAAATCAAGGTTAGATTTCTTCAAGAAACACCAATATAGGTTTAAAAAATATATCATATCACCACAAACCAAGGCACAATAATTTTGGATGAGAATATGTTCTTGTTTCTTACTCTTTAAAGTGTGATTTTTCAGTACCTAGTCGGGATTTATTTATTGAACTGATTTTTATTATTTTTCTGCAGAAATTGTGGGAATATAATGTAAACTACCACAAAACAAATGAGCCACAACTAAATCTGTACCTTTCACAAGGAAAATTAGAAAAATCCCCGCGAGAGTGCTGCGGTTCGTCCGAGGTGATTAAATTAAATTGTTACGAGTATACGAAAGAATGAAGCTAAAGGTTGATTCAGTTTAAGCCGGATAAGTCCAGTTTTAACACTAGAAAAGTCTCTGTCTAAAAACAAGATATAATAATACTAATTTGCTTTGAGTTTTCTATATTTGTCTAATGCAGCAGAAAATAACTTAATAGCTATCTCGACCAAAGAATAAGCCTTGCAATACAAAGAGGCTATGCAGCTAATATCCTCGGCACGCTGCCATCGGGTATCGATTTGGAGCAGTTGAGCTACCTATAGATCGTTTGGGTCTATGGGTGGCCTAATTGTTTCCTTTTGTAAATTTTGTATTAAAGATTGTAGTAGTTAGCTTATGCTGTAATAAATGAATATCCTATTAATATATATAATAGACACACAATACATTTTTTGATTAAGGACTTTTAATGGGCAAAGACGTTAGTTATGTGTTATAGGAGCTTGAAATGAAAAGCTTTTTTTATGAAGCTTCCGTCTTTTTAAACAAATTTTTCCGGCTTTTTCATCACTGTTACACAACCTTATCAAAATATGCTCCTTGGATTTTTGCGGTTAAGTGTCCCTGGGAGGCAATGGTGATGATTTTCAGTAATGAAATCAAATGTTATGTGTTCCAATCTTGATCCTGAGTGTATTCTTGATTTCAAGTGTATCACGATTCACGATTCACGAGACATTTTTATTGAATATTTGATG
Source organism: Lobophora halterata (assembly GCA_932526365.1). NCBI lineage: Eukaryota > Metazoa > Arthropoda > Insecta > Lepidoptera > Geometridae > Lobophora > Lobophora halterata. The sequence goes on from OW052001.1 coordinate 11,152,138, forward strand.
AGCTTTGAGAGTTCAAAGGATAAAAGTTACAGGTATTCTGTTTTGTTTTATCTATTTTATGAAATGGAAAACATGATATAGCTCGAGTGACAATTGAAACGAATGGTAATGTTTATTATTTTGGTCGTTCGTTATTTCTTAGAAGTATTACGAAATTCCACGTAAGTATTATGGTATATAATCACAATGTAGTAGGTAAATTGAAAATGCGCCAAATAAAGGGAGCCACATTGTCTAACTTCTAGTACATTTTCGAAAAAGGGAAGTAACAGGGCTAGATAAATATTATAATGTTAAAACTACTAGACTGTTTAATCGTTAATTAGGCTACATCGTAAAAAGTAATAAACATTATTTGAAAATAGAGGTATTTCATTTTTATTGACAGGGTGATTTTCTTTCCTGTATTCTGCATCTACATATTTTGGTTTGATACTATCTATCTTGATGTTATAATATATGAACACCGTTATAATCTATGCGAAATCCATTGACAACATCCATTTAATACGATTAAGCAGAACTGCCCAACCCGGCTACTAGAACATTAAAAACTTTGGACCCTTTTACAAAACTCTAAACAACATCAAACAAGTTCCCTTTAATTACATTTAAATCTCCCAAATACCTAATCGAGCGAGATCCCGGCTATCTGGGACCGTGTCCGGGATAGTCCGGGATCCGGACCGGACACGGACTAATGTCGCGGCCAGCCGGACAAATAGACCGCGGGTTAAGCCCTGATTAACTAAGCCAATGTTTTAGCTCCTGTTTTGTTATGCACCCCTGGTATTTCCATAGAATTGGTCATTTGGTTTTGATGATGCTCTACACTACTTTTAAAGGCCCATGGCTCTGAAAGTCTGACTGCTTGACGTGAGATGTCTTTAAAACCATTTCGAAACAAAGTATCTGTAGATACTTTGTCAGAATTTGTATATACGTAACGTAACGTAACGAAAAGATTTCAACTGCGCCTCGAAGAGGCTCCTTTCGTCAAAAAACCCATTGAAGTACGACCGGGTTCGAACTCACGACCTTCGGATCATAAGTCGAGGCACCACCCACTCAGCCAACACGGCTTTTTCAAACAATATCCTGGAATCGCTATACGTTAGTCATGAACACTCGCTTTTGTGTATGCGTCTGAAGCCGGGGGTCTTATTGTGTCGTAAAATGTATGAAGATTGGCTGAGCCAATAAAAGAACAACAGCCAGTAATTTGCCCTGTTGTCGGAAAGCGAGGCCTTTCTATCTAATGTATTGGAATAAAAGTTTTGTCTGTATGAAGCTTCATCTGTTCATATAGCTAAAACAACTGAATCGCGCACAGTGAAAACAGATGAAAAAGTTGATTCTGATTTAAAAAAAATACCATACAATCCTTTTCGTCGCGCTACCAGCAACCTAGGTGCAATACACAGTACTAGGTAATCTGCTCGATATTTTGTTTTGTTTAGTGGTGCGTACGTACAGTAACCAATATGTACTACTCGGGCGAATGAACATGACACCTGGCTCGAATCACATATGTGCAAAGTACAGCGTGGAATTGGATAATCTTGATAGAGAAGAGGTCCTGTAATACTTGGTAATGATAAGTAATGATAAGGCTTCGCAATTAGAGGTAGAAGAAACACGGAGGGCGCCGCGCGGGGCAGCGGGGGAAGCATCAAGTTCCGAGCCACGTGTTAGCCAGGTGTCATGTTCATTTGCCCGAGTAGTACCTATATACTCGCAAGCTTTCACATTTATATTACTCCTAATTTTGCAAAGACAAGAGCACGCAAACATTTTCAAATGAATGTAGTCATCTTCCTTATCACAATTCTTATGAGAAGAAGAACATCTTGCAAAATAAGAGTATAAAATATATATGAAAGCTTGGGAGTGTATACTATACATATTGGTGCAGCTGACTGTGCCTACATATTTTTATGTCGCAATCAAGTTCAGAACAGTACCTTCATATCAATCTTTGTTAACCTCTAATTTTTTTGTGTTTTGTGTGTTAAAAAAAAAACGCCAATCAGTAATGTGAGCATGACTGTGTCCCGCTTCGAAGGTATGGACTAGTCTAGTGTATTGGTTCAAACGCACTGGAGTATAGTGGGAAATAACAAGTGCCATTTCCTCCTATGAAAATTAGTAATTTCTGCCCAGCATCCTTTGTTCAAAGTACCATTTCATCATCTGATGAGTTCCTCAGGATGTATGTAATCTGTGATACGGGCGGTTTAATGGCATGAATTAGGATCTGAGTGCCAGTGATATCAGGCCCCCTTGCGATCAAAATATAAAGGCTTATGCACACTTGTTTAGTTTTGTATTTTCAAATATATATGAAAGTCTTTGTTCTGAATGGTTGACTGACGGAGAACGCATAGGCGAATACACTGAACGTGGAGATTTGAAATTTCGAGGCTTTGCGTCAAAAAGTGTAAGCAAACCTAATGGAGGAATTATATTGATTCACAACACAACGGATGACTTAAACTCCTAAACATACGAATTTAGTCTCAATTTTTATAAAGAAGAATTATATTTCCAGAACATCTAAGTAACTTCTATACCAAAAATTAAAAAATTGGTAGTTTAGAGATAAGACTGCTCAATCGAACCAATCGATTCTGCGAAAACTGTTAAGATGTTGTTTGGTCAAAAATCGCAAGTTTTTCCTTCCACAAACTAAAACAGCAATGAAAAAGAGACAGCATGTCATCCTGAAATTGGACTAGCTGCCTTTTTTTTTTTTTCTTTCGAAGAACCTAAGTTCTTTGGTTTTGGCTTCACATCAAAGGTATATAGCCAGTGTCAAGTAATTGGAGAGATTATTTTGTCATAAGTCTGAGTCGATAAGTCAAGTCATGCCCCTGTAAAGTAGTGGTGGTTGCGACTTTACTAGAGGCTTCTATGGAGTTTTGGAGGCAACACGAAAAGTCACGTTTTACAGCATTACACTATTCACCAACACTCATACACGTTCACGAGCACTTAATGGATAAAAAACCACCGTTTTTACACTTAAACACTCATAGTTATACAAGTTTTGTCAATTAATTTAATGCCGCCAATGCGCCATTTTTCATGTTCCCGCCAAAACTCCGACTAGCTGCCTTAATGCAGTTAGTGTTCCCGTCAAAATGGCTTTCCTGTCTTAAAAGTGTCACAACTGTCAACAACCGTACGTCTGGTTTATGTTCGGGATAGAAGGGATTGTGTTGTCCAGTTTTACTCCACAATACAATGATGGTGTGTGAATTAATAAATTAATTGATGATTCAAAAATATTTGTTAAATATTTATGAAAATTCTTTATTGTAGGTACGTCCATAAAAAAATATAGGAAATATATTGTCTTGGATGTTGTGATGTCTTGTATGTGTCCATGCCACCTGCGACACAGGGAATCCTAGTGCAGGGGTATGAGTGTGTGAATGTTTATTTATTTATTTATTATTTATTTATTTATATAATAGATGCATAGATTCTTTGCTAAAAAGGTAACAATAGATGGTATTTTCGCTATGAAGCAATAAGTAATATATTCCAGACAGCTTTATTGCTGTTGTGTTTTAAATAAATAGATATTATTTTATTTTCTCAATACATTCTTAATAGCATTCCATAAAAAAACAAATTGATACCTATGTACTTTTTTAATCTTCTATCTTTTTATTCTATTGTGATGGTGTGTAATGAACTTTCTTGGTAATCTTATATCTTTAGACGACACAGATGGTCGAGTGGCAAGTTCGTTGCACTGCCACGCGAGAGTTGCGGGTTCGATTCTCGCTTCCGGACAAACCATTTTGTGAACTGAACATCGGTGTTTGTCCTGAGTTTGAGCGTTTTCTATATACCTAGATAATGTATTTAAAAGACGTATATGAGTATTCTATCAGTTATCTGGTTCCACTATTACAAGCTTGCTTTGCTTTGGGGCTAAATGGCGTTGTGTGAAAATGTCCAAACATTATTATCTACTATTAAAAAACCCTATAAAAGTGCATGACTCTTATTCTTTACCTGAGAATTTTCACAGCTTGGCAAAAACAATAAACTCCGATGCTGGGAATCGAACCCAGGAAATCCGCTGTGCATGTAGCTATTCGTACCGTTGCATATAACGGGACGCAATCAATGAAGCTAAATAATGTATTTGATCGTAGATAAGGCTGAGACCCATTCATCTATTCATTCTTTGTCCCTTCTATAGCTTCTTGAGACTTGAGGTTATCTAATTTTGCTGGATTATAATTACCTACAATGGGAACATAGAAAGTAATTGTTTTGTAATCCGAAGATTGTCTAAAGTTATTTTCATGATTGTTGAAATATTAAGCCTAGGTAGTTATTCAGATTAATGTGTCTGGCTTTGAAATCATAAAGTTGTATGTAGGTATATTATATGCTCGTCTGGTGTAAATTTACTAAAATGTAAGTTTCTTACTGAATAACGCTGAAACTCCTATATCGATGGTGTTAAAGTTTGTTATAGGTAAGTATAGTTTATGAGCCGGAAAGATACAAAAAAACGAGTGAGCCGTACATAAATAAATAATTATAAATAAATAATTATATATATTTTGGACATTTCAGACAACGCCAGCTAGCCCCAAACTAAGCTGAGCTTGTACTATGGGAACCAGATAACTGATACAATACTAATAACTTTTTTTTGTTAATACATACAAAGTCGCATTAGATGCGGATGCGAATTTCCGTCCCTTTTCTCATCATAGCGAGAACAAAGATATTGCACATCAAAAAACTCACTTTTTATCCCGATTTAGTAACGCAAACAAAACCGCCATCCGCAACTTAAACAAGCGAAGAAAATACATGCTGATTTCAGTAGAAATAATTTTACTTCCTTACTCGATAAAATTCGAAAAGAAGTCACACGTTAAGTGCAAATTCGAAACTAATTTCAGTTGGCTTAGAGCCATTAACATCAATTGCAGCGAAGGAATTTTTAATTAATCCCTCGGAAATTGCGCCATATATCTCGCCATCTTATTATGGAGAAAAATTGCGGGCAATAAAAATTATACGGTGGAAACATGTCGTACGTTATAGGATGTTGTAAAACAGACATTCCGTTCGACATAAGGCAATCTCTTTTCAGTTAGCTGGCGTTAAATTTAATATTTCAAACCAAATTTGGAAATTAAGAACATTATTTCCACGTATATTCGTACGAAATAACGTCGATTTCTTGCGACAAATTTTGAATTCGGCGACACTGATGTAAATTTTCAAACTCTACCATTTCTTTTAATAAAGCAACTTGTTTTTAAAAGTACACCCTGTATACTATTGCTGCTATAGCATACAATTACAACCGGAACAGTGAGATTACTTCAATTAAATGATTGTATAGCAGTGAATCGACCAGCGCAACTATTTCCACCATCAAAGGCCTCCAATCCATCTACAGGTCTTCAAAAAGTGGCCGTTCTATTTCATATTCGTATCAAAGTCATCATTCATTCTTCGCGGCGTCACGATCTACCCGGGGCTTAATCCAATTTATAATTTATCCGGCCAAGTTAAAAAGGTTTGTTAATTTTGGGAGGGAAAATAAAAGGGGGTCTATTGAAATGCGACGGGTAGCACCTTGAGACGTGAGGGCGCATTGACCGGCCTGCTTAGAAGCAATAATTTATAGCTTTAGATGGCCTTAATTAAAGCGGTTTTGTAGCGGATTTTGCTCCTTTAAAATTGATTGTTTTTGCTTATTTACTGTCATTAACAGCTCCAGCCATCTACGACATTCGTGATTCACGGAATTTGTGGTTAGCTTAGACATTTTAAGTACGCCTTTCTGATGGCTTAGACACAAACACTTGGTTTATTATTATGTTGATTATGATTATAATTAGGCACCAAACAAATCATCATTATCGTCATACCATATAAATTACATAACAATTATAAGAAATAATTAATTATTTCGAACCAGTGTGGTGAAAGGATTTCAAGTGCGCCTCGAAGAGGCTCCTTTCGTGCACTTGACATATGTTTTGGAACTTTTTAGGTTCTATGATATGCCGGTTTCCTCACGACGTTTTCCTTCACCGTTTTATTGCACACATAGATTTTGTGAACGGAAAAATCCATTGGTGTACGACCGGGTTCGAATTCACGACCTTTGCAAATACCACTAGGTCAACACGGCTATAATTAATAATTAATTACAGCAATCCTTTACATTCTTTTCCCCTCTTACGACTAACAAGCAAAGTGTTGAACAAGTTAGCAGCCAAAGAAGTTGCCGAATTTGGAACACCTCCAATAGGATGTGGTGTAACTTTTGTTCCCATTCGATTCTCGATTTAATCTCTTAAATCGAACTATCTCGGAATCGCGCTGTCAAATTATTTGTCTCCAAGTTGGCACGCCAGAGCCGCTGATTTCATTGGCACGTCGCTACGGACGCCAAGCTTGCCGAAAATTGTGGATCATTTCTGTTTTATCGATGCTTTCAGCTCGGGATTCGCCACCGAGCTTGCGTTTAGCCAGCAATGGATAGGATGCACACAGAATACTCCATTTTGTTGTTGCATGCTGTATACAGTGAGGACAGGGCTGGAGGCTAGGACGAAATTTTGGATTTTTACTCGAAATATCGGTAATTAACATAGTATTTTTTGGCACGACAGCTACGATTCTATTACGTAACTTATTTCCATGCTTATTAATAAACATCTTACACACACACTGACATAGAATTTTATGGAAACTACGTGAACATAGAGCATTTTAAATTCGTAAACCTCTTTATTTTACCTACACAAAGAGCGCCTCTAAGCCTCTACAGCTGATGGTAAAGGCTGGCAGGTCCGCAAAATTTTCATGGTCCTTTGCCAGGCGAAACTTACTCGCGATTCCCATCCATTCACATTTACTTGCGTTAAAATAATTTAACCGTGCATAGCATCTGTGTTTTTTCCTGTTTTCACCTAGTTTTCTTGTTAAACCCTGCTCTGTATCGAGCTTCAGCATTAAATAGATTGATGTCGCGGTCTCACTAAGTGTAATTAAAAACCTTTAAAGATTTACAAGAAAATCTCGATTTTCGTCCGAGCGCTTTAAAGGGTTACCTACTCATTTTTCGCAACTCGATTTTTGGTACGAAATTTGCATTTCGCATTTTCACGAATCTTTTACAATATTTTTAAACAAAAATGTACTGCTCTGTTTCGTTTTTTACAAGAAGTATGATTGCAGCAACGCTTAGTAAGTGGGAAATGTGTTGGAAGCATTTATAATGACTAAGTACTCATATTTCTTGGATTGATGTTCACATATTGTATTCTGTTTGAAAGTGTGTTATTTTTTTCCAACGTTCAGTACAAAGGTGTATTGCATCATTGTGTATTGTGATATTATGTAGCACGCTGCGGGCAAATCGTACATTAAAGACGACATTAAGACCACACACGTTTCTCCATAGAAGAGGATTTCAATGCGGGTCGGTTTACAATTTATATCAAAAAATTTGCTATGGTAATGACAAAATAGTCCCACATTACACACTAGTTTAGCAATTTCTGAAATTATATCACAGGGAAATAAAAAAATCCGTTTTTTTTTAACAAATCTAACTAAATAAATTGAGTATCAATTTCGTTATTCAGTAATTTATTGCTAAATATGTACACACATACCTTATACAAAGCTAAGGGTACATAATATGTACCCTGAAGTGTAAATAAAGCAAATAATATGTACGCTTAGCTTTGTATAAGGTATATGTGTACATATTTTGCAATAAAAAACTATGTAATGTGGGACTATTTTGTCTTGACCATAGCGACTTTTATGATATAAATTATTTTTAATTACTACAAGGTATATTATGTATCCTGTTGGGTACAGCAATTAAAATAAATCCAGAATTTTATAAAGTGACGACCATGCCTTTTAAATTAAGATATAAGTTTCTGTCCAAAATGAACTCAAAAAGACGTGTCGCATAGAGTTGATAAAATTCTAAAAGTTTTGAGACGTAACATGTATTTATAGGACAGTGTGACTTCTCTCACGTAAATTGTCGACATTATAATGGTATTAAACAATGCTTTTGTAAGGCATAACCTCGTAAACGTGTTTACACGGACCATGGGCACAGATTACGGTATAACTTTGAATAGTGTTGTACCTTTTTGTCACATGATTATTACTATTTAGTGTTTTTGTGCTGTGCTTACTCCATATTACTACAATATCTCGTGCCTAATATTATGATACTTTAATGATTTAGTAGATAGAGCAACTTTTTTTTTAAGTTTTTAAGATTTTGGTAGAGTAGGTAGAGATTTTTCTAACAGGTATTATGTATACACATTTAAAAAATTTTGTGACGAATTTTTCAAGATTTTTTTTAATAGGTATTTCACACATTTAAAAAATCTAGCGACGAAGTTATCAAGCCACTGAAAGTGTTTTTATTTTATTGTTCAATGTTTTATTAAAAAATATTTGCGTGTTTATGAAATTTCGGTCAAATGTTTGTGAAAAATTTGCATGTACCTACTTAGTATTTATTACGGAATTTTTGTTTGAAGTGCACTAAAGAAGCCTCTTCGAGGCGCACTTGAAATCCTTTCACCACACTGGTTCGAAGAAACTAGTGACACGATAAGAAGAAGAAGAAGACAGAATTTTTAAACCTTTTCTAATTCCGTATCCGTAAATTCCGTAACAAAACTAAAATCTTAATGGCACAACCCTACCACTATGAGCGCTAAGCGATTGTTATTAAGCTCAGCGCACTGTAATATATTGAAGCGCAGCTTTGTAAAAAGCAAGGTAATTTTGTATTTTAAATTTGTATACAAGATTTATTTTGGTCATAATGTCGCATGAAATCAACGTTGATGCAAGTTGGAAAGAATATAATAAAAGTTAATAATAGGAATATAAAAAATATATTAATATACGAGTATTAATTTTTTTAAACTATCACCATGCATTTTGTTATGTTTAACGAAGTAAATACCTCGAAAACACTGTTTATAAATTAATTGATTGATTCAGGCGTTACTTTGCGGAAATCCATAAATATCAACAAATTATATAAATATATTTAGTAATAAATCCGCTTAATTTCTAAACAAAGGTTTTAATTAACTTAACTTTAGTTCAACTAAACCAAAGAGTCAACGAACAGAAAACCAAAGTTTAAAGATACGACACGTGTTTCGCCTCTACACGAGGCATCATCAGGAGGTGTGGACTCGCCGAAGTTCGAAACGAGAGTGAATAAACAACGTTGTTGAGAGTGAATAAACTCTTTGGTTTAGTTGAACTAAAGTTAAGTTAATTAAAACCTTTGTTTAGAAATTAAGCGGATTTATTACTAAATATATTTATATAATTTGTTGACTGTTTATAAGTTAAGATTCTGCGGCACTGATTGGTTATGGGTAAGTTATTTGGCCGGTAAGAAGTAAAAAAATAAAAAAATTAAAAAGGCATTTATTCACTTATACTTGCTAACTTAGTACAAAAATGTTTTAAAGCTAGGTTGCGATATTGTGAAAAGGTCGAGGACTCAGCCACGCTGTTTTTCAGCCTCGCCTGTAACTAACCTACAAGTCGGGTTCTCGGAAATGGTCAGCCTCCGTCTGCACGGCCTGACCGTTTTCGGGAACCACCCCCCGCGTATATTATAACTAAAGTTAACAAAAGTTATTCTATCCTATTCTAGAGTGGATAAGTGGATGTGGAGAGCCGAAGACCGGGCTCAGTGGCGCGAAATGGAGCAGAGGCCTACGTCCAGCAGTGAACTCATGTGGGCTGATGATGAAGATTTTGGCTACATTTTTTTAATAATTTACTGTTGAACCATTAACGAGTATAGGAACAACGTCTTATAAGTTGGGTAAGTGCTTGAAAAAAAAAAACAAGGTTTTACAAAAACATTCTACAACCGACTTTAGTTGGACTATTCTAGTGACCGTAAACACCACTAATTAATCACAGGGACGCAAAATACGCAATTTCGTTTACTTAACGACATAATTTTTTACATTTATTTTGATTTAAAAACTTAACTACTGAACTGATTGTGAAATGTCTATGGAACCAATCTGAAAATATCCTCTCAACCAAAAAAAATATGTCCATATCGGTCTATAAACAACAAAGTTCTGGGGCAGCAAACATTGAAAAAAAAAACCAACCGAACTGGGAATCTACTTATTTTTTTGAAGTCGTTGAAATACTATTTAATTATCAAAGTAGAGATTTGTGTAACATTACCAAAAGATCTACACATTGAAGATCTATAAATCATTCATCGTGTTTTCATGAAATGAAAGAAACAGACGATGGTTTTATTAAAGAGACAGGAAAGGGAAATGTAGTAGGATATCTAACAATAAATATTGATCACTATTTTAAATAACAAGGCAACATAACAGAACCCTTCGAGAATCTAGCCAAAGGAGATGTTAATGCAAGACGTAACGAACAGAGGGGCTGTTGGCCATATAACCTTCTTGGCCATTCACGTTAAATAAAATTATACGCTGTATTTGATAACTGTGTGCATATTTTAAGATGGTGTGCGAGATTATTATAGTGTACGTTTACATGAATAATATTTTGTTAGGCGCGTGTGTAATGCGTGTTTACCTGGTCCCCCGTCAAAAATGGCGGATAAATTATGTTTGAAGTTTCTGACATATAACGTTTCCTTTGGCTAGATTCTCGAAGAATGAAACCATATACAGGAGGTACTAAAAACTTCGAATACAGTTCCATTCATGATATAAAATAAAGAAACAACTTCTTTGAACATTTTTAAACAACATTTCTTTGATCACGATCAATATTATAAACCTGTCACATTGTTGGACTATTTGTCATTTTACACCTACAAGTGTCGGTGTCGGCCACTTTGTACAGTCACGAACCACGTTAGTGTTTCCTGACGAAATGATCAGACTTGATTACCTCTTGACACTCCATCCTCTTAAATGGGGTCATTGAACTAGAGATTGCTACACACTGTTGTTGAGAGAGAAATAACAGCTGACAGAGCTGTGGTTATTTAGATTTTGATGCTTCTGTAAACTTAATCTTTTGTACTAAAGACCGATGTCTTAACATCATCCTACAATCTGCCTTGGTTTTCCACACACCACCCGCAAACCCTAAAATTAAGAGCTTGATATATCTAGAAAACTGTCAGAATAAGGTCTCATATAAAATTGAAGATTTCTATTTTAAATTTCAGCTCATTTCAATGGGTAAGTAAGGCTGAGTCTGAAATCGACATGGGAATCAAAATTGTTGACATTGTGGCACTTGTATGTGCTGCGATGTATCATAAACTGAACACATGTGGTCAAATATATGTATCAAATACGCCACACGTGTTATTATGTATGGAATACTTTGTGTTTTTGTATAATGTATTAAATATGTTTTGAAACTACTATTTAATTTTGGATCCGTTCGTCAGTGTATAAATTTAATTTAATTATAAATTTTGATAAAAGTATCATTAGATTTAAAATGGAGAACAACAGTGCAAGATCGAGATCGTTGGCGAAAATGGGGGGAAGCCTTTGCCCTACAATGGGACATCTCAGGCTGATAATAATTATTATAATAAGATATATCAAGTTCTAGGATTTTGTAAAAATCTCTCAATAAATCTTCTTTTTATCGTGTGACTATAGTTATTTCTCACCAGTGAGGTGAAAGGATTTGAAGTGCGCCTCGAAAATACTTATTTCGTGCACTTGCAATTTAAATTCAATAGAATTTGCCGCCAGCGTTCTGGCCACGTTGCCGTCTGGTGGTGACAACGACCGACTAGGTTATTTATAGTTTAATTTTTTATTTTTTTTTATATTTCTGTGTTATTTAGTGTTATGTAATTTTACATTAATATTCTTGACCTTTATTAAATGTGCTAGAATAGAAACATGTTAAAAGCTTCCAAGAAATAATATTACATAGATAGGATGTTATATAGAATTTTGAATTTAATTGAAAGTCAATAGTTGGAAATATCACATGAAATTCTCGTTTTTACAAAAATAATAAAAAAACATTATTATAAAAGCAATACAGCAAATGACCACAAAGCCAGTGAACGCGTAAAACGAATTAATGGCGTCGTTAAAACAACAATCGTCACCGAATTAAAATGACAAAGCAAAAACAATTAAACCAGACCTGTCATTCAATAAAAGCAAATTATAACTGTGGAATTATCCTATTGTGGGTTTTAACACGAGTTTATGAGAGACATCCTGTCCCGTCCTGCCACTATTAGGGATGATACACACCTTACCGTTTTAACGTTGACAGTCTTTTATTGTCTATATTTGTCGTCTATCGTCGTCTAAGCTTGAGTTGTGGTTATATAACTATATATATATTATATATATAAAGACTTTTCTAATCGTAATCTCAGCTTATATTTTACTAGACTATGAGAACTTTGTTCTTCGTAATGAGGTTATCCGACAGAGGACTAAGGTTACCGACATAGCTCAGAAAATTAGCAAGCTAAAGTAGCAGTTGGCTGGTCATATCTGTCGAAGAACTGATAACTGCTGGGGTAAACGAGTTTTTGAGTGGAGAGCGCGAATCGGCAAACGTAGTGTAGGACGCCCTCCGGGCAGGTGGGGTGACGATCTGCGTAAGGTTGCAGGCAGAAGATGGATGCAGCAAGCCGAAGACAGGGCGCGATGGCGCTCATTGGGAGAGGCCTATGTCCAGCAGTGGACTACGATAGGCTGCTGATGATGATGGTGATGATAATGAGTACTTTGTTCGCAAAATCTGCGTTTTTCGTGTGAAAAATTATATTCTGACTGTTTTGACTCATATACCTACAAAATCGTGAAATACATGTTTTATTTTTTTGAAGAGTCGACATGCAAATTGCTAAGTTATATACCTAGCTTTGCTTTTTTTCAATATGATGTTTCTAGTACAAAGATGAGCATTAAAGTATATTCTGTCTATCCAAGATTCTAGAGTGGCACCGGAGAAACATATATATTTAAATAACATCGCTAAGGCGAAACCGCTGAACAAAGAGACTTAAAGCTTAGAACGTGTTCCTTTATGCTTTAAGCTATATGCACATAAGTTTTTCACTTCAAAGAGTCCAAACATGGGGTCAAATTTTTAACATGCATATATGTATATATGCAGCGGTTTCGCCTTAGCGATGTTGTTTTAATACTTTTATTACTAAAATATTAGATTTAATTCCGGTGTCGTCAAAACTAAACAAAACTAGCTTGGGTTAATATGGTGCGGTCCCTTTAATAACGTACGAAAAAAAAACATTATTTTTAGCGCTGGCAAATTATTTTAGTTTATTTTTGGTAACCTCTAAATTGACATCATTATAAGTCTAAAAATATCTGTGAATTGCCTCCACGACGCCGAGACGGTTCCAAAGTTTCATGATAGGGAGTTTTGTTGGGTCCGTATTAATTCAATGAGGGCTTTGGCAATCGCCAGTTTCAAGGAATTGCTCATATTGCAGAATATTAATAAGGATGGATTAATATCCTTAAGTTTACAAAGGATGCCTTTGTTTGATGCAAATACCGTCGGCAGTGATTCCTTCAAAATGAACGCTGTACAATGGTTCTAACAAAAGGGGTGATTTTCTCCATTAGAAGATTAATGAAAAAGCTTATTCTATTTCAAATCCTTATTTATCTATCTCGAATTATAAAGGGCAAAACACACGCCTGCCTTTCCTTGAGAAAAAAAAGTTTTTTGTTATTTGGATGACATTTACTTTACCATCCACTTTTGTAAGGCCAACTGTATGGCAGTGATCAAATTATGTTATCAACTAAGTCCTATACGCTAAAATTATATTAGTATTACGTCGAACGTAAAGTGGTTTTACGTAGACTGCCACGCCCGGTGTCGCGGGTTCGATTCCCGCTCAGTTCAAATATTTGTGTGATGAATATCGGTGTTTGTCCTGGGCCTGGGTGTTTTCTATGTATGTATTTACAAAAAAAGTCTATAAGTATTCTATCACTTATCTGGATCCTATAATACAAGCTTATTTAGTTTGGGGCTAGATGGCATTGTGTGGAGTGTCCAAACATTTAGAAAGAAACGTGACGACACCTGAAAATGAGAATAGAAAAAAAATAAAAAAAAATTACATACAACAAAATATTTACCAAACTAAATACCCACTTAAGGTCTGAATGCCAAAGATTCGACTAGACAAAACAGACCCATCTCAGAGGCCTTAGTTTGAATTGAAGATGAAAATAATTGGTCATTAGGATATGAGATTGGAATCCCCCTCAATGACATCAAGTAAAACTCAAAGGTTTATAAAGAACCGCAATAGAAATCTAGATGAATGAAAGCCTCTTGAATGCAAGAAAATATGTAAAAGGTCTTTTAATCATTTGTAAATGACATTTTGAATGAAGATATTTAAAATATTTTTGACCGTTAATTAATGTATTTTACCATTGATTTATCTAATTAATATCAAAATAAAGTACTTTAAATATTTAATAAAGTATTTGTAAAACTTCAGTTTTCGATACTTGCAAATTTTTAAGTAAAATGCCTAACGTTTTAATATGTACAAGTATTGTTTCTATTTTACATTTTCCTCACTGAAAAAAATAACTTGAAGCAAAAACTTCTTACATCAATTCTGTAAAAAGGCTGTAACTCAAATCCTTATCAAATCAACGTTTTCCTCATCCCGCCAAATCTAATACATTAAACGGAAACAAAAAACCATTCGCTGGCACATAAATCCAATCCAGAGCTGTCAGGACCAAATCTTAGCTGCACTCCATCTTTCGGAATGAGCATTCCATTTATTAGACGTCCCCCCCCCTCCCTCACCCCGCCATCATTGGATTGTTCCTATTTAAACCTTTCGCCTGTTCTTCATAGATATGTATGTGTATGTGTATGTGTGTGTATGTATATTGTGTATATCGCAGCGCTTGAAATAATGAAATTGCAGAAAAACATTTTGGTGTGTAACATCTTTACTATCACTTTCTGACAATTTGTAGGAGTATTTTCGTGAAAATGGGATGGAAGTGTGTAGCACGGAGTTGGCCGTCAGATGATACTAACCTCAGAAAAATTAAGTAAAACATTCCAAATTTAAATGTTGTTTTTTACCAAGGTAAGACTGACATCTTGCCTTGGTAATAAGCTACCTACATATTAACATTTGACGATTTTACAATCATAATGAGAATAATGTAAGGCTCACTCGTTTTTTTATAAAAAAAAACAAATCGTATAAAAAATGTTGCATCTTTTGTATTTTCTTTCTATTTTGATTACCAGCTGGGTGGAAATAGAAATCCACTAGCTTATCCTTTACAACTTTATTAAAAAAAAAGTCTCTAAAACTTATACTCATATAAGTACATATAATTATCATAATATGTGCTTATTAGATTTTACATCAATTCTCAGACTCTATGATATTTCACACTGTAAATTGTTCTTCTCTGCTTACTACAAGTTAGTCAAATTTTCTAATGAAGAGATGAATAGAGATGTTATTTCGTATGTCATGACGAATTGGCAATTAGCCCATGCCGTGTTAGCTCAGCCTCACACCGTTTCAGCTGACCTAGGATTTCAACAGCACTATTCCATTCCATTACTATAAAACAAAGGCGGTATGTGACATTCAAAATGGCTGTGTGGATTAATCTATTGCACATTCTCGCTGATTGAGAGCAGGCTCTGTAATCTTATCACGAAGATGCATTATTTGACTCGTACAGAGTAATTAATTGATTCAAATCTATAAATATTAATAAATAGTAAAAATATATTTAGAAATAAATCCGCTTAACTTCTAAACAAAGGTCCTAATTAACTTAACTCTAGTTTAGAATTTTAGTATCTAAACCAAAGCGGCGAAAACAGAAAACCCAAGTCAGAACTCGACACGTGTTTTGCCTCTACACGAGGCATCCTCAGGAGATGTTAACTCGCCGAAATCTGAAACGAGAGTCTCGTTTCACACGAAACACGTGTCGAGTTCTGACTTGGGTTTTCTGTTTTCGCCGCTTTGGTTTACATACTAAAATTCTAAAATAGAGTTAAGTTAATTTAAGACCTTTGTTTCGAAGATAAGCGGATTTATTACTAAATCTATTTTTACTATTTATTAATCGTACCGAGTACTCAGCCGAGAGCACTGTCTCGACCGAGTACTCGGTACGGGTGATCAAGGCATTAGTAATAAACGCTGGTATGACATAAGCACTCCAAAGCCTGCCACTGGCGTCGCAGTTAAAATATTCTACAGTGTCATAAAAGGACACGTTAGTTATAGCCCCAATGGATTCCACTGAAACTATTTCACAGGGCCCAACGGCATAAGTAGTGAAATAAACTTTAGTTAGGCACTACAGTTGAGGTAGGTAGTTACTTAAAGTTTAGTTGGAATTATCACAGAATATCACGCGCTCAGTAAGTAAGTACCTAGTTCATATGCCGACCAACGGAATATAAAGGAGTGAGTTTGTGAGCATTGAATTACGGATAACGCCAGTTGTCTATGTTTGATACTACAGGTCGGTCAACGAAAGCTGGCGCTGTCAAAGTACTCACACTATTGCAATTTCTCTTTTGCTATTGCGCAATTTATAAACAGTTGCAAAAGCAAAACAATAACTGTCTTATACATGTGTTATAATAAATTTTCTTCTAAATCTAAATCCATGTGAACAATCATCATAACGTATTTTGTAACTTTGTTTAAGCTTTTTGATGTGTAACATCTTTCTTCTCGCTTTCTGTCAATTGGTGAGTGTGTGTGAAAAAAGTATGTGGGAGTAATTTTTTGAAAATGGGACGATGCGTGTAACAGGAAGTTGGCTGTCAGTCTTCTTCTTCTTGTTCTTCTTCTATATGCGACAACTCTAAGGCTCGCTCATTTTTTTCGTGTTGTGCATAGACAACAATTAATTTACCCGTGTACTTAAGCTTATGTTCATGGGCTTTCAAAAGCTTCTGAAATCGATTAATATAACACGACTATTGAATCGAATCAACCAATCAGAACCGGACATTTCGAATCGACTTGATAATCGATTCCGATGTGTTTGATCGCCGTGTTTGCTCGTTTGTGTCCGCTGATTGCAAAACGTCAAATTAAATAAGCGTGTTGCAATCATTACCGTCAACATTTACTGCCAGGTTACATCTCTAGCAGTATGTTAACTTTGTGGTAATAGGCCATTGATTTTGAAAAAAAGGCCTTTTTGTCATAATCAATGGCCTATTACAAATATGAAAGACTAGCCGCCCGCAATTTCGCTTACGTTGCATAGCATAATCAGCCTTTATTGTTCCCACTGCTGGGACTCAGGCCTACTCTCGACAGGAGAGCGAATGGGGAAATCCACCACGCGGACCCAATGCGGATTGGTGGATGAATATTTTTTTTTGTCTTTACACATGCCGGTTTCCTCACGATGTTTTCCTTCCGTTGCGAGAACGTGGGATGCATACATAGATTTTGTCGACCGAAAAACGCCATTTACGCATGATTGCTACCGGGATTCGAACCCGCGACCATTAGATCGCAAGGCAAGAGCCTCATCCACTCGGCCACCACATCCTCCTCAGCCACCACGTCCTCTAGCTTGCGAGTGTGTTGCGAATTAACTCAATTCCTTTCTTATTACGCGTACACTTATTGATAAACATACCATCCAAATTTCAAGCCTCTACGTTTATTGGCTTGGCCTGCACGTTGTCTGTCAGTTAGTCAGTCAGGACCAATACTTTTATGTGCCTATATTTATTGTTGGTTCAAGCAGCGTTTATTGTTGCAAAGTACTAGTAATGCCGATATAGGAGCGATAGCCACGGCTGCAAGAAATCTATAGCTGTGCGATGGTGGATACCATACCCATTTGCTCTTTCCCGCAAAGGAATGCGTAAATGCAATTGCCATTGGATTACAATGCCTACTGATTCTACTACTATTATTGTCGAAAAGCTCACAACGCTATTGTCACCATTTTGAAGACTATGAGTAATTACATTTTGTCAATGGATTAAGCGTTTTGGTCAAATTATTTTTTCCTCTTGCAAACTTTATCCGCAAAAGAATTAATTAAAATAGTGACCTACTTCTTTCGAACCTCTGACGCCCCATTGATAAGGTGACCTGAACTAGATGTTTTTTTCCCATTTGGATTTACTGTTACTAATTAGGTACTAGTTAAGTATCTTGTTTATTTTTAAATCTGAATCTTTGCAATCGCTTGTTTTACAACAAACCACTGCTGAGGGTCGTGACGTCATGAAATAACATTTTAAATACATTTTTCGCTTTGACTTTGATAAAAAATCTTCCAAGTTATCGTCGTAACTAGGTGATAGCAATAATAATTTTGACACTTATATTTTCTTCAAAATGGGAGTATTCCCCACTGTACCGCTTATACGCATGAACCGTAAAAGTATTTTTCTTCTTAAGTTTATTAGCATTCGCTAGAATTCAAAGAATATTTTTGGCAATTTTAATTTATTTGTACGAAGTCGGACAGGTCTCTAGGCGTATTACGATTCTGAATTTACGTAATGAGATTCAGCCCGAAAATATTATACCTCCTAATATTTTTGCTAAAATCGTTTCATATTTTCTGAATAAACAGACGAAATTTCAACTTTTTGAATAATTTACCTCGTATAATCATATACACAATGATAAAATATTTCTTATTACGAGTTTTTTCAAGCTAAATATTTCAAAATATTGAAACAACTAAAATCACAGCTCACCTAACTACGTAAATAATACCTACATTTTACCTACTACATTACTTACTATTTTACTTAATGTAGTATTTTTAATATGGAAAGTAATATTAAACATTATGAACAGTCTAAAAATCTTATTTAAGAAACCTAAAGAGATTTATTTGTCACGGTTTTCTTGTTAAGTACTATCACCAATCTTTATTTGGAGTGGTTTTCCCACTCACGTGTCAAAATTCAAACTCCAAAGTACCACCATCAGTGCAGCTCAACGTAATAAGTTATTCAGTGCGCGCGCACGTTCCGTATTCACGTAACATGAGGCACGTCAAAACAGTGAGGTTGCTTGTTTGACGAAATTAAGTGGGCCTAGACACAATAGAATGTGTTACTTATTCATTTCGCTTTATTCTGCTGCGTATTTTTTGTGTCCAGTTTACGAAGCGGAACGTTTGGGGTTTCCGCTTCTATTTTTAACTTTTAGGCGCCCTTTCCTGAGTAATACTCATGATAACTTACCTGAGTAATACTCATATATACCTACTCATAGTATTGTATTTTTTTGAATACCTAATTGCAATTATTGTTCCTAATTTTTTAGTCTTTTGAAGAAGTTTTATTTTCCCATTTTAGACTTCTCCCAGTAAAGCAGCTTGGTGTCAAACCCTGTTTACTTTCTAAACCTACTACTAATCTTACTTTTGAATGATGCAGTATTTTTAGTTTTAAAAATTATGAGAAGGTATTTCTTTGCAACAATAAGATGCTTAAATTGACTTTGCTGCCTCAAACAGATTAAATTATTATTTAAAGTAGTTATGATTAACCAAAATTTGTTTAAGCTAATGCAATTCCAAGGCCCTCAGTCCGCCATTAGCTGATCTTATTTAGAATGCACACGGTGACTTCATCGCACGCAATCAGCTACGCAAACCCGAAAATATATTCGGCAAATATAAACAGTTCGGTACGGTTACCGAATTCGGCCGAATCTCGACGTTCGTCCAAACGAACTGGCCAATTAGGAACATACCAATAATGAGTTGTCAAAACAAGGGTGCTACGAAACATACGAAATTGAATTTTATTTCTGTGTATTAAAGTACAGTTTTGTTTGCTTTGGAAGAGGTAACGCTGTAAATTTAATGCCAAAGTTGAATTGTGAAAGTTGAGGCTTTCGTTGCGTAGAATCTGTTTAAAGTTTTAAAGCAAATCCGGTAATTAGCGAGTTTTTGGATTGGATATTTTTTTTGGATATTCGGCTGCTGGGTATGAGAACAACTATTCGTAGCCTGAATCATTGAACTTTCGAAACTTATCATTCTCGTTTTGTCTCGTCTCGTGTTAACCAGTGGCTGATGCAGGTGTCAGAGTTTTCAAACCGACTACAACTTCATTGTTGAACTTCATTTAGCGTTTCCTCTGAAACATAAAAGCGCCCAGTTCTAACGCTACTCACGGTCACCCATCCAAATAGTAACCTCGCTGTGTGTTGATGTTAGACGATCTGTCAAGAACGACCAAGCAAACAGGATTATTATAACTTATGTATATCTAAGTACTCTGTGGTTTAACAAACTACGCTACGAGTGCCTCGTATTAAAACTAGTTAAATTATTCTCAATTTCCTAAAAAATTTTTAACCGACTTCATTAAAAGAGGAGGTTTTCAATTCATTTTTAATATTCGTTACCTTACCTTTGTTGTAAATTAACCGATTTGAAAAATCTTATTTATTTGATAGGATATATTTTCAGATTGGTTCCATAAAAATATTATCAAAATCGGTCCAGTAGTTTAATTTTAAATCAAAATAACTTTAAAAAATATGTCGTCAAGGTAAACGAAATTGCATATTTTGCTTCCCTGTGACTTTTCAGTTGTGACTACAGTTACAAGAACAGTCTTAATAAGTCGATTGTAGTATGTTACTTTAATAGGTACCGTTTAAAATTTAACTTTAACATTAAGTACCATTAAAAAAAAGTACTTAAGTATGAAAATGTCTGTAGAAAGTGAAAGCGACAGAAGACCGAGGAAATTTTCTCTTCACCAGAACAAATTGGTTAAATTTGAAGCTGGATTGTTGACCGTTATTGGCATTCACAACATAACCGTCCCTTGCGGTTCAAAAGACATAACTATCGCGAGGTTGTATAAGCCTTTGTCGACATGAAAAGTCCATCAGCGAAAATGGCTTTACGAATTCTAAGAAGTATAAAATAACATTAACTCGTGGAAAATTCTTAATAAAATCGAGTTATATCTCCTTAGAATTCCTGGTAAAAAACAACTGTACCTACTGGATCGTACTTTATGAAATCAGTTTTTATCCTTGAAAATGTTACGCAATCCGTAAAATAAATAGCAAGTTTTCATATTTTTATCATTACCGTCGATTGGGACCACTAGGTATTGGGACCACGGTCCAAATCACCGGATATTTTTTAATCCGTAGATTGGAACCACAGACTACGTGATTATTACAAAAATTTAATCTACAATTTGAAGCGTTCGGAGACGAAATTCTTAGAAACGTTATGCTGCCATCCTTAATATCCTAAGTCCATCAAGATTTATCTTATTCTTGAATATTAAATTTTCGAACCACAGTTAAGAAATTTCAGTAGGTATACCAAGTTCAACAACTCCAAACAGGTGTAAATTACAACGCATAATTTAAAAAACCGAACAAAACCGAACGTAACCGAACTCTACGACCTTCCTTCAAAGGCGTCTACGTCTACGTCTACGTCTACGTCTACCTACTCAGCTAAATAGCTTTATTATTAATCTTTAGTATAATTTCCCAACGGGTGATGGATGGTGACTGATGCGGGAACTTGCACTCGAGGTTAGTGGTCACAGTAAAAACAGTAGCTTTTGTACAGAGGGTTACAATAAAGGCGCAAATCGGTGGTGCCTAAAGATTAATGAGCGCGTTAGATCTTAAATTATAGAGTTTAAATACATAAAAAGTTAATATTTGTAATGACACAAATAAAACAGGTATTGGTTTAGTTTAGGGCTAGATAATATAGTACAGGGAAGAGTACAGGCACCATTTTGGGGTCTGGCTTCAATCATCCTCCACTTTTTATCTAATATAGCTGAGAGAGATGTGACCATAGGTTTGAGTTAGTTGTGCATTATTTTATCTTTTTTTTGAAACAGTAGCTCTACTGTATCTAACCGCACTGTGTTCCGAACAACTTGACGACGTGCCGTGATTGGCTAATGAGACGCACACTCTAGTTTCAAAAACCAACAAATCCGTACCTCATTTTGGGTAAAATTGACTCTTCTATGACTTCAAAGTTTTTTAGCAATCTAAAATAAAACAAACAAAATTTAATATTGTTGCAAAAAAAAATTAAGGCAAAAATATTTGCTCTAAGTAATGACTTAACATTTCTAAACTCACATATTCCTTTATTCCAACATCTTTTGAAGACTTACCTGAAAATATAAAAAAAACATTAGCACAGACTTTACTCAAGCAATAAGTGAGATTTCTATTCAGCTCGTTTCTTTACGTAGCCTCGCTCCATGCAAAAAGCGCCTGAGCACTCACATAATATCAAAAAGAGGAAGGGAATGATTGTATAATATACGTACACTGTATAGGGTAAAACAGGGTCAGATGCCCCATAAAGATAATAATGTTTGGACATTCCACACAGCGCCATCTAGCCCCAAACTAAGTAAGCATGTATTATGGGAACCAGATAGCTGATAGAATACTTATATACTTTTGTACATACATACATAGAATAAATAGAAAACACCCAGACCCAGGAAAAATACCGATGTTCACCACACAAATATTTGTCCTGAGCGGGAATCGAACCCGCGACACCGGGCGTGGCAGTATAACACACTTGCCACTCGACCATTCGTGTCGTCGTACGGAAAGGTGCCCCTTTTCCTAAAAACCTTACTTTCGAAAGTAATAGTAGGTAAAGTTTTCAGGATATTTTTACGCATCATGCTTTACCTATTATTAATATTATTTGATTTTCGAATATAAGGTTTTTAGAAAAAGAGAATATCCTTTTGGGGCATCCTACCCTGTTTTACTCTAGTAGGCAGGTGATAAAAGTATATGTATACGGCCAGGTGGAATGACGACCTACGAAAGGCAGCCCGCAAGAAGTGGATGCGGAGAGCCGAAGACCGGGCTCAGTGGCGCGTTATGGGAGAAGCCTACGTCCAGCAGTGGACTAAAGTGGGCATCTGATGATGATGATTGTGGTGTTTGCTACTTTACCGAATTATGTTCAGTGTAGTCACAGGCTCCACACACATAATATCCGCTCTCAGCTCCTGCGCTGCACCCGTCCGGTCGACAGCGCTGCTTCTCGCATACTGATATCATGAGCTTTGAGACTGTGTATGTGCGTGTACGGTCTGAAGATAGCTATGTGTGTGTACATGTATAGTATAGGTAGGTACATACACTACAATGATGATGATGAAAAGTATATTCTAATACGTACTTACGTACATTGTACAGTATAGCAAGTACCTTAACTACATATATTAAGGAAAATGAATTAACACACTTTAAAACAATTAAAAAAACAAAATATATAAATCTTTGATTTTTATTTTACCACGTTTTTCTTGTTTGTCTGTCTGTCGTTCCGGGTCTCGCAAAAAAATCTCTTTACAACTTCAGAGTTTTTAGCTGTTCTTGGTATCATAAGCCTGGGATAGCTCCCAGTAGTTCCATTGAAAACAGTTCCATGGAACTAGTGGGACTTTTTTTCCCACTAGTTCCATTATTGGATAAGTATGGAGTGGACTTGGACTTTATCTAAAAATACCACCGTCAAGCCGAGACCTTGTACGTCAATACGTACACCATGTAATACGTACGTAGTGTAACACCGGAACCTTGTGCGACGCTACCCTACTCACTCGTCAGTGCTGAGTTGCCGAGTTAGCTCTACTCTATATCATTTTAGTTTCTATAATATTTTTTTCATATTTCAGAGATACATACCTGACACTCTTTGAATGAAATGTGTAAGACTAATGCCTAGATCACACGTACCGAGTACTCGGCCGAGACAGTACTCTTTGCTGAGTACTCGGTACATGTGTTCTAGGCATAAGGCTCAATTCTCAACAATTTTGAACATTATCTGTCTTATTAAAATACCAGTACTCATTGAAGGTATGTACCGCTAGTGGCCGCATCCGGCTGGTGAGAGAGATGTAACCTTCATGCAATGCTGGTCTTTTATATGAAGATATTGTTAAAATTGTATGACACTGAAAGTATTTTGCCGGTCGACGATCTTTGTGGAAATTGAGCCTTAAGGGTGTGAACATACGCAGACACAGACGACACACGAATAACAATTTCTTAAGAAAATACTTCTGAAAAATGCATTTCAAATAATTTCAAAAACTTGATTTAATAATTTATAGGCTTCTTCTAATTATTTGTAAGTTAAGTATTCTTCTTATTATCGTGTCTAGTACTTTCGAACCAGTGTGGAAAGCAAGAAAGGAAAGGATTTCAAGTGCGCCTCGATGAGGCTCCTTTCGTGCATTTGACACGTTTTCGAACTTTTTAGGTTCTATGACATGCCGGTTTCCTCACGATGTATATAAAGGCTTTTGGGTTTAGATTTATAGGCTGAAATTTCTAGATGCAATGTGAATTATATCATATTTTATTTTATTTCAGCATCATTAATCGATGAATATACGAATTATACACCACCAATTTTTAATTACCGTAAAAAATTAAATGGGCAACGCAGACGGGGTACTACGTTGCATCTTTGCAGTCAGAATTTTGGATTTCTACAAAATGGCAGAGTGACAGCGGAGCGAGTGCGGCGCCCGAGCCAAGGTTTTGCGAGCTGGCTCGAGCTAGGTACCCGGATTTGCCAAACGATGAATAAAACTTAAATTATTATCAATTAAAGGTACCGCCTGAGGCAAATCCATAGGAAAACAACTAACGGTAACAGTTATCCAATTTTAATCAAATTTATTTTGACAAAAACTTGACTTAATTTTTTCAAGTTTTTTTGCCGTATACATATGTGTTCAGTAACGGTAACTGACTATTTTTTTTTTATGGTGATTAAAAGTTGACCGTTTATATTAGTTATCTGGTACCCATAATTCAAGCTCTGCGAAACTTATACATTGCGTAGCGTGGTAATAAATTTATTCACACCACTAACTACTAACAGAGAACAATCATAAATAACACTAAATATAATAAAATAAAATTATAAATAACCTAGTCGGTCGATGAATGAAACTCGATGACCTAATAATAAACACTTCGGTGGATCGTATCGAGTAACGCACTCGGTCGTCGTAGGGGAGGACACAGAGGCGCCAATGCATGTCTGCTTTCCAGCCAATGCTTCATAGAAAAGCTATGGCAATAGATGAGACAAGTGATAAAGGAAGTTAAAATTGAATGAGTAAATTACTCACAAAAATTTGGCAAAAATGCAAAACATTTTATTGGAATGCAAGATATTAAAGTTCTTATTATTATGTTTTTGACGTGACTACGTCTAATAAGTCGATGAATGCCGACTGCATGCACGAAAACGTTACTCTGATGACGTTGCCACGTTAAACTATCGTGTGTAAACCAACTTTACAGACAACCAATTTTTTTTTGTCATTGACATTTTGTTAACAAATGTTACGGCAGATATGTAGTTATAGTAAGTAGGTAGGTAACTAAATTGTGGTGGCTTTAAACAACTATTTGATTGACCTACTACCACCTACAATGTCTCTAGAGTATGACCACTTCACATAGCCTCAAAAACAATGTTAACAAAGTGAATGAGTGACTGAACTAACAAAGTCATGACAACTAACCTAATTAGTGTGGTCTTGTGGTAAATAAAAGTGTCATAAACATATTGCGTAATGATGACTTACAATGTAACTTATAAATCATAGTTATAAGAAATTTATTAGATATCTTTCAGTCAAAATGAAACATTATTTTTAACATCGCCGCTATACAAATACTCTTCTACTTATACTGATCGCATAAGTGGAGGGGTTTGCAAGTGCATATTAAAACTAAAGGATCTCTAGATTTTAGAATCTCTTATTCATATATACAAATCAATACTTATAAAAGGTTTAGCCCTGACAGACAACGCATAAGTCAAACCACTGGATTTGGAGACTTGATATTTCGAGGGTTGATATTTCATCTTTAAAAATAATCAAGTGTGACACTTTATTTCCATCGAGTAACACGATTTTATTATTTTATTCCCATCGAGTAACACCATGGCATTGGTGTTACACGTTGGGAAAAAAAATCCCAACGAGTAACACCCTGACGAGGGGTGTTACTCGATGGAAACCCATCGTTTTGTTTAATTCGAAACGCAAACGAAGTTTCGCTCGTCCAGTGGTGTAAATATGAATAAATCACACAATAAAATAACTATAAATTTAATGATAATTTTTTGTTTTCTTTTCATATGCCTCGCTTTTTGCAAAATCCTGTCATAACACTTCCACAAAAACACCAATAATAAATATTTTACAGCTCACAATTCATATATTTTGATGTCAGAATTATAACTGCAGCAATAAAAAAAGCAATAAAATATACTCCTACTACTACTATATTTGTGTCACTTCTGTGCGTAAATCATCACTGGCAAAGTGTTATATTACATTCACCGCAGATTTTACTCTCGTAGATGCCCGGAGACAGGCGGACTCGGGTTACAGACTACAGTCAATGGAAACTGTTTACCAGTAAGCACATTTATTTAAAAACTGTGTACTGAAAAAGTGCACGAAAGGAGCCTCTTAGAGACGCACTTGAATCCACACACCACAGTGGTTCGAAAGACTAGTGAAAAGATAAGAAGATTTCAAACTAAAAAAAAATATTAGGCGATTGCCTTAGAAGTCTAGTCAAATCTAGAATTTTTTCTAGAATTAAATTTATTATGAAAACTGTTTACCACTAAGCGCATATTATTTAAAAACTTAAAAAAATATATTCGACGATGTCATAGAAGATAGAAATGAGACTAGTCGAATCTAGTTTATTTTTTCTTTCATACATTATAACTATTTGATTTTGTTGTTCTTGAATTAATCAAAGTGCTGTTTTCTCATGAACAGACATGGCTTATGATGGCATTATGAAAAATAAATTCCTACCGTATAAAATAGGTACCTGTACATATTTTTATTATTAATTAAATAATGTAGAGCCATGCGGAGAGTTTAAACTTTTAAGCTCGTAAACTAGGAAGTATCACTACTGGCTCGAACAAAACGTATTTTTTCTGTGGCACCAGTCAGTAAAGGGATTCAAGCGTAGATTCGTGTAACGAATAAAAAATAAGTTTACGCACTCACTTATATTGTTATACGCTACGGTTTCTACGTCGATGTACGTACAACGTATGTACGTACTTACTACGTAGAAAAAATAGAGTTATATTTTGTTACAACCTTGGCGTTACCTTTTTTTTGTTTAGCTACACGAGTCATTGTGTGGGACGAGTTTTGTCAGCACTGTGACTGTAACTATAGAATTAGTAACGCAGTAGTAATAATAGTCAGTAACTTACGAAAAAATCGTGTTGCTGTAAAAAGGCCACGGTAACAATTTGAAA
Organism: Lobophora halterata; assembly: GCA_932526365.1. Classification (NCBI taxonomy): domain Eukaryota; kingdom Metazoa; phylum Arthropoda; class Insecta; order Lepidoptera; family Geometridae; genus Lobophora; species Lobophora halterata. Next base: position 11,179,578 of record OW052001.1, read on the forward strand.
TTATAATGTTTCATTGTTTGTTACATTGCACGAATTCTATATTATTATAGTTTGCCACAGACATAATAAGTCTTGTTTGTGTGCAAAGAACAATAATTAAATAGACTTAAAATAGCCACAACCTTGATTCTTCTGCCTTAAGTTCCTTAAGTTTTTTTGTTTTTTTTTTCAATCAGATTACGTGGTGATAATGCTTAAAAAATTTAACTATTCCTTTAATATCAGAAGCTCGTGATATCAGAAGTAATATATCTTAGATCTTCCCGCCCTGTCAATGATAAGATTACACGCTTTCTCATGACCAAAACAGTGCAACACACTACGCAGGGCTTAGAATTACAATGAATGCCAACACGACTAAATTTGCGTTTGTTTTTGATACTCAGTCTCCATTTTTTGACGTGACTACGTCTAATAAATCGATGAACGCTGCATGCACGAAAACGTTGACGTCATTGTCCGGTAACGCTGTCATTGTCCGGTAACGCTCATTGTCCCGTTACGCTGGTAGTCACATTAAACCAACCGTAAACCAACTTTACGGACAACCAATTTTTGTTATACGCCCGCATCCTCGTAATGAAGGCCACTGAAACGCAGAATTAATAATGAACAGAGGTGTCAGCGGGCTCATTTACGTGATAAACCTGCCACTTTCGGTGATACAGTCGTTAGAGGGCGCGCGTGACGCACATACGCGAATACGGTTATTGGATAAACAATAATGGAGACGAATAATGGGAATGCTGTGTTATTGGATATATGGAGATGAGAAATAAGTATTTATGCGCGGTTGTAAAGGCTATCGTAGACTTTATTGGGGTTTCTTAATAGTGTTTTAAATTATGCAATATACATAATAATAAGGCTGAATGCTAATCAAATCTAATTGATTTTTATGTTTAAATTTAATTTATTCATAAACATATTATATTTAAAAAAGGTTTATTACAGAATATCGAGTTAGTACGCCAACTAAAATGGATCATCCGTCAATTTATCACTAAAAAAATAATTTAATATTCAAAAAATAATATTAGGACGAATACAAAAACAAAATACTTTACAAGAGATTTTTCACATTCAATACTTTGAAAAGGTGAAATACATTTTGATTCCGTTTATTTCTACTTACATAGATATTAGTAAATCTCAGAGGTCAACCAAGTGTCTATTATTCTTAACTTATAATCATCATAGAAACTCCTGCATCTGATAGATATATTGTTTTATCGTTGAAGCTGTAAAGCAAATATAGTGATTATGTAGAACACCATAAAGTTGGGATTCGCATAAACTTTCCGCCGAAAGCCATAACATATTGGAAACTCATTGTCGTAAATCCATTGCTCTATTCAGATCGCTATAAATCCAGCCTCTAACTCTGTTTAGAACATTCAGCAGTCGTCACATAACTTTAAATTATCAAACTCTATCCTACCAATATTATAAATGCGAAATAAGAATAGATTCATACATATTATTGTTGCAGAATCACGCCAAAATTACTGAAACGATTGAGCTGAAATTTGTTATGGGTACCGATAGCTTTTAATATTCTATCTAGCTTCAAACTAAGCAGACTGAAAAAATGACGTCACCTAAGTAAACGAAATTGCGTATTTTGCTGCTCTGTGACTTTTGAGTGGTGCTTACGGTCACTAGAACAGTCCGATTAAAGTCGGTTGTTGTAGGTTTTTGACGTGATTACGTCTAATAAATCGATGAACGCCGTCGCGCCGGTTGCATGCACGAATACGTTGACGTCATTGTCCGGTAACGCTCATTGTCCCGTTACGGTAGTCACGTTAAACTATCGTCCGTAAACCAACTTTACAGGCAACCAATTTTTTGCTAAACCATGATTTTTTTGTCGGTTGATATACAAAGACGTTTTGTTATCTCTTACTTCGGACAAAGCCGTGAGGAACCACTAGTTTGAAATAAGTCTAGCGCTAGGGACCAAGAGAATCTTTAATACTGTGTTGCCAAGTCTCGTTGTTGGCAACACATGTGAGTGTAGTTCACGATCGGGACAATGTTTTGCACTTAGTAAAACAATTGTCTAGTGAAGAACGAGGATCTTCAATTTGGTTCATGAGATGTGTGGGAAATAAATAATGAACGTTTCTTAAAAACGTAAACTTTTGTCACTGTTAACTCTAAGAAAGTGTTAAATAATAAATAAATATTTTGGACCTTTTACACAACGCCATCTAGCCCCAAACTAAGCAGAGCTTGTACTATGGGAACTATACATAGAATACATAGAAAATACCAAGACTCAGGACAAACACCGATGTTCATCACACAAATGTTTGCCCTGAAGCGGGAATCGAACCCGCGCCACCGGGCGTGACAGTACAATACACTAGCCATTCGACCATCCGTGTCGTCGAGTGGTATTTTTGCAAATTAATAAGTTTACAGCTAAAACAAATCAAATCTTTTTCAGCAGTTAACTGACAACTGCCATAGAGTTATGCAAAACAAAACATTGGAGTACAAGTGAATAGGTACATTTAAAAACAGTTACAGGTTGCCCTTATATCAATATTAATATTGATATATTTCATTTCATTTATTCCAGGAAACAATCAATACATTGTGTTTGGATATTTAACAACTAACACTTATGAAAATTTATTAAATTAGGTACATGCAACAATACTAACAAATTAAAATCTAGTCTATGTGGGGAAGTTAAATGTAAAAAGAATGTCCAATAATAGTAAAATATATATATATATATATAAATATAGATAGATAAATAGAAAATGTTTTATTGCAAAAAGTAAAAAAACAAGTACATAGGCGAACTTAGTGCTAGTTAGCATTCTCTTAAATAAATAAAATAAAAAATGTAAGGCCAACCTGTAACTGTAACCTGTAACTCAATATTAATATTGATATAAGGGCAACCTGTAACTGTTTTTAAATGTACCTATTCACTTGTTCTCTATTGTTTTGTTTTGCAAAACTTATATCAATATTAATATTAATAAGCCTTGCTATACAAAGAGGCAATGCAGCCAGTATCCTCGGCACGCTGCCATCGGGTATCGAGTTGGAGCAGTTGAGCTACCTATAGATCGTTTGCAACGGTCTATGGGTGGCCCAATTGTTTCCTATTGTAAATTTTGTAATATACCTATAAATAGATTGTAGTAGTTAGCTTATGCTGTAATAAAAAATTTTTTATTTAATATATTAATATTAATATTGATATATGGGCAACCTGTAACTGTAGTAAAATATATCTGAAAAATGTAAATCCATTATTGGCATTGTAAGTCTTATCATTAAGGGGAATCCACAATCCTCGTGTTTTAAAATTAACCCTACTAACTTAAAAACACGTATAAAATCTAAATTAAAGTATGAAACCTTTCACTTTTTTTGTTGACGAAATCAAAAAACATGGACGTAACAAATAGTGTGAAGAAATTACTATAATACGGCGTACTTTTTGAGTATTTGTCCGAATCATTTTGTATGGAATTCGGATTTGAGGATTGGCCTTAAATCTAATTTATTATTACTCTAAAGAGCTGTGGATTTTGTAAAAATAAAAATAAAATAAAATAAAATTATATAGATCGTCAAGAGTTAACTTAGGTATCTAGTTTTATCTCGTTTGCGATTAAAATTCTACTCAGGTATCTGCCATAATAAAATTGTACAATCAAGTTAGATCTTAGTTAGATTAAGAGCAATTTGAATAATATTATTCCCAACACGAAGTGGATTCACCTTTCATTTAATTTATTTCCCGTGGTGTTAAATGAACAAACCTACGTCGTGTTGCAAGTGTATTTATTTAACTAAAAGTGAAAGTCCAATATTGAGTTCGACTTAAACCTCATCAAGTATTAATTTATGATTATGATAAACAATAATTTCAAAATAAAATGTAAAAACGAAGGTATCAACTTAATGTTATCATCTATAAAACATAGTTTACGAGGAATGAGATAATCAAATGTAAAAGGTTAAAAGTTAAATAAATACCTTCAAATCGTTCCCAAAATGTAGCATAAGCTTACTACTACGATATATTTTAAAAATTTATAAAAGGAAACAATTGGGCCACCCATAGACTGTTGCAAACGATCTATAGGTAGCTAAGCTGCTCTAACTCGATACCCGATGGCAGCGTGCAGAGGATACTGGCTGCATTGCCTATTGATAAGCTGCCAGCCCTCTGATCACGCGTCGCTTCGACCAGACGCTCTGACAACAATTTTATAAAATTGTACAAAGTAAAGTGATCTTACAGTGTCATTATTTGAATAAGGTATGTACATAAGCCATGAAATAACACAGAACCAGGTTAAGTACATTCGGTTAGTGCCATAAATGTTTATAGGAACAATAATACACAAAGTAGCGTTCAAAACGTTCTATTACCTTCCATAAAACCTGAAAAGCAATATTTCGAAAGATAAAAGTCATTTCGCAAAATAAAAGGCCGCATTTTGCGAGATGGCCGTATTTCTTGAAGTGCAGCAATATGTAAAAGTCAGGATCTTGCGAAAAATGCAGAAGTTTTCGGATAGGAAATATGAGGAATTTTTAATGATTATTTCGAATTCTGTGACTTCTTTCAGCTTGAAAGAGAATCGTATAATGTGTTGAACGTTAAGAACATCAGGCAAACAGAATGACTGGAAGTAGAAAGAAAAAAAAGTAGCAGAAAGTTGGAAGATAAGTTTTGTAATAAATAATAGACTACTAAAACAATTTTTAAGTACATAAATAAATTTTATTATTGGTACATAATTTAGCATCAAAAGTTCTATCATTCCTTGTTGAGGCATTGAGGTCATTAGATTATTAGAGGAACAATAGATCAATAAAATTTTTACTTAACAGTATTTGTTTATAATCAGGTATAGAAATAAGCAAAAAAAAATATTTATTTCGGAAAATACACATTTTTTGAACATTTTAAATGCAGTTCTAATTTTCATCATCGAGCCCGTGACTGCTAACAACATTTTTCTACAACTATAGCCGTTTAGATTTTGCCTTCAAAGGGTAGTCGAGAGAATTCATCCTGAATAGCTAGCATAGAATTTAAAACAGACCACAGTCTTACAAATATGAGTTACAATGCAACTGTAACAGCCTCAAACGTTTAGCAACAGCATAATGTAGGTAGGTAGATGCTAAACAGAACAGACATTTCAGATGATAATGGTGAATTTCGGTAAATTCATATTACTACAACGAATAATGCAGTATGTAAAATTTTATATAAATTTAAAAAATATTAGATATTATGTCGCAGTGTCATAAAAAAACTTTCATACTTTATCAAACATCACATCTTTTTACTAACTATAGGCGCTGAGTGGGTTACCCAAACATTATAATTGTTAATTATAACTGTTTTCTGACAATATGTGTAGAGTAATTTTGTGAAAATGGGACGAAAGTGTGTAACAGAAAGTTGACCGTTAGATAATACCATTTAGCAACCTCCGAAAAATGAAATGAATACAATCATTCCAAATTTAAATTTTGCTTTTTACCAAGGTAAGTTGTTAGATGTTACACATCATATGCGACTACTGTAAGGCTCACTATTTTTTTTTCTTGTAGTGTCACTACTGCTTAAAACGCTAGTCTCAGCTCTACATTTCGAGTGACGTTTAGTGCCGTCGCGACAAGCCAAGTCGTTATTGCGAATTATTGCTCTTACTTGGGCTGTATTTTGAAATTTAAACTCTTGTTCTGTTTGGCACATCTGAATTATAGAACGGAAGCTTAGAAGTTTCTGTTATAGATGATATTGAATGCTAGAATTTCAGTTCTTTCAAATAAACAAGTCAATTAAAAAAAGGTAAGTACTGATTTTAATTACTTACTTTAATTTTTAATAATCGCCTGTCAAAGTTTTATTTTGTTGTAAATGCTACTACTTATGTATAATGAATTGATGAATAAAGAAATTAAAAACTTTTTAGTAAATGATTCTATGTAGAAAGAAATGATGCCTAAGGAATTCTATGTTTATCTCTATCAGACCTTAAAGTTTTGGAAGTTAAGGCCCAGAATGTCGCGCGCCGCGTCGCTATTCTCCACTCCACCACTTTTCTAAAATGTATACTGTATACATTTTATAAAATCTTCAAAAATTTACAAACATGCGAGTGAGATAGCGGCGCGCGGGATTCTTGACCTTAGAAAGGTTCCATCAACCCAATACACATAAAAAAATATAAAAATAGACATAAATCAAAATCAGGTACACTGAAGAACACGCAGAGATATTTAACCACATTGACCTTTCCATTGACATTCTTAAAGACTTAAATTTATATCCAAACTTGACATTTAACGTCCAAAGGCGGGTTTACACTAAACGAACAACGAACTAGAGCTAGAGCAAGAGCATTCTTTCTTGATCTCTTAGTGTTAACGAAAGCTCGTTTTCAGCGTTTACACCAAAATATCAACAAGCATCAAGAACTAGAATTCTAGAACACAAGAACACCTTTGAAGAGACCGCTCCGGGAAGCGAGGACGTCCCAACACGTGAGAACGTTCTTAGCTACTGTTCGCGCGCTCTAGTGCTGATTTCATCAAGCGAGCGAGCATTCTTAGAATATTCCATAGAATCTATGCAAGCTAAAGGCGGGTTTACACTAAACGAACAGCGAGCTAGAGCTAAAACAAGAGCATTATTTCTTCATCTCTTAGTGTTAACGAAAGCTCGTTTTCAGCGTTTAGGTTCTTACACCAAAATATCAACAAGCACCAAGAACTAGAATTCTAGAACACAAGAACACTTTTGAAGAGATCGCTCCTGGAAGCGAGAACGTCCGAACACGTAAGAACGTTCTAAGCTACTGTTCGCGCGCTCTAGTGCCATTTACATCAAGCAAGCGAGCATTCTTAGACATTCCATAGAATTTATGCGAGCTAAGATATAACAACGAAGGATGTTCTGTTTCTCTTTACACTAATAGAATTTGACGGAGAAGGGATAGAATGAGCTTCCGCTCGTCTGGTGAAATCGGCCTTAAGCTATCATTTACTCATTCACTTGCTATAAAGATGATAGAGACGGAGATAGGTTACATTGTAACCTTTGTAAAGCTATTAATTTGATAGAAAACTCACTAATTGGAGAGATTCATCGCGCATTGGATCTCACCTTTTTGAACTCACAGCAGTTTTTTACTATTTCGATATTTAACAGCTTTTACTTTATCTATAACGATTCAAGTGGGTTCTAAAATAACTAATGAATAATACTTATTACCAGAATATTTAAAAGCCTACTTCGAATGAGATAGCCATGAAAATCAACAAAAGCATCTTATTTCTTCTAATACATTTTTAATAATATGTTTGTATTTTTATTATTATTGAATTTTGCACAGAAAAAATAAAATGAGCTTGTTTGTATAGTTATTATTCAAATATAAATTTATGACTTATAAGGAGTTGAAAATTGCTGCAAAAACAGCCTATTTATATAACTATATTTATATATCATCGAATCGAAAAGCAATAAGTTCGTAGTACAGAACCGTATTCATAGTTTTATCTATGTTCGTATCAGATAAAATTGTGTACACTAAGCAATATCCTTGAACTATCTCACCATTGGAAAGTTATGCAGAAAGGGTCCTACTTACACTGGATACTTTTTACTTACGTGTAGATACGATGACAGTGGCGCTTGACAACGTTAGAAAAAATATAACAAGGGAAAAAGTTGTAGGACGTAAGACATCGTAATAATGGCTTCTTGTTGTCTTGAAGAAAGGGTTATTCTTAGTTACTTTTATCATAAATGTGATCTAAAGATAAGTAGGGTAGTACCACAGAAGTATTAAGGTATAGAAACATAATGTAGTACAATGAAAATGCGACAAAAAAAAGAAGCCACATTGGCTAGATATATTGGCTTTAATACATACAGAGATAAGCACAGAGACAGCAAATAAGTAGGTAGGTAAATCTGTTAGTGTATTGTGTTATTTAACATTTTTAAGAAGGTATCGATGTATTTAAATTACTAACTTTGACATTTCACTATCATCTATTATTATTTTATCCAATCATTTGACGTAAAATTGGCACATTATAAATGATAGAGTATAAGGCACTAATACTATTTTTCACAACATACTTCATGTAAACTATGTTCTGGTTCTTGGCAATATCATAGACAAATATACCACTTGTGGTATATTGGTCTATGGTAATATTAATGATAATTTTGTAAACAAACATAATCATTTTCTGTGTAATTTATTGTTATTATTATATATTTAGTACCACAAGTGAATACTGCTAGACTCAATGTATCCACCATCCTTTTGTACGTAATCTGTAAGAAGCTGTTTGTTGTATTCCATTAAATATTAAAAAAAAAGTAAAAAAATTATAAAACTGAATCAGGAGAGCACGTTCGTCTTATCATTATTTCCATAAAAAAACCTCCCCTAAGAGGTGCCATCAACAATCACATTCACACGCCACCCGCAGAATTCTAACCTATGATATTAAAAATTTTATTATAATAAAAAGTCCAAATTATCCTCCATACTAATTAGTTCTAATTACTCTGCACGAATATGATAAGGGTGTTCAAATAATGTTATTGCATACTCGGTTTTATGATAATGGCCGTAAGAGCTTTTAGCGTTGGCCCGGCTAGTGTTACTGCGTTCGGGCTTAGTATTTTAGTTTAAGTATTAATTAATAGGTTCGTTAGGTTAATAAAGTAGCTGTAAATTTGATTAATTAGAGAGAGCGAAGAGGTTTTTACTGTCTACTTTGGTTTTATGATCTTTTTATATTACCTATGCATTAATATCTATCTATAAATACACTATCTATCTATATTATACTCTATTATGCGTATTTTTTTCCTGGTGATAAAAAATTTACGGTGTTTATGTAAAAAAGGGTTTATCCTGGCTGACTAACTGACAGACAACGCACAGTCTAAACCAATGAACGTAGAGACTTGAAATTTGGATGGTATTTTCGTCAAGAAATGTAGGCGTGTACTAAGAAAGGAATTTTGCTAATTCACAACGCAGACTAAGTTAGCAAGTCTAAAAAAAAAATTACATCACGCTTTAGAGTTTCATTTATTTTCCATTATTTATATTAAAAGCAGACAGGATTATGCTGTTTCAGTTTTATTATAATGCAAATGTAGGTTAAGTAAAAATCCATTTACTTTTTCTACGTTTTTATGGACGCGTAAATAAATTTATCAAGCACTCAGTTTCAGTGGAATGAAAATATGATTTTAGATGGAAAATTAAAAAATATTTACGGACTACTTTAGGACACAGAGCTACTCAAGTATAGTGTTCTGCTTGAATATAAAGCTTTATCATAAAGGGCCTATTACGAATACGTCAAAAATATGTATAGTTATGTTGTGTTTATAACTAAAATAATAAATAAAACCTCTAGTATATTTTGGTCCGATGCAAAATTTCGAAACAGAAAATTAACAGCGCTCTTTAGTTTTTTTTAGCTTAAAATGAGTGCATTAGCTTTTTCATTGTTTTGAAAATCTATAGTTTATAGTATAATATAAATATATCTGTATCCAAATAAGGGACGAAAAAGGTAAAAAGATTATTTCGTTTTTAAAAAAGATGACATCGATTTTTGGACACCTTAGCAGGGTGTCCATAAATCGATGTCATCTTTTTGATGTATAAGATCTCTCCTCTCGCTTTCCGTCAATTTGTGACTGCGGTTTCGTGAAATGCAACGGAAGTCTGTAATAGTAAGTTAGCCGTCAGATAGTACCTCAGAATAATGAAGTAAATAAAATCCTTCCAAATTTAAATGACATGACAAATGTAAGGCGACTACTGTTAGCCATGCTCATTTTAATTCGTTAATCTTTTCTCTAATGTCGACTTGCACCAAACTATCGAAGTTTTTAAGCAATTACTTAAGTCGCTTGACAGTCTTAACGGTCTGAATTTGGACCGTTAAGAACTGGCAAGCAATAAAAGTAATTGCTTAGGAGCTTTGACAGTTTGGTGCAAGTAGGCATAAGTGTTCTAATAGAAATGCCATTAGAAATTAATGTATGCTTATAAGTGCATACCCATAAATCTAATATTTGTTCCTAGCAACACAAGATACACTCAGTACACACTACGTAGTCTGAAAACGGGTCAATATTTACCTTTACTGAGTGAGTTTCGCAACAACGCACGCATTGTTTGTGTTCCGATATTTTTATCGTGTGTTATCGAAGTATCGGCAGGTTATCGGTCGTCGCCGCGTGTAAGTAATTCTGTGTCACAGATAGTAGAACACAATCATATAGAGTAGAATATTGCAGGTCACACAGTCAGAACTCTTTTTGATATGTATCATCGTTTCTCCCGGTTTCTAACAATTTGTGGCAGTGATTTCGTGAAATTCAACGGAAGAACAGGAAGTTATCCATAAGATGGTATCATGGCACTAACCTCAGAAAAATTAAGAATACATAGTAGAATATTGCGGGTCACACAGTAAGATCTTTCCTCTCGCTTTTGAAGATCTTTCCTCTCGCTTTCTGTCAATTGGTGGTAGTGCTTTTATAAAATGCAATGGAACTGTGTAACAGGAAGTTAGCCATCAGATGGTACTAACCTCAGAAAAATGAAGTAAATAATAATCCTTCGAAATTTTAATGAGATGTCAGCTCATTTTTTTTGTGGAATGAGTATTATACTTTGTTATTAATGTAAATGGGATATTTACTATGATAAATGTTGAGTTTTTAGTTACAGATTTCGGACAATAGCGTAAAGATACGGTTTTTATAATTTTATTCATGTTATAAAAAAAATATATTGATAATAATGCTGCCATAGTTTCGAATTATGTAGTTATAAAATATAATCTCTTATTACTACATCACTATGTATATTGGAAGTAACTTTTTAAATAAATATTGGCTCGCTTCGTCAACAGTCCATGAAAAAAGCGGCTTTTGCGGATGTGGCTTTATTTGGTGTGACATTGACAACTCTTTGACAGGTGACTTTGTCAAAATGTCGAATAAAAAGAGGATAAACGGCCAAAGGCGTTTGTTATTTTAGAATTTTTTGGTGCACCGGCATTGTGACCACTTGCAATAAAATATGTACCCAGGTAAATGATGTTTTGTTAGAAAACAACAAGTAAGGCGAGTTAAGCCATAGTTTTGAAAATAATTCTACCTTCTTATCTTTATTACTATAGTTAAATATGTAATTTCACAGAAGTATAGAAACAAAATGTAGTACACTGAAAATATGCCCAGTAAAAGGGAGCCACTTTGGCTAACTTCTAGTATATTTTGGTCCGATGCAATTTTTCGAAAAAGAGAAGTAGGCTAGATAAATATTATATGTTAAAACTACTAGGCTTTTTTGTTGTTAATAAAACAACATCGTAAAAAGTAACAAACATTATTTGAAAATGGAAATATTTCATTTTTATTGACAAGGTGTCTGAATTTTTTTGGTCCTGTCTTACGATTCCCTTTTGGTTTGATACTGTCCATCTTGTTCTAAAGGAACATCGTTGTTCATCTATGTTTAATTTTAGTTTTCCTATATTTTAGCATTCAGTAAGTAGTAAGTTGCAAACAAGACAAGAATAAATACTTATCAATATAAAAAAAAGGCTTGGCAATATTATTAAAACCTAACTGACTGACTGCCTGACTGACAGACAACGTACAGGCCAAATCGCTAAACGTAGAGACTTGAAACTTAAGGATTTGTTTGTCAAGAGCTGGAAATAAAAGTGAACTAAAAAAATAATTTTAAAATTTTCCAACGCAAACGAAGTTGCGGCTGTTTCAGCTAGTTTGAAATAAGAGTTAAAAATTATCCTCTCTCAGCCATGTTCAAAGACATCGCATTATATATACGAAACGCCGATAATGCCTTACAGGCTTTCTGTCCGTTGTGTGCAATGTGCATTCGAGGTTTCAAGGCATGATAGCATCTCGAGTGAACAGCTGACTCATTATAGCTAGAATGCCGCTATTTCGCTCACACATTTGTATATTTTTGAAGATATAAATCTACTAAGTAGGTATTTTATAAATAAAAAAAAAGTGGAGTGATGAATTTGTTACTACAACATCACGAATTTTTTATGTATATTTTTTGTTTAAATATTAAACATATTTTTTTTTCACTTTTGCAAAAGAGATTAGGAAAATCAGTTTTGTTTAATCTCCTCCGCTTATGTTAAACATATCAAAGCAAAAAAAACGTACTATAGGAACCAGATAACGGATGGAATACGTCTTATTTGCTTTTTTTTGTTAATACACACTTTTAGTACATCTTAAACACCCAGACTTAGAACAAACACCAATGTTCATCATGTTGGTAATGATCCTGCTTACGAAGCTTGGTGGTCTGGGTTCGATCCTCGGCCGGGGCGAATATTTGACGAACACAAATATTGGTTTTTGGGTCTTGGATGTTGTGATGTCTTGTATGTTTCCATACCACCTGCAACACAGGTCCTAGTGCAGGGGTGTGAGTGTGTGTGAATGTCTATTTGTCTATGTTTATGTCATCACACAAATGTCTGTCCTGAATCGGGAATCGAACCCGCGACACTGGCGTGGCAGTCCAACACACTTGCTACTCAACCATCCGTGTCGACCTTCGAGAATCTAGCAAAAGGAGACGTCAAACGTCAGAATCTGCACACATAAATTACTGTCATTTTTTACGGGGGACAAAGTAAACACGCATTGCACACGCGCCTAACAAAATCTTATTCAAGTAAACGCACAATATAATAATCTCGCACACCATCTTAAATATACATTCAGTTATCAAATAAACAGCAAATAGTTTTATTTAAAGTGAATGGCCAAGAAGGTTATATGGCCAACAGCAGGGGGTACGCCTTGCATTAACATCTCCTTTGGCTAGATTCTCGCAGATGAGAAATTAAACAAATAAATGAACACAGTCGACAGTTATTTTTTAACCCAGCTGTGTGTCATTTTACCTGTGTCCAGTGCACGAAGCTTGCATACAGGAAGCATACATTCTCAAGGAATACATTTTTCAGAAGTAACCTATTTATTATTTTACATTGCCTTCGCGATTTTGTTTGAGCTTGTTGCATCATCAAAAATGAAAAGCTTATTGTACAAGAGCATAAAAGAGTAGGTAAACATAAACATTCACACACTCATTCACACACTCACACCCCTGCACTAGGATTCCCTGTGTCGCAGGTGGCGTGGACACATACAAGACATCACAACACAACATCCAAGACCCGAGAACAAACATTTGTGTTCGTCACAAATATTTGCCCCGGCCGGGAATCGAACCCGGAACACCAAGCTTCGTAGGCAGGGTCACTACCAACTAAGCCACGGTGTCGTCAAAAGGTATCGAGGTATTGTGAAATTTACGATATCAAAAATGCGCTGTGGAATTTTTGATTAAATTTGATTTAAAGAAAAAAATGTATTTATAGAAGAGCATGAAATAGTTTAAAGATATTGAAGTATCGTAAATTTACGTTATCAAAAACTTCGTAGACTTATTAGGTACTCTATCTACCATTTAATCGTGAAGATCTATAATTAGCTTTAAGTTACCTAGAATTAAGTTAGTGAATTTATAAGCTGTTGGTTTCCAATCTATAATAAATAAATAAATAATGTTCAAACATTACTGTGTTGTGGGTTGGTGGGCACTGCTTATTGCGAAATTAAGTAGAAAACAAGATTCACAAGTAAAAGAAAGTTTTTAGAGGTTGACTTCACAGCTTCATCATTATGGTATTTTTAACCCTTTATCGCATACTACTAAACGCTACGACTCTACTATATTTTTTTTTTAAATCACTATAATTTTTGATGTCTTCAAGTCAAGAGGGTTATGGAATATTCTAGGTATTTAAGCGTGCGGCATGAGATTAAAACAACCTAGTTTTCAATCGCGTAAATCAATTTTTTTACTATAAATAGTAAAAATTATTAGATAATTATTCGGGTCTTTTAGCGTTTTTATTCTAATAACTACATGTGATTAATGCGAAAGTACTAAAAACAAAGCAAAAAGTAATCTCCAAAAAACCCAGAGGAGTGGTATTAGTCGCACTAGTTCAATCAAAAAGTCTCATCCAAAACAGCGAAGTCAATTGAAAAGCACGATACACGTATGTCTGTCAACGAGCGATCTAACACGCGTCCTGTCCAATTTATCCAACATGGCCCTTCCGTCGAGACAGGGCTATATTGCTACACGTGAAAATTTACGACCAACTGAACCGGTTAGATCTAAATATAACCGGAATTTTATGGAGATTGACCCCTCTTTCATAAACAGATATCCGTTTGATATGGATTTGCGGCTCAAGCGAAAATCTCTGAGGTTCAAATGAAATTCGTCTCTGTTTTTATGGCCACTATTTTGATTTATCTACGTATACCTAGTAAGTTGCAATAGGATAGGTATTAGCTATAGATGGATACTATAGATAGGTATATTTTTTTCTTAAAAATAAGAGTATTCATTCTCAGAGGCAGAGTAGATGAGTGAAGAGATAGAGCTAGTATATTTACCAAATTACAAAAAAATAAACTACCTACATTACTACTTCAAAACATCTTCTTAATAAATCTATCAAATGTAACTTAACTCGTAAAATTAAGTACCTAAGTATTTGTATATAAAATATAAATCGTTAGTTCTGATAAGTACAGTATGCATTATTAGTTCATTCAACAAAAGCAATAGCTGGTAGTATAATAGAATCCCTAAAAGCCATATTTCTCATAAACACTCGTGAAAAAAAATATAATTGGTACAATAGTACACCCGTATGGCACACAATCGATCGATAACTCATCGACAGATGGCCCCCAATCATTAGTAACGAGATCCCATTTGGCAGTTATTGGGTTTAGGGTTAGAATATATTCGAAATTCGAACAGTGATTAGAAAAATGTAATGATTCGGATTTCAAATTAAATTAATAACCGAACTGAATGTTCGATTCGAAATTTTAAATTCGTATTGTACCTAATATTTATCGGATGTCGATTACCATGAGATAAAAGGGTACCAGCAAAGAATAAATAATATTATTACATAGTACCAGTTAAAAAAAATTAAACAAGAAATATAGATTAAAATCTAAAAACTATTTTATGCTTTTGCTCTTTCTCGCTTACTATACGAAATATACTTACCGCTTTTTATGGTTTTAGAATGCATTTGTTGTTATCAAGTTGTAAGTTAAACTGAAACTGAAAATTTTAGCCGGATAGCTAATCGAAAAGAACTTGAATTGCAAGATTCCACCCGGAACGACAGAATGACAGACAAAAAAGAAAGTGACGTGGTAAAAAGTGACTTAAAATTAAAAAAAAATTAAGTTGGAATGTTGAAAACATGTATTGTCCCGGAATATGATATACCCTCTTGAAAAATAATATATTCTTTATCTCTTAAAGTTAAAAGCGGCAAAGCAATTCTTACCAACCTTCCGCCAGGATTTTAATGAAATAATATACCTCTACTCAAGTTTTGACGGCGTAATTGAAATTCTTATCATCTGCAGAGCATCGAGGAAACTCAGAAACAAATTATTTCGTTTTCTAAGAAGCAACAATTCCAACTTTCGTCTAAATGCAAAAGCAGTGCCAGTAAGTAGGCCAGTGCTGGAAGTGCTATTTCCTCTCATAATCATGAATTTCTAAATTTTCTAATAAACGTTTAATCTAAGGAAATGGCAAACGTTATTGTTAAGGAAAAATATTTTTTAACATCCAAAGTATTCTAAAGATACCTTGGATTTTGCGCGCCTAAATTTTTAAGCTGCACCTTTACCGAATTTAATGTATAAAATTAATGTTAACAATTCAGTAGCCTGAATGAAATCGGGAAATGGAGGGAGGCCTTTGCCCAGCAGAGGGACAGCACAGGCTCAATATATTAATTATATTATATACGATAGCAAACTCACCTCAAATTAATTTTAGCCAGAATTAAAAAACGTAAAACCTATTTTGGAAATCGAACGTGTAGCAGATCGTGTGGGTGATTCTCACCGATTGGTAGTCACCTGTAACCGGGCGGCCAGGAGCCAATATTTCACGTCGTGTGATCTGATCGACGCCTAATTGGGCTTTGTCGCCAAATTGTTGAATAAACCGCCCGCCCTTGCTTTTTAGATTGTCCTTTTTGAACCATTCTTCCCGTGTTAGCTAGAGCCGGTTACATGATCTAAAATTATAGAGAGTTTTTTACAAGGTAAATAATTAAAGTAAAAGATCATTTATTTGTGACAACTAGATAAGTACTTACTAAAAATATTATGCAGTATGCTTAATATAATAGGTACTACTGATTACTGACGACACCGATGGTCGAATGGCAAGTGCCACGCCTGGTGTTGCGGGTTCGATTCCCGCTTCAGGACAAACATTTGTGTGATGAATATCGGTGTTTGTCTTGAGTCTGGGTGTTTTCTATGAATTATATGTATGTTTTTACAAAAAAAAAAAAGTATATAAGTATTGTATCAGTTAACTAGTTCCCATAGTACAAGTTCTGCTTAGTTTGGGGCTAGATGACGTTGTGTGAAATGTCCAAATAACTTATTTATTATTATTATTATTAGTGTTTCCTTTTAGGTCTCTCGCATAACGAGGAGTTACGTTTTTTCGCGGGCTTTTGGCCAAACGAAAAATTGATGATGTTATGTAGGCAGTGATAAAAACTTTCGTACAATACGGCAGGTGTTAAGAATAACAGCTTTTTGGAGTTGAATGTATGTGAGTTTGTGAATATCTAAAATTTTAAGGCTGGTGTGTAAGCTGTGTGGAATAACGCCTGTAGATGAGATAATGATTGGAATGGTTTTGACTGTATTTACTTTCCACTGGGTTTTTAATTCTATTGCTAAATCTGTGTACTTTGCGAGTTTTTCAGTGTGTGTTTTTGACAGGTTATGAGTGTTAGGGATCGCGATATCTATTAAATAAACTGTTATGTTAAGTTTGTCGTGAAGAGTGATATCAGGTCTGTTGTAATGAATAGTTTTGTCTGTAATTATTGTCCTGTCCCAGTAGAGTTTGTAATTGTTGGAATCTAGTATTATACCTGGAACGTACTTGTAGTATGCTATTCTTTCCTGTACGAGTTTATACTTATTATTATCATTATTATTACTAATCTTACAACTAAATACAAATGCAAAAAATACAAATGGCGAGACTAGCTGGGCGTTTTCTTATGGTAACAGATTACGCCTCTTCACAGGGCTTTGATTCAAATAGACCCATGCAACACTGCTATATCGCTAGTCTACCTTGAAATATTTTGATGATCAGTTTTGAAAAATCCAGTAATTTCACAAGCCACAGTAATTTTTAAAATCGATTTATAAAAAAAAAGTTTTGAAGTGACAAACATAAAAAAAATCAACCGAATTGAGAACCTCTTTATTTTTTACAGTCGGTTGAAAAATAATAAAATGTACTTATAAAGCTTCGACAGGTGACAGGGGGCTAGTTTACAAGCTACAAGCGATACAAGCAAACTCTCCGGCTTGTAGCTTGTAAAGTAGCCCCATTTTTACTTTTAATGTTTCTATTTCATAAATATTCGTCCCACGACGGCCTAGATTTTGGTCACAATTCTTTCTAAACCTAATATAATTCGATCGATCACGTAAATGTTTCACGATGAAATCTGTTTGAAAGGTCGTCTATTGTTCAACGTTATTGTTTTGAACAATAAAACCAATCAAAAGTTATCGCTGATTCGATGATTCAATGAAATTAACGCCCCCGTTTTATGCCTTTGGATAGTTTGATCCGAAATTGTGGTAGTAGGTAGTTGGATAACGAAAAATATTAGATAATTGATTGATTCAGGCGTCCATATATATCAACAAATTATATAAATATATTTAGTAATAAATCCGCTTGATTTCTACTTTTTGACTCTCGTTTCGA
The DNA here is from genome assembly GCA_932526365.1 of Lobophora halterata. Lineage (NCBI taxonomy): Eukaryota > Metazoa > Arthropoda > Insecta > Lepidoptera > Geometridae > Lobophora > Lobophora halterata. Next base: position 11,197,571 of record OW052001.1, read on the forward strand.
ACTTCGGTGAGTCCACACCTCCTGATGATGCCTCGTGTAGAGGCGAAACACGTGTCGTATCTTTAAACTTTGGTTTTCTGTTCGTTGACTCTTTGGTTTATAATATAGTAATATGTACTAAAGTTCTAAACTAAAGTTAAGTTAATTAAAACCTTTGTTTAGAAATCAAGCGGATTTATTACTAAATATATTTATATAATTTGTTGATAAAAATATTAGATTTACGTAATTAGAATTGAAAAATGAAATAATCAGGTAACGTAGGATATCGAAATAGGGACATGATAAGAAAAAGAAGGTAGGTAGACCTTTTTTTTCTTATCGTGTCACTATTTCACGCGCCTCGAAGAAGTACCTTTCGTGCACTTGTTTTTCACTTTTGAGGTTCTATGACGTGCCGTTTTTCTCACGATGTTTTCCGTTGCCGTTACCTAACTACCCAATAGGTATACCGAAACACTTTTTCGATTGAAAATTATAGTAATAAAACTGTAAGGAAAAAAAATTGGATCAGTTGGTCTACATTACATTTTTTTTATCACTACCTCACCCGCATCGGATTAGATAGAGTAAATCTGATTTCATTCACTCATATAATTATTCTGATGATAATACCTACGTTCTCTTCCAAAACAAAATTCGAAGGTCCCAGCTCAAAACAATATTTGGGAACCCCAAAAGAATACAATAAAATTTCAGTTTTAATACCCGTCGCTACCGGAGTCAACCGGAGTTTCATCCGACCGCAATGAGTGACAACCCTCGCTATTCAAGGTTGTCACCCTTCCAAATGTTATAATAACAATTCATATAACGAGATAAGTAAAAATACGAGCTTGTTAAACCGTAAAAAGTAATATTGGGGTGCAGAGTCAACAGTTGTGGAATAATGTTATGCACCCTGTATGTCGGTTAACACCTATCGGAAGAACTATTCAGAACAATTTTTTTTTTTACATATTTACTTATCTAATATTTGTTACGTTCCCCGAACTTGTTTTTGGAACTCCCCAACTAATATTTTTTTTATATGAATTATTATATCAATTAATGTTTTAAAAAAAAGTTTGGTTGCTCTCTATTGTGTGATTTTGTGTATAATAATATTATATGTAGGTATATTTGTGTTTTAATTCGGTTCATATTATGTATAATTCTTAAGTTCTGGGGTATCAAACAAACAATAAAAACACAACCGAATTGAAAACATCCTCCATTTTGTGGAAATCATTCCAAAGTGTGGTATAACACTTCAAAATAAAAATCGTTTCATATTTTTTTTACATCATAGACAAACTTTACCATACCTAGGGTTGCCCCATTTTTGTTACCTAGGGTTGGCCAATGTTTGGCCAGGTCATCAACCTCGCCATAAATGCTCCACATTCAATTAAATATTCAATCGCGCTCCTGCCGTGGCATTGTGGCTCGCACTACGGTTAATAACTATTCTGGGCCAACAAATTACTAGGCACCGTGATGCGACGTCATTCTGTCAAAGATGATGTAGACAGGGCATACAGAAGTTTTCAATTTATTTGTACCTACTTATACTTGAAGGTGTCTTTGCAAGACGTCACGATCCGCAGCAGTGAGGGACCGATCGAGGAGGAGGAGGAGGAGGTACCTACTTATATAATTTTTATGATTTTAATAACATCCAAAAACATCTTATGAAACTTTGTGAATAAAATCTTAATATCGCTAAAAAGCACTACGTAAAAGCACCAGAAGTGCCGTGTACTTTAATATTCTGTAATTCTGTATTTAGTTAGACCACCAAATTTAGAACAGAATATAGGTAGTTAATGTATTTTAGATTTAGAGCGTAATTTATAAAGTCAATGATCTCATTAAATGTAAATTCTAATAACTTTTATTCTAATAAAAGATTCCAGTGGGTGAATGTCAACTATTCATAAAAATCAGTGGACTGTAAAGCTCAAAATGGCGGACAAAGTTTTAAGGTCTGGTTCACCAAAGCACTTAGACTTAGCAAACATTTCGGATAATGTAGGTTACTTATGAGAAGAGTAATTTATTACGTACTCTATTAAATAAATTAGTTCAAAGATTAACTTTTCAGTATTAAATTTGACAATTGACAAAGAGGGCACTATCCTTTTTGGGCATCTTACCCTGTTTTACCCTAAATTATTTAGAAAGTTTTACGAAGTCACTCAATTATTGATATTTTCTATTTACGTATTCGCTAAAATGGTTGTCCTTTCAGTAATTTCAATGAGTTTCCATAAATTTACATTTTATACAAAGCAATTTGTCTAGCAAAGTTATAATTTAAGCTGATTTAATAAAGGCTTCGGTCAAACTTAGCAATAAAGAAAATATTTCAAGATAAGCGTATTATTTTGTACAAGCCAACCTTTTTAGAGGATGAAACTCAACAATAAGAAAAATGTCTTTGTCAAAACGAAGCAACTAAATATTATAGACTTGAGGGATTTTAACAAATGAATACCTTTAGAACACAAGAAAATTCATTAGTTGAATAAAAAGAGATTTGCCGCGCGCCTTTTTTCTTTTTTTTTATGAGTGGCCAGTTTTACTTTAGAACAAACATTTTTACAATGCCATATGGGCGTTCTATTACTTAGAGTTTTCCACGAGTTTCCACACGAATTTGACGTTCCAAATTCAAATCACATTACTACCATTGGGAGTTTCATACAACATTACCTCCCTTGGTAGGTAATGCTTTGCTTTACCTTGATGATAGCATGATATGTAATTGGATATTGTCAAGCAGATGGTGTGAAAAATATGTTAACAGTACAAATGCAAATTTTACCAGGCATACAAATATTACATTACTTTTTAATTTATTATTATAATTATTATTATTATCCTGAGCTGTCCCATTGTAGGGCAAACGCCTCCCCCCATTTTCGCCAACGATCTCGATCTTGCGCTGCTGTTCTCCATTCCCTATACTTTTTAATTATTAATTAATAATTTGTTTATCGATTACTTGTCAGATTTTATCGTTATATCCGGCAGTGTCTTATCTATCAGGTTTGTGTTTACTCTGTGGAGCGTCTTAAGCAGGTACATGCATACAGATCGCTCTCAAAGCACCATCAAGCCAACCTGTCATTACCATTACCCTGCCATTCGGTCAAGAAGTAATTGCGCTACGGATCCCGGATTCAACTACGGGTTCTCTATGCAAGGCATTGTTTAATACCTATGTAGTGTGATATCATGACTAATATTTGTGATATCACGAATAGTTTTGCACCTATTTATCGTGATATGACGATAATAGTAGATTATGTACTAAGGGGATAAAGCAGTGTCTTATGTCGCGGGTGGCATATTGAACCCTGAGCTAACGAGGGACTCAGTTAACTCCTGAGCGAAGCGAGGGAGTTATGTAGAGTCCTGAGTGACGCGAGGGGTTCAAGCTACCCAAGACGAAGACAGGCTTTATCCCAGAGGAGCATACTCTACTTTTCACACCTTCTGCGAGGCAATAAAAAGCCAGGGCTCCAGCAGCGAACATGCACCGTCTTTTGTTTCACAATCTTTAAAATCGCGCCTTTTTTCTTTTTTTTTATGAGTGGCCAGTTTGATTTTCGAACAAACCTTTTTACAATGCCGTATGGACGTTCTTTTGCTATAAGCAATTTTGATAGATAGATGATGATGATAGAGAGGTAGATGGTTTTCCCACGAGTTTCCACACGAATTTGACGTTCCAAATTCAAATCACATTACAACCCTAGGGAGTTTCATACCACATTACCTCCCTAGAGAGGTAATGCTTTGCTTTACCTCGATGATAGCATGATATGTAATTGGACATTGTCGAGCAGGTGGTTTGAAAAAAATATATTGTTTATATCACATATATTGACAATGTGGTATACAGTTAATTTTGAACTTTAATGATGGTCATTTAATACTAGCGCTTGTCATGGTGAGCGATTTACTCGTAGGTATAATAGGTGTAAAGCGATTTTGAAAATCTGAACGTGGTCATCGACTTTTCATGCGGACTGTATCTCCCTATTGGGGTGATTTAATTTTTTACTAAAAGTCAGTTCGACAAGAAATTTAAGCGCGTACTAAGAAAATAGGTTTATCGACTCGTAACGCAAACAAAGTTGCGGGCATCAGCTAGTTTCATAACAAAATCCACTGTTTGTTAAATTACGAATTAAAATTCCTGACAAACATACCCTAGAAATTTTGAGTCTCTACGTTCAGTGGTTTAGGCTGTACATTGTCTGTCAGTCAGGTCCAAGCCTTTATTATTGATACATATTTTTTCTTATCGTGTCACTAGTTCTTTCGAACCAGTGTGGTGAAAGGATTTCAGGTGCGCCTCGAAGAGGCTCCCTTCGTGCACTCGACACATGTTTTCGAACTTTTGGTTCTACGACATGCCGGTTTCCTCACGGTGTTTTCCTTCACCGTTGCGAGAGCATGGGATGCATACATAATTTTTTTCGACCGAAAAAACCTATATAAGCATGACTGCCACCGGGATTCGAACCCGCGACCATCAGATCGCAAGGTAAGGGCCTCATCCACTCGGCCACCACGTCCACGTTGATACATAATGATAAAATATAACTAATGCAAGCTGTGGACGACATCTAGTTTGAATAAAGTAGAGGTCTGTAGGTACTACCACAAATATTAGGGTACCTAGGTTGTAGGTAAGGTACCTACCTAACCTATTACATAACCTTGCGTTAGGAGCATAATCTTTTTTTTGTCGGTCAAAAATCACAACAACCCTACCGAACGAGACAGCTACTTATCTATTCGGAAAGGTCAGAGCAAAACCACCTCTAGCGCAGTGTGATACAGTACTTATTACCTTAGACGCCCGCGACGAGCCACTTGTAGGTAAATATAATTTTTAGGCGCGTAATGGTGAGCGAACTAAATTGAAACTTAAAGCGTTATAGCCAAAGTCGCTTTTTCTTTGCTTTTCTTTGCTGAGTGAACTCTCTGTACTTTTTTCCTCCGTGGTAAAGGCAAGATTAGTAGGTACATATCTCTCTGAGTGTTTCATAATGCGATTTGGTTGTTCGTTATCTAGACTTTTATCGTAACAACTGCGTTGCATATTAATTACCTACTCGTAAGCCATCTTTAATTAATATATTTCTTGTGTTATCTTAATCAAATATAACTCTTAGGTCTGAGTTGAACCTTTTCAATTAGACGTAGAGAGTGGAACGAAAGATGATACTCATTTCGTATTCTAATACGAAATAGATAAAACTAGCTTTTATTATGAGATAGATAAAAATAAATAATTAGGTACTTTCACGTGTAAGTAAAGTAGTGAAGCAATAGTAAGTAATATCGTATCTTATTTTCTACTAGCTGGTGCCCGCGACTTCGTCTGCGCAGAATTAGTATTTCGAGTAGCGGACAATTCACATAATATCTTTATAAATTGTAAATGTGTTATTCTGATGTATAAGCTATATTATTGTAAAGTTTGATTTAAATCCATTGAGTATCTAGTTTTTACGTGAAAGAGTAACAAACATCCATCCATCCATCCAGACTTACAAACTTTCGCGTTTATAATATTAGTAGGAGGATATATACATATAGTAGGAGTAGGATAGTAAAGGTACAGGTTGTATGAGTATGTAATAATTTCTTACTTTTGTAGAGTTTCATTTTTGATTGATGTTCAACAAGATGGTTACTTGATCGAATTAGGTATGTACCACCTACCTGTAACAAAAAAAGTTTTTATTAGTCAACACAAACTTATTAAAACACTTACTTAGAAATACATAGGAAATACCATGAGCAAACAGATGTTCATGACACATTTTTAGAAAGAAAGAACAGCCCACTTGCCACTTGACTATCCGTGTATTTTATAATAATATTTAATGAAACGTTTGCATAACGCATGCATAATCAGCCTATAATGTTCCCACTGATGGGACTCAGGCCTACTCTCGGTAGGAGAGCGAATGGTCTTAATCCACCACGCGGACCCAATGCGGATTGGTGGGTGTCATATGCCATAGAACATTTTTTTTCTGTCCCATGACATGCCGTTTTCCTCACAATGTTTTCCTTCACCGTTGCGAGAACGTGGGATGCATACATAGATTTTTTCGACCGAAAAACCCATTTACGCATGACTGCCACCGGTATTCGAACCCGCGACCATCAGATCGCCAGGCAAGGGCCTCATCCACTCGACCACAACGTCCTTTCGTATCAATTAAACGTTTAAGGGGGGTTAATCCTCAAATCCGAATTCCATACAAAATATTTCGGACAAAACTCAAAAAGTACGCCGTATTATAGTAATTTCTTTACACTATTAGTTTCGTCCATGTTTTTTAATTTCGTCAACAAAAAAAGTGAAAGGTTTCATACTTTAATTTAGATTTTATACGAGTTTTAAAATTAACCCTACTAACTGAAAAACACGTATTAAATCTAAATTTAAGTATGACACCCTTCATTTTTTTTTTGACGAAATCGAAAAACATGGACGTAATGAATAATGTGAAGAAATTACTATAATACGGCGTACTTTTTGAGTATTTGTCCGAAACATTTTGTATGGAATTGAGTGGTTAACTATAAAATTTACACAATAAGTTTGTAGACATTTTTTTTTGTTTATTAAAACAAGTCAACAGCTTATAATAGTTTAACTACGTTCCCAGAACTTAGTAATGTTTACTTCAATGGCGCAACTTTAATAGCACTTTTGATGATGCTTTTAATTTTAATTTTATTTTTATGTTTGTTTTAAGTGTGGGCATAACTGTGTTTGAAAGCATTATGCTAAGCTCTGAAATTTAAATGTTTTAATAACATTATGTTTGACTATGAGTCTTTATTTATTTTATGGGTGATGTCCAAAACAAAAATAAAAAAAAAATATTGGCTTAAGGTAATCCTCAAATCAGAATTCCATACAAAATGTTTCGGACAAATACTCAAAAAGTACACCGTATTATATTAATTTCTTCACTTTATTCGTTTCGTCCATGTTTTTTGATTGCGTTAACAAAAAAAGTGAAAGGTTTCATACTTTAATTTAGATTTTATACGTGTTTTTAAGTTAGTAGGGTTAATTTTAAAACACGTATAATAATTTTTTTACCAAGACCTTTTATTGGATTATTAATTACCTAATAGTTGTGAAATAAATAAGAGCCTATTATCTCTTTAAATTTATCGTTTTCTTAAATTTGCTCTTTCTTATCTTTATATCTTTTGGACTTGACACCATGACATCGAAAACTTTACGAACATTTTAGTAGAGCAGCAGGTAAAACCCGTCCCATAAGTCAGTGGACCTTACGAAATGTAAAAAGTTGATATTAAAAGATACAAGAATGTTGAATATGTTTGTAACTTTTTAATCGAGAGAATAAAGGTTAGAACACTTTTGTGCTTTTAACGACTTTGGATTTGAGTGAAATTTTGGATGAAACACTAGTTAAATGTGTTTATAGTTATATTAGTACCTATATCATAACGCGAACGTCTGTAACTATGAATGAAAGAATGATAGAAAGAAATAAAAAAATGTGCAAGTGAAGGAAAGTGAGGATGAAGCCACGAACAGTTCTTAGTTAAAAAATATAAAGACGTTTCTTTATGTTATGCTTACCTACCTAATTGAATGACATCAATTAGTATAGATTTTCAGTTTCACGCCGCCATATTGCACATAATATTAGCACTAAATAGTAAATAATTTCTATAATAAGCGAATTATATTAAGTCCAATCCTCAAGTTCGAATTCCATACAAAATGATTCGGACAAATACTCAAAAAGTACGCCGTATTATAGTAATTTCTTCACACTATTCGTTTCGTCCATGTTTATGAATTTCGTCAACAAAAAAAGTGAAAGTTTTCATACTTTAATTTAGATTTTATACGTGTTTTAAGTTAGTAGGGTTAATTTTAAAACGAATAGTGTGAAGAAATTACTATAATACGGCGTACTTTTTGAGTATTTGTCCGAAACATTTTGTATGGAATTCGGATTTCGTATTCCCCTTAAGAATTAATTATCTAAAACCGTAGTTTGTATTTTTTTTTTATATTACGGGCACAAAAATGATCAAAATATAGTTTTTCATTCACCAAATACTTATTTAATCCTTATAACACTGCGTCGCACAGAGTAAACTAATAGATTGATAACCAATCCCCATTGAAACTATCCAAAACAATGGGCCGAGCTAGTAAGCTGACTTGTTGGACAGCTGAGGTCAGCCGTCCGTGGTTTATGCTAATTTTCTATTGGCTAGCCGTGGTTCGTTGTTTAACTTGTCCTACCGATATTGATGGCCGAAACTGTGGCTATTTGATGGGATTATATCGAAATTTTAAAGTATAATGATGTTAATGGTGGGAAACTCTACCTCTTGAACTGAATATGTGGGTAGATATTTTCTAGATTCTAGAAATACGGGATAATTTATTTTGATTCTTCTTGTATAGTTTTGACGTGACTATCTTATAATGACTAATAAATCGATGAACGCCGGCTGCATGCATGAAAAAGTTGAAGTCATTGGTAACGCTGTCATTGTCCGGTAACGCTGTCATTGTCCGGTAACGCTGTCATTTTCCGGTAATGACGAGCTATGCGTTTTTCTGATGATAAAAGATCACGCCTGCCCATAACCAAAACAGTGCTGCACAGGACTTTGATTCACACAAGCCGGTGCAATACTGCTATAGCGCTCGTCCTCTTTGAAACATTTTGATGGTCAGTCTCGAAAGCCCAGTAATTTCACTAGCTACAGTGTCCTTCGAACCGGAACACAGTAATACTTACACTTTACTGCTTTATGGAAGAATATCTGGCACTGTATTGGTACCCATCTAGACGGCAACCTGCAGTATGGTTCAATGTTTGACGAAAGCTGATTTTGAACTCAACCGTTCATTTGTGTTCTTATTTACTTAATTGCCTCAATTCCGGCGAGAACTAAAATTTACGGTTCAATTAAGACCGTTAAGAATTCAGTCATCAACCGACGAATAAACCTATGTAGAAACATTTTAAGCCACAGAATTATTTCCCAAATGTGGGATTATGATTAAAAACCTCGTTAAAACATTATCTTTATATTATTATTACTGTAATGGTTACTCATTCCTTTGTGCTATCATAAGTATGTATGTATGAAGTAGGTATATACTTAGGTATCTATGTATATATATATTGTAATATGTTATGTAGGTATGTATGTATAATAATATTTGTATTTATTATTCGTTATATATTTCTAATCAACTTTATCTACTAGCCCTAATACCCCATCTCTTTCTCTACTCATTACATTCCATGAAACGGTTGCCTGGAAGAGATCGCTTTTAGCGATAAGGCCGCCCTTTGTATTGCCTTTAATTAGATTAAGAATATCGAATTGTTATTTCCTAGTGGTAAACAATAAAATTATTATCTATCTATCTCTCGGCTTTTCTGTTTTATTTACACTCTCAACTTATTGTTAATGGGTTTTTTACTTAAACATAATGTTTTACGGTTGGCTTTATCGATTTTGAGGGAACCGCGCTGGCAGGTGGCGTGCGTAAATAAAAAAGTTAAAGTACAAAAAGCTACTTGGAAAAGTATAATAAAGTTTCAGGGTGGGATGTGTGATGATGACTGGTAAATATTTTTGTAATATAGCCCCATAGATTATAAATAAACTATGGAACTCCGAGATAAATTGCTTCAAAAAAAGATAGCGCCGTAAAACAGTGCAGAAACATGAACTTAACTTTTAAATATTTTTCGCTACTTTGGATTAAAGAGAGATTAAAAGCACAGTTGATTACTTCTGATTAAAAGTTAAGCATCGAACCAAAAATAAATTGGCTAAATTGACCAACTTTTTACCGCGTTTTCTGTGATAAAGCTATGATTCTTTACATTAATAATTCTATGCATTGCCCACACTTTTTTACATTTTTAGAACGCTACATTAACACGTGCTACCAACACAGAGTAAACAAAGCCCAGTCACGATATAAGGGCATCTGACCAAAAAAGAAGTTGGCTAAATTGACCAACTTTTTACCGCGTTTTCTGTGATAGAGCTATGATTCTTTACATCAATAACTCTATGCATTGCCCACACTTTTTTACATTTTTAGAACGCTACATTAACACGTGCTAACAACACAGAGTAAACCAAGCCCGGCCACGATAATAAGGGCATCTGACCATAAAAGAAGTTGGCTAAATTGACCAACTTTTTACGGCGTTTTCTGTGATAGAGCTATGATTCTTTACATAAATAATTCTATGCATTGCCCACACTTTTTTACATTTTTAGAACGCTACATTAACACGTGCTACCAACACAGAGTAAACAAAGCCCAGTCACGATATAAGGGCATCTGACCAAAAAAGAAGTTGGCTAAATTGACCAACTTTTTACCGCGTTTTCTGTGATAGAGCTATGATTCTTTACATCAATAACTCTATGCATTGCCCACACTTTTTTACATTTTTAGAACGCTACATTAACACGTGCTAACAACACAGAGTAAACCAAGCCCGGCCACGATAATAAGGGCATCTGACCATAAAAGAAGTTGGCTAAATTGACCAACTTTTTACGGCGTTTTCTGTGATAGAGCTATGATTCTTTACATCAATAATTCTATGCATTGCCCACACTTTTTTACATTTTTAGAACGCTACATTAACACGTGCTACCAACACAGAGTAAACAAAGCCCGCCACGATAACAAGGCAAACAGCCATGTGTCACAGCTGACTTTTTTATTAGTATAAAAAAGGCGTATTCCCGAATAAATTAATCGACCGAAGCTAAACATACGTAACGTAATTGTAGCTAAACGCTACAATAGTTACACGGTGTATATTTTTTATCGGTTCATCAATTTTGGTATTGTTCGGTGTCGAATCCCGCATCTAGAAAAAATATACCGAATTGCTTTGAACATTATACAGTAGGTACTGCTCGCAGAGATGTGGTGCTGGAGAAGAATGCTTGGGGTTTCTTGGACAGAATTTCGTACTAACCAGTCCATACTTCAAGAAGTCGGCATCAAGCAGCGTCTATCATCTATTGTGCAAGCTCGTATCCTCGCGTTCTTCAGACACGTGTCGCGTCGTGGAGAAATGTCCATCGAGCGTCTGGTGGTACAGGGAAAAGTCGAGGGACACGAGGGCGAGGAAGATCGCCAATGCGTTAGACTGACCAAGTCAAAGCAGCACTAGATGCTCCCTTACACGAATGCACGAGGAAAACCGCTGTCAGAGATGATTGGCGCAGGATTGTGAAGTGTGTCACAACCCCCACCATGACAACCGCGACCACTCTGCCAAGAGTGTAACGACCAAGACTGCTCGCGAGTTTTGGCGGGGACATGAAAAATGGCGCATTGGCGGCTTTAAATTAATTGACAAAACTTGTTTAACTTTGAGTGTTTAAGTGTAAAAACGGTGGTTTTTTTATCCATTAATTGCTCGTGAACGTGTATGAGTGTTGGTGAATAGTGTAATGCTGTAAAACGTGACTTTTCGTGTTGCCTCCAAAACTCCATAGAAGCCTCTAGTAAAGTCGCAACCACCACTACTTTACAGGGGCATGACAAACTTATCGACTCTGACTTATGACAAAATAATCTCTCCAATTACTTGACACTGGCTATATGTGACCTTTGATGGCTACCTTTGATGTGAAGCCAAAACCGGAGATCCTAGGTTCTTCGAAAGGAAAAAAAAAAAAAGACTGCTCGCAGCTACGACTGTGTGTTACGAGATGAAAAGTAGCTCGAATATAATAAGTAGCTTTATGTGTACAGTTTAGGACATCCATGTCTTTTCAACCGACTTCAAAAAGGTGGAGGTTATCAATTATGTCTGGTCCCTCAACTTTACTCAGAAAAAAATTTTTTTGTTTGAGTACATCCCACTTTCCGATTGGTCCCATAGAAATTTTATCAAAATCAGTTCGGTAGTTTAGGTTTTAAATCATAATAACTGAAAAAAAATATGTCGGTGAACTGAACTAAATTTTTGCGTATTTTGCCCTGTGACTGGCCAGTGGTGCCTACGGTCACTAGAACAGTCCGATTGGAGTCTGTTGTTGTATGTATTTGTACAAAACCTTGATTATTCCAGCTTAAAAAATATACACATACTGAATTTCAGCCAAATTGGTTCAAAGTTTGAAATAGAAAAACTGTATTGATGTGTTGACTGATTTTAGGGAAAAACATATTACCTACCAATATAAATATTTTATGCATAATTATCTCATCTACACGTTTTTTTTCCTCGTTACAAACTACATATTAAGTTTTTACCCCTACCACTTGTAAATTTGTAATACCTACTCACTTTTGCGGCAGTAATGGCTGCCGCGACAGCTGTCATGGCTGTCAGATCTAAATTTAAAATAAACATTCCGTTTAAAGTAATAATTTTATGAGCTGTGTGGCAGACCGTTTCGCCATAAGTTGAGTTGATGTTTTAAAACGTCCATTCAACGTTGAAATTAATTAACTCTGGTTGAGTTATAAAATGCTTGTTAGTATTTACTTTTTAACTAGTCTGGTTTGAATCAAACCTTTCATAGGTATTTAAGCACAGAAGTATTAAAGTAAAGAAACACAATGTAGTACATTGAAAATATGCCCAAGAAAAGGGAGCCACATTGGCTATTTTCTAGTACATTTTGATCCAATACTAATTTTAGAAAAAGAAGAAGTAACAGGGCTAGATAGATATTATAATGTTAAAACTACTTGGTTTTTTCATCGTTAATTAAACTAAATCGTGAAAAATAACAAACATTATTTGAAAATGGAGATATTTCAGTTTTATTGACGAAGAGTCTGTAATTTTTTGGTTCTGTCTTACGACTCCATTTTGATTAGATACTATCTTGGTGTTCTATAGGAACACCGTAATTAATCTATGTATTTAAGGTTCTTCCTACTATAAAATAATAAACATAATTATTGAAACAATACCCCATACCTCCCATTCCCCAATTGACAGAAAGAATAAAAAAACCGTTAAAAATCACACCTTAATAATCATAGTACTGCAAACACAGCTGCATTATTCTATCCTACTCATAAACAACGTAACAGAGAGAGAACTACAACGTTATTTCTCGTTCAAAGTGTAATTCACAGAAACACGTTATGTCTTCTCAGGTATCTTGTTTGAGTAGGTATGTTTGATTGGCTCATTAGTATTTTAACGAGCAGCACATGATTCCTTGAAAGATTTGAGCTCTAGATTATCAGCTATAGACTAACTGGTAATAACGAAAATGTGCATTTATAGTGCACGAAAGGAGTCTCTTCGAGGCGCACTTGAAATCTTTTCACCACACTGGTACGAAAGAACTAGTGACACGATAAGAAGAAGAATTAACGTTTATCTCTTTTTTATTATATATATATAATTTATTGACTACCAATATAGTCGAATAAAGTAAGATGCAACTACATAGTACATATAGTTCATGGTAAGTTACATACCAAAAATAGCACTCTATACTTTAGGAGTAGTACCTAGTGGTTTTTGGACCCGAACTAAATCTAAAAAAAGTTGAGGTAAGATTTTAGTAAGTACTAGAAAACGAAACCAAACTATCCATTTATAAAAACTAATTTTTTTTCAGTTGAATCTGAGTGAAAAAAAATTAACCCCTGGAAACCCCAAACGATACTCCTCAAATTACAATAAAGACAGATTACAAGCAGCCACAGATGCCTCTCTCCATCGAACGCTACCTACTAATCGACTCTGAGAATGCAAATACTCCCAACACGTTCCAACAACTTATCAATATGCCACACGTGACGGGGTTATAAAGAAAATGGCGGTGCTCATTGAGAAGTGCTCAAGGGGAGGTGCTTTATCTAATGTGTGACCTCGTGGAAAAACTACTCTGGAAGAAGAGACAGTTTACATATTTGAGTTTGTAAATTTGTAAGATATTGTTGAAAAGGATTCAAAGTTCAAGGTTATGAAATTTTGCATAAAACAAATAATAAAACTTAGGTTTCTTGCTGGACAACATAATATTTCCACTGCAAAATCAGTCATTGGTTTAACAAAACGTGTTCTAATATTATGTATAGAAAGTATAGTTTTTTATGTCTTAAAAATATGGATTAAAAAGTGAATTATTTAAGACACGAAATATTTTTTTCTGGTATCAACGGAAATCTATCATAAGAAACACTATACTTACAGAAAAATGCCACTTCCGAAGAAGTATTGAAACTGATAACATCACAAGTAGCTATAAATAAATCAAACCACCCATTAGCCACCGCCTCAAAGTATTACAAACCTTTAATACCTCAATAATAACCGGTCCCATTGAATATGCCATCGCTTTGAATCGCTCGCCGCCATTAAACATATTTGAACTTGTTTCTTTCCGGTTGGGCGTTTACCTATTAGTTTTGTAATCAAATGTTATAAAATATTTATTTTCTAGGACTGGTGTAGCCTCAAATAACTTAATATGTAGATTAGTGTATTTTTTATTTAAATTGCTACTCGATATAATCAAGTCACTCATCCTTCATCCATCATTTCATTAATATTCACTTTGACCATGATGATCTTTATAATATATTCTTTTACATACATTAAGAATCATATTGTGGTATATGTATATTTAAAACAATATATAGCTATAATGTTTCTAGTTAGCCCTGACGTGTATACCGTTGGCTAGTATATAAGATAGAACCTATGCTATTATGACGATTACATGTGAGCAAAAGTAATAAACAATAAACTTATAAGGTATTCTGATATATTGCTTTTTTTACAGATCCACTAGCCAGACAATCGTGATTTAGATCTGTACTTTTGGCCGTTATAGATTTTGTTAGTATCTGCAATCTACTAGAATTTTGCAATATAATTTGTATAGTTTTAAATGGAAAGGTTCGTCAATCCATCGGAGAAGTAATTTTATCTCCCACCTCATTATATTTGATAAAGTAACATGCATATACCTCAACCTGTTTATGGGTCAAGGTATTTTCAGCTTGCTGATTTCATGCATGACATTATCTGAACTGAACATTTACTTAACCTTTAAAGCTTGCATCGAGAAGTGCAGTTACGATTATAATGCCAACGGCTTACGTAAGCATGTAATATGGTTATTTAAACTTGCATCATGTGACAGTTACGGTTTTTATAATTACCAATAATTATAAGCTTGTCCGAATCGACTTGATTATTGATTTGTAAGCATTGGTAATTCTAGTTATTGGTTGGCTACATAAATTTCATAATTTACCAATGACTGTAAAATTAACAACGTAGGTTTATTTTATGAGTATGTTGGTAGTGACTGAGTACTTGCTGGCTTGCCAGATACAAATTATTTGAATAGGAATATTATAATTATGTATATTATTATATGAATCACAATTTGTAACTAAAAAAAAAAATTGGTTGTCTGTAAAGTTGGTTTACGGACGATAGTTTAACGTGACTACCAGCGGGATAATGAGCGTTACCGGACAATGACAGCGTTCGGACAATGAGCGTTTCAGCACAATGAGCGTTGTCGGACAATGACATCAACGTTTTCGTGCATGTAGCCGGCGTTTATCGATTTATTAGACGTAGTCACGTCAAAATGTATGAGTACTTACTTCGCGATTTTTATGAATTTGATACATATATCAAATTTATGTGAGGAATTTTAACGCAAACAAAACTTTTACACTTTGGTATAAATAGCTTGTGTAGGTAATACCTATTTGCGTAATAATGGGCTCCAGTTATGACATACATATTCAGCGAAATGTAATATTGCCTGAGGCAGCTAAAAGGAGGCTTTATTATACAAACGAAAACATGTCGGTACAATTATGCAAACAGTGTACTTATTTCTAATTTAACCTGGAAATAGTAGAATATGTTATACGAAGACCAAAGACTTCCTTGACTTACTTTTTTTGTTTTTAAATCTCATGTGGATTAATTAAAAACGATCAAACAGACAAATTACTAAAGATAATCAACGTACTTACTCATTTTTCAAAGCCGGTTAAAATGTATTAAGCTTCGATGACACACGGCTTTTTAATACGCTACAAGCCAGCGACTTTGCTTGTAGTGTGTAAGCTCACCCAGTGTCGTCGGCTTATTTACAATCTACACAGAACCTAACACGCTCACACGCTAGCTTTTAAACTCGCAAATAATAGCTTGTAAAAAAGCCGTGTGTCATCGACGCTTTAGTTAAAAATTTAAAGAGAGCTTTGCAAATGTAACATTGTTTTCAATATAGCTAAGTTATGTAGTAGGTTTTTCTTTTACAAAGCTTCTTAAAATATCTAAGCGAAAAATTAACAGAGTACATAGTTATTTTTAATAAAAATGTTACATTGTTTTCAATGTAATAAGTTGTGTATACTAGGTTTTTGTTTTACAAAGCCGATTATAAATCTAAGCTAAGAGAAACACTAAGAGAGTACATAGTTATTTTTAATACTTAATTCTTAAAAGTGAGCTGAGCAAAATTCTATGAAGAATTTTAGATTAGAATAAAATGAAAAATGGAGAAACGAGTAGGCAACATCATCATTAACAAAAGTATCTGTTAATCCAAAAATCTACGGCCTAAAAAACAGTGAGAGAGGTTTTCACCATAAACAAATTTCACCACAGGCGTTCCCCAGGGTACTTCACTGACGTCTTTATTATAAAAGGCCCGAGATTAAAAGCTATTTTGCTTTTAACAATGCTTCTGAGGAATTAAATATTAAATCTAATCTCGTTGCATCTCGCAACTTGGTTATAACTTAATTCGAAACGAGAATTAGCTTTTTAACTTAATGGTTATAGTATCTTTTTCAGTAAAGTATTTATTTTGAATGGAAACACTTTCACTTCTGAACATTATTATTCTAGAATAAGACTTTTTATTATAGCTGTAAGAAGAGTTAATTAAATCGATACTTACCTACTTAATAATAATTACTAACAAGGTTTTACAAAAACAGACAATTGACTTCAATTGGACTGTTCTAATGATCGTAAACACAACTGAAAAGTCACAGGGAAGCAAAATACGCAATTTCGTTTACTTCGACGACATAACAATTTTTCAGTTATTTTGATATAAAAACTAAATTATAGAACAGGTTTTGATGAAGTTTGAAAACAATCTGAAAGTACATTATATCACCTCAAACAAGCGAAGACTTTTCAATTCCTTTTATAAACAACAAAGTTCTGAGGTAACAACCGTTAAAAAAAAACATAAAATCGAATTGAAAACCTCCTTCTTTTTTGAAGTCAGTTGAAAAACTAAATACTACCTGTAGAATATACTATTCGTTGTATAAAAAAATAATATTTGTTGACAAATAAGAAAACTTGTCAGCTTGATAACATGATAGCTATATTTTCTCTCGAATAATTATTGAGTAACTTCTATCGTTTTGAATAATTTATTGAATTTACAATTAAATAAATTGTCATCGACATGTACCAAAATTTGTGTTTTTTCCTTTGATGTGCTTAACTTATAAATTAGTGTACCTACACAATAAAGAATTTTTATTTATTTATTATTTCATTACAATTGCCGACATGATTGGTCGAATGGCAAGTGTATTGAACTGCCACGCTTCGGCCGGTGTCGCGGGTTCTATTCCCGCATCAAGGCAAGCACTTGTGTCTGAGTCTGGGTGTTTTCTATGTATTCTGTATGTAATTAATTACAAAAAAGTATTTAGATATTTTTTTCGTATAGACGTTTAATGCCGCAAATGCTATTACTGCGTCACCGGACCCAAATTATGGTATTTAGGTATGTTATGTATTCTATCAGTTATACGTGTCGCGGGACATGTCGCTTTTGTGTTGTTTTTTTTTATATGTAGATTTCGTGTCGGGCGACTATGTCACATAGGGGTCACTGAAAACCAGCGCTTCAGAAGTAGTAATACTCTACTTCTGAAGCATATGCTGGGTGGCCTCCTTTTGGTTCATAATTTTTTATTTTCCTGTTTTATTATAATATGTACCTTAGTTTTAATTTTCCTGTGTTATTATAATATTATGTACCTTAGTTTTAATTTTCTTCAACCGATAAAATTTTCTTATTCTTATTCTTATTATGTCGCGGGACAAATGTGATGTGTAATGAAAATGCGGCTTTAAAATTTCATGTTTTTTTTATATGGAATAGGCAAGCATTTGACCACAACCTCACCTGATGGTAATTAATGGTAAGACCTCATTGCTTTGAATAGAAGGACAACCAGAGCAGCAAAACTTTTAGACATTCCAATACTTTATCCGTTCAGATTGTGGTCTCAAGGAAAGCGAGTAAGTAAATAATCAAGATGCAACTACAGCGTTGAAGGATGTACGTGTTCAACTTAAATGGAAATGGGAAACATAAATCTAATTGCATTTAGGTCACTGAATGCGGGTTCGAGGTATTTGGGTTGCCATGTTTGTTCCTTTCTATTTGCTCTGAGCTATTACTACTTGAGGTGGGGGGTGGGGGGGCTTTCTCCTATAACACCCCTTCTCTAAAAGGGGGAAGCTCTTCGACTACTTCTTATTTGTTAAGTAGGTATGCAGCTGATGATTGATTCTGATGGGTGTAGTCGTTATTAATCCTGCATCGCTATCGGGCGGTGCGGATTCAATTCCCAAAGATTTAAGGTTAGTCTTGAAACAGATGTTTTAGCTGATATCTTCAGTAATATGTTTCAAGTATAATTTTGGAAGAAAAAATATTTTTATGAGTAACTCTTTCATGAAGAACCTGAGTAACTAGGTTTTGGAAATCTGCTTGCATTTATAACACTCTAGGTTATTTATTTTTTTATATGTAAGAATGTGACGATGTGAGCAAGACAATCTCCTTATGGTAAGAAATAATTCTGACCCATTACCAAACCAGAGATACACAGGACTTTAAATTTTCTTTCTTTGACTTTACTCATATCTGAAAAAGTGTAAATATAAAAAAAATCCTGATGAATGAAACTCATGGAATTGAGCAAGGCCAAATAAAGACAGAATGACTTAGTAAATAAAACTCGATAGTACATTTTGCCAAATAAGAGCACTTTTTGACTACCTCCTTTCGAAATGGGCAAACTTTTTTACGGGTCCGTGTAATTTCTTTCTATTGGAAAATATAAAAGTTTGTTTTGTAAGATATATATATTTGAATTGTTACGATGCCAGATGTATTCTATTAATTAAATATTCGGAAAATTTAGTTAGGTATCAAAGTGAGCTTATTTACATTTTTCATTGGAACTTGACTTTTCAACAATAAATTTATTTACACGTTCTTCTACGAATCACTCAGAATTAATAATGCAAAAGAACCTTATAACAATATTAATATGTGTAAAATTTTGTGTCCCACATACTCTGGGGTACAAAAATCTATTTAGGGTACATTTTGGGTATCTATATGAATCAACTTCCTACGACGATGGATGGACCCTACAAGAGAGTGGAACACTAATAATAATAAGCATTATTATTATTATGGATTTTGGATGTTTACAGTCTAAGTATCGTGTTTCAGTTAATGTATCTGAGAGTTGGTCACGAACGCATTGACATAGAGTTCTTAGAAGCAAAGATAAACAAATACCCGGTCTCAGGTCGCCGTGTACATTCGCTTTGTTTATAAAACCCGTAGAAAGGTCTTTGATAAAACAGCCAACGAACACAAAAGGATTTATCGGCATTAAAATTGAGACCACTTACCGAGAAACGACCGATCAATGAAATAAAAGAAATCATTCTCAATATTTGGGACGCAAATAAACAAACTGTTTGAAGAAGAAAAGGCGAAGCTCTAAGAACCAATAAACATAATGAAAGGTATCGTTCACTACTAAAACGAGAAAGAAAAATAAAAACATCAAATCAAGACGAGCTCGTTCTTAAAAAGTTTCTCTTTCGTTGCAAAGTTGGAGGCGAAATAAGTCTTTTTATAACGATATTTTAATACTGTTACTTTTTTTAATTAAAGTTATATTTTGAATGAGCACATCTTGGTACTCTACAATCATATTGATACATTGAAGATAACATTGTACCTAAAAGAGGAATGATAAACTTCAGAAGATAACATCGAAATTGCTAGAAACTTAGATGGAATCTGAAGAAGAATGCTTGGATCAACGCCAAAATAATCAAGTAAAGAAATACCAAATTCAAATTGTTATTTATCTGATATTCCCACTGTTTATTAGTCATTCCGAGAAGTCATTCAAGATGCAATCGACCTTCAGTGGAAAATGGAGCGTGATAACAATTTATGTTCCGATATTACACTGGAATTCCCTTTCTCGCTTCATCTTATATCGGTAGCCAGCAAAGTAATCATTTTAGCGATGACGTCAGTTGATTCATAATTGAATCTGTTCACACTTGACTTAGATATTCAGGAAACGTGATGTTTGAAGATTCTCTGAACTGTTCTAATCTTTGGTTAATTGAATAAACGAGCTTCAGCGATATTCTCGAAAACTGAAATTAACAAGAACGTGAGCGTTACCGTTAGATTAGGTAAATAGTAACTCGCTCGCCTTGAGTTCGTTAGTCACTCTACCAATCTTATCGTTGAAGCGCAAAATGCGTCACATTTAACACTTACCTGTATGGTGGCTCGAAGGATCTAATACTTCGTTTCCGATTTCAAGAGCACATTACATCCATCGAGTTCACTAAAGCAACGTTACACAGGACGGTACGGTCGTTGAACACACATAACATCACATTTTGCACTTTTCGAGAAACAATAAACGGAATTCCGCAGTCACTTTATTCACGAAATTATTTTTTTAGTGAGGAGTGGTAGAGATTCGCGAGGGTTCACAGTTCATGGTTGAAATTGATGTGTTCGTCGAAGACTACGTGCGGGGCAATCTTCAGAGGATAGCACGTCCGCACTCAACGCGAGCGGGCGAAAGACTGCCGGCTCGACGGTAGTAGGGGTGATCGGTAACGAATGGCAGCCGAGCGTACAGCGAACGCATAGGGCGCGTCGTAGGATTGTAGAGATCGTATGGATACGGGAATTTCGGCTGGCGTCCGTCTCCCGCAAACCCTCGCTTCAGAAATAAGTATTATTAAATATCGCAGAGACGAGCCGCTTATACTCGCGATTATGCTTTCACCCTATTCTGCATTTACCCTGTTAGAGAAAATATGAGTACAATTTTCTATTGTGGCGAATAAAAGGATTAAGACAATATTAGGCAATAGTAAAAATATATAACATCCTAGATAGAGATTCCTAGGATCAGTATTTTTCATCAGTTTGTTTTTGATTAGAACTAATTTGGAGTTATTTTTTATTAAAAGATCAAAGTATGTACCTTGTTTTGACAATCTAAATTTTTAAATAATTTTAATAGTGCTTTATTCATCTGAGAATGATTTATTAAATATTTGGTTCACCTCAATAATTTAAGGGCTACCTGCACGTCTTTCATATGAACCCTCGCGATATTGAAAAGATCATAAAGTGAATGAAATTGAAGCATTGTTATAAAGGCAGATGTTATGAATTTGACGATAAATTGTTATGAAGGAATATTGACATTCTCATCCAAAAAAAAGCAAAAAATTTTGATATGTTTTATAGAGTAAATACGAGCTCTAGCTGGCTGTTTTTGATTTGTTTTCATGTTCTATGTGTTCATGTTTGAAATGAACATCTTAATTGAGTTGAAATATTTGTATTAGGTATACATATTTAAGATTGCAGGGCAAAATATGAATGAATAAAATAAAAATATTATTAATGACAATATCACACTATATTATGTATTAGATAGGTAAGTATTATGTATTTATAAACGCAAATATCTTCGAAGTCAATCCTTGTATTTCTATATCTCTTTCACCTAAAATTAATTAACGGATGAGGCTATTATTTGAAGTAGAAATAAATACTTTACTTAACCTTATGGATATATATTTTTGACGTGACTACGTCTAAAAAATCGATGAACGCCGGCTGCATCTAGAAAACGTTGACGTCATTGTCCGGTAACGCTCATCCGTTACGCTGTCAATGTTTTGTTATGACGTTGTCACTTTAAACTATCGTCCGTAAACCAACTTTATAGACAACCAATTTATTAGATTCTATCTTCTAATGTTATTAAGATGCTCTAAAATATATCCAAGTATCATAGCTACTAAACGAATATATATGAATAAATAATAAACAGGTTATCTTTTGCATAAGCCCCTTCACAAGAGGTCCCGAGAGAGCGCTAACGAAGCGTTGGTGGACCATCGACCATCTGTCGAGTCTGTCGGTGTGATGCAGAGGACCGGGAAGTAGGAGACAGCTACGGCATTTCAAGATATTCGTGGGCTGGAATGTATATAAAGATGGGTACTGACTGATGGGTCTTACTGAGCGAACATTGATATAGTACATTATGATATAAGTGCGGTAAGATGAAAATTACAGCCGAGGCGATATTGCTAGCCCGAGCCGTAGGTGAGGGCTACAAGAAAGCAGAGGCTGAAAGTATCAAAGCGCACGTATGTCATACGACGTTTTATAACATATTTGCGAGGAAATAAATAAAACTCGGGTTTGATGACATTTTCAAATAAAAACAATACAGCGAAAAGAAACAGCGCGCGGAATAATTTTTACTTGTCCTCAAATTAGCGATGCGCGCGCATCAGCGCTTTTTTTTAAGTCACAAAAACAGCCGGTATTACTAATAAAGTAAATTAATATTTTTGTGTTTTGTTACAACAACACTGGTTGTAATTTATGGTCAATATTAATTAAATTTAAGAATTCAATGTTTATTGTTGGTGTTGGTGTTGGTTTTGCAAATGATTTTGTGTTCCACCTTTACTGCGAAGATTTTCTGTAGATGTATCTAATTATTTTGGATCTCAATGCATTACTTATCTTGCTGCGAGCTAGATACAATATGGAGGGATTTCTTAGTACAAGCGATTGAAGATAATATCCGCATATCTCCCACTCTGAATTTGTCTTGCCCTCTCTTTCAACTGGGCAAGACAAACAGGAGAGTCTGAGATGTACGGATATTGTCTTTGATCACATGTACAGTCAGCATCGAAAGTCGATGACCACATTCAAATTTTCAAAATCACTTTACACTATTTATTATACCTACCTAAATCGCTCAACATGACAAGCGCTAGTATTGAATTAACATCATTAAAATTCAAAATTAACTGTACACGACATTGTCAAAATATAATAATGGTGTATAGCGATTTTGAAAATCTGAAAAGGTCATCGACTTTTGATGCTGACCGTACTAAGAACTCATTCCTTGTATCTAGCTTCATGCTGCGAACTTTGGCCTGTCTTCTCTAGGTGATGGACTTCCTTAGTTATGTCCTTGTAATTTATTCTCTATTATCAAGTTGCTAAGACCAATATTTTATTCACTTTTATTTGTTAATAATTCATTCGTAAAAGTTTAATAGCAAGAAACTATAATTAATTTGTTGATTAAGTGTTCTAATTTCGATGTTCGTTTGTATAACTTTAGTAAACATTAATATTGGCTCTATTTGTATTAGTTGAGTACTTTTACTCAATTAACTTTTTATTGTTATTGCAAGCTATTTGTTATTTTACGCTTCATCAAATAGAGAAAACATTTTATTAAGTTTGTTGAGTAAGTACTTAATGTAGACTTATTTTCGTTAGATATTTGTTTTGAATAGCTACTAGTTTTATTCATTTTCGTTGAAAAGGGTTTTAATAGATCTAATGTGGTTTTAAAAATAAGTTTGCTGCATAAATGTCTTATATTTTTTTATCTTTACATTGATTATTATTTTTCATTAGCCTGTAACTATGTCAGAGTCAGCATTGCGATGTTTCCAAATTATTTTCTTAGTACGTACTTTCAGCTCTTATTCATATTAATATATTTATTTACCTTTGGAACATTTTGTACACTTCGAAACGTCATAGAGCTAGTTTACAATATTTAGGTATAATAATTATGATAGGAATTCGCACCTTATAGGATTGCTGGGGTTCTAAACTGATTACAAAAACTGTAAGTATAGATAGATAGATAATTCTTTATTGTACACATGAAAAATAAAAAATACAAGACTTAAAACTACTCATATACCTACTCATTTAGAAATAAACATTATAATTATAAAAGTTAAATTTAACATTTTTACCTGATAGTATAGTATCTTCGACAAATAGATTTTTATCTGCAAATGCTTGGTCCAACCTATAATAACTTTAATTAATTAGGTAGATGATTTTTCACATAAATTTTAATAACATTATCCTGCATTATTTTGACATGGTCATGTAATCTGTTGTACAATTTTATTGCCATACACAGATAACTTTTTAAATTTTTTGCAAACACACACTACCTCCAAATTTGAAGTATCTAAATTTAATGGTTTGACCTGTGCGTTGTCTATCAGTCAGTCAGGGATAAGCCATACTGATGATAAAATGCTATATATGCTAATAATTGTATAATCGGTAGCCTATTTACGCGTACTAAGCAAATAACTGTATAATACTCAATGGTTATTTTGAATTTGGTCTGAATTAGGACAATCCACATCTTCGGGTGACCGAATAATCCACGAACTAACTACATCATGGACACAAAAACAATGCTGTGACTCCTAAAAAATATTATGTTTTATTTTTATAATATAAGACTGGATATATTCGGATAATAAATTAATAAAGTAAATTGGTGGGTATAGATTTGTTCATTGATCATAATAGTGGGGATTTCGAGACTTTTTACCCTAGTGGGGATTTCGGGCATATGCTAGAAATATTATAATTTTAACATCAAAACTGATTCAGGTCTTTTCAGTAAAAAGTACAGTCAGCTGCACAGACATTACACTCCCAAACTTTCAATTGTATATTACTCTTAATTTAGCAAAAAAAAAGTGCACGCAAGCATTTTCAAATTAATGTAGTCATCTTACTTGTCAGAATTTCTGTCAGAAGAATGTTTTTGCAAAATTAAGAGTAGGTAGGTATAGCATAAATGTAAAAGCTTGGGAGTGTGTACGTACATATCTGTGCAGCTGACTGAACCTTAACGAGAATGTAACGAACCACTCCCGACCAGATAATTTGATGGTTATTATTTCGCAGGTATACAAATTTGAGTCCAAACATTGATTGTGCATAAGTTTTTACTGGTCTGAGTGATTTATTGGTCTCTTTTGTGTGGCCCCGTCATATTATATTAACAAATACAACATTTCGGGAAAAATGGAGAAAAATAGGGAAAATTGGGATTTGTTATTGTAACACTCTCATAATTTTGCTGAATATGTAAAGGTTAGGTTAGGTTAGGTTAGGTTAGACTTTATTGGTAACATAGAGGTCATACGATATATTAAGATTTAGGAGTACATCAGGGTAATCATCCGGTTATAATAATAATAATATTCCACTTAGGGACGTCGATTTATCACAAGGCTATTGCGCCCAATCTTAGGCTCTTTTCAACTACTTATTTGCATTTTTATTGCTGATTGTTGTTCAATTTAGCATCTAATGCCTATTCCACACGTACCGAGCAAACAGGCGAGACAGTAAAATGTTAGTCGGCTGAGACAGTGAAAGCTTACATCACTCGCTCAGCCGAGCACTCTGCGCTATGTTTATACACGGTCAATTTTTAAACACCATAAAAAAAATACGCATAGTCAGTTGCCATTAGTGAACACATATACCTACAGCAAAAAAACTTGAAAAAATTAAGTCGAATTTTTGACAAAATAAATTTGATTAAATTGGATAACTATTACCGTTAGTCGTTTTCCTATAGATTTACGTTAGGCGGTACCTTTAATTGATAATAATTTAAGTTTTATTCATTGTTTGGGAAAACCGGGTACCTAGCTTGAGCCAGCCCACAAAACCTCGGTTCGGGCGCCGCACTCGCGCCGCTGTCACTGTGTCATTTTGTAGTAATCCAAAATTCTGACTGCACAGATGCAACGTAGTACCTCGTCTGGATAGCCCATTAATTTTTTTTTGGTAATCAAAAATTGGTGGTGTATATGTGTGATCAAAGCATAACTAGCCAGCTGCTAGTTGCTAGCCAGTGGTATGCCTATTCAAACGCTTGCATATATGTACAGTCGCGTGCAATATAATATGTATACACCGCCAAATTTTCAAGATTATAATCACAATACTAAATTGCCAGTAAGATGTACGTATACGTACGTACACACTAAAACACCAAAATTATGTCGCCATCAACTTATGTCTTATGTACATGTACATCATACCTGATTAGTCTTTCCTCTAGAACCATTTACCTGCATTTTGTCACATAAAATCTGACAAATACATACATACACAAAAATTTCCGGCTTCCTGTTTTAGGTATAAAACTACGAAATAACATTTCAGATCAATAATTTTAGTACTTATTTGATAGTTTTGGCGTAAACTATAAACATACATAACACATCTATTCTCAACGAGACTTTTCATAAAGATATATTCCAAAAGCCAAAAAGAGTTAGACTTTATCTTGTTTCTAAAATGCTTCTTCACATCCAAAAAGCTCAAACCAATGTGTTTGGATGATACAAATTGTATTACTAAAATCAAATTCTCAGAATACATTCGACTATACCATTTCGCATACCATCGGATGTAAACGAGTTATCGAGCTATCCGATTCAGGTTCCACGTCCGTTATCTAGATAAATCTGGATTCTGGACAACAACGCTGCTTCGTAATAACTTTATGGTTATGCTCCTCGCTCCTCTTTGCAGTCTTGGAATATATGTAGAGTAAGATAGATATTAGTACCAACTGCACTACTTCGAAACTAAACTTACGTAACAAACTTTAACTTCAGTGCGGGTTCAGATTAGCGGATTCGCCGCTCGTGTTTTGTTTCTCGCAGTATGTATACGCGTGACATCGCTCGTTGCACACGCAATTAGCTACGAGAGATGCCTCACATTCTACTGTTACTCGCTAGAAAAAACCGAGCGTAAACGCGGGTATATGCGCGTGCAAGGGCATTGGGCTTTTGGAATTTCGCGAGTACCAATCCGTCCGTATGTATACGCGCGACAAAAAAACGATTGTCTGAAACCTCACTTAAATATCTTTCACTCTGTAATTTTGTATTAACCCAAAATTCTGACTGCATAGATATACAACCCATTCTGCATTGCCCATTTAATTTTTTTGATAATTAAAAACTTGCGGTGCATAATAATATAAGTTCGAGCTATGTGACCGAATTTACCAAACGATGAAATTTTTTTTATTATATCATTGAAGGGTACCGACTGACGCAAAGCCATAGGAAAACGACTAACGATAACAGTTATCCAATTTTGATCAAATTCATTTTGACTTAAAATCGACATAATATTTAAAAGTTTTTTCACACCACCTGCTCGACAATGTCCAATTACATATCATGCTGTCATCAAGGTAAAGCAAAGCATTACCTCTCTAGGGAGGTAATGTTGTATGAAACTCCCAAGGGTTGTAATGTGATTTGAATTTGGAACGTCAAATTCGTATGGAAACTCTTGGAAAACTCTATGTAAAAGAACGCCCATATGGCATTGTAAAAAGGTTTGTTCTAAAATCAAACTGGCCACTCATAAAAAAAAGAAAAAAGGCGCGACTTCCAAGATTGTGAAACAAAAGACGGTGTTGGCTGCTGAGTTCGGAGCCTTGGCTTTTATTGCCTCGCAGAGAAGGTGTGAAAAGTAGAGTATGCTCCTCTGGGATAAAGCCTGTCTTCGTCTTGGGAAGCTTGAACCCCTCGCGTCTCTCAGGACTCTACATAACTCCCTCGCTTCGCTCAGGAGTTAACTAAGTCCCTCGTTAGCTCAGGGTTCAATATGCCACCCGCGACATAAGACACTGCTTTATCCCCTTAGTGCATAATCTACTATTTTGCCATATCCGTGTTCACGGCAACTAATTATGCGTATTTTTTTCTAGTGATTAAAAAATTACGGTGTATATTATCGCATAACTTAACCTTTGTTCAATGTCAATTTACTTCCATGCCCTTCAATTTACGCTCAGCAACTGAGTAGGTACCCAACCCTGCAAGGTCCAATAAACATGAAACAAGCGGTAATGTACTCTAGCAATGACCCGTACCGGACAAATTTACTAGGGAACATTACACAAGGAATGTACCGATACACCGGAGATCGGTTAGAGCATCCATATTTCTTGTGAAAATGGCGATTTCGTTGCTTTCGATGACCATAGATATTCAAAAAACTAGGCATGGATATGATTGCTACTTCTATTTCATTGTCACATGGTGATATGATTTCATTATATCACAGTGAAATCACCGGTGATTGTTCATCAGTGTCCAAATGTGATTTTATTTTATTTTATTTTATTTTTTATTATACAAAATCCACAGCTCTTAGTATTAATATAACTTAGACTTATTGTTTAAACTTACAGCCAATAATGGATTTACATTTTTTAGATTTGTCCTAGTGTTGACAGTCACAAAAGTACCTACTAAGTACTGTTAGTTTTAAAGTTTTAGGTATACCTTATAGCAGTAGGTAAGTTTAGTATACATAGCTATTATTACATTAAGCTAGTTTAAGTGTGTACAAAATAGGTATGATTTTAAAATTATAAAATAAATATATCAAAATTTCTTTTGTTTTACTATATTTATTTTCCTACCTTTATCTTTATCTGCTTCTTCAATAATTTTGAGGATATTATTTTTAAATTTAGCTTTACTGCTATGAAAGACATCTATAGTTTTGAAACTTTTGTTGTAATTTCTGTGTAGTCTGTTAACGAGTGAGTTATGAGCATAATTTGTGGATGAGAGTGAAACTGCAAAAAGATTTGTGTGCCTAGTGCGAATTTTTGGTGTACAGAAACGCAAAATTTTAGATGCCAGCTCAGGACTATCTGTGTAGCCATTGCAAATGCTGTGCAAAAAGGACATATCAAGTAGACAGCGACGATTAGCCAAAGTAGAAAGATGAAAATGACGACACAAATCATCATAATCTGTGATAAAGTCACATTTTGTTAAAAGACTATTTTAGTGACCGTAAACACCACAGAAAAGTCAAGCAATGCACGCAATTTTGTTGATTATTATGGCTTATTTTTTTTAATTATTTTTTTTTTATTTTAGAACTAATCTAAACAATTTTAGTAATTTTATATGGTCAAAATCTGAAAGTATATCCTGTCAAACAAAAAATAATATTCAAATCGGTTAATAAACAGTAAAGTAAAAAGTAACAAAAACAAAAAAAATCGAATTGAGAACCTCCTCTTGTTTTAAGCTAGTTGAAAGTGGCTGCTTTAGAAGTGAATATTTCAATAACAAAACAAGAAACCACAGCTCATATTAAGCCATTAAAAATCCTTTGAATAGTTGCCTAAAAAGTTTCATGGATAAAACTCCGTCGAAAACATCCAATTCAAATGTAAAATGTACCTACTGAAGGACATTACATCAGAAATGTCCAACGAAAGCGTTCCTTTCCAATATTTGTTCCGTATGATTTCAATAAACGACCTCCCGCAGAGCATAAATAATGCATGTTCAATATATACGGATTCAGATGTAGATCGATATTGGTACAACCCTAGATTTTGGGCCTCAAACATCATTGTAATTTACACTCTAAACAATAATTTTGAAAAACATTTGGGGTGGGTAAGTACCTAAAATCAGTTACGACGGTGCAAAGCTAAGGATTTATAGTCATGGTTTTACAAAAACATCCCAAACCGACTTAAATCGGACTGTTCTGTGACCGTAGGTACACTGAAGACACAGGGAAGCAAAATATGCAATTTCGTTTACTTCAACAACAATTTTTTTCAGTTATTTTGATTTAAAAACTTAACTACTGAACCGATTATGATAAAATTTTGGTTTTTATACAACAAAGTTCTGAGGGAACAAACATAAAAAATCCATTCAACCGAATTGAGAACCTCCTCTTTTTTTTAATCGGTGAAAATTTTAAATCATTTCTCGATGGTCCAGCCATGGAAAAAGTATGGAAGGGTACCTCGTTAAATGAAAACCACGTCAGTATAATTTAATCACATTAGCCAATTTTAATTGTAAATAGCCCGGTGTAAAATTTACAAGCTAAGAAGTAGCAACGCTAATAAGTAATTTAAGGGTAATCCTCAAATCCGAATTCCATACAAAGTGTTTCGGACAAATACTCAAAAAGTACGCCGTATTATAGTAATTTCTTCACAATATTCGTTTTTCCATGTTTTTTGATTTCGTGAACAAAAAAAGTGAAAGTTTTCATACTTTAATTTAGATTTTATACGTGTTTTTAAGTTAGTAGGGTTTATTTTGAGTATTTGTCCGAAATAAATTGTATGGAATTCAGATTTGAGGATGCCCCTTAAGTTTAAATCATGATAATTTTCTGGTCCTTTTCCCACTTACGTGGGGTCGGCACAACATGTCTTCTTCCATTCGTCTCTATCAGCCGTCATCTCTGTACTTACACCAGTTGTATTCATAGAATTTTTAGTTAGTTATCGTTTTTAAGTCAGATTTAGTTACTCATTTTTAGATTAAATATACTAGGATTTTTAAAGGCTTTAAAAATTGCATCGTAAAACATAAGCAAAATAGTTAAAAATTTAAATATTTCAATGCGGTTGTGGAGTCTGATATTTATTCAGCGCGATTTTCAACACCATCTTCATCTGAAGCTATGTTTCTGGTTGTTATAGGAACAGCATTCTTAATCTATGGGTCAAGCGTTGTAAGTGGGACAATACTTCCATTGAACATGAGACTTTCAACGCCTTATTCATTCACTGTTTAATTGTTGATTTTAGATATCAACGTAACGGAACTTGGATCAATAGGTAGTGAGAGATGTAAAGATGTGATAAAAGAAAGGTATCAAACAAATACTTGGTTTTAAACACCGTCGATAAAACAGACATAGAATAAACAAACCAATTGGATCTTTGACAAAATATTTCATTTACCAAAACCCATCAAGTTTTGATGGATGGATGAATTTTTTTTTGTACATTATTTTACACATTTTGTTCGCTTACAGCCACCATATTATAATTATTAATATATGTTTTGACATTTCAAAGATTTAGGTTAGAATATTTTTTTTTGTATATGATATTTACCTAGACAAACCCAATGACACCTTATTTGTCAAAATTCGTTCAGAGGTGTAGGTTTAAAGCCTCGTAAGAAGAAAAGTGAATGTAATAAAATAAAGCATTTTTTTAAATTACTATTTACCAAAATAATAGGTAAGTTAAGTTAGAGAAACAAAATGATTGCAGCTTATATACTCATTAGTACTTAACCGACAGCCACTTCAAAGCTCCAAAATACAAAACGCAGACTCTATTGTTCAAAATTCAAAACACGATAAACCTCAAAAACAATTGCTTAAAAATCCAATACGGCTTTCAAATCCACGTGCACCGGATATAAAACCAAAAGGCTCTTAAACCAAAGGGTATTTTCTATTCAGTGTCCTTTGGTTCAACTCGCGGTTTAATGCCAAAACAAGACGTATTGTGCTAAATCAACTTATTATCTTAGCTCTTAAGTGAGGGGAGTAAGATTGAAGTTCGTGAAGCAGATTTAAATGGTTTATATTCGCTCATTGACGCTCTGTCTCGGACGGAACTCGTAAAAATCGAAACAGCGGTCCTATCACCAATTTTTTTGACAAGCGTATTCATATGGAACGCATAGATAACGCAATAGTTTGTATTAATAATTTGAAAAAAATCATGAATGAAAAATAAAATAAAATAAAACTACTTAAACCTAATTAAAACTGTCTAATTCTTCTGCAGAAGTCGCCTCATCGGGGAGTAGGGCTCCCCTAAATTCCTCTTTACATCCCTATCCCTGGCGTTATTAATTTCTATGAAAAATTTCATACCAGCTGATAAACACTGTTGTGATGGCTTCGATACGAAATAATTTGTCGAAAAGTTTGGTGAGAGGACTACAGAACGCTGATATAAAAGGAATGGGAGATGAATATCGAGATGAGAAAACCGCTATTATGCATGTGACACACGGTCGTTGTGATGGATCGGAACATGAAGAAAAATTTATATCTACCTTCATAAGGGAAAAGAAAACATCTTCGAAGAAAAATGAGAGAATGAAACAGAAACCAAAATTAGTTGTACCTACTTACTAATATTTTTTAAATATAAACGCGTCATTGAATTAATGTAGAGTCGATCTATTTCAAATGATTCTGAGATATTCTTACATTCTATTTCTAAGAGTTTCTGCGACAAGAAATACGGAATTAGCCTTTTTGATCGCCTAAGAAGTCCTTATCATATTTTGCCGACGAAATTCATAATAATGTACTTTTTAACACAACGCCATCTAGCCCCTAACTAAGCAGAGCTTGTACCTACTATGGGAACCAGATAACTGATAGAATAGGTACTGAATATATCGACAAACTGTTAGAATATTTTTATCAAGATATACAGGGTGTGTCGTAATGAGTGGATAATCCTTCAGGTGCGGGTGGGGGACTTCAGGACTGATCGGATAATGGAAATATGTACCCAGTAAAAATCCCACGGATTTCGAGTTACTGGACGTTTTCGATACTTCCATTTTTTTTTACCTTTGTCCATTGTTTTTGCTGCCAAGGTTACAAATCTTGGAATTTTCAACATTTTTTTTCTTAAGTATTCCTGGATAACTGTGCTATCGAATGGTATTTCTTGTTTTTGTGCCACAGGTACAGTTTTTATGGTACAGCATTATTTAGCAAAGAAAATGTGTTTTGCTCATTTTTTCCCAAAAGTTTGATCCCCTGTGGTGAAAAAAAAATGTATGGTGACCCATGTGACCAATTTGTAAAAAACTTGCCTACTTTATTGGCATTCCGAAATGGTATAGGACTTGGTGTTTTCAGCTACCAATTCAACAAAAATCCATGTTAAGACGGGAAAAGGTCGTTTTTTGAAATAAAAAGTTCGATAAAATTTCATTTGATTTTTTCTACACACCCTGTATAAAGGTAGATAAATGAAGACAAATATTTAAAAAACAATAACAAATAGCCTTAGGTCCGATTCATCTGCTGAATACTCAACTAACCGTATATCACAATTAAAAAGACCAACGAGAGACGCACCAGTTTTATTCTTCAAAAAAGAATCTCAGAATTTCATTCTGTTCTCGGTTCTCTTGCGAAAATTTATTTCAATGGTACAGTCGCCATCAAAAGTGGCTATTAAGAAAGAAAACTACCCGTAGAAGAAAAAAAATAAGTAAAATTCCTTTCCAGGAGAAAAGTCTTCAAAAGAAAGGAAGGAAATCAGTTTTTACTCGTTTTCCTTGAGCTTCAGAACGAAAATATTATTATTGATTTAATACTGCAAATAAGGACACTCAGCAAATTAAATCAAAGTTATAAGACGTATACTTTGAATGGCCTTTGATATACATACATAAGAAAAAAGATGACACTTACTCGTATTTAATGAGATCTTGAATGTGAAAGGTATCTTGAAAAAAAATAAGCATTTTGCCCATCACCAACTTTGCCGTTGCACTAAATTACCCGGAACATAAGGTTACCAAGTTCAGTAGCAAACGCTTTGTCGTCGACTGTACCATCTTGACCAAGTTTGAGAAAGGCTTGTCTTTAGTTCGTCTTTAGTGCTATTAATTCGTCTTTTGTACTGGAATCATCAAGTCTGAGGCAATTCGGGTAATTGAAATCGAATGGCTCGTTCAAAGTTTTACGGACCAACTTTGCTCTTTGATGTGAACTCGAATTTATTGTAAGCGCTTTGGAACCGTTGTGCACTGATTTATAAGGTCATAGGTTCAAATGCCAGTAGGTAATGTTTTCTCATTTTTACTACAATAATAACTGTGTTCAATTTATTTCATAATATAAATAATACAAAAAAAAACATAATATGAATAAAAAATAACAAAAATAATATAAATAAAAGTTGTAGAGGCATTTCGAAAATTGGGATTTCATAATTTCTGTGTAGTCATGTCTCTAAACTAATTGATGTGTAACATTTATCCTCTTGCTTTCTGTCGATTTTTGGGAGTGATTTCGTGAAATACAACGGAAGTGTGTAACAGAAAGTTAGCCGTCAGATGGTACCAACCTCAGAAAAAGGAAGTAAATAGAATACCCACTTCTAAAGTCTGATGTTACATGATCTTTTCGAATATCTAAACTGATCTAGCGATAAACAAAAACAGCATTTTAAGTAATCTAAAAATAATTATTAACGTGACTAGAAACGATGTATTAAATTAATGAATAAATTGATATTTAAAAAAAAAATAAAGTGTTTCAGGCCATAACAGTCAAAATACATCAGTTTCCTGAAAATACGAAAAATATAAACAGCTAAAAATGCTGGCAAGCGCGAAGTCCATTAGCCAACCCCAATTCGTCTTGCCTTATTATTTTTCAAGTTCATCCATAGTAGCCCAGAAGACAGAGTCAAGTTATTCATTTCAGTCAATGGCGATGCAAATGGTCAAGCGCTGGTGGCCGCAGGGTTGCGCGTTTAAGTGCGGCTTCAGAATAGCGAGTTAACTGGGTGGATTCACAGCTCGTGATTTTTTTTTCAGCGTAGGTACATGAATGAACACTTGTTAGAAAAATCCAAGCGTAAACGCCGGTATACGCGCGACAAAAATACGCTAGTCTAAAACTGCATTTATTATATTAAATTACGTGTCATAAACGTCGATAATGAAGGTGGTCTTAAGAATTCTACTATATAGAAATATATATAAGAATTGATCAGTATATTTTTTATGAATGAAACTAGTTCTTCCTTGAAACCATGACCTCACTTTTTTTCGCCCGTTTCTAACTTACATGTCATATTTAACGAAGTTCGATGAGCGGTTTGAGAGTTATCGTCGGACAAACATACATACATTCATACACTCATACAAAAGCCGATTCGCCTTAGTATCTAGACTCTAAGAACTCTCTTAATTCGGTCAATGACTGCGGCACTAGCAGTGTTGTAGAGTCTATACCATAAGCGACGTCTGCGACCGCTTATTCAGGCGACCCGTCAGCTACAATAACAGAACAAAACTTGATTCGTTGATTGAAGGAAATCTATACCTAGCTCCTAGACTTTCAAGTATTACGCAATCGGAACAGGAGATTCGGACCATTTGAAAAGAGTTGTTTATCGTACCGTCTCGAAGGTTTTCAGATATGATAAATTACCTATTCGGTTTTTGCTATATTCCTGTTTTATTCGGAACTTGGCAGCTTGAATTTGGTATTTTCTGTACTTTGTAAGGAGTTTTATAGATGACCGAATAAATTTTATTTTATGTTGGGCAGTACGAGTAGGTATTGGTCATTTATAAAACTTCCGAATCTAAATATTTTAGGTACCTAAGTAGATGTGAAAGATTGTGATGATAGGTATGTTGGTTGCTTTATCATGCCGAAACTTTAGAAACAATTACTATTATTATACATATACTATTGAAAATATTTTTTTTTAATATGCGTAATGCTGAAATGTAGGTACTTAGGTACCTACAGTTCCTAAAAATATCCTAGTTCTATCTTCTATCCTAGTTATTTCAAACCACTGTGGTGAATCCTTTCACCACACTGGTTCGAAAGAACTAGTGACACGATAAGAAGAAGACTTAGGTATAGTTTATAAGATGGAAAATGACATAATGATTAATTGTATCTCATTTGTTACACTTAATTTTAATTATTTAACCTCAACCTTTAAAACAACCTTCGTCAACAAAAAAAGTTTAAGGTTTCATATTTTAATTTAGATTTTATACGTGTTTTTAAGTTAGTAGGGTTAATTTTTGAACACGTATAAAATCTAAATTAAAGTATGAAACCTTACACTTTTTTTGTTGACGAAATCGAAAAACATGGACGAAACGAAAAGTGTGAAGAAATTACTATAATACGGCGTACTTTATGAGTATTTGTCCGAAACATTTTGTATGGAATTCAGATTTGAGGATTTCTCTTAACAAAGACATTTTTATATCCAATATTTTTGTTAAACCTAGGCACTTTTGGCAACCAAATTGGTTCCCAATTACCACTACGTCAATACGTACGGTAAAATAGATTGGACAAAGCGCCGCTAACGAATGTGCACAAACTTACCGCTTACTGTGGTAATGCTCATTAAAACTAGCACGTCTGTTCGTGTGTATGAATTAACTAGCATCTGCCCGTATCTTTGCCCGCTTGGTATTCAGTATTCAGAGGTTTATTGCAATATTGGGTAGGTAGGTTACATTTCAGGTCTTGGTAAGTCAAATAGATAAGTAGAGCTTACGCGCTTAGGGTGTTGCAACTAAGAGAGACGTGCCAATATTTTTTAATTATATTGTTACGTCACTGAATGAGACATTCATATAGTATAGTCTTGCAACTCGTAATAGCATATTTTTAAAAGCATTTCTTTTAAATTTATTTCATTAATGTTATGATGTGACTAAGATATATCGGGATTAAGAGTAGCCATAGTTCTTACATAATTCATCAATCTTAATAAAAAGCTTGGTCCTGAATTGACTAGCTGACTGACAGACAACGCACAGGCCAAACCACTGGACGGAGACATTTGAAATTTGGAGAGTGTGTTCGTCTAAAGCTGAAAGTGTGTACTAAGAACGCAATTTTGAAAAATTGCAATATTATAAAGTTGCTGGCATGTTAACTATAATTAGTAGCTAACGCCTGCAACTTCGTTAGTGGTGTGATTTAACAAAAAATCCTTTAATGGTACCTGGTAAAAGCTATTTAAACAAAATTATCTAGCTCAAAACTATGTAGAGCCATGTTGGTAGAGCTTATTATTGCAAAAATCTTTTAGTTTTAAATACATAGTATATATCCAGACCACCATAACAATGTGAACAAATATCCTTCCATCTTCATTCACCCTTTCTAAAGCATCGATGACACAGGGCTAGTTTACAAGCTACAAGCCAGCGAGTTTAAAAGCTAGTTTAAAAGATAGTGACCGATCTAGAAGGATTTTTAACTAGCAGATTGTAGAAAAGCCGATGACACGAAGCGACTTTACAAGCTACTAGTGAACTCGCTGGCTTGTAGCTTGTAAACTAGCTCTGGCTCAGTGAGGCTTAAGACTCCATACCTTCCCTTCCCCAGTACTTTCAATAGCTCTTCAAAATAATGTTCTGAAACAATTTGAGCAAGGCAAGTTTCATACCCTCATATCTTCACAAGAAATTAACGCTATCGGAAACTTGTCAAGACACTGATAAATTAGTTTACGAGCGACACACGTGTGGACTATTGTGCAACCTTTAGGGTGTGAACAGGAAGGTGGTATTCCAAGCTTCGTTTTGTCTCCTTACACATACAACTCTGGCCATACGAATAGGAACCTTATTACTGATAACATAAAGCTCTTGTTATCTGAGAGGCTTCAAGTTAAAGGTACAATGAGAAGACAGGTAGATGAATACCTTTGATTTGCTCGTCAATTCGGTTTTACTCTGATTTTATGCATTTCGTTGGACGTCGATTAGGTTTGGATACGAAATCTGGCTGTTCTTCGTGTTTTCTTTAACGTTAAAGAGCAGACTCGAGACTCGACTCGACAGAGTACTAGGTACTAGAGTACTTAGACAATTTTGATTAATAACAAAATTATGATTATTATTGGGTATGGAAGAGCCTTCCGCGTTTCAAAAATTTTGTTAGAGCGTCTGGTCGAAGCGATGCGTGACCAGAGGGCTGGCAGCTATCGCGGCCAAAGAATAAGCCTTGCAATACAAAGAGGCAATGCAGCCAGTATCCTCGGCACGCTGCCATCGGATATCTAGTTGGAGTAGTTGAGCTACGTATAGATCGATCGCAACGGTCTGTGGGTGGCCCAATTGTTTCCTTTTGTAAATTTTGTAAAATAGATTGTAGTATATAGTTAGCTTATACTGTAATAAAACGTATGTATTATGATTTAAAAGTAGTTACGTTATAAACATGAATGATATAATAAACTCGTTTGAAATATCAACCCTTGCTTTATAACTTTACCCTTTTGAGTTATAACTTAACACTTTTTTGTGCATAATGGATTTGAAGTTAATCTTTTCCAGGGTGGTAAATTGTACAACTATCTTTATCAGTAACCGATAGTATTGTCAATTCAAATCCATTTAAAATACTGAAGAATAGCCTTTTATCAGCCAAACCAAGGTATCTATTGTGTAAAAATGCTACCTGAGTTCGGTACAGGAAAGGTAAAATTAAAAAAAATAATTACTGGGATTTTTAAACCGCATTTAACTCGGGGAAGAATGATAAAGTGTATTTTGTGTATTTTCTGTTTCAGATTTAATTTTGTAAGTTTTGAATTTTGAATTAAGGTCAAATTATGTGCCCAGTATTATACATATTTCCAACTATCATTGTGCAAGCAGAATAGTTGATTTGCTGAATTATTCCTATTTGTCACCCTGCTCTGTCCGCCTAGGGTGACAGATGGGACTAACTAAAGTTATCTGTCACAGGGGGACAGATAGAACTATTTTTTCCCATTTGTCCTCCAATAAAATAAGCTTTCAGTAGTTGTCACTAAAAGCGTCCATGACACAGGGCTAGTTTACAAGCTACAAGTCAGCGTGTTCGCTATATAGTAGCTTGTAAACTAGCCCTGTGTCATCGGCTTTTTAACAATCTGCCAGTTGACAATCCTTTCGGAACGCTAACTCACTCACTCGCTAGCTTATACAATTATTTATTAATAATAATAATTCCAAAATTAAAAGTCAAGAGATTTTTTTTAACAATATTGGGTACATAATACTCTCGCTGGCTTGTAGCTTATAAACTAGCCCTGTGTTAACGAGGCTTTAGATTTCAGAAATGCATTTCTCGAATCCAGTGTTAATGATTTTCAACATTAACAACATCATTAAAACATAAGCATGTTTTAATGATTTTGTTGATATCTCGTCTATTTAGCTGTGACTTGAAAATTATAACATTATTTCCATTTAGATACAAATAATCACAATACCGTAAATGGTTAATGCACTGCACGACAAAACGCTATATCAAATCCGTGATAGTTTCCAAAATGTAGAGCAGACCGATTTACTTTCCATTGCGAATCATAAATGCAATCTCACGACAGGACATCGCGCATCACGAACAGTGATAGATCCGGAGACATCAAGCCTGAAGGTGGTTGATAAATAGTGTACGCGATTATACTATCAGTTCATGAATAGCTTGGTGGCTGTTTCCTGTCAGAAGGATGGTAATTGCAAAGTGTGGGAGAGTGATGTGTTTTACATATAAAACGTTCGTACGTTACGTGGTTTGTGGTCCCAATCGACGGATTCAAAAATGTTATCCGGTGATTCGGACCGTGGTCCCAATATCTAGTGGTCCCAATAGACGCCATCGGAGTTCACTTTGCAGTACAATTTGCAAATATTACCCCCAGTATCAACAAATTATATAAATATATTTAGTAATAAATCCGCTAAATTTCTAAACAAAGGTTTTAATTAACTTAACTTTAGTTCAACTAAACCAAAGAGTCAACGAACAGAAAACCAAAGTTTAAAGATACGACACGTGTTTCGCCTCTACACGAGGCATCATCAGGAGGTGTGGACTCGCCGAAGTTTGAAACGAGAGAGTTTTCGTTTCAAACTTCGGCGAGTCCACACCTCCTGATGATGCCTCGTGTAGAGAAATTAAGCGGATTTATTACTAAATATATTTATATAATATGTTGATATTTATGGATTTCCGCAAAGTAACGCCTGAATCAATCAATTATATTACCCCCAGTTTTGGAGTATCTTGCAGACTTTTGTCCAAATTGTAGGAACACTAGATAATCTTAGTAATATTATAAAAAAGTAAAAAATTGTGAGGAATGATATTTCTACATAAAATATGTTGGTCAAAACTACCCAACCGATAAGTATATTTTATGAGCTGGAATAGAACAATGGTTAATTTTTATCCAAACACCAAGCGGGCGAAACCATTGACAGTAGCTAGTATCCAAGCACTTTGTAAGCCTAAACCTCAGTTTAGACCTCGCAACCTCTAACCAGGAAATAGTTGGGTAAACTGTCTAGTTTCGGTGTATAATCCCGATGTGATATCGTGCAGACGCAAGACGCGAGATATTGGCGACACGATCGCCTCGGGCTGAGAGCGGCTGGGATGGGCGGTGCGGCTCCATTTGCATATTTGTACCGTTGGAGTCTCCTGCAAAGTTCCGTTTAGATCGGTGTAGTGTTTACGATAAATATAGCATGAGCATAGAGGATATGCCTCTATGCTTACTCTATGGATTGTGTAATAAGTCTCTTTACTCTGATAGATGGCGTTCAAAATATCCAAAATATTTATTTATTTGTTAAATTAAATTATAAAAATAAATAAACTATAAAAAAAAGTCGGCTCCATTTGCAATAATGTTAATAAAAAATAATTTTTTTACAGATATTTTTATTAGAAATAATGGGCAAGACATAAGTTTGAATGGGTCGTCAAATATAACTAAAAAAAGAAAATATAATATATGTAAGAAAATACCTACAGAAAATACTGTAGGTACTTTAGGATATTTCTTGATAC
Organism: Lobophora halterata; assembly: GCA_932526365.1. Taxonomy (NCBI): domain Eukaryota; kingdom Metazoa; phylum Arthropoda; class Insecta; order Lepidoptera; family Geometridae; genus Lobophora; species Lobophora halterata. The sequence continues at coordinate 11,238,305 of OW052001.1, forward strand.
GAGCTGATTTCAGTCAAAACGGTCAGACGATTATTTTTGTCCATCCTCAGCATCATAAATCAGCCGTCAAAATATATAACGTCGCTGTCCGCGCATCATCCGTCATGCCATTTATTTCTCGGGGGACAATGGACACACACAAAGTCCGTACTCTGGGTAGCGTCACATTGCAGTGCCGACGGCGGAACCCGCGTCTCGCGTCGTCCCAAAGGCCCAGCACGCCTGCCCTATGCAAATATGCGGACCCCTGAAATTGATCATAATCCTTTTCCCTGTAGAATATATTTCATCTTTGAAGGTTATAAAGTAGGAGTAAAAATATGTAATGGTGAAAGTACGTGAGGAGTTTTAGGAGTAGGGACTATTTTGAGCGTTCATCTTTTTTTGGGTTTTTAGAGAAATCTAGAAAAAATTGCTTAAATTGTAAAATTTTTGTTTTTTGAACTTTTACATGTACAATTTAGTCATGCTAATTAATAAATAAATAATTAGGCCATTTCACGCAACACCATCATTTTTTTGCTTAGAGCTTGTACTATGTAAACCAGATAACTGATGGAATACATTCATATGAATACTTTTTTTTCTAAATTTTGGAAAAATATTACTGGTTTGGCAGTTTACCAAAATTTCACTTCCATGCCATTGGTTTGTAAATACCTACAATGCCATGAAAAAATAACGATGTATAATATGAGTACACTTCAATAATCATTACCTATGCAAAATACCAAAATGTAGATCCATATTCCTCTATTGATTACAACATCCCGAACGGGTAATATTGTGTAGCTGCTCTTATTTCTAGAAAACTGACTGAGAATAAGCCCATAATAACCTGTGATGTAACCTATCTACCCAATATGGCAATAAATGACTGAATAGTTACACATTTTTTTTAATACAAGATTTTTATGTTTCTAAGTTATAACGCTACAGAACAATAAAGAGCTTTCCTTCTTTAAAACTCCGTCGCTAAATGACCGTATACTCTTATTTACTTACCAAACTTCTAAACTAACCAACAATTTATTTTCCAAGTGCTCGGAGCTTACAGCTTTTAAAATTCCCCCAACCGTCTTAACAGCGTAGACGTTGAACAGGGTACTCCTTTATTCAAGTCGGATTATAGACTTTTACTGAAAAGTATTGTGAAAACGCGAAACGTTTCTCAAGCTCTTTCATCATACGTACCTACCTACCTAAATCAGAAAACAATTTTATTTTACTTTTGTAGTTTAAATCAATCAACTTCCATTCAAGCAAAAAATGTAATTTGGTTCACTTGGTAGACATATTTTTCCAGTTATTTTGATTAAAAGACCAAATTACTATACCGATTTTGATGCTAATTTTTGGGAGCAATGTGAAAGGATTTTTAAAGGAGAGTACTAAAAATATATTTATAAGTAGAACTAAATCAAATAAAAAAAATGCTCAGCGCGGCTTAGAAAGTTTTCACTTAAAAAAAAAACACATATTTTATTTATGACCTAGACTACGATGATGGGAAAATGTAGAGTTTTATGAACGGTAGACTAGACGGCCTTATTAATAATGCATTCGATTCCAACGTTTGAAAAGAAATAGAACAATCGCACACTAATTTCATTTTGAATTTTTAAGTTCGCTCGGAGACAAAAGTCTTGCATCCATTGAAGTCTAGATCTAGATTTATGTAGATAGATCCGGATCTATTCAGGTCGAGATTATAGGACATCTGTTCTTTCAACTTCTTAAGGCGGGCTTACACCAGAAGAGCGGATCTCATTCTATCCCCTCACTGAAACAGAACATTTCTTCGTTGTTCGTTCGAATCTTAGCTCGCATAGACTCTATGGAATATTGTAAGAATGCTCGCTTGCTTGATGTAAACGCTACCTAATAGAGCGCGCGAACAGGAGCTTAGAACGTTCTTACGTATTCGGACGGACGTACTCGCTCCAGAGCGGTCTCTTCATCTATTGTGCAAGAACTCTAGTTCTTGGTGCGTGTTGATATTTTGGTGTAAACGCTGAATACTAGCTTTCGTTTACACTAAAAGATCAAGAAAGAATGCTCTTGTTCTAGCTCTAGCTCTTTGTTCGTTTAGTGTAAACCCGCCTTTATAATCGAAAATTCCGACCGCTCCGAGCTTGATTGTATTACTAATGAAGATGAGGAACTCGAGAAATTGAAAATGCACTGGATGTTAAATGTTTATGTAAATGTGTTTTCATAACATTGCCAAATTCTTTTATTCCACTAGATATATTGATGCATTTTTTTTTAAGAAATCGACATTTTAATTTATAATTTATAGTCCTGCATGACACTATTTTGAATACGTACAGCAGTCGCAATAAGTATATGTATTTATGTGTTAGATAAATTATTTATAACTTATAACTATTTTATAAGTTAGTCGACGCTTATTTTATCAGTCTACGAAATATCCCAGACGTTTTATTGATATTCGATTAGTTTTTGTTCATGCGAAAGCCGAGACCCGTTTTTTTTGCTAATGACGAAAAAATAATCTAATAAATATTAAATTGGTTATCGATTCTGAGCAAACTTATTTCAGGTTTCGCATAAACAAATGTTAATTTTGTATAGTTAAAACTTTGAAAAATAAAATTTAGAAATATATTGGAAAAAAACTAATTATTATGAATACAAAACAATATTATACCCAATTTCATCATCTACATTGCTAAAATTAACCAAACTAATATCTGGGATCCAGCGCGCTTCCGAAGAAAAACTTAAATTGGCTGTTAGTGGCTCCATCTTTGCGAGTTGAAGAAGCCTAGAGTCTGATCAGCTCTGGAATTCACTTTTTAAACTTTGTATTGTGGATATGAAATGTTTTTTCAGTTTATAGCTATTTTATCAACCAACTCCAAAAAAAGGAGAAGGTCCTCAACTGGCTTGTATATTTTGTCTGTTTTTCCAGAATTCCGTCATTTTTGGTATGGTACAGTTTATGCGCAATATGACAAAATGATACTTTTTTTCGATAGTCGCGGTCAACAGCCAGTTATAAAATAAGTAGTTAAATATCATGAAGTACATAAGTGTATACACCACAAGTTTTTAATTACCAAGAAAACTTAAATGGGCAATGCAGGATATACTACGTTATATATTGCAGTCAGACGTGGGCCGAAAATTAGGGACGAATATGGCATAAATTGAATTTTTGGTTACTACGAAATGACAGATTGACAGCGGAGCGAGTGCGGCGCCCGAGCCGAGCTATTGCGAGCTGGCTCGAGCTAGGTACAGACAGCGTCATAGATAAGTATCCCTTATGCACAAGACACCCAGCTTCAATGCTTTAAAAAAATAGTATAAAATTATTATTAGGCTTACATGGTTATACAATATAATTAATGTATGAAAACAAAACTTATCCGTAAGTCGTGCCCCGCGGAGGCGGCGTTTTGTAGGGATTTGAATCTGTTTGTCTTGTGCAATGGGGATACTTATCTATGACGCTGTCTGTACCTGAGTTTGCCAAACGATGAATGCAACTCAAATCAATCAATAATGCATACTGATTGACGCAAAGCCATTGAATATATATATATAGTATATATTTCATATTAATAGCTTATATAAGAAAAATAATGTAACTGTGAGCCTATTTAAAAAAAAAAAAAACGACTAACGGTAACAATATTTCCAATTTTGATCATATTTATTATATGTGTTAGAGAGATGCCAACATCGTGACGCAACAGCGTTAACGCTATCGTATCGTATCCATTTGCCCGAAAGGAGCCTCTTCGAGGCCCACTTGAAATCCTTTCACCACACTGGTTCGAAAGAACTAGTGACACGATAAGAAGAAGAAGCGGAGATAAAAAAATATAATTACAAAAGAATGAATTAGCTTCGGACTGAATTCGCGACATATTAAAATTAATTTTCAAATAATTATCTGCGTTGTTATAATCCATATAATACCATTTAGTTGTCCACCGCAACTGGACCTACTTTTAATTGGGTGTTCAGTTAGTTGAAAGTTCTGTGGTTTTAGCTTTATATATATTAGCTTAACGTGGCTCGACTTTGGAGTTTAGCATAATCAGTCTTCATAAAACTCATTCCCCAAGAGTTTTGATCCAAATTTCTAGTAATAGAACTATCTTAGCTTTTAACGAGTTCAGTATTATTAGTAGAGTCATATATTTTATCAAAATAAATAGAAGTTTAACCAAACAGGAAATGATAATAGTTTAAGCAAAGCGCCTAGTTATGTAATAATATTACTTATTCTTTGACCTAGTGCAGTAAGTGTTGCTAAGGACCACTCGACAGAAGTGAAAACTTCTTCAAAGGGGAGGCTTATAATACAAAATACTATTTATACCACGATGTTCACAGTTTGACAGTGAGTACATTGACACGACAGTAGAAAGGATGCTGTTGCTATTAACGTTTTCACTTCAAAAAGTTTCTCTTTTTTTTCTTTTCTTCTTCCTACAATTATGTAATAGTAATATATTATAATTCAAACTAGAATCAAAGCTTGTCATTGCCAATAATCTAAATATTAAATATTAGGGGTCGTTCCCATCCGCTGCAAAAAAGTTTCAGATTTGCATCCGATTCCATTTTTATGATATTGAAAAATGTAGTTGTAAACTTTTTGTACCTAAACAAAGGTTGGAAAACTCATTAACGTTCAGAAAACATTTAAATAATCTCTATATCTAGAGATATTATATCTCTCATTCACCGGCGAAGTCGCCATAATATATACATAATAGGTACAGTCAGCATCAAAAGTCGATGACCACATTCAGATTTTCAAAATCGCTGTACACCATTTAATATTTTTGTCAATGTGGTGTACAGTTATTTTTGAACTTTAATGATGTTCACGTGTGTAAAGCGTTTTAATGCTGACTGTTCCATATTGTTCTAAGCCTTGTTCTTTAAATTCCCATATGTAAATAAACAATTATCTAACTCAATATTAATCTAGTATAAAGGCCTCTACACACCAAAGCTGCCGGCCGGCCTGGCGGCACAACCCGCCGGGTTACCGTTTTGAATGCGATTGTTCAAACAAGGCTGGTTTCCACTGTTGTTTCCACACCCAGGCCGGTGGACTGTGCCGCCAGAAGCCGGCGGCTTTAGTGTGTAGAGGCCTTAAGAAAGACGTCGTAAGTTATACAATGCGGTGGCTCCAGTGAGAATAGCCGTTCAGAAATTAGTAAGCAGAAACTGTGGCTTTACCACTATAAGTACCAAAATTTCCCAGAGGCATTCCGCCCAAGTAGGTCAAATGCTCTTAACATGAATGCCATTGCACAATGTATCAAGTGAGGCTTAAATTGTCAAAGTTGAATTCAACCAAACACCACACACTTCACTGATTGACTGCTACAGTAGTAAACATTTTATGACAATAGTTAAAGACGGCACCGTGACGACCCTGCCTACGAAGCTTGGTGTTCCGGGTTCGATCCCCGGCCGGGGCAAATATTTGTTTGACGAACACAAATGTTTGTTCTCGGGTCTTGGATGTTGTGATGTCTTGTATGTGTCCATGCCACCTGCGACACAGGGAATCCTAGTGCGTGAGTGAGTGAGTGTGTGAATGTTTATGTTTATTTAGAATAGTACGTCATCATTGGTAATGTATAATATGTGGTAACTTTCTGGGTCAAATCTGAGTATCACTAAACTTTTTGACACACGCATTAGTATCGAAGTCGAAAATAAAATCTGTTCATAAGGCAAGTGCCTTAAGTATTACTGCCTGACGAGAAAACGATTATCTATAGATAGTTATCGTCTTTTTTCTTGCTCAAGAAACGTACAATAGATAAAGACTTTACACGCTACAAACAAAGTTGCTGGCGTGTCGCCTGTAAAAAAGCCATGAGTCATCGTACTATTAGTAAATAAATACGGTGGAAATGATTGTCTGTGATGGTAATAAAAAATATCTAAAGATGTGAATTATTAGAAATATGTTCATTGTTCATAACAGTGGGGACTTCGAGGCAAAATTATTCCCGAAATCCCCACTGCGGTTGGTGTTAGTGGGATTTAGAGACTTTTTTTTCCGAAATGAATGAATGAATGAATGAAAACTCTTTATTGTACCAGGAACTTAAAGACAAATATACAGATTATTAATGAGCATGTACAATGGGCGGCCTTATCGCTAAGCAGCAGAAATCCCCACTAGTGGGGATGCCTGGTGGGGATTTTGGGAATAAGCTTGATAGACCGCTCCTAGCGAGTGGTGCGAGTAATCACCATCACCCTCGCATACCTACTCACTTAAAGCCCAACGACAAAATTATCGGAACACTCGCTTCTCGCTGCTCGCCAACTTGTTCCTAGAATCAGAATCAGAAAATATTTATTGCTTAAACTGTAGTTGGTACAATAAAGATCTTATGTAAATAGTTACAAGTAATTTTACAGTCTTATCCATTACGGATGTACAATAAATTTACTTTGTTAATCTACTAACAAGGTTAACAAATTAAGGTAAAAACTTTTGTGCAAATCACATTTTGCTTATAGGTAGGTACTTATAACTTTATAATATTATTAATCCCTATTATTTATCCTTATTATAATATTCATTTAAATTATAGAAAACTTTATTAACTAACCACTTTCTTAAAAACAATTTAAAGCTCATTCCTTCCATAAGTTTTACGTCAAGAGGTAGATTATTATATATTTTGATAGCTGTTACAAAAGTACTTCTATGGTACATTGAGTTATTACTCTGTGGTATACATATGTTGTGTTTGTGTTTTTCCCTGAGGCTTTCAGTCCGAATCGATTTTTTTTCAAAAAAATATTGCTGATTATTTTTTACAAACAGGCAAAGTTGTAGTTGTATTCACTTCTCACTCATCGCTGGCGGTTAGTGCCTAATGGGATTGTAACTTCTCTGTGACGGATACGATTCATATACGATTGTCAGAAATGTTCGTGGTACAACTATTCCTTGAATAAAATTTTCTATACGTCTTACAATCTGTTGACTTGTCTGTGACTGATTCGATACGCATGCGCTTGTCAAAAACTTGATGATACTTTACTCTCAAGAGGTGACGATTGCTTGACACAGTCTATACTTATCTATAATCTTCGGCTATGTAGCTGTACATACGATTATAGTTCGTAAGTATATGGAGGTAAAGGTGAATATTTGTCGTGAAATTTCGGGTGTGTGGTCAAGTAAGCAAATAGTAAACAGTCATTTGCATGGTGGTGATTAATTTGGAGTGTGCTTGTTGGTGTTACAATATTACCTAACTTTTTGTTTTTTTTCTCACGGACGTACAATACGGCCGATATATCTTGGCGAGTCTGAACATAGGCTATGCGAACTTTAGCGCATGTACGTACACACGTATTACATTGTTTTATATGTATAATATATCAACGCGGGCGAAAGCGCGGGCTTATGCTAGTCGGTTTATAAAAAAGAAATTGGCATCAACAGTTTTCTATTGCGTGTTATCAAGCGCTAAAGTTCGCATAACCTATGTTCAGACTCGCCAAGAGACGTCGGCCGTATTGTAATCGGTTTTAAAGCTCAGAATCCCGCGCGCCGCTATCTCGCTCGCACTTGTGTACGTTTTTAGGATTGTTTAACATAGATCCCTATATCCTTAGCTTTTGTTAAAAATATTAAAATAAAAAATATACTTAAATATATCGTGTGGTTAAAGTAACAAAATCACCGATCCATTTTTTTGAAATTTACACTCAGCTAATTTATATCCTAAAAGATGTACATAATATGCAAAAGGGATAGCGACGCGTGGGATTCAGGGCCTTAATGAAACGACAAAGTCATGTGGCAAACTGATCTGGTCATAGGCAGGAGTGACTTCTTACAATTAGGAGAGCGCTTAATAGTTTCTTCACTTAAACTCCAAATAAAAAAAACCATGTATGTTTGAATTGTCATTTAGCGAGTTGGTCCATTAGAATCATGAGATGATTTAATTTAAATGTGTTTCCTATTATAACAAAAATGGTTGTCTGTAAAATTGGTATACGGACCATAGTTTAACGTGACAACCAGCGTCACGGGAAAATGAGCGTTACCGAACAATGACGTCAACGTCTCACAAAAGAAAAAAACTCCTTTCGTTTTAACCTCAATATCCGAAGAAAGAGACGCAATTTTCATAGCTACATTGAGGTTCAGCCGCCAGTAATTTTTTATTCGAACGACATTGAATCGCGCGGAAAACGATTGACAAAAAAAGAACATTGTAGGCTCTGAAAAAAAAACAACATGCGGACGAGAAACATCCATTTAGAACTGAATAGTTTATCGTGTCGCATTGGGACTTTAAATTTAGGATGCGACAGATTGTCTAGAAAATTATCCAAAATAGTTTCATAGTAAAATAGTACGAAAACGTACGTTTCTATACTTATATATAATTTATTAGTGTATTTTGTATAATATCGTAAGTATTATATTATTAAAAATAAGCATACTATAATACATTATTTTCTTGCATCACATATCTACAACTACCACATCTCCATAATACACAAAGGTTAGCTGGAAGAGAATGCTAACTAGCATTAAGTTCGCCCATGTACTTGTTTTTACTTTGTGCAAAAAAGAATTTATATCTATCTATCTTTCTATGATTGATTTTAGGACTCTATTCTATTGTACTAAAGAATTATAGATATTTACAATAATGGATCAAATACCATGCATCTACTATGTGTAATATAGAATTACAACTACTTTTCGTCCATATCTGGTTCCATAAAATACAAATTAATTTCCAAAGTTACAATTATGTTATCTCTCTTTTTGACTCTACTATAATTTCCGCCATTCACTCACTCCGCTCACTCACAAGTAACTCACCGTAAGTTGCCGTTAGCTTCGACGTCATCCAAAAGACGATCAATTCCTGAAAAAAAATGGCGCCGTTCAGATTTCAACTTTCTTATTTTTCTCTATCATCAACCTAAGAAGTGATATGTGACGGTGATCGATTCTATGGCAGATTATGGCCAGCACAGCGCCACTTCTATTATTTATAATCCATTTCTAACTCTTTCAATTCCAATGAAACAAAAAAACCTGCATTTTATACTTCGTTCTAGGTTTAATTTATCAGTTAGGTCGTAATTCCCGATTATTCGGGAATATTTTCAGGTTTTTGCCGGCGCTCGGACGCTCGTAAAAACCGGGATCATCCCGGCCTATCGATGCTTCACGCCGATATGAGATTCCCGCTTCGGCTTTTATGTTGTGGGGCAAGGGATGAGCGGATAGCTTCGTGGTATATAAACCAAATGCCAACATATAAATAACATTACTTGGAAATTATCCATACTACCTACTACTTATCATTCTGGCAGTAAATTTCGTTTACCACAAATTAAGAATATTGAAAATGAAATGAAATTATTTATAACAAAGGTAACACAGTTATTACTCTGCAAGGAGTGCTGCAAATAAGAAGGTGATAAATCGATATTAAGTTATATATTATATTTAATACTTTATTGCACACACTTAAATGTAGTACAAAAGGAGGACTTAATGCTAGAGCATTTTCTACCAGTCAACCAGTTGATGGTAGAAAAAAGAAAAACTGGCGTACAACTTAAATGCTAATTACTTAAATATATATTTAATATAATAATACTAAATAATTATGTATTTATATATATATCTATAATTAAAAATGACTAAATAAATAATATATATATTATAATATAGTACATACATATATTATTTCGTGGATTTTAAATAGTGTTCACGGACTAATCTTTTGAAAGCTGGTTTGGTTTGAAGTTATCAGCGGTAAGGACGCCTATTTATGTCTTGTTTTTATTAATTTCCATTTGTACTACAAGTGATTATCTATCTATGCCATATCATTTTTGTAAAAGCCTTAAAGCTATTAAAAGTTAGTTCAGAACTAACCCTAATAAGGCTTACATTCCAACTCCACATTTAATAATAGCATGTTCAGCCTATATTGTTCCCACTTATAGATCTCAGGCCTACTCTCTGCCAGGAAAGCAATGGGTCTTAATCGGAGCCCGAGTGTAGATTGGTGAATGTCACATGCAATAGGAAAAACCACGTACGATTACGTAATAAGTCTGAATCTATTTCCCGCTACCTCCTCTGCCTTTTACCCTCTAGTGCTTTATAGCAGTGTAATATTTCAAATTTTAAAAGTTCAGTCTCGTGATACTGCTACGAAGACGTTGATTGAAACTCATATATTTCAGAATTTTATATTGCAACTTGTTTACTCCGTCAATAAAATGTTCAATAGACATAAAGATTTATGACTTCGAAAATTGCAAGAGTATTTTCATATTTTTTTAATAATATTAAAAAGATATTGGAATTCAATCACGCAAAGCAGAAAAAATATATTTAACAAGCTTAAAGTTTTTTGAAACTGTAATTCTAGATTTTTGACAATTTTGTTTGTCATCATCGTTGACATGTTGGCGTGTTGGCTTGTTGATGTCTTGTTAGCTATATCATCATATTATGTATAGCAAGTATCTTTGCGTATGACACACTCGCTAGGTACGTAGTTCGCTTTATTGGCTTTAACGCCCGTATACCTAAGCGCCACAAAATACGCAAATCTGAAACCAGACTTATCCCTACTTGCACCAAACTGTCAAAGCTGCTAAGCAATTACTTTTCTTGCTTGCCAGTTCTAAATTTTGACCGTTAAGAATTAAGTAATTGCTTAGAAACTTTTATAGTTTGGTGCAAGTCGGCATTAGCCTTAAATAGATACGTATTTCCTGCTTAAGATTTTTTGTCCGTCTCGCGTGTCACACCTTACCACATTATACGTAATTAGGAAGCTGTCTTGTCAGCTAATTTACCGGTGATAGGTAATTTTGGGATAACTGCAGATAACCACTACCAGAGTAAGCGAATTATTATCGGATGTTCTTCGCATGTGGGCGCGGATCGGGGAAGATGGGTCACGTAGCCTCAACAAAGTTACTTGTTCGTCGAATCGATAAAATATCCTATTTGTTGAGTAATTGTGAACTTGAATAACAAAAATATTGCGACCTGTTTCAGATTTATTCAAACCAGATCATAAAACTTCCTATAATTAAATACTTACATACATTATACAGGGTGTGTCGTAATGAGTGGGTAATCCTTCAGGTGCGGTTGGGGAGACTTCCAGGACTGATCAGAAAATGAAAATATTTACCCAGTAAATTTTTCTTTTTACCAAATAAACACTTTTTCCTCTTTCTCTTTCTTCTTTTGTTTAAGCCCAGTCTTCTATTTTTTTTCATTTTTGATGGTATTTTATACAAAAAAATATGATTCAAAGTTGAGGAAAATTATCTTGTGATTTGAGTCTCGGAGCCAGGTGTGCTAACAAGTAAATTATATTTTCCGAAACAATTCGGTTACCTACGTGACTTCTCAAAGAAAATGTTTGTTCGCAAAAGAAGTAATATATTTCACGCACGAAGTAGTAAAGGTAATCAAATGTATAAAGAAATAAAAGCTCTTCAACATATTATATTGTTATCAAATAATTATGTTCAGTCTACAGCTTTTTCCGCATACTTAATGAATGAATGAGAACTTTTAATTGTAATAATGAACTGCAGGAACACATACATACAATGAAAAGAAGGTCTTTATCATTATGGATGTTCTGACTAGTCGGCGACTACTCGGTAAAGCTGACTATCCGGCTACTTTCGTAGTTGGCGACAAGTCGGCGGTCGATTAATCGGCAACAAACTAATATGGAATTAACGGCTTATTCCCGGAGCTCCACGAGTCCATTGTTCTCAAAAAAACTAGGTTCATACTTTGATTACCAACGGCTCCACGCCTTTTAAAATAAATTAATATTCCTATACCAACGGCTCTATGGAATTGTTTGGTACAGTTAGCAATAAAAAGCAAATCGTTACATTTTTATACACATAGACCAACCAACTTCAATCGAACGGTTCTAGTGACCGTAGGCACAGTTTATTAAGACGCCATATTTTAACAGTTTTTATTTTTAATTGAAAACTTAACTGCTGAACCGATCTACTAATCTGAAAGTATATCCTCTCAAATACAAAAATATTTTTTCAAATCGGTTTATAAACAACAAATTTTTGAGGTAACAAACATAAAAAAATTGATAACCTCCTTCTTTTATGAAGTCAGTTAAAAAACAAAGATTTGTGTGTAGATAGTAAATCTGCTAATCGACATCTGGAAAAAGCATTTTTAAATTTAAACTTGTGAACAAAACCACGTGTGAAAGCTAACATTAAAAGTAAAATGCATCAGCTTGCTAATTTATTTTGAAACTTGAAGCAACTTTCTTTACACTTTAAATTCACTTGAGCACTTGCTTTTATAATTAAGCTGGATAGAACACGCCAAAAATTTCGCGAAGTTTGCGTATCTCTTAAATTAGTTGACAAAGATTAGCTTAGTTGGGAGAGTGCTTCAAACAAGACCTAGATAAAATGAAGTCCTATTTTAGACCAACTATGAAGAAAAGTGAGATGTTGTGTTATTTTTACACAACATAGATAATTAACGGTGTTCCTATAAAACACCAACATAGACATATCGAAGCCTTTTTTGCTATGTGTACCAAGCAAACCCATGGACTCGTTGGGGAAGGAAATATTATTTTCACACCACCTGCTCGACAATATCCAATTAATTGTCATGCTATCATCAAGGTAAAGCAAAGCATTACCTACCTAGGGAGGTAATGTTGTATGAAACTCCCAAGGGTTGTAATGTGATTTGAATTTGGAACGTCAAATTCGTGTGGAAACTCGTGGAAAACTCTAAGTAAAAGAACGCCCATATGACATTGTAAAAAGGTTCGAAAATCGAACTGGCCTCTCATAAAAATAAAGAAAAAAGGCGCGACTTCAAAGTTTGTGAAATAAAAGACGGCGCATGTTCGCTGCTGGAGCCCTGGCTTTTTATTGCCTCGCAGAAGGTGTGAAAAGTAGAGTATGCTCCTCTGGGATAAAGCCTATCTTCGTCTTGGGTAGCTTGAACCCCTCGCGTCACTTAGGACTCTACATGAGTCAACTGAGTCCCTCGTTAGCTCAGGGTTCAATATGCCACCCGCGACATAAGACACTGCTTTATCCCCTTAGTGCATAATCTACTATTATTTTAAAATGCCATAGACCCATGGTTAATCAAAGAATAAACATAGTATTTTTGATAACAATGGAGTCGTGGACCTCCTGGGAACAAGCTACAGAATCAAATATTCCCTTTTCATCTTCATTTTCCGATCACTATAATTTGGGTGTCTTCAAGGCAAGAGTGAATAGGATTATTCCAGGTAAGCGTGCTACATCGTCGACCACATTGTCACTTACCATCAGGTGAGATGGTGGTCAAAAGCAAGCCTATAAATAGTAAAAAATAAATAAAAAAATAGAAATGGAGTCGTAAGACAGGACAAAAACATTTCAGACACCTCGTTAATAAACGTGAAATATCTCCATTTTCAAATATTTTTCTTAGTTTTTAATTATATGAAAAAGCCTAGTCTTAACTATAATATTATACTAGCGCCGTTCCGGACTGCTGTTATCGGACCAAAATGTACCTACTAGAAGTTAGCCAATTTAAGAAATTAGTTAGGAATTTTGTGAATTCGCAACACAAACGAAGTTGCGGCCGTCAGCTAGTACCTTACATATTATGTACAGTCAGCTGCACAGACATGTTTACACTCCCAAGCTTTCACATTTATAATACTCTTAATTTTGCAAAGAACACGCAAGCATTTTAAAATTAATGTGCTTAACTATTTTACTTGTTGTAGCTATCTTGTGTTGTATACAAAATTAAGAGTGTAATATTTATAAATGTGAAAGCTTGGGAGTGTATACATGTCTGTGCAGTGGACTGTACTTGTATGAACTTAATCTCTTACACCCTCGTTCGACAGAACAAATAGTGTACAAACGTATGTGTAAGTCATGAAGAAAGCTTTCGGAGGCACGTACGGTTTTGATGTTGCAGCCGGCTCCCAGAGGCACCGGGACACAGTAACTTTGTTATCCAGTACCTCAACTTGAGAGAGCAAGACAAACATTCAAATCTGTTAAAATTTTTCATGACTGGAGTGGTTATACAGTATTGTGAGAGTCCTTAAAATCATTTAACCTTTCCACTCCCGTTTTTTTTATATGAACCAACCACTTGTTTATATTAAAAACAAATATCCTGAGGTATGTCACAAGCAAGGTGCTTTCTTAATGATCATTGGCAAAATCGTCCAAATTTATGACGCTTATAAATTATTGATAATCAAAATAATGATTGGATAGATAGAACACCTTGTTAAGAATATCACTGTACGTTATAATCGTTAAAATTATAATATTATTTTAAGTTTATTTTGACACTAAACTACTTGAACCTTAAATTAGCACAATTTGTAAGTTAATTCACATTAATATTTGTACGCTGATGACAATATCAAGCAGAATATGCTGAACTTATTGTTATTCCATTTTTTGACAAATATATATCTTATCACATCTTAAAAAAGATATTGCAAGCAATACATAATAAAAATATATAGGTAAGTTGTAGATTAACATTATCAAAGGATAGGTTAAGAAAATATATAAGAAGAACATTACCCATCACAAAATTCACACACTGATTCGAAATGTACTATGTATGGTGTTTCAGAATTATGTAGCGATTCTTTCATGTACGATTGCACGCTTTAGCTTTTGTTTCGAAAATGTGTTTGTCCCAGTTTCAGTTCTGTTGTTTATGGAAACGTTAAAATGTTTTGGACGGGTTGATTGATTTATTTTTTATATGTAACATCTTTTGTTCTCGCTTTCCCGCAATCTGTGGGAGTGATTTCGTGAAAAGGGACGAAAGTGTGTAACAGAAAGTTGTCCGCCACCTTAAAAAAAATAAGTAAATAGCATCCTTCCAAATTTATATGTAGTTTATTACCAAAGTGAGATATCAGATGTTACACATCCTATGCGACTTCTGTAAGAGCAGTAAGAGCGAAGCCACACTGCTCCGTTTCGTTGCGTTGCGTCGCATTTTTGTACTGGCATTTGGCACTTAATGCGTCCAAATCTAGCGCTGCGACGCAACGTAACGCAACACTACGGAGCAGGTTGGCTTTGCTTAAGCTCGAATCTTTTGCTAAGGCTCGCCCGTTTATAATTATGTTTGTTTGGTCTATTGTGTTTTTAGTCCTAAAAAAGGGCCTGTACACGTCATTCACAAATGAGATTGGGTAAAAGTGTACGGAGGTCAATTAATAAAGATTATTTGACGAATTTAAAGTAGATACGCATGGTCCAAAATACAGGATATCAATAATGCAAGAATTTTCAATTATTTATGCGTCAGATGATAATGCAGGTATACAAGCTAGGGCGAATTAACATGACACCTGGCTGGATGACATTTGTGTAAAGTACAGTGTTGAATTGGATAATCTTAGTAGATAAGAGGACTTGGGATACTTGGTGATGATAACGCTTCGCAATATGAGGCAGAAGAAACACGGAGGACGTCGCGCGGGGCAGCGGGGGAAGCATTGAGTTCCGAGCCAGGTGGCATGTTAATTCGACCGAGTTATACCTACCTATTTAACAACAGAAATAGCAGACTCCGAAACACTCGTGTCGTGATTAATATTCTGATACCAACTAACAATCTAATCGAATTAATTCTATAGCCAGCTTTCCAAATAGTGATGCAAATTGAATCTAAATATAGCAAGCGGAAGTTCGTTCGACACAATGGATAGCCTTGACATTGCTGCAATGACATTATCAATATACACCACATTTTTTTTATTACCAAAAAAACTGGGCAATGCAGAATACTACGTTGTATCTGTGCAGTCATAATTTTGGATTTAAGGCTAATCCTCAAGGCAAATTTCCATTAAAATGTTTCGGACAAATACTCAAAAAGTACGCCGTATTATAGTAATTTCTTCGCACTATTCGGTTCGTCTATGTTTTTCGATTGTGTCAACAAAAATTAGTGAGGTTTCATACTTTAATTTAGATTTTATACGTGTTTTCTACCTATACCTAGTGTTAACTACTAATTTAAACATACGTATTAAATTTATATTAAAGTATGAAACCTTACTAATTTTTGTACGCTTATTGTTTTTCTGGTTATTAAAAATTGGCGGTTTATGTAAAATGCTTGGACCTGACTGACTGACATACATACAACGTAAAAGCCAACTTTTTTTGGCGCGTTTTCAATGTACTACGGTATGATTCTATTCTTCATATAATATTTCTATGAATATAGGCTACTGTTTATATTTTGGGACCCGAAAAAATATATTTTATACCATGCAGGCAACGCCGATTCAAATTGATACTAGGTTTAATACCTAAAAGTTACTGTACGAGAGTACCTAATCCTAGCCGAGAGTATGCTTGAGCTCCAACAGTGGAAATTATGGCCTAATTATGCTTAAAAGTGGATATAATTTATGTGCAGAGCAGCTCAATTTAAACACATGTTCAAAATAATTGTTAATATATAAAAAAATATTGAGCAAAACGACCCAAATATGGGACAACACGTGACCAATATTTAGTTAACCCTAATAAGGCCCAACCCCTTAACGGCCGCGTAATTATTTACATTCTAATTATAACCGTGGTCATTTGACCGCGTTGTCTATTACAAAGCAGTTTACGTGTTGAAATACACTCTGTGAAATTAGGTTGTTCATAATTGAGTCATTATTCATTATGTTATTATTTTTATTCGTGTTTTCATTGTTGTAGCTTTTCATTTGAAAATAAAGAGAAAGATATAGATCTCAATTTATATTCACGTCCTAAGTTATTAAAAAATATGGTAGCCAAAACAGATCCAAGTTTTGTTGAACAATACTGTCGAAAACATATCTTTTTTTCATGTTTACAGGTATAATGTGGTGCTGGCGTCGCCTACTGAGAATCCCTTGGACCGCACACCGAACAAACGCATCCGTACTAGAGGAACTTAAATTGGAAAAAACACAACGTTTGTCGTCGGTCTGTTTGCGCCGTATACTCCAATACTTCGGCCACATAGCACGCAGAAATGCTGATAACATTGAAAGGCTTATAGTTACGGGCAAAATCGAGGGCAAGCGACCTAGAGGACGAAGTCCAAAGCGTTGGTCAGACCAGGTGGCAGAATGTCTCGAAATGCCAGTGAATGTCGCACTCCACAAAGCTAAAGATAGAGGAAAGTGGAGAAATGCAATTTAAGGTGTCCTTGCAAAACGTCACGATCCTCAGCAGTGAGGGACCGATCGAGGAGGAGGACAGGTAATGAGGCGAGCAAAGCATTCCCTTTCAGAGTGCTACACAGGACTGTGAATCACATAGACGCGATACAACAGTGATGTAAAACAGTAGAATAGCGCTCGTCCATTTATTGTTCAGTCTTAGAGGTCTTAGAGGATTATTTTACTAGCCACGGTAAACCGGAACACAGTCAGACGTACATTACTTATGATGCTGATGGTAGAACTTTTGACACTATGCTGGATCAATTCTGCAAGGGACTAAGATAAATAACATTTAAAGGCATTTTAACGGTGTAAACAGCGTTGTTTATCAGATTCTTACCCGACTCCGAAAAGGGAAAATATTTTTTTTTGTTTCTATTATGTATCCAAAAAACAACGCATAATATTCAACCAGTTTCTAAATGTGTATTAAAATAGGAAAAATAATAATAATAAGAAATTGACTTATTATATTACATAACACGCTCGCTAACCCTATAATGTCGCCGGGGCTTTACCGACCCGAAATAACGACTACAAGCCTAATGACGGGTATGAAGTGACCCAGTGACGCATAAAACATTTAACTAATCTTAGGTGGGCCATATTGTTTTTCAGCAAAAATAGGGAGGATAGTAAATGTTCGCCATCATATTTTTTTTAATAATATTTAGTACTCATTTTATTGAGATGAATAGAAGCCCATTTCTTTTTCCGGTTTTACACAGTGGTATAACCATACCACAGTGGTATAACAACCGTACCATATGGTTACATATATACGAGTATCAAAGGCCTGTAAGTATGGCCAATAATGAATAAGATCCAATAAAATAAATAAAAAAGAATCTGTTAACACAACTATAAAATATATATTTATAGATATAAAGCAACATCAGCTTAAAAAAATATAAAATTTAAAATTGGCTTATTTATTTGAAAGCTACAAAGTCGTAGACAAAAGCTTTAAAATCATAACACCTATTTTGCATTAGGGGTTAGATAAATAATAATATTTATTTGCGAAGAATAACGGTTACATAAAACATATTTGTTAAAATGCCCAAGATTTTCTGCTTGATATTATCATCAGCGTACAAATATTTTTATGGTACTTACTAAAATAGGGTAACAGAGTGCTTTAAAGATTTTTCGAACCAAAAATCTACTCATAGGTAATTCTTCACCTCACAATTTCAGCACGAATAACATGCTGCTACAACCAATTTTTCATACAAAACACAGCAGCTTATCTACGGTATCACGACGCAGCAGAAAGTAATCTTGCAGAAAGGCTTTACATATGCCTGCGACACATATTCACGGTGTGGCTACGAACATAGAGACTAAACAGTCACACAAGAGCATGAGCAAACAGAGAGCGTGAGCGGGTCGGGTTCTATGTCTAAAGATTGTTAAGGGGAATCCTCAAGGAAAATTTCCATACAAAATGTTAGGTAATGTTAAGTTAACCCTACTAACTTAAAAAAACACGTATTAAATCTAAATTAAAGTATGAAACCTTTCACTTTTTTTGTTGACGAAATCAAAAAACATGGACGAAACGAATAGTGTAGAGAAATTACTATAATACGGCGTACTTTTTGAGTATTTGTCCGAAACATTTTGTATGGAATTGGATTTGAAGATTAGCCTTTAAGTGACATTACAAATTTATGGGTACAGCCAAAAACGTGCGAAGTGATATGAGTAAGAGCGAAGCCAAACTGCTCCGTTGCGTTGAGTTACGTCGCAGTTTTGTACTGGCATTCGGCACTGAATGCGTCCAAATCTAGCGCTGTGACGCAAATTACAGTTAACATAAAACTGTGACGCAATGTAACGCAACGGAGCAGTATAGCTTAGCGCATAAACTTGTAAGTCTGCACAATCCCCAGAGTTATCATTCTCCTCTATCCACCAAATTTACTGAGTCTGGCTGAGATTCGACTACTTTTTATCTGTATTCCGAACGGGAAAAGTTGCTGGAATTGCAATTGGATACTGGTAATGTGAGGAGAAAGGAAGATACATATGGATGGTATAGTATGAAAAACAAATATGTACACCATTTTTAAGGCATGTGTCTAGAGGCAAATAAGAACACCATTAATATATGTCTATCAAAAGCACTTCTCCATAACGAGTTGGTTGTTGATGCATTTACCACGGGTACCACAAAAGGATAAAAATATTCTAGTTTAGCTGTTAGAAGTCCAATTACCAAGTTTAGTCTCTCAGAAATGCAATGTCGCTGAAAACGATAATGTTTACACCTAGTTATAGTTTTAAGTTGTTTTTGGGTCCTAGACAAACCTGGTAAGGTTTTAAGGCGCCCTTAGAATAGAAAATATTGTTAACTTTTTAGTAAATAAATAAATAGAAAATATACAAAAGTCGCTATTCTTATAGCCCGAGCCACGTGTGTTTGACAAAGAAGGTGCGGCGGGGCGGCGATGTAGGTTCATACATTCTACACGTACCCACTTCTTTAGGCAACAGCACATATTTTTATTTGTTAATAGAAAATTTTGCTATTCATAAAATTAAAACGATCTCCATAACAGAAGACTTTAGCCCTAGAACTCTGACATATTAACTTAATATCACAATAAATAAACGATAAAATCACTTATAAGGATTTGTCTTAAGTACCTAGTATACATTTTTTATTTCATTGTTAAAAAAGTTTTCCAGTAGGTATCTACTAAGGCTTTCATCCCGGGAGTCTCGGTCTCGAAAATTTCGAGAGTCTCGACGATTTTTCGTTATTTTCGAGACTCGAGACTGGATGGTTTCGGTACCGGGAATAACGAGACTTTCGTTACTTATAAAAATCTTAACAATATTCAGTGTAGATAGCCCTTAGTATAATCTAAAACAAAGATAAGACATAGTGGTATAGTCTTATGACTTTAGTTTACCAAAAAGGGCAATTAAAAAAAAAGTAATATGTGTGGAATGAAATTAAATGTAAATGGACTCCCTTTTCCGCACTTGGACTCCTGTTGATCCTTTGTGCGTCGGATTTCCTGACTAATAGTTTAGCCAGCCTAACTCCGCCCAGAAGCACAGAAGTTTCCTGGGTTCTTCGCAGGCTTTGCGGAGTGACCTCGGGTTTTTGAGGATTTCCTCTCGTTGCTTTGCCACTCCCACGCATTCCAGGATTACGTGGGCGAGCGTTTCCTCCTCGGTCAAGCAACCTCTACAGAGTGGGCTGTCTGTGTTTCCAATGTTGTGCAGATGTTTGTTAAGCAGGCAATGTCCTGTGATAGTACCCACAATGATTCTTAAATCTGGTCGTTTCAAACTAAGTAAACGCCTAGTTAGACGTGGTGCAAGTTGCGGAAAGGCCATTCTTGATTGTTTGCACTTCTTGGTTTGCCGCCAGCGCTCACTGTGCTGTGTCTTTGTACGTTTGCGTATCCACGCTCGCAATTGAGAAAAGGGTTGTAGTAGGAAGGGAGATGGCCCTTCCCTTCCAGTCTCAGATCCTTTTCTAGCCAACTCGTCTGAGGCGTCGTTCCCTAATGAGTTTCTGTGCCCCTTAATCCATTGGTGCTCGGTGGCATTCGTTAACGAGCATTGAGTCGCAAGTATTGCTATCTAGTGCTTTTAGTATAGCCATACTATCGGTTAGAATTCGTATATTTTGATTTTCGATTTTCCTCCGAAGTATGGTGTTTGCTGACTCGGTGATCACTACACATTCGCATTGGAATATGGAGCTGTATGCACAGCCCGAGAGTCATTGATATGTTTATGTTGTAATCAAATGAAAGGCCCCTGTACCTTCGTTGGTTTGTGTGTGTATGTGTGGAATGAGGAACCATTTCGAAGAAAAACGCAAATTTTGATAAATCAGGAACATCGGACATCACCGAACATCATCAAATACTGGATTGTAAAGTTAAACTGTGATGTGTTCGCTAATACGCCATAAAATGCCTAAATGCCATTCCTATGAGTGTGCCTTTATGTACTATTAAATTAGTCTCGAAAGTCTCGTTTTTCCCGGGAATTTCGAGACCGCATCGAGTCTCGATTTTTTTTTCCCGGGACTCAGAAAGTCATCGAGACTGAAAGCCCTAGTATCTACCTACAAAGTACTATTCAAATAATTTAATCGTATTTTTTTCTACTGATTTCCGAAGGCAATTGAACACCACATACCTTTGTACTGCTTCTTCTGGCTTGTTGGTTTGGTGGCAGGCAAAGTCTTGTGGACTCGTACGGCGGATCCAGGTTCGAAAATCTTTGGAAAACGCATACAGCACGGGTATGAACTCGCGACACTTCACTAGTATCAAAATATTGAGATGCAGATTTGGCACGGCCAAAAATTGAGGGATTAACGACGGATTTTGAGTAGAACGTCCACACGCATCAGATCGATCACATTTACTCCCGCCAGTGCACTGTTGAGCCTCGAGCTCTTCACGTTCGGGCAAGTGGCGATTTACCAAAACTACCATCAAAATTACAATAGAAACGCAACACTCACTTAACAACTAAAGGTAAACAGCTTTATTTAGAAACGAGGACTAAACTCGAGGTCACCCCCTGACTTTCCCAGTTCTAGACTAGTGTTCCTCTTACAATTAAGAAACACTAGGAAGACTAACCGAACGAGCATCATTATTCATGACTTACGGAAAAAAATTGCTTACTTCTCTAAACCTAGTGGCCCCCTAGTTTGGGCAAAGACTATCTATGGCAGATTTTTGACATGTTATCTGACAGTTGTTAGGCAACACGGCCACCAGCATAACAAAACCTTTTTGAGCGTATCATTTACTTACGTTCCGTTTGCTCCTTAGTCAAACGACATTCGTTACCATAGATCAAATATATAAAAAAATGTCATTGAAATTCATTTCACCTTTCTATTATTACGACGATATAATTTTGCGCATATTGGAACAACAATGAAAAATCCTGGTCTGCGTAAAACTCGTTTCTAAATAAAGCTGAAAAACTTTGCCGTTGGTCTCAGCACAGTAAAACTTAGAAAGGAATTGTGTTCATTTGCTAAACAAATGCGGGTTACAACTAGTACCTATTATATATAAACAAAACTCGGACAAAACTATTGGAATCACTGCGGTCGCATCAAATACGACAAAGTCATTCCTTAGATCAAGTTGCAAAAATGAGTTCTACCCAATTTCGATAATTAATATTCACGAAATATCCACATGTCCATCGAAACAAAAGAGACGGTGATTTCAAAGCACCCCAAACCAATGTTAGACAAATTAACGCTTTTAAATCCAAGGGTCACCGCACACGGGCCACTGGCCACAACCACAAACGCCCGCCGCCACGAGAAGCTAGACGCAGCTACAAAAGTAGTTGAAGCGCGCGACAGCCACTTGTGGCCGGTGGTCACCACTTGCGATCATTGATTACGTGTGTAGTGGCTGCCACAAGAAGCGAGTAGCGGTGGTTTGTAGCGTGTGGCAGCCACCGGCGTCTACCGTGTGCGGCGAGTCCATATAAAATGTATGAAAACTACAGGAAATTTGCCAGTGGCGGCGTTTTGTGGTGGTGGCCTGTGGCCCGTGTGCGGCGACACTTACTTACTCAAGTTGCAAAAATTAGTTCCACCTTATTTCGACAATAATTAATACTCACGAAATATCCACATGTCCACCGAAACAAAAGAGACGGTGATTTTAAAGCACCCCAAACCAATGTTAGACAAATTAACGCTTTTTTGTGGCCGGTGGCCTGTGTGCGGCGACACTAACGTTTGCCTACCTGACTTAGGCGCCTGGGTCGAACAAAAAATGATCCTTTTTGCCCCGTCAGACACGGGGGCGCAAAAAAATGGTTTTATCCTTGTAAATTACGCGTGTTTTGATCAAATTGGTATGGTTGTCGGTTTAAATGGGTTCGTGGTTATTGAAAGAAATAACTGTGTTTTAGTTAATAAGGTTGAACAAAATATGGCGGTTCAAACGTTCATCTGGCATACCGTTTTTTTTTGTTAAACCTGTGTAGTTTCGAATCTCTCAACGATAAATCAATATCAAATATCAATAAATATATCAAAAAACGTTATAGATAGATAAATGAACACTTTGTTGGACACCAACAAGAACAAAACAGAGTAAAACAATAGAACAAGAATAAAAATATATTGCGTTATTGTTCAAACCAATACCTACTGTTTTGAACATAATTATTTTAAATTTATAACTCCAAAATACCAATACGAAGATACAACTCAAGAATGCCAATGAACTAGCAAATATGCAAAATCGACGGAATGGACAGGCGAGCGACCCAGTTACAGCGGACGCCAGCAGAGTCAGCGGAACACGGACAGCACACTACTATATTATTGTTAATGTGATAATAGAGTAATTTAGTATATAAGATGTAATTTGTTTTAAATAAATGTCTTCACTACTACTACAACCACGAGTCGAGTTTCTCTCCTCCGCCCTGCTGAAGACCCTACGACGACCCAGTGGTTACTGGAGGGGCTGCCCGGAAGATCAACGAGTCCAGCGCCAGCAGCGGGCGGCCCCCGACGTCACGAGGAACCTCTGGCCGAGCCGACCCCGACAGCCGGCCGGGCCCTGACGTCACGAAGATCGCCAGCCCAGTAACCACTGCGGGCCCTCCTAACCAGCCTCCTCTCACTGGGCCAAGACACCTTTAGCCCTCGACTCTGTCGAGCCAGCCTATGAGTCTGTAGGTTGGACAGTGAGAAAACCCCAACTCCTGTGTACATTGCACGCCGTACACATCCCACTTTCCTCCCAACTGTCCGTCTGTTGTCTTAGGTCTCTGGCAACAGGCTTCCCGCACCTATCTATATATTTATCTATTCACACACTTATGGTTAGGCCAGGGCACACATTAGGCACACACCACACAATAGGGTCACAGCATAGGGTATTTTCACAGACGTCACGTAGAGCCCACGGGGCCTGCTCGGCGTTCGTACATGGTCCTTCGAATTTCACGCAAACCTTTCAATTAGGTATGCATGAAAAAATGTGGATGGATAGATAAAGTGATGTTTGCTCCTCAATCAAACCAAAACTACTTAACCGATTTGGTTGGAATTCAAAATAAGTATAAATACGAGCTGAAAAATTAATAATAAACGAGTAGTAGTTCTCGACCGAGTACTCGATACGAGTGATCTAGGTATTAGAAAACACCAGGACTCGGAAGAACACCGATGTTCATTGCACAAATGTTTGTTCGGAAGCGAGAATCGAACCCGCAACACTCAGAGTAGCAGTCCAACGCACTTGCCACTCGACCATCTGTGTCGTCATAGAATACTTAGTTACTAGAAAAAGTCATAGAACACTTTTATTTGTGTTTTTCTACTGATTTCATTCGATCGTGGTCAGGCGTGGAGTAATCGAATCAAGACCACACATCAAAGAGAGCCATAGGACCGGACTTTAAAAGCTCGAATGATACTTCCTGTGCTTTTGATATCATGAAATAACATATTTGACCTACTTTTCTAATGGTTAGAGTCTTGCAATATTTATATTTAAATTAAAGAACCGTTGGAGCGCCTTACTACTTTCAACTAACTTTAAAAAAAAGAGGAGGTTCTCGATTCAGATTTTGTTGATGTTCATTCATATCATTACTTCAGACAGAACATCGTAATTTATCAATCTATTTGGAAAACTATTTCATTTGAAGGTAATATCCCTTGAGAACGGTCCCATTGAAATTTTATCAAAATTAGTTCAGAAGTTTCATTTTTAAATAAAAAAAATCATTGATGTAATCGAAAATGCATATTTTGCCTTCCTATGACTTTTCAGTGGTGGTTACGGTCACTACAACATTGCGAATAAGTCAGTTGCAGTAAATTTATGTAAACAAGTGACGAGTGATGATAGTACCTTTCTGGTAAAATATCACGTAGGTATGCCCATGAACGTAACGCCTACGTGTTTCAAAGCCGTGTAATAAATAAAATAAGATAAGCCTTTATTGCTGTTTTTTTACAAATCAAGGTATCGACAACCGGTTCTTTCTAATCTACAGCTTGTCTTTAGACAAAGCCATGTAACACAGAACAAAATAATCACGAATGCCAATCCAACTTTAAAAGCTCTCATATAATATTGGAAAATTTTGGATGGTTACTCTATGCTTTTTATTCCTCTCTAATTAGCTAAACCTAGCCACATAATATCGTTATTCTGAGTCGGAAAACATTATTTATTCACAAAAAAATCGAAAATATCTCTCTCATATTTAATAATCGACCTTTCTCTACCTTGCTACCAAAACTTTCCGCTATTATCGATGCGCTAACTTTCACCCATCAACAAAGGTTGGGCAAACAAACCTCAGTAATCTTTCCGCCATGAATATTTAACATCTTCTGTATGCAGGGCCGGACTATGACATTTAGAGGGCCCTAGGCGATGCAAGTCTCGGGGCCCTCTCACCCTCTAGGGTAAAATTCCCACCCTGAATCTCTCTCTCTCTTGTCTCAACTTGCCTAGGCAAGAGATCTTTCAGTTTAAATATGCACGTATGCATAAGATGCAAATAGCTGTCATGCAAATGCCCTTACTTAGGCTGATCACGTAAGTGGAGGGCCGTGCAGTTTTAGACTGAAAGGCTTCTAATTTTAAGTTTATGCCTGCGTGACTATTACCTTACAATTACAGTCATTTTTGCAACCAAATTCAATTAACAATAAGCACTTGATCGCGAGAAGCAATTTTTTCAATTGCATGCAATTGTTTAGAAAAGTTACGTTCTATGGACCCAAAAAAAACAACATTATTTTTATTGATTACCTCTAAACAAAGACTTTATTGCTTGACAACGAGAGGCAAACTGATTTGACGACTTTGACTTATATTTATTTGTGGGGGCACTGCACTCCTGCGTGGCGGTGGGCCCACTTTGAGTATTACTTGATCCGGCCCTGTCTGAATGGCGCTATTGTCAAAGTTTTTCTACCACTTGTTTCTCGACGATAAATTAACAAGTTCCCGTGGGCTTTTGTATAAAAGGGTTTTATTTATGTCGTTTGCATTTATGCGCAAAAAGTTCGTAAATAAGTAAGTAAAAGTTTGCGCGTAGTTATTTATGAGGTAGGGGTGTCAGAAACAA
Source organism: Lobophora halterata (assembly GCA_932526365.1). Lineage (NCBI taxonomy): Eukaryota > Metazoa > Arthropoda > Insecta > Lepidoptera > Geometridae > Lobophora > Lobophora halterata. Next base: position 11,264,746 of record OW052001.1, read on the forward strand.
AATTCTGAAAGTGAAAATATATAGATATCTAAATATTCAGAGGTGGGTAAAGTAAAGTTGTAAAATTAATTGTATTATAGGATAAGCTAATTACTAGGTAGGTACAATTTATAATAAAAAATGTATAAAAAAAAACGATTGGGTCAATTATAAAGAATTCCAAAAGATCTACAGGTGTGTGTGTGTGTGTGTGTGTCAACTGTTCAAACCTACCAAAACAAAATTTTGTTTTTAAGGCCAATCCACAAATCCGAATTCCATACAAAATGATTCGGACAAATACTCAAAAAGTACGCCGTATTATAGTAATTTCTTCACACTATTCGTTTCTTCCATGTTTTTTGATTTCGTGAACAAAAAAAGTGAAAGGTTTCATACTTTAATTTAAATTTTATACGCGTTTTAAGTTAGTAGGGCTAATTTTCCCCTCCCACCCAATGATGTTTTGTAAGCCTGCCAAGATCTTGCATCAAATCTATCCTTGTTATTTCGAAACGATATAACATGTATCAAAATTACTTATCATATTTTAAAAGCTTGACAATTGAATAAAGCTGGTATCATAACATTATATACTATTACCCATTGTTTGAAACAGGTTATTTTATTGGGTTTATAATTTAATAGTTCATTGAAAGAAATAATTTATGTAGATGACATAATCTGATTATTATACAACAATAAATAAATATTTTCAACCGACTTCAAAAAGGGAGGAGGTTATCAATTTGGTTGAATGTTTATTGTTTATGTTTATTAGGTAACTGAGGTCAGTACTTTGTTGTTTATAAACTGATTTGAAAAATGAAAAAAGGAAAAAATCGTTTTCGTTTGAGAAGGTATACTTTCAAATTAGTCGCATAGAAATTTCATCAACATCGGTTCAGTAGTTTAGTTTTTATATCAAAACTACACAGGTTTTGTAATTTGGGCAAACTGGGCACCTGCCCAGGGAAGCACTTCTATAGTAATAATAATAATAATAAAAAATATTTATTGTAAAAACACATGTAACAATGTACAATTATTGTTTTACAAAAGGCGGTCTTATCGTTTAATACGTATAGTGCTTCTATAGTGCCCATCCTATGTTTTCTGAATCCAGCAATTACGCGTCCTATCGGTAAAAAGTCAAAATTCTCATAAAATACTACAAATTAAAATTTGAAATCACGGGCAAAACTTCCAGTAAACAACAATTTGAAATTACTGCACTTTTAAGTGTGGAACTTCTTGAGTTGAGCTCGAAGTTGGAACTTAAACTGGCAATTTGAAAAATCCCCTTCACTTGAAAGTTTATTACTTGGGCTGGAATGAAAGCCGTTTTAAGGGGAGGTATTCGGTGCATTCGTGCGGTCCACTCAAAGGATCTGCGGAGTCTGAGACGGCCTCGGATAAGGTGACCAGGATTTGCAGATTTGATAGACGAATTATTTAATTATATTATGATTATTTTCGAGCTGGATGGATGGCGTTGTGTGAAATAGTTAAATTTTATTTTATTAATATTATTGATGAAGTATTTTTAGGCACCTTTTAGTTTTGTTGATGCTATTTGTAGTGACGATATGGTGTAGGTTATAGACAGAAATTGTAAAGAAAAGAGTTGAAAATCGTACTTAGTAGTTACCTGATAGATATTTTTGTATGAAAACCTATATGTCAACTCAATTTACAAACTGGAATAATACTCACATGAATAGCGAAAGAATGGCTTTACGTTTTTATAAAAATAAAAAAAACTTTTACCATTCTGCAACATTTAATTAAAGATACTACTTCTAGATATTATGTTCATAACAATGTGCCTTTATTGACAAACTTATCAGATATATAAAGTTTTATTGATATCAACATACCTTTTCCATCATTTCTGAATACCTCGGTCACACTACTCATAAAGGAATTCAGTGTTTAATGACTGGGCAATGTGGCGAGGGCGAGCGGTGCGGTGAGCGGATTAAGAGATGCTTTATGCAATACCTACCTGTCTACTCAGTTACAAGTTACCAGTTACCAGCTGTACGCGCATTTTTGGTTATGTAATTGGCGACAGTAGCTAGGCGCTCTTCTGATGGTAAGAGATCACGCCTGTCCATTACCATAGCATCAGCCGTGTTGGCCGAATGGGAGGTGCCTCGACTTTCGATCCGAAGGTCGTGAGTTCGAACTCGGTCGTACACCAATGGATTTTTCTGTTCCAAAAATCTATGTTTGCATTAAAACACGTGCTTATCGATGAAAGGAAAACACCGTGAGGAAACCGGCATGTCATAGAACCTAAAACGTTCGAAATCATGTGTCAAGTGCACGAAAAGAGCCGGTGAGCCGGAGAGTTCGGAGGAACTAGTGACACCATAAGAAAAAGAAGAGCTTTAGCAGTGCTTGTGAGGCTTTGATTCCCATTATTATTTTTAGCTGTCTCATTGTAGGGCAAAGGCTTCCCCCCAGTTTCGCCAACGATCTCGATCTCGCTGCTGTTCTCCGTTCCCCGTCAAACGCATCCAGCGTCGTGCCATCGTCTGCGTGGTCTACCGCGACATTGGCGCGCTGTATCAGGGCCCCAATGAGTGGGCTTCTTCTTATCGTGTCACTAGTTATTTCGAACCAGTGTGGTGAAAGGATTTGAAGTGCGCCTCGAAGAGGCTCCTTTCGTTCACTCGACACATGTTTTCGAACTTTTTTGGTTTCACGACATGCCGGTTTCCTCACGATGATTTCCTTCACCGTTGCGAGAACGTGAGATGCATACATAGATTATTTCGACCGAAAAAACCCATTCCACCTTGCGACCATCAGATCGCAAGGTAAGTGCCTCATCCACTCGGCCACCACGTCCTCCTACTATTATATACTATTTTGGCCCACAGCGTCAGGCATGCGGCAGATATGGCCTGCCCAGTCTTAAGTCTAGAGACTTTTACCCCTACATGTCGGTGATTTGAATTTTGGAGCTCAGTATGGTGTTACGGATGCGGTCTGTAAGTTTAACTCCAAGAATGCTGCGCTCCATTGCCCTTTGGCAAACCAGGAGTTTGGATTTCTGTACATCAAACTGTATTTGTGTGTTTGTCAAAGACCAATATGATTCCCATAGGCCAGGGCAATATAGTGCTGCTATATAGCGCTTATCCACCTTGGGACATTTTTATGGTAAGCCACAAAAGCTAAGTACATAAGTAATTTTAAAAAAAACAGGTAAGTACCTAATAATAACAGTCGATGAAATACCTTGCCAGAAACCAGTTATTCAGAAGCATTTTCATTAGGTATGGATGAGCTGAGCATCCACAAAAGAGTTGGCAACGGTTGCTGCTACAACATGGTTCGGCAGATCACAAACACGTAGTAGGTAGTCAATGGATGACTTGGCAAGGAGCGCCTGTTTTACGTCGCTATCGACCAACTGTTGGAAATTTGTTGAGCAAAATGAGGTGAATAGAATGGGAATTTTGAAGATGGAACTGAAGTTAATGATCTTAAATCTCGTTGGGTTGCACTAAATTACCACACATAGATGAATAAAGGTGTTCCTACACGGAGAAAAAAAATTGGGATAGCAAGACAAAATAGTAACCTGTAATATATTTTCTTGTACCCTTTAATAACTTTTCTTAGCTAGAACTATTATATTGTAATCGTTACTAAATTTCGTTAGCAGGAATTATTATTATTGTAATCGTAACTAAATTATTATCGCTGTCACTAATTCAACTAGAATTTTAGTAACTATCACGAGATTTTTTTTCCGTTTATAAAACACCAAGATGGACAGTACTAATCCAAAATGGATCCGCATCCATTTTGGATTTCTGTCCTATTATACCGCTATAATAGGACAGAAAATTTTCAGACATCCAGTCAATAAAAATGAAAAATCTTATTTTACTTTTTACGATGGAAATTTATTAATAATGAAAAAGACTAATAGTTTTAACATTATAATATTTATCTAGCCCTGTTACTTCTCTTTTTCGAAATTGCCTCGGACCAAATTATACTAGAAGTTAGCAATATGGCTCCCTTTTTTATGACGTATTTTCAATGTGTCAAAAAAACTATATAACGTAGCAAGCTTACACAAAGATAATCCAGACTCGCACTTGACTTGGTCTAAACACTGCACTTAGAGCGCAATGAACACTTTACGTAGCGTGTACATCAGTAGTGTATATTATACGTAGCGTACATTTTTACGTTGTATACTTTGCGTAGTGTACTTAGCTACTCATTAGCAGATGCTGCGAGCGACACTTGAAAGCACAAGCGCATAGAATACAGTTACCGACAAAAGATTTTCGATATATATTTTTCTGATTCCAACTCCTATTACCCCATTAATAAAATTATAAATTATGAGTTAGCTACCACAAAAAAATTGTTTTGTGGTAGCTGACTCTTAGCCTAATCATATTATTAATTTAATTTTGTTTGTTAAGTTTAAAAAGTTATTTTTGTTTATTTTTCATATAATTACAGACAGCTGAAACATTGATTCAACAAAAAAATTCTTCAGCTGCTGTCACAAAAAAATAAAGTCGTTCACTATTTTAGATATTTACCGAAAAGAACACTAAGCTATTTCTTCAACGCAATTTTTAGATTTTTTTATCACTTCTGCGCTTGACTGTACAAGGTACCAGTGCATGCACACATTGTGTCACGTTCTGTGCTTGAAACAGCACCTGAGTCTGTTTTTATAAGCCAGTCGTGCACTAGAAGTTTTAGAACATAATCAGTTAGATAAAGGTATGATTCCTAACATGAAAAAATCGCCTGTCAGTTATCGCATATCGCGAAGGATTCTATTTATATCACTTTTCTGAGGCTGTTACCATCTGACGGCTAACTTCATGTTACAAACTTCGATTGCGATTCACGAAATCAGTGCCACAAATTGATAGAAAGCGAGAGGAATGATGTTACACGTCAAAAAATTTTTAAATCGTTTTCAAAATGACTGGAACATTCCAATCTCAGAACAAACAAAACTTTTTTAGTATGCGCTTACATTTCTTAACCAACATACCCTTAAATTTTTTAGCCTCTAATTTATACTCAGATTTTATAAAAATCAATTACCCTAGCCGGGAATTGAACCAGTGGAATTGAGAAATAAATAGCACCCAATATCGACTTCAACGTCCCGCACGCGCTGATTTTTATGAAAACCAAAGTAGCGTTTTTTTTTTTACTATATATAGGCTTGCGTTTGACGACCATCTCACCTGATGGTAAGTGACGATGTGGTCGACGATGTAGCACGCTTACCTGGAATAATTCTATTCACTCTTGCCTTGAAGACACCCAAATTATAGTGATCGGGAAACACTGACGCCGGCAGAGCATTCCATTCCTTGGCGGTTCGCCTAATGAAAGTGGAAGCAAAGCGCTTTGTGCGAATACATGGTATGTCCACTATATAGGGATGGCGCAATCCCGAGCGTCTGGTCGTCCGATGGTGGAACGGTGATGGTGGAACTAAGTCATATAGTTCCTTATATATATATGTAGTCATTTAGTCATGTAGTTTGTAGCGTGTGGTACTTTTTCCTTAAAATCTATTCAGTTTTATTTTTCATTAAATTCGTCTTCGAGAATCCTTTGACCGTTTTCAATCTTCAATATACTTTAGGATTTTCTAAGGCTATTTAACAATTTACTCTGTACGTAGGTATGTACTTATATTGATGTGAGATTTTTTGACGTGACTACGTCAAATAAATCGATGTACGCCGGCTGCATGTACAAAAACGTTGACGTCATTTTCCGGTAACGCTCATTGTCCCGTTACGCTGGTAGTCACGTTAAACTATCGTACGTTAATCAACTTTACAGATAACCAATTTTTTTACTAATATAATTTTTCATCCATATGTGACTCCTTTATCCGTAGGCATTGCAAAAATAACAACTTAATATAATAACGCATAATAACGCTCCAAATAAGCTAAAATATAATAATAAAGTCGCTTCCAATTACGAACTGCCTTCGCCATCTGTTTCCACATTTCCAGTCTATTATTTTTGAATAATATTTTTTTGTCTGAACATTTGCAAGGGTTATTTTCACAAGACTTTTGCTCAGACATTTTAAAAATTTGGTTATTTCTGTGAATCATTTTATTGTAATTTTGATTTTTGAAGTATTTTTGAAATGGTTAAAGACTTTTTGAAGCACTACACGTTTTGTATTAAAACATTTTTAGTACACGCGTTGTATCGAAACATTGACAGCATTTTATAGGCCGAAGACACACGGCTTTTTACACGCTACAAGCCAGCCTTTACGCTTATAGCATGTAAAATCACCCAGTGTCATCGGCGTTTTTACAATCTGCTTGTTGACAATCCTTCCCAAAAGCTAACACGCTCACACGCTAGCTTTTAAAAACGCCAACAATCAGCCTGTAAAAAAAGCTTGTGTGTCATCGAAGCTTTAGATATTTTATAAAAAAATAAAGACAACACAAATGGAAAACTACGACAGTTGATTAACAATTATTAACATGCGTTACGAGAAAGTACGTAAACAATTTATACAACTCTACATATCTGTTTAATATGTTTTTCACACCACCTGCTCGACAATATCACATTACATATCATGCTATCATCAAGGTAAAGCAAAGCATTACCTACCTAGGGATGTAATGTTGTATGAAACTCCCAAGGGTAGTAATGTAATTTGAATTTGGAACGTCAAATTCGTGTGGAAACTTGTGGAAAACTTTAAGTAAAAGAACGCCCATAATGGCATTGAAATAGGTTTGTTCTAAAATCGAACTGGCCACTCATAAAAAAAAGAAAAAAGGCGCGACTTCAAACATTGTGAAACAAAAGACGGTGTTGGCTGCTGAGTTCGGAGCCTTTGCTTTTTATTGCCTAGCAGAAGGTGTGAAAAGTAGAGTATGCTCCTCTGGGATAAAGCCTGTCTTCGTCTTGGGCAGCTTGAACCCCTCGCGTCACTTAGGACTCTACATAACTCCTGAGCGAAGTCCCTCGTTAGCTCAGGGTTCAATATGCCACCCGCGACATAAGACACTGCTTTATCCCCTTAGTGCATAATCTACTATTTAACTCATTAATGCAATTTTTGCTCTTATCGCTTAGTTTTCTTATATATTACGTGTTAATTATATTAGTTTAAAATAACGCTAGGTTGAAAAAATATATTTTAGAATTTTAGATTGAAAGTCGCCGTTAATCCGTTTAAACAAAAAATGTTTTTATTTTCTTTTTAATGAATAGCCGCTAAAACAATGTTTTAGACTCAAACGTTTTCGGTCCCACAGACCGGAAAATTGGTGGCCATTAGAGGCTGAAGCTTATTTTTTGTCCTCCTCACTCCAGTGGGTAATTAAATGACAATTACCAGAATCTCAAAGAGAAAAGTTGTTTTTTTGCCAATTTAATGGAGCGATTAATTTTGTTTCAGTTGTTTAAAGAACCCGCGGGTTTGGTCTGTTAGGATGACGCTGATTCATGGGCCGGAAAATACTTATGTAATGAACGGGTATTGTATTGATGAAGGAGACTAATGCCGACTTGCACCAAACTATTAAAGTTACTAAGCAATTACTTAACTCGGTTGACAGTTCTTAACGGTCTGAATGTGGACCGTTAAGAACTGGCAAGCAAGAAAAGTAATTGCTTAGGAGCTTTGACAGTTTGGTGCAAGTAGGCTTAAGGCTCAATTACCACTGGGATGGCAGTGGCCGGCAAAGCACTTTAAGTATAAAATAATTTTAAACTTTATCTACCTTATAAAGGCCTAGAATCCCGCGCGCCGCTATCTCACTCGCGCATTTGTACATTTTTGAATATATAAATTGACTGAGAAAAATTTCAAAAAAGTGTAGCGGTTTTAGTCCAAACTTACGAAATGTTTTAGTATATTACGACACAGTGGCTTAGTTGTTAGTGACCCTGCCTACGAAGCTTGGTGTTCCGGGTTCGATCCCCGCGGCCGGGTCAAATATTTGTGTGACGACCACAAATGTTTGTTCTCGGGTCTTGGATGTTGTGATGTCTTGTATGTGTCCATGCCACCTGCGACACACTACAGGGAATCCTAGTGCAGGGGTGTGAGTGTGTGAATGTTTATGTTTATGTTTTATGTTATTTATTTATTGTATTGATGTACCAGCTAACACAAGGAGACGTTCCTCACACCTGACCTCTGGCCTGCAGCAGCTGGGGTCGTGTTCCGTCGCTACAGGATGGCGTCAACGAAGAAAAAATACTACCTATGTTGTATTACATTGTATGTTTATTGTATGTAAGTAAGTGTAGTCTGTAAGGTATATATTTCTATGAGCCTATTGATTTTCTGTTATTAATTTTCTGAATATTAAGTTTTCATATGTGTGGTGCAAGTGGGCATAACAGTAAACGAGGTCTCGTCAATATCTGGTCTCGTCACATGTTAACTTTAAAAAACTGGCCAGAGCCAGTCATTTTCCACAAAATATTGCGGTAACTACAGGATAACCAATACTATATAGAGTATTGGTTATCATGTGTACAATCAACAGAGCAAGCAACATTAAACAAACTGAACTTTTTATATTTTATGAAAAACACGTACGCACGCATGTCTAGTGTTTCTTGCTGACTGTACAAAGATCAAAGATTATTTAGGTACAGCTCGGTTTGCAGCAATAGGAAAAAAATTGAATACCTTATAGATACGTTACGATATATGATAAACACGTTGAAGTAAAATTGTTAACTTAAATATCTACTTACTCACTATTCTAGTAATTTTTTTAATGTTTCCTAATCCTATTATCCTATATTTTTTTTGTTAAAGTTAGTGAACCTAATTGTACCTTTTTTAAATAAATCATTCAACTACTATCACTCCTCTCCATCCAAAGGTTGCCTGGAAGAAATAGCTTTTAGCGATAAGGCCGCCCATTGTAGCCTCTATTATTTTTGGTTTTTTTTTATTTGTTTCCTTTTATAATGTATATTTCTTCGGGGTGTACAATAAAGAGTTACTATCTATCTATCATTTTTATCTGCGATAGTGTGTATAATTTTATGATTTTGCGATATATGTTAAATGATTTTATATGCTAACTGTACCTGCTGTGGTGGCGTAAATAATTTTATGAATTCGGGATTTATTGTAATACGTTTATCGCGGTATTTCAATTATGCCATAGCTGGATAGTAAACTGGCCATTGATTTATTTTTGTTATGACAGTTTATTAAATATTAAAGTATATAAAACCGAAATTCCCGCGCGCCACTTTCTCACTTGCACATTTGTATATATATTGACTATAAATTGACTGACTATAAATTTCAATAAAGTGAAGATTGTATAGTAAATAATTCACGGCTCTACTTTTCGAAAAAAAAATAATACCTACTCTATCCAACCTTAAAGGTTTGATGGATGAAAACTCTTAATAAGGTTAAGCTCGCCTTTGTAGGTTCGTGTATTTTCTTTTATCATTTACATTTTAACGTAGTTGTGTATACAATAAAGAATTACAAGAATTACATACGACATTAAGATCAGTTATTAGACCTGTCGTATTGTATGGATCTGAGTGCTGGGCATCAAAGGGGACGGATGAAAGAAGAGTGCACGTAGCAGAGATGCGAATGTTGAGATGGATGAGTGGAGTGACGAGGATGGATAAAATAAGGAATGAGTATATAAGAGGAAGCCTGAAGGTAGCGCCAGTGATGGATAAATTAAGAGGTAACAGGCTAGCTTGGTATGGACACGTGATGCGAAGGGAAGAACGTCATGTTACTAGGAGAGTGCTGAATATGGAAGTGGATGGATATAAGAGTAGAGGAAGGCCGAAGAAGAGATGGATGGACTATGTGAAAGATGATATGAATAAAACAGGTGTAAGTACAGAAATGACGGCTGATAGAGAAGAATGGAAGAAGAAGACATGTGCCGACCCCACGTAAGTGGGAAAAGGACCAGGAAATGATGATGACATACGACATTAAGAAGGAAAACCTTATTTTTCTTACACAGAGAATTTCTAACGATGTGTCCGATGATTCATTTAAGTGGGTGTATCTTACAAGGACTACCTTGCATATTTAAAATAAATTACCGCTTTGGATCTGACAACATAATCAAAGAGAACATACTAGGCCGCGGCAAATAGTCGATAATAAAAATAAAAAGTACGAAGTTCGGTATGATTTTTAAAAAGGATTAAGTACACTTTTCTTTTATATGTGAAACAAGCATTAAATGTATTTATGATAAACGGTAATGCGACTGCAAAATTAACCGTCACTTTTTTAAATAGATATAGAGGCATTGTGCAATCCAAAAATTTTATAGTTTTTGTTTCAGATAAGAGTATCGATATTCTTCTAAAAAAACTTTTCTCATTTGTAATTCGACAATAACATCTACAAAAGTTTTATGAAGTGTAGAGTCTAATTTTGAGACTCTCAAAAGTTCTACCTGTTTGTTGGATTTCATTAGTACATTTTTTTTATTAATTGCATTACATATATGATTAAACCATTATTCTATTTGAAACTATTAAAATAAAACAATTCTTAACAATTTGTTAGCATTTTGCAATTTTGTTCATTTAGACCTTTACAAAGTAAGAACAATAAAATTCTGAGTCCGCAATAAATCTTTATCTGTGGTCAGTTCATTCCCAGACTAGTCATCGGATAAATATGCACAAAGACCGGATAAATATGCGAAAAGTTGGCAACACATTAATAGCCTCATAATTCAAGTTAGCAAGCACACATTAAAATAGACATTTAAATAAATCTCTTTGGTCTTAAATTATAAATGAGAAATCTGCTCAGGATTTTTTCCTTTTAAAGTTTTTGTTTTTGAGTCAAAGCTTTTGTAGATCTGGAAACATGGCAGTGCCCCGGAGGTTAAATCTAATTGGGAGGCTAAAAAAATATAATACACCGTAAATTTTTTATCACCAGAAAAAAAAATACTGAACACAGATAATTGTCGTCAGGCCGTACCCATCATTGATAATAATTTAAGTTTTATTCATCGTTTGACAAACCCGGGTACCTAGGTCGAGCCAGCTCGCAAAAGCTCGGTTCGGGCGCCGCACTCGCCCCGCTGTCACTCTGTCATTTTGTAGAAAGAAATCCAAAATTCTGACTGAACAGATACAACGTAGTACCCCTTCTGCATTGTCCATTTAAGTTTTTTTTGGTATTTAAAAAAATGTGGTGCATAAGTCTTAGAGCTGTCGCCTACTGGGCCACTAGTGGCGGCCACTAAACGCCAAAAGTTGCAGACGAAATTTGTCATTTTGTACGTTATCGGCGCAAAACGGAGCGTACGAGTGGCTGCGTTCGAGCAACAATCTGCGGGAGTTATCAATGCTAGCTACTTGTGGCCGCGTTTAGTGACTAGTGGCCCAGTGGACGGCAGCTTAAATGAGTAGAATCCCAAAAATATACAACTGAACTAGCTATTGCCCGCGGCTTCCTGTGTACCTACTTTATTAACTATTCTGTGACCAGGATTTGATTAACCGGTGGTAACTGCTGCATAATCTGGGTTTTAATTACCATATCTCAAGATATACTGGGACAGTAGTAAAACAAACCCAGTCGCTTGATTATCTAGTGATTTATAGCGGTAGTTTTTAGAGGCGCCTTGTTAATTAACTGTTCGGTTCTAGTAAAACCTGGGTTATGTATAAGCAAGCATAGATGTATTAAAGGTAATTACAGATACATACTCAAACATTAAATCCATGAATATTATTTTCTTAATTTACACTAATTACTAACTTAATGCTGGAACATAATTTAACTTCTTCTTCTTATCGTGTCATTACTTCCTTCGAACCAGTGTGGTGAAAGGATTTCAAGTCCGCCTCGAAGTGGCTCCTTTCGTGCACTCGACACATGTTTTCGAACTTAAGGTTCTACGACATGCCGGTTTCCTCGCGATGTTTTCCTTTACCGTTGCGAGAACGTGGGATGTATATGTCGCAGGCATATTGTATAACTCGGCATATTACAAACGGCGTCGTCCGTTTACAAACGTTCGCTGTTTTAATATGCCGAAGGTAAATTGTAAATTGCGTCGGCATTTTGTAATATGCCACAACATTGGTGGACCATTCAAACGCCGTTTGTAAAATGACATAAAAAACACTAAGGTGTCTATGGAATCTGGCGCTTTTAAAGGACACGACCGTCGAGCAAGAGGTTAGAATGATTAAAATGTCGATCCAAATGAAAATCATCATAGGCAAAAAGTACTTACTACTTTTTGTATGATGGTCACCCTACAATTTCCACTAATTTCGAATCGAACTAGTTGTCAATTTGCCTTCGGCATATTGCAAAACAGCGAGCATTTGTAAACGGACGACGCCGTTTGTAAAATGCCGAGTTATACAAAATGCCTGCGACATATACAAAGATTTGTTCGACCAAAAAAACCCATTTACGCATGACTGCCACCGGGATTCGAACCCGCGACCATCAGATCGCATCCCGTCCTCCATAATTTAACTAAAATGACTTAACTAGGCATAAAAATAAAGAACTAGCTATCTAACATTATAAATAAAATAAAGAATCCGCGAGCAAAGTACCCAAAAGGCTGGCGACTTTACCTTGGTGAATAGTATACACATAAGTACCTACTTATTATTAATAAAAGTAAACTACATAATACGTTCTAACTTTAACCCCAAAGGCATGAAAGTTAGGGTCCTGTATTGCTAAATTTTGGATTTAAAATTTTGTAAACCCTTCCCTAATAAACTCACGAATCAATAGTAACAATTTTTAAAATCAAAAGTAACATTTTAACCATCACCTTCTGGCACTTTTATACAACCCCTGATTATTTCTATAAAAGAAATGATACCACCCGTGGAGACATAGAAAACATTCTAATACGTACTACAGATGAATAAACATTTACCTAAATTATGCACATAAAAGTCAGTCTTAAAAAAACATAGAGGGTAAAAAAATTGGGGACGATCATTTCAAAGGCAATAAGCTTAATGGGCTTTATGCATTTTAATTCAATTTTATTTTGGTTGCTAATTTGAATAATAGTTTGAGAGGTTAAAATTGTAGATGTCATGTAGTGATAACTTTGTTAGGGTCTTTCGGGGCCTGATTAGGTTAATAATATTTTGAAAACATAATAGTTTTAACAGAGCCTATAATAGATGCGGGTTTAGTATGATAATTATTTGTCAAATATGCACATCTGCACAGACCAGACCATTAAAATAGGGAAAAAATCTCTGAAAAAGCAATTAATCAACGAAGGAAATGTTAGGTGTTAAGTTTTTTTGGTTATTTAGTGTGGAATTCATTGTTTTTTTTTATTTATTGTATATGAATTAGTACATAAAGTTATAACAAAACATCTAAAAAGCCACGAATGGTTTGTCCTAGATGTAAAAACTTGTGCATCTATACCTAGATATTTTTCTTTCGTTCGCATCAATCATTACTTCGCTTTGGTTTTGCTTTTGGTGGCTTTTGGTTGTATAAATTCTAGCTAGCAGTCAATAAAAAAAAATATTTTTACTTAATATTATGATTGTAAATAAAAAAGTATTAAGTTATGCAAATGCTTTTAATTATTAACTTAAGATTACTTTATTATTATCTACTATTTCTGTAGTAGTATGTCATTATATTACCTATAATATACCTACCTATTAACTACTATATACTTTAGTACACCTTATTATAGTATACTCTTTTTCCAAAAAAATTGAAGCCAAATCTTATGGCTAGGGAAGCTATTAACTACACTTCTGCACAAGTACCTACGTCACGTTGATCAAATTTTGAATTCGAAAATAAATATTGCTATTGCTCGCGACTGTACCATGTTCAAGCCATGATCGTTTTATTTTAAAATTCTTGGGTTTATTGGGATTTGGGTTTTCTGGGAACCAGTCGGCTAAACCTATATCAATACCTACTTCAAATAAACTACATCCTACCTATGCATCCTGCAAACACTTCAAAACGTTCCAAAATAATTGAAGCCTGATCCAATCACAATCAAAATTGAAGATCAATTCAGTCTAGCCAGCACTGAGACTGAGCAAACAGTTTCTAGTCATAATGCGTCTTCAATGGGGAACGGATTAATGTGTACAAACGGCATTAGACATGATCGGTATTATCCGAATGTTCATTGAATCGGACATGGCAGTAAGGTGAGGTTTCAGATTAGCGGATTCGCCGCTCGTGTTTTTTTTTTTTGCAGTGCGTGTACGCGCGACAAGTCGCGAAAGATGCCTCATGCACACGACACTCGCAAGAAAAAACCGAGCGTAAACGCCGGCTTAGTTCGAACTCTTCTTAGTTCAAACTCGCATCCTCAAATTTTTCGGACACCTCTCGAGACGAAACAATGACTACATAGAGCGTTTAGTTGTTCAGGGCAGAGTGGAAGGGACCAGGCCGCGCGGAAGGTCACCCATGCGATGGACCGACCAAGTTAAATCTGCCGTGGGCGGCTCTTTGCATGAGTTTACCAGAACGTCTGAGAGCAGGGAAAAGTGGCGAGATATAGTGAGGCGAGTCACAGCCCCCGAAAAACTTCCTGAAGACCACGACCGCTCTGTCAAGAGTGCAACGAAGAAGAATAAGAAACGCCGGCGCCGCGCCGTTATACGCGCGTATACATACGTTCGTTCGGCTTTTGAAGTTTCAGGAGCCCCAATCCGCCCGCTAGTCGGAAACCGGACTAAGTGTGAATGCAATGAGAAGGCAGTGAGTGTGGATGCAACTTTGAGATGCTAAGAAGTGAGATAGAGTGTAGAGTTGAATATGAATTAGGAAGTTGGAAATGTGGATTCTAAAACTTAATGGTAATGTATGAATATTCTGCATTCACTGTGAATACTGTGAATAGTGTTGTTTTTTTTATTGAAAAGTCGTTCAAAACACTATCACGCACCCTTTATAAAAGGTACTATTACAAACTCTGTATAAACGAACTATAACATATTCTGAATAATGGCAGCGTAAAGAACAAATACTGTATATGCCGTTGTGAAAAGTGTTGTCAATTTTTTTTTTATTGGTTATTATATTTTACGCATAGTTTATTTGCAAGATTAAAATTATGTTTATGCCTTAGACCAAAACCAAAGGCAGGTCCAGCCCGTTGAATGCGTATTGTGCCTAACAATGGTCGATGCAGCCAACCAGCGGCCATCATTAATCCAACAACAGCTTTCGATGGCTGCGAATCGGATTTGCTGACGGATATTCTATTCGAGGAATGAACAGTCAGCTGCATAGACATGTATTCACTCCCAAGCTTTCACGTTTATATTACCTACTCTTAATTTTGCAAATAAAAGTGCACGCAAGTATTTTAAAATTAATGTAGTCATCTTACTTGACAGAAGAAGAATGGCTTTGCAAAATCAAGACTGTAATATATATGTCAATGTTTGGGAGTAAATACATGTGTGTGCAGCTGACTGTACATTGAGCGTACTGATGCGAACATATACAGCGTGTTTAGATCAGAAATTGTCTGTTTTGGATTTGAAGCTTTTTCCTTGTAGTTACACTAAATTGTTTCTCTTGCTTATTTTTTTTTTATTTATTGAGCTGATCTAAAAATAAATATAGAGAAAATACACATACTTACAAAAATATACCATGATAACAGATAAATAAAAAACAATCGTAAATAAAGTCGCACTACATATATTTTTACCAAATATTTACTATCAGTATTGACTCAATATTATTAGATTTAGCACCGTATCTAAGAAAAATAAGAAAGCCGGTGACACAGGTGGGAAATAAGGCGAGGTCCCCACGGAACCCGCTGGCTATAGAACCTCTCGGTGTCTGTTCTGGAGAATATCATAAGTAAGTTTACGTATAAGTAGTATGGGGACAGAGCAACACAATTGTAAGGCTCTAACAAAAAAAAATAAGAGTAACTTTTTAATTATTGACGGGCTTATGGAAATTGGCGGTAAGTCACGGAGTTATTTTTGAACATTATTAGATTTAGCACTGTATCTAAGAAGAATAAGAAAGCCGGTGACACAGCTGGGATATAAAGTGGAACCCACTGGCTATAGAACCACTCGGTGTCTGTTCTGGAGAATATCATAAGTAAGTTTACGTATAAGTAGTATGGGACAGAGCAACACAATACGTTTTTTAAGTTTTGAACAAAATATTCATTACCAAAAATTAGATGCACAGATAAAGTATTTATTTGACATAAATAAATGTTCACAAAATAGCATAAATCTAACAAGGTAAAAAATCAAGGTTTATGTCAAAAAAAGCGCTCAGCTCAGCAGATTGTTGGACGACCTAATGGCCACCCAACGCTGATTTTCAGCTGGACCTCTTTTTGTAAAGGGTAAGTTGGCACGTGCCGAAACAAATGAAACGAAACAACATAAAAGTACCGAGTTCTAAGATATACACAAATAATAGTATTAAAAAGCTTAGTTTAACTTTAATAATATACTCGTAAGTTAACTATAAACCATTAGGGCTAGTTGAGAATTAGCTTAAAACGAAATTCTGCAAAATAAGACTTTGGTATATTTGCCTTAATATGTGATCGCTCATGAAATTTGACTATAAGCTCAGTGGAGCTTTTAGTTTCATAATTTTATTTTAAACACTTGTTTTGAATTCTAACAGAGCCATCCATTAATTCTCAATAATATGTGAAATCATCACAAAATGAAAGAAAATAAATGTTTAGCCATTTTTTTTTAAATAAATAAAAGCATTAATAGTTTGGGCTTTGAGGTGGGACAGTGTCTTCTGAGTTGTGTAGCAGTACGCCTAAATTTATTCTTACGGTACTAAAACACTGTACGTTTAAAAGCGATAGAAAAACTGTTACTTTAGTGGTACAGTGTCCTCTGAGTTGTGTCGCAGTACACCTCAAACTACTCACACGATTTTTCTTCTTGGACAGAGGGTCGGTGACATGGGAGCGGTGAGGTCAGGCCCTAACATTGAGTAATGCCGGAGCTACACCGGTGAATTGTTTGTTGCGAATCTTTTATTGTATTTTCAATGACTTTATCTTAACATCACTAGCTGATTCTCGCGACTTTGTATGCATACCAGACCAAAGCCTGTGGCTCGGGTGTCGAGATAAAAAATAGTTCTGCTCTTTATTTTGACTAGGACGTTAAGTCTTGTACTGATGACACCCGATTTTATCTATTTACTTATATCTGTTATTATTTTATTAGATTTATTTCATTTTTTATTATTTAACCTGCTGTGTCCCATTGTTGGGCAAATGTCTCCCCCAAATCCTTCTACTTGTCGCGGTCTTTTGCGGCCTCCCACCATTCTCTCTCGAATCCATCAAAATGAAAGAAATATTAAAAAATACATAATTATTTTGTTTTGCACATACGACTTGACAGTCGATACAATACAAACGAATTTAGTAGCAATGTTTGGAGACCAGTTATATTACATACTACCAAACTAGGTATCTATAAGTATAAATGCTTTATGTGTAAGAGATAAACATAAAAATAGCAATCTAGTGTCTTTGGAAGCAGAAAGCCTCAGCATTACTTGAAAATTTCTTACTAGACAGTTTTAGAGATATGCTAGAAATCTGGCAGAAATTCGGCAGATTAAAATTTCCATACATCGGTACATTGTTTCATAAAGTGGATGGCAGCAGCATCTGCGCCCTGACGAGGGTGCGGAGACGGATGGAGAATGCTTATTGCTCAGTAAATATTGGGCTAAAGGCTTGTAGTAATTTCAACTGTCAAAATTCAAAATTCCGAGAACTCTAGCACATAATTCCGGTAATTTTGATCTACCATTAACAACAGTAAAGCGTCGATGACACAAAAGCTGATTTTTGGCGTTTTTAAACGCTTGCGTGTGAGCGTGCTGGCTTTTGGGAAGGATTGTAAAAACGCCGATGACACTGGGCGACTTGACACGCTGACGTGTAGCGTGTAAAAAAACCGTGTGTCATCGTACTATAAGTAACTGAAAATTAAAGTAGGTATGAACATATGAATAGTTAACATATTTTTAAAATTAATTATGTAGGTAATGGATTTTAGGGTTAAAAACCACTAATGTGTAGTAAAAACGTAAAAAGCTGTAGGTATTTATACTGTAAGTGATTTAAATTTAAATTATTTTAGGCTGTGGTTTGAGTTTAAGCGGCATTATTTTAGATTTGTCCTGAATCCATCTTAACCGCGTCCAGAATAGTAAAGCCTGAATTTCGCGACCAACGACGTGACGCCCAAATAAACTGCAATATTTGGAAGCGAATAACAGACGTTGAGTAGAAGACCCAAGTTACAGATATTCATCTCTTTTCACACAATTTTGCCTACATTTTAATAGCGTAATGTAATAATGAAGCAGATAATTAGACCATTAACTCTTATACGATACTCGAAAACTTCACCTGACTCCAAACATGTGGGTACCTAACTGATAGCGAACATATATGCCAAGTGACGACACCGTGGCTTAGTTGGTAGTGACCCTGCCTACGAAGCTTGGTGTTCCGGGTTCGATCCCCGGCCGGGGCATATATTTGTGACGAACACAAATGCTTGTTCTCGGGTCTTGGATGTTGTGATGTGTTGTATGTGTCCATGCCACCTGCGACACAGGGAATCCTAGTGCAGGGGTGTGAGTGTGTGAATTTAAAAAAAAAAAAAAAAAAAAAAGTCGCAACGTTGAGGCGAGAAACCGAGTCACGGATGTTTACAGCGTGTCTTAGTAAAAAGATACCTTTTAATGTTATGAAAGAAGAAGAAAGAAGTAAAGTAGGCCCATTAGGATACTAGCCATCAAAACCTCGAGCTGACTCCTACCTAACCCTGTAACTGATGGCAAAACTATGCCGATCCGAAACGTTGAGGCGAGGACCCAAGTCATGGATATTTACGGCGTGTCGGCGGACTTGTGCATTATTAGCTAATTTATGGAGTGAACGGGCAGTGGTAGTGTCTTAGGGGATTTGATTAGGGTGCAATGATAATGAGGCTGAGTACTGGCTCCAATGTTTTGTGAAGCGGAAATTGGTTGAGACGATGATTTAGATCTAGATATTCTAGCTTTTAGAAGTAAGTAGTGTTAGTGAAATAATTACTTTTTATATTTTCACCTGGGATGGAACATTTATTAAAAAAATATACATAATATATGTTTTTTCATGTAAAGATAAAGATTATTTATTTGCCAAAAAACAAGTACAATATACTGGTCTTAAATAAATTGGTGTCCTATATATTATGTTCTACCTTTACTTTAAGGCGTGCAAAATTTCGTCTTATTATTTACTATACAATTATCCAACTCATATTGGTATTGGTATAACTAATACTTACCAATAATTATCTCTCTGATCTCTGATAAGATGTATGACCTGTAACAAATAGTTGCCAATAAAAAACTATAAACTAAAATTATTAATTTACTAATAAGAACCAAATATTCAAAAGAAGTGGCTATTTATTGTAGTAATATTTGATTTGGGATGAACAATAAAAATTATAACTCCTACTTAATAACAACTGTAACAGGCTTAAATAAATAAAGCAATACAATATTTGATTTAGTAAATAAGTCTTATTTTGCCGACTCACAGTGTAAAATAGGACATAGAGAGATAAAGTAAAAAAAAAAAAGTTTACAAGGTGTTGAAAATTTTCAATATGAATTGGTAATAAAATATGCATTATGAACGTTAATTCAAGTCTAAAATAAAAAGAAGTTTCGTTGTGATCTCTAACTTTGAAGTTCCAAAATACTCCCAGGAGAACTATTATTTTCAGCATCAAAGGTCAATGTTCCAAACTAGTTCTTTATTCTGCTCACACGTAAACATTTAGGTGTAGTTGGAGCCTTTTTGAAATTTCATTTAAAGTCTGGCAAAATTGTACAAAAGGCTGGGGGCTTTTCATACATAGACAAACTTATATAACGTGTAGAGACCACTTCCTAAAATTAAAAATTCTCACTCTTCCCTGTCTCTACATTTTAATAGTTCTCATGGACATATTACGCAATCCGTTGAGATATGAAACATCAGAGAGTAGGAAGAAACGTCTTAGTAGAAGGAGAAAAGACCTTGAAGTCCCAAGGTGTCCGAGGCTAAATGTAGCAATGCATGGCTGTCAATATCAGGCTGTTAACCTCTTTAATGCTCTCCCTACTGAGTTAAAAGCTATCGAAAGTCCAAATGTATTCAAAAGTAAATTGAAAAAGTTTTTATTAGCCGGTTGTTATTACTCTGTCGATGAATACAAGCTACAGAAATTAACGAAATAGTAAAATTTTATCATGTTCTCTGATTTTTAGTATTATGTAGTATTAGGTAATTGATTATAATTTCATGTAGGTGTAATATAATAATATTAAGCATAATTTTAAGTTAAATGTTCAAATACGATTGATAAATTGTTTGTGAATAAATGATATGATATATAAACTGCTGAAAATGGAATATTCGTGGATGGATCCCCACTCTTCCCTTGTATTATTTATGCATTATAAATAATACAAGGAAGAGTAGGAATAAATTGAACCAGTGTTTATAATGAACCACCAAAGTAAATTTAAAAGTGCGCAGCTCCACTTAAATCAGAAAAACCTTGATAGCAATACAATAGATGTAAACTACAGAAGAGCTGAAAAAAATTATTAAGAATACATAAAAGTGTTAGTTAATATAATAATAAGGGTATTTCATGACCTGGAAACTTCTTACAAAAATTACGATCCATTAAATATTTGTGTCTCATATATGTGGTTTGACAGTTCACTTCCCTCTTTAAGGAAGAGTAGGGATAAATTAAACCAGTCTTTATTATGGACCACCAAAGTTACTTTAAAAGTGCGCAAGCTACACTAAAACCAGAATAACCTTATATAAACAAGGTAGATGTAAACTACAAAAGAGATTGGGCTGAAAAAATAATTAAGAAAAGAAAAGAGGGTTAGTTTAAAAAGTTCGGTATGCATAATAAGGGTTTAGGACCTGAAAACTACTTATAAATTTTTTTTTTTTCAAAGAACCTTTGTTCTTACTTTTGGCTTCACATCAAAGGTATATAGCCAGTCTCAAGTAATTGGAGAGATTATTTTGTCATAAGTCAGAGTCGATAAGTCAAGTCATGCCCCTGTAAAGTAGTGGTGGTTGCGACTTTGCTAGAGGCTTCTATGGAGTTTTGGAGGCAACACGAAAAATCACGTTTGACAGCATTACACTATTCACCAATACTCATACACGTTCACGAGCACTTAATGGATAAAATACCACCGTTTTTACACTTAAACACTCAAAGTTATATAAGTTTTGTCAATTATTTTAATGCCGCCAATGTGCCATTTTTCACGTTCCCGCCAAAACTCCCCTACAAAATTTACGAACTATAAAATATTTGTGTCTATAAATGCGGTTTGACAGTTCACCTCCATCTTCTTTTGTTTCGCCTCTTTCTAACCTTGATGAGTATCACCATATTTGATTATCGGTTGCTATGGTTACTAAGTTGAAGGAGTTCTTCTTCATATCGTGTCACTAGTTCTAACGAACCTGTGTGGTGAAAGGATTTCAAGTGCGCCCCGAAGAAGCTTCTTTCGTGCACTTGACACATGTATTTCGAACTTTTTATGTTCTAGGACATGCCGGTTTCCTCACGATGTTTTCCTTCACCGTTAAGCACGTGTTTTAAATGCACACAAAGATCTTTTGGAACTTTTTGAAAAAATCCATTGGTGTACGACCGGGTTCGAACTCACGACCTTCCGATCGAAAGTCGAAGCAAAGAGCAAAAAGGGTTTTTACTGTTTTTGTTTTTGAAGTGAAGGAGCTGGAGAATAACCCCAGTCGTGCGTCTGAGCTGACACACACACACATTATATATTTTTATCTGCAAGAATGCGAGGAATAAAGAAGTAACTAGTATTTTACTTAAGCAGGATTGTATTGTGTTTATCAGTCGAGTCAAAGTGCTGATTAGAATTCATAAAACGATTCTCCATGCTTGAAAAAACTTGCTAAACGAAAAGGTCGTTTACCCAGAGTTCAACGGTCAAACTGCATTTTCTCAGGCAGGTTTTTCTCCAGACAATACCTGAAATTCAGACATCGTACTTGCCTAGATTATAAATAAATAATCTTTGGATATTTTACGCAACGCTATCTAGCCCCGGCTAAGCAGAGATTGTGTAAAAGGAACCAGATAACTGTCAGAATTCTTATAACATATTTTGACGTGACTACGTCTAATAAATCGATAAACGCGGGCTGCATGCACGAGAACGTTGTAGTCATTGTCCGGCAACGCTCATTGTCCCGTTACGCTGATGACGTTGTACGTTAAACTATCGTTCGTAAACCAACTTTACAGACAACCAATTTTTTTTAAATAACATAGTTATAAAACACACAAATGCATCATTTATACATTATTTTGTGTAAACAAATAGAATACATAATACGCAGGTAATACATGAATATCCAATTTTCCGACGTTATTGTAAATTAATGTTACTGCATAACATCAATTGGGCCCCTTGCCAAGTAGGTACCCTGTTACCTTCGGAAACTTAAATCAGTATTAATCTTAGTCATCCAGGCCAAATTTTCTTGGCCACCAAGATACCTGATGGAGTAAGCTACTACATTGGAATACATAAAATTTAGGCAACAATTAAAAAACGTAGAGACTATCAAACATATGGTGCAGCCAATTAAAATAATATAATTAGTTTGAATGATTGAATGTATGAGTTATTTCAGACTTAATCTAGGTACATTTTTTACTTATTGTAGGTTAGCACCTGTCTAAAGTACCGGGACACAGAGATGTATTAGATACTGGTGTGTAATTATAGGCACTAACCAAAATCAAAATATAATACCATAATCACGCTGGGCCCTTGTTGAGTTTAAGTTTTTTGAGTTTTGTGAGTCTTGTTGTAGTTTAATCAAAATAAATATAAAAGGCAGAGTCCTGACTGACTGACTGACTGACTGACTGACTGACTGACATACAACGCACAGGCAATACACTAGACGCAGAGATTTAAATTTTGAGGCTATGTTTTTGCTAAGTTGCGGGTGTCAGCTAGTAGCTATTTTACACTTCGATAAACCAGACAAACGGAGGAATTAACGCAAGGCGAACCCCTTTGTTGGTCATATAACCTTCTTGGCCATTCACGTTAAATAAAACTTTACGCTGTATTTTATAACTGTGTGCATATTTTAAGATGGTGTGCTAGATTTATTATAGTGTGCGTTTATATGAATAAGTTTTGTCAGGCGCGTGTGCAATGCGTGTTTACCTCGTCCCCCGTAAAAAATGGCAGATAGTTATGTTAGCAGATTCTGACGTACCCCACTTTTTACCCCTCTTATTGCTGGATTCTTGAAGATTTTATAATAAAAATTGTTGATTTTTGTTTGTCAATCACGGAACGATAAATATCTAAATATCAGTAAAAATATATCAAATAAGACTCAGTTTCAAAAAAGATCTACCTATCAAAAAAGCTTTTTAAAGCTTCGGCATATTACCTGATTTAAACGGAAACGGAAAAGCGGAAGGAAAACCCTGAAATCTCCGAATCACCGAATAAACTCACCTACAAATCGTTTAACAGTCAAATCTCTATAAATCCGCGTCTTTGTCTTTATACTTTAACCCATTCTCAAGTTAGTTCCCAATAGTTTCACCCATTTAAATTTCATTTTAAAATGAGCTTTTATCTCCCAATAATAAGACTCAAATTCGTTATTGAATTTACAGCATTTCGATCCTTTACAACCTTTTTACTTGCTGTTCAAAAATAGCTCTTATCTCCGAACATAAGAACTAAAAATTGGCAGTAACTGTTCACAGTCGATGGGTTCTCTACATTTTATTTGCCATTCGAAACTTATCTCTATCAACCAGTGCTAAGGATGAAATTTCAGTGGGTTTCCAATTAGAAGCTTAGGTAGTGCCTAGTGATAATTTCTAAGGACTGTCAAAGATTCTGTACAAAGGCATTGCGAAGTCAAATAATAGTTACAAGATTTGAAAATTTTACTGAAAACAGAATTCAACTTAACCTGAATTCGGACCTTACATTTAGAACAATAATATCCTTCTATGTAGTAATATTTTTTGTTGCGTAATCAATCACACCGACAATTGGAAGGGATATTAGGGGGAGACTTTTGCCCAATAAAGGGACACAGAAGGTTAAAAAAAACACACCGAAACTACTGAACCGATTGACATTATTTTTTTTAGTTACATTTCGTTAATGAGCTGGGAAAAGACATAGAACGATGCTCGACGAGGAAACGAAGCCGCGGTCGATAGCTAGCACTTAATTTTTCTCTTAAAAAAATGAGAAAAATTAAGAATAAACATTTAAAAATACATGCTAAAAATAGTAAAATTTTCATAACACAGCCACAACCTAAAATTCCGCATCCATTAATCTAAATATGCAGGAATTTCACAAACCACATCCAGTGCGCTCTTCTACGTTTAATTTCAACTCTGGATTCGGCAACAAAGTGAAACTTAGTGCGGTTTCTGTCGCGCGTATACGGGCGGATTGGTACACTTTAAAAGCCCAACGCCGTTACATGCACGTATACGGGATACGCGCGTGTAACGGCGTTTAGGGCGCTTTTATATTAGAGGGATGAGGAAGCACCCCTGTGACGCGCTGGCCGCGCTTCTACTAGTTTTCATACAATATCTAGACTCGCAAGTTCAGCGCTACATCGTAACACAGTGGCGCGTTTAGATATTGTATGAAAACTAGAAGATACGCGGCCAGCACGCCATTGTGGCGCCACAGTGGCGCTTCCTCTAATTTGAAGGCGCTCTTATTCTCGGTTTTTTCTAACGAGTGTCAGTAGCGGACCAAATCTCCACTTCGAACACTGTGATCTGGTCCGCTTCTCTACACTGCGCCCAACTCTGCCAGTTAAAATGCACCCTAACACAAGGTTTAGGACTAGGTAGACAATAGGTAACAATAATAATTTATGTGGAGAATTAAAATCAATAGAGAATTGATAAAATAGTTATATTTTCCACCGAGGGCCTGAAGCAAGCTTGGCTTGAATATCCGCCCTCGCCTACGGCTCGGGCTGATAAAAATCTCGTATAAGATGGGCTTGGAATAATTGGGGGATTGGCAAGGATAGGATTTTTGATTTTATTTTCTCATAATACCCTGGTCTATGGACCGAAGTTCGACATTTGAAAAAGTTATCTGCATCCCGCATGAAACCTATTACATACTGAACCACTTTGAACAGATTTTATAAGAAATGACTTTTTTTTCCTAGAGCCTTAAATGCAGTTTTACTCCTCACAGTTAGACTTTAGACAGAGGGTCTAAGGTACATAAAATTTAACTTTACGAGCTTGAGAAGTGAAAAATATGTTTTTCTTTGACCTAGTATTGCTACACCTAGTACCTAGTAGTATATACCCCAGGTATAGTCTTATTTCTTTTTCCAGGTGCTATTCCGAGGTATGAAGATGTTTCATTTTAGCGGTTGCTGGATTTCATTTCGAGAATAAACGACCACGAAAAATGGGAGAAATTTATTCGCATTCAGTTTTATATAAGTTCTCGCTAAGTAGATAGATACATACATAGATTATTATTTATGCACACCATCACAAAAAAAAATATATACAGAAAGTAGATATCAGTGCTAAAAATAGAACGCAATGGGTGGTCTTATCGCTAAAAAGCGATATCTTCCAGATAACATTTGGATGGACATGAGACTGTTGAACAAAATTTACTTTGTAAGTACCTAGTTAAGTAGTATTTCCTCCTTTTTTATGTAAACATGGGACGGACGAGACGAGATATGCGCTCCCCTGATGGAAAGAGATTACGCCTGCTCATGTGACCAGAACAGTGCTACACAGAACTTTGATTCACATAGACCGGTGCAACACAGCTATAGCGCTCGCTCACTTTGAGGCATTTTGAATTTTCAACCGACCTCAAAAAATAAGGTTCTCAATTCTGTTCTTTTTTTGTACGTGACCTCAGAATTTTATTTTTTTGTAAACCGATTTGAAATTTATTTTTTTGTTTGAGAGGTTACACTTTAAGATTGCTTCCTTAGAAATTTCATGTAAATCGGTTTAGTACATTGGTTTTGAAATTAAAATAACTGAAAAAACAAGTCATTGAAGAAAACAAATTTGCGTATTTTGCTTTCCTGTGACTTTTCAGTGGTGCCTACGGTCACTAGAACAGTCCGATTGAAGTCGGTTGTTGTATGTATGTTTTTACCGTGATTATTAAATATTTTAAAAATTAAACCATAAACTACTTTAATCTGTAACTCAGTACATTCTTTGGCAGTACATTGAGCTGTTCCAATTCAGCTCCATTCGTCTTACAGTGCACTCAATGCTGCAGAGCACGCCTGTATCGGAAAACTCAGCAATTTTTCGTCTTGTTAACATTTTGCCCGTAAAACTGTATCAGCTATATCTGGACGAACTACTATGAAAGTAAATTATTAATTTATTAATAATTGTATAAATCCTTATAATTATACTAGTAATAATTTATAACTAGTTGACAACCGCAACGTAGTGTGCTTTGCGAATTATTGAAAATTATTTTCTTAGAACGTGCTTTCACTTCAAACATACCCTTAAAATTTCAAGTCTCTACGCTTAGTGGTTTGGCCTGTGCGTTCTATGTCAGCCAGTCAGTCAGGGCTAAGCTTGTTTTCTAAATTGATACGCAGCTAATAACAGTTCCAATATACTATAGCGGTAACCCCACAATTTACGAATTAAAATTACGTTGATGTGACCAATAATACAATATTTATTTATATTATTTATATTTATAATATTTTTTTTTGGGTTTATTTTAGATTTTGGATAATTATTTTTGGCTACATAATTTTATTCAGGTGTATTTTAGATTATGGATAAGTATTTCCACTTATTTGGTATTATTACTCGATTTTGAAAACCGTATAAAAAAATAAATACCTTCATACCTAATATTTCGAATTAACTATGTAACCTGTTTTTGATATAAATAAATTGTATTTTTTTTTGTATTTTGTAACTCTTCTAGCCTCAGTAGGCCTGACAGTTAAAACATTACAGGCTGATTATGTATGTATACCGAAGTATTGTGATCGAGTGGAATAATGCGTAGCAAAAAAAAATCTCACATTTGAGTTTAAGCCAAAAAACTAAGATTAATTTGAAAATTTTGTACTTTGGAAAATTGTACTTACCATTATGTTACATATTTATTAAGTTAGTACAGACTTCACATACAGCAGGTGCTACATCTTGCGTTCCGGAGTAGCACCACAACAACCATTTATCAAGTCTGTAGTACAGTGGGTATGCCACCTTGTAATGGGGTTATTGCTTTGATACTGGTGGTATTTCTTCTTTTATTGCTGTTAGAGATAATAGAGTATAAAGAATAGACTTTATTACTGCGACATCTATTGTAAGTTTTAAAAAAAAATGTTGAGTTTGATTAACTTTTCTTGAAAAGTTCAGTTACCGACCTATCTTTTTAGTTTGTTGCTTCAGAATTTTGATATTTACATAAACATAAAAATGTATCAACTGATTTAGGATTTTTTCCAGGATATAAATAGTTGAATATAAGGTACTCTCAATTCCATTCTCAAATAATCCTTCTATTCATTCCACAAAGAATAAAATCAATTAAGTAGTGAAGTCTTTCCTGCATAACGAAGCGCGTGAACCGATTCCGCTCCCATTATTCTTACGGTGGAGTGGATAATCGTTTTCACTGTGGGGCGTAGCACCGCAATGTTGCACTAGAGATGTTCTTATACAGCGCCAGATATTTGCTGAAAAAAATTGAGTGGGCAGTTTTAGAGCACGCGGCCGTTGGTTTAACGTGAATCGACACCAAAGAATGACCACGCTATCACATGTGAGTCGTGAGTTAAGAAAGCGTATAGGCGCTGGTTTCGGTGATTCTGCGTGGTGCTCCGCCCCGACCACACCGATCGACCCCGACACAAAAAAATACTGTATAGGTACTATTCATTCTTGAGTGGAGACCGCAAATCAGCAAACGTAGTGTAGGACGCCCTCCGGCCAGGTAGGGTGACGATCTGCGAAAGGTTGCAGGCAGAAGATGGATGCGGCAAGCCGAAGACAGGGCGCGATGGCGCTCATTGGGCGAGTTCTATGTCCAGCAGTGGACTGCGATAGGCTGATGATGATGGTGATAATGATGATGAGAATTCGTTACGGTCCAATTCAATTCGACTTTAAAAACGTTTCACATAAAAGTTATTTGAAGTGCATACCAACGTACAGATGCTAACAAAGACATAGATCTCACGACTACAGAGCCAAAAGCGGTAGAATGATCGATAGGAAAATTTAAAAATCAATAGTGGAGAGATGAGGTGTGCAAGCAGCTCTTTAATTTGATAATACAGTTTTACATTGTATTTTTTATTTAATTTTATTGTATTTTTGTGTCGATGTTGAATGGATCTTGAGTCTGAATAAATATTATCATAAATATGGTAAAATGTCGCGCATGTGCAGGTACCTATACAATTTTAAAAAGTGCTCTACTTTATTCAAACTATTTTACACAACATAAACATAAACATTCACACACTCGACCCCTGCGCTAGGATTCCCTGTGTCGCAGGTGGCATGGACACATACAAGACATCACAACATCCAAGACCCGAGAACAAACATTTAATTTTGTGTTCGTCACAAATATTTGCCCCGGCCGGGGATCGAACCCGGAACACCAAGCTTCGTAGGCAGGGTCACTACCAACTAAGCCACGGTGTCGTCAAAAGTCACATGTACTACGTATTTTAAATTCTTAAGTGGGTGGTAACATATTATTTATTACAATATAACCTATTCTTGCTAATTTAAATGCTGATTGGGCTAAAATTCAATAAAAGTATCTCAGCACATTTCTATCTGAAAACCATACTGGCGAAAACGCAATTTTATTAATATCCAAATTAATAAAATTGCATATATTATGACACATACATTAAGTATACAAAACATGTTATTTATATTTAGCAATATTGCGTAAAATTCCCAACCCTAGTTGCAATAATTGATTTTTAATCTCATTGAATCTCAGTTGGATTAGAATATTCATCTCAGTTTCGTTTGGTGCGGAGATAGAGTCTGGATTTTCTGTGATTTAGTTACAGGTTTGGTTGATTGGAATTCGATTTATTTAAAGGTCGTATTATTTATGGGTTACCAACTTTTTTTCGCGGCTTTCGAAAGGAATCTTAGGATTTTATATTAGAGTCATTAAGAGCAACGATCGGTGCAAAATTGACTCACATATGATTAGTCTCGAAACCCTAATAATTCGCAATCACATTAGGTACATATTATATACTGTTTTGTGGCCAACGGTGTCCGGGTACACATTTCTTATTGACGTGACTACGTCTAATAGATGAACGCCGGCTGCATGCATACGTTGACTTCATTGTCCGGTAACGCTGTCTTTGTTCGGTTATCGCTGTCATTGTCCGGTAACGCTCATTGTCCGGTAACGCTCATTGTCCGGTAACGCTCATTGTCCCGTTACGCTGGTAGTCACGTTAAACTATCGTCCGTAAACCTACTTTACAGACAAACAATTTTTTTTAGATATGTATATTTTGGTAAACTTTGCGAGGAGTACAAGATAATTCAACGCTACTTAAGGGATCCGTAGGTAGAAAAATCCAAATTAATTTTAGAAATGTGCACCTATTAGATGCCTTTGGAAGGCGTCAGAAACTTTGAATTACATCGTCCTAAAAAAGGCAAAGCAAGAGAGGAAAAATCAACTGCCTCACCTAAATGACGAACAGACCAATCAGAGAATAATTTCCCGTCATATTCCAATCAACGCGGCGCGTAATCGCGTTAGCAGATTGCGACACGAAGGTTCAGTCAGAGGAACCAATTTATAGTCGGATAAAAACCCGGAGAAAACGAATTACTTCGGAACTGTAGGCACTAAATAAACATATATCTACAAACAAACGGTGTGTGCTGAAAGCGTCGATAACCATTTGTTTGAGAGGATATACTTCCAAATTGGTCCCATTTAAATTTTTTGTCTATTTAACTTTAGAAGTCGTAGGCAAGCAGGACAGATTAACGAAGATATTAAAAAAAAAAATTAATTACTTTTCGCTCAATCGTGGATAGTTTCGCTTATCTCGAAACATTAAACTGAATATTTTAGTATTTTCCATTTAAATTTTCTTACCATGGAATTACACATTTCGCTTCTGTTGTTGTGTTTTTTCTATGCTTATGGAAAATCTGGTAAGTAAGTATATTTTTTTTATTTACTTACTCAAAATGTTATCTAGCACTATAAAGCGTCGATGACACATGGCTAGTTTACAAGCTACAAGCCAGTGAGTTTAAAAGCTAGAGAGTTAGCGGTCCGGAAGGATTTTCAACTGGCAGATTGTAAAAAAGGCCGATGACACCAGGTGAGTTTACGAGCTACTAAGGAACTTGCTGGCTTGTAGCTTGTAAACTAGCCCTGTATCATTGACGCTTAACAGACAAAAAATATACCTCTTTTTAGTTACTATATGAATAATACTAGCTGGTGCCCGCGACTTCGTCTGCGCAGCTATCTTTATAATTTGTAGTCTATGTGTTATTCTGATGTATAAGCTATATTATTGTAAAGTTTCATTAAAATCCATTCGGTAGATTTAACGTGAAAGAGGAACAAACATCCATCCATCCATCCATCCATCCATCCATCCATCCATCCATCCATCCATCCTTACAAACTTTCGCGTTTATAATATTAGTAGGATCTTCAAAAATGTAAAAATGTACGAGCGAAATAGTGGATAGTGGATAATGTACGCGGGATTCAGGGCCTTATTGCCTTCTTTTCAACCGACTTCAAAAAAGGAATCAAGAGGTTTGTTTGAGAGGATATACTTCCAAATTGGTCCCATATAAATTTTATGAAAATCGGTACAGACAATACTGTGATTTTGAAATCAAAATAACTGGAAAATGACACCATCCAAGTATACGACATTGTGTATTTTGCTTCCCTGTGACTATTCAGTGGAGTTTACGGTCACTAAAACAGTCCAATTGAAGTCAGTTGTAGTATGTTTTTGTAAAACATTAATTAATCTTTTTTTACAGTACCACCTAGTATTTGCTTCGAACCCTTCAAATGGCACAACTGTGGCGGACCACCAGTTCACAAGATATACTACTACAAGTCGGGGTCGAGATGCGAGATTGGCATCTGGCGAGGTTGTCTCCCGAACCCGAACATGTTCAGGAATGAAGTGGAATGCAGTAACACCTGCATTTATACAGATAGAGCAAGGCCAGACTCTTTCCACAATTTGGTGGGTCCAGAAGAAATAGAAGGCGTGCGTTTCAGATCCACGCAGCTTCCAGCCCCAGCGCCAAACTCGGAGTCAAAAGCACCTGCTAAAGAAGGTTTCAGTGAAGAAGAACCGATTGCATCTGTAGAAGTTGACAACATGTCTTTACTTAAGCTAACTACACCAGAGTAAAGTTCAAACTGTAATATAAACTTTTGTGCTTGATTTTTAACCTTTTTTGAATTTTATCTAAGTAATTGAATAACTCAATCGGATGATAAGTAGTTGATAGAATATCAGACTTGACTAGGACGTTTGACATTTGACTGAATAATTATTTTTATAATTTTTACAATAATTCAATAAAACATGTATTTTCAATAACTTGACCACGTTGCGATAATTTACTTGACACTGGCTAAATATACATTAATATGTGTGGAGCCAAACGCGAAGAATAAACAAACGTTCTTCGCTAAATAAAAAAAAAGGAGTTGATAAAATATTGCTCAGTCTGCAGCCTTTTAATATTGCCATATTTTCTCAACCAAATTGAGTTATTTTCAAACGATGTTTTAGCCATGATAAATACCACTAAATGAATCATTCATTCATTCATTCATACCTATATTCGAAAATCTGCCGCATCGCAAACATCGTATGGTACACATGTTCAACATTGGTGAAGCCTCATAATAAAATTATTATTAAGGGGAATCCTCAAGGGAAATTTCCATACAAAATATTTCGGACAAATACTCAAAAAGTACGCCGTATTATAGAAACGAATAGTGGGAAAAAAATACTTTAATACGCCGTACTTTTTGAGTATTTGTCCGAAACATTTTGTATGGAATTCGGATTTGAGGATTAGCCTTAACACGGAGAAATAAATTTACGATTGTATGGTTTTTTTTAATTTTGTGTTTCTTGCTGGGCTATGACGTTCCGCTAAACTGTCAGAGGCTGGTGACAGAGCGGCGCTACGATTGGTCAAATCCTGACCTATAGACCAATGAAGAGCCTCTCTGCGCGGCCATTTTTTGATTTCAAAACGGTTGTGAAAATTCGCCATCTTCCTGTTTTTGTTGCTGATCGATTTCGGATCTAAATTTTCATTTAAAAAACTTTGCTTCGTATAAAAATTCGGATATAATTATAAATATTGTTGAAATTGAGCCTGTCTTCTTCTTCTTATTGTGTCACTAGATCCTTCGAACCAGTGTGGTGAAAGGATTTCAAGTGCGCCTCAAAGAAGCTCCTTTCGTGCATTCGACACATTCATGTTTTGGAACTTTAGGTTCTACGACATGCCGGTTTCCTCACGATGTTTTCCTTCACCGTTGCGAGAACGCGGGAAGCATACATAGATTTTTTTCGACCGAAAAAAACCCATTTACGCATGACTGCCTCTGAGATTCGAACCCGCGACCATCAGATCGCTAGGTAAGGGCCTCATCCACTCGGCCACCACATCCTCGACTGAACTTGTGAGAGTGATTGTTTCTCGTGTTGTGGACGACTGTGGGTTATTGACATAGGTGCACTCTGATGCACTTGGATTTTTGACATACGACCTCCGGAGCCGGGACCTGGCTTCCGCTATAAGACGCTACTCTAGCAGCAAGCGTGTTCCGGAGTGTTCTTCGCAGGTACGTGGAATTTAAAAGACCTACAATTGTGAAAGTTTTCACAGTGTTCATATGAAAACGTCTAGTAACTCGAAATCCGTGGGTTTTTACTGGGTACATATTTTCATTTTCTGATCAGTCCTGAAGTCCCCCACCCGCACCTGTAGGTTTATCCACTTATTACAACACACCCTGTTTCATACATGCATATATACAAGATACGCGCGAAAAACCCTTCCGGCAGTCAGGTAAAAAAAATCTAAATGTCGGATTTTTGGCGCTAAATCGTTATAGTCGCTAATAATTTTTCATTACCAAACCTATCGAGTAGGGTATCAAAATAAAGAAAATTAAAACGATATTACAAAAATAGATTACAAAAGTATGTAAGTCTACATAATGTTTGAGTCATTGATTGCCAATTATCTAAATTGGCAATCAATTAGCAAACCATTTATTTCAATAAATTTTACGCAACCTATCAAAAACCATAAATACAACCATTGTATTATGTATATGTAGTAAAAATACACAGTTTTAGTTCAAAAGAGAGTGCCGGGCAACTTAGAAGCCTAAAAAAATATAAAAAAAACACTTTATAAATAATTTAAAAAATACTATATTACAGTCAAGTTGTAAGATTTTTTAAATTATTGATTTTATTAATTACGGGTTAACAATCAAACGTTTGAATATGTGTATCGTTTCCAGCGTGAAAGCATACGTTTTGTTTTTTATATCGTGCAATTCTCTAGCGAGTACACGAAAAAGTAAGATATTTATAATATTCTTCATTAATAGTTATTTTTATTTAGGTATATGTTTTCTACATGTAGATAGTACGATTAATTAGAATTTCGGTATTTTATTTAAGGACATCACTGTCAATACAGGGCATTGCCAGACTGTAGACTGTTCCATCTTTCCCTTTAGATCTAATTATAAAGTCTATCACATAAGTGAATCCCACCCACAGCCTACTAGGTTGAAATCCCCCTTAAGGCTAATCCTCAAATCCGAATTCCATACAAAATGTTTCGGTCAACTACTCAAAAAGTACGTCGTATAATAGTAACTTCTTCACACTATTCGTTTCGTCCATGTTTTTTGATTTCGTCAACAAAAAAAGTAAAGGTACTTTTATTTAGATTTTATACGTTTTTTAAGTTAGAAGGGTTAATTTTAAAACACGTATTAAATCTAAATTAATGTATGAAACCTTTCACTTTTTTTGTTGACGAAATCAAAAAACATGGACGAAACGAATAGTGTGAAGAAATTACTACCTACGGCGTACTTTTTGAGTATAATATGTCCGAAACATTTTGTATGGAAATTTGCCTTGAGGATTCTCCTTAAATTCTTTCCCTCTCTTTGCTTTTTAGTC
The DNA here is from genome assembly GCA_932526365.1 of Lobophora halterata. NCBI lineage: Eukaryota > Metazoa > Arthropoda > Insecta > Lepidoptera > Geometridae > Lobophora > Lobophora halterata. The sequence continues at coordinate 11,299,188 of OW052001.1, forward strand.
CCACCTAGGGCCTGCTTCGAGACTTTTAAATGGGATGACTGCGGGAGACGACCAGTCAATGTGATATATTACTACAAGGAAGGGTCGAGATGCGAGGTCGGCGTCTGGCGAGGATGCCTCCCGAACCTCAACATGTTCAAAAACGAGTATGAATGTGCCACAACGTGCATCTTCGGAGAAAGGGCGGAACCAGAAGACTTTCACCAAGATGTTCAAGACAGTCCACCACTAAGCGATCAGGAAGATAAAACCGATAATGATAAAAAACCTGACTATGAAAATATACCCGATTATGAAATAACAACAAATTATGAAAATAAAATAACTAATGAAACAAATATAATTGAGACAACTACGCAAGCCTCGATAACAGATACAACCGTGGTTGCCCCAACAACAGTTACTACCGTGGTTACCCCAACAACGGATATGATTGATACAACTACGCCAGCCTCGATAACAGATACAACCGTGGTTGCCCCAACAACAGTTACTACCGTGGTTACCCCAACAACGGATATGATTGATACAACTACGCCAGCCTCGATAACAGATACAACCGTGGTTGCCCCAACAACAGTTACTACCGTGGTTACCCCAACAACGGATATGATTGATACAACTACGCCAGCCTCGATAACAGATACAACCGTGGTTGCCCCAACAACACTTACTACCGTGGTTACAGATGTAACCACGGATGTAACCACGGAGGTTACAGATGTAACCACGGTCAAAGAATAGGAAAAATTTTGGTCCACGGTCCAAGACACATAAAAATTTCAGATGAGAATATTTTCTTGTTTCTTACTTTTTTGAGCGTAATTTTTCCAGTGGTTCCAGGGTTTTTGTTTTTGAACTAAATTTTTGTATAAATTTCTATGGGGTTCTAATTTTGATTACATTGTTTATTTTTAAGTTTTATTTTATTTTATTTCATACACAAATGAGGTTACAGCCTTATATTAATATATTTTGGATAGGTTTGGAGTGAAAATATGTTCATCACACTTCTGAGCCGTGATTTTAGATATTATCCTCAATTATCGGATGCAAAATATGCAAGTAAAACCGCGAACAACAACTTTAAATATATATTATACATTTTTGAAATGGGCTTATTAAATCTTTTCATTTGATACCTCCACGGCATAATTATAATTTTATATTTTTAGTTCATGATTTTATGTCCTCTAGAGGGCGCCATATTGAATTTAATTATTTTATTTATTTAACGTGAAGAACTTATGAACTACGTACGTAACGTAGCTATAGCTTATAACCTGCGGAGGGACGATGAGACGCTTCTTATGATGAGCGTGAATAATATAATATAATACATTTTAAAACGTATATAAGCGTCGTCGATGACACATAAGCTTTTTTACAAGCTGATTGTTGACGTTTTTAAACGCTAGCGTGTGAGCGTGTTACGTTTTGGGAATGATTGTCAACAAGCAGATTTTAAAAACGCCGATGACACTGAGCGACTATTTATACACGCTACAAGCGAAGTCAGTCGCTGTCGTATAGCGTATAAAAAGTTTGAAAGAACTAGTGACACGATAAGAAGAATAATATCGAGTAATGATTTAGGTCCCTACCCTTAAAGTTTCAGCCGAATAGCTTATCGGGAAGTGCTCGAATTTTGAGATGCGAGATTTCACCCAGAACAGACATACATAAAAACGTAGTAATAAAATAATCAGTATTTACGTTCGTCTGTACATTGTATTGTCTGAACAAGACCGTGTACATGACATGTGCGGCTGCGGTAGGCGTTGTCCTAATAGAACGCGATCACGCGACCATCGCAAGTTCGCGCGAACGTCGGTCGCGCAAATCCGCGATATAACATACTAAAGTAATTCAAGTTTAAGAAATTTATGGCTGATTGCTATAAGTTTTTACTATTTTTAACTAATTGCCCTGTAAATCTTACATCGTTTCTCGAAAATTTAAAAAATGGGCCCTCAGTTCAGATGCACACGTCCCTATTGGCATCGCGTAGCGCGACCGACGTTCGCGCGAACTTGCGATGGTCGCGTGTTCGCGTTCTATTAGGACAATGCCGTAGGGCCTGCGTTTGAAAAAGCACGCGTATAATATTCTATATCCTCGGATTTCAAATTATGAAACCAACGATTAATTATTTGTTCGTCCTGAGTGTTTTCTATGTAAGTACTTATTTAAAAAAGTTTATAAGTATTAATCTGTTTCCCATAGTGGTACTAGCTTATTATCAGGCTAGATGGCGTTGTGGTAAATAGAGAAATATCATTATTAGGTATACCTACAACAAAATACAAAATGTCTGATGCTCTAGAGGCTGAACATTTATTTGAAGCTGTTCACATTTATTAGGCTGAGGTCAAACGAGCGTAAATTTTTGAAATGTCAGGCACGTAATTTCGGTCGCGTAATTTCTGCTGCATTTGTTTTCATAGAAAAGTCCTGTTTGACTCACACGGCGACGAAAAATGAGTTAGTTTTTCTACTGGGCAAAATTTACGCGACTCACAACTCAAAAAAATACGCTCGTTTGGCCTCAGCCTTACCCGATACGATTTTTTGTCGGCTCCGACAAAGATTCATTTAAAATGGAGCAGCCGACAAAAGGAGTGAGCGCGGGGTAAAGCGAAACGTATCACAAAATTAAATTGAATTCGGTACACATTTACAACGGGGCAAGATTACACTAGCCCATCATATGGTGTACAAGGTAACAGCTCTATGGTCATGAACGTTTAAACAGTACCTATTACTTCAGGTGCACCTTAATAAGACGGAATCTCATTGAATGTGGATTGAGCAAACATGCAACTATGTCCGACGGCGGCGGTGGTAGCCCGTTTCCATTCTCCACATCAATGTAATATAAACATAGTCCTGATTATAGATTGTGTGATTGCAGACAAGTAGAGGGGAAATGATCACGCGGTAGATCCCCGATCAGATGGTCTGACCAGGTTAAAGATAATGCGTCATTCTAAAATGTGGTGCAGGCAGCAAAGAACCGGAACCGCTCGGCTGGTGACAGGCCGTCCGCACATAAAAATGGGTGAGCACGATCTTCAGTAATGAAGTACCAACTACAGAAGAAGTCCTGATTGACTGACTGACAGATAAAGTAAGCCAAGTCACTGGAGAGTCCGTAGAGACTTGAGATTTCAAAGGCATGTTCATCATAAGTCTTGGCGCTTACTAAGAAAGGAATGTTAATTTGTTGTTGTTCTACGCCATGACGGTTTGTGTTGTGTTCTTCTTCATCGTCTTGAGAACGTACTATAAGATTTTGAAATAAGTGGTGCGTCCAATATTTCTTATATTATTAAATTTTGCTGAAATATATTTTCAAGCCATGATAATTCGAAAATTAAGACGCAAATAATAATGTATGAAATAAAGGTAAACAAGTCTTAAAAATTTCCAATTAAAATACACTTTGTAGTAGTTACTCTGGATGCACATTATGCACAACTTACTACTTTTTGTGCACCAATGGTCGCGCTCCAAACTCTTCTAAAATCGTTTATCAGTGGAAACGCACCCCGGCCAACAATCACAATGTTGTCTTAGGCAAATCGTCCCGAACGGTGACAACAGTGTTTCTATGCTTGCGTACACAGCCTTTGTCATCTGTGTACCCATCTGTGTACGCCCGTGTACGTACCCGATTGTGTAGGTACTTCCAGACATTATCGAGCTGAATTGGATTCGTTGTTTGTGCACAGGGTGTATAAAGTAATTGTATACCTATGAGTGGTGACGTATTTAACTTAATAGTTATTCGTACACCAAGGGCCTGAAGCAAGACATTTTATGCGAGTCTTTCATCGAGGATCAAATCGAAGTCGAGGCTAAAATGAGGTATACACAAGGATTTTCACTTCAATCGAGAAATTTGAAAAAGTTCTCAACCTCCGGCCTGAAACATAATACAAACTGAACCTTTTTGAACATTTTATGATCAATCACTTTGTGCCCTAGGGCCTGAACTGCAGTTTTACTCCCTCTAAAGTGCACTAAGTTGAACGTTGCGAGCATGAGAAGGTTAATTTATTTTTAGGTAAAAGGTATTTTATAAATCTTTCATACTAATATCGTACAGTAATGGTAATGAATCATACGTAATGATAGGCCAGGGTTTAATGAAGGAGGGTGATTTGAACACTGATACGGCGAGTATTAGCATGACGAAGTGGCCGACCATGCGTGGCGTTATCTAGGGTTGGGTACAGGCAACGGGAAAAGTGTTGCTAACAGAAAACTCGTGAAGAAACAGTTTTTATATTCAAAATTTCGTTTTTTAACTTCATTGAAATCGTAAGTAGGTTTTTGATTCAATTGTATCTAAGAGAAAAAGCTCGTATGTCATAGGCGTAAAGTTTTTAACTCATAATAATTTTTTGATATTTTTATTTTATTAAGATGCCCTAACTGAGATATAATTTCTATCAGATGTGTCATCCACCAATCCGCATTGGGTCCGCGTGGTGGATTAAGGCTTAGTATGTTGAGTGAAATGTCCTAAATATTTATCTATAAGGTATTATTATTCGCTCTAGGAATGGGAACATTATGGGCTATCTATGGACACGGAAACGTGTGAACATTAAGGGCGGCGCACAATCGGCGGAGCGCAGCGCAGAGCATTTTGAACTATTATCGACATTTTGTCCTTAGTGAAATGATAATGCAATATCAAATACCTAATAAGTACGAGTATTAATTTCTCGCTTCGATATTCAATTGTTGTGTTATTTGATATTGGATAATATTATTTCAATGTAACAATAACGGCGCCTTCAAATCAAAGGCGTGAGGAAGCGCTACTGTGGCGCCACTGTGGCGCTTCTACTAGTTTTCATACAATATCTAGACGCCAGGTACAGCGCACCTATCGTGACAAACTTATTAGAAACATGTGCCACAGTGCCGCTATCTCTCGCCTCTAATACTAAGGCGCTCCAATACTTTACAGTGAATTATTCCTCTGCGCTGCGCTCCGCCGTATGTGCGCCAGCCCTTAGTATCATGAAACTAGTGACTAGGGCTTTCATTCTCGATGACTTTCTGAGCCTCGGGTAAAAAAATCGAGACTCGATGCGGTCTCGAAATTCTCAGGAAAAATTAGACTATTTCAATAGTAGTTATAGGCATACTCAGAGGATCGGCATTTAGGCATTTTATGGCTTATTAGCGAGAACACATCACAGTTTAACTTTAAAATCCAGTATTTGATGATCTTCAATATTCCAGATTTATTAAATCCGCGTTTTTCTTAGAAATAGTTCCACATACCACAGCAGATATTTAATTTGTCCTTTTTTGGCAGGCTAAAGTCAATAAGACTATACCACCTTGTCTTATCCTTGTTTTATATTAGGCTGAGGGCTACTCTACACTGAATATTGTAAAGATTTTTCTAAATATCAAAAGTCTCGTTATTCCCAGTACAGAAACCATCGATCTCAGGTCTCGAAAATAAAAAAAATCGTCTAGACTCTCGAAATTTTGGAGACCGAGACTCCCGGATGAGTGACAGACAGACCCTTGCCTAATCTTCCATTAGCACGGACGAATGCGCGCGCGTGCGCCGACACTTTTTTTTTTTTTTGTAACTATTTATAAAATAGGGTGAGTTTACTACTCTTATCTCACGGATCTGTTTGTTTCACTTTATTGTTATTTAGATTAATTCCATTGTTTAACTTCTAAATTGTTTTGAAGAAATTATGGTTCGGAATAAGACCCGGAGTAATGGAGTTAATGATGCAAAATTTAATTAAGAAAGGCGACAGTGCGCAGTGTTATATTATTTTGAAAACAAGCCTAAAGTTTATTAAAATCTGATTTACAAAATATTATACACTGATTGCCAATTTATTATTTCTAATTCAATTTAATCATTGAATTATTATATATATTTATATTTTTGTAATCTCATTTTAATTATCTTTATTTTAATACCCTACTCGATAGGTTTGGCAAAAAAATAATATTATTATATCGACATACCCACTATGTAGCGCAAAAAATCCGCCATTTTGATTTTTTTCCGAAATACCTAGGTATCTAAGGACACTTGAGCACATAACAATACCTTAACTGTCAAAATCCATCTAGCCGTTTGGAAGATACAAGGTTACAAAGAAATAAAGATACATACATACATACAAGTTACACGCGAAAAACCCCATCGTTCAGTCGGGTAGATAATAATTAATTTATACTTTTTAATGGGACGTGATTGTCATGGAAAAATACGAAATAGGTAGGTATTACTGACAGACTTTCTGAAGATGCACCAATGAGCCGGATTTCGTCTGTGCTCATCAATCTTCTACTAGCTACAGTACAAAATTGTCGCTCCATCTTACCAAAGGTACTGTTTTCCTCCGTGCCAAAGGTTAGAGATTTTTAGTATTTTTCAATCGATTTCAAAAAAGGAGGTTATCAATTCGTTTTCTCTTTTTTTCGAGGATATACTTTCAGATTGGTCCGATAGAAGTTTCATCAAAATCGGTTCAGAAACATTAAATACTGAAAAAAATATGGCGTAAAAGTAAACATAAATGCGTAATTTGCTACCCTGAATTGACAGTGGTGGCTACGGTCACTTGAACCGTCTGATTGAAGTCTGTTATTGTATGGTTTTGTAAAACCTTGATTTTTGTAAGATGTTTTTGCGAAACTACATCTTATTACGTTCAACGAAGACTAAAAAACTTAAAAGAAAACATACAAGCACGGAGTAAGCGGATATTTAAGTCAAATATTGTATGTAGTAAAAGCAAGGTCTGGATGTTTGTGGAAAGAGATTAAGTGAGGTTTCAGACTAGCGTACAACCCAGCGGATACGCCGCTCTTGTTTTGTTTTTTGCAGCGCGTGTATGCGCGCTCTGAGTGTGCTTATAACGCTACTTCTACGAGCGTAATCGCGCGTGATCGCTACTCGTATGAGCATAATCGCGCTTACGCGACCGAAAGCCTGCTTCACCTATGATAGTAGCTACCAAAAAAACCGATCACACGTACCAAGCAAACGGGCGAGACAGTAAATTGTTTCTCGGCCGAGACAGTGATGTAAGCAAGTAGCTTACATCACTCGCTCAGCCGAGCACACGGCGCTATGTTTATACGCATCGAGTACTCAGCCGAGAGCATTGTCTCGGCCGTTTGCTCGGTACGTGTGATCAAGGCATAAATGCCGATGTACGTACACTCACCCGTATACGCGCATATTCGGGTGGATCGCAAAAAACGAAACACGAGTGCCAAAAACCGCTCGGTTTAATACGCTAGTCTGAAACCGCTCTAATGCGTCCGAAATAGAATCTTGTGTATTTTTTACATGTTTTAGAAAGAAATTGGCAACTCGTTTTAGTCTTATTTTAAACTTGTCATCGTCTCGGAATATCGATTAATACAATTTTAAATTAACAATAATGTAGGTAGATTATAAAGTAAAAGTAGGTAATTTAGGAGTTTAGAATTGAAAACCTCCTACTTTTTTTGAATTGATTGATAAAATACAACTTAGTGGTAAAACAAAATACTATCAACAATGTCATAAATGACAATTTAACTAAATTATCCGTTATTTACAAAATGATTCAAACCAATCAAGGTATAAGAAAAGTTATCACAATATTCAAATAATTCAATTAGTAGCAGTCTACCAATCATAATAATCAAAATGTAAACCAAATCAGTAAATTAAATTTGCCTAAGCTTCCTTGAAGATTTGAGAAACCAGGATATGCAAGAAATGGAATCGTTTTTCTAAATTATTTTACGATTCAGTAGATTATGAAGGTCAATGTAAATATTATTAAAGTTTCTAAACAAAATGTTTACATCATTAAATTACACCAAGTTTCATATTAGTAACGACGACGTATCAATTTCGTTAGATCTTTTTTTTTTAGGGCTCTTTTAATTTAGACGTTTCGTGTCGGACCGCTGCAGTGCCGAAGCGGTGCGCTTGTCGTGCAGCGCATGGACGGTTATTTATTTTCATACAAAGCGCACGGTGCGGCAACAGTGCGGCGTCGGTACGACCGATTGAACGACGCCGCACTGTTGCCGCACCGTGCGCTTTGTATGAAAAAAATGACGTCTGCGCCGCACGACAAACGCATCTTTGGCTGAGATAGTTGCCAGCTCTCCGATCACGCGTAGCTTCGACCAGAAGCTCAGAGAAAATTATTATTATTTTATTTTATTTAACCAATTAAAATATGTAGCATAGAATGATATAAAGAATTTAAAAAAAAATTACCACTTCCAGATTTTTCCTTCAGTAAATTGAGATCCTCCAGACAACGTGTACAAAATTAAAGTGGTCCAAGTCAATATTGCCCCAGACTCTTAATTTACGTTTGCATTTTCAAAACTCAATAAAAATGAGACCGATCGCTAATTTATTTATTCATTGCCTTTAATTTCATGATTAAATAGAAGTAATTTTATTATTCTAAAGTGATGATGTACGTACCTACATACAGTGTACTGCCATAATATGCAATTTGTGACGTGACTACGTCTAAAAAATCGATGAACGTGGCTGCATGCACGAAAACGTTGACGTCATTGGTAACGCTGTCATTGTCCGGTAACGCTCATTGTCTGGTAGCGCTGTCATTGTCCGGCAACGCTGGTAGTCACGTTAAACTATCGTCCGTAAACCAACTTCACAGGCAAACAATTTTTTTCTATTCGTTTCTAAGCAAACATATAGGTATTCATAATCACGAACTTTCGCATAATTCAATGGGTCGTTTTCACGGTGCACGATTGCGGACGGAAGCGCACCGATGCGACGCACCATGGAGATGGTATCGTCTGTAGTAGCACAGACACGTCCGTCGCATGTGAAGAGGCTTTTGTGCAGTTCGTGTATGTCCGTGGTCGTCTGCCGTCAGCAATATCGCGCACCGTTGAAGCAACCCTTTAGAAGAATATGCCCATTCATTGAAAAGCTTACCGTGTTATATTTATTCAAAGAAGCAAAGTCAGCGCCTGACAATGGATCTCAGAAGTAGCCGGAAGGTGCAATAATTATGCGTCGGTTCAAGTCATAGGAAAAATGTACCTTACTTTTTTTTTACCGAATATTCACTATATTTCGCAATTATTTGTGATATGAAAAATAGTAGTATTACACCAAGGGCCTGAAACAAGTCATTTTAGACGAGACCTATCAGCCCGATCTAAAAGCGAGGGTGCATATACACTATACGAGTAAGTCGTATATTGCGTGTTGTGTTAATATTGAATGATTTATTTTTGTTTATGTTATTGTTAATTAATGTAATTTTATAATCCGTTTTAATTTTATATATAAATACAAATTCAAGTCAAGGTTGTAATGATTCTATTTACTTCATCTTTCTGAGGTTGGTACTAGGGCTTTCAGTCTCGATGACTTTCTGAGTCCCGGGAAAAAAAAATCGAGACTCGATGCGGTCTCGAAATTCCCGGGAAAAACGAGACTTTCGAGACTAATTTAATAGTATATAAAGGCACACTCATAGGAATGGCATTTAGGATGTGTCTTGAAGGTAGAGCGCCATCTGCGTTCACCGAGAGTCCGGTGACGCAGTAACAGCCATCTGCGGCTAATTGCATTAAACGTCCATCCGAAAAAAAAAATGGCATTTAGGCATTTTATGGCGTATTAGCGAACACATCACAGTTTAACTTTACAATCCAGTATTTGATTATGTTCGGTGATGTCCGATGTTCCTGATTTATCAAATATTGCATTTTTCTTCGTAATGGTTCCTCATTCCAGACATAAACATACAAACCAACGAAGGTACAGGGGCCGGAGTCTTTTAATTTGATTACAACATAAACATAGCAATGACTCTCGGTATGCACAGATCCATATTCCAATGCAAATGTGTAGCGATCACCGAGGCAGCAAACACCATACTTCGGAGGAAAATCGAAAATCAAAATATACGAATTCTAACCGATAGGCTATACTAAAAGCACTAGGTAGCAATACTTGCGACTCAATGCTCGTTAACGAATGCCACCGAGCACTGGAGAGAATAACCCAAGCCAACCGAATAACACTCCAGTATCCACTGGGCACAGTAACTCATTAGGGAACGACGCCACAGACGAGTTGGCTAGAAAAGGATCTGAGACTGGAAGGGAAGGGTCATCTCCCTTCCTACCACTACCCTTTTCTCAATTGCGAGCGTGGATACGCAAACGTACAAAGACACAGCACAGTGAGCGCTGGTTGCAAACCAAGGAGTGCAATCAATCAAGAATGGCCTTTCCGCAACTTGCACCACGTCTAACTAGACGTTTACTTAGTTTGAAACGACCAGATTTAAGAATCATTGTGGGTACTATCACAAGACACACAGACAGCCCACTCTGTAGAGGCTGCTTAACCGAGGAGGAAACGCCCGCCCACGTAATTCTGGAATGCGTGGGAGTGGCAAAGCAACGAGAGGAAATCCTCAAAAACCCGAGGTCACTCCGCGAAGCCTGCGAAGAACCCAGGAAACTTCTGTGCTTCTGGGCGGAGTTAGGCTGGCTAAACTATTTATTAGTCAGGAAATCCGACGCACAAAGGACCAACAGGAGTCCAAGTGCGGAAAAGGGAGTCCATTTATATTTACATTCATTCCACACATATTACTTTTTTTTTTAAATTTGCCCTTTTTTGGTAAGCTAAAGTCATAAGACGGAGTCCATTTATATTTACATTCATTCCACACATATTACTTTTTTTTAAATTTGCCCTTTTTTAGTAAGCTAAAGTCATAAGACTATACCACTATACCACCATGTCTTATCCTTGTTTTAGATTATACTAAGGGCTACTCTACACTGAATATTGTTAACATTTTTTTAAGTATCGAAAGTCTCGTTATTCCCGGTACCGAAACTATCAGTCTCGAGTCTCGAAAATAACGAAAAATCGTCGAGACTCTCGAAATTTCCGAGACCGAGACTCCCGGGATGAAAGCCTTAGTTGGTACTGTCCGATGGCTAACTTCCTGTTACATTACAATTACTACAATTACAATTTGTGGTAGTGATTTCGTGAAATGCAATGGAAGTGCCATTGCATTTCACGAAATCACTACCACAAATTGGCAGACACCGAGAGGAAAGATGTAACACATAAAAAAAACTTGTACGAAACAACCTTAGCCTCCGGAGCTTAAGATAACCCTTTACCAGTTGCAACAAACCTCTTATTACGGCCATTGTTTCGCGAAATAATAAACGGGTCGAAATGACCCCCTTTTGCTGCAGGCGATAAAAACCTTTATGAGCGAAAGCTGGCACAATGTATTTTAATATTAGGTTATTTGTACCGTTAGGAGTGGTTTTGTTTGACGGCGTATTTTAATAAGTACGCGTGTAAGCTGTGCGTTTTAGTAATATTATGAGCATTTGCGTCTTCTTGTCGAGGCTGAGATAAATGAGATGTACGAAATTAGCTAAGAACATACTAATAACATGAATGCCACAGTTTGTATGAATGAATGAACGTTTTTTTTTTTTAAATGAAACATTTAACGAGATGAACTTAGCGCTCTCCTGATGGTAAAAAATCACGCCTGCGCAAGACCAGAACCATGCTACACGGGATTTTGATTCACAAAACCCTGGTGCAACACTGTTAAAGCGCTCGTCCACATTGTGACAGTTTGATGGTCAGTCTCGAAAGCCCAGTAATTTCACCAGCAACAATGCTCTTCAAACTGACTGTGTTGTTATCTATCGCGGAATTCATCAGGGTACGCCTCCCAACCAACGGTAAAATGTTTGATAAGAAGCTGGAAAAATACATAAGGCATAACTAGGAGGCAAATCCGCGGTAAGCAACTAGCATGGAAATAAATACTGGATTTCTTGATAATTGGATTTTGTTTGCGCCTTCCGGCTATGTCCCAAAAAGCCGATTGGTGATATAGCGTACTGACTGTAGTTTCAAATATAACTATTTTTGAAAAAAAAAAATTACTCAGCTTTAAAAGTTATTAGCATTATTCTAAAGACTACGCCTCAGAACAAATCAAGTCTATAACTCCATCCACGCTATACTCTACCATGCTCTACTAGCAAAGATTCTCAACATGGGAGATCAAATCCCAAAAAAAAACAATCTAAGAATTTTTGTATTACAGTTGATTGTCCCGTCATAAGCCTCATTCGGCTCTTACTAGAAAAATATAATTCCATTTGCAAGATGTGAGAGCCTCTTCTTAATTTTTCGTATTTACAATTTAATTTGTTCGTTATTAGTTGATAAAGTTATTAAAAAATATGCAGAAGCTCACGAACGTAGACTTCACCATCATGTGAACGTCGAGGCAATCCAGCTTCTCGACAACACGGACATAGTGAGAAGACTTAAAAGAACGAAACTTTTCGAGTTAGTGTAGTGCAGTGTAGGTACTATATTTAATAAATAGTGAAGTGTAGTGACAGTGATAGTGCTACTTACAAAGAACACATTAACGACGTGTCTTCCCCTTAATTAGAGACTGTAAGAAATGTGCTATTGGACACTTTCTTGATATCTGTATTTATAAAACTAAGTTAGAGTTAAATTACTCATTAGCCTACTTTGGCTAGATTGTAATAGTATTAGAGTACATTAAAAAGTAATTAATATGCACTAAACAAAAAAAAAAAAATTAGTTGTCTTAGATTGCCAAGTGCTTAGCTCTGGAAATTGTTTTATTTTTAACTGCGATTTTTGTTTCATGCTATGGTTTTAAAAACTAAAATGCTATGTAGGTTTATTTAAAGGATTTATGGTAGCTCATTTTTATGAAATATTGAGGTTATTGATAAAATTTGCTAGCGTCCACCGCTTTATTTCCGTTGCGAATGAATTAATTTCATGTCTTAGTACGCGTCCATATTTTTTGATGAACATGCCCTCAAAATGTCAAGTCTCTACGTTCAGTATGTTCGCCTGTGCGTTGTATTTAGTATTTATATATTAAATAAAAACAGTTACATACCAAATACATTAATTTTAAATTAGATTAGGTTATAATAAAATTTGCGACATAATATTAAATAATTAACAAATAATTAAATAAATTGTGTATGTATGCCAGTCAGCAGACAGAACTAAGCTTTTTATTTAAGTTGATAATAAAATATTCGTCACACTAAGTGAGTCGTGGGTCCAAAAGTTTGAGAACCCTTCTCTAGAGCTACTAACTATTCAACTATCCAACTACCCTCAACTTCGCCTCGCACAAAGCCGACTGCGATGTTCGGAATCGAATACAGTACGACCGCTGTTTCTAAAAGTGCTACTATTAAACTCTACTTTGACTAGAAAACGTAAAAAAAATTTTAGAACATAAAATATTGAGCTTCATTTATACGACATGACAATTAAATAGCTTTTCACACCACCTGCTCGACAATATCCAATTACATATCATGCTATCATCAAGGTAAAGCAAAGCATTACCTACCTAGGGAGGTAATGTTGTATGAAACTCCCAAGGGTAGTAATGTGATTTGAATTTGGAACGTCAAATTCGTGTGGAAACTCGTGGAAAACTCCAAGCAAACGAACGCATACGCAACGCATATGGCATTGTAAAAAAGTTTGTTCTAAAATCGAACTGGCCACTCATAAAAAAAATAAAAAAGGTGCGACTTCAAAGATTGTGAAACAAAAGACGGTGTTGGCTGCTGAGTTCGGAGCCCTGGCTTTTTATTGCCTCGCAGAAGGTGTGAAAAGTAGAGTATGATCCTCTGGGATAAAGCTTGTCTTCGTCTTGGGTAGCTTGAACCCCTCGCGTCACTCAGGACTCTACATAACTCCCTCGCTTCGCTCAGGAGTTAACCGAGTCCCTCTTAGCTCAGGGTTCAATATGCCACCCGCGACATAAGACACTGCTTTATCCCCTTAGTGCATAATCTACTATTACATTACAGCGAAGCCACACAGCTCCGTTACGTTGCCTTGCGTCGCAGTTATGTACTGGTACTGAAACTGAACTTTTGTACTGAATGTGGCTAAACAGCGCTGCGACGCAAATTGCGTTGCCTTTGATTCCATTTCAAATTAACAAAATCCTCTACTAAATACGCGCTTAGACTTCTTGACGAATATACTCTCCAAATTTCGAGTCTCTACGTTCAATAGTTTGGGCTCTACATTTTCGTCTGTTAGTCAGTCAGGACCACTTGTCTCTGGTGTAATTTTATCGATTTATTTCATTTTAATAGTTTCTTTCTTTCAACACACATAGTTATTATTGACTAGTTTCACGGTAGGGCGTCATACAATTCGTTCTTATGTTCCTGTCTGTCTGGCTCGGGGACTAACTTGTTCAACTATTTATTAGTGATGATAGTCTAAGCTATTCACTAATGTTTAGAACTTCAATTTTGATTGTCTGTTTTTGTTTCAGTTGAAAACTAGATGATATCAACGTGGAATCCGTTTGCGTTTAATCAAGAAGTATTTCGTATGCACAAACGTATTAAAGTAAAGAAACACAATGTAGTACATTTAAAATGCGTCAAAAAAAAGAGAGCCACATTGGTTAACTTCTAGTACATTTTGGTCCGAGGCTAAATTTGTAAAGAGAAGTATCAGGGCTGGATAAATATTATATGATAAAACTACTAGGCTTTTTCATTATTAATAAAACTGCATCGTAAAAAGTAACAAACATTATTTGAAAATAGAGATTTTTAATTAACAGGGTGTCTAAAAATGTTCTGTCCTATACAGGCTATGCCACATGGAGGGAGAGTACCTTGCATATTGTAGATGGAACATTTTACTGAAAGAAGACATTTGACTTTGACTACATTTGAATTTAAAAATTAAAAAACAATTTAAACTGCATTCATAGATATTTAAAAAATTACATGGTTGAACCGGGAATCGTACCCGTTACACGAGAAAAATACAGGATTTTCATACCGATCGAAAAGCTCAGCTCAGTAATAGATAGATAGAAAATGCGTTATTGCACAAAGTAATAAATAATAAAAACAAAGTAATAAATGTAATAAGTGAAGAAGAGTCTTGAAGAAAATACCAACGGAATTTTAAGTCTCTACGATATATGTTTTGGCCTGTGCGTTGTCAGTCACACAGGAGTAAGCTTTTTATGTATATTTCGCAGGCATTTTGCATAACTCGGCATTTTACAAACGGCGTCGCCCGTTTACAAAAAGCTCGCTGTTTTGTAATACGCCGAAGGCAAATTGTAAACTGCCTCGTCGTTTTATAATATGATAGATGGATGAACACTTTATTGTACACCAACAAGAACAAAGCAGAGTAAAACAACAGAACAAGTATAAAAAGGCCTTAAGGAAGGTAGTACAAAGGGCGGCCTTATCGCTGTTAGCGATCTCTTCCCGTAAAAAATATACTACAACACTGATGGACAATCTAAACGCCGTTTGTAAAATGACGTTCAACCCACTTTTCACAAAGGCCGAAAACGTGCCATTTCACCGCATTCTACCCACTATTTTCTCAAAATTATTGGCAATCATGTAATCGCCATCTTGGTAAACAAAGGAGGATACACAAAGGAGCTCATCTATCAGAGTATTGAATACACGACCACCTCCATGCCAACAAATTGCATGTAATAAAGTTTATACACACCTCGAGCATGGAGAGTCGGGCCATGAAACTTACTATAATACTTCAATTTTAATTTAAAAAAAATTGGTTGTCTGTAAAGTTGGTTTACAGATGATAGTTTAACGTGACATCAGCGTTACCGGACAATGATCGTAACCGGAAAATGACAGCGTTACTAATGACGTCAACGTTTTCGTGCATGCAGCCGGCGGCGTCCAGATACGATAATATAAGCAGATTGGTAGTAGCATGAGGCGTTTCTAGCGGCTTATAGCGTGTAGGTATACGCGCAGCGACTCCGGCACCTGAAACCGCACTAAAGCGTCGATGACACAGGGCTTTGTGGAACTGACGACGGATTGAAATACTGTAGCCAATGCAAATTTGCATTGACCTTAAAGCCTCGATGACACAGGACTAGTTTACAAGCTACAAGCCAGTGAGTTCGCTAGTAGAAACTCGCCCCGTGTCATCGGCTTTTTTACAATCTGCTAGTTGAAAACCCTACCGGAACGGTAACTCGCTCACTCTGGCTTGTAGATTGCTAACTAGCCCTGTGTCATCGAGGCTTTAAGGTCAATGCAAAGTTGCATTGAGCTACAGTATTTCAATTCGTCAATTCCACAGCTCTCATACCTTCGTGCTCAGTAAGGTTACTGATTACAGCCCGCTGTTTGCTTTAGTGGGTTACCAGTCTAAAGTGCTGCCGGCTGCAAATTTCTCAACAGATTTGAGTGGTATTTGTATGGACTGATCGTACGTTGAAATCGGTTTGATTCATAGAGTATCTACTAGCTACTATCCCCCACTTAAAAAAAACTTATGCGCGACCATGTAGATTACTGGACTAGTTATATTTGAGTTCTTAAAACTGATTTTTTATATAATTTCAACCGAATCTTTTAAAATTAGAGTAAAAATATGCATCAATCTATTTTCTCACTGAATTCGTCCAAGAAATGAAGATCATACCACACCATACCGTGAAAGCCGTGTTGGCTGAGTGAGAAGTGCCTCGACTTTCGATCCGAAGGTCGTGGATTCGAACCCGGTCGTACACCAATGGATTGATCTGTTCAAAAACATCTATAAGTGTATTAAAACACGTGCTTAACGGTGAAGGAAAACATCGTGAGGAAACCAGCATGAAACCAGAACCTAAAAAAATCGAAAACATATGTCAAGTGCATGAAAGGAGCCTCTTGAAGGCGCACTTGAAATCCTTTCACCACACTGATTCGAAAGAACTAGTCACACGATAAGTAAGAAATACCACACCAAACCCTTAACCTACCTTTATTTTTACGGTGTAGTCAAAGGCAACCCTAATCCACGAAAGATCCAAGTCAAGTAGCTTCACCAAAGATCACTAAATCCATAGACGGACGTTCAGGGACGTTCGGGTGACGTTAATGGGCGTCTAGACGGTCAGTCCGGCTGTCTGTTTGTGATGTATGGGATGTGTGGCGGGATAAGCCAAAGCCAAGGTATCAGACTGGAATTAACGTATTTCTTAAGGTTCACGTGTTGGGGTTAAAAGGCATTTTGAAAGACGTATATCTTAATTAACTTAACTCTAGTTTAGAATTTTAGTATCTATCTCTCGTTTCAGATTTCGGTGAGTCAGACATCTCCTGAGGATGCCTCGTGTAGAGGCGAAACACGTGTCGAATTCTGACTTGGGTTTTCTGTTTTCAGCGCTTTGTTTTAAATACTAAAATTCTAAACCAGAGTTAGGTTAATTAAGACCGTTTTTTAGAAGTTAAGCGGAATTATTACTAAATATATTTATGCTATTTACTAAGACGTATATCTTTATTTTCCATCGACTTCAAAAAAAGGGGATACAGTAGAACTATAAATAACAAACTGTTCTAGCTTATTCTCAAGCTGTCAAAGAAAACTGACGATCCACGAATCTCTCACAAACGTTTTACACCAAACCTAATTTCGTTGCGTTGCGTCGCAGTTTTGAACTGGCATTAGCCGCTTAAAAAAAGCCGCGCACATTATGTGTGCATTTAAAAAAAACACAAGCTTACCGGTGAAGGAAACCATCGTGAGGAAACCGGCATGTCATAGAACCTAAAAAGTTCAAAAACATGTGTCAAGTGCACGAAAGGAGCCTCTTCGAGACGCACTTGAAATCCTTTTACCACCCTGGTTCGAAGGAACTAGTGATACGTTGCGCCGCTGCAACGTAAATATCAGTACAAAGCTACGTAATGCGACATAACGGATCAGCGTAGCTTCGCTCTAAATCTACACCAATATTTACAATATAGAAGAACTATAAATAACCAACTACTCGGGCTTATTCTCAAACTGTCAAAGAAAACCGACGAACTAGGACTCTCCTACAAACGCTTTAAACCAAACCTAATTTCAGTTCGTGGGATAGTACTTCCTGATATACTTGAAGCCGAAAACGCCTTTATATCATTAGCTATAAAGTCGCATTTCCTGGAGCCAGTTGAAAGTATAATATTGAAGAAAATAGTCATGTAACGGAGCACGTTTGAATGAAGTTTAACAAACCCAATTGGTGTTTGTTGGAAGTTGGGGAACTTGTTGGTTTTGATCAATGAAGGAATTATTACCGTTTTAGTTTATGTACTATTTCCTCAGTCCTATTAAGGCCTAGAATTCCGCGCGCTGCTATTTTTTGTTTTAATATGTTTAAAATCAGCGAAGGATATTGTGGAAAATTCCCAATCTCCCTCACTAACATATCAAGATAATTTATTGATTGCGGAAATCCATAAATATTAATAAATAGTGTAAATATATATAGTAATAAATCCGCTTAATTTCCAAACAAAGGTCCCAATTAACTTAAAACCAGAAAACTTGAAAACAGAAAACCAAAGTCGACACGTATTATCGCGGATTTATTACTAAATATATTTATACTATTTATTAATAAACATATATATCAATACATAAAATATTATTAAATCATTTTGTGAGGTTGTAGTAACAAATCCTTGAACTTCTTTTTTCTCAAATTTATACTCAGTCAATTTATATCTTCAAGAACGTACAAATGTGCAAGCGAATTAGCGGTGCTCGGGATTCTGGTCCTTAATAGAATATTACTAACCAGCTTATTTGATTGTGATCTAGTCAAGTAGAGATCTTTCAGTTTAAAAATGCACGCCACTCCATTCGTGCATTTTTCAACCGAATTTGAAAAAGGAGCATATTTTCAATATCAAACGATACGTTAACATCAACAAAAGTTCGTGCTTGAGCTACAGTTTGTATGACGTGGTGGACGAGTGGATGAGGCCCTTGCCTTACGATCTGATGGTCGTTAGTTCGAATCTCTGTGACAGTCATGCGTAAATGGGTTTTTTCGGTCGAAAAAATCTATGTATGCATCCCACGTTCTCGCAACGGTGAAGGAAAACATCGTGAGGAAACTGGGATGTCAAAGGACAGGGAAAAAAAATGTTCTATGGCATGTGACATCCACCAATCTGCATTGGGTCCGCGTGAAGGATTAAGACCCATTTGCTCTCCAGCCAAGAGTAGGTTTGAGTCCCAGCAGTGAGAACATTATAGGCTGATTATGCTACAGTTTATAAGACGTTTTGAAAAAAATCATACAAACTGTGACTTCTCTATGACGGATACGATATGTCAACGCAAAAGTTCATGATTGAGCTACTGATTGAGGACTATTACAAGGAATAAATAATATTAATACTTACCATACATAATATTTATCTGTGTAGGGTCCCATTTGGCACTTTTCAAGTACAAAAACGTAAAAAACAGAGCCATCGATTCATGGGCAATTTTGAAAAGCCTATAATTTCGTTCGCGTAAAGTCAATTGACCTACTTCAGGCGAATGTACCTTTTTGGGAAATATTTCACGTTTTTACATACAACTTCGACGTGAGCGTTTTTTCTATAAGTATAAGGAAAGCCTCAGATTTTGAACGGAATCGAAAATTAACGTCTTAAAGTGAAAGATTGATGATTTTTTTGGATTTCATAAATATCTGTTCAGTACTTTATGACTTAATTCCTAATTTATATGCTATGGATCAATGACGGTAATCCAAATAAATAAATTACATTAAAAAAGTTATGCGTGATTGAACACCAAACCAAAGAATAAATAATATTATTACATAACCAAACATCCATCCGTTTTTTCGTCTAGCCTTACAAAAGTTCGCGTAATTATATGGGATGTGTTTAAGTAGACGAGCGCTGTACAAGTGTTGCGCAGGCCTATAATAATAATCAAAGTCCTGCGGAATACTGTTCTGGTCATGGGCAGGCGTGATCTCTTACCATTAGGAGAGCTCCTAGCTCGTCTCTTCACAAAAACATGTCTAAAACCTTTTTGATATTAATATAATGAAACTGTATCGATCCACTCCTAAAAATATCACGTTAGATTCAGATATATTCTTAGTTCTTTTAGTGCACCTAATTATTCTGGATTATGTCCATCATCATAGTCGTGCAATATTGCAATCTGCTACGTCCATTTCCACTATTGTTCTACTTGAAACTTTCATATCTAATGCAAATGAGCAATGTATTCAAAACAGTTAAGTTCTATCGCCACCGTCTATGGAACGGGCGGAGCTCATTGTATGCATATCTAAATAGGACACACTAACCTTTGGACTCCGCTTCCTAGAGCACCTTTCTCGCCTAGTTCAGTCTCCTATTTAAACTTTTATATTTCTTTCTACCTCTTCTACCACAGTCAATATTTTAAACTAGACTCATTATTGTTAGTCGTAGAGACTTGAAACTTTAAATAAATGAAACCGATCTTGAGAAGTTGGTAATCGAATATTATGTATATTTTGGCTTAAAAGGTTTGGACCTGACTGAATGACGGATTGACAAACAACGTACAACGTACTCAAAAATTTAGGCACGTACGAGTACAAAGAGGAATTTTAATAATAGGTACGCAGCGTAAACAAAATTAAGGGTTAAGTATACCAATAAAAAAAAATGTTTAAATTTAATGATCATTTAACAGTCCATTAGTTGCATCGTCCATGATATCTGAAAACGATGCTATCTCGAAGTTTGTTAACTATCGCGAAACCAATATTGCTCGATCCCTAGCCAAAGTATCTTACTTCGATAATGATGGGGCTTAAGTGGAAAACCAGAGCTCTCATTAACTGGTCTGGTTTGCATGAAATATGTGATTCCACATTTTAAGTGTATCTGAATTAAAAAACCGCATGTATTTTTATTGCTCATTGTAAATGTTTTTCTAAGAAAGCGATACATATTATATTACTAATATTAAAAAGTATTTTATGGAATTAATTTATTTTATTTTATTTAAGTCAGTACAATGACAGACAACAAACCACGAAAGATTCATTACATTCTTAGTTTCTATGGTATACGTTTAAATTTACTATCCACTTATAATTGTACACAATATATGTAACGAGTTTTGACAACTATAAGTGAAAAAAAAAAATCTAACACAAATTATTAGTATGTCATATATCAAAGGTTAAGCAACAAATATTGGGTTTAAAGAAATTAGGTTCCTACTATTTAAATTTGAACACAGATCTCTTAAATGAACCTAAAGATAAACTGAAGATATCAATATCCATGCTATGAATTTCGTCATAAAAAGTGCACATGCGATGTAAGGGGTTGTTTCGCGAAACATTATTGTCCTTCTCGATACCTGTCGTTAATACAACAGGTATCAAGAAGGATTTCAGATGACGTTGGCTACGACTTGGGCCTTTAAAACATAAGTAATCCAAAAGATTACTACCTAACCTGAAGTAGACAAAATCAGTCATTAATTAATTATGAGGTTATATTACTATTGTTGCTAAATGATTTTAAAATGCATTGCCTGAGAGTTTAAAAATATTGATATTTTTCATAATTCTCTAAATGAATTCGCAAAGGCCACATTGTACATAGATTTTATGTTATTAATTTATTATTAGATTACATTTGTAATATGTTTTTTACAATACGGACTACACTATTGCATTTGGTTTATCTGTAATAATAGTTAATAACAATAATAATGTTTGGACATTTCACACAACGCCATCTAGCCCCAAACTAAGCAAGCTTGTATTATGGGAACCAGATAACTGATAGAATACCTACCTACTTATATACTTTTTATTTGTAAATTCATACATTAAAATACTTAGAAAACACCTAGATGCCGGACAAACACCGATGGTCTTCACAAAAATGTTTGTCCTGTAGCGGGAATCATACCCGCGACACTCGGTGAAGCAGTCCAATACACATGCCACTCGACCATCTGTGTCGTCAAAGTAGTAAAGTAGTTGTAAGAAGATTTCAAACAGATATTTAATACAAAAAAACATAGACCTATTCTTCAAATCTTCAGGATTCTGCAGATCCCATGGGCGCGTTCAATCACAGCGCTTGCCAACTTCTATTAACATTTAAATTAATTTTGTTTCATTTTAATATTACAACGAGGTCTTGTTTCATCAATTAATTATTCAAGTACATGTTTTGGTTTTTGCAGTCAAACATTAATTATATTTGTAATTAATTTCTGGTCTACTTCTATAAAATATATTATGTAAGTACCTATAATCAAAAATAAGCCATTGCGGCGAAGTATACAATCGAAAATGAGGCATTTGGTGAAATTCCATTAAATCTTCAACCAATCAACTTAAATTAGAGTCCGGTGACGCAGTAACAGCCATCTGCGGCTAACTGCATTAAAAGACCATCCGAAAAAAAGGAACCTGACTAACAGACTACGTACAGGCCAATCCGCTGAGCTTAGAGAATTGAAAATTTAGAGTTCGTTATTCGTCAAGAAGTTCAGGCGCGTACCAAGAAAGGGATTTAATCAATTCACAATGCAAACGAAGTTGCGGGCGTCACAGATATTTACGTGCTAAATTTTTCATCACCAGTTTTTTTTCCGAAATAAGTATTGTCTTGAATTACACTTGAAGGCGCATGTTAAAACTGGGATAAGAAACCCAAAGTTTTGGAAATAAAGTGAGTGAAACATAATCTGGAGCTTCGCTTAAACTCTGAGATAAAACAGAAAGTTTTATTCCTTTAATTTTGATAACCGGGATACAAACTTTGCTTGTTTCTTCCACAATAAAATAAGATATAATATATCTATAATAATATATCTATAATAAACAAACAAACATACAAATACATAAACATTCACACACTCACACCCCTGCACTAGGATTCCCTGTGTCGCAGGTGGCATGGACACATACAAGACATCACAACACCCAAGACCCGAGAACAAACATTTGTGTTCGTCACACATATATAATTTATAATAATTAAAATGTTTTTAATATATTATTGTAGGTACATTTCTCATTTCTTGTTGATAGTAAAATGGTAATTTTCCAAATAATATTATTCTTCCTAAATATTCTAAATTTTAATAGCTCTAGAAGCTTGCGCTGAACAATCAAGTGTTTTTTTTACACATGTTTCAACATCTCGTTCTATGTTTAAATCAAGTCAGAAAACAACTATTTTTGAAAACGTTACTGATGATTTTCTCCCACTTATGGGCGATATCACATTTATCCGTTAAAAGATGAAACAAGTCGAATAGACGAGTGGCCTAATAATACAAATTAAAAATAGTCAGTGGTTAGCGTAGAAAAATGAGTTTTTCTTATGTTTTATCTCTCTGAGAAATATTATTTTTATAAAATATGTATTTGTGCACATATTTGTATGTATATATCGTATATTATTCTATTATGACTCACCCGACCAGACGCCGAATTCTTATTACTTATCTGCATCCTAAGATGGCCTGGAAGAAATCGCCTTTAGCGATAAGGCCACCCATTGTAACCTATTTTATTTTTGGTTGTTTAGCATAAGTTTTTGTTTCAATGTGTATGTTTCTCCGGGGTGTACATGTACAATAAAGAGTTATCTATCTATATATTTATCTATTATTTCTCAAAATGTTAAGAACACTTAGAAAACCTTTATATTTTCAATGTGACGACGTGCGTGCTTATAAACGTCGGCAGAGTATTGGCAAACACTTTGTTTGCGTACAAACATTTGAATACACTTAGCATTATAACCGATCTAAGAAAACCGTGGAGTTATAAATACATAGATTATGTAGAAGAATTTCGTAAAACATACCACAGAGTAATAATAAACAAGAAACACGTAAAAACCTGGGCTTTTTATAGAATAATGTTTTTACATTTTACATTACACCTTCTAGCTAAGAATAACTTATACTGTGGGAACCAGATGACTAATTGAATAATTATAAACTTATTTTTTGTAAATAATACATAGAATACACCCAGACTCAGGACAAACACCGACGTTCGTCACACAATTTTTTGTCCTGCAGCGGGAATCGAACCCGCGACACCGGTGTGGCAGTTCAACACACTCGCCACTCGAGCGTGTCGTCAAAAAGAAAGTAACTATTTACAGCTTGCCCATATAAAATATATAAAATTTCTAGTAAAAAGGAAAATTACAAGTGAAAATATATAAGTAGGAAAATTGCAAGTACGAAAATTGGTAAAGAACATTTACAATGAATTTATTGTTTTAAACGCTTCTCTTTCGTAACTTCACGTACAAACGCGTTGCAAGCATTATGTTAATGTTTATTATTGTTTATGTATTACACATTATTCAGGTTACATTTACATCGTGTAAACAAATGGTGTTTTTGTGTAAATTTCCAGTTCCCTGTGTGTCTGTGTTTACGTCTAGACATTGTATTTAAAATGTAGTACCGAGTAGCTTTGAGTAACGCGTAAAATGAGTAATTTATAATGTTTTGTAACGTCTTGCTTGCTGACGATACTCGCTGACGCTCACAAATTTATTGGCATTGTGAGTGAATGAAATCCTTTCCAAGTACGCGCTAACACTTCCTGAACAAGAAACCCTCACATTTTGAGTTTCAAAAATAAAGTCTCTGCGTTTAGTGACAGATCTGTATTCTAAAGCTCCGTACTCACATACGGTTTTGCTCGATCGAGCTATCATGTCGAGTAAAAACTATGGCATGAACTTTCGTCCACACATTCAGCATTATCTATCGAGTGACGCGCACTGTGGGTACAGTATTCACCGAACCGTTGGAGCCTTAATTCTATCGAGCCGGCTCGATGCGAGCCTTCGAGCTGTGAGTTTTGCGGTCCATACGTTAATATTTACTCGTTCTGAAGTAAAACTATCGAGTAAAACCGTATGTGAGTATGGAGCTTAAGACTATTTTTTCACTCAAGAAAATACCCTACATTTGAAATTTGACAGGTCGAAACGTTTAGTAAAGCAGCGGCCATCTTACTACTTACGTAAGGTGAGTTTGAGTTTGAGAACTGATTTAGAATACGGGTGTTATTAGCCTGTATGTTATCAGTCTGTCAGTGAGGACGTGGTGGCCGAGTGGATGAGGCCCTTACCTTGCGATCTGATGGTCGCGGGTTTGAATCCCGGTGGCAGTCATGCGTAAATGGTTTTTTTTCGGTCGAAAATATATATGTATGCATCCCACGTTCTCGCAACGGTGAAGGAAAACATTGTGAGGAAACCGGCATGTCGTAGAACCTAAAGTTCGAAAACAAGTGTCGAGTGCACTTTCAAGTGCGCCTCGGAGGCACTTGAAATCCTTTCACCATACTGGTTCGGAAGAACTAGTGACACGATAAGAAGAAGTCAGTCAGTCAGGACAAAGCCTTATAAGCAACTAGCTACTCCCCGCAACATAATATTATTTATTCTTTGCCGCAGCTTTGTCCCTGTGTTATCTCGATAAATGTTAAGATATGAACTGACTGACTGACAGACAACGCACAGGTCAAACAACTAGTCATAGAGAATTGAATTTCGAGGGTATGTTCCTCAAGAATTCTAGGCTTGTACCTATTAAGAGGATATGTGAAACTGTCAGAAATGACAGCTGCCGAATTGTAAGACAGTGATAGCGCAAATTAGACACCTTACCCCGAGGGAAGAAGTTAGATATAGATTTTTGTCGCTCAAAAGTAACGGACGTAAGCGACAAATAATAAAACATCGTATTGCTTGAAAAGAATTGAATTTATAAAAAAAAAACTTTTACATTTATCTAAGTTCTGTGATTACTCACTCAATAGTATAAAAATAAACCGTAAATATTCTCTAAATTCGGAGGATGGATATAAATCAGATTTTAAGAGCGCCTATTTCAAAAAATAATTCTATCGAGAAAAGTTTCACCAATCGTGTTTCTGTCTTACATTTATTTAGATTATATCCTCAAGTAATCACTGTATTAACATCAAGTTTGTAAACTGTCCGTTACCGAGTAAGAATGAAATGCAGCGACTCCAAATTTTCACATAGCCTCTTAAGAAAGGAGATTTATTAATTTGCAATGCAAACAAAAACTAGTATGTTATAGGTAAGTTATAAAATTGAACGTGAAAACGAAACGTGAGCCAATCCCACATAGACATATGTATACATACATTCCTATCTGTGGCTAATTCAATGAAACTGCTCTAAAACTAGTTTAATCCGTGGTTTAGGTCGAAGTTGTGAGTTTGGGTTGGGCTATCAATGTGAATATTTGATTGCGGTTATCAAAATTGACGAGCTGTTTATCACCTATGTTCTGTCGATGAAGTTGAAAGCCTTTATCTGTATGAGAAACTTCTGCTATAATAGACCGATTAATTTAATTCACAGACTTGATATTTTAACATAAGCGAAGGAAATAATACAGGGTATTTTCTTAAATCATCGGGTCGATTTCCGTCAAAACTAATAGATTAATAAAACTAAATATCTCTCGTTTTCTTATAAATTGAGGGCATGACTCCTTTCATGACTTTTCTGTAACTCTCGTGGTTTCGGTCTTGGTCATCAGTGCCCTTGTCAAAAAACCATTCTGTATATCTGTAAAAACTTATAAAGTATCGTGTCACTAGCACTGGGGCAAAACGTGCGCGCGGAGTCGCTTAGCAGTCTTCTATAGAACTTCCTGAACACGACACCCTTCGGCCAAAATCCGTGATGAATCCACACTTCTGCGGTGTGGTCTTAAGAACACATCGTTTTTTATGTAAACACAAGGCAATATGTGCAAGACCCACACGATTGCAGAGAAATTCGAGAATTTCGTATATTTTTCACGTCATGTCTAAGAGAGCATCTAATCTTATAACACATAAAGTAAATAAAACAGAGCAGTATCGAAATATAAACAGTTGAATCAAAGTTGCGGAAGAACTTTTCCCAGCAGTGGGATGTGATAGGTTAATAAAAAAAAAGAAATAGAAAAATACCAATTAGGCGCGTCGTTAACAGCTAGTACTTTAAAACCACCGTGGCCAACAAATTATACTAACACCTATACAGATTAAAAATCACCCTTTAAAGGATTGTCAAAGGGCGGATTACAGAGAGTATTCAATTATCGCATTGTCGGTGTTGTGTTAACATGCAAATTGGACCATCCGAATGGACCTTCCTTTAATAGGGAAATGGGGCTTTTCCGTTATTATTCCGCCTTTGGTCAGCCCTGGCACAGTAACATTGCTAGCAGTATCAACACAAAGAAAGATTTATTTTAGTTTCGAAAAATACCAATGGTTGCAACCTCCATTATTTTTGTTTAAAAATCACCTCTAGGTATCCTATGTATAGAGTTTTAATTTTTATCGAAATTAGCCGCAAAAATTAGTGAATATTTTCCGCGTTTTCCATACTTTTCAGATCTGGATGTCCATGTTCATGTATGTATAATCAACTTCTGGGTAGATTCAAGATTCAAGATTTTTATTCGCCGGAACATAGTATACATAGTATGTTGTTAAAGAATATTATTAGTGCCTTATGTTCTACCATTTATGGTGTGCGAGTTACAGTGAATGAATATAATACTATTAAATGGTATTTAAATGTCAAAGTGAATTTAATTTTAACGATACCTACTACTTAACTATAATAATATTAAACAGCACAATACACTAGCACATAAACGGAGGGTAACGGAGGCCACGTTATTTTGTTGGTCCCAGTTTAAGTTTTAGTCCCAGTAAGTTGCCTTCGGTAAGTCGTCGTATGTGGGTATAATTCTCTTTGCCAGACTCTTGATAATAGCATTATCACATGACTCTACTCTGGACACGAAATCTTCTTTCGCTGTATAGCATTGAAAGAGTCGACTTTAATTTAATGTAATTTAATATTGTAATGTTATTTGTAATATGGTTCTTTAGTAGTCCGAAATAAAATATTTATATTTTTATTAACAAATTATACAATTTGCAGAAGTCTGTATATATATGTTTCTTCGTGATGCGTAGAATACAGAACACAGAATCATTTATTCACAGAAAGCATGCATACAAGGTTCTTAAAATTTGAATAATGTCTCAATACAATCTTACAGTTTCACGCCGGGACAGCTGCTCAGTTTATATAAAGCCCAAGTCCGATCGTGCATGGAGTACTGCTGCCACCTCTGGGACGGTTCCGCCAAGTATCAGCTTGAAGCCTTAGATTCTATTGAACGACGTGCCGTTAGAATCATTGGCGATGACTCGCTTGTTAAAGCGGGCTTGCAGAGCCTTGATCACAGGCGTCGTCAACATTTATATTGAGCACAAGCAAGGAGTGGAACTCGCTACCGGCGTCTGTATTTCCGGACCACTACAATCTTGGGGTCTTTAAGACTAGAGTAAATAAGTTCATATTAGCCAAGCGTGCTCCATCTTCGACCACACCATCACTTACCACCAGGTGAGGTAGTGGTTAAACGCTTGTCTATTCTTAATAAAAAAAAAAAAAACCAATTAGTATGGTGTGCAAATATAGGATAGGATAGGATGGGATTTGTGTCAGTTTCAGTCATTTGCAACTGGGTATTACCAAAGAATACGTAATATTATGGTATTACTGCTCTCCAAATATTGTTAACCTCTGTCCTTTGTTTCGTAGATTTGGGAAATTATACGGAGCCCTTTAAATCGACGAGTTAAACTTAGAGTGCTTTTCTCTTTTTATTTTGGAAAATATGGGAAGGGACAATTTCAGGTCCAGTAGAGGATTATTGTTCAATGTTTTCAGTATTTTTTTACGTTTGCATGAGTTTTTGTTATCAATTTGCTTTTAGGATTACGAAAGAGCTTGAAATTGGTATTATATCGACTGCACGTGGCTTTGCCCATGTGGTTGAAATATAAAAAGTAAATGTCTTGTGCTGGCTAATAAATCAATGCTTTTACAAAATCGCAATCAGATCAGTATTTTTGGTGTAGTTCGGTAGAGCATTAAATATGTTTAAAAATTAATAATATATCTATTATGACCGCCCTTGTAATTTTAGTTTGTATTTCTTGTTTTTATTTATTTTAAGGTGATACAATAAAGCAAATTCTATTCTATTCTATTCTAGGATGTTTTTCTTACTATTTAAAAATTGTTCATAAAACTATTATTCCTACTTACCACCTGTGTTCATTCGATCGACTGACGTCTGGATATACTTCTTCTTCTTATAGTGTCACTAGTTCTTTCGAACCAGTGAGGTGAAAGGATTTCAAGTGCGCCTCGAAGAGGCTCCTTTCGTGCACTTAATACATGTTTTAGAACTTTTTAGGTTCAATGACATGCTGGTTTCCTCACGATGTTTTCCTTCACCGTTAAGCACGTGTTTTAATGCACACAGATTTATTGAACAGAAAAATCCATTGGTGTACGACCGGGTTCGAACCCACTGGATACACTATAAAAGGGTTGAAGGGGGTGAAAAGTAAACCCATTAAATGAACTATAATTTAAAATAAACAGCGCGTGTCTCGTTTTCCCGTCTAATTAATCAGAAATCCAATCAAATATCGTACATTTTTAAAAACAAGGGGAGCGATACAATTCCAACGAGACTGCTAATACGGAACTAAATTTACTCATTGGAGGCCTTATTGTAATATTTTTTCAAATGCATTTTGAACTGTATTTATAATAATAATAAGGTTGAATTTGTGTCGTGGTGCTTGGTATTCGAGGGAATAAGTTTCTTCCTAAATTTTTAATAGCATTTTTTTTAGAATTTCAGTGTTTTGGGGTTGATTGCATCGCTTTAGGACTTAATTTTGGATTCGCAATTTGGCGCTGATGCAGTCAAATTAGTTGTTAAGGAGCTATCAAGTTAATTAGCTTTAATGGTTTTATTTGCTTGTTGAAATTGCTCTGTAGACTTATAGGTATAGTGCACGAAAGGAGCCTCTTCGAGGCGCACTTGAAATCCTTTCACCACCCTGGATCGAAAGAACTAGTGACACGATAATAAGAAGCATAGGTATTGCATTAGTAGTAGCTATAACTGAATGCACAAAAATGTAAAATATTATATAAGGATTGCGTTTAATCATAACGATATCTAAAAATAGTTTTATATAATCTACTTTAACCTGTGCCAGCATTCAACTGCAATGTATGCATCAAAACACGAGCTTAACGGTGAAGGAAAACATCGTGAAGAAACTGGCATGTCATGGAACCTAAAAAGTTCGAAAACATGTGTCATTAAGTTATTAGGGTTAATTTTAAAACACGTATTAAATCTAAATTAAAGTATGAAACCTTACACTTTTTTTGTTGTCGAGATTGAAAAACATGGACGAAACGAATAGTGTGAAGAAATTACTTTAATACGGCGTACTTTTTGAGTATTTGTCCGAAACATTTTGTATGGAATTCGGATTTGAGGAGTTCAAAGTTAATTTATTGCATGAAATATATGTTTTTACAGATCTTAAATATTTACATTGGTAGCAATATATTCTGCCGTCTCGGGCGTGCAATGTTGTTTTTACAAACAAAAATTATACCTATTATATATGTACAACAACACTTTATACCATTAATCTTAAAAAGACAAAATCGAAAAATATAAAATAAAATAAAAATTAATAATATATCCTATCTTGAGTTTAAATTAAATTATAGTGTATTTATGAAGTTTTTTTCAATTTTAAATTCATTTAACGTGTAGTAAATTTTGGTGAATAATACCTCTCTCAGCTTTCTGTGGAACAGCGAACAAGCAGCTCTCTCATTGACTTTGGCAATTGATTATTTATAGACGAAGCTGTGCAGAATATGCTTTTATGCATTAATGCTGTGTTAGCTTTCTGGGTTATGACTTTGTGCTGGTCACGTCTATTGCGAACTACGACATCCGAAAGTCGGCTAAATAAATCTGGATTGTTCTTAACAAACATAGCCGTTTCGAAGATATACAGTGAAGGAATCGTCATGAGGTTGAATTTAGAAAAATAAGGCTTACAAGAGTCAATTAGGATTCCCCTTAATGTGCAAGTCTTGCTACATCTACACTAGATGGCTTCTCCTAAATTTACAAATATTCTATTTAGGTAGATACTTATAAAAATAATCTTTAGAAAGTTTAAAAAAAAATATCATACCTGGCACGTTTCTGCAAAAGGGTGAACCCTTTCGCATAACCTGTAATTTTTTTATCATCGCAATTAAAAGCGGTTGCTTGCCGTTTTATTATACTCGATATTTTATGCGCCCCTGGTAGAAGTGACGGGTTAATTCGATGTAGCCACTTGAAATTATGAAGGCAATTAAAAGTTTGATTTTTTATTTAAGGGTTAAATTGTGGGGTAAAGTCGTCTGTTATTACCAAACCGGAGACCTTTAAATAGCTAAGAAAAGTGTTACTAATTACTGAAAATGTTCATGCATGACCAATATAGTTTTCCAAAAATTACTTCACTTTGCATTCGGCATCGTTCAAATAATCAATTTTGAAAATGTAACTGAGGAAAAAAACTGACACTCCCTTGACGGATGACGTCACCTTGCTACAGGGGGTGTATTTTATTGTCATATCGACAGGTCGTCAGTAAAGGCACCACACCGTGGTATGCCGATCGGGAAATGACAAAAACAGATAAGTTTACCCTATACCATTATCATAATGTAGGTATCTACATTTTTTATTGGGAGAAAGGCAGGAAGTAATAGTTTTATCTGTCCCCCCCCTATTACTGACGAAGGGACAGATAAAACTTTTTCAATTGACAACTGACATACTAATCACATTTAGTATTAGGTTAGGTTAGTTTTAGTTTTAGGTAGGTAGTCTGTAAGAGATCGTATTAAACGATAAGACCGCCTTTTGTAAAACAATAATTGTACTTTGTTACATGTGTTTTTGCAATAAAGATTTTTTTATTTATTTATTTAATTAAATTAATAAATGTTCCATCTGTCCCCATGTTACTGAAAGAGGGGCAGATATAGCTTTTTTGTCCCATCTGTCCCCCAAGCTAGGCGGACAGAGCAGAATGAATGAATGAATGAAAATGCTTTATTGTACACCATAAGACAAATAACAATAACAAAGAGAAAGAAACATTACAAAATATTTAGTACAATGGGCGGTCTTATCGCTATTAAGCGATCTCTTCCAGACAATCAGTATGGAGACGGTTATGATAATACAAGATGGTCGGGGATGCACAGGTCGAGTACAATTAAAACTGAACAAAAGAAAATAATAATATATTATATAATAGAATAGAATATATATATATATATATATGTAAATATATATAAATACATATTCAATAATAATATACTAAGCAGTAGTACGACAGGTCCCTAGGGCCGCGATTGCGACTGAATCTCAAGATAATGATTCTTTACTCAAGCTTTAAACACGGCTGATGACGGGGATTAGCTTATTAGCAGAGTGACAGATGGAAATAATTCTAAACCATTGGACTCATGCCGTCCTCTCTTTAAACTAAAAATTTTGACAATAACCAATCTTTACATTTTTCAAGTCTGTATGTTTGTTAGGGAGCGTCCAGACATGTTCGAAACTGATGGAACAAATAGACTATTTGCAAGTAGGGATCCCACTAGACTAAAAATAATAACATGTAAAACTACTCTTTTTAGAAAAAGCTGCAAGGTAATGACCATAAAAATTTATAATCATATACCGAAGACTATAAGGGAACTAGAATTAGGACTATTTCGTAAAAAATTAAGATTGTGGCTAATTGAAAGCTGCTTTTATAACATGAATGATTTTTTTAATAACCGATAATGTTTGTTAATGTCTATGTGTAGTTGTTCTTAACTGATGAATTTATTAATAATAGTTATAATCTAATCTGATACTCAAATTGTAATTTTGTTTTTGCGTTTGTACGCGAATATTTTGTATGCCAGTTCTTGGTGAGACATGTATGTACATACTCTGTTACCTACTATCTAACCTACAGTGTTTCGTGCAAAATAAAAATCTTTATCTTTATCTTTATCTTTAAAGTTGGATGTTCAGTAAATTGTGTAAACATAACTTATGTTTAATGGTCTGAATGCTTCAAGTCAATCAAAATAATTGACGTCAAGAGGACGAGTACTGGAGCAGTGAAGTCTAAAACCTATAGTATGTGATTCAAAAGCCAGTGCAGACCTGTTCTGGTCATGCAGATCAGGCCGTCCTAAACATACATAAATATACTCCGCAAATTTACCGTTACTGTTACGGATATGGCAAAAAAACTTGAAAAATTAAGGCGAATTTATTTCAAAATAAATATGATAAAACTTGGACAACTTAAGTCGTTTTTCTATGGCCTTGCTCCATAGGTATAATTTTTTTATTATTCATATTATTGATTATAATTTAAGTTTCATTCATCGTTTGGCAAACCCGGGTACTCAGCTCGAGCCAGCTTGCTGCAGCTCGGCTCGCCCCGCTCTCACTGTCATTATGTAGAAACCTAAAATTCTGACTTCACAGATCTCCCTTCTGCATTGCCCATTTAAGTTATTTTGTAATTAAAAAATTGTGGAGTATTTAATTTCAATAATAGTCCCAAAACTGTTTAGCTATATAGCAGTGTTTTAGCTGACTTAACTTAAAACCTGGCAGCTAATATTACGCTGTGTAGTTTTGTAGGTCACGGGAACATCTTACAAAATACACAAATCCCTATTAGAAACCCGGTATGGAGCTAAGCTAAAACGGTAAGGTTTCATCTAATTGGGCCGAGGTGGATTACTGCCTAGACTAACTAACACTTTGATAGTCTAGGAATAGGAGGTCTTATAAAATTGGAAAGGTAAGGGTAAAAGTATCATTGAGTTATTGTTATAATCAAGGTAAAAATGATTTGGGGTTACTTTGTTATCGCTCAATTTGCTAATATTTAGGGTATTTTTGTGATTTCTCGATTTGTTTGATAATATTAGCTTTATATCAGTTTCAATTTATTCATTTTTTTATTCAATTCAATTAGTACGATCCGAATAACACTTACACTATTATTTTTTTGATTTAAGACCAGTAAGTACCTATAGTATTATTTCTTATCATTACTTTATCAAAATCTTGGATTTTGTTATAGGACAAACAAAAGGCTCTGAATCCTCGCATAAGCATTTGAAAAGAAAGACGCCTCCGTAATAAATGCAATTTTTTTGCATTCATAGCTTCTAATAGCCAAAATTACGTAGCAAAAATTTGATGAGACAGACAAGCAGTTTTTTTTATTATGCAAAATTTTCTTGTAGCTTCTTATTTTTCTATGAATACGTGAATACTTTTGTATAGAAGTCCAGACAAGCGTGGATTGACACCTTTATATTTAAAATCTTCAGCATTTTTAAAATTTTCAGCTGCATAGTTTAGATGATTATGATTATGATTTAGTTTAATTTCCACTTTTATTTTTTTTGAAAATCAAATCTATTAGAATGATAAATAGCTGTATATATTTACAACACCCGTCTCATTATTATTTAACCTTATTAACCCAATTTTTTTTAAGTTTTTCAATCATTTTCCGTCTAGATTGTTGGATGCAAAGACTAAGAAATGATGGTTACACATTAACAATACATATATGGTGTCAAATTAATAATTTATATGAAAAATCAAAACGTTTCTTAGGTGTTTTTTCAAAACAAGCTTGCTTTTCTCTTCCCATGAATATTTTTTAGATTTTTTCAAGTTAAAATCTTTACAACCAACAAAAATTGACATGGAGAATGAAAAGGTCGTCAATGCCAGTGGTGATGTGGGAATCGGATTGTGGTCGCATTGAAGTGCGGACGGCACCCGCGGGGCCAATCACCGACCATTGCCATCCGTAATTCGGTTACGGACGGCCCGGTTACGGACCGTCACAACTGTTATTGGTGACGACGGATTTTAGTTTAAGTTTTACTTAGATTTTTGTTATATTCTCATGTATTTCATTTTATATTTTTTTTTACGAACAGGACTAAATAATCAATCAAAAAACAGCCAGTTTTGTTACGTTTGTTGCATTGAAAATATTGGGTATAATTATACACTTTTTTACTTATTCCTTAATAAATAATTTAAAGTAAGACCACAATGTACCTGTATTACGCAATTAAAGATGCATTCATTCATTCAATAAAAAAATAAAATAAAAGAAGAGTCACATTTACATAGTAGACCATACAATGCTCGGCTCTAGTTAACAATTGAGAATGTGGAGAACCTAGCATTAATCCAAAACTCTTATCATTTCGGCATACATCATACAATATTGTTTACTCATATTGTTTTTATTACGTAAATATCGTGTCCTGACAAACATGTCTAGACGAAAATTTAGTACTTACCTAGAAACAACAAATAACTCATACAATAACATATTTCAATCTAAATAGATTAGTAGAGAGATGGGAAAGTGATGTGATTGTTCAAATGCTCAGTGACAAGATCCCTTAAAATAAATTGAAAAAATGTGGTAGTATGTATACTTAATTTTTTTTTATAAAAAAAATATATAAGATACACAAATTAAGCTAAACTATTTTTATTACAGCATAAGCTAACTACTACAATCTATATATAGGTATATTACAAAATTTACAAAAGGAAACAATTGGGCCACCCATAGACCGTTGCAAACGATCTATAGGTAGCTCAACTGCTCCAACTCGATACCCGATGGCAGCATGCCAAGGATACTGGCTGCATTGCCTCTTTGTATAGCAAGGCTTATTCTTTGGCCCAGATAGCTGCCAGCCCTCTGATCACGCGTTGCTTTGACCAGACGCTCTGACAAAATTTTAAAAACGCGCAAGGCTCCCATTCCCCATGGACCTAGGGTCTCGACCCCAAAGGGCTCAAACATGTACGACCTATCAAGACCTACATATTTACGCCGCTTGAGATCTTCAGCAGAGTTTGCCGCCGCACCAGCCCCAACTTGCGTCCCTGGCAAATGAGAAGGTGCCAAAGTGTCTACGCATGTAGCGTCCCACACCAAGGGCCTGCCCATTCTCCATGGGATAAGCGTCATACCGTCAGGCCGCTTACCATCGTCACGACTTAGACCGTTCGGCTCGAGAACGGCTGGCACATTGGCGGTGGTAAAAGCCCGGCGAATGATTTCGTTAAGAATACTGTGGCGGGAAATTCTGCCAGCACTCCTAGTGCACGATAATCCATGGTGACCAAGATGTTCGACCGCAGTACCACACCGGCATCTATGTGGAGCGCAGCATGGAGCACCCAACCGCAGACGTGTTGCAACGCGGAAAGTTAAGGGGTCCAATAATGTGCCAATCGTTTGTGAGGGCAATGCTTGCAGCCAAAGTCCTGATTCCCATTAGGAAATGGCTAGGAGGCGAGCACGATCTGAGGGGCTAGAGCACGTTTGTAACAGACATAGCTAAACTTGTATAAGGTTGTTTTTACCGTTGGGCGTCCTCTGCAGGATAGCGTCTAGATGAGTACCAAACACAGTGCCAGATATTTTGTCGCAAATCAGTAATGTGAAAGCATTACTGTGTTCAGGTTGAAGGGGTGAAATTACTGGGCTTTCGAGGCTGACCATCAAAATGTCTCATAGAGAACAAGCACTATAGCAGCGTTGCACCAACTTATGTAAATCTAAGTTCTGTGTTTCACTAATATGGTCATAGAAAGGCGTGATCTCTCACCATCAGGAAAGCGCCTAGCTAGTCTCGACACTTGTTTACATAAACAATCATGGTTTTACAAAATCATACTACAACTGACTTCAATTAGACTGTTTTGGTGACCGTAAACACCACTGAACAGGGAAGCCAAATACGCAATTTTATTAACTTGGATAACGCTATTTTTTCAGTAAGTTTGATATCTAAATCAAAGTACTGAACCGATTTTCATGAAACTTCTATGGGACCAGTCTGGAAGATTACATCCTTTCAAAAAAAATAATTAGATCGGTTCATAAAGAATAAAATTCTAGGATAACAAAAACATAAAAAAAAAATTGTGAATCTCCTCCTTTTTTGATATGGTTCAAGATGCACGATTGAGTCTGATTTTCCATCTATGCAAATAT
The DNA here is from genome assembly GCA_932526365.1 of Lobophora halterata. Classification (NCBI taxonomy): domain Eukaryota; kingdom Metazoa; phylum Arthropoda; class Insecta; order Lepidoptera; family Geometridae; genus Lobophora; species Lobophora halterata. Next base: position 11,336,237 of record OW052001.1, read on the forward strand.
TTATTAAGCCATCCTTAGAACGGTCGAATTCCATATCTCTAATAAGCCCGAGGGTTACCAACGCAACATAATTATCTGGCCACCTCCATGCCTGGTCTTCGTTATCCTGGTTAGCCCTGAAGCTGTGTTGCCGAGAATTACCTAGATTAAGGATACCTAGGTAACATAGATTAGGGTTACCTATGTTGTCTAGTTGGCTGCCGTCAGCTAGTTTCCTGACTTGACCGGATTCGGTTATCTGACTAAACCATACAGAGGTAGAGTTTGATTATACTAGTGCTATGTAGTTTATTAGTAAGAGGTAGAGAATAGGGTTCAAAACGCACAGTATAGACACAAACTAATGTAGGTAGTTAACGAAATTCAAAAAAATTCAAAAATTCAAAATATTTATTCAGAACAATTACACAAAGGAACTATGTTACAGTAGGAACGATGAAACTACAAAAGTTAAAAACTGTGTAGCAGTCTCAACGCACACATTTACGTTCTGCGTTAAAGAACAAACATAGCTAAGACAAGCTAAGAAAAAACATAATATATAAGAGTAAACGTTAAATTAAACCTAAAAATGCAATGAATAGATCTTTTATATATAGACAAGCAAGTATATTATGTTTATGTTTAGATCATGACTTTAAACAGTAGAGAAAATAAATACAAGACATTTGAGATCGTGAAGCTATGTGAGCATATTGTGTGTATTATGTTGAGTATAGGTGTGGTGTCCCTTCAGCCCTACGACAGAGTCTTGGGTTCAATTTTGGGTAAATTGCTGAAGGTGTGTGTGTGTGTGCGTGTGTGTATATATAAATATATGTGTGTGTGTGTGTGTGTGTTTGTATGGATATATAAATGAATGTGTTTGCAAGTGATTATGGGATTTATAATCATCTGGGAGTTATTAGGATACTTTCAGTTTCCTCATAGGAAAGTGAAATGAGCCATTTAAAACACTTCAATTTAACTTGATAATATGTGAGGTGATAAATATTTAGAATTTTGTTGAATTTAAATTCCTTTCTTAGTACACGTGTTAAGAGTACATACTGGTACATCAGCAGCGCATCAGCGTGATCTTCACACGTCGTAACGTCTGCAGCGTCAGCTCCTATGTGATGATCCACTTTACAAAAACGAGAGCACGGCGCTCCACAGACATTTTCGTGTCATACTTCGACTGGTTGACATTGATGATCCAAGATAATTGATTGATTCAGGCGTTACTTTGCGGAAATCCATAAATATCAACAAATCATATAAATATATTTAGTAATAAATCCGCTTAATTTCTAAACAAAGGTTTTAATTAACTTAACTTTAGTTCAACTAAACCAAAGTGTCAAAGAACAGAAAACCAAAGTTTAAAGATACGACACGTGTTTCGCCTCTACACGAGGCAACGAGAGTCTCTCGTTTCAAACTTCGGCGAGTCCACACCTCCTGATGATGCCTCGTGTAGAGGCGAAACACGTGTCGTATCTTTAAACTTTGGTTTTCTGTTCTTTGACACTTTGGTTTAGTTGAACTAAAGTTAAGTTAATTAAAACCTTTGTTTAGAAATTAAGCGGATTTATTACTAAATATATTTATATATATTGTTGATATTGATGATCCATTTTACGAGAAGGAGAGCACGGTTCTCTACAGACACTTCCGTGTCATAGGTACTTCGACCAGTTGACATTAGGCTAATTAGATAAAATCTTGATTATATGTTTTACAGGAAGAATGGCCTTTCCCTGCAACCCCCAGTTGCCTCCTATATAATTCACGTGCATACTTCTTGACGACCACATACCTTCCTGAATTCAAAAGAGACGGTACTAGTGTACATATTAATCAAATTCTAGCGTTGTATTTTTAACTTAGATAACTAAATAACTATAGAGTAAACGAAATTACTATTTTAATTATTTTTTCTTTCCTGTGAATTTTCAGTGGTTTAACACTTTTTTCAACCGACTTCAAAAAGAAGGTTATCAATAATGTTTGTTTCCTCAGAACTTTGTTGTTTATGAACCGATCTTAAAAAATATATTTTTTTTTGTTTGATAGAATATACTTTCAGATTGGTCTCATACAAATTTCATCAAAATCGATTCAGTAGTTTAGTTTTTATATCCAAATAACTGAAATAAATATGTCGTCGAAGTAAACGAAGTTGCGTGTTTTGCTTCCCTGTGACTTTTCAGTGGGGTTTACGGTAACTAAAACAGTCCAATTGAAGTCAGTTGTCTATGTTTTTGTAAAACCGTGATTATTTTATTTAAAAACGAAACTACTGATCAGATTTTGATACAACTTCTATGGAACTAATCTGATAGTATAATTTTTCAAACAAAGAATAATTCAATTCAGTTGATAAATGACAATGTTAAAAAAGCTAATTTAGAACCTCCTCTTTTTTCAAGTTTGTGTAAAATTTAGAAAACATTTGGACTCACCGTCTTTCCTAACTGGGTCACTGGCTGAAAACCTATAATTGTGGTGATTCCCTTACCTTTTTAGGGTTCCTTTCAAATGTAAGACCTTGCCCATTAAATAGACTGTCTACCTGACCTGATTAAATCATTTACATCTACACTTCCACTGTTTTAATTGAGTCGTAGTTTATAATTTATTAAATCACCAAAATATAATTACCCAAAATACTAAAGCATTTGTTTCTAAGCCACTCCGAAACGACAGATACAATTAGATTTAAATTAGATATGAACATAGTTTTTGGCCTAGAAATAGCCCATGGATATTAGGACTTTTGTTTAGGGCCTAGAGAACTATTGCAAGCTACATTATTTTATTCTGATACAACCCAGGCAAAGTTGCAAGTGGCACCTTACAGCTCACTACGTTCGTAGAAAATGAAAGCCAAGTGGTAGAGCCATTCAACAAGTTTTATTTACTGTTCTGAATTTCGTGAGAATTTTTTGTGAATAATGGTACGGAACCCTCATTACGTTTCAGACCAGACACGCCCTTACCACTTTCTTTTTTCCATTCTTTCTTGGTTTCCTTGTTCCTTTGAGCGGTGACAGGCCACTAATGGAACGTTACAACATAACGATTCGTTTCTTTTGAGAAATGGAACGTTGATGGTACCTTTACGTTTGTAAGGAAATGGGGTAATGCTAGTTTATGGTTTCGTTGGTGCAAAATGGTAAAAAACTGTTTATCTCATAGTCGCGCAGTAGACATTTTGTTAGAGTATCACCGAATTCAAACCTAAAATTATCAACGTAGACATAAAGTGCTCAGCGCGCCTAAAGAAGTAGACGAAACGATAAACGAATATAAAAAAAAATATATTCCTTCGAGCCGGATTTGAACCAGCGACCTATGGATCACTATTTTACCAACTACAGTCCACCGCTCTACCAACTGAGCTATCGAAGGCTTAGATACAATCGCAAAATAAAAAAACACGCTGAGTTTTTTTATTAATTTTGACCTTGAAATAGCGATAAATTGTAACGAAAGTTAAAACGTAATAATGATATACTGGACAGATTGTGAACTAGATTTTTTATTAAGCAATCTATAATCAATCTACATAATTATTAAACATAAATTATACGAGTAACATTCAAAAAAAATTTAAAAAAATATATTAGATACTACTTGGCTACCGTGATATCGGAATAACGAATATGTTATGTGCCTCCGCAACCCATGAAACGATTAAGCAAATTCAAAAACTGTAATGAACTTGTCTTTATAGGTTTATACCTACTTACCAAATTTCATATAAAATCCTCGGACGAACCTATTTTAGTATGGTCAAAATCCAAAAAATATTGTACAAAATTTTATATACATACACATGTCGATTCATCTGATATCTCGACTCGAAGGCCGTTAGACTAGTCAATTACAAATGCGTTTATGAGGATAGATTTCTACATACATAATACATACAATACACATGCCGATTCGTCTTATATCAAAATACAAAATATTTATTTCGAAAACAGGTTACATAAGAGGAGTTTTAACCAATGGACGCACTAGGTCTAGCCTGTATCGCGGGGATCCGAAAAACAATTTCCTGAATTACAGAATTATAGAGAACATACAAGACAAGACAGACATTAATTAGTAAATAGGTAACTCTAGATTTAAACTAAAATGTTGAAATTAATGAATTACGTTTGTTTCAGTTAGGTGAAACAATTAACATAAACATAAACATTCACACACACTCACACCCCTGCACTAGGATTTCCTGTGTCGCAGGTGGCAAGGACACATACAAGACAACACAACATCCAAGACCCGAGAACAAACATTTGTGTTCGTCACACAAATATTTGCCCCTGCCGGGGATCGAACCCGGAACGCCAAGCTTCGTAGGCAGGGTCACTACCAACTAAGCCACGGTATCGTCGATATTTCGATTCTTAAGTTGCTGATTTTTACTACAATTAAAAGTGGATGAACAAATCAATAATAAGAATAAATATTTACGGTTAAAATTTATCTCTCGAAGATCGTCAGTCTATCTAAGTCAATTAATTAAAAATGCGTTTATGAGGATGGATGAATCGAAATACTGGATGTAAAATTATATTAGGTCGGGAAAAAAGTTCCTTCGCATTTTACATACGAATTCAAGACATTTTTTATCAAAGTTTTATTTCATTTAATTATAATATATGTGTGCCGTTTTGTTCGATAACTTGCAGACAAAACATTAGGTCCATAAACGACACAAATTTTATTTGCGGGTTTTGTCGCATTTATCCCTTTATAGAAATAAAAATTCAATATTTATCGAATTTCGTCGTTAGATTCACTCATTTTACCGGTCAAAAAAACCATTTAAAATGCCGGGAAATTATTTTTTAATTTTTTATTTCTTTACTAAAATGTCATATTTTTAATGGTATCAAAACCAGCTAGATACAAACAGTACAACCGAAGAGATTTTGCTACAACTTTGTATGTACAAAATACGAAAAGACTTTTTCCCCGACCTATTATAATACCTAAGCTCGAAGACCGTCAGTCAACATACACATATAAGTCAATGCAAAATGCGCTGAAGATAGATATAGCTTATTTATATACCTATAGTTAAGCAGTTAGTATGAAAAAACATACCAATTTTAATATCCATGAAAAGATTGATACAGTAAGTGCTTCATATAATTTCAAGCAACCCTTTCAGGCGTTCTTAGCGTGAGAGCCTTTTCAGTTCAAGAGGGGAATTTTCATCTTTGCTGAAATTCGGGTCCTATTTTGGTAAGCACCCAAGATGTGGGGTGAAATGAAATTTAAGTAACAATATAACTTCCGAAAACTGAAAATTTGGGTAGTGGAAGATTTTATTGACTCATCAAAATTAGAATGTTTTTAAATCGACGAGCGCAATAGAAGTGCTTCCCTACTATGTCTTGTGTAGCACTGTTCTGGTAATGAGTGGGCGTGATCACTTCTCATTAGGAGAGCGCCTAGCTAATAATATCTTTTTTAGATAAAAACCGTTTCATTAATACGTACCTATCTACGTTTGAAAGGAAACAATAAACAATACATATAATCAAGGTTATGCAAAAACATACAGCAACAGACAATTTAGTTACAGGGAAGCAATACGCAATTTTGTTTATCTCGATGACATATTATTAGGAATTGAAAACTTCCTCTTTTTTAGAAGTCGGTTGATAAACAATAAAATAGTTAGGTACCAATTCATAGAAATCTCAAATCAAAGGTTTGGTAAGAGTTCGAAAATAAATATTTTTATACAGGTATTTTATACAAGGTTTTTAGCAACTTGTTTCGTATATCGGAATGTCGGAAATAGAATACCTGTCCTTTCGAGTAAGTATTGTATTTTTATTTATTGAAACCTTAGTTGTGTGAAACCTAAGTTAGGCCTTAAAACTTTATCAGTCCATAAGATGTGTTGTCTGGGGTCCATAAGAACTTGAAGCTGTACAATGCCAATGACCATAAAAAAAAAACTTTCTATTCTATACGTTACTTTTCTACGGTTTCTTGATTTACGGGGCGTAGTAGGCCCGAATAAAATATTAGGAACCATTCATCACAGCATCGGCGGATTTGCAAGTCTTCAGCACTAAGTGCCTCTGAAATTGCGAGGATAAGTGATTCTCAAAAGGTGGCTTATGTGGAAAGTGGGTAATGCTGATTGCTCTCCATTATCATTATGGAAGCATCGCTATGGGTATGGCTAAAATAATGATAGGAAATAAGTAACTGTAAAATTGTAGCGGCAAGATTTGTTTCTAAATATCCGAAGCAATGTTTTTCTGTAAGCCCTCATAAGGCATTTATTTAGGTTTTAGTTATCTTCTACAACTAAGGATTCTTTTTTTTAATATTTTACACCCATATGCATTGCATTGCCCAAATGCATTGCCCAAATGCATTGCCCAAACGAATGATATATTAGTCATTTGAGTGAAAAAACATAGATAGGTAGATAGATAGATAGATAATTCTTTATTGTACACATGGAAAATAACAAATACAAGACTTAAAACAAATGAGTGGTACAATTGGCGGCCTTATCGCTGAGAGCGATTTCTTCCAGGCAACCAACAGGCATTGGAGATGATTTAAATATAAGTAGCGGGGCAGGGCATAAACATATAACATAAACATATGTATGTCATTTCAAAAATATCCCTTACCCCTTTACCTTCCTACTTGTCAGGTGTCGGGGCCGACAAAATATCGGATGCTCATCAGAGTTTCATAACACTAGACCATCGATTTTATCGAGCCCGTTCCCATTTATAGGGTACAAATGGGAACGGGGCCTTAGTCGACAATATACTAATTATATGCCTTCAATATACTAGTTATCTTACTAATTCCGCGGCATCTCTATTTCCAATGTTAGAAGATATCGCTACCTCTTTCTGTCACGCTTGTGTGTCTATTTATCTCCGTCTCGTGCATATCGGCTCCACGGGCGAGACAGAAACATAAATAACGTCAAATCGTTAATTACCTTCTAGATCATTGTATGGTGATTTTTCTCGACTTCAAAGGGACTATTATTGGCTCGTTAAAAATACATTTATTTTGTTTTGAGCGTTTCGTATTTTTAGATGGTTTGGTAGCTTGGTTGACTTTTATTTATACTAGTACGATGACACACAAGTTTTTAAGCGTTTTAAGGCGTTTTTAAACGCTAGCGTGTGAGAGTGTTAGCTTTTGGGAAGGATTGTCAACAAGCAGATTGTAAAAAAGCCGATGACACTGGGCGACTTTACACGCTACAAGCGAAGTCGCTGGCATGTAGCGTGTAAAAAAGCCGTGTGTCATCGTAGTATTAGGGTTACTTTTATAATACCTAACGAAATTAATTTCATTTTTAATGTAATTAATTTCAGTATTTTAGATGTGTATATGTAGATATACAGCAATGTTCTATGTTTCTTGACCTGTAACTTCTTATTACCAATAAATACTATTGAACTATTGAAATTTATTCAGTTTTTGGTTTCAAATAAAACTTAATTTATAAACTGGTAGTAAGCTGTAATTTAAACTTAATCCTTCGTGTTAAACTGATTTATTATTAACACTAAAATTTCCAGCCAGTTTAACTAAACTTCTACGAATCATCAAAATTTTAATAGAAGGCCTAATAATCCCTCATAAATATAGAACAACTATCAAAGTTTAGCCTCAGCTATTCATAGGGCAATAAATAATGGAGAGTTTGTACTATGGTTACTTGACTGTTCACGAGAATTACTACAAATTGGAAAATAATAGCGTGAAAATGGTAGTGTGATCTATCATAAGCCTTATAGGGTGAGTTATTTTAATTGGGTATTTAAAGCATTATTATTCAGGCATGGACTACAAATACCGCAACCCTTCGGAATTATCGCGTTTGAAATAAACTGTATGTATATTTGATACAACCTTTGATTTTTACTCTCGATTTAGCTCGAGATTTAAATCATGGCAAATATTTGACAATTCATAATTACTAATATTTTATATCTTTTTTACGCTTCTGTCATCAAAGTACCCGTATATCTACTGTTTTGGACTTTAAACCTATGTTTGAAAATCCAAGTTATTAGGTACCTCAAGTTAAGGAAGAAAACTTACTAAGTTCTGTTATAACTTTCATTAGGTATAACTCTTCTACATGTAATCATCAATATTATAATAAAAAGGCCTGACTGACTGACTGCGTGACAGACAACGCACAGTCAAAACCACTGAACGCAGATAATTTTGTTAATTTTGTTAATCATTGAGTTAGTTGAAATTATAATAAAACAATCTTCTGGTAACTAAGTATCCAATCATATATAAAACATAATGTTCAACATAATGAGCGCTAATTAAACTACCCCAAGATTTAATGCCATACAATAAATGGAAACAAACAAAAGAGTTGGCACAATATAGCCATCGTCGAGTCAGTTTAGTTAGACCCTTGTCTTATGGCAGACTATTAATCAGGACTGGTATCACAAGTCGAGGAGTCAAGTCGGTTGGATGCGGTAGTTTAGCGAAAATAATATGAGACTAACTTTTTTTTTAAACCTATTATGTAATCATGAAACGAGCTAAACGCTCTTCTGATGGTAAAAGATCACGCATGCTTATTAACAGAACAACTCAGCTAAACCGGTTGTCTACATTGAGACATTTTCAGTTATGGTCAGTCTCGAAAGCCCAGTAATTTCACTAGCTAAAGTGCCTTTCAAATCGGAACTCAGCAATGTTTATACATTACTGCTTTGCGGTGGAATATCTGGCACTGTGTTGGTACCCATCTAGGCATCCTGCAGAGGACGCATCCCAATGTTCAGACCCATCGGTAGCTGCGGGCTTCAACCGCGTGTTATCTAGACAAATAGTAGCTTTACTTATACCTATCCCTTTTTAAGACATGAACTTTACTCATACTTAATTTCAGGTAAATCGGTTAAGAAGTTTTGGCATTATTTATGAACAAACATGTGTAACATCTACTACATAAACTATCCATCAATCCTTTGCCTTTATGATATTATAATTACCTTTTGAGATTAATTTTACTGGCGATTTTAGAATACCTAGGTTATGTATTTTGAGTTCTAAAAAATCAGTGTCTAGGACTGAAAACGTTTCTACAGAATTCCGAAGGCAATTCAACACCACCTACCTTGATGTAGTTTGGTGGCAGGCAAGATCCTGTGGACTCGGGCACGGCAGGTCCAGGTTCGAAAGTCTTTGGAAAACGCACACAGCACGGATATGAACACGACACTTCACAAGTATCAAATGTTGAGATGCAGATTTGGCAAGGACAAAAAAGGGGGAAATCGACGGATTTTGGGTAGAACGTCCACACGTATCCGATCACAGTGACTCCCGCGAATGCACTGAAGAGCGTCGAGCTCGTCACGTCCGGGCAGGCGGTGATTTACCAAACTACCCTCAAAATAACAATAGAAACGCAACAATTACCTATAAGCATATCTAATCAACCTATAATATTCCTTATGCCGGGACTTAGGCCTTCTATCGGCCAGGACGCTCAAATTAAAAATTATTACAAACTTCAAGACGACCCATAATAATATTCCAATCTATTATCTGATTTAATAAATTATTAGTTAAAATATTAGTTTCTCATACAACTTTAAGAAAATCCGATATAACAAATTCATTTTAGAATGATTAATGTTTAACCAGTTTCCTACATATTTTAAACCACATCCATTTACTACGATTTCTTGGCGAATACAAACTTGGAGCCACTCAAATACTTATTTAAGTAACTTAGCACTGATCCCTGAATTACGAGTCATGTATACATTTACAGAGTGAAGCGGGTCGTTAGCTGAGCCTATTTCAGTTAATTCAATAATAATGAAGTGTTAAATTGAACCTATGGCTTTTTTATGCTTTAATTATTTGGCCGAATCGTTAAAAACTTATTTGAGTTATTGCATTAAATTGAATTGTGACTTGTTGATACCTTATTTGTCAAAATCCACCTATTTAGACACGACTTTCATTTTGTATTTTTTGTATTTATTTATTTACTAAAAAGTTAACAATATATTCTATTCTAAGTTTGCCTTAAAACCTTTCCAGGTTTATCTAGGACCCAAAAACAACCTAATATAATTATGTTATTGCGAGCCGCGGCCTTAGTATAAACTACATAGGTATAAACATTATCGTTTTCAGCGACATTGCATTCATAAAAAACTAACTTGGTAATTGGATAGATATTAAGCTTATCTACTTATCTAATCGGGGCAATGTGATCATACATCCCTAATACAAACATAACCCACTTTCTTGGCAGTCGGGTAAAATATCAGTTTAGTAAAATACGTTATCCTTTTTTAATTTAACCGCGTTTTCATTGTCTGTCTGTCTATAGTTCCGGGTGGATTCTTGCAACTCAAATTTCGAGCACTTCTCGATTAGTTAACAGGCTGAAACCATCAGGGTAGCTCACAACTCGATGTTAGTGCATTCAAAAACCATAAAAACGAAAGACTACATTTCTTGTTATTCTTTTCGTTCCAAGAAAATTAAATATACCTATCTTAGTTAGGCAGACCACCTTCTTTACTTTGCCATTAATTGTAGCAAGTTATTTTACAGTGAGCGATCGCCGACATGAAATATTTCTTTGCCAAAATTCCGGACGGCCGTGAAAAATTAAAATTTCTCCTGTAACAATCTTAGGGTTAGCAGAACTTTTTCTATGACACCAAGCTAAGAAAAACTGTAACAAAAATATGTAAGCGTCAACTCATGACATGATGATGATCGATCTATATAGCAGTCCACTGCTGTACGTAGGTCTTTCTCAAGGCCAATGAGGCCAATCTACGGTTCTTCTGCTGGCTAATCGCTTCATTTTTTTGTGTTTGTTTCTCATGGTTATCGTTTATTTTGTATTTTCTCTTATGTTACTGTGGGGAAACCTCGTTGGAAGTCCCGCCACACAGCAGCTTTGCTATATTGTTAGCCTTGCCTGCCTAGACTCCTATGTGGTATAAGGAGGGGCAGGGTTGAGCGTAACGTCGTAATAAAAGGCACGGTTTCTTAGGTTAAAACACGTGCGCGCAGCTCGCCAGCCAGTGGGTGAATACTTGTGGCGGGGGGAACGCCGCCTATTTATGTGGGTTGGCGAGGGACGCGACCGCGTGGATGCTTTATTAAACTTATAGCTTATGTTAATAATATAAATGACATACAAACATAGATAACTAAGTACCTTATCAACTAATTATACTATGATATTATTACTACTATAATTTCTAGGAAGATTCTGCATAAAATAGCAAGATACCTATAAATTTAACCTAATCTAGCTTAAACTAAACACAAATTATAGCATAAAAGGGCAACCTGATAAACAAGGAATAGTGTAGGTATTTGGAGGGATTCATACTTAATATCAAACGAACTATGGTCATACGGAATCTAAACGGTACATAACTTTCTAAAATGGTTGGGGCGCAAAGGATTGTCCTTTTGCGTCGGGGTGTAAAAGCAGGCATCTGTTAAAACAATGCATGAACCTAACGGTAAACTACTTTCTAAATATCTGTTTGTAAGATGCATCGGTCACCAAGTGAATTGTCAACAGTCTCCCCCCTAGTGCAAGAATGATCGCGAGCACTACAATCCTGTGAAGACAATTTAGCAGTTCGAGCAGTTATATTAATGAGGCGTGATACAGGACGTTTGATCTCACCGGCTGTAGTTCTTACTGTAACTACTCTGACCTTCTTGTCAGGACCCGGAAACACGTTCACTATCTCTCCTCTGGGCCATGTTCCTCTCGGTAAGGATGCGTCTACGATAAGAACGATGTCTCCAACAGCGGCGTTTTCATACTTTCCGTGGCATGTGTAGCGTGGTGCTAGCGTAGGTAGATACTCCTTAATCCATCGGCTCCAAAACTTGTCTGTGAGCCTCTGCACCGTGCGCCATGTCGCGCGTCCGATTAGCTCAGCGTCTGAGAAATTTCCCATCACTGGAGCACCATTTGATCTTCCAATCAGAAAATGATTAGGTGTTAGACTTTCTTCGTCTGCGGGGTCTAGTGAAACATTGGTTAACGGTCTCGAGTTAATTAAATGTTCGGCTTCCAATAATAGAGTATGCAGCACTTCCTCTCGAGGTTGTCTCTCTTTAAGCGTCGCGGTCAAAGCTACCTTGACCGATCGAACCAGGCGTTCCCACGCTCCTCCCATGTTCGGGGCGCCGGGTGGAATAAACTTCCATTCTATTCTGCGGGCACTAGCTCTCTCTGCAATGTCGTTAAAGTTGACTTGTATTTCTTTGTTCGCTCCAGTAAAATATGTTCCGTTATCACTATAAACTGTCTTAGGTACACCACGCCTGGCAGCCATTCTACGTAGTGTGAGCAGCATGCTGTCCGTTGACAAAGATGGGGCCATTTCCAAATGTATGGCGCGTGTAGTCAGGCATGTATAAAGTGCCACCCACCTTTTCTCATGCTTACGGCCTACCGTAACTGTTAGCGGGCCAAAATAATCAACACCTGTGCATGTGAATGGGTGTTTCGCTTTTTGTAGTCGTTCCGGAGGTAGGTCCCCTGTAGGGATTTCCTTGGGTGAGCTTTTGTGAACTTTGCACCACTGGCAATTCATGGCTATGGATTTCACGGTGTTTCGCAGTGCCGTAACGTAGAACCGTTGACGTAATTCGTTCATGATTGTATTGTGGCTTCCGTGATTGAAATCTTCGTGATATTGACGTATGAGCAATTTTGTTATGGCGTGTCTCCCGTCTAGCACGATTGGTTTCTTGTATGCATCGGTAACGCATTGAGCGGCTGATAAGCGAGTCTCGATATGCATGATGTCGTTTAGTAATACTAGGCTCAAACGTTTCAATGGCGAGTTTTTGAGCTTTAGTGGTTTATTCTCGTGTAATCCGTTCAGTTCTTCCTTAAAACTTTCTAATTGGATATTTCTAATAAGCAACTTTTCAGCTTTTTCCAAGTAGAAATTTGACAAAGGCATCGCCCGAGGTAAGGGTGTGGCTTGTATGGGTTGGGCGACGGGTTGCTTTTTCTGTCCTTTTCTCTCGTACTGACGCCATGTCTTATCTTTCACTTGTTTTTTAATGGCGTTTGTACGTTGAGTTTTATTCGCCAATTTTGCTTTGAAGACGTCAACACTTTGTAGGAATCGGGCAGTAGCTCGATGTAATCTTTTCCAAGACGAGAATCTCGATGGATTGGGTAGCGTTAGTTGCACTCGTTGTACTGAAAGTACGATTTTATTCTTTTCTTCGCCCGTAGGTGGCGCTGGTTCCTTTTCACTTGTATCTTTAGGCCATTCATTCTCGTCCGTGCGTAGAAACTCTGGGGCCCTGAACCAACGGTGGTTGATGTTAAAATCACAAGGCGTCGATCGGGTGGCATCATCTGCTACATTTTGTTGTGTAGGTATCCATCTCCATTCCGAAACCTTTGTAAGTTCTTCGATCTCAGCCAAGCGATGCGCTACAAATGGCTTGAATGTTCGTGGATCTGATTTGATCCATGCTAATACCGTCCGTGAATCGGGCCAGAAATAGCGTCGCGTGACTTCACACAACATTTCCTTTTCTATGTTGCTTGCTAGACGACTTCCCAGTAAGGCTGCTTGTAATTCTAATCTGGGTATCGATGTTGGTTTTAGCGGTGAGACTCTAGCTTTGGCAGCTATCAATTTTATTGAAGTTTTGCCATTTTGTGTAGATTTTATGTACGTCGCTGCAGCGTAGGCAGTCTCACTTGCATCCACAAAGGTGTGTAGCTCTCCGTAATCGAAAGAGTCCGTGCAGCGGGGTATGTCTAGATCTTGAAGGGCATCTAAGTTGTTAACCCATTCGTTCCATTGGCCCATTAGATGGTCTGGTATGTTTTCGTCCCAATCTATTCCAGCTCGCCAAAGAGACTGAATAAGCTTCTTTCCTTGAATAAGCACCGGTGTAGCTAGTCCCAGTGGGTCGAAAACTGAGAGCACGGCGCTGGTGACTTGTCTCTTGGTAGGTGGGCGTGTCCCGTGTAGTACATCTTCCGGCGTGTTTCGTAGGTTCAATGTGTACTTTAAAGTATCCTGTGTGACATCCCAAAGCATGCCAAGCGTCTTTTCAATATTGTCATTGTTTCCTATAGTGACTTGTGTTGATTTTGAATCTACAAGCTCTTCTATTGTAGATGGGCAGTTGGACGCCCAGCCGCGTAATTCAAAGCCTCCCTTTTTGTGAATCATATCGACTTCGCGTGAAACTTTCTTTGCTTGCTCTATTGTTTCAAATGACTGTAAATAGTCATCCATATAATGACATCGCTCTATTGCGTGTACTGCTTCCGGGTATTGGCTTTCGTACTCTTGGGCATTCTTGTTCTTAACGTAGATTGCCGAACAAGGTGATGAAGCTGCACTAAATATAAGTGATTTCATGCGAAACTCTGTGGGCTCCTTATCGTCTTTATTCAGTCGCCACAGGAATCTGAGGCTGTCTCTGTCTTCTTCTCGAATTTTAATCCTCAAAAACATTTCTTTGATGTCCGCTGCTACTGCAACTGCTCCTTGGCGGAATCGAATCAGTACTCCGAAGAGTGACTGGAGGAGGTCTGGTCCAGTTAGTAAAGCGTCGTTTAAACTTTTTCCCTTTGTTCGTTCCGCGGCGTCGAAAACAAGTCTCATTTTACCTTTTGAGGGTGTACAACAGCGAAGTGTGGTAGGTACCACGTTCGCGGCGAGGTAGGTGTGGCCGGAGCCATTTCCGCGTAACCGTTTTTCAACAAGTTTTTTACTTGTTCCGCGTATTTGCTTCCAAAGTCCTCGTTACTGCGCATCTTTCTTTCTATGCTAGTTAAGCGGCGCATTGCGCTATTTTTATTGTTCGGCATTGTTTCTTTATCTGAGCGCCATAATAGGCCGCACTCAAATCTGCCCTCAGGTAACCGCTTTGTGGTTTGGTTTAGCAAATTTAGGGCCCTTTGTTCGGGATCATTGTTCGGTTTCTTTTGCGAGATTCCCAATGAATCTAAGCTAAAATGGTCTTTAATTAGTTTTTCAAAGTCGTCTTGTTTTTGATAAAGGTGGTTGGTAAACATTACTGGTTTGACTGAGTCGCTGCCGCATCCATGCAGGACCCATCCCAGGCTGGTCAACGATGCCACGGGTTTGTTTCTACTCCCGCACCTCAGCTCTCTCGTGACAATTAGATGCCAATTATCTTGGCCAATCAATAAAACTGGCTTCATCCTCTCATACGTGAGCTGATCCTCAATACCCTCAAAATGTGGGCAACTCTCAACATCCTGCTGTCTCACTGATTGTGACGCCAAATGTAGGTTTTTAATGGTATAGGCTTCAATGTTTTCGAACTCTCTAGAAAAAACTCCCTTGATGCGAAGTTTGACCTTTCGTGACTTATCCGCTTTCATAAGATGCCCGCTTACTCCTTCGATCGTTAAATCTCGTTCTGGACCTTGCGCACCGATTTGATTTGCTATCTCATCTAACACTAAAGTAACCGTGGAGCCTCCGTCTAATAGGGCTGCCACCGTGATTGTGCCTTCGGGTCCCGTTAGCTCTACGGGCACTATTTTAAGGTATGCTCTCGACTCATTTACATGATTGACCGATGCGATTTGTTTAGTTTCCGGTTCAGTTTTGCCAGTCGTAGAGTCGTGCAGTAAACTGTGATGTGATCTTTGACAGCCGGTATTGTCGCATGGTTTTGCATTGCAATGTAAACTTCTGTGATTTCCCATTAGGCACTTGAAGCATATCTTTATTTTCTTGACAATTTCCCATCGTTTAGCCGTGTTTTCTTTGAGAAATTTTTGACAATTTGTAATCTTGTGGTCTTCTTTGCATAATACGCACTTCCTTTCTTTTTCCCTAGTGGCGAGCACGTACTGTTTTTCTTGCTCGTACTCCGAGTCTGAAAAGTCTGAAACAGCGCTGGGGGCGTGGTAGTCTTCTTTGCGTGCAGGTGTTTCCTCTTCAGATTCACTATCCAAAGGTATGTGATTTGTAGCGTTGACTCTCCGTTTCATCCGAAACGTTTCTCTTTTAATATTTTTCGATGGTAGCGGTATTGGGGCGTTGCACGCTTCAAACTGGTCCGTCAAATCATTTAGAAATGACGATAAACTGAGGAGTATAGGTTCCGTGTGTCTCGTCCCTCGATACTCGTGCCACCGGAATTGAACCATAGTGTTCATTTTGTTTATTATCCGGTCTGCTACATCGGTTGAGTGTAAATATTCTTGTTTATTGATCTGTTTTATTATGTTGACGCTATTTGAAACAGCGCATGCGAAGCTACCTATTTCGTTCATGTCGTTGGACATCGGTCGCATTTTGTCGAGCATAGATAGTTCGCTCTTGATTAAAAACGTGGGTCGACCGAAATGTCTTTCGAGTGTTTTTATAATGTCTCTGGGATTATTGCTAGAGTAAAGTGTGGATTTTACTGCTTCTCTAGCTCTTCCTTGAACGGCTTTTTTTAGCCTCGCTACATTCTCGATCTCTGTAAAGTATTTCTCGGTGTCTTTGTAAGTTGCTGTGAATGCAATCCATTCTCTCGGGTCTCCGTTGAAAATGTGTAGATCATTAATGTACCGTGGCGCGTTTTGTGGGGTGGCCTTGACGGTTTTTAAGGCGTCGATCATCGCAGCTGCGACTTCGTTGAAGTTTGATTGGCTTTGATTGTTGGGTTGATTGTAGTTTGGGTGAGTTTTCCCTTGATTTGAACCTGATTGCGTCTTTCTCTCAGCGGATCGTCGGACCCATTCAGACACTAGTTCTTCTCTGTTTTCAGTATCGCTCACATCTGAAAGGTCTGTTTCGTCTAAGTGAAGTAGATCTAGTTTCGCTTTTGCTAAGGCATTTGCTGCTTCGGTTTTTGCTGAGAGGGCTGCTGCTTCGGCTTTTGCTAAGGCAGCTGCTGCTTCGGCTTGCTCCATTTTTCTTTGGTGTATCTCAACTTGATATTCTATTTCTGCACGTCGAATTCTTGATCTATTCGATGATCGTCGGCTCTGTGCCCGTGGTGCGGCTACCATGGTACTTCTGGTTTGATATTCTGTACTGATAGTCCTTTCCAAACTTGTTGATTGGCTCGTCGTCCCTGGGGTTTGCTCTATTTTCGTTCGTCCAGTAGAGCTCGATGACTGTTCTGCGCCCATTTCTTCGTTCGACATGGCTTTTGCCGCTTTTCGGCTCCTTGTCTCGACGATGCTCATCTTAACCACAGGTTGGTTTTGATTGATGGCTCTTCTTGTCCTTTATCGTCCCTACTTTCCCTAACGGTCCCTAATACTCTAGCAGTCCTGTTTCGAGACTCCGGGGAGCACACGTCACAGGGATGGAAAATAAGGAAAGGGAGGGTTAGGAACCACCCGATAGAGGGAGTACGTAAGTGTGGGAGTGCTCAGGAATCAGGAGGAACGCCTGATCCCCTCGGCATGCCTACGTGCAGGAGGCCACCAGCTTACGTACACCGTACCGGCGAGGTCGGACTGTACAGCACTGAAAGTACTGGCAGTGTCGTCCGTTTCACTGCTCCCGCCCGAAAGGCGTTAACTCGCTTTCACCGTTTGACACCGTTAGGTGGTTCAAGCGAGCCGCGGATAACCGCGTTAGAAACAAAGGCGTTTGAATTGTCCTTTGTTCGTTGTAGGGTTTATACCCCAGCCTCCGTGTTCTCCGCTCCGACGGAAACGCGCCCCGCAGTACCTCCGAACAGCACGCTAGCGATGTCGACCACGCCTGGGGACAGTCGCTAGTGTATAAGCCTCGCTCGGACTCACACCTGCCGCTGACACGTTCCTCCTTCGGAGCTCTTCTCGATCTACCCCAGCCTCTCTCGTCCAGCCGCTTCCTCCTGCAGTACCGCACCCAGCGTCTAGGCTCCGGTTCCGATGCCTCACGTAGGCACCCGGCTCCCGGCAGCAACACCAGACACCAGACTCCCGGCAGCTCCACAGGTCTTCTTCGCCTCGACGGAAACGCGCCCCGCAGTACCTCCGAACAGCACGCTAGCGATGTCGACCACGCCCGGGGACAGTCGCTAGTGTATAAGCCTCGCTCGGACTCACACCTGCCGCTGACACGTTCCTCCTTCGAAACTCCTTGCTAAACGAGCGCTCTTCCTGACGGCTTGTTGCGCTAAAGATCTTCCTTCGATGATGTTCAATCCGGCTCGTATTGGACCAAAACTGTGGGGAAACCTCGTTGGAAGTCCCGCCACACAGCAGCTTTGCTATATTGTTTGCCTTGCCTGCTTAGACTCCTATGTGGTATAAGGAGGGGCAGGGTTGAGCGTAACGTCGTAATAAAAGGCACGGTTTCTTAGGTTAAAACACGTGCGCGCAGCTCGCCAGCCAGTGGGTGAATACTTGTGGCGGGGGGAACGCCGCCTATTTATGTGGGTTGGCGAGGGACGCGACCGCGTGGATGCTTTATTAAACTTATAGCTTATGTTAATAATATAAATGACATACAAACATAGATAACTAAGTACCTTATCAACTAATTATACTATGATATTATTACTACTATAATTTCTAGGAAGATTCTGCATAAAATAGCAAGATACCTATAAATTTAACCTAATCTAGCTTAAACTAAACACAAATTATAGCATAAAAGGGCAACCTGATAAACAAGGAATAGTGTAGGTATTTGGAGGGATTCATACTTAATATCAAACGAACTATGGTCATACGGAATCTAAACGGTACATAACTTTCTAAAATGGTTGGGGCGCAAAGGATTGTCCTTTTGCGTCGGGGTGTAAAAGCAGGCATCTGTTAAAACAATGCATGAACCTAACGGTAAACTACTTTCTAAATATCTGTTTGTAAGATGCATCGGTCACCAAGTGAATTGTCAACAGTTACCCATCTTAAAAAATTGCTTAATTTTGTTTAATTTGTGGGGTCACTAAATAATTTTTTTTTCTCTCAGATCATCGCTCACACAAATACTAAATAGGTATCTATATCACGAATACCGTTATTAGGAATCCAGTATCCAGGATTCCTTGTTAAATAATGAATAAATTAAATTTTATTTCAGACCGAGATCCATAAAATACAATACAATACAGTTAAAATTAAAATGTCACACAGAAAATTAAGTGTTAAGAGGATAGAAAGAAAGAAAGTGTTTTTTTGCCTTAAATTCTCATCACCACGAAAACAGGTGCTTTAATCAGCTACACTGCTTAGGTCATGGGAAAGTATAAACTTATACCGGTCGAAGAACTTTTAAAAAATAGTGTCGAAGCTTTTTTCGATAGATGTATCATAATATATCAGGGTTTTAAACTAGTAAAAGCCGATTAGAAAGTACGTACGTAAAAACTGTAGCTTAACCCCTAAAGACGCGATTTTTATTAAAGCAAAAAACGGCTGAAAGTGTACGAAGGAACCCTGCGGGAGGCTTTTATAACGCCAACGATAAATCAAGGGCGGGAAATATTTAAAAGCTTGCCTCACCACGTTTCTCTGCCGTTATCTCCGTTATGCCGTTGGACCTATTCGTTACATCTTTAAAACATGTCGGGAAATATTCATAACTGGTGTGTAGTGAGCTGATTCCTGGGTCTTTACGTTTGCTTAGGTATTCTTATTAGATACTTCAACGTTCTTTCGAACTAGTGTGGTGAAAGGATTTCAAGTGCGCCTCGAAGAGGCTCCTTTCGTGCACTTGACACATGTAAAAATGGCTTGGACGACACAGTGGCTTAGTTGGTAGTGACCCTGCCTACGAAGCTTGGTGTTCAGGGTTCGATTCCCGGCCGGGGCAAATATTTGTGACGAACACAAATGTTTGTTCTCGGGTCTTGGATGTTGTGATGTGTTGTATGTATCCATGCCACCTGCGACACAGGTAATCCTAGTGCAGGGGTGTGAGTGTGTGAATGTTTATGTTTATGTTTTCGACAACTTTTTGGTTCTATGACATTCCGGTTTCTTCACGATGTTTTCCTTCACCGTTAAAGACAGTAAAATCCATCCGACCGGGTTTGAACCCACGAACTTCGGATCGAAAGTCGAGGCAACTCCCACTCGGCCAACACGGCTTTATTTGGATATTATAACTAAGTATATTGTTCCTACCATGTCTTTATTCGATGCCGTGATCCAGTTATTTTGGTGTCAAACGTAGGGCAGACTTAACTTGCCTTCGCTTTCAAGCGCCTCTACAATCACTCGAATATAATTTTTTCTTCTAAATTATTACTGCCCAATGGTAAACAAAAAATAAACAATGATCATAAACAATGTGTGCTGAAAACTTCATCACATTAGTCGACTCGAGCCAACTTTACAATACCCACAAAATAAATTGCTTTACGCGCCTCAAGAAGTTTTCACTTGAAGAAGAAACTTATTAAACTTTACGAATATTATTCTCCGGTGGCAAGTGGAACATGCCAGTTACTGTGGGTGGCCGTAGTTCACACTGTTTGGCTCTAAGGATATATGTACTTCCGAACCTAACGCGTAATATACCTACGTAACACACCGATGTAAAAAGCCTAAAATGCGAAGATTAGGTGGTTGTACGTGCCTGGTTTATATTTTGTTTCTGAAATGAACATCTGAGCAAACTAAATTAATATCCGTGAAGGCTAGATTTTACTTATGATAAGTAATACCTAGGACGTAATATACCTACGTAACACACCGATATAAAAGCCTAAAATGCGAATATAGGCGTTTGTACGTGCTTGGTTTATTATATTGTTTTTGAAATGAACATCCGAGCAAACTAAATTAACATCCATGCAGGCTAAATTTTACTTATGTAATAAGAACAACAGTTTTTGTAAAACGAAAATAAAAACGGAGTTTTCTCAGTTCGATCCGTACATAATTTTGCATTTTATGTTATTGTGTCTACGCACAACTTTTGTACCATAATAATGGTGAAATTCTGGTATTGGTAAATGGCTTGATTACTGTAGGCTATATATATGTTTTTTTCTTATGGCGTACAAATTCATTAATTCATTCATTCATGGCGGATGGGTATCGGCAATTTTGGTAAACTTTCCCAATATTCGTATCAAAACTGTAGAGTCTCATCGGTTATGAAATTGGATCTTGTCTCAAGATCTGTTTCCAACGCAGATTTTCAACATAAAAGTCATTCATGGATTTTACTTCATGAATACGATTCGCAGAAAGAATTTGAATCTGAGAATATTCTATTTCGTGGTATGAAAATTGCAATCTGGTCAATCAACCGACCAAAATCAAGACTTGTTGAAAAGTGAGACAAATTACATATTCAATATGTTTTTTGAACACTAAAAAGGACTTTCAGAGCTTATCATTTTGCCTGTATTTCTAGATAATTTTAGAGGGTATTTTAATTTTATTCTTACTTACGTATCTTATACAAAATATATAAGTAGTTATGTTACGTTTTTGTTTTATACAAATAAAGGCTTAAAAAAGATAGCCCATTAAATGGTAGGTATAGTATATTTTTTAGGGCTTTATTGTCATATGACCAGGTAGATAATTTTAAATCCTAGAATATGATACCAAACACGAAATCTTTATAGTGAAAAGAAAGAACAATCGACTAAAACCAAATAAAGTATATTTGCGCGTTTACTCAAAACCCACTTTACAACATATGTTTTGGATTATCACGGCACATTTGTGTCAGATATTAAGAGATTTTAATACTTACCATGGTTTTAGATAAATCAAAAACGTATCGCACAATACTCTGTATCGCAAACATAAAAAAATCTTCAAACTAAAAGTAATACATATTAAATTACCCCGTATAAAACACTCTCACAAAATGCACTATAGTATAAAGTGGATGCCGAATCGATCAATTCATTCGGCGATTCCATTCGAATTACTCCTTTGATTCGATTTTGGAACACTCACAGGCTTAACGGAAACGCTTTTGGTTTTTAATTAATAATAGACACGGCTCGTGGTTCGTTTGTTGTGACTGTTTGCAAAAAGTTTCATTTCGTTACGTTCGTATTGAGTCTGTGACACAATGAAAACGCGGATGCGAAACACTGAATATTTTTAATTTAATATGAATCGGGTTTTGTCTGCAGTTTTACCTGATGGTTCAAAACAAGTTCAAAGCGTTTGAAACTAAAAAAATATCGAATAAAAAGGTTCGTTTGTGAAACTAGACTTATTTTCGCAACTTCGTTTGCCGTGACTTTCAGACCGCTCTACGCTTATTAATTTCTGATATTCTTAGGGATTCTATAAAATATTTTTTTCAACCGACTTCAAAAAATGAAGAGGTTATCAATTCGGTTGATGTTTTTGTTTTTTTTATGTTTCTATAACCTTGATAATTTATTATTGAAGTTTACTCCTTAAAAATACATTTAATATATAAGACCTCTTCATGATCATTTATATTATACATGGAAATTTTATTATGAGTAACATTTATACAAAAAACGTAATTTTTACATTCAAACCCTTTCGAGAATTTTCAAACCGCATAGATTGACAGTGGTTCGACAGTTTCACTTTCCCGTTCCTTTATCAGTCTTTGGTTTTGCCTTTGAGTTTTGGCGCCATCGCCATGTTGGAATTTCCGTTGCTATGGTTACAAAGTTGAAGGAGTAAACTCAACTCGTGCGTCGGAGCTGACACACACACTTTTTTTATTTACTAAAGGCACTCGTGTCTTGTGTGAACGGTGTTAGAGCAATTGAAACATTCACGAATAAATTTTGACTTCCTGTTCGGACTATGGAGTCCGAGTCCGGGTTAGGTTTTTCTTAATTTTCTTCCTTAGTGCACGCACCCCAAACACACTTTTCAAGTCTCTACAATGTAGTCTCGCCAAAATGGAAAAAATGTACGGTTAGCACAGGTTTAATGTTTCAATTCAAACAAAAATAATACATATTATGCAGTTTAGGGTCAACGCCGATGAATCAGTCAGTCTCATCTCATTTTGTTTTATCAGATTCGGAAAATATGTTGAAACATAAAACCTGTGCTAACCGTACATATTTTCCATTTTGGCGGTAAAAGTGAAGTGCCTAGTTGATTCAATTTCAGGCAATACAGTCGGTGATAAAATTTAACTGATATTTCAGGAACCTACCTACTATGTTAAATACTACCTACCTTTATTAAATTCCACTAACTTCGTGGTTATGCGACCTTTACATTCTTCTTAGAAATAATTTCAATTTTCAGATTTTTTTTGTAATTTTACTACAGAATATGGTGCCAATGCCAAGTTTACTTATCATAAATAACCACTAAAAACATTATTTTTATATTCAATTGAGTGTTCAGCTAAAATATATTTACGTACTTGTGTACGTTTTTTCGGGGTGACTATACTTTTGATTGATTGATGGACTTCACGGTTCCAGAGACGGTTAATGGTATTACAACATAACGGAGTGGCGACAATATTCGCGGTGCGGTTTCAGACTAGCGAATTTTTGTCGGCGTATAAACGCGTATACCGGCGTTTTCGCTCGGTTTTTACTAGCGAGTCTCAGTAGTATGTAGGCGTCTTTCGCAGCTTGTCGCGCGTACACGAGCTGCAAAAACAAAATACGAGCGGCGAATCCGCTAACCTGAAATCGCTCTGAATTTAATGGAAGCGATTATTGTGTGTGATGTCAAATGATCCATCATTTTATGTAAGTAGGTACTTATTGTGACGATAAATGGCGTAGTGTGGCAAATGTGTTGGACTGCTATGTAGCGTAATTGTTTTCGTACCTTCCTGTAATATTGTAAAGTTTCAGTTAAATCCGTTGTCGTTTTTACGCGATGGACGCACACACAAACAAAAGTTTTCTTCTTCTTCGTGTCACTAGTTCTTTCGAACCAGTGTGGTGAAAGGATTTCAAGTGCGCCTCGAAGAGTCTCCTTTCGTGCACTCGACACATGTTTTCGAACTTTTAAGTTCTACGACATGCCGGTTTCCTCACGATGTTTTCCTTCACCGTTGCGAGAACGTGGGATGCATACATTGATTTTTTCGACCGAAAAAACCCATTTTCGCATGACTGCCACCGGGATTCGAACCCGCGACCGTCAAGGTAAGGGCCTCATCCACTCGGCCACCACGTCCTCAAACGAAAAAAACAATCAAAAGTAAAAAGTATTCATCTATTTCATTATTTAAAAAAAAAAGATACATGTTTTGTAAGCTCGTCTGAACACGTTTCCGTAAAAAAACATATGTACAGGAATTCGGAGTATAATCTTTTATTATATGTATAGACTAGCTAAATGCCCGTGCTTCGCTACAGGATGAGCAGAAATGTATGCTGTTTTTATTATTATATGTCGGGTTACATCATTAGATCATCATAACCACCACTTTTACTGATTTATTAATACTCGTGATCGCCCCTCGGTCTGCCCGCAATCAACCTGCCGACGTAATCCAATATACCCAGAAACATAAGCATATACCCAATCAAACCGCATACAGAATTGAGAAACAGTTCTGATTCTGATAAAATGCATAAAATTCTAACGGACAGCCCTAGCCAGTTGAACATCAAAAAAATAAAAAGAAGGAAACTAAACTCTATCGTCTTGTGATAGAGTTGATTTTCGGTGGATAAATTTGGTTGGTTGAGGTTATTTTCAGGGTTGTCAGACATTGAATCGTGCCGTATATTGAACACAGTATAAATAACATTGCACAATAAACCCGGCTAAATCAAGGAGCATTGTGAGGAGTCTTGTTAGTCGTGTGCGACCGCTGATTTTTTATTTGATATCTCAATAAACCCTTATTTGAGGGCTTCGATCAGATATATTTTTCCGGTGGTTGTTTTTCGTGTGATTTATTAAAGTTTTGTGATTTATTAAAGTTTTGTTTGGTTAGGTCGCTGTGAAGTTTATTGAGATTTTGAACTATTCGAATTATTTTCTATTGTTAGGCTCAGCTTCGATTTTAGGGTTAAGTATACAAAACTGTGCTGTTGTGAGAGGTTCTTACTTTACCTAAGAAACTTATTTCCGAGTAAGAAAGGCTCGTAAGAGTAATCTTCTTCTTCTTCTTATCGTGTCACTAGTTCCTTTGAACCAGTGTGGTGAAGGGATTTCAAGTGCGCCTCGAAGAGGCTCCTTTCGTGCACTCCACACATGTTTTCGAACTTTAGGTTCTACGACATGCCGGTTTCCTCATGATGTTTTCCTTCACCGTTGTGAGAACGTGGGATGCATACATAGATTTTTTGACCGAAAAAACCCATTTGCGCATGACTGCCACCGGGATTCGAACCCGCGACCATCAGATCGCAAGGCAAGGGCCTCATCTACTCAGCCACCACGTCCTCGTAAGAGTAATAATAATACAGGTACAAGTTTTATTGGAATCAGGTTTCTTTTTTCAAACCATTCACGAGACGAGAGACGTTCTCCTGGTAGTAAGAGATCACGCCTGCCTATGTCCAAAACAGCACTTAATCGGACTTTGATTTACATAGGCCGAGACAACACTGCTATTCGCGCTCGTCCACTTTAAGATGTTTTAACGATCTGTCTCAACAGACCAGTAATTTTACTAGCTACAGTGCTCTTCAAACTGGAACACAGTAATGTTTACACATTACTACTTTGCGGTAGATTATCTGGCACTGTGTTGGTACCCATCTAGACGGTATCGATGGTTTCCCATCGAGTAACACCCAAACGAGTAACAGTGTTATTCGTTGGGATTTTTTCCCATCAAGTACCACTGTTACTCGATGGGAACAAAGTGTCACACTTGATAATAATGATTTAAGTAATATTTCTGACTCATTACCCAGCAGGGAATGCCTCCCAACGGTAAAAAACAAGAACGTAAATTCCACATTACAGTACGAAACACTAACATTTACACGCAAAACAAGAAACGGATAAAGTGAACTAAAGCACTAGAAACAAGAGACGTAAACACAGTGAACAAGACATCGATAGACACGCCCACTTTCACTGCAAGCTGTTCGAGAAGTATTCGATAATCGACAAGTATCGGCTAAGGGCAACCACACACATACGTTTTCCCGATTCCATTACCGTTTTATAAATATTTAATTTTTAAAAAAATATCCTTTATAGATACACATTTGTAATGTACACTTTATCTCGGAATTATAATGGAATTTAATTTAACAGAAATAAGAGTATACGCCTAATAGAATAATTCTACACGCTACTACTTTTTTCCTCCGTGACGCCACAGAAGGTCTGAACCGGGAATTGTAAAATGTCTTCGGCTGTATAAGTTTTGAATTTCTAAATTTTTATTATACCCTCAGTTTCTAAGTCATCATCATTATGTTGTTCTGTGGTAATTGCATCCAGGAACTTTCCCCGACGGCCTTTATGTCGTACTTACACCCACCTGGTGGTTGGTCTACCTCAACTATCTTTTTCTTCTTGGCCACAGTTAGGTGAGAAGCAAAAATAATCTAGAAGTTATCTTTTTGTAAACAAGACGAGCCAGGCATTTTCATAATTGCAAAAATCACGCCTACCCGTAACCATAAAATTGATACTCAGAGATTGGAGTGTACCTACTAAAATGAGTTTTCACAGTTTCCATATACCCGACCTAACCGATTATATTCATATTAATAAATAGTATAAATATAATTCGATTCTAATCAATCAATTATATTCATTACTGCATGATTTAGTCTAATAAATCCCATAATCAAAATAATACTGACAGTAATTTGAACCGGGATTACATTTAATCACTTAGAAGAGTTAGCCCGATCTCTATGTTTATTGCCATTGAACCTAGTCTATCAATCTTTCATCAACACTCAAACGGGCGTAAATTGAACCGATAAATAAAAAAAAAACAAATGTATGACCGGACAATCGACGAAAACGAATATGTGTGGCTGTCCTGAGAAGTATCGAGTGGAGAAGTATCGAGTAGAGAATTGTCGGATAAATAACAGTGATCAGCTCCCCGGTCACGTCCTGCCGCATTGTGCCGGTGCAGTGAGGAGGGAATTATGGAGGTGTTGTGATACCACAGTATAACAATATTCAACCTGGACCCTGAGGAGTTAGCTCACACTAGCCAGTAATGCCTAGATTACACGTACCGAGTACTCGGCCAAGACAGTAAAATGTTACTTGGTACGTATAAACATAGCGCCGAGTGCTCGGCTGAGCGAGTGACGAAGCTTTCACTGTCTCGGCCGGGTACTCGGTACGTGTGATCTAGGCATTAGTTTGCGGTCTTCTACTTTTTAGCTAGGCCTAGAATCCCGCGCTCCGCTACCTCGCTTCTTTTTATCGTGTCATTAGTCCTTTCACCACAACCTTTGTGGTGAAAGGACGCTTGCATATTTGTAAATTTTTGAAGATAATTATTGACTGAGTATAAATTTCAAAACTGTGGAGCGATAACTTTGTTTCTACAACCTTGCATATTTTTGTTTTTATATGTTCAACATTAAATCAACGTCATGTTGAATTTTTCTTCCATTGGGCATTAAAAAATTGTTTATCCCAAAATACTCTTGAATTATTATTTTTGAAATCAAGGGAATTTGTTAATTTGTGTTTTAAAATATTCTTGAATTCAAATCATGGAGAAATTCAAGGCCTTAAGAACCATATCGTATAGCCAAATTAGGGCACGTTTTCGCAAAGGCTAGTTTTTCAACATATTCCTGCGACCTCAACCCTTCACTCACTCTCCGCTGTTATCGAGACCACCATCTTCGCGCCACACGCACGGACTGTCATATTACAGTAAAGCATTTGTTTTTTACCAGCATCGAAGCTGTTGCGCTTTGTTTTACTTTTATGTACTCAACCCAATACGTAGAGTCTGACTAGTCGTAGCTTCGAGAATCTAGCCAAACGAGATGTTAATTTAAGGCGTACCCCGCTTGCCATATATCTCTTGGCTATTCACGTTAAATAAAACTAAACACTGTATTTGATAACTGTGTGCATATTTTAAGATGGTGTGCGAGATAAGTGTGCGTTTACACGAATAAGATTTTGTTAGGCGTGTGCAATGCGTGTTTACCTCGTCCCCTGGCAATATGGCAGAAAATTGTTAGCAGATTCTGACATATAACCCCTACTTTTGCTGGATTATCGAAGATTCATGGAGACGTAAAGTCAGTGTTTTTGGTAGAGTAAAAAAATACACTGTTATGAATTTTAGTCAGTGTCAAAATTACAATATATCCATGCAGCAAGGCTTAAATAAATATTAGTTAAACACAACATAAAAAACTAGAAGGTTTTCATTAAAAAACGTTTACGGGGATTATGTTTCTGTGTAGGTATTGTGATAAAACTTCGTGCTTGCTCCTCAAAGCACAGATTAAACCCGCGTCAGTTTACTATCATAAATCACAACTCAGTACTCGCACGAATTATTTAAATGCCATAATGACTCACGAGTGAAAGTTAAGGGAGCACCCCGTATTTATCACTCTGGACCGGGGATTATGGGTAGGGTTAATAAATGCCGGTTGAACGAAACGCGGCCATTTTGTTTTTTATCATTCGAAATTCGAATTATGATCGCCTATTCGTCTTTGTTGGCTTTTGATAATCGAATGGTCGAGTGGATGTTTATTTTTACGTCTGATTGGTTGTGTTTTCTTATGTATGATAAAATAGGCTATGCCATAGCCGCTATGGCATGGGTTGCATGTTTGACTTATGACGCAATTATGACGTCATTTGTACAACAGGGTTAAAATTCACACTCACAAACTGGATAGATTGGCAAAAAGCGGCTTATGTCTGTTAACCCTAAACTAGAGGGTGGGACTTGGAGAGCCATTTGTTACAATTTACCCATCCGGTTCTGGATATGGGTCGTCTCTAACGGGCAATGCTTTATTTGCTTGTCAAAGGGTTGACAATTGTAAGTATCAGTTTTTGCTTATTATTTTTAATAATGTAAACCAAAACAAGTTGTTTTGGGATTTAAATCAGGTTCAAAAATGAATAAAGGTAAATGATGACTAATTTAAAAACTAATAAAAGTCCGTCATTCTTCAGCGTTATAAAATCAAAGGCCATCAACATCATCGACGTCATCGGTTAAAAAAGAATGAAATGGCTCCATAATAGCGCCTATAAAAAGCGATTAGCCCTACATTACAGCAATAAGCGTTGGACGATAAATTAAATTGATTGCTAACACCGGCGGTCGTAAACCACACGGGAACTGAAATTGCTTCAAAGGTGCATGAAGAAGGGAAAAAACTCCCAACATCTTCTGTGGTTATAAATATGTTGGAATTTTAAGGGCATCGTATAATGAATAGGTACTTACTTATTTCCATAATACGTAGTTACATGTTTTCAATAAAGAGAAGAATTCCGATAAGTAAGTACCTTAGTAGTAATTTTTATAAATGCATTGTTCACTCTGTACGAAATTTGAGTCAATCGGACAAAAAATACGTTATCTCTGTTTTTGTTTTGTTTAAGCCCATCTATAGTTACGACTCTACAAAAAACTCAAATTAAGAGTTTCAGTAAGTTTTACTAATGTTTTCTACATTTTACCAACTGAAACATAACATTATCCTTCATATTCCCGGGTCTAAAATCACATCTCAACCTAATGGTTCCCAGAACGACAATAAGTCCAAGGTTACCATCACTCTTTAGGAAAACTTGGGTATAAACCACACTTGACCTAGCTATTCCACTGAAGGGTTAAATTATGCCCCTTGATAAAGTGTGTGTAAAAATATAATCTTTATAAAATAGAATATAAAATAAATAAATAAAATGAAATAAGCCTTTATTCACTGACTCTTATTGTACAGAGATTATATTATTATGTTATGTTGTTTTTAGTTTAAGTTTAATGCTTAGATCACACGTACCGAGTCCTTGGTACGTATAAACATAGCGCTGAGTGCTAGGTTAAGTGAGTGATGTAAGCTTTCACTGTCTCGGCCGGGTACTCGGTACGAGTGATCTAGCCATCTGTCAGGTTATCCTTCGACATAAGCCTATGTCAGAGGCCTATAAAATAGAATAGTTTAATAGAAAAAAAATATGAAAATTTATGGCATAAATGTAGTTTTTTCAAATTTCACTGTGTAGCGTAAATAGAAAGTAAAAACCATATACAACAGATATAGCATACCGTAACCTACCATAAGGTGAGGTTGTGGTCAAATGCTTTCCTATTTCAAATAAAAAAAAATTGTTTGTCTGTTAAGTTGGTTTATGGACGGTAGTTTAAAGTGACTACCAACGTAACGGGACAATGCGCATTACCGGACAATGAAGTCAACGGTTTCGTGCATGTAGCCGGCGTTCATCGATTTATTAGACGTAGTCACGTCAAAAAAAATGAGAGAAAATCTGCGAAATAAAGTTAAATTGGCTCAAAATTAAATCATGAATGGCTCCAACCAAAAGTGCTGGGTCTTTTTTACCCACGATACGAATAATAACTCAATCTCAAAAGGGTTGCGGTCGGATAAGCCGTAACTGAATGCAAATTCGGAAGTATCTTTTTCGAACCATATGGCTGACGTGACAACTATAAATTAAATCTTTTTTAAATTAACCACAAGGCGAATGTGTTTTTTTTTATTTACGGTGGCAGAAGGCGCTTTTGTTACCTTGCACCGAGAAAAATGAGTGAATTTGACGGTTTTTAAGGAGTCAAGTTGGAAAAAGAGATAATTATAGTAAGAACTTTCTTTGAATTATATTCTTGTGTACACGCCAGCGTTTACGCTTATAGCGTGTAAAGTCACCGAGTGTCATCGGCGTTTTTACAATCAGCTTGTTGACAATCTTTCCCAAAAGCTAACACGCTCACACGATAGCGTTTAAAAACGCCAACAATCAGCTTGTAAAAATGCTTTTGTGACATCGGCGCTGTACGACCAAAACTATAACTTTTCGTAATAGCAGAAATCTGTTTCATTTAGATAGAGTGAAGCATTATAAATACCAAAATGATAATAAATTATTCTCACTAACTAAAGTCTCATTTTGTAACAGGTGCGCCGGCGCAGATGTTACAACCAGAGTGATTTAAAACCGCAAATTGCAGCACTTGCTTCCGCTCGCCAAGCGTAAAATATTGGAGAGTAATAAGCGTAACTGAGATAGGATAATTATTTATTATATCATTCCTGAGATGTGGTAGGTGGTTAAGGGTTAACCCATCAAATTTTAACGTAAATAAAAACTCAATAATCAAGGTTTTAAAAGTCATACAAACACTGACTTCAATCGGACTATTCTAGTGACTGTACTGACAAGTCACAGGGAAGCAAAATACGCAATTTTGTTCACTTCAAAGACTTTTTTTTTCAGTTATTTTGATTTCAAAACCAAAGTACTGAACCGATTTTCATGAAATTTCTATGAGACCATTTTGAAATTGTATCCTTACAAATAAAATAATAATTTTTAAATCGGTTTTAACACAACAATGTTCAGAGGTTGTTGTTAGTAAAAAAAACACGCAATCGAATTGATAACTTCCTCCTTTTTTGATCGGTTAAAAAGTTAATCAATCAATCTCAATTTTACATTATGTTCTTGGTCAATTTTTAATCACCAGAAAAAAAATACACATCGTTAGTTGCCGTTACTGAACACAAATACGGCAAAAAAACAAAAAAAATTGCTTTATTTTTTATCAAAATAAATTTGATTAAAATTGGATAACTGTTACCGTGAGTCGTCTTCCTATGGATTTGCGCCAGGCGGTACCTTTAATTGATAACAATTTAAGTTTTATTCATCGTTTGGAAACCCCGGGTACCTTGCTTAGTTTGAGCTAGCTCGCAAAACCTCGGCTCAGGCGCCGCACTCGCTCCGCTATCATTCGGTCATTTTGTAGAAATTCTGACTGCACATATACAACGTAGTACCCCGTCTGCATTGCCCTTTTAATTTTTTTGGTAATTAAAAATTGGTGGTGTACAGATAAGCAAGATCTTATTTATTAATTTTTGTTAAAAATTAATATGTATGTTTACTATAATTCGATATGCAAAGACTCGTATTTTGTTTAACAAGTAAAATAAAACGTCAAAGACTCTTCCCTCAAATCCTGTAGGGGTCGAAAAGGACCCATTAAACAAAATAGCGTCTTAAAACAAAGAATGCGTCTGTCCGACGACTTTAATTGAATTAATTAGTCTTAAATAGCTTTTTAATTAATTCAATTAGTATTATTACTTTGAACTTTTATTTGCGCTCTTTGAGGGACGCTACGTAATAAAAGCTCTGCATCTGGTTTGTGACGTCATTAAACTGAAGGGTACTTCCGTAGCAAATCTAAACTGATTAATACTGCAATGATTTGTACCTACTATACTATAATATTATTTACATATCTTTTTAATTATTCTGAATATATTTATTTTAAGGCAATCCTTTTAATAGTTTTCGGGAGATTGCATAACAGAAACCCATGTATTTTGGGTAAATAATGGAGGAATTGTGCACGAAAGGAGCCTCAAGGCGCACTTGAAATACTTTCACTACACTAGTAAAAAAAAATCTGTTAAATAAACATTTTTACTTTTTTTACTTTTTACACTGGTCCGAAAGGAACTAGTGGCACGATAAGAAGAATGGAGGAATTAGGTAATTATCAAATTAGTTAAGGTTCTATTGTAATGAAGTAATTGACGACATAATTGGCCGAGTCGCAAGTGTGTTGGACTGTTACGCCGCTACCCGCTCCAGACCAAGCATTTGTGTGATCAATATTAATGTTTGTTCTGAGTCTGGGTGATTAATAATAAGTAATAATGATTTCTATGTATTTTTTTTACAATAAAAAAGTAAGATACTCACAAGTATTCTATCAGTTATCCGGTGCCCTAAGTACAAACTGCTTAGTTTGGGGCCGATGACTTTGTATAAAATATCCAAAATATGTAGGTATTATTTATTTGTTCAATTAATGAGTTTTATCTATGAATGTAATATTAAGGTATCAATCAAGACATTTCTACTCTATACGTTACGGTACGGGCACTCAAAAATTACCTTACATTCATCTAGACTAGACGGTGCAAATAAATTCTGAAACTCATTTTTTATGCAAACCAGCTTAGAACTGATAAAAATGAGAATCTTAAAAGAACTAGAACTTATCCATGCACGTGCTGTGACTACGGTCTAGCTCTAGATGCTCTAGACCAGGGATGGCGAACCAATAGCAAGCGTGTCCGTTATGGCACGCGACGGAATATTTTGGGCACGCCACCAATCACAATGTACACTTAGAGATGAAATGTACGAGTAGATTACCTACTAAGAAAAATTCGCGAACGGATGTAGGTTTATGCTTGGTTTTTTGAAGAGTTCAATTCACGTAGTTAAAATTATTTGTGGACACGTCTATGTCGTCATTCAACATTTCTTTAGAAAAATGGCACGTTGGTACAAAAGGTACGCCACCCCTGCTCTAGACTAAAGTCGAGCTGGTCGAAGGTGTCGCTACAGTTAATATCACTATGATAAAATTGAATTACGTCGTCTTCTAACGTACCTGAGAGGTAAGGATGGTGGAAAATTTTCTTCTTAAAACTGCAGCGGAAAATACTTTTTTATAAGAAAAATAATGGTTATGTATTGTCACCAGTTTGAGCACAAAATTATGAATGTTTATGATTATATAGCATTTTTTAAATAATTTCTATTTAATTTCACATATTTATTCAAAATAAAATTTTAGTAATAAATACGACACGCTCTAATAGCTGTTTCAACACTAGCTAGTTTTCTTGACATTTAAAAATTTTAAAAATGGCTTTTTTGCCCACCTTACAGGTCTTTCAGCTTGCAATTCAGGGTGAGTTTTAGCAGTAATTTATATAATGTTTCAGTATTGATCCTCGTTTTTAAAGGGATCTATAGTTCAAAAAATAACTTGATCTGTCAGCAGGTATTTAGAGTTTTAATATAAATTTAACTCAAAAATGTTAATACCTTTATACCAAAACAAGTTAAAAGCTATACAAATTATTCCATTATCTTGAAAAACTTGTTTTATTCCAACAAGAAATCATCTGGTTTTTCTTTATTATTCTTCACAAAGTTTCCAATTTGTTCCTATTTCTGTTTAAAGTTTTTTAATCATTTGTACGTCGTTTCACGGATGTCGGTGCAATTGTCGGGTGGACAAAGAGTGTTACCAGAACATAAACACTTTATTTTTGCCGCATGTAGAGTTTGGCATATAGTTTTCTCTCAAAAAGGTATAATGAAAAAATAACCAGTACCTATTCTATTCTCACAAATAGACATATTATTATGTCATCCTTAGGCATTTACTTTGCTACTATACTCACTTTTTTAGTTTAAGTTGGATATGTTACTTATTTTACATTGATGATTCGCCCCTATTTTTTTTTATAATTGGCACCTTTCAATAATTGTGTCCTGTCCCGAAATTGGACAAAAATACATGTTGCAGCTGGCAATACTGTAGCGTATCGCAAAAAGTTTAATTGTATCCTTCGTGTGGACAAGACAATTACACGCTTCTTTTCTCTGTAATACCCTGTTTTGTGTCTATTTTGTACAAGGGTGACTGCACTATTAGAATTAAAAAGTTTTGAAAGTGTCTTGTTGAATGTTAATGGAACCGTAGATGAAAATACTTTAATTGTAATTTTCAGAAAAAGCGTTTTGAAGTGAAATATAGGCACGATAAAATTCATGATTTATATTCAAGTAACTATCTATCTCCCAATTAATCACGCAAAAGTATTAAAAATGACAATGTGGGCCTTAGAAGACCCAAGAGTAAACCGTTTCACAAAATGCACCTAATCAGAGGGTAGGTATAATAGCTTATGTAATATTTAAATTTGAGGACGGTGCGGACCGAGAAAATGATAATTTTCACAATACCATTATAATTTTGGGGTTTTATGATACACTGCGGAGAAAAAGGGTTATCGTTGCGAGTTCCAAATTCACATTATTTGCATTTTGGTGTTATCAGATGGTAACGTTATAATATCACAGCAAATATAATGGTATCGCAAAATAAACTTACTAATCGTGTTAAATTTTTTAGCCGACTTCTAATAAACACAGTGATATGCTTAATAATATGTGATACATAATTAAATTTATACACTAACTACGAAAACTACGGTCAAGTGTGAGTTGTACTCCTTTTTTCAGGGTTCCTTCAACAGTAAACGCGATTTAAAAAAAATCGCAGAAACTCATTTCGATTTAGAATGTTATAGGTTCCTAAAACACGCTTTGAACAAAATAAGTAGGTAGACAAACACGTAAGGCGAAAGTAAAGAAAATTCAAGTAAAATGGCGCCCAGCCTATTCACGCATTCGCTTATTATTCCGCTCGCGTCCACAAAGATAAGTGCGCTCATATTCGCGGAGTGTAAGACCATCGTTATTCCTCATAAATTACGGCTGGCAATAAAATTATAATTCTTCCAATTCGGTGTTTCTACGTGATCTGTTGAATGTGGTTAGAATATTAGAGTTTTTTTTAAATGGTAAAAAAGGCTGGACTAGCTTTAAAAAACAATGCAGTCTTGTTGTTGAGACTACTGTATTAATGTGCTCTACGCACTTACATTGGCACTTTAAAAAAAAAATAACGATGTGTGCTTAACACAACACGAGAGAAGTGAAAACTTCAACCTTGGTCGACCCGACCCGATTTAACCCGAACGAGCGTTACATATCCGAGCCTAACGGCTCTGTCTCATAAATACACTCAAAATAAATTGCTGAGTGCGCCTAAAGAAGTTCTCACTTCTAAAATATGATACATTTACGGTATTGAAATGTATTATGCAGTTTTACGTACTTTTAGAGTAATTTAAGAAGTTAACTTTTACGTAATCTGGGCGAGTTACGTTCTAAGGCAGCTGTCAAAAAGTGATTAGAATGTAAATAAATTAGTTTACGTATAAGGAGTAATATGAAGATCATAATGAAATATTTTTTATACGTAGAACAATTTTTAAAGAATTTTAATATTTTATGGAGCTTTGACATATCAAAAGCAATGTATACCGATCATTTAAATAATAATTGCATTTCAACATCACTTTGAATGCGGATTTGTTAAATTAATGCGGAACTCCAATTAACAAAACGATAATTATTTGTTTAATAGTTTACTCATTATTCATACGAGAATTTTATTGCAATAATTAACTAAGGATTAAAGTTTCATTTGATTTTATATACAAACTTTTGCTCTGATTTTGTCTGATTTGCACTTTTTTATACTAATGCTCGGCTATGTTACGCTCGTTCTGTCATGTGTCTGTATCTGTCTTAAGCATCGATGACACAAAGCTAGTTTATAAGCTATAAGCCGGCGAGTTTAAAAGCTAGTGAGTGAGCAAGTTAGCTTTCGGGAAGAATTGTCTAGCAGATTGTAAAAAAGCCGACGACACGGGTCGAGTTTGCAATCTACAAGCGAACTCGCTGGCTTGTAGCTTGTAAACTAGCTCTTTGTCATCGACGCCTCAAGCATAACATAACTGTGTGCATATTTTATGATGGTGTGCGAGATTATTATAGTGAGCGTTTACATGAATAAGATTTGTTAGGCGCGTGTGCAATGCGTGTTTACCTCGTCTCCCGTCAAAAATGCAAGAAGATTATATTAGCAGATTCTGACTTATAACCCCTCCTTTTGCTGGATTCTCGAAGAGCACAATATACACGGTCAATTTTTAATCACCAGAAAAAGAAAATGCACATGGTCAGTTGCCGTTACTAAACACAGATATACCAAAAAAACTTGAAAAAATTAAGTCTAATTTTTGTCATTTTTTTATTTATTAAAAATGGATAACTGTTACCGTTAGTCGTTTTCCTATGAATTTGCATCAGGTGGTACCCTTTATTGCTAATAATTTAAGTTTTATTCATCGTTTGGCAAACCCGGGTACCTAGCTCGAGCCAGCTCGCAGAAGCTCGGCTCGAGCGCTGCACTCGCACCGTTGTCACTCAATCATTTTGTAGAAATTCAAAATTCTGACTGCACAGATACAACGTAGTACCCCGTGTGCAATTGGTACTGGTAATTAAAAATTGGTGGTGTATATATTTTTCCGAAAATAAAATCTTAAAAATTTAAATTCAAATCCAGTTCTCCGTCATATTTCACCACATTATAAATTCCTTGCCATATGAATAAACTGAGCCACGGGCCGTCAATTATAGTAGGGTCCCGCGAGCGCCCTTCCGCCTCTAACCAGAACTGATGGCTCCCTAGGGACCTGCTCTATTTGTGGTGACCCTAGCTTTAAAACTGTTAGTATTATGAACGAAGCGGTGAGCAGTGCCTAACTAGTACCTACCTATGTATGTGTTGTGCGCGAATAGCCTGTACCAACTACTGAACATGTCGTCAGAATAAACATTCAAATGCTCCCAAAATCCGTGTTGTTATTTACACAACTACAGGTCATGGACCCAGTGACGTGAAGAACTAACGATTAAGTGTGAAGAACTAACGATTGTGTGAAGAACTATCGGATTTGCAGTGATAAAAAGTGAAACTTTGTAGTAAACAACTGCGTACAGTACGCCCAAGACAATCAGGGATTGCGCGCTGCATTTACTCGCGTTCCCTACAAGTTGCGGTTGAACTTGTGTGACTTTGGGTACTCGTGGACATTTGTGATAAACAACTTCGTGAAAAACAATTGCAATATTTTGTGTAGTTGTTATTTCGATGTTTTCGTGCTGCTGGAGTTGAAGAAACTTCATGATGGCTGCTTCTATTAGAATTGATCAACTTACTGGCGATAATTATGATACATGGAAGATTCATATGCGAGCTATTTTGAAGAAAAATGACTTGTGGGAATATGTTTCCGGAGCTTTGACCAAACCAGCGATTATTGATCCAAAGTATTTAGAATGGATGAAATTGGACGGGAAAGCTGAATCTGATATTTTGCTGGCCGTCAGCCCCAGCGAGTTGGTGGCGTTAGATGGTTTGGAAACTTCCAAAGCGATATGGGATAAACTGAAGTCTATGTATCAGTCCAGTGGGCCTGCCAGGAAAGCCTCCTTATTGAAGAAACTTGTATTGACACGTATGCAGGAAGAAGACGACCTGCGGAAGCACATCGCGGATTTTTTTGACGCTGTAAAGAAGCTCAAAGAAATCGGTTTGGTGGTGATAGATGAACTTTTAGCTATCTTGCTACTTTATAGTTTGCCAGACTCGTTTGCTATGTTTCGCACGGCGATGGAGTCGCGAGATGATTTACCTAAGACTGAAATGTTGAAAGTGAAAATCCTCGAAGATTATGAAGGCAGAAAATCTAAAGTGGCGGACCAGGGAGCTATGTTCGTCAGGCGCACCAACACAAATGCCAACCAGCAGAAGAAGAATAATAATTCTAATGATAACAACAGCAACAATAGTAAGAGTAAAATTGAATGTTACCGCTGTGGACGTCGTGGGCATTTGGCGAGAGAGTGTAAAACGAAGAATGTCAATAAGCAGAAGCAGAGCGCACAGAAAATAGAACGAAGTGGTGATGGTGAGCAACCGACGACAATGTTTAGCACAACCGAAGAGGTTATGATCAGTGAGAAAAAGAACCCTATTTGGTGTATCGACAGTGGATGCACGGGTCATATGTGCAATGAGAAGCACATGATCGAGGGTTTCACGCGGCTGGACTCTGAGCTAAATTTAGCTAATAATGAGAGTACACAGATTACTGGAACTGGTAAGGTCAGTATTTCAGTCGACACGGGTAGCGAAGAGCGCCGGGTAGACATTCAGAATGTATTCTACGTGTCAGACTTGAGAACGAACTTGCTATCAGTAGCAAAAATGACAGATCGCGGGTTCGAGGTTCGTTTTAAGAAAAACGAGGCCATTGTAGTGGATAATAATGAGAAGATTCACATGAAGGCTGACCGGGTCGGTAACTTGTATCATGTTCGAATGAGTAAGAACGATGTAAACAATGTTGAGGTGGTAAAGAAGCCCATAGATATTTGGCATGAACGCCTGGGGCACCTCAATGAACGAGATTTGAAAGCAATGTCAAAGAGTGGCCTTGTGCATGGCCTGACATTCAAAGACAGTGAAAAATTGTCGGAGTGTGAAATCTGTATAAGTGAGAAACAGACTTGCACGCCTTTCAGTAAGGGCAGTGATGATCGCACTAGCGAGCTATTGGAAATAGTACACACAGACGTGTGTGGCCCTATGAAGCATCAGTCTTTTGGCGGGAAAAAGTATTTTGTCACTTTCATCGATGATAAATCAAGATGGTGTGAAGTCTACTTCATTGCGAATAAAAGTGACGTCCTGCGAGTTTTCAAGGAGTACAAGGCCTACGTGGAGAAGTTCACGGGGAAGAATATTAAGAACCTACAATCTGATAATGGCCGAGAGTACGTGAACAATGAGTTCGATGATTTTTTGAAGAAAGAAGGAATCAAGAGAAGACTGACAGCGCCCTATACGCCGCAACAGAACGGCATATCTGAGAGGAAGAACCGAACGCTGATAGAGATGGCGCGATGTATGATGCGTCAGGCAGGGAGCCCTCCTGCGTTCTGGGCTGAGGCAGTTCATACTGCGAATTATATACGGAACCGATGCCCAACTACAGCGCTGAATGGTGAAATACCATTTACAGTATGGAAAGGTAAGAAACCTACTGTGATCTATATGCACGTGTTTGGATCGAAAGCCTCCTACAAGAATAAAGGCGCACAGAAAGGAAAATTCGATTCTAGCTCTGAATTGGGAATTTTCATGGGATACGATGTTCAATCGAAGGCCTATAGAATACATGATCCTAAGACCAGAAAGATAATAGTGACACGTGACGTCAAATTCATGAATGAAACGGCGTTCAGGCATGAGTACAAAGAGATACTTGATGAAAAAGAAAGTATGGATGATGAGATATTGATTGACCTGAATAAGCCTAGCGTGAGTCACGAAGAACTGGCAACGGACGATGAAGAAGAGCGAAGAGCCCCTCTGAAAGCAAGAAGAGATGGACTAAGAACAAGAAGATCTTTAGAAAACGTACACGATTCAGTTGAAGACAGAGATAGAGGGATGCGACTAAGAAAGCGACCTTCAACAGTTTCGTGGGATAGATTGATAGAACCCCCGAAACGAGGTAGGGGAAGACCAAGAATAGTTCGAACTGGTTTAGTGGGAAGACCACGTAAAGAATATAGACTGGTAAACGATGCAAGAGAAAATGAGTCCGAAGACGAAGAGGATAGCACAATAGGATACATACAGCTAGCTGGAATAGCGACTATTGAACCGATGACATGGAATGAAGTCGAAAAGACTAGTGAAGTGGACGCATGGCGGAGCGCTTTAGAGGATGAGTACCTAGCTCAAATCAAGAATAGCACATGGGAAATAGTGCCTCGACCACCGAATCGAAAAGTTATTGGAAGTCGATTCGTGTTTAGTACCAAGACTACTGGTAAAAAAGTAAGGCTCGTCGCGAAAGGGTGTTCACAACGGCCAGGGGAGGATTTCCACGAAACTTCTTCTCCAGTCGTGAGATCGTCATCGATAAGACTCATAGCTGCAGTGTCAGCAGAATTCGGACTAGATATCCATCAAATGGACGTGGTGACAGCTTACCTCAATGGATCACTAGAAGAAGAGGTGTTTATGGAAGTACCTGACCAGCTACGCGATGTTATAGACAGAATACTCGCAAACCAAACGATTGGAACACAAAGAAAGATCTTGCGTGACAAGAAAATGATTCAGACAGCTAAACGCTGGAATAAAGCCCTGAATGAGTGTGAAAATAGTGTGTGTGTGCTTAAGAAGTCTCTGTATGGTTTGCGTCAGTCTGGATTGCAGTGGCATAAAGAGTTAGTAAGGAAATTGATGAGTGTTGGATTTGAAGCCTTACCTCAAGATCCATGTGTATTTGCAGCGCAGAAAGGTGAGCGAATGATGCTTATTGCTATTTATGTTGATGATATTATTTTGGCAACTAATGATGATGTGTGGTTGCGTGATGTGAAAAGGCAGTTGTCTAATGCATTCGAGATGAAAGACATGGGGAAGATAAGTAATTGTCTGGGGATTGAGTTTACTCGTGATGATGATGACAGAGTGTACCTAAATCAAAGTGTGTATTTGGAAAAAGTGTTGGACCGCTTTGGTATGAGTGAGTGTAAACCTATAATGACCCCTATGGATGTGAATGTAAAGTTAGATAAGCCTGAGTGTGTGAAAGATGATGTGATGAGTCAGTATCCTTATCAAAGTATGATCGGTGCCTTGATGTATTTGGCCGTATCTACGAGGCCAGATATTGCCTATGCCGTAAATTATCTCAGTCAATTTAATACGAACTATGATGTTGAGCATTGGAAGGCAGCGAAGCGTGTGTTGAGGTACCTAAAAGGGACGTCTGACTATGGTCTGATGTATGAAAGAACTGGTTTGCCGTTATTCGGTGTTGTTGATGCAGACTGGGGTGCGAATGCGATTGATCGTAAGTCCTATTCTGGTTTTGCATTTATCTTAGCAGGTGCTCCAATCAGTTGGGAAGCACGAAAACAAAGGACAATAGCATTGTCGAGCACGGAAGCCGAGTACATGGCACTTTCCGAAGCTACTAAAGAAGCCATGTATTTACGGGATGTGTTGAGTAATGTTGGAATGGAATGTGAGTGTGTGACATTATTCAATGACAATCAAGGTGCTATTAAGTTAGCTCAAAGTAGGAACTATCGCTCGCGTACAAAGCACATAGACGTGAGGCACCACTTTATTCGAGATATGTGCGAACAAGGTGTTATAGATCTTAAATACTTATGTACAGATAGAATGCCTGCTGATGTTTTGACCAAAGGTTTGAATGGAACAAAGCATCATGAATGTATACATAATCTAGGTATGATGAATGTGTGTGAGATTTAAGAGACTCGCTCACTACTTCGAGGGGAGGTGTTAGTATTATGAACGAAGCGGTGAGCAGTGCCTAACTAGTACCTACCTATGTATGTGTTGTGCGCGAATAGCCTGTACCAACTACTGAACATGTCGTCAGAATAAACATTCAAATGCTCCCAAAATCCGTGTTGTTATTTACACAACTACAAAAACTAACACGGTGTATTATTTAATGTAAGATAATAAGGCAGAAACTACAAAAAAAAATTATATTTATCTTACCTTGGTCAAAGAATAAGTAATATTATGCCTTGGTGACATTAGGTGTACATATTAAATCTAATGCCACCAAGGTTAGATAATAATTATAAATATGTTTTTCTTTGTAGTTTCTTCGAATAGTAGGTACCCCAAATTCGCTCGTTCGAAGAAAAAATCTGTCGGCAAGGTTTGATACATGAAACTTGTTTGGATTGAATTGGATTTTTTACTACACTTTGTAATTTTAAGGTATTAAAAAATACCTATCTATATAACTCCCAGATTGAAAACGTTCCATATATATTTTGGAAGTTGGCTAATATCTCTATAATTCTCAAGAGCTGGCAAGCGAGGTTATCGCTCATGAGGTTTTCGACAAATCGTAGTCAGAGTGCAAAGGTAAACTTCATCAACGTTTTCATCGAAATGTAACTTCCACACGGTAGCCCTAACATTCAACTTTTTGACTATCGTATTCGTATTGGATTCATCTCAAAGAAGTACACAGTTTGAAAGACGTTTTGAAAAAAATCTTAATAAAGAAGGGACCCTTCTGTTGCGGCTTTAAATGCGGTTTATGATTAGCGGATTAACCAAGCGGATTCGCTGCTCATGTTTTGTTTTTTGCAGCGCGTGTACGCGCGAAAACGCTCGTTGTTGTTCGTACCGACATACCGCGAGAGAAACTGAAAGTACTAGAAAAAACAGACCATAAACGCTGGTATACGTGCGTTCGGCTTTTGAAGTTTCTCAAGCACCAATCCGTACGTATACGTGGGACAAAAATACTCTAAAATCTAAATAGTCTGAAACCGCTGTAATACGATTACGCTTGTCAAAAAGTTTGGTGATAGAGCTATATTGCAATTCGTTTCGCGTCGATCTGAGCACTTGATAGCAATTAAATTGGTATCGCAAACTCTGCATAGGCTTCCGCATTTTCACGAGTGTGCGTACAAATATAAAGTAATAAATTGAATTTTCAGGCAGAATTGCAAAAATGTTGTCGGAAGCGATAGGTGCCGAGAAATTGACAAACAGGTAAAACGTTTATTTACGAGTTTCACTTTATTTATAGGTACTAAAAAAATTTTTAGTATGACTTGCCATTTTTACCATGTCTTCTAGAGGGCGCTATATTGAATTTATTGTGACGTTACATAACCGGCGGACGAGACGCTTCTAACGACACCTCATTCGTCAAACTATGATAAG
Organism: Lobophora halterata; assembly: GCA_932526365.1. Taxonomy (NCBI): domain Eukaryota; kingdom Metazoa; phylum Arthropoda; class Insecta; order Lepidoptera; family Geometridae; genus Lobophora; species Lobophora halterata. Next base: position 11,379,619 of record OW052001.1, read on the forward strand.
AATTTTGGAAGATATGAGGGAACCTTCGAGAATCTAGCCAAAGGAGACGTTAATGCAAGGCGTAACCCCTCGTTTGGCCATATAACCTTCTTGGCCATTCACGTTAACTAAAACTATACGCTGTATTTGATAACTGTGTGCATATTTTAAGATGGTGTGCGAGATTATTATAGTGTGCGTTTAGGTACATGAATAAGTTTTGCTAGGCGCCTGTGCAATGCGTGTTTACCTCGTCCCCCGTCAAAAATGGCAGAAAATTATGTTAGCAGATTCTAACGTATAGCCTCTCCTTTTGCTGTTGCATTCTCGAAGACATAATAGTGAAGAATAATGAAAATTATAGCAAGGCATATTATGATATATTTTCTATACAAGTATTCATCTCATAGAAATATATTATAGCTGCGTGTGCGGTCGCTTGAATATTTGTATAGAAAATATATCGTAATATGCCTTGCTATAATCATATTAATATTTATTATAGCTACGTGTGTGACGGGCTTTTCGAATAAGTTTAACCCTTAAAAAGTTAAGTAAGTCACGCAAAATACAACATTCTCAGTGCCTCATCAACAGATTTTATTGTGGCCATAAAAGTGTAAGCACATTACAGTCGTAAGTTACAGTGTAACGCTGTAAAGTACAATGTTGAGTTCGTGGAAGCTTCCGGAACGACTGCGCTAATCACGTGGAAGGTGTCGTAAATATGTAGAGCTGAGAGCTTCTACCAGCTTTCTCTACCGGGAAGAAAATTCTTTGGTTCAGACCTTCGGAGGTAATAGTTGGTAATAGTCTCTTTTGAGAAGAACAAGTATTTTTTTGGACACTGCAATTCTAAGTTAGTTAAAGCTGTTAGGAAAGTCTGGTCTGTCCCGACTCTACTTTTAAAAACAAATATTATCAAAATTATTAAACCATAAGTTTTTTTTATTATTGGTTTGCCGCGACCGTTGTCGCTCTATTAATTGTGCTCGCCACTTGGACCTATGCGATTAGAGTTCCTCACTAAACCCTGCCGCTATGATGAACTGCAGGAGTTTTTTGTGAGAAAGCTCAACTAACTCATCAGGGCTTATTATGTGTTTTCCCAGATAAATACTGCGCTTATGCATTAGCGGTCCACATTCCTTCAAAAAATGAAGGGGCGTTTCATCTGCCTCATTGCATTTCCTGCAGGAGCGCGTTTTGCTTAGCTTTCGGTTGAACATGTGCTTATTCAAGCAACAATGTCCTGTTAAGGCTCTTACAATTATGCGCAAGTCCTATTTAGAGCCAAGACCTGATTGGTGCCAGCAGGCCCAGCAGTGGGTAAAGTCAGTTTGTGGATGATGATGATGAATTGTAAGCCCATTAATTTAAAATTACATTGTTTCAAAAATATTAATTAAAACTGTGATACAATAATTTCGGCCATAGACATTGTTTACTCAACATACAATACATCTAGAGGAAGACCAAAATCTTATTTAGGAGCCTGCTATAAAAATTCAAAATCGTCAAACAGTTAATTAGGTATTAAACGAGTCCTATAGGTACTAATTTTGGAACAGAAATCCTGTAACAAGACGGTGTAGGTGTGATATTTTTCCACATCCAATTCAAGGCGACACCCATCAGGGTATGGATAAACAACGCAACAAGAGAACTTGAGACAAATTTGAAAATCTAAAACTAAAACTACGTTTCTAACCGCCTTCAAAAATGGAAGCGGTTCTCAGTCGGTTGTTATTTTTAATGTGTGTTGCCTCAGAACTTTATCATTTATCGACCGATTTTTGTTTGAAAGGATATAATATGTACTTTCAGATTGGTCCCATGGCAATTTCATTAAAATCGGAAGTGCACGAAAGTATCCTCTGCGAGGCGCACTCGGAATCCTTTCACCGCACTGGTTCGAAAGAATTAGTGATACGATAAGAAGAAGAAGATTGAAATCGGTTTAGTAGTATAATTTTTAAGTCAAATAATTAAGTACTCTTCTCAGAAACCTTTGCTACCTACTAATAGTGTCATTGTATAGTTAAAAAACCTTTCTTTACCACACTGGTTCGAAAGAACTAGTGACAAGATAAGAAGAAGATTGTATTGTAACGAAATAAAAATATATACATAATGTATCTCATCTTATTTTAATCGAATAGTGGAGCTACGGAACCTTTACACTTAGCTTAATGATTGTACACTTAGCTTAATTATTTTTAATTTAAATATAAATTATTTTTTAGTTTTGTAGACATACATCAAATTGTTATAAAATAAGGAGAAGACTCAAGTTCCTGAAATACAGCATTTTGCTAGTTTGGGAACCTGTGGATTCAAAAATTTTTGTAAATCTTATTATGTCTCAATATTACTATTACTATTACTTTCTCTCTGGTTCATAGTCTGCGTAGTCTCACTACCGGTGTTTTTTGTGCGCCACCTAATTAACACCACGTGTGAACAGATACACGGTTGAGGAGGGAATTATTCATAAATTCGCTTCTATTTATATCATTACTGTCATCGACGGAGATGAAGAGTGTAATTAATGAACTTACTACTCGGGCGAATAAACATGACACCTGGCTCGAATGACGTTTGTGCAAAGCACAGCGTGGAATTGGATAATCTTGATAGAGAAGCTATCCTGTAATACTTGGTAATGATAAGTAATGATAAGGCTTCGCAATTAGAGGAAGAAGAAACACGGGACGCATCAAGTTCCAAGCGAGAGTGGCAGCCAGGTGGCATGTTCATTCGCTCGAGTACATACCTACTCGTTCATCTATACTTTTTCAAATCAAATGCCGATTCATCCTAGTACGAGTTTATTATATAGACCAGGAGACCTTCCTTCGCCCTTCCCTCTTTTTACTAATTGTCAAGTGTTTCCTCGTATTTTATCAAGATGGCACTTTAATTTTCTTTATTAGCCTAAAAATTAACACAAACTCTTCCTAAAATAAGTAACAAAACTCATAATTTTCTGTGTCCCGTTTTCATTACACATTATTGCCTAAATTAGGAAGGATAAACCGTAATAAAACGACAAATTATTTCGTATAGAAAAGAAAGGACCCGGGTTTAAAATTTTGGGTCCAATTTATGACATGGCCAAGACTCGAGTCCGGCCTAAAAGGAATTTTATTAAGTGTCATTAGTCCATTTAAAATGCAGAGGGTCTATTTATGCGCCCAGCAGGGATCTTGAGGTATGGCGAGATTTTAAGTTGTGGTAGTTTAGTGTTGGGCAATGCGGTCCTTTTATTTAAGACTGACCACTGTAAAGCCTGACTAAACATAGTTTACCTACAACTCATGTAAAATTTAGCATTCCAAATCTCAAAAAATACATAAGTTTTTTGAGATTAGGAATGTATAGACGCATGCGACATTTATAAAAAAAGATTTTTAGAGATTTAAACTGATGAAATGTAACTTTTCAGATATATTTTTCTTCGATATTAATAGAGGTTAAATCGGGATACAAAAGTAAATAAATACTTACATAATTAATACACAACGACTTTTCATTAAGGGCTATGAAAACTTTAGGCTTCTATCTAGATTTAAGCTTGGCTTAGTTTGGACCCTAAAATACGATTTACTTAATACTTAATTCAATTCAATTTTATATTTGACTAAAAAACAAGCTTAATAAAATACAATAAAACGTTATTATTTTAATTAAATACATTATTTACTGTTCAGTGTCCTAAATTTTAATCGTTGAAAAACCAAACCTTCATGCTTCCACAAGACCGAGACAGCAAGACCAAGACCGGTCCCCACTCTATCACTCGTGGATTACCCAGCTGTGAATCCAATCGCTATCATGTTGAGATCGTAATGAATTTGTTGTGTTTCTCGTTTACGTGTTGTTATGGCGTTGTTGAGTAATCAGCTTTATTTTGTTAATTGTTCAGTATTATTGATGTTTTTATTACAGCATAAGCTAACTACTACAATCTATATATAGGTATATTACAAAATTTACAAAAGGAAACAATTGGGCCACCCATAGACCATTGCAAACGATCTATAGGTAGCTCAACTGCTCCAACTCGATACCCGATTGCCTCTTTGTATAGCAAGGCTTATTCTTTGGCCCAGATAGCTGCCAGCCCTCTGATCACGCGTCGCTTCGACCAGACGCTCTGACAATATTTTAAAAACGCGGAAGGCTCCCATTCCCCATGGACCTAGGGTCTCGACCCCAAAGGGCTCAAACATGTAGGACCTATCAAGACCTACATATTTACGCCGCTTGAGACTACAGTATTATTGATTGTATAATTAGACTGAACTACAAATTAGGCTTGAAGCGAGGCGCATGCCATATTAAATTATCATTATTTGGTGTCAAACGTAATTTTTGTATTGTTTGAAACATTCATTGTGTTGAATGGAGTTATTCTATCGACGCATTTTTCGTTATTTACGAATCTCGCATACGAATGGCGTCAGTTTACGAAAAGTGCTTCAGCCCATCAAAATTTGGATACGCCATCTGAACGTTGATGGGATGAGGCACTTTTGATCTTTACATTACATTGGATGTCAACTATTTGTAGCGGTAGAGCATTGAAAAAATATAATGAAAGTATAAATGCCTAAGTGGTAGAGCTAATTTTTAGCCAATTTAGTCTTGAGTGATATAACTATAACTATTTTGTAATAGTGTTTTTTGATAATTTTATATATAAAAAATAATAAAAATGTTTCAACAATTCACACGAAGCCATCTAGCCCCAAACACAGTTTCGGATTGGATTTAAAACTGTTAGATATATCCATGCATGTTTAAATTGAACACAAACAAACCGGAAAAATTGTTTATTTGCAGCGGAAAAAGAGAAAATAGATTAAAAAAGCCTCGAGCTAAAAGGACTTGTGAAGGCATGCAGATTAAAAACACTAAAAACTGTTTTTCACTCTTTTGAAACAAAGTGTACAATCTCGCCTTTGCCGGGCGTTCCATGGCTTCGTTTAGAACAGACTTTGTTTTGAACGAGATTTCAATTTACTTAGCAGCTCGGTTGTTACCTACTATTACGGTGTTTTGTGCTTATTAGTTATAGTACGATGACACGGCTTTTTTACACGCCAGCGACTTCGCTTGTAGCGTATGAAGTCGCCCAGTGTCATTGGTGTTTTTACAATCTGCTTGTTGACAATCCTTTCCAAGCGCTAACACCAAAGAATAAGTAATATTATGTTTTATTATATACCATACTAACACGTTCACACGCTAGCGTTTAAAAACGCCGACAATCGGCTTGTAAAAAAGCTTGTGTATCTTCGATGCGTTAGTAAAATTTTTGAATTTGTTTGGGATAACCGGCATATTATAATACGAAGAAGCATAGGAAGATCCGAAGATAGGACTCATGGCGCGCCTTGGAAGAGACATACGTCCAGCAGTGGACTGCTATTATAAGTTAATGATGATGATTAAGATTAAAATCGTAGCAGTAAATAACTGTGTGTTTTTTTTAATCTACTGACTTCTAACGACTTCTATAGCCACAACGAAAATGTACTGAAATTTATTTGTGATTATATTTTTCAAATAAATTGACGTTAAAAAAGGGACACAAACAGAATCAAAACGGAATCCAATCAGGCAATCACTTAAGGCCTTAAAAAAATAGGAACGGTGAATTAGGAAGATTTTTTTTTTCTTTCGAAGCACCTAAGTTCTTCGGTTTTGGCTTCACATCAAAGGTATATAGCCAGTGTCAAGTAATTGGAGAGATTATTTTGTCATAAGTCAGAGTCGTTAAGTCAAGTCATGCCCCTGTAAAGTAGTGGTGGTTGCGACTTTACTAGAGGCTTCTATGGAGTTTTGGAGACAACACGAAAAGTCACGTTTTACAGCATTACACTATTCACCAACACTCATACACGTTTACGAGCACTTAATGGATAAAAAAAACACCGTTTTTACACTTAAACACTCAAAGTTATACAAGTTTTGTCAATTAATTTAATGCCGCCAATGCGCCATTTTTCATGTTCCCGCCAAAACTCATTAGGAAGATTTAATAGTACAACCTCACGAAATGTTTTAATATATTTTTAGTTTTGATAGTTTAACATAAAGGAAAGAGATTGGAAGAACAGTTTTCACAGAGGAAAAGATCTCGTTATGGTTACTAAGATTCTGTATGAATTTGTGACAGTGAGAATGATTTACAACAAAACAAAGAAAAGAAAAAAAAAGTCTTGCTATCCCATTTTTTTTTCTCCGTGTTACATCAGTCAATTTATATATTCCAAAATGTAAAAATGTGGGAGCGAGATAGTAGATAGATTCCTGGCCTTAAAATCAGTAATATCCGTATCTTTAGTAAAGTGGAACGCTCGACGAATTAGGAACTTAGAGACACACAAGTTTGGTAATTCTCTCCAGTATTATTGGTGAGAACCAAATTGAATCCATATAAAATCGGTCGAATTATCCGGAAAGCCTGGCCTAATCGTTCAGGTCTTGGGGTCTGCAGCATTTCGCGCCATCTCAGGGCACAGGTTAACGCGATGTGGGAACAGCAGATCCGGAGCCATTCTCACGACACGGTACACAATGTAGCACACAGTATAGACACTCGATAAGATACCTAAAATTAAAAAAAACAAGCGAACCTCACAGTTGTCGCATAATCCTGAATTCATTGATAATTCATAATGATGTGTACCATTTGATATCTCATTTGTGACGTCACGGTCGTCAGCTGACTGGCCGTACCTGCGTTAAAGTTAATCTATTTAAAATAAACTAAGTGCTTCTCAGTGATTGAGTTTACTTAAAATAATAAAATAAATCACAGTGAACCGATTGAGATAATAGGTTCAAGTTAATTGTGCTTAATAGCTAAATAATTCAGTGTTTTCCTTTTAACTTGTGAGATTGACAGAAAGCGAATGGAAAGATGTTACACATCAATAATAGCCTACTTCATTAACAATCGCATAGTAGGAGTACGGATTAATTCGCCCTTAATTTTGACCACACGAAGAAAATCTTTTCATCAAAACCTTTTTTGAAACGTAAGGTTCACTCTTAAAAAAAAGGTTGGATTACGAGATTTCTTACAGTTTTCTTCAGACCCTTATTCCTCAAAAATTCCTAGACTGACCTCGTTCACATACAAACTTGTTTTTTTTTAAATCTCTGTCTTGGCTAAATGATATTGATGCTACTAATGAGTAAATTGTTTTCAAGGCTCATTTATAGCTAATTTTATTACCTTACTTTATGTTTTACATCAAGAAAATGCATCAAATGTTAAGGATTTTCTCTCTGTATCACGAAAGTTGGGTTTTGTAAAATTATAATCATAACACACCACAGTAGTTTATATATTTGTCTATACTGTTTCAATTTTATCCTATGCCGTGCCGCTTGAAATTCATTTGCATTCGGAACAATAATATCGGTCGATCTGACCACGATTTATGCTCAGACGAAACAATGTGCTCTGTTTATACTGATGCTTAGATGTAGCACAATGTTGCAGCCTCCGTGGGTGCAGGTACCTAGGGTTAACTAGGTTCCATCCGGGTCAAATTTAGTAGCTATTATGATACATAGACCCGCGTATCACAGGGTTAAATAAAAATAAATATTTTGGACTTTACACTACGCTATCTAGCCCTAAACGCATAATATTACCTGTTTTAGCTAGTAGTTTTTCTAGTTATTTGAAAAAAAAAAACAAGATTATATTTTTTTTTTATATACTGGACATTTCACACAACGTTTTCTAGCCCCAAACTAAGTAGAGCTTGTACTATGGAAAACATATTATAACTGATAGAATACTTAAATACTCTTTTTGTAAATACATTCAGTATTCTATATGCATGGAAAACACCCAGACCCAGGATCAACACCGATGTTCATCACAAAAATGCTTGCCCCAAAGCGGTAATCGAACCTGCAACACTCGGCGTAGCATTCCAACCAGCAACTTCACTATCCGTAGATAGAGATCTTCTGGTCAAAAAATTTACGACCTCCGTTATCGCCGCCCTTACTAAGACCAATCGATCTCGTAGGTGGAGGCGCGTGCATTTTTAGACTGAAATATCTTAACCACATGCGTATTTAATGAATAAGCTGCTGCCTTCTTGGTATTGAGATAAAAAGGATCAGAAATAATATTTAACAAGTCGGTTACCTAAGCACTTTTAAATAATTTCTCCCCAAAAGTCCTGACCTTCACAGTTTTTTCATGTTTCAAAGTCACGGAGTTGTACATGTTTTCCGAACAAATACTACAGCATGTCCTCTAGGCATAGTCAATACTCAGCATTTACATTCTCCGCGCAAAAACAAATTCGCAACAAATACTTCGCATTGTCGGACTTTAACTTGAACACCCTAGGGGCTATTTTCGCTTGTCGTGATAATTTTGCAAAAAGTTTATGGAAGGGTTTTTAGACCCTGAGGGCGTAAACTTATCGAGAGCTCGCAAATAGAATTTTTATAGTAATAGACGTGATGGTAGGTGAAATCTTATTTTCATATCTTTTGAGAGCGGAAAGTGTCTCGCTTGTTCATAATCGGTATAAGGTTACCGGGGTAACGAAATCAATATTCTGGTTTCGCTGAGGTAATTTTCAATTTCCTTAATAAGTTGGAGATATTTTCCTCGATTTACATTGTGTGGGTACAATTCCATAGGTAGAGTTAGTAGTAAATTTTCTTCAGGCCTTTGTTGTACTACTTCTTAGTTCCATTTTAAGTCTTGATTTGACTTCTTCAAGAAATATATACATATATATATATTTTTATGTTTGTTACATCTGAACTTTGTTGTTTACGAATCGATTTGAAAAAATCTTTATATGAGAGAATATACTTTCATTTTATAGAAATCGGTTTAGTAGTTTAGGTTTTAAATCAAAATAACTGAAAAAAAGTGAACAAAATTGCGTACTTTGCTTCCCTGTGACTTGTGAATGGTACCTTTTTTTTTTTTTACATGGGGAAATCCTCATGGATGCCCACCGCCCTTGGGGGAGGGCGGAGGGGTATGTCGGACTCGTACCGACTAAAACCCCATGGTGGCCGACCTCTGCGCATTAGAGGGGCCCCGGGATATCTTAACGAACACATACCGGTGCCCCTCCCGCACGTTGCCTTTGAGGCCCGTCCCGGGGAAGGCTTGCGCCAACCCCAAGTTCCGCTTGCAGTGCACGCCACTAGTGCACTGCAGCCATCCCTGGATTTGTCAATGGTACCTACGGTCACTAGACCTATCCGATTGTAAATTTTGCAAAATTTTGGTTGTTGTATGTTTTTGTAAAACTTTACTTATGTACATTTTGTATCATAGATTGTAGTACCTATCTAACTTAAGCTGTAATACATTTATTTAATAAGTTGAAAAAATATACTCAACTACTTTACAACGGATCCACACGATAAACACGTAACATAACCCGTAGGTGTAACGCAGTGTAACGTAATACCTGCGACGTGTGGTTTTGAGTTATAACCTCTTCTACGTGGCTCCCTTGTGAGACACCGATGCCTCCTACAGATTACAGTTCTTTGAAAAACTGATATTCTTTATCAGTGCTAGGATTGAATGACGAGATCTTAAACTTGAAGTATTTTTTATGTTAACCTTTTTTAATATCAACTCTAATGACCTTAGATACGTGATGGATCTTGTCGCTCATTGGTTGATTTTGCCAATAAGGCCAATAGATATTTGGACAGAAATTATTATCATTGCTCCGTAAGTACCTTTTATAACAAGCTTTAATTAAGCGTTTGACCACCACATCACCTGAGGGAAAGCAACTGACGGTGTGGTCGAGGACCACGGAGGATAAAACTGATTCACTCTGGACTTAAATACACTGAGGTTATAGCAATCTGGGAGAACAGACCTAACTATTGCGTTATGATCGTCTGTGCCAGCAGTAAGAGCAAATAACTTGTAAACTAGGTACGTATCTACAGCAAAAATGTTTAATCACCAGAAAAAAATACGCATAATCAGGGCGCCGCACTCGCCCTGCTGTCACTCTGCCATTTTGTAGAAATACACAATTCTGACTCTACAGATACATCGTAGTACCCCGTCTGCATTGCCCATTAAAATTTTTTGGTAATTAAAAATTGGTGGTGGTATGAGTTCCTTGAATAAGAGCGAACCCACAATTTATACTGACATTTGACACTGATGACGCATTTTTCTACATTGGCTCCTTACCTACTTTAAAGTATACATTGCTAGCTATATCTAAAGCCAAGGTAAGGCAGAGACCAACAATGTTGTTCAGGGTAGCCTCCGGCGGACACGCTCTACATTCAGATCTTGGGCTTAGCCTTTAAGGAAGGCGGAATAGTTGGATATCACAATGATAAGCAGTATAATTTATATTTTATCTTATTTTGAACGTGAATCTTTCAAGTAATAATTCTCTACCAATTGATCAATTTACCACGATCGAATAAAACATTCTTACAGTTATTATACTAGCTATATCCCGTTACATCATTTGTGTTGCGAATTAACAATAATCCTTTCTTGGCACGCGCCTACACTACTTGACTAATTCACCATCCAAATTTCAAGTCTCTACGTTTAGTGATTTGACATGTACGTTGTCTGTCAGCCAGTCAGTCTTAGCCTTTTATAATAGATGTTGACTTATGTGAAAGTTTCTAAAAAGAGATGGATACGTATATTGGCTTTTGTGGCTCAATCCCACCGAAACTACTGAACTGATTGGGCTAAAATTCAGCATGGATATAATTTAGAAGCTGTTAGATAAATTAAATTTAATCTGAAGTAAACTATCGTGTATCGCGTAGTTTAGGGCGCCTTCCTGCCAGGCGGAGCGACGATCTACGTAACGCAGTCGGTAAAAAGTGGATGCGAGCCGAAGAGCCGAAGATCGGGCTCAGTGGCGCAAAATGGGAGAGGCCTACGTCCAGGAGTGAACTAATGTCGTGATCTATTGAAATAATTTGATATATTTGTAACTTTCTAGTATTATTTCTATAAGATGGCAACGATATCTTACGTATTTTGAGTTGGGAACACTAGTTTGTGAATAACTAGTTCCGAGCGAGGAAGGTCGAGCGGCCATGGCCTTGAAAACGGTTTTATTTCGATGCCTACCGAGCTAACTTCGGAGAGAATCGATTAAACACGGGCAGTTGAATTCAGTCGGTACAAGTGACAAGTCGTATTGAGCACGGTAGTTTTCGTTGTCCAATATTGCTAGGCGTATAATATCCTGATGTAAATTATAATACTCGTAAGTCTATAAAAGTGGTGAAATATAGTGTTGGTGGTATCTATTCATTTCATGTCAGAAGAGGGGCTGAACCCAGGTATGTAATTTGAAATATTATTGCATAATGAAGTCATTATATCATATTTTGACTACGTATCAGAGTATTGCTGACACCGTGATCAGGGCTGCTCTCCGATGTTTTCAGCATACAATACGCAAGTGCATAGGCAATAGTTGCATAATATTTTTATCAGGACTACCATTGATGGCAAATTATGTCGCAAACAATGCATAGTGATTATCATGGTAATTTTATTTGTGAGTCTACCCACTGATTTTGTAAAAAAAAATGGTAATATCATCATGATTAGTTTAATGCTTCGATTGTGGTCGGGTTTACATTTCGATCGAGTTTGTAACTAGAATTTATTAAAAAGGCACCGTCGACAGGGTTCGACCAGGGCTGCTCTGTAATAACATTTTGCGAAATTGCTAGCAGTGCAGTATTGTTCAGTAACATTAGATAAATTAACAAAACACTATGATGTGATGAACAGGTAGACTCGCTGAAGTGTAGGATTATTATTATAAATTTAAAGTTTTGAATCTTATGAAGTCAATAATGTAAGAAATTAATAATGATGTAATCCGGGTTTAAAATTGAATTGTTTTGTTTAGGATCGTTATTATGAGCATAACTATGTAATGCATATTATTATTTTTAAAGATCAACGGCGTTCACGAGACACTTTAGTACCTACATGTTGAACAAATTATTTTTACTCGTTATCCCTTGTGCTGTTTTACTACATTGCTTCGCATAATAAATATTTCTAGAATTATTTAAACAAAAATAACTAGCTGAACCATGCTCGAGATTGAGTATACTAGTGATTAGATTTTCTCGAAACTGATTTAGTAGATTCAGAGTAATAATGAAGGATATTTTATGTTCTGATTGAACCATGTGTGTTCAGAATTTCAGTACGTAAAATGTAAGGGCCATGTGTGTCCAAGATTTAGGAACGTCTTCTTACTGAACCATGTGTGTTCAGAGTCTCGTAGCGCAAGTATGTTTTGACTGAACAGTGTGTTCAGATTTCAGTACGTAAAATCAACGGACCATGTGTGTCCAGGATTTAGAAACGTCGTCTTACTGAACCATGTGTGTTCAGAGTCTCGTTCCGCAAGTATGTTTTGACTGAACCATGTGTGTTCAGATTTCAGTACGTAAAATCAACGGACCATGTGTGTCCAGGATTTAGAAACGTCGTCATACTGAACCATGTGTGTTCAGAGTCTCGTTCCGCAAGTATGTTTTGACTGAACCATGTGTGTTCAGATTTCAGTACGTAAAATCAACGGACCATGTGTGTCCAGGATTTAGAAACGTCGTCTTACTGAACCATGTGTGTTCAGAGTCTCGTTCCGCAAGTATGTTTTGACTGAACCATGTGTGTTCAGATTTCAGTACGTAAAATCAACGGACCATGTGTGTCCAGGATTTAGAAACGTCGTCTTACTGAACCATGTGTGTTCAGAGTCTCGTTCCACAAGTATGTTTTGACTAAACCATGTGTGTTCAGATTTCAGTACGTAAAATCAACGGACCATGTGTGTCCAGGATTTAGAAACGTCGTCTTACTGAACCATGTGTGTCAGAGTCTCGTTCCGCAAGTATGTTTTGACTGAACCATGTGTGTTCAGATTTCAGTACGTAAAATCAACGGACCATGTGTGTCCAGGATTTAGAAACGTCGTCTTACTGAACCATGTGTGTTCAGATTCTCGTTCCGCAAGTATGTTTTGACTGAACCATGTCTAAAATCAACGGACCATGTGTGTCCAGGATTTAGAAACGTCGTAGAATGGAGGCACGATTTCAAAGTTTATTTGCGTTTATTAGTTTATTGACTGACATAATTTATTAAGAATATAATGCACATATTTAATTAAGGAAACGTTACCCGATATGTACATGAAACTTAAATAGTTACATTTTATAAGAATAAAACAATTCATTATAAATACAAAAACACAATAGACTTTAACAAAAAAGCAATTCCTTAGTACTAACTTAACTATTGGCAAACTTATTGAAAAAAATTGAGAACAGAAGATAAAATGAGATATGTACAGTACAACAATTGGACAAGAATTTATTATTAGATATAGGTATTTTATTCAGTTACTCTCAAATTATTTTAAAGTTATTTTTCAGTTTATCTTCCAGATAACTTTTCAGTTAATTGTCAAGTATTTATCTAGTACTTTCTTTAGTTACTTTCTCCAATAATTTCAATTATTAATTATGATATTAACAATAGTTTTTGGGACATTTTGAACAACAACCAATTTATAGTTTTTTTTTTAGAACATTTTTACCTGTTAATTAACCAGACATTTTAAATTTATTTTCTGGTTAGTCATATAGTATTTTAAAGTTAAATCTTCAATTAAATGTTTAAAAAAAAAAAAAAGTTTTATATTACTTAAATCAACTTAATTTTCTACGTTAATTTGACGACTACATCAATTAGCGCCTCGAGATGGGTGCAAATCAAACACGCTTGTGCGATCGACAAGGTATCTTTTCAAGTTGCTGAATTTAATTTATCACGATCAGAAGTCAATTTTTCAAGTTAAGTTTACCTATCAAGTTTGTTTATTTAAACTCATAGATCAAGTCAAGTTGTCAAGTTAATATTTCAAGATTATACGAAGAGTTTATTTTCTTAAATTGATATTTCAAGTTTATATTTTGAGTATTTCTATCAAGATTATTTTTAAAGTGGTTCAAAAGTAAATCTGCGATACTAGGACGGTGAACAATAATTTTATTGAGTGGATTTGAGAAGCCTGTTCATTCACTGATTCGTTAGGTTGCTTTTGCTTAAAAGACATCTAGTAAGTAGTACCTTGTTTAATGTTTTTAGGAAGAAAACGTTCTACAACGTTTCACAAGTATTTCATGCTTCACATTTCAAGTTTACATTCCCAGTTTGCATTTCAAGTTTACTTAACAAATTTATTTGAAGAATGTTTACACGTTAATTTTTGAGTATATCTTTCAAGACAGTATAGTTATCGATAAATTAAAATCTAGGTATACAAAATAAAGTATCTTCTTCGTAGTCGGGCACTCTTCACAAAGGCCCGATAAATGGCAGCTTCAACTATTCATCTTTAGTTAAACTCTGTTTTACGCATTGTGAAAGCGGTCGGTCTTGGTTGAATCTGTGAGGGTTTGAATTAGATTTTACCAATAAACAGTTGGATAACAACCACGGGATTTCTTGGTTTCCATTCTTCTTTAATAACTAGACTTTCCATTGAGTCCTCTTTGCATGTAATATCTTTCAAGAACTTCGGTATTGGTATTTAAACAGTTAGCAGTAATCTTTCCTACGAATATACCTTTTAAGTAAACAACTTACAAATAATAATGTATTTAGCTATATAGCAAATGTTACATCGTGTTTATGAGATTTGAATTAGTTTGAATATAATTTAATTGCTTTAATTATTTGAAAGTTTATTTGATTTAAATAAAGATAATTTGAGTCAATTCAAGTAAGATTAAATAAGGTTGGCGCTATAAATATAAGTAACTCCCGATAATCAGGGTTATATCAAGTTTATTCCAGTACATCATCAACAGCCCTTTATCGCCCACTGCTGTACAGGCCAATTTTTGTATGACGCCACGGACTAGCGGACTGCATAAAGACTTCTTATGATCACAACAATATCATTTGTCAATGTCACTGCGCATCGTGAGGATGATTCATTACTTTTACTAACTACACTTGATTCAAGTAAGTTCAAAGTTATTAGAAGAATTTCCAGCAAACTCAAGTGAATAATTAAAACTTATTAACAGAATAAATAACTTTAAAAAAAAGAATAAACAACTTCTTAAAAGAATTAATTATTTATATTATTGATTTAATTAAATTAATTTTAAATATTAAAAGCTTTGCTAGATGAATTGCAAATTGCTATTGAAGTTACATTAAAAAAAAAAAAAAACAATAATCAGATCACCTTAACCAAGATAATTCAGACTGGTCTTTTAAACTGATATATTAGGCAGTTTTGATAATTCATATGAGTGGACATTTAATAAAAATACCTTAAACAAAGTATCTTAGAGTTATTTCTTATTAATTCATTAATATTATGTAAAAGTTATTATTAATATTGGATGATGGAAAACAATTGAATCATTCATTTCGTTCAGATCGAACATCGAAATCTTACAAGGTATTTTCATTGTTTGGTTCATTTATTATTCTAGTTAGTTCAATCAATAAAATAAATTTAATACAAATTATCAAAATAAGTAGGTGATGTGACATTAAGGTAATTTAAAGCATCCAGGTAATGTCTGCACCTAAGTCATTCAATTTGTTCGATTGGATCTCTGAGTTACTAGAGTTGCTCGGACTACTTAGGCGACTGAAGTAACCATGTTGAATAAAATATACTTTAAGTTATTTATGATTACCATACTATACTAATACTATACATTAAGTTGCTCGAGTAACTTAGTCGGGTAACTCAGATTATACACGTTTCTAAGAAATCCGAGCTATTAAAGCTTTTCAAACTATTGGAGTTATTCTAAATATTACAAGTCATTTGACTTATTCAAAATTGTTAAGGATTTGGTTTTAATACCTTGAGAAAGGTTAATCCGGCCTTTGTAGATTATTTTATTTTGACAGTCTTAATATTATCTTTCTCTGGACTTAAAGAAATCAAATAAAAAACGACATAACTGATGAATCGAAAAAGGCAGCTAATTACTTTTTACGATATTCTGATTTTAAATTAATATTGATTTTTGCGAGATCATGATGAACTATGATGGAGGACAAAGCATAATTCATGTCATAAGAAATTATGAAAATGGATGTGTAGATGATGGACGGCCAATGCACCACGCCATCTTCCCAAGGCGTGGACGAGTGTGAAAGAAGAATCAACGGTTAATTTTCAGTGGGACCAATACAAAATAGATTATAACAAAAATAAAAGCATTTCTAGTAGATCTTAATGAACGACTGTTGAGCAAAGAATGTTATGTGGAATAGATGTGACCTATATTGTATTTAAGTTATTTTTCTAAGCTTTGGTGAACCGAACAGGTGCATGTTGGTTTTTGGTATGGATATAAATGTCTTATCTATTCTAGTTTTAAAGGGTTCAATAGAAACTTGTCAAAACTCAGTAGATACTACGGCAAGCCTAAGTTAATAGGTTACTTTGATAAAAAAATAAATGTAAGTTAACACAAAGAATACATTTAGTTCTGCTCTTTTTAGACAATCATGTATGATAGTGATAATTTATTTCTAAGTTTAATTGTCACATGCAGAAATTAATTCCCATGCTCATGGGCCAATTTACACTAACGTTGTACTGATAAAGGCAGGCATTCAAGTAAGATAAAATTATACTCAATATTTTATTATTTATATATTACTAAAACTTGAGAACATGCGAAAATGCTATTATGGATTTGAAATATTTAGGTATGGATAAAGTCATCCATTTACTGTTGAGTCACTTGATAGTCAGTTTTATACTTTAAATGACAGCAAATACTGAATACAATCTGGCGTACAAAGTTTAACAAAAACACATATTATTTTGCATATTCAGTACAAAATATGTTGGGTTAACATCAATAGCTTTATTTCTATTGATAACATTATTGGACATTATTACATTAATTTCTATTAAATACATAGCTTTGCTGAGGCCAAATGTCGTGATTTATGCCCAAAAGTAATACCTACATATTTAGAATATTTTGTTTGTATCTGTAATTTCTGCGTATTCTTATGGCTTTACGATAATGTTTAGTCACCTAATCAGTATGCAAAAAAAATAATATTATGATTTACTTCTTTTGTTTAACTATAATTATTACCATAATTATTTATGCAAATAAGATTAGGTACGCTTGATAGAGTGAAATTCTAATGATAAGTCTCATTGGTCCTTACTATAATTTTAATATTCAAGAAATCTATAGTTGCTTACGTACGCAGGGATGTCGTACGATGTCCGATGGCCGAATGTCGTGATCTATTGAAATAATTTGATATATTTGTAACTTTCTAGTATTATTTCTATAAGATGGCAACGATATCTTACGTATTTTGAGTTGGGAACACTAGTTTGTGAATAACTAGTTCCGAGCGAGGAAGGCCGAGCGGCCATGGCCTTGAAAACGGTTTTATTTCGATGCCTACCGAGCTAACTTCGGAGAGAATCGATTAAACACGGGCAGTTGAATTCAGTCGGTACAAGTGACAAGTCGTATTGAGCACGGTAGTTTTCGTTGTCCAATATTGCTAGGCGTATAATATCCTGATGTAAATTATAATACTCGTAAGTCTATAAAAGTGGTGAAATATAGTGTTGGTGGTATCTATTCATTTCACTAATGTGGGCTGATGATAATGATGAAACTATCGTGTACTTAATTAGATTTTTTTTTCTTTACAAAAAAAATTGTCATCGTTACTTTTACCATTATTCGTTACAATATACATTAAAAACATGTTAAAAGCTGGTTCTCAAAATATACATAATACGTGAAAACAATCTTCATGCAAAGTATCTCGGTAAACATTTCCTCATAGCAATAATTCATAAAGTAATATTGTCCTGAGTGGTATAAACAACGACAGCGCTGTAAGCGCTTGATGCTGCATAATCCCTGAGACGGTGAACGGACTCAACTTTATTTGATGTGAATTGTGTTGGTTTGCGTTTGTTATAAACGCAACGAGAAGAAAATGTTCTTATTTCGGGTTTGGTATTATGATAGTTTTAAGTAAGGTATCTATTTCTTTTGACGTGACTATTGCTTAACCTACTTGCACCAAACTGTTAAATTCCCTAAGCAATTACTTAACTCGCTTGATAGTTCCTCTAACAGTCCAGATTCTAAACGTAAAGAACTGTCAATTGAGTAAAGTAATTGCTTAGGAACTTTGAAAGTTTGGTGCAAGTCGGCATAAGTCTAATAAATCGATGAACGCAGGCTGCATGCACGAAAACGTTGACGTCATTGGTAACGCTGTCATTGTCCGGTAACGCTGGTGGTCACGTTAAACTATCGTCCGGAAACCAACTTTACAGACAACCAATTTTTTTTTCATGAATGAATGAATGATTGATTTATTTGTCTCAAGTATGGTTAGTTACAAACAGGTCATATGAATGTATAAAGTAGAGTCACATGTAAATACCTATAGATCAAGTTTAAATGGTAAGAAAGCATTGTAGAGAATTCATAAATTAATACAATTTACTGCCACATAGCGTAAGCATGATTAAATTATTGTGTTTTAATTTTTTTAACTTTACCTATAATAACTTATCAGTGTAAAAAAGGTTAACATATAATAATAAAAAATAAAAAAATGTAAATAATAATACCTTCCAAATATTAACATTGCTGTATTAGATAAATTAATTAATTATTTAATTAGATTCATGTTAGAAAACATGTGTCAAGTGCACGAAAGAAGCCTCTTCGAGGCGCACTTGAAATCCTTTCACCACACTGCTTCGAAAGACCAAACGACACGATAAGAAGAGGAAGAAGCTGTATTAGATAGATAAATATAAAATTCTTGATTGCACTTAGAACGTTACTAAAAAATGATTTTTTTATTTACTAATTATTCTTCAAAGGGCCAACACCAACTTAACAACAATATCAAAACACAATGCCCTAACGATAAATCATTATACATTCCAATATAACGCCGCTAACGATAGTTGCTCGCCAACAGAAGGGGCTTGTATAAATGATATAATTATTATAAATGATGGTTATATTTCGCTGAAGCGAGCCATTCGCTAAGACTTGCCATAACATAACGTAATTATAAGGCTGGTTTCACACTTTTCTGAACATAAAAGTTATACATTTATGATAATTGATTAATTCAGGCGTTACTTTGCGGAAATCCATAAATATTAATAAATAGTATAAATATGTTTAGTAATAAATCCGCTTAATTTCTAAACAAAGGAAAATAGAAAACCCAAGTCAGAACTGACTTAACTGAACCAAGAGTTCTGACTTTGGTTTTCTGTTTTTGGCGCTTTGGTTAAGATACCAAAATTCTAAACGAGAGTTAAGTTAAGTTAAGTTAATATTTATAAATTTATGTTATATACAAGTAATGATGACAGCGAATCGCTCTCTCATGTTGTCAATAAATAATGCCCAAGGTGTGACAGTAATTATGAATTGTCTATCAATCAATATATATGTATATAAAAGGCTTGGATCTAACTGATCGACTGACTGACCGACAACGTACAGGCCAAACCGCTGAAAGTAGAGACTTGAAACATGGACGATGTGTTTTCATGAGCTGAAAGTGCGTACTTAGAAAGGATGTTTGTTAATTCATAATGTACATAAGTACATAATAATTATTAAGCTGATTGAACTGAACATTCTATCATTGGTTTTTTTGGCAAAATTGAGAAATTTTGTCGTTTATTTTACTATGGTATATAAACTATGTTTATATGCTTTTTTTTTTCAAAGTATGGCACTAACATAAATTCATAACTAAATCCAATTAGATTGTAAAATGCACTTCGTATTAGATCGTTGATATAAAGGTCCCTTCTTTGAAATACAAATAAATGGTATTTATAAAGAACATCGTCCAATGAAGGAGTCATTATAGAATTTGGCCACTCATGCACCCAATTTATAGGACATGGTGGTCTTATCGTAGATGTATCAGATAGCTGGAGTATGTCGAGGGTTTGTAGAACAACTCACTGTTGGGGTGTGCCAGGAGTATAAAATTTCAAAGATGGATATGACGTTCTAAATTATTTTTTTCAATACTATTATAATACAATTTCCTTACAACAGGTATATTTTTTATTAAAAAACAATAGGTATATATTTTTTTATTAATCTTTATTAAAGCATAAGCTAACAACTACAATCGATATAACAGGTATTATAAGATATACATTTCATTGTATTATTATGATAATTTTAAACTAGTAAGTACTATAATATCTTAAGTTATATTAATTTTTATTAATTACCACAGTAGGTATAATATATTGCCTTTGATCGTTATGATAGTTTTAAATTAGTATACTATAATGTCAATATACTATATTTATTTATATGTTTTGTTAGTAGTGCAAATTGTCATTATTAACCATAAAATAATTATTAATAGATAGATCGATAGATTATTCTTTATTGTACACCATCACAAAAACAAAAAAAAATATACAGAAAGTAGAAAACAATCAAAAAATATTGAACAATGGGTGGTATTATCTTCTTGATAACCTTTGGATGGAAAAGATACTGACGAACAAAACGTGGACTTAATTTTTTTTTACCTGTAGACTATTATTATTTTTCAAGTTTGTATATTTTTCTTGTAATTTACATACTTAGATATTTTTTTATTTGTATCACATCCATAATTATTATTGATCCATGGTATCCACTGCAGCCCACTGCTATTCCCTAATGAAAATGTCGTGATAGAGCAAATTCATTTTAATCAGTAAGAGGTTACTTCTCGTCAATGTTTTTTTTACTTCGACATGCATGCACATAGGCATTTTTAATCATAATTTATGTATATTTTTTAGCCTCTTTAATCATGATCAGGTGTAACGTTGGGAGCAAATTATTTGATTAGAAGGACATCTATCACCTTAAGTTGTAAGTATTTCAAAAATAACAAGAAAAATGGCAAGACAATTTACTTAAGAAAAACCGATGCATGATTCTTGTTTTTTTTTTTTGCATTTTTTCATTGCTAGAAGCTGCCACGTCGCTTAAATACGGTGAACATTCCATTTACATATGTATTTGAAATTCCGTCAATGAAAGAAAACAAAAAAAACTTTACATCCCAAAGCTATTTTTGAGATTCTCATCGAGCCCCCGGATATTTTATCAAAGTAGGAGATTTTATTACAAATCCCCACGGAACCCTATCCGCCATGTCAGCAGAATCTCCCGCTAAACGTCAAGCAGTGACTGCGCGTTTCAAAACAGAATAATTTAATCAAAAATGACACGACCGGATGTCGCGCCAATATGCGATATCATTCAGGGGTAATTTTAATAAATGAAATAAGGAAAACCACCTAAAGGCTCACTCACACATTCGTCACAGCAAATAAAATTCGACTTTGTCAACGCCGAAGGTACTCCGAAAATGCAAATTGTAGAGAACTGCTAAAATACTATATTCATAATAATTTATGATAACTTACTTATGAATTCCGACTAGAACAACTAACCAATCAATAACTTAACAAAAATTATTTTATCAAACAGAATAAGGAAAAATCAATTTGATGTGATTTAAAAAAAATCTAAATATTGCTATTGCTATAAATATAGCTTAGCATTTCTGCTAAGCTAAGAAAAGTGTGATCCTAGGTGACTTGCGTTTAGTGTTCATTAATTTAGTTCGTTTTACCACTAATACTTAATACGCCTAAAAATACGATAGCATTCATTTTAAGGTTCATGCTGTATAAAAAAAAATTGTCTTAAACTTGAAGTGGGACTAAAAAATATAAGTAATAAAAAAACCATACCTTGTCTGGTACGATAAATTTTAATTTCATTTTCATAAAACTGCAACAACAATGACCAACCTTGTTCCATTAGGTCCATTCATCTTTTACCCCATAAAAATAACAATATAAATAAATATTATGGGTTTTTGATGGCGGGCCAAAGTTTTGACAGGTGACGAGGCGATCTGACTTGGGGACCTACCGTGAAAGAATATGAGTCATTGATATGATCTTAAAATTGTTATCTGTTTAATATTATGTATTTTAATATACTCCTTTGACATTTATGTATTTATTATTTACTCTAACTAGAACGGCTTACACCAATTATACTAATTAAAGATAGTCTATATATGTCAAGAGATTACATATTTCAAACATAAAAGTCATTAAAATAATCATAAAATATTAAATAATAATAAAAAATAATTTATATTAGTTATAAAATTTTCTTATACGTCCTCACAGAACTGTAGATTAGATAAATCATTAATTCTTCTTCTTGGACTTAATACATTTTCACATATTTCACGTGCTCTCAAAAGAAATTGGGTTCATTTACATAATTAAGTTAAGTTAAAAACAAATGTGTCAACTGTTTCTCTTTTTAAAAACATATAAAAAATACAATTGTTGTGCAGCACCTTAATAACTAATAATAATAATAAGTTAGTAGGGTTAATTTTAAAACACGTATAAAATCTAAATTAATGTATGAAACCTTACTAATTTTTATTGACACAATCGGAAAAAATAGACGAAACGAATAGTGTGAAGAAATTACTATTATACGGCGTATTTTTTGAGTATTTGTCCGAAACATTTTGTATGCAAATTTGCCTTGAGGATTCCCCTCAAACCACGAAGAAGCCAGCCAATTTAATTTAATAACATAAGTTTATAATTATTTTAAATAACCCAAGGCAGTAAAATTTCCAGCACATTTTTAAAACCTCTAAAGTATTTAAATCAAACTCTCGGTAGGCCTAAAAACTAGCAAGTCATCGCCAAATGATTATCGGCCTACTTGACGTCAGATCAGTTTCTTTGTCGATAGAAATTCTTGAGCGACCGCTATTTAAGCTTTTATTCGGGTAAAAATGAACGTGTGGCCGCGGCTTTACTTTGTCGTACTTATTTGGATTTCATTTTCATGATGGATAACATGAAGCCATCTTTTGATAACGTTTTATGACAGGAACGACAGATAATTTAGTTAAGAAAAACCTATGTGCTTACTAACTAATTCCTACAAATAAAACACTAGTTTAATGCCTTCTTGCACCAAACTGTCAAAGCTCCTAAGCAATTGCATTTCTTACTTGCCAGTTCTTAACGGTCCAAATTCAGACCATTATGAACTGTAAAGCGAGTTAAGTAATTGCTTAGGAACTTTGATAGTTTGGTGCAAGTAGCCATAAGTTAGCTATACGAGTACGTAAGGCCTTTTTATAAAGGATTTTGTGTTTTCAGTCTACTGAACGCTACTAAACTCTTCCAGAAAATCAAGATATTTTAAGATACTCTACTTTGTGGTCTCCAAATGAACAGAACCAAGTTTCTTTTTTATCCTAATAAAATAAGAAGTATCTACCAAAGACTTCACCTTTCAAAGAAACCATCAGTTTAAATTCCGCCACCAAAATTAGATTAAATTCAGAACCAAACTTGGTAATTACTGATTAACCAAAATAATTTAACCCTTTAAAATTAGTCGACCTTTCACAACCTTGCCTTTTGTCTCCCTATTAACGCCTTGTCCTAAAGTCTGCTATAGATAAGGCCTTTATAAAGGATTTTGTGTTTTCAGTCTACTGCATGCAACTAAACTCTTCAAGAAAATTAAAATATTTAAAGATACTTTGTGACTTTACTCTACTTTGTGGTCTTAAAATGAGTGATGATTATTATTAAAGTTTAAGGTAGAGTAAATTTTAGGGTAGGAACATGTACAATCACGATCTAAGTTGAGTATATTAAGTAGTAATATTGAAAATATTGAATTGTAAGTTACCAAAGTAGGTATTTTTTTACCACTTTACTTTTTGAACCAGGGTGGTGAAAGGATTTCAAGAACCACTGAAACTACACAAAGTCAACAAGTGCTATAACAGTGGTTGACTGGACTTCGTTATTCAATAATAGTGCTGTGTGAAAAATTTAATGAGCAAATTAACTTAAACTTACACGTGGAGTTCGCTCATAAATTATGTGAGCAGCTTCATTCAACGCGATTATTGTTAACATATATTATGTAGATAACCTGTGAATCAGATACCGTTATTTACGGTCTTATTTTCGATCAGAATTCCAAAACTGAAAACTACAGCAGATCCCAAAAACCAGTCCATAATCAATAAAGCCAGCCAAATCCTTAGACAATCAAAACTGCGAGTTGGCTTGGATTTGGCCCAAGTTGTCTGAATTATGGCCTGCTAGTGTTGGCCTTCGGTAAAATAGTTTAAATCCCTGCCAGAACCGCTCACCTATGGGGCTATGATTTGCCGGGTTTTGACAACCCTATTGAACTTGGATGTTGGATTTTGGATGCAGCTAGTTCTAGTTTGGAACCGGATTTTTGATCTAAGTTTATTTAAGTGATTTGTTGGCTGTACAAAGTTTGGGGCGGGAAATAGTGGAATATTTATTTTGGACTTAGTTTTATCCAAATAAGATGTCTTCTAGAACGTACATAACCACTGCAATCTATTGCTCAATTACACCGTAACTACTGACCCGTTTGAGCTGAATTTCAGAACCTTTAGGTAACGTTTATAAGCTGTAAAAGGTCTCTACTCTTTATGGAGATAAATCCACGACATGAACAAACACTGGACTGGATTGTATAGGGTGAGTGAAAATGGATTCTGGACTGAGAAAACTAAATGAAATGAAACGCCTCTTACATTCTTTTTTAACAACATAGAGTTTTTACGACCTAAACTGCTTAAAAGTTAACAATATAAGTTCATTATCGTCATTTATCGCAAACATCATTATCAAACCATTCATAACAGGCAAACGTTGGCCTCATAGTAACTACTAATATTCTATGGCCGTTCTATATCTAAGAGTGGTCAGAATTATTGTTGTGTAATTTCACATGTTTCAACATCGCCTCCGTGGCGCAATTGGTTAGCGCGTTCGGCTGTTAACCGAAAGGTTGGTGGTTCAAGCCCACCCGGGGGCGTTCATTTTGCACTATATCTTGCTATTCTCACTATCACTATTACAATTATTTTCACTTCAATTTTATTTTATTCTGAAGCATTTATTTTAGTATCGTTTAAATTAGTGATACTAGAAGAAGTTTTAAAAAAAATATAGTGTAGGTGGTTTATTGGATGGTGTGAAACTGCCAAAGATAAGCATAATATATATGTTAGCATAAAATTTAATATAAATGCCAATAATAATCATTAATAGAGTTTGACCTAGTCTGAAAGTTTTTCCAACGCGGAAATTTTTCGCTCGAGAAAAAATTACTAACGCGAAAACTTTTCTCGAGGCTAAAAGTACAGTTTATTTTTAAACTGGAGGTAGTAAAGTAACGAGGTGAGTCACATTTTCAATGGGTTCATTAATACTTGTAGCGCAGGAAACGGGTCTTTTGCGACTCTGGCCGCATATCAACCGACTTTAAAAAAAGGAGGAGATTCTCAATTCGGTTGTATTTTTTTTTATGTGTTTGTTACTTCAGAACTTTGTTGTTTATAAACTGATTTTAGAAATTCTCATAAAAAGAAAAGTCCTATAGAAATTTTATCAAAATCGGTTAAGTAGTTTAGTTTTTACATCAAAATAACTGAAAAAGTATGTCGTTGAAGTAACGAAATTGCGTATTTCGCTTCCCTGTGTTTTTTCAGTGGTGTTGACGGTCACTAAATCTGTCCAGTTTTTTTTTGTTTAAAAATAGTGTTACCAGTTGAAATTGGTTGTAAGTAATTGTTTTTGTAAAACTGATTATAGAACTACTAGACCCTGCAACTTCGTATGCATTGCTAAGTTCGCATTTCCAGCTATTGAAAAACACATCATCCGAGTTTCAAGTCTCTGCGTCTCTACTGTCAGTCAGGCAGGACTTAGCTTTTTATAGATATTCATTGCTGATTGATGATAAACTTGCTGTTTTTAGCGACTCCAATCGCTTTTGTGCTTTTCGAAAATTATACCTCACCGAATTTCAGCCAAAACGGCTTAGTTTTTGCGTTTTTTGGGTACAAAAAAAATTATTTCTTTCTATCAATCCATCTAATTATATATTAATATGATTTGAGTAGGTATTGATTACAGAATAAAACAACGTAAAAAATAAATTACTTTACACAGGATGCCCGGTAATTAATGGATAACCCCGCAGGTGCATATGCACGGGAGCAAATCAGAAAAAAATCTATCTGCAAAAAATATATATATATATATATTAAAAAGGTCATTCATAAGAAGATGTAGAACCTCTCTCTTACTATCAGGAGAGCGCTTAGTTCGTCTCGTCCCATGTTTTCCTAAAAAAATGAAAATAAAATCTACTTAATCTCTTTTTATAATCTCAAACTAACAAGTTAATAGCCTACGTATTACTTACATAAATTAATTTGAAATCCTGCCGTGAACAGATTAAATCAAAGCGTTTTGAAATATCAATTAACGGACCCTAATTTATAATCTGTTCATTAACTACGAAAACAAACATGGCGTCCCAAATGTCTAATCGAGCTAATAAATTAGCTTCAAGATAGATATCGAGATAAACTTAATACATAATGTATTTACATAATGTTAGTGATCTTAACTTTAAGTAGGTAAATTAAGTTAATAAAACATGCGGAAAAAGTTCGAATTATTTTTTGCTATGGCGATACGACTGGTCAGAATCAATGTGTGAAATTATTTTTTGAGAAAAATGGATAAGATGCAGCTGAGAATAACCCAAGTGGCAAGTTTGTTGCCATGCTGCCAGGCCGGTGTCTTGGGTTAGATTCCCGCTTCGGGACAAACACTTGTGTGATAAATATTGATGTTTGTTCTGAGTCTAGGTGTTTTCTATGTATTCTATGTATTTATAACAAGATTAAAGTTTATAAAAAATGAAAACCCGACTGCAAAAATATTCTACATTGATTTCCGATTCATTATTCCAAATTAAATTTAAACATAATATGACTTGTATTATGTATTGTAATCTCTATTTAATTTCCGACTTAATACTTTGCGCCAAAAATCCGCCCATTCGTTGTAATAAGAGTTGATGATAATGATTCTATAGCAGTTCCATCCAACCTTCTTCTTCTCTTGGCCATATCCCCCCTGTCTACTGAGTCAGCTCTCCAAATCGTGCTTCTCCAGACCTCTCTGGACTAGCTCATCGTTGAGTCTATTGGGTTGTTGTCCAGTCTTTTCTCAGTACAGACATCCTTGAAGACGGAGTCTTTTTTATAATAATAGTGTTTGACCACCACCACACCTGATGGAAAGTGACGGTGTGTAGGATGGAGCACGCTTGGCTAAAAGAAACTGATTCACTCTGGACTTGCAGACACCGAGATTCAGACAGTCAGACAGACGCCGGATCCACTCTTTGCTCGTAGGTAATAAATAAATAAAAAAAATAAAAAAAGCTTTTATTTCCTTTACACAAATTACATATTACAAATAACATAAGGATTATTTAACTATTTATTATGTGTAGGGATCGCCTATGGGGCTTCGTTTACTTAATTCACCTGAGCTTATTCACCTAGGTGCATTAAATACACTTTTAGTTAACTTTAAACACCCGGGTGTATAAAAGTTACTTTTAAAAATCTTTATTCACTTTATTAACCTGGGTGCATTCAATTTACTTTTAAGTCAACTTTATTCACTCATACTGAAGAACCTTTTTTTTGGCGGTGAAAGCCTCCTCCAGAGTTTATTTTTTTTTCCTGTCTTTAGCTCTAGCTGTTCTTCGTGTCTTTGCTTGTAGGTACTAGGTACTTGGAGTGTCGACTAGGTACAGGTGGTAAGCTCCTGTTCTCTTCTACGTTTTCTCAGTCTCTAAGACTAAGACGCAGCACCTGTCTGCAAGAAGTACCTCTTTGTTACCAAGTTATAGCGGTAAAAACCTGGACACTAGCACCATCTGTCGCTGACAATGCGAAGATTTATCGCCTACTTCCAACTCAAGTAGACTGCGGTGGGGTTGGATGTAAATTATAAGCGGAAGCGTGTGAAGATAATTTCAAATTTTCAAATTTATTTGCATCACACACAATCTTAGCTCCTAAAATGTAACATTGCAGGATATTAATTTACTAGCGGGGTCGGTTTCGTTATACACTCCGAGCGAGTTTGGATAACTGTATTTTAATAATTGACCGAACAAAGTCAAGATCTTAAAGTCTAGATATTTACATACTAGGGTGTATCGGTAGTTGTGTATGTGCGTATGTTTGTCCAACGATAACTGCCGAACCGCTCATTAATCTGATATATAGATTTGAATACAATCTCGTTGCGACGGATGCTGTTACGAAAGAACAAGTTTTAAGGTCGTAGATGAGACAAATCAATTATATTATGAAGTTTAGGTCTGAGGTAATTCAGTAATTCAGTCATTTATTGCAAATAAATATGTACACTTACACCTTAGGACTATGGTATACTATACTTTTACCCTGTTGGGCACAACAACTTTACTTAAAAGTAATATTTTTATATTAAATTTGAAAAAAACATCAAAAGAGAGTCTTTAATAAACGATATAAGCCATACATATTTTATAATTACATTAATATGACCTTATAAAGGTTGGGTCAAAGTGCTAGTAGTTAGTCATATTGCAGAGATAAAGTTAGTTCAATTAGTCACTCGTTTTTCATAATTATGTTGTAAGTGTACACTACTCACATCAGCCCCGGATCTAGGGGAGGGCAGTCAGGGTTCCGCGCCCCGGGCGCCAAATTCAGGGGGCGGCAAATCTTAAAGATTTTTTGGGTCTAGATCAAGCGATTTTTCGAACTAAACTGAAGGCGAAAAAAATTGCTTTGTTCTGTTGCAGAATTTGGGTTCTTATACAGTGATTTTTGGGACGAAACTACAGGCGTATATACAGGGGTGGCTTAACCTATTGTGCAGGGTGTTCATTGCACACGGGCGCCCTAGGGCGGTTGCGGACGCCCTGGTGACTGCGAGCGCCCTGGGGCGGCCGCCAAGCTCCTCTAGCCGCGAGCGCCTTAGGGCGGTGGCGGACCCCCTGGCCACCGCGGGCGCTCGGGGGCGGCCGCCTAGCGCCACTCGCCGCGATTGCCCTAGGGCGATCGCGGACGCCCTGGTGACCGCGAGTGCTCTGGGGCGGCCGCGGACGCCCTGGTGACCATGAGAGAAAATTACAGCAAAGCAGGGCGCGCCACTAGCAGCTTTTATTTTACAATAGAAACTTTTGTTTCAATATGAAATAAACTTTAAAACAGATAATTAACTATTATATTGGTGT
Organism: Lobophora halterata; assembly: GCA_932526365.1. Lineage (NCBI taxonomy): Eukaryota > Metazoa > Arthropoda > Insecta > Lepidoptera > Geometridae > Lobophora > Lobophora halterata. The sequence continues at coordinate 11,408,962 of OW052001.1, forward strand.
AGTAGTGAGTGTCGCATCGCACCGCTACCAAAGACGCGTGTCGGTGCCTCTTTTGACTCGTTTGTGTTTATCTTCATGATAAGTCATGGGCGTGAAATCACGCCTAAGTTATATTACTTGCCTAAGTTTTCTGATTGAGTGATTTCCAGGGCTAAATCAAGGGCGAAAAAATTTGCGGCTCGCTTCGCTCGCCGCGATCAGGTTTGTTTCATTGGATGATTTTGAGTCCTGATAACGCGATTTGTGAAGCGAAAATTTGCGGCTTGCTGTGCTCGCCGCGATCACATATATGCTGTTGTGAGTTTTAGTATCCTACTAGAGTGATTTTCAGGACTAAATTAAAGGCGCATATAAAATTGCGCTCGCTTCACTCGCCGTGATTTTCAGCACTGTAACTACAAGGAAAACGAATATAACTATAACGGAATTTTCCTAGTAAACTAAAAGCCAAAAAAAAATTGCAGCTCGCTTCGCTCGCCGCGATTAGCTTTCTCCTATTGTGTATTCGGTTTCTGATGCAAGATTTTCGGGACTAAACTTAAGGCTAAAAAATGGTGAATAGATTTATAAGATGTTGTGTTTTTACGCCCTGATAAAGCGATTTTCCCTAGTAAACTAAAGGCCTTAAAAATTTGCGGCTCGCTTCGCTCGCCGCGATAAAATTTCATTCTGTTGTGTTTTAGAGTTCTGATAAAGCGATTTTCCCTTTAGTAATGTAATACCCTGAAAAATTTGCGGCTCGGAAAGCTTCGCTCGCAGCGATCAGATTTATCTTATTGCTTGTTTTTGGGTCCCTATACAGTGTTTTTTGGAACTAAATAAAAAATAAGCTTAACACAGAGAAAATAGCGCTAGACCGATCATTGAAACGTTCTTTCCGGGAGGCCTATGTCTATCAGTGGCCATCTGATGGCTAATATGATAAGGAAAAAATGTAGGCAGGCGGGGGCACATTTTTTAATTTTTGCCCCCCCCACGAAAAATTCTAGATCCGGGGCTGACTCACATAAAGTTTTCAATTTCTTGTTTTCATCCGCTTATTGCTTCTAACTTGTACCGAATCCTTAGAGCCGTCTTTAAGATTAAAATCCTGAGCATCTACCTACCAATGAAGACTTCTCAAGCTATAGGTACATGCACATAAAATAAATATGTTTTTTCTCGAACTTACCTTACTTGTAAGACGGTACAGTTGTAGCAAAAAGTGTTTGGGGACTTTGAAATAAAAGGACGACACAGTTAAAATAAGCTATGCATTGACTTATTGCATAGATACGAGTAGCTCAATTGTCTTTCGCGCAATGCCTTTTCTCACAAATGTTTCTGCTAACCTACCGTGTTTCGTGCAAAATAAAAGTCTTTATCTCTATCTTTATCTCTATCTTTATCTTCGCAAAAGTGTCTTTTCAAGCATCTGAAGTCTTTAAGGCACAGATTCCGGCACGGCACTATCTCGCTCGCACATTTGTACTTAGGTACATATTTAAAGATATAAATTTACTGAGTATAAATTAAAAAAAATGGATGTTTCCATTTTAATTCAAATTGCAGAATCGTTCGTTAGCATATCAAATAAAGCTTGCTTATTTTATTATCTCCAACTGAAAATACGATAAATGCTTTTTTGTAAATGTAAATTTTAAAAGGCACGAATTTTTAAAATGGAAAATTGGTATTGTCTCTTGTCTGTCTCTTGTATTGATATTTCAATTATCTAGTTGTTTCGCTTCGTTTTGATAAAGCTTAACAATTTATAAGCTAGATGCACAGTTCAGTATTTAGTACAAATAATATGTACAGACAGCGTCAGAGATAAGTATCCCCCTTGCACAAGACACCCAGATATAAATCCTTTCAAAAAATTTTAATACTTAAAATATTTTTAGGCTTACATACGGTTATACAAATATAATCTATTTTTTAAAGGCAAAACTTCTCCATTCGCCGCGACGGTGATTTAAAGGGATTTGAAGCTGGGTATTATAATGCAAGGGGGATACTTATCTATGACGCTGTCTGTACTTATATAGAGAATTAAGAGAATAAAGAAAAGGGTGTGTAACTTGACCCCGAAAATTCTTGTTCCGAAATCTTGAGGCGTCTCGTTGTGCCCCGCATTTTAAGTATTTGTAAATGTGGATTTAAACTAACTACTTTAGTCTTTATTCAAATTAAGGTAAAATAGAGTCAGGTAAATAATCGACGGTGTTATTAATAGATAAACACTCGTTACTAAATACACTGAGACTTTTCATAATTTCAATTTGCTTAACACTATTTCAATTTAGTAGGTAGGCCCAGGTTTTTATAGAAAATACCCATTGCTCAGAAAGAACCAATGAAAAACCAGGAGAGTTTACTAACAACTGTCAAACTTAGACGAATCACAGTTAACACGAAGATTTTTTTTTCCCACAAAACAAAATAAAAAATTATTGGTTAAGGGGAATCCTCAAGGCAAATTTCCATACAAAATGTTTCACGCAAATACTCAAAAAGTACGCCGTATTATAGTAAAAATTAATATTAATTTTCATATAATTTAAAATTAACCCTACTAACTTAAAAACACGTATACAATCTAAATTAAAGTATGAAACCTTTCACTTTTTTTGTTGACGAAATCAAAAAACATGGACGAAACGAATAGTGTGAAGAAATTACTATAATACGGCGTACTTTTTGAGTATTTTTCCGAAACATTTTGTATCGAATTTGGATTTGAGGATTAGCCTTAACTTTAAATTACAAGTCAGTACCTAATATTGTGTGTGGTTGTACACTAGTGTAATAGTTAGTGTCTACTTTACACTCCAACTAATAAAAACAATGGTTGTCTGTAAAGTTAGTTTACGGACGATAGTTTAGCATGACTACTAGCGTAACGGGACAATGAGCGTTACCGGACAATGACGTTAACGTTTTCGTGCATGCAGCCGGCGCGGCGGCATTTATCGATTTAATAGACGCAGTCACGTCACAAACTTATTCCACTTTTGTCTAATAATGAATCTAAATATTCAAGATAGTCGTTACAAAAATTGTATTTTTCGAAAAGAAAATTGAAGACGTGCTCTATTTTGCTCCGTCTCGAGAGTAAGCTTGATGTTACATTATCAATCTAGTTTTCGTAACGTGTGAACTGAAGCTAGATTATTGGTAAATCAAATTGGACGTGTTGATAGATCAAAGTGCGAATTGACACCCACTCTCATTTGATTTGATGTAAGAGTAACGCAATTCTTATATTCCATTTATTAAAAAGGAACAACATATATCTTTTGTACAATTTGATATATATTTTTTGTAATAAAGTATCAACACAAATAAATAAACAAAATGATAAAAAACGTGATAAATTGGAATATAATATATATATTTATTTTAATTATTACACAAATAAATAAACAAAATGATAAAAAACGTGATAAATTGGGATGATTAAAATTAAAATGAAATAGGCAGTTATTATACAAGTTGTCACGTTTTTTATAATTTTGTTTATTTATTTGTGTAATAATTAAAATAAATATATATATTATATTCCAATTTATCACGTTTTTATCATTTTGTTTATTTATTTGTGTAATAATTAAAATAAATATATATATAATATTCCAATTTATCACGTTTTTTATCATTTTGTTTATTTATTTGTGTTGATACTTTATTACAAAAAATATGTGTGCCTTTAAAATCGATACACACATTGATGTGCAGTGGCTACTACTCAGGCGAATCAACATGACACCTGGCTGCAATGAAGTTTGTGCAAAGTACAGCGTGGAATTGGATAATCTTATATCGATGATAATCTTTATAGAGCAGAAGTCCTGTAATACTTGGTAATGATAAGTAATGATAAGGCTTCGCAATTGGAGGAAGAAGCAACACGGAGGGCGCCGCGCGGGGCAGCGGGGAAGCATCAAGTTCCGAGCCACGTGTCAGCCAGGTGTCTTGTTGATTCGCCCGAGTAGTAGTTACACATTACAGCTTCGCAACAGAATGTGTGCATTTTTGTCAATTGTATTAAGAACGGTTAAACTTGCATTGTTAAAGCACATAATCCCGAGCGCCGCTATCTTGCTCACACATTTGTAAGTTGACTAAGTATAAATTTCAAAAAAGTATATCGGTGATTGTGTTACTTCAACCTTACGAAATGTTTAAGTACATTTTTTGTTTTGATATGTTTAACCTAGGCGAAATAATTTTACCCTATTTCCTTCGCGTATGTTAAACACACACAAAACATTTCGCGAGGTACAAAACAACGATCGACTTTTAAAAAAAATTATAATACCTATATAATTTATTCGGGGCTTTAAATTAGATTTTTTTATCATAATGATGATGATTATAATAAAACTTTTTTTTACTCACAATCACAGATTCATAACTTTACTACCCCACAGATACTAGGGCAGACGTGATCTCAGTTCTGATAAGATAAAAAAACGCCCGTCGAAATTATTCAAAGGGATGCCAGACTTGCGATCAAACTGTTTAAACAGTATTTTTTTTGACAAAGAGTAGGTACTTAACGATTTTATTGTGGACACAGCTGAAAAAAAACCAAAAAGGATACTTATAAATTGAGGGGAAATTTAGGAACATATCGTAATGCTGAATGGAAAGTACAAAGTTATTTTGTAGGGTTTCCAATATGAATATGAACGAAGTATCCTATCTAGTAGAAGATATAAATTATATGCATAGAGAGACACCTTTATTTTTCAAATTGATTCATCAAAATACAAATTTCTTTTGAGACAGCCTGTGCTTTGTTCTCTTCTTAATGTTGCCTTAGCATAATGTTAATCAAACTGATCCCAATCCTAAAGGTGCTGGAAGTACATTAAACCTAACTAGACATTTTTTTTAATAAAACCTTTGATATACAAAATTACAATGCTCATTTTTGACAACTGAATATTCCCTGCTCACAGACAATCGTCTGGAATCTAAAGGACGCGTAACAGCGGGTAGCCGTCTTTTTTATAGTTTCAACTTTATTAATGTTCGTTTTAAAAGAATTTATGTTTGACATCTGCCTCGCGTGGAACTACCATTAGCGTTTTTGAATAAATAACTATTTGTACGGCGGCGTTGGTGAAGATATATTGTACAAAAGTGCAAAATATAATATTATTTTTAACAAGTTTCGTGTTATGTTTGGTATGTTTCATTTATTTATTCAATCACAATTTCACAATCGTATATGAATGTCTCTATAGTACACACAAAGCAAAAATAAAAATTTAATAAAAATACAGAAAAAAAAAAAATACAATTTCAAAATTACTACCTAAACTACACTACAGCAGCAAACCTACTAACTACATACTATCCTATGTCACTAAACCTATCTTGTCATAAACTCGTCAATTGTATAGAAGCACCCCTCCAACAAAAGGTTTCTCAGTTTATTTTTAAACACGTTTGGACTGTTAATTGTTTTCATCTCATTGGGTAGAGCATTATAGAGAAGAACCGCTTGATAACCACAGCCATGCTTTGACACATTTAACCGCATATGCATTGGGAGCTCAAGGTCTTTTCTTCTAGTATAACTTGTTTCACTTTAAGTACCTATATTAAATATTTTTAGTTATATCACTTAGTTTTAACGTTGCTTATTTTTTTTTTTTGATGACGACACCGTGGCTTAGTTGGTAGTGACCCTGCCTACGAAGCTTGGTGTTCCGGGTTCGATCCCCGGCCGGGGCAAATATTTGTGACGAACACAAATGTAACAAACATTATTCTTTGTTGTTGTTGTTGTTATGTAATTTACAATAATGTATCAATTGACTATCATATTTTTCTATTTAGGTATTCCATGTATGTATTTACAAAAAAAAGTATGTAAGTACCTACATATTCTATCAGTTACTTATCCAGTTTCCATAGTATAAGCTCTGGTTAGTTTGGGGCTAATTGTTGTGTAAAATTTCCAAAATATTTATTCCAAAAAAGTTTTAATATACATTTTTGCAATACCATTGGTATTAGTTTTTGGTATTGGATGGGAATAGGTTAAATAAATGAATTAATAATTTATTTTTTATTCATTTACTTATGTGACATGACCGTATATTTAGATAACCCTAGAAAAAACTTCTATTACAAAATTGTGGCATAGCACTCATAATAAACTCCTTAAATCCTCTCATATTTTAAAATATAAAATCATATAATAAGAATACAACGGAACTCCAAAATGCAAACCAGGCGTCCTTTCGAAAACCATTATCGCTCAAAACGAAGCCACTCTATGCGAAACTTCAGCAATGTGTTGAGGCGTGGTGCGACTGCAAGCGGGATATACATGGTAAGTGAAATTAGAAAAATGTGTTTAATGAAACAAGAAACCATTTAATATTGTATTGTAATAATCAAAAGTGATTTAAAGATAAAACAAACTCATTGGTCAACCTAACCTTATTCTAATTCACAATTTAAAAAGCCAAAATTATGTTAACAAAACAAATCAACCTTTACACAAATAACACCAGAAAACACAATGAAAAATAGAACAGCAACAAGAAAAGTGGCTCGATATGCACAATACGTATCGTTGTCTATGATGTTTACAAGTCGAACGCCAGCGAGTGAATGCCCCCGCTTTTTAAATAATTCGGATGGACGTTTAATGCAGTTAGCCGCAGATGGCTGTTACAGCGTCACCGGACTCACTCAAGTGGCGCCCCTGTATTTATACGAAATCGTCCGCCATTTTGTAGCCTTCTTGATATTCGGCTAATAGTATTGTATAACGTCGAATTACGACAGGGAGATGATAATTTTAAGGATTTTTTTTACAGAAAAGTCCTTTCCTACATAACTATAATATTGGTAGTTTATTACCTAACCTCTCATATTTTAATTTTAAGTAAATATTCTAAAGTTTCGCTTTGGCAAAAAAAATTCTTTATGGAGGTTGGAAAATGGAGGTTTATTCTCGATCGCGCTGAAACTACTAAACTGACTGAGCTGATATTGCTGTCAACGTTTATATTATAAATTTTAACAGCAATATAGTTCGTGTAATAAACTTTATAAGCAGAAAATTGGGCAAAGCCATAGGCAGCAACTAGTAGTCAATAAAATGGCGGTTTTCCCGCTAACACTCTGACCTGTCTACGAATTAATAGCAAAGAGCAATTCAATAATGCTCGAATGATTTTTAATATTCGAACAATTCTGCGTCGATGTATTGTCCATTCAACGGTACCAATTTTCGGGAGATACACAACCAAACTAATCCCATCCTTATTTCAAGGGGAGAAGGCTCAAATTTGTTGGTTATGAACAATTTAAAAATCCTCTGGATATATGGATGATTATGGGATCCTGTAGTAGACAATTTTTCACAGATGATTGACCAACATCAGAAGGATATTGAAATTTTAATTATGAGTTTGTTTAGATTTTGGATGTTCAAGTCGGAGATAAAAAGTTTGTAAATAATAATTCAGGTTTTATAAAAACATACTACAACCGACTTCAATTGGACTGTTTTAATGACCGTAAAAACCACTGAATAGTCACATGGAAGCATAATACCAACGTAATTTAGTTTACTTGGATGACGTAATTTTTTCAGTTATTTTGATTTTAAAACCGTCTTACCCGTTTTCATGAAGATTCTATAGAATAAATATGAAAGAAGCTATTATATCCTTTTAATAGCCTTTTATAGGGATAATCTTTTGCATAAAATTTAATTAAAATCACTGTATCAGGTAGATACCTAGAGGTGAATCCATTTTAATAAAAAAACAAATTTGAATATGAGCACAAAAGATGCGTCTATAAAACTCTTAAGATTTTCTCTCAAATTTCTCAAAATATGCCTGAAACTCGACAATATCCTCAAGACACTCAAGTAATGAGGTCAGTTTGTTGGAAATTATCCCGGAGATACTCAAAATGATATTCCATTATCCCACGGCAACAAAGAGGCGACTTTCTTAAAGAAACTTCTTGTAATTTAATGCAATTAAATGTTTCCGCCCCCGATCATTCTAAAAGTTTAGCTTTGAGGTTACGTCGATAGTTCCTTTGGTTTAAAAGAACTTTGAAAGCTTTTATTCCCGGGTTTGGTGTTGGCAGGTAACCTGAGTTTGTAGTACTTAAGTTGTAGTAAAAAAGTGTTTGTTAAGGGGAATCCTCAAGGCAAATTTCCAACATAAAAAAAGTAAGGTTTCATACTCTAATTTAGATTTTATACGTGTACCCTACTAACTTCAAAATACGTATAAAATGTAAATTAATGTATGAAACCTTACTAATTTTATGATGACACAATCGGAAAACATAGACGAAACGAATAGTGTGAAGAAATTACTATAATACGGCGTAATATTTAAGTAATTATCCGAATCATTTTGTATGGAATTGGATTTGAGGATTAGCCTTAAACTTAAAATCAAGGTAATTGAGTTTATAGCGGCCTATGTGAATCAAATTCCTGTGTAGCACCGTTCTGGTCATAGGCTGTATCTGGAGTATTTTCAAAAATGTTGTATATCTTTATCTAATATATGTTACAAATGGTATGTATATTATTGTATTTTATAAAAAGATTAAACTAGTATATAATATATATATATAATATATATCACGTGACCAGAATGCTGGTTATTTTTAGGTTAGTTTTATTTAAAACAAAAAAAAAATAATAATAAGCATTTAACGAGTAGGTACCTAAAAAAACAAATCTAAACTAAGAACCTTGTTTTAAAGTAAAAAAATAATATTGGTGCAACTAGCCCTCAGTCTAGTCAAAAATAATAAAAAAGGTCTTAATATTTTAGCAGCCTTCGTCCTCAAAGGGTGAGAGTTAAAATCTTGTTAAAGTTAATGAACAAACTCATAGCAGAAAAAAAATCGTAGCTAAGTATATTCATTTCAACACTAAATTATGCGTGGTTTCTGAAAGATTATATATTATGCATTCTTACTTTATTTTGTAATTTACACCAGAAACTAAATTGTCAGTAGGGCTTGCGATATTTTCATAACAAAACAGACTTTTTCAATAAAATATGTACATATTTTTTTTGAAAAAATAAATATCTTAACATAATGTTCATTGTTCATGTTTATTGTTACATATGTTCATGTTTATTGACATGGTCTTCCTTTTATTTGTGACACTATATTATTTAGAACAAAATAATCCTTATGATGAAGCCTTTCGATCGGTATGATAAAGCTACAGGTCGATAATTTTTCTCGTGTAACAGGTTCGATTCCCGGTTCAACCATGTAATTATTTAAATATCTATGAATGCAGTTTAAATTGCTTTTTAAATTCAAATAATGTCTTCTTTCAGTAAAATGTTCCATCTACAATATTCAAAGTACTTTCCCTCCATGTGGCATATCCTGTATAATTCTATATATTATATAATCTAAAGTTCTAAACTAGAGTAAAGTTAATTAAAACCTTTGTTTAGAAATTAAGCGGATTCGTTACTAAATATATTTATACTATTTGTTGGTAATACTATACTTTTTATAGCTAAATTCCTTTAGTTTCGCAAATAAGGTGTAGTTCAACTATCTATACTGATTATAGATTTATTGTTACTGTGTACTTACCGTCTCACTTAAATTGCAGTCACTTTGCTACCCCTTTACATGAAAGCCTTACGGGAACTACTCGTGATAATGCTTCGGAATTCCGTGTTCATCTAGTTGTTAACTGAAAAGAGGGTGAATTTTGACACGATTGGTCGAGTGGCAAGTTTGTTGCACTGCCACGCCGATGTCGCGGGTTCAATTTTCGCTTCCGGACAAGCACTTATGTGATAAACATCGGTGTTTGTCCTGAGTCTGTTTTCTATATATTTCTGTATTTACAAAAAAATATTTATATATATATGTCAGTGATCTGGTTCCCAAAGTAGGTACATACAAGTTCTGCCTAGTTTGGGGCTAGGTGACGTTGTGTGAAATATCCAAAATATTATATACAAAAAAAATAAGCAATATAGAAATTTGAAATACTTGTTTTTAGGCAAACATATTTTTTTTTTTGAATATCAGTAGGTATTACCTAGTAAGTACTTGTATTTTCATTTGTCTTAACTCGATAAAAAAAAACTCCTGCAAACATCTGAAACTGGGTGTATAAAATAGAAAACTCAACTTTTTCAAGAATTAGAATCCCTTTTCTGTACGCCTCAGGTGGTGAAAGTCATAAAAAGTTACAACATAACTATTGTATAGAATTAATATTTTATTATTACGCAGTACGACCAGTAGAGAAAGCAAAATCCAGAATCAACTTAGTGACAATCAAAATTGAAACCCCTGCAAGATTCCGTCTTAAAATGGGATACGGTATTTTCGAGACTAGTAGACAAAAATATTTGGAAGTGAAAACTTCTTTAGACGCGCTGAGAGCTTTATTTTGTGGGTATTGTATGACTGAGCCATCACGCTGGGCTATGTAGCGCTCATGCGGGTAAAATCGGCTTGAGTCGCCTCAATGAAGTTTTCACTTCTGGCACACGGGTTTTTATCACACTTGTTAAAAAAGTACTGTCGAACTTAATTTTGTATGTTTTTATCAAACTTAAAAAAAGTAGTTTCTCAATTCGAATGTATGTTATTTTTGTATCTTTGTAATTTATAATTCCGTCAATTATGAATCATTTTTTTACTACAGCATAAGCTAACTACTACAATCTATATATAGGTATATTACAAAATTTACAAAAGGAAACAATTGGGCCACCCATAGACCGTTGCAAACGATCTATAGGTAGCTCAACTGCTCCAACTCGATACCCGATGGCAGCGTGCCGAGGATACTGGCTGCATTGCCTCTTTGTATAGCAAGGCTTATTCTTTGGCCCAGATAGCTGCCAGCCCTCTGATCACGCGTCGCTTCGACCAGACGCTCTGACAAAATTTTAAAAACGCGGAAGGCTCCCATTCCCCTTGGACCTAGGGTCTCGACCCCAAAGGGCTCAAACATGTACGACATTATGAATTGATTTGAATGATTCTGTTTTTGTTTGGTCGTTCATATATAAGGAGTCTCATATAAATTTAATCAAAATAGGTTTAGTAGTTCAGTTTCAAAAGCAAATTACTGATAAAAAAATTGGTTGTCTGTAAAGTTGGTTCACGGACGATAGTTTAACAAGACTAGCAGCGGGACAATGAGCGTTACCGGTCAATGACAGAGTTACCGGACAATGACGTCAACGTTTTCGTGCATGCAGCCGGGGTTCATCGATTTATTAGACGTAGTCACGTCAAAAATATGTCATTTAAAGTAAACGGAATGTCGTATTTTGCTTTCTGTGACTTTTCAGTGGTGTTTAGAGTTATTAAAAAAGTCCAATTGAAGTATTGTACCTAGTATGTTTTTGTAAAACCTTCTTAAATTCTTTATTGCACACATAAAAACTATTAACACACGTAATTAATAAAAGACATGTACATAGGCGAGCTTAACCCTTAAAAGAGTTTTCTTCCAGCAAACCTTTGAGTATAGAGAGACAGTGTTATGGTAGGTTTGTGTACACTTACTTGCACTACATATATAAGTTATTAACTACGAAAATACTATACATAATAAATAAAAATACATAATATACTACTTTAAATACACATTTATTATACATACATATATAATTTAATAATTTTATATATGTATGTATAAGTATATATATGTATAATCATTTAATAGGACAGAATGTTTGCAGTGCCCTGACAGGGTCATGTACACCGCTAGCTAATATATTAGAACCTAAGCTAATAAGACGATTTTACATGTAAGCAAATGAAATAAACAATAAACAATATATATGTATAAATAACCTTCATTATTTTACCAACTGATTACGAGGAATATTTTCATTGCTGTAGTTTATACATTTCTAGTAGATACACCCATTCTTTTTGACGGCCGACAGCCTTCAAAAGTTATATTTTATGCTGAAACTTGTTTCATATTTCTTATTCAAAGTTCTCGTAAAGTAGGCAGTGTGTGTACTGAAAAAGTCAGGCATGATAAAGAAGGGTGGACACGACATGACAAGTTCTATAAAGCATAATAGAATAGAAGTACTCACTGTTACAGAATTACTGATTGAATTTGTATTGTTAATAATGACTAGTTCTCAAAGAACCCAATTCCCTAAAAACCCAAAACCAGTTTCCATACTTGGATTCACATAAAACCCAAAAACAAAAACTTCGATATCAGGCTTTCACATTTGATCTTTTTTGGTACAAGTGAATGGGAAAGTCAAGGTGTCACAAAACATACAACAACCGACTCCAATCGGACTATTCTAGTGACCGTAGGCACCACTGAAAAGTCATTAGAAAGCAAAATACGCAATATTCTTCACTTCAACGACTTTTTTTTCAGTTACTTTGATTTATAAACTAAACTTCTAAACCGATTTTGATAAAAAATCTATAGTACCAATCTGAAAGTATCACCTCTAAATAATTTTGCAAATCGGTTTATTAACTACAAAGTTCTAAGGCAACAAAAATAAACAAAATCAACCGAATTCCTCGTTTTTTGAAGTCAGTTGAAAACAATACAACCCAAAGCTCATTAATATCTCACCCAAAACATAAAATACGTATCTAATAATAACTCGCTGATCAAATTATTCTGGATCCGTTGCTACTTTTGAAATTCTTTCATATTAAAACGTGTCGCGCCGAATATAATGCTATAATACTAATTCAATTACACATTTAATCGAATTTTTGTTACCTTGCAACATGAATTATCATTATTGTAATTGTTATTCATACCTGAACCGACTGTATATGTTTTTTATTCAAATTAAAGCCCCGCGTTTCTGTTTTAAATAACTGTTATGATACTAAATGAATTGCTTGTTTTAAATAAATGTGAGAGATATTAAATTTTGTTTATTAAAATAATATGTAAATTGCAATTTCAATATTGGATAACTTTCGTACTATTCGGGCGAATCAACATGACACCTGGATCGAATAACGTTTGTGCAAAGTACAGCGTGGAATTGGATAATCTTGATAGAGAAGAGGTCCTGTAATACTTGGTAATGATAAGTAATGATAAGGCTTCGCAATAAGAGGAAGAAGAAACACGGAGGGCGCCGCGCGGGGCAGCGGGGGAAGCATCAAGTTTCGAGCCACGTGACAGCCAGGTGTCATGTTGATTCGCCCGAGTAGTACGCGTACCTACATTTGACTCAGTACATATCTGTCATTATTTTTAACGACACGTAAAAACAGAAGAGATACTACTTTGTATTTGTATTCAGAATTTAGGGTTTCTACAAAATGACAGAGTGAGCTTCGCTTGTGCGGCGTCCGAGCCTTTGCGAACTGGCTCGAGCTGGGTAGCCGAGTTTGCCAAACGATGAATGAAACTTATATTATCATCAATCCAGTCGATGAATGAAACTTATATTATCATCAATCCAGTCGATGAATGAAACTTATATTATAATCAATCCAGTCGATGAATGAAACTTATATTATCATTAGTGTAGGCGACTGATTACGAAAACGATTAACGGTAACAGTTGTCCAATTTTATCAGTCAGTTTGAAAAAAAATAACGACCGTATTTTAGTTATTTGCCATATCTGTGTTCAGTAACGCCAACTGATTATGCGTATTTTTGGGATCCTGCAAAATATTCTGTTTCATGCCTGGTTCATTAATCATAACCGGACAGTCATTCGCCATAATTGCACACTCTTCCGTTCCATTTCACGCGTTTTCTCTCTGACGATCGCGAACGATTACTTTGTTAAGAGCTAAGGTTGAATGGAACGTGTTCAACCTTATTACCGGAGTGCTATAGCTGTCAAAAAGCCGGTTTTCAGGAAAAAAATCAGGAACTTTCATAAAAATTCGTATAATTAGTTATATCAGGATTTATGAGTTACGCGTGAGTCTGTTTTTTGTAAAATAAATATTTATTCCTATACCCATCTAGAATTTCAGCAGACGAAATTTATCTGCTGAAATTTGCTCGAGCCAGTTCGCAAAAGCTCGGCTCGGGCGCCGCACTCGCTCCGCTGTCACTCTGTCATTTTGTAGAAACCGAAAATTCTGACTGCATAGATACAACGTAGTACCCCTTCTGCATTGGTCATTTAAGCTTTTTTGGTAATTAAAAATTTGTGGAGTATAGATTAAAAGACATTCTGTTAAAAGCGTAATGAATTAAAATATTTTAATAATTATTATGTCGTTCAAAAAGTCTTTGTACCAAAAACTCTATATCAAAATCTATTATGTCTCAATAAATAATACCTACTACTAACTTATTCATACACGATTTCAAAAATTATCTCCGGCTATTATATGATTTCTAAGGGCAACTCTATCAAGCGAAGAATGGAACGGAATGACTTCGACTGCAATTTAAAACTAAGTTTCGTTATTGGAACGTTACGAGATTCTTAATTGAAATAGTTGATTTTTCTTCGAGATTTGGTTTGAGACGTTTTTCTTGAGGTATTTCTTAGCTTTGAATGAATTTGTGTATTTTGTGTTTTATAAGTCATTTGAAAGCTTGATTTTTTTCAGACTTTAAAAAAAAATACTTTTAAAATAACTTGTATTGTCGAATAAATGCTTTGACGTCTTAATAAATATTTGAAGGTGAAAAGTATAATTGGGTTAGACCTAGGAAAAGTCCCATAGATACACTAATAATTTATGTATTATTTTATTGTTAAAAAAATATATTTATTAATTACAAATATTGTTAATAAATATTTATAATTGCACTTCGCCACACCACCCACCATAAGCACCCCATGAACATAGTCTTGAGTTCGTTTTTTCATTACAATACAACAAAGACTTCAATCAGAATCATAACCCTCATTTTGCTTCGCAGTAGTTGGTTAAAAACTGTCATTCCGAACAACCGCAAGATTTCACACTGGTAAATAATTCTTAGTGAATCCGTCTCATCCATACATAATATATGTTGTGTTATTTACGTCCTGCAGTAGTACGGTTTTGTTCTTTATTCTTTCAAACGTTCGCGTGAAAAATGAACAAAGTTCTCGCATAAATAAAAGTTCACCTTAAGAGTTGTGATGACGTGAACACATTTTTGTGCATCGCTTTTGTTGTTCATTTTTATAGCTTACTTTTTTGGGTTTTTGATTCAACCGAACAAAAGTTTGACCCATTTTACTTTGCATGATTTGACTCAATCCAATCCAAAGTTTGACCCAATTTTAAAATAGGTTGGTAGGTAAGTACGCCTTTTGGTTTTGAAAATATAATAAGAAAAACTAAAATACTTTTGTTTATTCTCGAGTAAATCATAAGAATGAACACATAGTTTTGCTAATATTTATATCTTTTGGGTATTCTCAAGTATACTTATGTTTTTAACTCAGGGCAAGTTCGTGAACGAATAAAATAAAAGGAAATAAAACCTACTCAAAAATAACTTTTCTTTGTATCATCTAGCATTTAGTTTTATAATTCAACTTTTATACTGATTGACTTTTTTCTCAAGTAATATTATAAATTAAGTATTTGATTAAATTAATATTATATAATTTTACATATACCTACCTACATTAAAATACATAATTGCAATAAGAGGAAAGGTAGACAGACCGAGGTTTTTTTATGTGCTGCATGCAGTTTATTCATAACTGAGTATTTTTGAGTTATTTATAATTATCCATCAGAGAAACAAAAACAAACTGTTCATTTTCAGTCTAGAAAAAACAGGTCGTTCCTTTCTTGTCTCTTGTGATCTCTCGCCAGCCACTAATTTCAAAAGTTTCTTCATTAGAAATTTTACTGTAGAAGTCCACTTGGTCTTTTAATTTCGTTTCTTTTTAATTTTCGCCAAGTGAATGTAAAAAGTTTGTTTTTTCGCTGGAAAGTTTAATAAAAATGTTTGTTACTTCTTTGTTTCTTTTGTCTGAAATTCGATTCTTACACCGGATTCGGTTTATTAGGTAGAGTAACAAGTTTATAAAACCTGAAAACACGCCTGCTGATATATTATTGGAATATTTCGAATACTGGATTTTCGTCACTTAGTTTTTATATTCTGACACTCCCATGGACAAAACGAATCTTTCAGTTATGCCATTTACCGAAATCCGTATTTTTTTCATTTGGTGCCAGTGATGCTTTAGTGGCCGTAAAAATAAGTCATAGGAAAGCAGAACGCTATTTCGTTTACTTTGAAAACATATTTTTTTCGGTTATTTATATTTTAAAACTAAACCGCCGCCCCCAAGTAAATGGGATACACGATCGAGGGATATATATTTATTTATTTATTCATACGGAAATTGTCAACTATACCAAACCCAGTCATATCAGAGTCCTTTAGTTTTTAAAACAAACCCTCAAGCTCCATGTTCGGAAGTTGGGACCGTGAAGTGGATGCCAAACTTTGTCGCAGCCTGAGTTCGTTCCGTAATTAAAGCGACGAAAACTGTTCCACGAATCTTTATTGACTTAGTTTTATACTTGTTGTGATACGGATACGGGACGACTACGTAAGGAGGTAAGTTGGAACTAGCTGTTGGTTTTGCACGCATGGTATCCTACCTGGATACCATGCAGCAATTTTTCAGCTCACAAACTTTAATTAAATATAGAAAGAATAACTATTATATTATCATTATTTGTTAACCGTTGTTCGAACATTTCACACAACGCCAACTAGTCCGAAACTATGTAGAGCTATATGTTACTATGGGAACTAGATAACTAGATATTTTTTTTGTATAGATGGCGCACATTGGTAGAGGCCAAAGTACACAGTGGACTGCAGTGTCGGTGTCAGAATGGGTGTACTAGTTGTGGAGTGATTAACTAACAAACACCTAAAGCGTCGATGACACGCGGCTTTTTACAAGCAGATTGTTGGCGAGTTTAAAAGCTAACGTGTGAGCGAGTTAGCTTTCGGGAAGGATTGAAGCAGATTGTAAAAATGCCGATGACACTGGGCGAGATTACATGCTACCAGTGAACTCGCTGGCTTGTAGCGTGTAAAAAAGTCGTGTGTCATCGAAGCTTAAGCCATAGAAAACATTAAGTTATATAGTCCAGGAAGAATTTCTTTGCTTTCCCGTAGAGAAGAAAATTAAGAAAGAAACAATTTGAATGAATAAAGTATAAAAAAAAGACAGAAACAGACGCGGATAAAGGAAAAGCAAGGATCTACGGAATTAAATTCATTATTTAGATAGTCCAAGCAGAGTTGGAGTTTGCTCAGCGTTCTTGGTTCGTCAGGCGGGTCAAATACACACTGTGACTTGAAAAACTAAGATACAAATTTTAATTTTATGTACTTACTTGATTTTTATCACTAAAAGTAAAGTTAATAATTATCTATAAAACGTTATTTTACTATATATAAAAAAAAAAAGAGGAAGTTAACAATTTGGTTGAATGTTCTTTTTTTATAATGTTTGTTACCTCAGAACTTTGTTGTTTATCAACCGATTTGAATAATTGTTTTTTGTTTGGAAGAATAAAACTTCAGTTTGGTCCTATAAAATTTCATCAAAATCAATTTAGAAGTTTTTTTTTAAATCAAAATAACTGAAAAAAGTCGTTGAAGAAAACAAAATTGCGTATTTTCCTTTGCTGTGACTTTTCAATGTTTCTTTTCAAAAAAAATATGTTACTAACACAAAGAAAATCATTTTCCCGTAAAACATTGTAACGATCACACGTGCGCACAAGACTGTCAAGAAAACATTTTCCAACTGACCGCAAAAGGCGTAATAAGGCCGCATTCACACGGGCGAGTAAATGCCCGCCACGAGCGGTAAATGCCCGCGACCGGGCAGGTGGTCGCGCGCGGGCGGAAATTGCCAATCACACGCCCAATGCGGTCGACTTTATGAAGTTACACGTTAGCCTGCAATCGTACGAAACTCATGTGGAAATTTTTCAGGAAATGTACGGAATGTTTTTCATCAGTAGCCTATTGTGCACCAGTGGCTGAATAAGGTTGTATATTGTACAACAGAAATGTTAATACCTACCATACGGTAAGGCTTTTTCAGGCGTCTCTTATACGATGAATTATAGATTATACTTAGACGAATACATACTTGACGACACCGTGGCTTAGTTGGTAGTGACCCTGCCTACGAAGCTTGGTGTTCCGGGTTCGATCCCCGGCCGGGGCAAATATTTGTGACGTACACAAATGTTTGTTCTCGGGTCTTGGATGTTGTGATGTGTTGTATGTGTCCATGCCGCCTGCGACACAGGGAATCCTAGTGCAGGGGTGTGAGTGTGTGAATGTTTGTTGTTGAATTGTGCACTTTTATTGACCGTATAGGGTTTATATTGAATCTTTCTTTCTTTCAAATCTTATTGTGAGTACAATAAATATATTGTGCAATGTTATTGTATGTCTAGGAGACGCCTCATATCTTACGCTTGCCAAAAAACTAAAACGTCAATTCGACAAAATAATTTCTAAAATTAAAAAAATAAATATGCCTCATCAAAAAATTGTCTTGGTCATAAAATTAGTTCATTTTGTGTTGGAAAGTCAGGTTTTATTCATCATCATTTAATACTTTCGAAATAAATTGGGTCAAAAAACCAAAAGTTACTCTTTCTCAAATACCTACTTTCCGCGCTTCGCAATACAAAACTGTTTTCCCATTACGTCATAGTGACGTCATGTCGCGTAAAACTTGTCATTCGTATCAGACGATCTCGCTCCAACTGAAACATCCTTGACCCAACGCAAAGGGTGCTCCAAAAATTACTTAAACATTTCCTTCAAACAGTTTTCAAGTTAGTGAGTATTGTTCTCAAAGTTTCGATAATGTTATAAAATTACAAGTAGGTACCTATTATGTTTTGTAATTTTATTTGTTATTAATTATCCTATGAAACACCATTTTGGTCATAGGCTAGGGAGCCATGAGTTTAAAAAGAAAATCTTACTCATCCAGATACTTGTTTAAGTAATTAAGAAAAACCTCAATCTAACCAGTAGATGAGACCACTGAAAAACTTTAAAATAAAACTGTGTAGCAGCAGTCTTCTTCTTATCGTGTCCCTAGTTCTTTAGAACCAGGATGGTGAAAGGATTTCCAGTGCACCTCAAAGAGGCTCCTTTCGTGCACTAGCAGCAGTAAGCATATTTAAAAAGTCAGCTCTACTCCAAATTAAACCCCAACCGAAGTCAAACACCCTATATACGACAAAGTCTCGCTATCAATCATCTTAAAGTCGCGGTCGCGTATCTCCCGTCGACTCCCGTCCCCATGAAATATGATGCTAAATATTAACAGTGGACGTGTGCGCCGGCCCTTACGTAACAGATGGCCGGCAAGATATTAATCATTATGTGGTTATTTGTACACATCGCCCCGTTTAAGATGATGGGGGAAACGGGGGCGTAAATGTAGGACATAAAAAAACATATTTAGTATAACTAGCTGGTGCCTGCGACTTCGTCTATAAATTGTAGCCTATGTGTTATTTCAATTTAATTTATTTTGATTCAATTTGTTTAAGTTTGATTTAATTTAGTTTAATTTTATGTAATATAATAGTGTAATCTAATGTGTCATGTGAAATATGGATCTTGTAGTCCGAAATAAAATATTTTTATTTATTTTTTTTATTTATTCTGACGTATAAGCTATATTATTGTAAAGTTTCATTAAAATCCATTCCGTAGTTTTTACGTGAGTGAGTAACAAACATTCATATATCCATCCATCCATCCTTACAAACTTTCGCGTTTATAATATTAGTAGGATAGTAGGATAGCTAGCTGTAGGTGGTACATAGTGTAACATACTGGTAAATTTACGGTACATAACTGGACTTTCCAGCCTCAAAAATCGCAGACGTGTGACTGATCTATGTCTACTTCATAGAATTGGCAATGGAGTGCTAGGTAGTGAACTTTTGGATTACATATGTTTTAAAGCCCCAAGTCGTAGCCAACGTCATCTGAAATCCTTCTCGATACCTGTTGTTAACAATAATGTTTCGCGAAACAACCCCTTACATCGCATGTGCACTTTTTATGACGAAATTCATAGCATGGATATTGATATCTTCAGTTTACCTTTAGGTTCATTTATGAGATCTTTGTTCAGATTTAAATAGTAGGAACCTAATTTCTTTAAACCCAATTTTTGTTACTTAACCTTTGATATATAACATACTAATAATTTGTGTTAGATTTATTTTAATTTTTTTCACCAATAGATGTCAAAACTCGTTACATATATTGTGTACAATTATAAGTGGATAGCAAATTTAAACGTATACTATAGAAACTAAGAATGTAATGAATCTTTCATGGTTTGTTGTCTGTCATTGTACCGAATTAAATAAAATAAAAAAATAAAAATAAAATAAAAAATAACTCTGAACTGGAATAAATCGATTTTTTCAACCACTGTAATGGTTTATGAATTTGTGGGGTACGCCTACGCCTAAATGGCTTGAAGGAAAAAAAAAACTTTGTCGCTAGATTGGATACATGAGTTATTTGATCTTCATAATCTAAATTCAGCCAAAACAAGATGAATTTGTAAGGTGATTCCGAAAAACTCTCCTGTTAACGCCCATCTTGTACTTGACTAACGCCTATCAAATCATCTCATGCTAACGCCCAGTCCAGTTGTGACGTTACTAACAAAGGAACAAATGCTACTACCTAAAAAGGTTTCCCTGTATCGCAGTTAGCATGGAATACAAAACATCACAACAACCAAGAGCAAACATTTGTGTTCATCACACAAAATATTCACCCGGCCGGGGATCGAACCCGGAACACTAACCTGCGTAGGCACCGACACTACCAACTACACCAACAGTAACATAACCGAGTGAAATGCGTCACTTCCGGCTTCAACTTCCGGTATAACTGGATTAAAAGCTTCTGCTAGTTGTCTTACTGGTGTTACTAACGAATGGTACACGCAATGTGGGTTTAACTACGTGTTGAGAATTTGTATTAAATTTTATTAATTTGCTAATATTAATCAGTTTACTTTCAGCTATTTACATATTGTTATCGTTTTACAATTTGTCTATAAATGCCCCTGTAAGGCCTTTAGAAGTTTTCAAAGTTTCTAAGAAGAAGTATTTCGAAGTTTTTCATTCATAAATTTGCAAAAAGTCCACGTGAAAATATATGATTTTTCATCAAATTCTTTCCAATTATTTTTACGTTAACTTACATTATGGGTAAAGCTTTAACTTACCCAAGAAATACGTTTAAATTTGTTGTATAGTATAGCGCATTGTAGGCTATCATAGCGTTAGGTTAAGTTGTTTTTTAATGTGTAAGCATTACTATGTTCCAGTTTAAAGGGCACTGGAGTTAAGTGAAATTACTGGGCTTTTGAGACTGACCATCAAAATGTCTCAATGTGGACGAGTGGTTTAGCAGTGTCGCACCGGCATATGTGAATCAAAGTTCTGTGTTAGCACTGTTCTGGTCATGAACAGGCGTGATCTCTTACCATCAAGAGAGCGCTTAGCTCGTCTCATCCCATGTCTACATACAAAAAAAAACATATTTTGATCAATCCATTTCGTACCAATATTCCTAATTTCAGCTCAGTCCAGTTTTTCAACCTTCATACATACATAGTATTGCTATCTTACGTAATATCCGCTCTAACATACAGACAAGCCTATTTGCGAAGTTTTGTTTCACGTTGCCTTTAAACTCAGCTGAAACTTCTTCTGATACAAACATTAGAAGTGTAAAAGCTTTGAAACACTCCTTTACTCGGGTATTTTGCTAAAGCTTTTGTTTGGCAGTACGGAGAATATGAGTTGGTATCTAGTTTTCTTCCATACATACATGCATATGGTATAAGCATGTTTTAATAACCATACGCTAGAATTTTCAAACCGTATTTTTAAAACGAATTCAAAAAAGGAGGTTCTCAATTTGGTTTAATCTTTTTTAATGTTTGTAACCTCAGAACTTTGTTGTTTATAAGCCGATTTGAATAACTATTTTCTGTTTGAAAGAATATACTTTCAGATTGTTCCCATATAAATTTATCAAAATCTATCCAGTGGTTTAGTTTTTAAATTAACACAACTGAAAATAATAATATGTTGTCAAAGTAACCGAAATTGCGTAAGTATTTGGCTTTTCTGTGACTTTTCAGCCATGTTTTCGGTCACAAAAACTAAAACCTTGATTATTGGTTTCAGAAATCCGCTCTCGGGGTCTGCCAGCGAGCCATGGAGCGCAGTATCCTAGGAATAAAGCTGTCAGACCACATGCGGAACAGCATACTGCGCTCCAAAACACGAATTGCTGATGTTGGTCAAAAGCCGCCAGCCTCAAGTGGGACTGGGCCGGACACGTTTGTCGCATGTCCAGCGACTTGTAGGCAAATACCACTACGGAGTGGAGCCCACCAAACGCGAAACGACGACGTGGAAGGCCCAGAAGGAGATGGCGGGACGAGTTGGACGCATACCTGCCAACATGGACCTGCGACGCCCTTGGCCGCAAGGAGTGGAAGGAGAGGAGGGAGGCTTTTGCCCTGCAGTGGGACACAGATGGCTGAATATTAATAATAATAATTGATTATTGGTTTAATTAGTACTATCTTACATACAATTGTTTTGAATTATATTGAATAAATAATTTTGAAGGTGCTGGTTTAAAAAAACCCAAAGGACTCAATCTCTTGCGCATAACCGCAGTATCAATCATTGCTTCGAATCCACTCCTTAAAATCCCACCATGTGAACATAGCATAAAATAACTTATCATCCTAATGAAACTCTGACACATAGAAGCGAGTGTCGTGTGTGTCTCAACGAACAGTCCAAACGTCTTATCTCGAAAGACTTGAAAACAAACGTTTAACGCCCGTCCCCTGCGGCAGAAAGCTAGCAACAGTTTATAGCCCACACCAAATCGAATCGACTCATTCTTATCATAATCATCATTTATTTATTAGGAAGAACACTGGAAGGGCTGACAGATTACTCTAAAACGCCCAATCAACAGTCTATCGCAGTCCACACAGTACACAAAAATCTATGTGTGCATTAAAAACGCGTGTGGTGAAGGAAAACATCATGAGGAAACCGGCATGTCATAGAACCCAAAAAATCAAGTGCACGAAAGGAGCCTCTTCGAGTCGCACTTGAAATCCTTTCACCACTCTGGTTCATTAAAACTAGTGACACGATAAAAAGAAATAGAAGAATTTAAAACTACTGAACCAATTTTAATATAATTTCTATGGGACCAATCTGAAAGTATATCCTCTCAAACAAAAAAAGTTTTTTCTAATCGGCTTAAACAATAAAGTTCTGGGGTAACAAACGTAAAAAAAAAAACATTCAACCGAATTGATAACCTCCTCCTTCTAAGAAGTCGGTTGAAAAAACTATCTAAACATTCTAAACTTCCACTTTCTGGCGAAAAGATCCTCGAAAATTTAAGTCTCTGCCTTCAGTAGTTTTTTTGACCTGTGCGTTGTTCATCAGACGGAATAAACCTTGTTAGATAAATTGCAGTTTGATTTCAGCTTGTTAACGGTATTGATCATCTAATTTCTTGTGCTATCCTACTGCACCCGATGTCTAACGAACGCGCCTGGGGCGTAGCTTTCTTGACGTAAATGTATTTAGTTTCTTAGAGCTCAGTATTCTGGCAAAACAGATATTATATGGACTTAAAATGATAGCGTAAAACAGCTTCAAATAACTGATACCTGGCAACTGAAGATGATAAACATAACTGAAGTTAAAAATATTACCTTTACATTCAAAGAGCCGAAAGTTACCGTTACCGTTAGCAGGCATCCTATGCAGGATGCCGTCTAGATGGATAACAACACAGTGCTAGATATTTTGCCGCAAAGCAGTAATGTGTAAGCATTAATGTGTTCCGGTTTGAATGGCACTGTAGCTAGTGAAATTCTGTGCTTTCGAGACTGACCATCAAACTATCTCAAAGGCGGACGAGAGCTAATAGGAGCAATATAAAGTTGTCGAAAAAGTTGACTTATAATGTATAGAAATAGTACTCGTGAGTAATATACTCTCCCTAGCTGGAATCAAGAAGGTAACTATAGTGAGCAAGTACTACATTGAAAATGCGTAGGTATTTGTAAATAAAAGAGGAAGTCGGGGCCCATTGGGTATTGTAAAGGTATCCACGATTTTCCTTATTTTCCCACAATAAATCGTCTACCTCAAAATAGTAGATCTATCAATCTCCCACCTTTGCCAGACGACAATAACACCGCGGGTTATTTAAACAGATAACGCGAAAGCGGCAAATTTATGCGAAGTGATTTTTAACCCTTCATGGTAGCTTATTCAGAAACAGCTCATAAACTGAAGGTCTTAAATAAATCATCGTAATTTTGAAAGAACTGTTAATTTACTATTTAACGGTTTTCGAATACGTTAAATTACAAAGTGTTGAAAAATTGTTAACTATATGAAAGTCTGCTATAAAATAGACCAATCAAAGCACCATACACAAATTTACGGTTTTAAAACCGTAAATATGTAAACAATCAACCAATAGGAAGAAAAATAAAAAAAACAACCTTCCAATGAGAGAATAAAACGTTTAATTTGTTACCAAAATTTTATTTTACCACGATTCCAGAAAGGCGCTCAAAATTTAATTCACATTCTGGCAAAATAGAGACAGAGCTATCAGAAATGATCGAAAAAACGACTAATTCGTATCTATTTTTTTTTAAACGGAATGAATATGGAAGAGAGATCTAGTTTATACCAATTTTCTGTCTGCCTTAAACCAGTTTTCTGTCTGGCATGTACCAGATTTTTGTCTAGCATGTATCAGCTTTGGATCGGACTTGTACCAGCTATCTACCCTCCACTGTGTCGTTACGGCATGGTTGATATATGACCGTTTCGGCCTAAATTTGTACGTAGCTCGTCAGTTGTTTGACTGGCGTTATCTGACGATTGTTCTGTGATGGATTGAGGCTGTGCGTATGCTGCCCAAGGCGATGTCTGTGTTTAGCTTTATCTATGAAGGTAGTTACGAGTAGGTACCGGATTCCATTATCAATTACCTTATTGTAAACAGTTAATTTGAAAGTGTAAAATGGAGACAGTTTTGCATAGCCCAGACAACCAAGATGCAGGGTTCTGCCGTAACCGTGCCGTAGTTGTACAATTTTGAACGCAAGATATTTGGGAAATAGAGACAGTATGTGATTAAGTAAGTAACTAAGTATTATTATAATTTGAAATGGCCACTTTCTCAAACAATTTTATTGGCTCTCGGAGATGGAATTTTGAGCCAAATGTAATTCATTCTGACCGTTATTTGTGAATTAGCCTCACCTTTGCCTTTTTCATCATTTTTTTTTAATATTGTTTTACATTTTTTTACTCATTGGTGTGAGTAGGTACAGCAAAAACATCAGATTTATTTATACTTCTTAAGTTCTTCTCACAAAGTGTAAGTGCTCAAAATGTTCTTTAGTAAAAGAGCCTCGGGTATACCAGGGAAGTTCAGCCCATTAGCAGATTGCAAGTTTTATATCGCAAAACACACCGAACAAAGAATCTTAATAGTTACATCAGCACGCACAGTTCAAAACATACCTACTGCTATAAAGTTGTGTATTTATTGGTCCCCGAGGGCCCGTCTCACTTTGCCCCTGTTTCCCCTAAAAGTGACGTCATACACGCAACTTTACTACCGGTTGTAAAACTGACTCATTGGGAATTACAAATTCTGTTTTAGGTCAAATTTTGTGACGGGATTTGAATAATTAAAGCCTCTTCTAGGTTTTTACGAAAGTTATGTCAGTTTTTATACCTATAGTTAGGTACTATAGGTACGAACCTTGTATAAGTTTCAGATTGTAATAAAAAATTGGTTGTCTGTAAAGTTGGTTTACGGACGATAGTTTAACGTGACAACGTCATAACAAAACATTGACAGCGTAACGGGACAATGAGCGTTACCGGACAATGACGTCAACGTTTTCGCGTATGCAGCCGGCGTTCATCGATTTATTAGACGTAGTCACGTCAAAA